>OZ026518.1:78587797-79890177 GCA_964019695.1 Loripinus fragilis
ATGTAAGAAATTTCTATCTTACATGACCACGTGACAACTTTCTTATATGGGCAGATTAAAATCATTTTTTTCTCAAAAAGGGTATTCAAAGAACCAATATTTTGCGCCTAAATAACTGAAAGGCCCCAAGCAGCAATATTGGTAACGTGATGCAAACAGCACAGAGAGCATAGCAGGATTTTATTCTGCATTTTGCAACTTAACTAATACTCCAGTCATATTTTCCAGCCAATAACAAGATGCAAACTATGTTTCCACCCATTGTCATACCCGATTAAAACACCCGTGAGCTCAGAATTAATGTAAATCCAATGAGTAAAAAGTTTATATTTTCATGTTTTATAGACATTTTATGTTCCGACTGAAAAGCTTCGAAAAGTGGGAGAAAACAATCCATCATGAGCCTGTCCATGTAGGATAGAGATATCTCAGGGTCGGAATTTACCAGGGACTTGGCAAGCCTCATCCCTGGTTAAATTTCCGACCCTTCGGGTGAGATACCTCTATCCTACATGGACACTCATGGTGGATTGTTATAATCTCATTTGCCAACTGATAAACCTATAACAGCCTGTTGAGATGATAACAGGGTACCTGGTAACCCTTTTGTACTAATATATTCTTCCTTCTGGTTTGATAACATAAACTTGGAATGGTTCATTGTTTATATCAAGGGGTCACAGGTTACAATTTCCAAACAAAATTTTATTTCTTTCTCTAAAGAGTGTTTTTGCTCTAATCAAACAGTGTAGACCCTGATGAAATGCTGCATAGTGCAGCATTTCATCAGGGTCTTCACTGTTTGCCAAAGTACACATTTAGGAGTCATTAGTATACAAAGGGTTAACTAACTCACCACCTACACAGATGATCAGTCCGCTGCTTTTCATAGTTACACAATGGTTCCCACAGGCTTGAAAAGTACTTGAATATACAGGACTGTCTTGAAAAGTCCTTGAAAATTAAATTTGCCTTGAAAAATACTTGAAAAACACTCAAAGGCCTTGAATTTTACCATTTAAAGGAGGATTTAACACTGTCTTTGGAGACCCTAATCAGTATAAACTTATATGCCTTTAATAAAGGCATCACAATTTTATACTAGTTTTCTAAAACTAATATCTTTAGAAATGCAGTCTAGCATTTCCGAAGTAGAATTTTAACGTGTGAATCAGTATTTTTAAGTTTTCAGTCCTTGAAAATAGTAGGAAAGTCTTTAAGAAGTCATTGAAAAGTTCTTGATTTTTAAACAAACTTGCCTGTATGAACCTTGTACACAGTACATTATTCCAGGATTGCTTTTCTATTTTAGTTTCTGGTAAACAACCTTTCCAGAGATATCCTCCTCACTACCCACCCACCGAGAGGACCTGTCTGTCACCTTTGACAGATTCTCAGTCATTCATTCCTAGACAGAGGTTCATTCTTCTGTGTCTCAAGAATACTAAGGTAAGTAGTTGTTATCCTCCGACGAAGTCGGAGGGATATAGTTTTGGCGTCGTCTGTCCGTCCATTCCGTCTGTCCGTCCGTCCGTCAGCACTTTTTGTCTGTCCGGAACCATAACTCAGTACCTATTGGTCAGATTTAATTCATTCTTGGTACAAATGATTAGTACCATGGACTCTTGATATCCTTTAAGTTTGGTCAAAATCGACCCCTTAACACTTGAGTTATTGCCCTTGTTTAAATATAGGCAATTATAAGGCAAAACCTTTATTAGCTTTTTTGTGTGATGATCTTCACATTTCATCAAAGCTATTATATTTAACAACTTCTGGCTATAGACCATGATTGCCAAGTGCCTGTAGATAAGAATGGCAGTGTTAAAGTTTTACCCCACCCCCTTTGACCCCACCTAAGGGGTCGGTCAAATATTTAAATTTGGCAATAACTAAGGCAATTATAAATAATTTTTGCTGAAATTTAGCATGCAGGCAGAGCAGCAATAGATATGAAACATATCAAACGGGATTTCAGTTTGAAGGCCTGATTCCGAGCCCCTTTGGTGGACTTAGGGGGTGGGGGCCGAGGCCAAAATTAAACTTTTTCAGAATATGGTCATGTTGCATATCAAATTAAAGTTGACGACCCTGGCAGCAACATGGTAGCAAATATTTTGCCCACTTTGTGGGGTCAAAAGGTCAAACTATATATTTTTCTGAAAGTAGTCATGTTGCATATCAAATTAAAGCTGACGACGCTGGCAGCAACATGGTAGCAAATCTTTTGCCCACAGACACACCCTTGACCCAAGGGGTGGGGTCAAAAGGTCAAACTATATCTTTTACTGAAAGTAGTCATGTTGCATATCAAATTAAAGGGAATTGAGCACAGAGCACCATGAAAGCAAGTGTGCTGTCATTACACACACCAACTACCACTGGGGTGGGGTCAAAGGGTCATTTTTGTTCTTTTCTAAAAGTGGTCATGTTGCATATCAAAGTAAAGTGGAAGAAGTGTAGACCTACATGCAAGGTAACACTTTGAATTTACACACAATCTTGACCTCTGAGGTTGGGTTTAAAGGTCAGATATTGAAATTGTGCAGATGTAAGTATATTTTTTATTAAACTAAGCACTAAAACATACTTGACAGGCGTTTGTTATGATCTGAATGATACTGTACTAAGGGTTAGATAAATGGGATTTATGTTTTGTGATTTACATGTTTCTATCAAATAACCCTTCGCCGGGGGATATAAATTCGTCGAATTTGCCTTGTTTTAATTATTTTCCCGCCAATTTCTCTATAATCATTTTCCCGCCCATTTCTCTCCTTCTAACTCACCTGCTGATGTGCTTTAGTAACCTATATTGTAAATAATATGAACCCAGATCAGACTGCTCCTATGGGAGCAGTCTGATTAGGGCTCATAGATTTTACTTCTTTAAAAAAAAGTAATCTAAAGTGCATTTGAATATATGTAGCAGAGGAAATATGAGCTCCTGGCATGAGATTTCCAACAATATGTGCTACCAGCAAAGGCTCAGACCAGCCTACGCAGACTGATCAGAGCCTTTGCTGGTTGCTTAAATAATCTATGACTGTTAAGCTACTGACAGAACATCATTTGAGGTTTCTAAGCTTAAAAGGTGGCCGCACAGGCTTGTCTAAGTCTACACTCGTCAAAATGCCACATTGTTGGAAATCAAATGTCGCGGCTCATATGCAGACAACAATTTCAGGACAAAAAAGCCTAGCAGTATAAGGATAAATAGATAAGACAGCAATTTCCTGTTATATTCAACAAAAACATATGGGCCAGATATAAGTATGATGAAGGCTCCTAACATTGCGCACTTTATCCTTTTAACCTCAGTTGGATATATTAAGAAAGAAACAAACTTGAAAAAATTGTTCACTGCGAAATAAAGCAATCATTATACTTTGTTTACACAAAGTTCAAAATGAAAAATATTTTCTTGATCTCTAGCAACTTTGATTTGAAGTGTACATTATAAAACTGTATATGCAGTTCCAAATAAAAACATTTGAATATAGTTATCATTATTCTAATGCACTAACCATGAAAAAAGCAATGTCATTTGTTTCAACTCAAATCAGAGTGCTGCAATCTTAATAAAATCACATGTCATTAACAAAGGAAAAGCGACAAAATGATGATGTCAAATTTCCCACATGTAGGGTCAGACTTGATCTGGATCCGAACTGTTTGATACTCTGATGGTTTTCCTGAAATAATTTTTCTATAAAGTTGATTCTGAAAAAAAAGCAGACGACAAAAAAGCATGAAAAATTACCCAGTAGGCAATGAGTTAAAAGATATTTTTGTTTGCTTTATTTCTTCCAGGTCAGTGTATATACCTATAACTGGACCAACGACATGTTTAACTCCATGTCAAAATATATGACTCGTCTCATCAACTGGAGTAATGCCCGGGCTCACCTCTTGAACAGTATTGTCACACAAAAGATGGGGCTGTATAACCACTACTTGTTCGGAGATATATCTTCCACTATGGTGAGTGAGTGCAAATGAGCTTGTACATGGTATTTTGTTCCAGTACAGTCCCTTTATAACACACACACCTTGTTATAATACCATGGCTCCCAAATGTTTTTAACATGGAATTTTACAAAGGAATTACAGTAATACCTGTGTCAAACGGCCACTCTCAAAAAGACCAAAAATTGGTTTTCAAGACTAATTATCGCTTAATGCAGGTCCAAAGTATTGCAGAATGCTCCAAGGGGAGCATTCTGCAATACTTTCGACCTTCATTAAGCTACCATTTGTCATTAAGATCTTTGTTTTGTCCATTTTTGAGTGGCTGTTCTATACAGGTTTTACTGTATAATTCCTTTGTAAAATTGTCCTTTTATAAGACGATTCGTTTATAACACAGTCTATTCATATGGACACCAAATACAGTGTTATAAAGGGTCTGCACTCAGAGTTCCCACATGCTTGAAAAGTACTTGAATTTAGAGGGCTTTCTTGAAAATTAAATATGCCTTGAAAAGTACTGGAAAAATCATGCAAAAGCCTTGAAAAGTCCTTGAATTCTTCTATTTTCTGTAGGAATTAACGCTGTTAATAGAGATCTAAATCACAATAAAACTGTTGTGCCTTTATTTGGTGCAGCAAATGCTGCACCAAATAAAGGCACAACAGTTTTATACTAGTTTTCTAGTACTAATTTCTCCATTTTCTCAGTCTAGCATTTCTGAAGTAGAATTTTAACACTTAAGTCAGGATTTTTCATAAACTTATAGTCCTTGAAAACTGTAGGATAGTCTTTAGAAGGCCTTGAAAAGTCCTTGAATTTTACTCAAACTTGCCTGGCACTGTGCTTACCACATTGGGAGCAGACAAGACTCATACAAGCCTGTGCATTTGCAGTCTTGTCAGAGGCTTTATGGTCTCATGTTCCAAAGTAGATGAGGGGTCAGACCATATATATAGGCCTCTAACAACACTGGATAGTTGGGCCCTACAGAATGTCGGATCAGACCGGACAGAATATTTTCCGACACTCTGATAGTGTATCTGAAAGAATTGTTGGGGGGAAAAAAAGAAGTGATCACTGACCCACACTTTCTGAATGGATAAATTTTGGTTGAAGGCTGCCCAAGTGTGTAATAATACCATCTTGGAAATATGCAAATTAAGTCATTTAAAGGCCATTTCTCAGCTAGCCAACACTGATTTTGGGATTCAGCATACCAAATTACCCCCAATAAAGGTGTCAAACCCTTTTCTGGTTTTTTTTTCATGACTACTTTCACTATCACATAACTAGGTCTCTAATGGTAGTTTTTAGTCAATGCTCAAATTTTAGAATGATAACATTTTTTTTATTATTTAGGAAAACAACCCTTACACACAGCAACAGGAACACATTGAGAGTTTAATAAAATATACTGCTCCTCATCAGAGAGATACAGTCAGACGTACCAACAGCATGTCAGCAGTGAGGGAGACTTATCTCCCCTTTGATACAACATTCAAAGATTTATTTCCCTTGAACCCTCTGTCAGTCTCGCACCTTGCCAGTCAGCGTGATCCAGTCACCCAGTATGGCCTTCAAGCTCAAGAGATCAGACATGATTATAAGAGAGGTAGGGTTTCTAGAAATAGAGTAATCCTTGAAGCGGCACCAAATATTTGCAGCGGGCGACACTTTGAAATTTAACCCTGGATTAAGATTTCACATAAGTCTCATCCCCCATTCCTGGTCCCCAACATGAAGAAATATTTTCACAAAATTTGTTGTCTGCTGCAGTGTAGCAGTTTAGGGATTAATTTCAACATCATCGAGTGATAAGTGTCATCTATACACAATATACAAACACAAACACTAACAATAGCCACTGTTAGTTTCACTAGCTAAATGCTTTTCTGAAAACTCGGGTCTATCCAGCCAGGCAACAGTCTTAGCTGTATACTCAAATAGTAGTCAAAAAGTAAGTGAGTATGATCAGAAAATACCACAATCACACACTGCAGACCAACCCATGGCACCGTGAGGAAGAGCCACAGAACATTTACAGTAACAAGACATCTGTAGGACAATAAAAGCAAAGCAACCAGCTTTCTCTTCCTCTTCAAGATGATTATAAAACTAGAATGGACATAAAAGTCTCAAAACTTCCTTTCTATGGACAACAATGACTGCTCAGATTGTGCAGATTCCCAGGCTGATCTGAGTCTGCTGTGCACAAAGATATTTTCTTTGTGACCCTTACTGTTAATGGTTTGTTAAACACCAGCATCAAACCGTGTTTTTAAGCTTTTGAAATGTATACATTTAGTAAAACAATGAATTTGATCACTCAACTCTTTGTCTGCCATTTTCTTCTGCTGATACCCTTTTGCAAACAGTTTGGACCCAGACAGGCTCAACAATGTTTTGCCCAGGTCACACATTCATGGACTGGACGCCGGATGAGCCACAGATGTACATTCGTGGCAATCCGTACTGGTCAGTAGCTTTCCGTATTGCATCCGTAATCAGACGTAGTAGTACTTTATCATACGTATATAGTGCATCCGTATCGAACTACGGAAATTGGCATTTCTGTGGTCATCCGTGAGATTTAATCCGTAGTAGAACCGGTGAGGTGATCCGTGAATGTGTGACTTGGGCATTTGACACTCTGACCATATTCCTGAAATAAATTTTTGAAAAAGCTAATTTTGAAAAATAAATCAGGGGACGCCAAAAAATCATGCAAAATATCCCAGCGTGCAGAGTTAAAACAGCTAACACTGTATCGATTGATTTTCTAAAAATGTTGACGTTAGTTACAACACAAACAGTGCAGACCCAGATCAGACTGCTTCTGAAGAAGCAGTCTGATCAGGGTCTTCCCTGTTTGCTATTATGACAAGCATTTTGTGAGTTCCAGTTCTGACAACTGACATATAATCTTAGAACAGAAAGAGAAAAGTGTTGAAATTTTAGAACATTTACTGTATGTTTTATTTCTTTCATACTTTATTTCAGAGTTTGAGCGTGTAAATGATATACGTAACTTGTATGTGATGTGGCTCCAGAAGACAGCCCAAAACTACCCAATTTCAGTAAGTACATTTTCGTTTTCTTTGTTAATATTTATTATGATTATATTTTAACTGTTTACCTACTAGTGTCATCTGCTGATAAACTTTGCAAACAGATTTGACCCAGATCAGGCCTTACAGAATGTCAAGCCATATCTTGACACATAGCAGGGCGGATCCAGGATTTCTGGAAAGCGGGTTCATATGTATAAAGGTGTGGGGGTTCGCTTTGCTGATTTTGTCTTATTTTTCTTAAATATCCCATGAAAATGAAATAATTTGGTCTCACTGAGACCAAATTATTTCATTTGCATAGGATATTTAAAACGGTGGGGGGGGGGGGGGTGAGGAAGTTAACTCCCTGAACCCCCTCTGGATCCGCCACTGCACAGATGGTATTCTTGAAAGAATTTTCAAAAAAGTATCTTTTGAAAAAAGAGCATGCAAAATTTCCTAATATGCAAAGAGTTAAGTTATTTATCATTACTTCTCATATGGGGAGTGCAGTGGCTCAGTGGTAGAGTGCTTGACTCGAGAAGGAGGGGCCGGGGGATCGAGCTTCATTGGCGTCACTGTGTTGTGGTCCTTGAGCAAGACACATTTATCCTAGCTTAGTACTGGTTCAACCCAGGAAGACCCATCCCTGTTTAACTGAAAGATTGTTAATGGGACCTAAAGAATCAAATCAAACAAACAAACAAATATTGATGTTATGAGTGCTTGAAAGATTTATCTCAGTGAGATGGTTCTTTTGACTAGCCACAACATACTTCGTTCAGAAATAAAAGAAACTAGAATCGTGCAGTCGATGACACAACCTCGCAAATCCTCTATCCTTTTATAGCTTTTATCCCACCCAAGGGTCTCTTGGGGCATGGCCAAAAATGAGTATGCTTTTGTATGCTCCACTTGTCACTCTACAAAAATGGTTGGATTCTGTCCAGCAGATAAGTAGAAGATAGCATTATGGACAGACAGAGGGAAGTGATCACAATATCCCTGAGGCTTCTTAAAAAAGTGTAGAAGAGGCCCCCAGATAAGAGTGCGTAACTAAAAATTATTTTCTTATTTCTCACCCAAAACATATGTTGCGGGTGCTCAAAAGAATCGTCTCAATGAGACGGTTCTTTTGAGCACCCAAAACACATGTTAAAACTGATGAGTAAGAAAATAATCGCAATTATACGCTAAAAATTTGCTTGACTGGCCTTATGGTAGAATAATAATTTTAAAAAGCTTGAGGATAATAAGTGGTAGATTCAACTCTTATCATGAGCATTAAAATTTGATCAAATTCTTACCTCTTATTCAGAAGTGTTATTTGTATTTCAGGAGGAAATTATAAGAACCCTAAAGCAGGCATCAAGGCTGTTCCATTATTGTGCCACACCCCTTCTGTTCAGCTGTCAATGGAGACACAATGTGGTGGAAAAGTACCGAGTTATCCGACAGGACTCTATCGTCTCTGTAGCATCAGGAACGACTACTCCTGACAGCAAAACTGTAAGCAAAAATATAATCCTCAATGTTTATAGAATTATTTTTCAGGGGCAGATCCAGGATTTCTGGAAAGGGAGTTCGTATATATAAAGGTATGGGGGTTGGCTTTGCTGACTTTATCTCATTTTTCTTAAATATCCCATGAAAATGAAATAATTTGGTCTCATTGAGACCAAATTAATTCATTTTCATAGGATATTTAAAAACGGGAGGGGGGGGGGGCAGGAAGGGGGGTTGGAGCAAACCATCTGAATCCCCTTCTGGATCCGGCACTGATTTTTATAATAATATGCCTCAGTTACAGGGTTATGTTTAACATTTGTTGTAACCTGAGGTAACTGTTAAGGTCTATGAGTAACAGAAAAGGTAAAATGCTAAAATAAACAAAAACAGAATCATTTGTTGTTAGAATGCATTCTTATAGAGAGGATCTTACACAAGTGGTCATAAATTGCATTTGAAATAACCACAAGTTTATGGTTCTGTTTGTCACCTTTTGAACCAGTAAAGAATTAGGGGTGCCAGGAACTGGCACCTCACATCTTTGTCAAGATTTCAAGATGATATATACAGCGTAACATATAGAGAATCTTACATGAGTGCTCATGTTTTATTGAATTTATTAAACAAGTTGAGGAAAAGAGATAAAATGCGAGGCTTGCCGAGCATTTTATCTCTTTTTCGCTTCCAGTTTAATAAATTCAATAAAACTGGAGCACAAATGATAGATTCTATTTATCACATGACATTAAGATCGCATTTTTTGCATAAAAACATTAAGATATTACCATCTTTTTCGCAATGTTATAATTGACCTCATTATGTAACGTTACCAAATCTTTAAATTACTAGTGTTATATGACTCTCAGACGCGATGTCATGTGATAAAGCAAAATACATTCTCCATATAGTGCATTTTTTCATATATGACAATCTCTCTGCAAGCAAATTTCATTTTAAAAAGAATATCTTTGACAGTTTATGGCTAAAACACAATATTTTGCACCCTCTCAATATTTTCTACTTATTAGAAATACGGCAAATGTACTAAAATTTTGAATACTAGTTGCCTGCCAAAAAAGCCTAGACACACAGTGCAGACCCAGATGAGAGGTCTTCCCTGTTTGCTATTCTGACAACCAGTCCTGATAGCTAACATTTTATTTGAGAACAAACAGTGAAATGTTAAATTTTTTAGAACATTTACTGTAATCTTCTGTCTGTTGCAGAGATCTCGCCATAGCTCAGGCACTTCCACAGGAAGCACAAGGACAAAGCGAGCTGACAGCAGTGATCAGAAGAAACGCCCCACACTAGCTAGTACGAGTAAGACATGTGTCTCCGTGGAGTCTCTGAACCCGCCAGACGAGGAGTTATGGCATCTTCAGCTGCGGGCGGCTCTTATTGACCAGTACATCAAGTACCTGGAGAGTATTGGGTTCCACTATGTACAGATGAGGCCTCATTCTGTAACAAGAAGGTACTTTATTAAAGAAAAATAGTACAGTAAAACCTGTGTAAAACGGCCACTCAAAAATATACAAAACAAAGATCTTAATAACAAATGGTAGCTTAATGAAGGTCGAAAGTATTGCAGAATGCTCCCCTTGGAGCATTCTGCAATACTTTTGACCTGCATTAAGCGATAATTGGTCTTCAAAACAAATTTTTGGTTTTATTGAGACTGGCCGTTTTACGCAGGTTTTACTGTACTATACTGAGCCAAAATTCTAATGCAACATGTTAAGGGCCAGACTTTTATACAACCTATTGCTGCAGGGCAGTTTATGTAGGAAAAAATAGCTCAACTAATCTTGAAGAATCTTTATCGCACAGAGAATACATTGTCTTGAGCATGATTCTGTGAGCTGTTGTCTGATTGGTCAAAAACACTTTTTGGGTCTCATGACCTTGTGAGTGGTCATAAAGTTAAAAAGTCCCCTTTCACAAAGACTTTAATAAATTCAATAATACAGGAGCACAAATGTTAGATTCTATTTATCATATGGTGTTAAGATTATTTTCTATACTCACATTTTTGGTGTGAAAACTTTAGCATTTTGCCAAATATATGCAACGTTGTTATGAGCGTCATTTCATAACGTTACCAAAATCTGAAAAACCCTAGTGGTTTCATCATCATCATAATCAGAATTTTGATTAACCTGCAGTTTAACCCCTATCTCAATTAGTTTACATTTTTAATGCTTTATATTAATTTGAAGTGGACAGGTTTTGCTATGTACTCCAGTCCCTGAGGGGGGTGTCTGTGTGCATGAGAGGTCCAGCGAAAATTATTGCATAAATGGTTAGAGGCATATCTGAGGTGCAAGAAAATCGAGGGTGATTGGCTTGAATCATGGTGCGGTCCGAGAAATCCAAGATGGCCGCCAACATGGTGGCCAATCTTAGCGAAAATGCATATACACATTAAATTAGCTGCTACAACATGCATATTGTTTGTTTTTGGACTCAAAATGTTTATGATAGAAGAAAAGAGATCTGATTATATACTTTTATGCCATAAAAGCTTGACTGAACATCATATTTTTACTACAAAGGCCAGAAAAGTTACAAAATTTGGCCACATTTTGAAGAAAAAAGCTTCTAGTAGGTAGTATTTTTACCTGAACTGTGAGCCAGAAAAGGTGGAGTACTTCGCAAATGATTCAGAGGTTTATTTAGAGACTAGACTGAAATATAAATATGTTTGCATGCCTGTCCTAAACTTGTTTTTTAGTTTTTAAGCGCCTTAAAAGTGGGTGGGGTAAACTGACCGCTTATGTATATTTTCAGAATTATGAGTACTAAACATGAATTTATGTACTTTCTGTTCCTAACATTTATTAGCTTATGTTGTAAATATATAAACACATATAAACTAATTAAGATTTTCGTATTCTTATTTGACATTGTAGAAAAATGTGCTTTGTTACTAAGAGAACCCCTCCTTGAACACACTTCGATTTGGGTGATAAGTTTTCTGATGATAATGATCTTAGACAGTCATGGACAAAATGCCAGTACCTGAAGTTGTGTTAAGATTCTTTGGGGTTTTATTCAACTTTGATCCTAAATTGTTCTATGATAATAACACATCAAACTATGCTATCTTTGAGGAAAATTATGAAGATGAAGATAATATAGATAGGGAAAATGATCAGGACATGTCAGATAACAAAAGGAGAAAAATGAGAGCGCACATCAAATAATTTCAATGTTCACAATGGCAGCAAGAGGACACCACTTCTTATTCTAAATGCACAATCTATCCTTGATAAATGTCAGAGCAGAGAGCTTATCACAAATTTTAACCATTATGGATTAGCCATTAGCTACAATGAGCTTCAGTGATACCATAATGATATGGCCAGTTTTATAGTGCAATCAAGCTATGAAAACGTCCCAATGCCAAGTCAATTTGACCCAGAAATGTTTACTTTAGCTGCATTTGACAATTTGATCATGAAGAAGCCACCTTGTTGGGTATTTAAGGTAGTCATCACACTGTGTCTGTATTATTTCAAGAGAAACCACAAAGAACATTCAGCAAACCTAACATTTCTGAAACAAATCTTGTACATGGAAGCAAAGTGTTTCAGCAACAACTGAAATGTCAGGACTAACAGCTAAGAACCCTGATCTGCCACCCCATTACTGTGTGGAAGAAGAGTTGTTTACTGTCAGCACAGAAAAAAACATCACAGACTGACTGTTTTGTTTGTTTGTTTGATTTGATTCTTTACGTCCACTCAACAATCTTTCAGTTATGCGGGACGGTTCTTCCTGGGTTTAACCAGTACTAAGCTAGGATAAATGTGTCTTGCTCAAGGACCACAACGCAGTGACGCCGGTGAGGCTTGAACCCGCTACCCTTCGGTCTCGAGTCAAGTACTCTACCACTGAGCCACTGCGCTCCCACAGACTGACTGTGCATGGTTGTTAGGTAGAATGAACCTGTCATCTTTGAGTGAAGGGTTTATTGGTCCAGAAAAAAAGAACCAAAGAATGCCATCACAGAATGCTTTCAATTCAGTTGTTTCCAAAAGATAGTAGGGTTTTTGCCAGTTATTCCTAGTCCTGTGACAGATCATCAAACAGTATACACAGCTCTCAAGAACTTCCAGGACATACTGAAACAACTTTCACAAAAATAGTAAGTGAGTATGATCAGGAAATACCACAATCACAAACCACAGACAACCCTGTGGCACAAACACATCTTGCAGTAACGTGTGATGAAGGCGTCTACCATATAGAAATCACAATGGGCAATGCAACAGAATTTGAAAACATTGTATTGTGCTTGTGAACATTCCACATGACAAAAAATATTCCTTGAATGCCTTGAAAATTATTTACTGAATAATGGCGCAGAAAGCATATGGATAGGAAACAGCGTCTTTGGACCAAATGTAGTCCAGTCTGTACCTTTAGGGACACATCATGGTCTTTCAAAGGCATGATTTTGTTGTGTGAGACAATGGAAAGGTTGCAGTGGTCAGCATTCTTCAAAACACAGGAGCCTGAAACTTACAAGAAAGAACTACTGACACTAAAGAGACTTTAGGACAGCATAGCTGAAAAGGATGCAGACAGAAGTAGAGAACTGCTAGAAGAGTTCTATAACAATTCTGCAAGTATGATCGAGTCATTCCAGAAATTCAAAAATGAAGGCTGCAACCTAAGGGAATCCTTTCAGTACTGGGACAGGTTTATTGCACTTGTTGCAATATTGAAAAATCTGGTGAGAGCAGATCGTGAAGGAGACTGGAATCTTCATTTGCACAAAGTTCAGTGCATTCTTCCCTTTGATTGTGTGAATTACTTGTGATGGTGTTCTCTATACCTAGAGGATATGTGGCGTTTGCCAGAAACGGCTCCTGGAATCTATCAGGCATTTGTTCAAGGTCAATTCATGGTAAAGAGGTTTCCTGGAAAGTTCAAGGCTGTAGCTGCTGATCAAAGCCTTGAACAAATAATTTATAGGTCACAGAAGAGTAGTGGTGGTATCATCGGTAGTACGTGGAAGAAAGACTTTGTTGCTGAATGGGAGATGATATACCATGAAATGATAGCTTTCAGCAGTCTCCATCGGGAACTCAAAAGGTCGAGACCATTCTATCATGAACTGACTGTCAATCACGAATTCAGTGATGCAGAAACCAAGGCAAGAGAATCCAATATAAGAGACATGATAAAGTACATAGAGCTATATGAAAGCCCATTTCAAATCACAGAAGCAACAGAGAAACAACTGCATAATATCATATCTCAGGAAGTCATGTCAACGGAAGTGAGAGAAGGTATGTTGAGTGCTGAGTCAAAAAGCCTTCAGTTGTACAATGAATTCAGAAAAGAAAGATTTTTAGACCGAACCAAGAAATTATCAGACACAATTTACAGGAACAGTATCAAAACATGCCAATCTATAAAAGCTGTAAATCCATCCACAACAATCAGTAAAAAGAAAAAAAATCAGCGAGGCTGCCGCAGGACACAGAGTTCTAGAAATTGCCCAAGCTAGAGGTTACAGCACAAAAGAATTATTCAGATATGATCTCATTCCAACAAGCTACCTGTTTGATGAAGATGGTTTAAAGAAGAAGCCACTTAAGGGTGCTCTATGTCATGAAATGGAAAAGTGCTTGAACAGTGATGATATGGTGCCACCCTCTGGTTGGAAAAGCATAAGAACAGCATACCTAGTTGATGTTATGGCAAATGTCAGAAAGATAAGAATGAAAGGTTTGCGAACATTTGCTGATTTTTGCTCAACCTTCTTAGACATGTTGCTAGCCATAAGCAAGAAAGCAACAAGAATAGATCTTGTGTTTGATTCATATAGAGAAGGCTCTGTCAAAGATACAGAGAGAAGTAGAAGGTCAACAATGAAAACTTTTGAGATCAGTATGATAGCTGAGGATACACCACTACCTGTCAACATGGATACAGTCTGGGCATCAGTCTCCAATAAGGCCAAACTTCAAATGTTTTTGAGAAAGGGTGTGATTGAAAATGCAGCAAATATGTGCCCAGAAGTTGAAATAGTGTTCAGCCCTTTCAGTGCTCAAAACTTGATACTACCATGCCCGTTTCTAATAGAAGGCTGTTTGATATCATTATCAGAGTTGGACTTCACTATAAAAGAGGCAGATGTGCGGTTAGTACCACATGCTATTCATGCAACACAGACTGGAGCCAAGAGACTTGTTATTCTATCTGGTGACACACATGTCATGGTCCTGGCACTTTACTTTAACGCCCATCTGAAAACAAAAGGCCTCTCCAAGTTATGGATGCGTGCTGGTGTGGGTGATTCTACACGATATATCCCTTTACATTGATATTTGAAAATAAACCAGAGTTATGTAGTGTATTCCCAGCAATACACATTCTTACAGGCTGTGACACAACGAGCAAAGTTGAAACCAAACTATCTGCTCTTAAACCACCTGCCGCCCAACTGCTCTCTGAATTTGGAAAATTATTGTCTAGCCCAAATCAAGATGAAATTATACACAAAGCTGAGCAATATCTTGTACAAGTATTAAAACCCAACAGTACATGCACTACTATGGATGATCTTAGGTATGAAATGTACCACCAAAGTAAAGTCAGTGATCTCCATTCTCTACCACCTACCAGTGCTGATCTACTTTTGCACATTCTGAGGTGCCTGTACACGACCTATACACAGATGCATTGTCTTCAAAACGTAACAGTAGACTCAACAAACTATGGCTATGAACTCAAAAATGGCTCCCTTGTTCCAATCTACCTCCGAGAGTCTTGTACAAACATGCAGTTGTAAAAAGTACTTAACAAAACACTGTGCATGCAGAAGAACTGGTGTCCCTTGTTGTGGTAATTGCAAATGTAAAAACGACATGTCAGGTCAATTCTGTATGAATCCGCATGTGGTTGTCTCAGTTCCAGTAACATTATAAAGTGCTTATTTATATTGAAGCTGTTTTCAACATAGTTAACAATGCAGTGGAGAGTATATTTTTCAATGCATGACTATTATTTTGTTGACATTTTGGATTCCTAGCATATTACTGATATCCAGGTGCTTAAATGCCCGTGACAAGGAGTTTTGTGCATTTGGTGGCCATCTTGGCAACCATATGCAATATTGTTCAATGAAACATAAAATGAACTGTCTGGCCTCTATTGATTTACATATTATTGTATGTTTATGGTACAAAATGATTTATAATAGAGACACAATAAATAGAAAGTAACATTTGTCACATACCCGAACATGTTAATTTTTCGTTGGTTTACCCCACCCACTTTTAAGGTACTTAAAAACTCTAATTAACATTAAAGGAGATGTGCAAACAAGTTCATCATTTGTATAAATCTTTATATCAATTCCAGAACCAATTTTAAAACAATCAGGTATCTTTGGCTGACCATTCAGGGAAAAATATCACCTAGGGTTGCTATTTTTCTTAAAAAAAATGACAAAATTTTCTCATTCTTATGGCTTTGTTCATAGAAATATGGTGCTTGGATTAACTAAAATGGCAAAAAAGTATACATTCACACCTGGTTTCTTCTATAATAAACATTTTGAGTCCAAAAACAAACAATATGCATGTTGTAGCAGCTTATTTAATGTGTATACTCATTTTCGCTAAGATTGGCCTCCATGTTGGCGGCCATCTTGGATTTCTCGGACCGCACCATGATTCAAGCCAATCACCCTCGATTTTCTTGCACCTGAGATATATCTCTAACCATTTATGGAACAATTTTCTCTGGACCTCTCATGCACACAGACACCCCCTCAGGGACTGTATTAAGGTGGATAACAGTTTAAAATCAATATGCTTACCATGTAGAGCTTGCATGCATAACACTACAGGAAAGCACAGATTTTTTTCTGAAATTGTAAATCAACCAAAATATAAGTCAGCCAAAAGGTTCATACAGAAAAAAGGCCAAAATTTGCTGCTGCCAAAAATAAGAGCTTTAAAGTACTGGAGAAGTTTTACCGATGTGGTAGACAACTAATGGGCACAACTAAATAATTTAAAAAAAAAAAAAAAAATCACTTGTCTTATGATGTCTAGAGCCCTTTATGATCCTTGTGCTGACCCCACGTTACAGTAAAACCTGTAGGGAGTGCATTGGCTCAGTGCTTGACTTGAGACCGAGGGGCCGCGGGTTCGAGCCTCACTGCCTTGTGGTCGTTGAGCAAGACACATTTATCCTAGCTTAGTACTGGTCCAACCCAGGAAGACCTGTCCCTGTTAAATGAAAGATTGTTGATGGGGCGTAAAGAATCAAATCAAAACAAAACAGTAAAACCTGTCTTAAGTGGCCACTCAAAAATAGACAAAACAAAGGTCTTAAAGACAAATGGTAGCTTAATAAAGGTCAAAAGTATTGCAGAATGCTCCCCTTGGAGTATTCTGCAATACTTTTGACCTGCATTAAGCCATAATCCGTCTTGAAAACCAATTTTTGGTCTTCTTCTGAGTCGCCCCTTAAGACAGGTTTTACTGTAATGAAAAAAATAGGCAAATCTCTTATCTTTGCATGGGTGAGAGTTTTCAGGATTATTCCTGAATTCAGGATTTTGAGGATGACTTTCCACAGAAAGTCATCCTCAAAATGCTGAATTAAGGAGATTATAGTAGCTTCTCTGGTTTATTTTCAGTCTGTCTAAAGACAACTACCCATTTAAACTTTAAACTGTGAATATTTAGTGTGCATACTGCAAGTTTTAAGATTGAAAGGGGTACTTGCATCTGTGCCCACGCATGGATTTTCTTTAAACTTTGCATAATAATGACTCATTATATACAAACTATGAAAATGTATTTATTGAATTAGATAGTTATGAATAAGGCTTAGGAAGCAACCCTGGCGTACTCCACCTTCGAGGTGGTACCTGCCTCTAAATTTCCATGTCCTAAATCTATAGTATAGTTTATTTCTATGATTTTTCATCTAGATTGAATCCAAAATACCATAGGCATTATATTAATACCAGGAAACCATTTGGATAAATTATGGTTTACGTTTTCTGAAGAAGTGATTATAAAATTTCAATATTTTTTTTCAAAAATTTACAAAACATTCAGCATTAAATTCCAAAGATAGATATGTTTTAGTCTTTGTCAAGATATCATATTATCACAAAAACATGCCATATATATCCTGCTGATCTGAGCCAAATTTCATGAAAATCCAAAACCGGTAACTTTGTCATTTCCTACCTCTTACGGGTATAGGTCAGTTTTAGCAAAATTAATTATTTAGTTGAAATGAATCAATAACTCGACAGAAGGAGGTTGTTTTTTTAATCTACTTCCACTTTTTTTAAAGAAAGACATGTTTAGACAATTTCAAATGATTCAATGGCCGGAAACGCCAAAGGTCATGGCCCCATGTCATGGCACTATGGGGCCAAGACAATGTGTATCACTTTCTCAAGTCCTGCATGATATCGTTTAAGAAACATAATATCCTATCAATAAACGTGTGAAAACAAGAAGACCAAATATTTTCTTTACATCCCAACTGAACTAGAGTAACCACATTTTGGTGCCGTGACCAGGATTAAGTGTAACAGAGTCATATCAAAGGTATCATAGAACAGTGTTCTACATAAATATGTGTGGTCCAGAAACGAAACTGTATGCCTGGGATATACAGCCAGCCAAAGAATAAATGTTGCCATTTGATGGAAATCAGCATCAGTTTTACAAAACAGAATAAACAGAGAAGATTTAAGCATTAATATAGCAATACCTTTGAAGCCAAGAGTTCTCTGTGACAAAAATGGTTAATTTTAACCAATAGGCTTGACAGGGGGTTATTCTTGTGAACCAGGTTTATTAATGAGGCTTACAATTATAAAACCATAGATATAAGGTTCTTCTCTTGTATGAACTGACTTGTCATAAGGTTTCTCTTCTGTATGAATTAAAATTCTTAATAATGTTACATATTAAGTGTTACATTGGTAAGATGTAGTTTTAACGTTCGAAACTAGATGTGGTAAGTCCAGTGTCACCATATTGTATCGTTTTGGGTAATATTATTGTGCAAGCACTTCATTAAATGAGAATCATGACACTTACTATCAAAGAAAATTAAGTTTTTTTTCTTTTTCCAATCAGTTATAGGGAAAAACACTAAACGTATCAACTTCTACCAATAAACGTACTAGCATGGCGATTCAAACTAAGCAATTATTCAAGTATGTTTTACACTGAAACATAATTATTGTATTTTTTACATTTCGATGAATTAGGGCCATGTGTTTACATCAAGTTGAAAAAATATGTTACCGGTCCTTGAATTTCATGAAATTTGGTCTACATATTCTTAACATATATGGAAAGTTTATATGTTAAAATGGTATCTTGACAAAGACTGCAACATGTAAAAATTGTAATTCCAAATTTGACTTAATACAAAATATTCAGTTGAAAATTGGGGTACCATCTCATAAAAATGAATCCCCACCCGTTATCCTAATACAGACGAAGCCATTTATAGTGTCAACGAACTTATCAATGATATAGTTATTTAATAAAATATTTCTGGGCCCGTTACATGATATGTCAATTACTTTAGAAATTATTATAACTGGATACCCTAAGGTATTGTAGTGATATCATACATGACGTCATAAATTAGCAATGAAATTGCATAAAAACTCAAATGCACCATAAATATAAAAGTCATACCCCAGACAATAACTAAACATAATATTATCCAATTCCAAGCGTGGGCAGACTCCCATGTTAATTTCCCATACCATGCAAGAGCCCCTTTTGAAAGTTTAGGCTTTTGTAAATTTTGAACTTTCACCCATGTCTTTGTGTTACAGTAGCCAAGCTGAGAAGCCAGCAGCAGCCAAAGAAACAGATTACAAGCCAACTGATATTCACAACTTACAAAAGACCATCTCTTTTTGAGTGGTTGCTTAAGACAGGTTTTACTGTAATGTGTCTTTGTGTTACAGTAGCCAAGCTGAGAAACCAGCAGCAGCAAAAGAAACAGATTACAAGCCAACTGATATTCGCAACTTACAAAAGACCATCTCTTTTTGAGTGGCCGCTTAAGACAGGTTTTACTGTAATGTGTCTTTGTGTTACAGTAGCCAAGCTGAGAAACCAGCAGCAGCGAAAGAAACAGATTACAAGCCAACTGATATTCACAACTTACAAAAGACAATCTCTTTTTGAGTGGTCCCTTAAGATAGGTTTTACTGTAATGTTTCTTTGTGTTACAGTAGTCAAGCTGAGAAGCCAGCAGCAACCAAAGAAACAGATTACAAGCCAACTGATATTCACAACTTACAAAAGACCATCTCAGGAGGGGTACTGCTGACAGAACTGAGTTTTAGACAGGAGTACTTCTGTGTCCGCCTCTACACCTGTGATCACAACAAGCTCGGCATAACTGTCAATCAGCAGGTACGTTACCATGGTTACAGGGCTCTACAGTAAGCATGTTCCTAGAGTACCTGTACTAGTAGAATCATGGTCAGGACAAGTCAATTCTGGGTCCTTGGGGTCTGATCAGGCTAGTTCAAGGGGGGAATAACTGTCAAATGTAGCACATAATATACTCATGTCCGATGAAAACGCACCACTCTTCCGATGCGCATAAATGTGGCCTATCGAAAACTGTGCAAAATTGTGTTATTTATAATTATTATTTAGGACAAATGCGATGTTTTCGCAAAAAAATTTCAATTCAAGTGACTCCTTTAACACATGACGTAACGTCAGCCTCAAAATTGCGTTAATCGCATTTTTGGCGTATACACAAAGACCCCAAAATCTCGTTTAAATGTTTTCCGTTTGCCAGTAAATCCTCTGTCATTTCGCCATAACTTTGACAGTTGTGACGCAACAGCTTACGCTACACTAACGCGAACAATGTCACTATGTTAGCTTAAATATGGAGTGGTCCGACAAAAATTGACGTAAAATGTTAAATTGCGATTTCTATAGTCCTAGTGTTCTACACAATGCTTATTTCCGTCGTACAAACTCACACACATGCAAAACGCCATAAAAATCCTCTAAGAATTTGACGTTGCATCATTGACGTCAACTTTGAGCGCGTCGCCAGCCATTGTTCGCAACGCTAGCGTTTTAAATCTTCTAAAATTTGTGTTCATCTGTAAGTGTGAGTATTATCTAACATTTAGTTCAACACAGATACTCTTAGGTTTGTGTATACGAGCTTTTAGAGATTGACATTTATCAAAAAGAACGTTGATACCTACGCTCCGTCGATGTTAATGACCTGCTACACGGGCAAGAAATCTTCTTGCTACGACCTTGTCGTAATTTTGCATCAGTAAATGAAGGATTCCTTGAATGTCTCGATTTTACGCCTAGTCAAAATTATGCAAGTGACGTCACATAGTGACGTTATAGCCGCTTTCAATGCAAGATGACTATTCCTGGTTATCAATTTAGAGATTCTTTGCAATTTTTTCAAAGAAAAATGCGAGATTAATGCTTTTGAAAATTCTGACACATTCGATAGCTGGTTCTGTGACTTTCTGTCTTGTCGGTTGTTTTGTTAAATGGTTCAAGCACGTGTCATCAGTGATCATTAGGTTTTAAAGACCTATCAGTAACTTACAGAATTGCTACAGTACAATAAGACGCAATTGCAAAAATAAAATGTTATGTCGTTAAACAGATATAGTCATTTTTGTAGGTGGTGCGTTTTCATTGGACATGAGTATAGTTACTATTAAATGTTGCGCAGAGTGTAATTCGCCAGACCCTATGGAGCTCAACTTATGAAGAAACAGATGTTTTTAACAGACTTGCACATGTATATTACACTTACGTTTTTTTTTACTTTTGCGTTTGCATCACCTGTTGTAATGTACTTGTACAATTTTATATAATTTTTCAGTCAGGGCTAGTGCATTTTAGGTCAAGACAAGTACATTTCACAAGGTCCTTGTCCGACCGGGCTATAGGGTTAAAAAGTGAACATAGAGCCCTGGGTTAAGTTAATTTTGAAAAAAATTCAGCGAACAACATCAAAAGCATGAACTATTTCCCAGCATGCAGTCAGTTAAACAATCCATGTAGACTGTTGTACTTTGTGATCTGGTTCTACACTGTTTTCAGTATACCAGAAATCAGAGCAGTGTTGATGAAATCTGTTTTGATGCAAGAATTAGTTTAGTTTTTAAGATATCCTGATTTTTGTTTTTATGTGTTATATTTGTTATTTATATACATAAAAAGCATGTGTATTCTTTGAAAATTAAAGCTAATAAAAAATTTCCCTATACTCCATATAATAATAACGCCTTTTGATGCCTTTGAAATATCATGTATTTAAAAATATTATGGAAAATGAAGCATTTGCTCTATTGGAGCAAATGCTCCATTTTCCATAATATTTTCAAAAGTATTTAACTTAAAGGTAAACTTAATTTAAATTTTTCTTGAATTTTCAGTGCTTTCTAAAAATAGAAAATGATGTCATGATCTAAAAATAGACTATAGAGAAAAGGGTTAAATGACTACGACTTACACTGTGGTTTAAAAATATGGATTTTGACGTAAAATTGATCAATACCGGGCTGCGTAGCATAGTCGGTAACATGACTGACTACAGATGGGTGTCTGACTGCAGATCCAGGGGTTGCAAGTTGGCTTCCAGCCCAGTCCCATACTTTTGTGGAGATTGATCATGAAATAATTTCTACGGTCATTCTCCTCCCTTCCGCTGATTCATTCAAGAAGGTTTGTTGTCAGTTACAAGTGAAAGTATGTGCACGAAGTACTGGTTAAGCGCTTGTTAAAGCTTGCCCAGGAAAAGAGTGTGGTTAGGTGAACTGACCATCCCGACATGCCCATAGCTGTTTACTGGGATGTAAAGCAACAAACCAAACCAAAACCAGTATTTGGTTAATGAAAGTGTCGTTTAACACACAAACTCTGCATGGTAGTAGATTTCTCAGCATTTGTATGCATGCATAGTTGTTGGTTTTTTTAGTATATAACATATTTTGTATCTCCCAATATCACAATCATCTTTTGTTGAAACACAGTCATATATTACTTGATGGATTTGATTATTTACGTCCAAGTCAACGATCTTTCAGTTATGTCGGGACGGGTCTTCCTGGGTTGAACCAGAACTAAGCAGGGATTAATTTGTCTTGCTCAAAGACACAACACAATGACGCCGGTGAGGCTCGAACCCACAGCCCTTCAGTCTCGAGTCAAGCACTCTTCCACTGAGCCACTGCGCTCCCACAGCCATATATTAGAGGTTGATTTAGGTAGTTATCATACATCCTGGCAAGCAAACTTTGTGAGTATAAAATTGCAATTATTTTCTTATCCTTGAATTTAAACATGTGTTTTTGGTGCTTAAAACATTTCATTGAGATGATTCTTTTGAGTACGCACAGCATAAGTTTTGGTTGAGAAATACAAAAAAAAGTTATGTCCGGTCTGAATTTGATCCAAGCTATTTGACTTTGTAAGAATATTTTGAAAAAAGTATGTTGAAAAATACCTGCAGATGACAAAAAATCATGAAAAATTACCCAGCATGCAAAGAGTTAAATGTTTGTGTCCAGTTATCTAGTGGGGCTGGGCAACATTTTCAAGACAAAATAGTGGCCCTTTAAGGATTAATTTGGATTCAGATGGGTGAAAGTTTTCAGGATCAATCTTAAATTCAGGATTTTGAGGCTGACTTTCCATAGAAACTCAGCCTCAAAATGCTTAATTAAGGAGATTATAATGGCTTCTTTGATTAGTTTTCAGATTATCTAACACAATTAATCATTTTAACTTTAAATTATCCATTTTTGTAGCCATCCTGCAAGTTTTAAAATTTGAATTTCAAAAGTTCAGGATTTTGGAAATTTTGAATTTTCACCCATGGATTCATCCCTTGGATGCATTGAAAAATTTGTTTGAAAAATGATATTAAATTTTGAAAAAAGTTATGGCAATAGTGTATTTTTGAGGTAAAATATGATAATTGCAAGGCTTGCATTGGCCACCTTCATTTCTTCCATTTCCATTTATGTGTTAACTCTTTACTCCATAATAACACCTTCTAAAGCCTTTGAAAGGTCATGTATTTGAAAATATTATGGAAAAAGGAGCATTTGCTCTTATGGAGCAAATGCTCCATTTTCCATAATATTTTCAAAAGTATTCAAAACTTAAGTTGGACTTTTTCTTGAATTTTTTCATTATCGTCTAAAAATAGAAAATGATGTCACAATCTAAAAATAGCCTATGGAGTAAAGGGTTAAAATACCCTTGTATGTGTTGTTATGTTGTGTAACCCTGTGTTTGTGTTTGTGTCTGTATTTTGTATTTTTGTGTTTTGTGTTTAACACCTTCATTTCAGAAATGTGATGTGGCAAATAGAAGATTTGATCAAAATATCACTGAAGTGAGTCTAGCGTTCACTTTCAAAATTACTATCTTATCTATACAGGCCCAGATTGGTAAACCTTGTGTGTGTTAAATTATGATTACTTTCTAATCCATCAGTTTAAACATTTGTTTTTGGGTGCTCAAAAGAACCATCTCATTGAGGCGGTTCTTTTGAGACGGTTCTTTTGAGACGGTTCTTTTGAGTGCCCACAACATATGTTTTGGTTGAGAAAGTTAGAAAATTGATTTTTGATTATGCACAGTCATCTGGAGGCCTGTATCTAGTGGTTACAAGCGCATTCTGGTAAAAGTCAGAGCTAGGCCTTATGAGATTACATATGCAGTAAAACCTGTCTTAAGCAGCCACTCAAAAATAGACATAACAAAGATCTTAATGACAAATGGTAGCTTAATGAAGGTCGAAAGTAATGAAGTATCCCCTGGAGCATGCTGCAATACTTCTGACCTGCATTAAGCAATAATCAGTCTTGAAAAACATTTTTGGTCTTTTTGAGAGTGGCCATTTTACACAGGTTTTACTGTACAGACAATCTTTACTTGACCCTTCACAGGAGGGCTCAGTGGTAGAGTATTGGACTTTGGATCAAAGGATGGCTAGTTCGAGACCCACCAGAGGCACTGTGTTGTGTCCTTGAGCAAGACGTATTATCCTCAGCTTAGTACTGGTTCAATCCAGGAAAACAGGAAAACTGTTGACTGGGATGTTGTGCATCAACACAAACAAATATACCTTCACAGTCCAAGGAACAGGGTCTAAGCTGTCTTTAACACCTTATTAGGCTACTATGGAAAACTGATCGGGCCCCGCGGTTATAACACTTTTTTCAATTCTCAACTCAACTGAGCATGAAATTTCAACTGCTGATAAAAGCTACAATACGGACAAATAAAAACGTGTCTTGCTTTAAGTCCCTCAGATGTTGTATTTATCATGCTAATAAATGTTAAAATGACAATTGTTGGCATTTTAACATGTGTGAGCAGGATAAATTTCGTGCTCAGCTGAGTTGAGCATGAAAAAAGTTTTATAACCTCGGGGCCTGATCTAATAAATTTATTAACCCTGTTCATAGGAGAACTAAGATGTCACCTAAGGTCAAATGAAAAATACCCAAAAATACAGAAATACAGTAAAACCTGTCTAAAATGGCCACTCTTAAAAGGACCAAAAATTGTTTTTTAAAACCAATTATCGCTTAATGCAGGTCTAAAGTATTGCATAATGCTCCATTAAGCTACCATTTATCATTAACATCTTTGTTTTGTCTATTTTGAGTCCCAGGTTGCTTAAGACAGGTTTTACTGTTTGTTATTTGACACAGCCTTGGCGTGTGCTTATAGGCTTAAGCCATTTTAACTCTTTTTCCCACAAGCGGCAACTTTTGTTTCGATTTTGTCATTATGTATGCACGTTGTTATGACATCATCACATAATGTTACTTAATATGTAAACCACTAGTGGTTTATCAATTTTGATACTTAGAGATTATCTTGCAGCATTTTGGTTATCGCCCGAAGTATCAGCCCGAGAGCTGTAGCTAGAGAGGTTGATACTGAGTGCAGTAACCAAAACCGGTGAGATAATCTGTTTATCACATATTCCAATTTCAACATGTTTGATGTACAAAAATGTAAGTAAAACAGAGGATTGACGTAAACTTTGTGCTTCATCACGCCACTTGTTTACATTTGACGTCATCTAATGATCAACGTCTAATGCCTGGCATGATAACCTCTCTCCGTTCAAAATGCATGACTTCTGATAACCTCTCTCCGTTCAAAATGCATGACAGCTGGTTTTCATCACAGCAGCCTGACAACCAGTTGGTGGGAAAGAGCTTATGGCATATGCACTCTTTGGGTTATCACAGCAAATAGCATCCCGAATATGTGATAAATGGCATTATATCACTTCCAGGCGCGACATCATTTGATAATGCAATGTTTTGCTGTAAAAGAGTGCTGATGAAATGCTCATAAGGCCTAACTCTGACAGGAGGAAAAATCTCTGTTTTATTGCCTTCTAATTTATCTTTAGGCATGACTTAGCTGTATTATCTCTCCACAGTTATAATAAGCTACCTCACAAAATACATACAGGGTGGAAGATTCATTATCTAGAAGAAAGGGTTCAAATGAACAAAAGTTGTTTTTTAAACTGCATACGGTAAAACCTGTGTAAAATGGCCACTCAAAAATTGACAAAACAAAGGTCTTAATGACAATTAATAGCTTAATGAAGGTCGAAAGTATTGCAGAATGCTCCCCTCTTGGAGCATTCTGCAATATTTTTGACCTGCATTAAGTGATAATTGGTCTTGAAAACCAATTTTCAGTCATTTTTAGAGTAGCTGCTCAAAAATAGACAAAACAAAGATCTTATTGACAAATGGTAGCTTAATGAAGATCAAAAGTATTGCAGAATGCTCCCTTTGGAGCATTCTCCAATACTTTTAACCTGCATTAAGTGATAGTTGGTCTTGAAAACCAATTTTAGGTCTTTTTGAGAGTGGCCACTCAAAAATAGACAAAACAAAGATCTTAATGACAAATGGTAGCTTAATGAAGGTCGAAAGTATTGCAGAATGCTCCCCTTGGAGCATTCTGCAATACTTTTGACCTGCATTAAGCGATAATTGGTCTTGAAATCCAATCTTCGGTCTTTTTGAGATTGGCCACTCAAAAATAGACAAAACAAAGACCTTAATGACAAATGGTAGCTTAATGAAGGTCGAAAGTATATTACAAATGCTTTTGACCTGCATTAAGCGATAATTGGTCTTGAAAACCAATTTTAGGTCTTTTTGAGAGTGGCCACTCAAAAATAGACAAAACAAAGATCTTAATGACAAATGGTAGCTTAATGAAGGTTGAAAGTAATGCAGAATGCTCCCTTTGGAGCATTCTGCAATACTTTCGACCTTCATTAAGTGATAATTAGTCTTGAAAAGCAATTTTTGGTGTTTATGAGAGAGGCTGTTTAACACAGGTTTTACTGTACAAAGTTTCTTTAACCCTTTTCATTCTGGAGTAAACAGGTTCTTTTGCAAACAGTGAAGACCCATATGAAATGCCATATCAGGTGGCATTCATCAGGGTCTGCACTGTTGTTGAGATAAAGCAATCTTAAGGGAGGGAGCGCAGTGGCTCAGTGGTAGAGTGCTTCACTCAAGACCGAAGGGCCGTGGGTTCGCATCTCAACGGCGTCACTGCATTGTGTCCTTGAGCAAGTCACATTAATCCTTGCTTAGCACTGGTTCAACCACGGAAGACCATCCTGATATATAACTGAAAGATTGTTTACTTGGACGTAAATAATCAAATCAAACAAACAAACAATCATAAGGGACAGAAATAAATCATTTTATAGAAATTCTGACTGGCAATCCCTTCAACTACAAAATGGTCAAGTCCTTAGTTATTATAACAATATGTGTGGGATAATCCATCAGAATGAAAAGGTTAAATCACAAATATAGAACAACAGGTTTTAGGTTCGCAAAGGTGGGGATAAAAAGGCTTTAAGTTTACATAGAGGATCTAACATGAGTGTTCAAGGACTACTGAATTTATTAAATGAGATTGGGAAAAGAGACAAAATGTGAGGTTGGTCCAGGATTTTATCGCTTTTTGAAATAACGCTTTTCATAAAAGTAATCAACTGCTTGATCATCTGATGTGTCTATATTGCAAAGAATATCAACCCAGGTCAGATTGCTTTCCTGCTTATGTTTGCTTTCATTCTAAAAGTACTCAGGCCCTGAGGTTATAAACCTTTTTTCATGCTCAACTCAGCTGAGCATTAGATTTATCATGCTCATAAAAACGAAAATACCAACAAATAAAGAAATGCCTTGCTTTAAATCTCTCAGATGATGTATTTATCATGCTAATAAATGTTAAAATGCCAACAATTGTTGGCATTTTTACATTTATGAGCAGGATAAATTTTGTGTTCAGTTGAGTTGAGTATGAAAAAGTTTTATAACTTCAGGGCCTGGTGTTAATAAAATATATTCAGCAGATGTAATATGCAAAAGAATGATTTAATGGAAACAAAAAAGATTTTTGATGAGTATAGCACAGTTTCTTTAAAGTCGTGCTGTGTTTGGGGTCAATATAAAGGGACCGTGTCATTAGTGTAGCATGTTATAAAGGGACAATCTTACAAAAGAATTATAGGAAAATGACAGTCGTGGTCATTTTCCTATCATAATAACTCTTTTGTAAAATTCCATGATAAAAAAAATTGGGAGCCACAACATGATCTTTTTATATCCTAATATATGTAATAACAAGGTTTGTTGTAAAGGGATTACGCTGTTTTTGAGATTCCTCATGCTGCTTAATACTTTCTCTCCAATTAAGAATCACTATAAACCCATATAAGCCTAGCGTCCTTTTTGTGGCACATAGGCAGACAGTGGAGACCTAGACCAGATGCCGCATTTCTGATGGTCTCCACTGTTTGCTTACAGAATGTACTTTCAAAATTTGAATGGGATTGAAACATACTTCCCAACAACCCTTAAATTCGAAATAGATTCGTCCAATTGATAATGGTGGGAAAATACATTAGGCATAAATGGGTTAAGACTATTTGAATTTGGCTTATTGATACTGCCTATAACTGATACAATCTGTTTCTTTATACACTGCATTTGTCCAGATAAGCAAACTTTCCTAGCATAAATTTGTGATAATTATACCCTCCCCAAAAATAGTATTGTTTCAGCCTGTCAGTCAGTCTGTCATGATTCCGTCATTCCGTCAACATTTCAAGGATTTTGTTGAATAACAGCTTTTTTTAACTTTAACATTTTTGATCAATGCAGTGCATACCTTGTTTCAATTGTTTTTGCATTTCTGTTTAGAGGGCAGGACTATAGTTTTGATTATAACAGTTCCTTGTCATTTCGTATCTTTAACTTTATATAATCTTATTTTGGTTCTTTTTTTTTTATTGGTCAAATAAGGCTTTGGGAAAATTTAAGGAGGAACATAATGTTGCGGGGGTATACTGAAAGCCTTGCTTGCAGCCCAATTCTTGTTTTCTTATCAATCAGTTTAAACATATGTTTTGTACACTCAAAAGAACTGATTCATTGAGACCGCCCTTTTGAGTACCAATCACATGTTTTAGTTGTGAAATAAGAAAATTAATTTTTGATGGCACACTCTTATCTGGAGGTCTGACACTTTAAGCTGATTCTAAAGGTGCAGTCTTCTGTATTGCTTCATCAGAAAACCATTGGGAACTGCCACAGATATTTCACAGAACAACTGATAACTAATGATAATAGCTTTACACAATACAGCTTTTAAGCTTTAGTTCCATTGTTATAATGAATAGTTTGAAGCCCAGTTTCTTTGAGAAATTCCTGCTTAAAGTTTTGGGGTTAAATCTCTTTGCCTACTGGATAATTTTTCATGATGTTTTGTCATTTGCTGATTTTTTTTCAAAATCAAGTTTTTCGAAAAATGGTTTCAGCAATACAATCAGAGTGTCAAACAGTTTGGATCCAGATCAGGCCTGATGTTTTTTGTCGGGCCTGATCTGGGTCCAAATTGTTTTCATAGATTATCAGCAGACGACATAAGTCGCTACTGGCAGGCAAAGAGTTAAGTTTGTTATCTGATAATACTTGTACATTGTTATATATTTATAGTCTGGGTGGCCACAGATATTTCACAGAACACCAGTCAATTAATGTTAATTAATACATTAGGGCTATTACACTTTAGTTCATTGTTATAATGAATAGTTTGCACCCAGCTTCTTTTGAGAAATTCCTGCTTCAAGTTTTAGGGCTTGCCAGTTTCATTTTAACTCTTTGCATGCTGGGTAATTTATCATGTTTTATTGTCCTCTACTGAATTTTTTCAAAAATTAACTTTTTTAAAAAAAATCTTTCAGCAACACTTTCAGAGTGTCAATCTGTTTGGATCCAGATCAGGCCTGACATTCTGTTGGGCCTGATCTGGGTCCAAACTGTTTGCAAAAGTTAACAGCAGATGACACTAGTAGGCAATGAGTTACGCCAGTTTCATTTTAAGTTTGTTATCTGTACACTGTACATTTATAGTCTGGGTAGCCACAGATATTTCATAGAACACCATATAATAACAATTAACATAAAACAGCTAACTTAAAGGGAAATGCTCACCATATAATTAATGAGCTTTTTAAGAAGGGATTTGTCCATTATGACGTCATAGCCTCCTAATTATATATATTTACATTCTCAATGTAGCTGCCTTAGATGGAACCATAATTTCTAGCTGCTTGCATTTCTCGACGCAAAACATTGAGCAGTAACGTTGTCTATGCCGCGCTTCTAGGTGGAGTTAAGTCAACGTCAACCAATAGCTTTCTTTGTTTATCAACATTCGTGTGACGTCATTCACGTATCGCCACAACGTTATGTACAGGACTTTCGTTCGCTGGCTGTTCCAACACCTCCGTTACAAATAAATTATTTCATTTTTCAAGGATAACTAACGAATTTGGGTGGAAGATAATTAAGTATATTTGATTGATAATATAAAATGTAAATATAAGGATTGAAATGCAGATTTTTAGCTTGCATTGGATGATGCAAAACATTAGCATTTTAATGTCTCCGAGAAGCCCTTCGGGCTTCACAGACATTAAAAAGCCTAATGTTTTGCATCATCTAATGCAAGCTAAAAATCTGCATTTCAATCCTTAAATGCAAAAATGAAACAAATAAGATTTGAAAAAAAAAATCACTCTATTTTTATGTATATGCCTAATATAACAATAAAGGATCATTTAAACAAGAAATTCTGTAATTATATTCTAAAATAAAGATTTTATGCATCTTAGTAACTTTTCATGTATCTCATTAGCATCTCATTATAATTCCAAATGGTGGCTGTGACAGGCTGTCATAAAAACTTAATTTATTAATAATAACATTCTTAATTCTCAACAGATTTTGATCAAGTTTGCACTTAAATTGTTTGTTTGCAAATGCCTGTCTTTTGAGACACATTTACTTCTCGATCTGCGTTTTCCTTTAAGATCAATTGTTATAATGAATAGTTTACACATAGCTTATTTTGAAAAGTTCCTGCTTCAAGTTTTGGGGCTAGCTGGTTGCATTTTAGGTATATCCTGATGAAACATGTACATGCATAGTCTGGGGGACATAGATATCTCTTTCAGCTGTCAAGGTAAAAGTCCTTAACTCTTTACCTGCCATTATCATCTGTTGATATCCTTTGCAAACAGTTTGGACCCAGGTCAGGCCCGACAAAATGTTGCACAGCCAGACTGTTCGACACTGTGATTGTATTCCTTAAAGACGTATGCAGCTATTTCCAATGCGCACCTTTCCCGCGTCTGCAAACGGGGAAAGTTGTCTGGGTCCTGTCTTTCGACCCTTAACGGATTCGGATCAACACAGCTTCCGATATTCTTATGTCATATCGGTGTTCCGACATTTTCTTCACAAAATAACTAATTAAAGTGTGTTCGAAATATCTATTGACATCTTTTCAGAACTGATCGTCTCAGCACTAAAGACAGATAAATGTAGCTCAGTCGAAATCAAACGACGTACACAATAACCCTGGTTACGAATACGATAGTGGCCGAGTCTATACTAATTTGTATTGTTATTTAGAGCGGCGCACGACCTGACCTCGTGGCCTAGTGGTTAGCGTGTCTGGCTACAAAGCCAGAGGACCAGGATCGATTCCCGGATGCGCACATCTTTACAGTGTGTTCTTTCTTTCTTTTTTAACATTTTAATGCTAAATTACTTCATATACTCGTAAAATGGCATCATCAAAACGACCGAAATGGTCATCCCCGAACTTTTTATATTGAATTACACATGAAACCTATGGGGGTGGGGTTAAATTTGGCCCTCTAGAAACAGAATTAGTTTGGTGACCCCAGATTTTTATTCTTTTTTCTGAAAGGTATTATAATAGTCCATGGATTAAAAATAAATTTTCAAGATTTTCAATATCAGATTTTTAATACATGATTTATTCTAAAAACAAATTCCATTTTTCGACGAATTGCCAAAATATATCATGCAGTATCTTGTCACAGCATGGGATTACAAGTAAACATGCACATTTTCTTAAAAGTTTGAGGTCATGGGCAGTAATTTAAGCTAAAAGAAAGAAGCTGGCTGAAGATTACAACCGCTTTAGCTCGATATTTAGGACTAGTGTTATTATTTCATATTTCTAGAAAATTGGTCAAATGCTGTAAACTTCAATATGAGATTCTGAAAAAAATAGCACGGTGACATATCCTTTTTATTTCATAAATGGATAGCCCATGCATAAAACAAACTGTATGCAAAGTATTGAAAATATTTCAATATGGGAAGTATTTAGTAGCATATGTCCTTAATGATTTAAAAAAAAAAGTTGATTTAAAAAAAATCAGCATGCAACAATTTTAAAACAGTATGAAAAAATTCTCAACATGCATAGAGTTAAGCCTCTTTGATATTGTGGGCATGGGTAAAAGTTTTCAGGATTATTCCTGAATTCAGGATTTTGAGGCTGACTTTCCATGGAAAGTCAGCCTCAAAATACTGAATTACAGAAATTATAATAGCTTCTCTGATTAATTTTTAGTTTGACCACTTAAATTTGAAATTGTTAATGTTTTATAGGCATACTGCAAGTTTTAAGATTTTTGCTTCCAAAGTTCAGGATTTTGAACTTTCACCCATGTGTGGGTACTGTATTTACCTTAACTATTTTGGCATAAAGGCTGATCCTATCGTGTACACATAGATCAGACTGTTCCTAGAGCAGTCTGATAGGGGTAAACAGTGTTTCCTTTTTCTTCATATTTCACACTTCATCAGACAATCAAAAGGAGTTGTTAATTACTATTACATGTATAAGTTTGTGTTGGAGTTCAGGTGTCCAAATGATTTCAAGATAAAACTGTTTGGTTTATAATATTTACCTTAAATTCTCTTTTGGTGAAGGGACAATCAGGAATTGGACCATTTTATGTCTGTGTCATCTTTTCCATCCTTAAGGTGCTAGTAACATATCTGGGTTTGTCTTGAAATTGTGTCAGGTTTACCATTATATTCATTCTTCAGTTACAGTAAAACATTTATATTTGGCACTTAGTAACAGTAAAACTTGTGTAAAATGGCCACTCTCAAAAAGACTGAAAATTGGCTTTTAAGACTGATTATCGCTTAATGCAGGTAAAAAGTATTACAGAATGCTCCAATGGGAGCATTCTGTAATACTTTTGACCTTCACTAGGCTACCAGTTGTCAGTACTACCTTTGTTTTGCCTATGTTTTACCATTTTACACAGGTTTTACTGTATTGGCGATATGAACGAAAATCATTAAAATAAAAGACTGTTAAAAAGCAACACAATATACAATAAATGTACACTGGTCCATGATATATTGCTATCTTTATGATAGTGACAGTCTGTCTCCTTGATTTAAAATAAATAAAACCCTCCTTAAAAGGGGCTACTCGTAAAGGAAATAATTTGCTCCCCGTGAGTTCGAAACTTTACAGCTGACGCCATTTTGTTTAAAGAAATCCAGCGTAGGATAATTTAGTGTTGTAGTGTCTTTTTTCAATGTGATTTTGGTTGGAATCAGGTAAAATATGCAAGCATAACAATCCCATCGTTTTTCATTGCATTAACAATCCCGGTCCCTCGGGAGATGTTTGAATACTCTGCCTAGCAGCCTTGAGTTTAAACAGCTTCCTCAGGCAAATATTACTGCATGATAAAACGTGTGTGATCCCTATATATTGAGTCAGAAGAACTTGAATTAACAAGAGCCAATGCACAGATTTGGAAAACAAAATTTTTTAGTGTAAAAATGTAAATATTTTCTTACCCATCAGTTTTAAGATATGTTTTGGGTGCTCAAAAGAACCGTCTCATTGAGATGGTTTTTTTGAGTACCCACAACATATGTTTTTGTTGAGAAATAAGAAAATTAATTTTTTGTTACGCAATCTAACTAAAGGCCTGGCCAATCATTGTCTTTTTCAGCTAAAATTGATGTTCGTGGACGAGTGTGAAAAGGTAAAAAACCTGATCCATGTTCACTCCTTCGGCCATGACTTCCACCTCAGATGTATACAGGAACACATCAGTAGGCAACACAAGGTGCTAAATCCAGCTAGCACTGAAGGGACACCTGAGGTCCCTAGATTTGACCCCTATGAGAGAAGATTATGGGTGGCAGAGATTTTGAAACCTGGGTACCATCTTACAGGATTGCTCAGAGACTTTGAAACTGTTTATCCTTATGCTCCAAGTTTCTCCAGAAATTTCATGGTTAAAGGTATTTTATATTTTTCCCATTTAAGCCTTGCATCCCATAAATAGGACTTCAGTACAGTAAACCTGTGTAAAACGGCCACTCTCAAAAAGACTCTCAAAAATGGCTTTTCAAGACCAATTATGGCTTACTGCAGGTCAAAAGTATTGCAGAATGCTCCAAGGGGAGCATTCTGCAATACTTTAGACCCTCTTTAAGCTACCAATTGTTATTAAGATTCTTGTTTTGTCTATTTTTGAGTGGCTGTTTACAAAGGTTTTACTGTAGACTGTGTATACCCTAATAAGATTTGACTGAACACGGCATTTCATGAGAGGCTGTACTATGTGTTGTCAAAAAAGTCATACTCAACAAACTTATTGATTTGAATATGATGACCAGTAACCCTAATCAATAATAGAATACTCTAATTAAAAATGAACATAATCTTTCAGGCCCCAAGGTTATAAAACTTTTTCCTGCTCAACTCAACTGAGCACGAAATTTCAAATGCTCATAAAAACTAAAATACCGACAAAAGAAGAAGTTTCTTGCTTTAAGTCTCTCAGATGTTGTATTTAACATGCTAATAAATGTTTAAATGCCAATGATTGTTGGCATTTGAGCATTTATGAGCAGGATCAATTTTGTGCTCAGCTGAGTTGAGTATGAAAAAAGTTTTATAATCTCGGGGCCAGATGTTCAAGAAAGTATGAATGCCCTTAGTTCAGTTCAAAGCAAGTAACACTGCATGTTAACTCTTTGCCTCCTGGGAAATTTTGCATGCTTTTTTGTCGTCTGCTGATTTTTTTTCAAAATAAACTTTTTGAAAATTCTTTCAGGAATGCCATCAGAGTGTCAAACCGTTTGGATCCTGATCAGGCCTGACATTATGTCGGGCCTGATCTTGGTCCAACCTGTTTGCAAAAGTTATCAGCAGACGACACTAGGAGATGAGTTAACTGAACCTGGGGCATTCATGAACATTAGAACAGGCCTTCTGTTAAGAGTGTGTACCAAAAAAATAATAATTTTCTCATTTCTCAACCAAAACGTATGTTGTGGGTACTCAAAAGAACCGTCTCAATGAGACGGTTCTTTTGAGAACCCAAAGCATATGCTAAAACTGATGGGTAAGAAAATATTAACAATTTTATGTGCAATTTTTTTGTTTATCTGAACCTGTGTTAGAAAAATGAAATTGATCTCTCCTGATACAATTCGGGCTGTTGTCACTGTCGAAAGTTTGGATACACTGAGCGCATCTCAATTTTTTAAGGAGCATGACCTGGAACAGTGTGATAGGGCCATCATGATAGAACGTAATACAAGTATTTGTTGAAAGAGATGTTAAGCCCCAAACCAAAAACAACACTTGATGGACGGATGTAAACATCTAACTAGGAGATTTTAATTAATAATTAACTTTTTTGTCATGGGTATTTAAGGAGCATGACCTGGAACAGTCTGATAGGGTCAATCATGATACAACTGAATACATAATTTTGTTGATAGGGATGTTAAGCCCCAAACCAAAAACAACATCTGATGTGCGAATGTAAACAATTTTAATTAATAATTTCTTACTCTGTGCCAACTTTTTCGTGGGAGCGCAGTGGCTCAGTGGTAGAGCGCTTGGCTCGAGACCGAAGGGCAATGGGGTCGAGCCTCACGGGCATCACTGCATTGTGTCCTTGAGCAAGACACATTGATCCTTGCTTAGTACTGGTTCAACCCATGAAGACCCGTCTCAGCATAACTTAAAAATTGTTGACTGGGACGTAAAGAATCAAATAATAAAAAAAAAAAAAAAAAAAGACACTTTTTTGTCATGAGTAATATTTGGCTGAAGCTTGTCCAGCTATATATACACGTGGAAAAAAGTTACGGGACACTTAAAGCCCTAATTTTAATTTTTGAATATCCGAATTACATGAGGGCTTGTGATTCTGGATTTTTGATAGGACACTTTAGAAAGCATTACATACTTACAGTTTGAATTTGTGAAGTCCTCTGAATTTCGTTTTTGGTGCTACAGAGGATACACTATGCTGCATGTGAATAATCTCAATTTTCCTGAATACACATTTGCCTTTTAGTTTCTGCACACCATAGAAGACATTTTCATAGAAGACATTTTCAGAAAGCAAAAACAGCATAAAATGAAAGAACTGAGTATATCTAATGAATAAATGACTTTGGTTCTGAAAAAGAGTGTATCAGCTTTGAGTAACATAACCATCTAGGATCTGCATTTTGCACTAGTTCCTATGGAAACCGATATTCTTAGATAATTTCCAATATAAACGAAATAAGAATACTTCTGCTGTTGTTTTATGATGAGAATGTATGTTTTGAAAGTCCTGAATGGTCATATTCAAAATATGGCTAAATCATAACAACCTGCAAAATGTATAGACAAAGAAGGAAATGTGGCATAGAATCTTGCCATTGGTAAAGTATGCCCCCTCCTCCTACAAAAGGTCAGGAAAGTAAAGGGTTATGATCAAAGCTCGTCAAACAGACTATCAGCTTTTTGCTTACGAAAAAAGAGTACAATCAGACATCATGGAATTAATTTATTGCAAAAATTATGGATAGGGACCTAAAATCAGAAATAAAATTACAGTTTCCAAAATGACCGCTTCCAGCCACAGTAATTACTTGATACTTATCATTTTCACTTTGAAGCAACTTTAGATAATATAGATGTTGATTATTTAAAAAGTTTTGTTAATACACTTTAAGAATGTTGAAAAATGTTAATACACTTTAAGAATGTTGGAAAATGTTAGTCCAAAGTTTAGCCTCGTAATACAAGAGGTGTTCCCTAAATATTTTCCACATGTATATATTAATTTCAGATGTTGTGACTATACAAGAGCCGTCTACCTCAACAGCACAATTGTATGACTTTATGTTGAGTCATGCCAACATCCACAATATGAGCAGTTTGAAGATGAATGTAGTCTCAGAAGAAGATCTGGTAATTATTCTTTAGCTGTTACATTGTATTGTTACATTGATATGCATTTTCCTGACTATGGGGTTTAACCTGAGAAAACCTGTCTCCAGGGTTTGAAACTAGGTAAGGCTCAATCCAGCCTGCTGGGCAACAAAGGATAGCTAAAATATTTAAATTTGATTGTGACAAGCTCAGCTGAATAACTATCATAAAGAGGCACAGGCTGGTGTGTGCCTTTGTAGATTGTTGAAGGTGGTCGCAAGCTATGAAGGCATGTTTTAGTTGTGTCTATCCTGTTCTCTAAGTGCTGTCAGTAGTTAGTTAGATTGGTAAATATGACTTGCATGGACTGCTATAGTGGGGTTGTAAGTTGGAACCCAGATCTGTCCACATACATGTACTATCAAAGAGATTATTCACTCCCCCTATGTATACGATACAAATAAGGCAAGTATAAGTTACTGATGAAAGTAGGAATACACTAAGTACTGGTGCACTGCTATGAAAAGCCTGCCTACGAACAGTGTTGTAGGAATGCCCTTTATGACATGACTGATTCGATTGGTTGGTGAATTAATCTTTTTTTACAATTCAATAAAGCAGGAAAAATGGATCCTTCAGAAAAAGAGAGAACTTACAAAATTTGAAAACACCAGACTTGGTTTCATTGAGTCTGTTCATGAGAACTTATGGAAAGTGCAATTGTAGTAATGAATATTTCAAGCAATTTGATTGGTTGCTGAATATGTTTTCACACTTCATTAAGTTTTATGAGAAGCATGCTAGGAACTATGTTTTCTTTCTGCTTATTCCTAAAATATGCTATAGTACAGTAAAACTTTGATGACTTCAACTCTGATCATAAGTTTGAAGTAAAAATGAATTTTTGGTTTAAATGGGTTAAAGATAATATGGCATATTCATAATTTGTTTTCTTTGTTGCTGATGACTTTCTGATCATATTTTACATAATGGTTAATAAAGAGAGCAGTCTCAAAAGAGGGTTCTTAAAGTGCTCATGTGGTTTTGGGTTAATGAGATTTAAGTCTACAAATGCAAGCTTTTGAGGACAAAGTTGGAATTATGAGGAATGAAATTTTATTTTTATGGCTTTTATAAATGTTTAAACTGATGTGAAACACTTTAGCCTTTGCTCTGTGAGTGATTTCCTGAGGTTTTAAAACATCGCTAAAATACCCCCAACAAATAATTTGAGCTGGCAAAAGAGATTTTGGTACTTCCTGCAAATCCAATCAGCAAAGGCTCAGTCAGACAAGCCTGCACATTCCCACTAGAACCTTCTCTTCTATTGAAAGAGATGAAGACCAGAATTTGGATCTCTAAATCTACTTGTTAGGTCAACATGAGCATTTAAAGTATGGATTTGTGCATATCACATTTTTCTCATGGGATGCCCATTTTCAGTAAATCTTCTAAATTTTAGAACACTAGTTGCTTGCCTAGAAGGCCTCGACAAACCGTGCCGACCCAGATCAGACTGCATCTTCAGTCTGATCAGGGTCTTCCCTGTTTGCTATACTGACAAGTATTTTGGGAATCCAGTCCTGACAACCAACATTTTATTTGAGAACAGAAAGAGAGAAGTGTTAGAAATTTTAGAACATTTACCATATTGCTATGTGTCCTTTCTAGTTTTGCAATTATCTTAAAGAGGAAGAGAACTTACCAATGTCTTGTTACTGTAAATGTAAACGGTGCCATGGGCTGGTCTGCAGTGTGTGATTGTCACTTACTTTTTTCCCCTTTATGGACAGGAGTACCTAGTTGTGAGATCAGCAGAGTATGCCTTGATCAGCCATGAGTCAAGAGAAGTGTGTGAACCAGCAATTGGTTCCCCTAAGAAATGTGAGAGTTACAACATTGGTCTTGTGATACTGAAGGACCCCCAGGCCAGGGAGGAGAATAAGTCGTCTCTGCAGCTTCAGTTTTATATTGTACTCACCAGCCAGGAGAAAATGTTTCCTCATAGTACTGTGGAGAGTACGGCTCTCAGAAGCAAGTCCATGCACACCTCAACATCAGGTAGGTTCAACAATTTTGCTGAACCCATTAATGTAGAATATATTATTAATCTGTAAACAATTGCATCAAAGCATATCTTTTTCAAAACTACTGGGTAGAATCTTGCCAAACATCTCAAGAATGATCCTTGGATGGTCGCTTTTCAAAGTTGTTCAAGCTCATGCAGAAATTTAGTTGCCACAGCAACAACATCATCATCATCAACCATATTTATTATATACAGGCCAAAATAGACCTCTCCCCATGAATCCTTGTTGATAATGCATCACTTGATTGACTAGAAATCTGAAGTTCATACATGTATAGTGTAACAACTTTTAGATATAACAGCTTACACTTTTAGGGGCATGTTCACATGAGTGCTCATGTTTTATTGAATTTATTAAATGAGTTGAGGAAAAGAGATAAAATGCAAGGCTTGCTGAGCATTTTATCTCTTTTTCGAAACAAGTTTAATAAATTCAATAATACAGGAGCACAAATGTTAGATTCTATTTATCATATGAGATAAAGATTCCTTTGAAATCTCATTTCTTGTGTAAAAAAGATAAGATTTTGTCATTATGTATGCAACACTATTATTGACGTCATGACATTTACCGAACATCTGTTAACGACTAGTGGTTTATGCATTTTATTGCATGTTGTTATTTCACTCCCAGATGTGATGTCATATGATAAATGGTACATACATACCATTTAATTGTTAATTGGGTTTTCTTAATTGTTTTTATATTTCTTTTAGACGAAGATTTACGGTCATTTCAAGTGAAGGGCCAGGTGAAGTCAGGTACCCTCACCTATCAAGTGGCAGCCAAAATTCACAGATCCCCTATGTATGAGATGTTGAAGAAAGAAGCAGCCCTAGCTAAGTAAGTTAATGATTATAGTTAGGCAAAATGAAGACAATTATAGTTAGGCATACTTAAGATACAATAGTTAGGCAAATCCGTTAGGCTTGTTTTCATAGATCACCTATGTATGAGATGTTGAAGAAAGAAGCAGCTCCAGCTAAGTAAGTTAAATATTGTAGTTAGGCAGAAAGAAGACTTTTATGGCTAGGCAGACTTAAGATACAATAGTTAGGCAAATCAGTTAGGCTTAATTTCACAGATCACCTATGTATGAGATGTTGAAGAAAGAAGCAGCTCAAGCTAAGTAAGTTATTGATTGTAGTTTGGCAAAATAAAGACAATTATAGTTAGGCAAACTTAAAACATCTTTAGTTAGGCAAATCAGAGTTAAGATAGGTGTGCATTTCTGAATATTTTTCTCACTTGAAGCAGTATATGATGTTATTGGAAAGGAACCTAATTCATGTGTCTTGTTAGTTTTTGGCATTATATGGACCGCATTGTGAATAAACCTGTCTTCGGGGTTTCGGACAAAGCTACTTTCAAACAAGTCTCCTCAGCTACAGAGACTAGCTAGAAAATTGAAGTTTCGCTCATAGCCAGTCTAGATATAATACTTCTTGATAAGCGAATAACAAAGGCGCTGATCAGACTGCGCAGATGTGCAGGCTGGTCTGCACCTTTGTTGTTCGCAAAGCCCTGAAGACAGGTTTTCTCGCGTGGAGGCCCGTATTTTGTGATGGCACTGGTCAGGGGTGAGGTCTTTCCTCACTTTCCTGCTAGTTGTTTTAGCTTTCAGTGATTCAAAACAAAACTTTTACAATATGAGATCTCAGTACTTATCACTTAGTTTACCAGCAAAGGCCTAGACAAGTCTGCACACCTTGACAAGATCGGTGACGAATCTGATCTGCAGACAAATAGATAATGGCTAGGTCATAAAATTTTGGTACATAAAGCATATGTGTTACTCTTACTCTTGTGCAAGTGCAGCAATCCAGTAGAGCTAGAGGTGTAAGTTAAGAATCCATCGAGGGCTACACACACTGGTTGTATTGGAACTCACACACATGGTTGTCAAGTGACAACATTGTTATGTTTAAGTGACGCCATCATGTGAAATTGCATCTTAGCGTATTCAGGGACTTCCTGAAGCTTATTTCAAAATAACAAAAACAGTGGTGAGCAAGAAAAAGAATCCATTATTCGTGTGAGGGAAGGATAGAAAATCCTTCCCGAGGATCAGGGTTTGGCATCACGAGGCTTGCTGAGTGATGAAAAACGCTGATCTTGAGAGATTGATTTTAAAGAGAAATATTTTATTTTTACAGAGAGAAGATACACAAGTTAGCGGATGTTTCCATGGAGAAGTGTCGTCGTGACTTCCTGTGGAACAAGCTATTAATAGGGGACCTAATGGACGAGGACCTGAAGAGAAATATTTTATCTTTACAGAGAGAAGATACACAAGCTAGCGGTGGTTTCCATGGAGAAGTGTCGAAGAGACTTCCTGTGGAACAAACTTCTCATTGGGGACCTCATGGACGAGGATCTAAAGAGAAATATTTTATCTTTACAGAGAGAAGATACACAAGCTAGCGGTGGTTTCCATGGAGAAGTGTCGTCGAGACTTCCTGTGGAACAAACTTCTCATTGGGGACCTCATGGACGAGGATCTAAAGAGAAATATTTTATCTTTACAGAGAGAAGATACACAAGCTAGCGGTGGTTTCCATGGAGAAGTGTCAAAGAGACTTCCTGTGGAACAAACTTCTCATTGGGGACCTCATGGACGAGGATCTAAAGAGAAATATTTTATCTTTACAGAGAGAAGATACACAAACTAGCAGTAGTTTCCATGGAGAAGTGTCGTCGAGACTTCCTGTGGAACAAACTTCTCATTGGGGATCTAATGGACGAGGATCTAAAGAGAAATATTTTATCTTGACAGGGAGAAGATACACAAGCTAGCGGTGGTTTCCATGGAGAAGTGTCGTCGAGACTTCCTGTGGAACAAGCTCCTCATTGGGGACCTCATGGATGAAGATCTAAAGAGAAATATTTTATCTTTACAGAGAAAAGATACACAAACTGGCGGTCGTGTCCATGGAGAAGTGTCGTAGAGACTTCCTGTGGAACAAACTTCTCATTGGGGACCTTATGGACGAGGATCTAAAGAGGAAGAAAAGGAGTGATACTGAAGATAGTAAAGATGTAAGAGAAAATTTTTTAGCCTCATCTTGAGAACTTTCATCATGCTTTCAGATAAGCTTGCATACCATATGGGCGGCAATGTGAGAAAACCTGTCTTCGGGGGTTTGCAAACAACACAGGCGCAGACCAGCATCCGCGCAGTCTGATCAGCGTCTTTGTTATTCGCTTGTTGAAAAGTACCATATGTAAACTTGCTACAGGTGATATTTCAATTTTCTAGCTAGTCTCTGTAGCTAAGCAGGTTGGCTTGAATCACACTTTGTCGGAAACCTCGAAGACAGGTTTTCTCGCGACAATGCCCATATTTGACCTGATAAATGCACTGTGCGACTTTTTCAAAATTCTATACCCTCTTTTGAAAACAGTGTATAGTCAGATCAGCTGGCTTCTAATGAAGGCAGCTGATCATGATCCACTCCTTCTCAAGATGAATCCATTTTGAAATTGCACCACTGCATCCAAATCCGTGTTTTATTGAGGTCTATTATAAAGGGACTCTACTCTACTATATCAGAGGCATTCACTAGTTTTCAAACCTCCAAAGAAACCTTGCTGAGAATCAGTTCATATATGGGCCTTGATGCAAGAAAACCTGTCTTCGGGGTTTGCTAACAACACAGGCGCAGACCAGCCTGTGCTTCTGCGCAGTCTGATCAGTGCCTTTGTTATTCGCTTTTTGGAAATAATCATACGTAAACTTGCTTCAGGTGAAATTTCAATTTTCTAGCTAGTCTCTGTAGCTGAGGAGACTGGTTTGAAACTCGCTTTGTCGGAAACCTCGAAGACAGGTTTTCTCGCAATGAGGCCCATATTGTAAACAGCCCATAAAGTATTATGTGTGCACTTATAGGAACATGTGCTTTTATTAGGTCAAATACAGTCCTTAAAAATTAGTGTTTTTTTTTTATATACTAAAGCATATGTTGTGGATGCTCAAAAGAACCATCTCAATGAGGTCAAATCCATTCACTCAACCACAGACAGTATAGCATCTTGAAAATTTGAATTTTGCAAGTACTGTTGCAATATGGTAACAGTTTTAGACAGTAAACAACAAAAGTACTGATCAGACTGTGCTGTTCACATGTTGCTCTAGTAGTTCAATTTTTGAATAGTTCTCAACTTCATACAGGTTTACAGTACATTCATCTTAAATATAGAGTACAGTCCCTTTATAACGCTATGTTTGGGGTCCATAGGAATAGACTGTGTTATAAGAGACAATTTTACAAAGGAATTATAGAAAAATAATTTCCTATAATTCATCATCATCATCATTGGGTTTTGATAAGCATGCAGGTGCAAGAGCATCTTCCACATTAGTTGGCCCCTCTCCAGGTAACTGGCTAGCTGCACACAGAGCAGATCTTACTTTCAGTTTGGGAAATCTGCCATTTGTATATTTGTAGCAAAGTTTTATGGCAGGTTGCCCTTCCTTTCACCAACTCAGATACTTTCGGCAGTCCAAGACCTCCCCCTGTACCCTACTGACTTGGACTGTGGGCTCCAACGTTGGCACCATGAATGAGAAGTGCTCTACCGTTGGACCACTGCTACAGCACAGGGAAGTCAGCCTGTTGACTCCCACTGTGAAGCTACTGTCACCCAGGTTGTGACAGGCTAGTTTCTGGCATAGCTGACACTTTCTAGTTTTGTGTAGAGACCTAGAGAAAACTCCTAGATGGTTGACGCTCTCGGATTAATGAACCCAATCTACCCACACGTTACAGGTGGTACTGGCTTACATGGTTACCTGTAGCAAGATCAATCTTGAAAAAAAGACCAATCTGGTCCTGACCGCAAGACTAATCTGGACCTGACCATGTAAATTCCTTTGTAAAATAACATGGTGTAAAAAATTCCGAAGCCACTACATCAACATGTTATATCCAAATCCGTGTTATATCAAAATGACTGCACTGTACTTCATCAAAAGAATTCACCTTTATCAGAGGAAACCCCTCTAGCTATAGAATGATGAAGTCATTAGAATCACATCTATTCTGAAGGGAGCGCAGTGGTAGAGTGCTTGACTCGAGACCAAGGGGTTGCGGGTTCGAGCCTCACCTGCATCACTGTGTTGTGTCCTTGAGCAAAGCACATTAATCCTTGCTCATTACTGATTCAACCCAGGAAGACCCATCCCTACATAACTGAAAAATTGATGACTGGGATGTAAAGAATCAAATAAAATAAACAAAACCTTAATCTAAGATGGGTGAAAGTTCAAAATTTCCAAAATCCTGAATTTTTGAAACTCCAATCTTAATACTTGCAGTATGCCCACTAAATATTCACAATTTCAATTTTAAATGGTCAGTTGTCATCACACAGACTGTACGAGGGCTGTTCAAATATGAATGCAAGTAGCTTCATAACTTTCTTCACATATATGCTACAGCAAAATGGTAAACGTTTCTATAAAGGACTAAATGTCACCTTTAAACTGGCGCCAGACCTAAAGAAAAATACAGTATACTTATTAAGCTATAGCCTTTTGAATGAGGGTCACGTTAGTATACTAACGGACTTAATGCTTCGAACATATACCAGTGATATAGACGAGCGTATAATTCTTCGATAAACAAGTGAAATTTCTTGAAATTTTTAAGGAAGTATCCCCATAGTCTTCTATAACACTTCTGTGAAAGTTGCGAAAATCTGACATGCTTTTGTTAAATTACAACAAATCGTTTTCACCAAAGTCTCAAGTATGTTTGCAAATAAATGGTAAACAAAACTACACCTTTCAGTTTTCAGTTAAACAAATCTCTAACAAAATGCACGAAAAAACTTTTAAACAAGTTTTAACTCAAAGACAATATGTTGATCGCTCATACTGAGTTGTTGCTACAAATTATTGAATAGATAGTGGGTAATTTTTAAACGCTGAAATGCATTTTTATTAAGTCAAAAATGCCTTAAGTGAAGGGGTTATAGAATTTATACTTAATTTTTTGTCATACCATTGCAGCTTTATTCTAAATTTGAACTTAAACTTTAAGTTTGACCACTATAGGCATTATTCACAATACAATTACTCACCTGGTCTTGAGGACTAGACAGATTGAACATATTTTAATTAATGTAAACACGCCATTAAGAAGCAGAAAAAATGCTTGAAAATGATATAAAATGTGATTACTCTGTATATAGAGGTCAGGGCATTTTGAAAACTTCCTAATGGCATATTTGGCATGTTTTCAGCAAAACGCAAAGAAAACGACACAGCGATGTTCATTATTACATCTACAGTAGATAACTCAAAATGACGTTTATCATAAAATCAATGACGTCACAAATGTGCCTGTTTACTCGAGATTAGAACAGGATTATATAAACTTTTTCCTTCCAGCAACTTTTGGATTGTTACTTAAACTTGCATCTAAAATTTGGTGCCATTTTGTCTAAAACTTACAAAGATATGATGCTATATCCGCACATGTAACAAAGCAAGCTTTGTAATTTGCTTCAGAAAAACTTCAGTATACATGAATGGCCTTTATATAAGCGTCTGTAACTCGAAAAATACAGTGAGTGTTTCTTTATGTTTGGTGCAATTTTAACGACGACAAATAGTTCTTTACAGAAAGCTATGACATTTTGTCTTAGCACATATGTGAAGAAAGTAAAGAAGCTACTTGCATTCATATTTGAACAGCCCTCGTATACAAATAAGAAAAAGTAATATAATTTTTCTAATTCAGCATTTTGAGGCTGACTTTCTATGAAAAGTCAGCCTCAAAATTCTGTATTCAGGAATAATCCTGAAAACTTCCACCCATGATCTAAGGAAACCTCAAGCTATGATGAAGTTATTAGAATCTCATCTATTCTGATATAATTTAGGATTTATAAAAAAGATTGAAAAGGGTTTATGCTTGACTTAACAATAAATTATCAATTAACCCTTAAAGTGCCAAAAAAATGCATAGGAAAAAGTTGTCTGCCGAAGTCGTCTGCTGCAAATAATTGCCTAACATTACTGACAAATTAGGTATAGAAGCAAACAGGGTGGACCCAGAACAGACTGCTCCTAAAGGAGCAGTCTGATCTGGGTCCACACTGTTTGCAATAGAGGCTTTTTAAACATTGTAGCAGATGAGAAAAGCAGACGACTTTTGTTGCGATTGGTGCATTAAGGGTTAATTTGGATGTATTTCTACAGCAGCTGAGTATGTTGACATAAAATATCAATTAATTTGGATTTATTTCTACAGCAGCTGAGTATGTTGACAATAAAATATCAATTAATTTGGATTTATTTCTGCAGCAGCTGAGTATGTTGACAATAAATTATCAACTAATTTGGATTTATTTCTACAGCAGCTGAGTATGTTGACAATAAATTATCAACTTATTTGGATTTATTTCTACAGCAGCTGAGTATGTTGTCAATAAATTATCAATTAATTTGGATTTATTTCTACAGCAGCTGAGTATGTTGACAATAAATTATCAACTAATTTGGATTTATTTCTACAGCAGCTGAGTATGTTGACATATGACGAGTTCTGTGAACTGTTAGACAGAGTCATCAAAACCCCTCTGCACGAGATGGACCCTAATCTGATTCCTCTTGTCAACTTGAGTGTATCATGGTACCAGGGGCTGGCCCAGGTCTTGTGTACAAAGTATCGGTTAGATTCGAGGAGAAAATTCTGTAGCCCTGATGGGCATGTGCAATATCATGTAAGTAGACATTGTACATGAGTGAAAGTTTCAGGATTAATCCTGAATTCAGGATTTTGAGGCTGACTTTCTTTGGAAAGTCAGCCTCAAAATGCTGAATTAAGGAGATTATAATAGCTTCTGTGATTAGTTTACAGATTATCTAAACACAATCATTTTAACTTTAAATTATCCATTTTTGTTGACATCCTGCAAGTTTTAAAATTTGAATTTCTAAAGTTCAGGATATTGGTTATTTTGAACTTTCACCCATGATTGTATGCAAGGGGTGCAAAATATCTATTTCATAATTTAGCTTAAGCTGCAACTTGTGCAACATTAGTACACCAATATTCTGGCTGCCAAAATTTTGATCATCACTGAAAATCTTTTTACAAAAATAACCTTGAATAACACTTTTTATTCTGGATACCTGTAAACAGGTACTTCAGCAAGCATTGAAGACCCAGATGGAATGCCGCCTTATTTCATCAGGGTCTGCACTGTTTACTAAGATAAAAACAATCTTAAGGGATAGAAATACATAATTTATGACAACCCCTTTCAATATAAAATGGACCATTTTATACTTATTATACCGACGTGCATGGAAAATCCATCAGAATGAAAAGTGTTAAAGTATAAATCTCAGTATATTTAGAAATTACTAAAATAGAGTTGCGGAATTGAAAGGAAGTCTAATGTCAGGCTTGATCTGGATCCAAACTGATAATGTGATGGTATTCCTGAAACATTTTTGAAAGTATAAATCAAAAGGAATGTCTGCTAAGGAGAAAAAGCATGCTAAATTACCCTGCATAGAGTTTATAAAATAGATGCAAAAACAGGATTGGCAGATTAGAAAGTTGGATACAATTTTTTTTCCTGAACACATAGAGTTTATTCATTCTTTAGACATCCAAATATGTATTTGTTGAATTGACCATGCTCAATGTTCTTATTACAGGTTATAGTCCATCCTAAATGCCTTGATCTCGCCATGTTGCTGTTCATTGATACAATGTCAGGAAAAACTGTAAGTCATACTTGTATATTTACATTTTTGAAGCAATCCTTTAACAAGCCTTTAGATTTTTGCAACTGTTCATAGCCTCATGAATGACACAAAATTTGATTGACAGCTGCCAAGCTAACTTGCCCACGCAATTTGCTTCAAACATCGAATCCATTCGCCAGATGTGACACTGGTGTTGTGATTGACAGCGACCACACCTGAGTTGTACATGCAAAACAGGCTTCTTGTTTGCTCCATCACACTGGCTGTGCCGATTTTCCGTTTTACACTCCAACAAAACCATTAATACGATTAAATATTAAATACAAAATTGTTTTTTTCTCCTAAATTATAAATAATGTTGTTTTAGTATTTATTTATGATAAAATGTAAATATAAGTAATAAAGTCAATTTTTGAAAGATTCATGGAATCATGAATACTTCCGGTCTCTTGCAAAGTTAACAAGGGCTTCACTTACTTTGCAAGAGACCCGAAGTATTCATGATTCCATGAACCTTCCAAAAATTGAATTTATTTCTTGAATATGTAGATCACTTTTGTCATTTTCTTCCCTTTCTTAGCCCATATAAGCCTAGCATCCTTTTTGTGGGACATAGGCAAACAGTGTAGACCCAGACCAGATGCCGCATAATGCGGCATCTTACCAGGGTCTCCATTGTTTACTTGCAGACTGTTCTATTAGAATGTGAATAAAAATGAAAAATAACACCCAACATCCATTAAGACTGGAAATGAACAGGTCTAACTGATAAGAGTGGGAAATTTCATTCAGCTTAAATGGGCTAACGGCAGAAACCTCCCATCCAGTTTGATACATTCAGGTTAAGGCTGTTTGAAGCCATTGTCAAATGTGACCAAATCCACATTCAAATTATTAAGTTCACATAATGTTTGAACATTGGTTTCAACTTGAAACTCTTTATAACTGTTCCTGATTTGCTTGTATGATAAAACATGGGAAAGTGTTGTTGCTAGGAATGGCCATTTTATCATTGTTTTGTTTGGGAAAATATTGTGCACTGAATTGGCATCAGATGTTGGAAAGTTCTCAAACTGACACCGTTTTGTATATAGAGAGATCAAGGTTAGAAACAATGCCATTTTACTATCTAACTGTCATTTTTTGTTCAGTTTTGGTTAAAATTTAAGAATAATGATCATACATGTTTGCTTCATTGCATTGACACATATCAGGCCCCTCAGAAGATGTTTGAACACTAACCCTAGTGGCCTTGTGTTTAAACATTTTCCTTGGGAACTGACAAGTGTAAATATATGAATAAACATGTATTATTAGCTAGTGGAGCTATTTGAGTCATCTTGTGTTTGTCTCACAACCTTTGTGTTAAACACTTTGCCATGTGATGGTCCCGAGGTTATAAAAACTTTTTTCACACTCAACTCCATTGTGCATGAGATTTCAACGGTCCATAAAAACTAAATGCTGAAAAATAAAGACTTTTCTTGCTTTCAAACTATAAGATATGTTGTATTTATCATGCTCATAAATGTTAAAATGCCAACAATTGTTGGCATTTTAACATTTACAAGCATGATAAAGTTCATGCTCAAGTCAGTTGAGCACAAAAAAAAGCTTTATAACCTCAAGGCCAGAGCTGCTGGTCCTTTTGACTTCAAACTTGGTGTGGACCTTCCAGGCATTAAGCAGTATTCGGTTGATTATTAACAAAATGCAGTCAAATCTATCTTATGCTTAACCCTTTTTAGGCCAGAAACCCCTAAACAGGAACTTTTAGTAAACAGTGAAGACCCAGACGAAATGCTGTCAGGATCTGCTCAGTTTGCTAAGACAAAATTGATATTCTTTTTTAGAAATTATAACCTGTGAACCCTCATTATATACAATGGACCACCCTGACTTAACCCACATAAGCCTAGCGTCCTTTTTGTGGGACATAGGCAAACATCAAAGACCCAGATCAGATGCCGCAGAATGCAGCATCTGATCAGGGTCTCCACTGTTTGCTTACAGAATGTTCTATTAAAATTCAAATAAAAATGAAAAACACTACCCAACATCCCTTAAAATGGAAATGGACTGTTCCAAATGATAGAAAAAGGATATTCTATTTGGCTGAAATGGGTTAATTGTATGCAGTTCTTAGGAAAATTTCATTTGTCTGGAAAGGATTAAGACAGTTATGAATATTGAAAATTTTGATATGTATAGCTAACCCATAAAGCGCCACCTACAATTTGCAGCAGAGGACAATTTCAAATTTTGCGCTTTTTCAAAAATAACAAATAAGGCATGATATATCTGAGAATCGTCTGCTAGCAAAATATCATACCTAATTTTTATATAAAACTAGGAAAAGATATTGCAAAATTTGTCGTCTGCTGCAGTCGTGATTGGTGCTTTAAGGGTTTATAGACTTTTCAGTCAATGCACAACAAAGACACAGACTACTTTGTAGTTTCTTTTGACTTTTTCAGGGATTGTTTGCTGTGTTCAGAAAGCCTGTTAAGGAACAAGATAGTATTCAAGGGATAGATGTGGAAAAACTTATCCAACAACAAGTGGAATACTTTGTTAATGCTTGTTGCTTTCACTTGTGGAGAACTATGTTATAGTGTACGACTTTGTTTATGGTAAATGTTCTTAAATTTTGAACACTTTTCTCTCTGTTTTCAAATAAAATGGTGACTGCCAGGGCTGGAATTCACAAAATGCTTGCCAGAATAGCAAACAGAGAAGACCCTGATCAGAATGCTTCTTCAGAAGCAGTCTGATCTGGGTCTGCACTGTTTGTCTAAGCTTTTTTTGGTAGGCAATCAATGTTTGAAACTTTAGAACATTTACCCTAGCATTTTTCTACTGATGGATTTTACCCAGACGGATTGTTTCCAATAATGATGTGATTGTCTATTTCATATATTAAGGGATCACAGACTGAACATATTTCTGAATGACAAGGTTTTTATGTTCTTGAGGATTGTATTTTTTATTAGCAAACTTTGCAGACCCAGATCAGATGCTGAAGAATCCAGTGCCTGATCTGGATCCCAGTTGTCTGCTAAAAGGAATTTCAATTTTAGAATAAGTAAAAAAAAAATAAAAAAAAAATATGCCTTGCACTCCAAAATTGGAATTGGGCTCATCACATCCATACTGTCGGAAAATATGGGTTAATGAGTTTTGATGGGTTTAACAAGTTTCATTCTGGATACCAGAAAAAGTGTTCTTTGACAAACAGTGAAGATCCAGATGAAATGTTGCATAAGGCAGCATTTCATCAGGATCTGCACTGTTTGCTAAGATAAAAACAATCTTCATGCACAGAAATGCATCATTTTGATAGAAATTTTGACCGGCAAGCCCTTAAAATACAAAATTGGCAATACCATACTTACTATCAACATGCATGGGACAATCCATCAGAATGAAAGATTTTAAAGAGGAGATAAAAATTGACCTTTGAGATTTTGTTAAATTTGTTATCATACATGTGTATGGATCATGTAATTTTAAATTGAAAGATTGTTGCAATAATATACTGAGGGTAAAAAGTTTAGCAATATTCTATGAGGATTCACAGTTTAAAAGAAATAGGATTTTTAATATCACAGTATCAAACAAATATGTTGACAAACTTTTACGAGTACCATGACATTAATCCGTCGGCATTTCACATAACGTAAAGTCAGGTTTTAAGTCCCCTTGCTAAAACAGCTTATCTGGCAATAGGGAGAATAGTTATCTGCTAAAAGTTTGATTTTTCCATCAAATCTTTCGATCTAATAGCAAAAACATGAAATCTGGTTAAAAACTGAATGTTCTGTTCACCCTTTTCGTACAGTTTTAAATTGAAGTTACCGCCCTTTCAATTGAATAGCGTCTAAAGTTAAAATGCTCAGCAGATCAGATTCAGGCTATAAAATTGGAATTTGTTTCGTTTTACCTCTTGCAGGTAGCCATTAGATCATTTTCAAACAGCTGTCATGTTTACACACCTGCTAATAAAAAAAGATATGATGCTTATAAAAGATTGCCTATGAGAAAACCCATTATGACTGGTTGCTAAACTTTTTTCATCAGTATAGTTTCATGTATACATAGCTCTAGATATGTGGGATACACAGAGTTATCTTTTCTTATTTCACAAAAACACATATGTTGTCGTTATACTCATTAGAAACAACATGTCATCGAGATATTTCATTGACTGCAACAACAACTGAGCCAGTACATGATACTTTGGTACTTATTAAAGAAGAAGAGTGAAGGCTCTGGTGAGACTGCACATGCCTATTTTTATGGATAGAATAAAATAAAAATCAGCATTTTATAATCCTTCTTATTGCTGTGTCATTGTGTAGTGGATAAACCACTTGCCTTGTACCCAGGATCCTAGGCTATGTCAAAGATTAATAGTGAAGGCTCAGGGGAGACTGCACATGTGTTTGTCTCCCCAGAGCCGTCACTATTTATATATGTAAACTATTAAAATAACTAAAAATTAGGCCTCTTGGCTTCCTAAATAAATGTGCATGTTTTTAAAGAGTGAATTCAATTTCATTTGATAAGTACCAAAATAATTTGGGCTGGTCCATATGTTTTTGAGGAGAGTGAAGAAAATTTTCTCCGTTAATTTTTGTTTGATAATAAGTGTTTTAGGGCTATGTATATACATTGTTTTTGATGCACCTATTTTTATGGATTAAATAAAAAAAAAATCAACATTTTATTAATAATTATCCTTATTGCTGTGTCATGGTGTCGTGCATAAACCACTCGCCTTGTGCCCAGGGTCCTAGGTTTGATATCTCTGCTTCTCCAGTCTGTCAGATGAGACTTTAAGCTGTGGCCCTATCTCCATATGACCTTGATTGTTGGTGGGAACTTAAAGACCTATATTTCCGTATATAAGAGATCATTAGCGGATTAACTGATAAGGGACAGATTAAATTAAAACAGCGTTTTCAGAGGAAAACTATGTCCCCCAACCGCAAATTGTGTCACAATGATACAGGCTGAAATCCATCAATTATTTCAAGGGAGAACATCCACAAGCACAATTTTGGTCAAACTTGAAATTTCAAAGTGCTGTGGTTACCTTGAATATAAGGTCAAGTTCATCAAAATCCTATTTTGTTTGTTTGTTTGATTTGATTCTTTATGTCCCATCAAAAATTTTCAGTTAAACAGGGAGGGGTCTTCCTGGGTTAACCAGTACTAAGCAAGGATAAATGGGTCTTGCTCAAGGACCACAACGCAGTGACACCGGTGAGGGTCGAACCCTCGGCCACTCGGTCTCAAGTCAAGCACTCTACCACTGAGACACTGCGCTCCATTTCAAAATCCTGTCTCGAAAATGTATCTATGCAAGTTTGGGGGAGAAAAAATCCACTTGTTCAGAAGACAGAGCTCAGAAAAGGCTGGTTTTACAGTTTTTTTAAGGATGGTGACCTTGAAAATGAGGTGACCTTGAAAATTAGGGCAAGGTCACCAAAATATCAATTCTTAATTTTGCCACAATGATACAATTTAGCTAAACTCCATTGTATAGCTAGAATCCATTGTTCAATTCAAGAGATATCAAACAAAAACCCTATTTTGGTCCATTTTTAAAGTGCTGGTGTGAGAAAATAAGGTCGAGGTCACCAAAATCTAATCAATTCTTAACCCTCTCCTAGCAATATAGATGCAAGTTTGGTTAAAATTGAACCACTGGTCTGGAAGATAGTGTGTGGAAATGGCTGATTTATAGTCTTTATTGGATGATTACCTTGAAAATCATGTCAAGGTCACCAAATCTAATAAACTCTTCTCAGCCTTCCAACACTGTATCTATGCAAGTTTGGTCAAAATTCATCTACTGGTTCAAAATATAGCGCACAGAAACCCTATTTTGGAAATTTCAAAGTGCAGATGTGACCTTAAAAATTAGGTCAAGGTTACCAAAATTTATATAACTTTTCCTACTCCCAATAATGTACCTAGGCAAGTTTGGTCAAAATCCATTCACTGGTTCAGAAGATAATGCAAGGAAACAATTTTGGACATTTCAAAGTGCTTGTGTGACCTTGAAAATTAGGTCAAGGTCACTAAATCTAATCAACTCTTTCCCTCCTTCCAACAATGTATCTATGCAAGTTTTGTCAAAATCCATTCACTGGTCCAGAAGATAACCTACAGAAACTATATTTTGGACATTTTAAAGTGCAGTGTGACCTTGAAAATTTGGTCAAGGTCACCAAAATCTGAACTCTCCCCCCCCTCCCAACAATGTATCTATGCAAGTTTGGTCAAAATACATCCAGTTGATCAGAAGATCAGGCATAGAAACCCAATTTTAGACATTTCAAAGTGCCGGTGTGACCTTGAAGATAATGTCAAGGTCACCAAAACCTGATCTACTCTTCCCCTTCCCCGAACAATGTATCTAAGCAAGTTAGGTCAAAGTTCATCCACTTGTTCAGAAGATAACGCTCAGAAAGCATATTTTGGACATTTGAAAGTACCTGTGTGGCCTTGAAAATAAGGTCGGTTAAGGTTACCAAAATCTAATTATTTCGTTCCCCCTTCCCAACAATGGATCTATGCAAGCTTGGTCAAAATCCATCCACCGGTTCAGAATATAACATAGGGAAAAGAAGCTATGCTGACACCGATGCTGAGGGGATCCGCACCAAAAACAATTCCCCCAACCCTTCAATTTCAGTATCTCACTGAACTAAAGAGGTTCCAAGAGGGTCTTACCTGTATAAAACCCAATTTCATTCAACAAGATAAATATCAACATTTTATGGGAAAAACCTAAACCTTTCTACAATTAGTTCATGATCATCTCATTAAGAACTGCCTTTGATCTTCCTGGTGTGACCTCTAGGGAGAGTCATGATAAGTGGTACCACTATTATTGAGTAAATATTTAGGCCTTTAAGCACCAATGCAAACATACAAGCTTACTCTGTCAAGGTTATTTGTGCAAATGGCATTTTAACCCATTTATGCCAAATGAAATTTCCCACCCTTATCCATTGGACAAATCCATTTCGAATTTAAGGGTTGTTGGATAGTAAGTTTCAATTTCATTCAAATTTTAAAAGTTGATTCTGAAACCAAAAGATGAAGAACTTGATCAGACGCTGCACTCTGCAGCATCTGATCTAGTTCTGCTCCGTTTGCCGATGTCCCATAAAAAGGACGCTAGGCTTAAATAGGTTAAAATCTATAACCTGGGCAAATGACATTGTCTTCTGTTCTGAGGAAGAAAATTGCCTCAGTTGTTTGTATTTTGATATTAATGAAGATTGCAAAGGGGTCTGTGCATTAAGAGGCTATTTTGGCCCCCCTATGAGGTAAAAAAAATAAAAGTTTCTCTTCACAAGTTTCTTCTTATTAGTTTATTAAAACAATAGCCAAAGTGTAAAGGTCTGGTATTGATTCGACTTTTAAGGTTGCTATGGTAACAAAAATGGCCACCAAAATAGGCTGAAAATAGGAAAATGACCATTTTGGAGCAAATTTGAGACATGTAACAGAGGAATTAATATAGAGCACAAGCAAATACCCAAAAAAATATTTTAACAGATGATGAGAATTTTCACTGCACACAATATATTAAAAGTTTTTTTGGTATTTGCTTGTGCTGATATCTAATTCTTAAAAAAACTGTCTCCAAAAGGCTCAAATTTGGCCTAAAATGGCAATTTCTCTATTTTAAGCCTATTTTGTTGGCCATTTTGGTTACCATAGCAACCGGTAAAAGTAAAATAAATGCCAGAATTTTACACTTGGGCTATTCTTCTAATAAACCAATAAGATGAAATTGGTGAAAGGCAACTTTCAGTTTTTGGCTCTAGAGGGGGCCAAAATAGCCCCTTAATGCAATTTTGTATGGAAAACATTTTCATAAATATCAGGGGCCTGGTCGCTGACTGTACTGTTTATGCCCAGTGATAAAACAAGCCAGATTAGATTTTACCTTATAGTTGAAAACGTCTCATTTTGTAACTGATGCTAAAATAGTTCCAGGGTTCAGGGATAACTTTAAAATCAAAATTACAAGAATGTGAAAGCGGGAGGGGCACTAGAAATTTAACACACTTGTAAATGATAAAGATTATGTCTCACTATTTGACATACAAATGGTAATATAAAGAAAACAAATCAGTCGTGAAGCCAATTTAACCATTATAAGAACATTTCTGATGATGAAATTTAATTCAATATAAATGATAAACTATTTTGTAGAAATTTTATTGGTGGCAATTAGGGCTCATACAATTTTGATAAGAAAGATTAAAAGAAGATTATATTGGAAAAAACATAAGACACCCTGGGAATTAGTTATGTATAAATGTTTTAAATATAAATAATAAAACTGTTGCTGATTTAGTGCAAAAACTAAAACAATTAGTTAATGTTATAAATAAGAAAATAGAAAGGTTATTTTTAGATGAAAATGTAGAATATGGATCTTGATGAAAATCTACTAATTATTATTTAAGTTTGGAAAATAGAAATTATACAAGTAAAGTTATAAATGAATTAATATACGATGATATTGAATATACAAAACCATATGAAGTATTAAACTGCCAAAACAATTTTCTGAAAATCTATATGATAATTATGCAAATGAAATTGATAATGATACACTCATTGAAAATATTCTTGGGGGATATTACTCTAAGCTATCAGATGCTGAGGGGAAATAACACCTGTTGAATTATCAAAGTTAGCAAAGACAAGAAATATTTTTAAAAAAGATATTCAGCTGCATTCAAAGGAAAACATACATTTAAAGTCCTGTTGTAATTGGAAGATGTTTTTATGCAAAATAGATTGGTGTTAGATGTTGATTGATTGGATGAGGTGAAAATTGAAGGTTGCCAACGTGTAATTTTGACTCAGAGTATGTGAACGATGTCTTTTGCAAATCAAAGAGAGAAGGTGTATTGTAAGCCTGTTGTAGGGATGCGGTGAAAATTTGTAATTAGCCTGGAAAGTCAGTTGGTGGAGAAGTTGCATTGTAAAAGAGAAGTGTAAGTTTAAGCATTGATCTGGCTGCGTAGGTTTCTAAGCCCCTGTTACACTATTGTAGTATTATAAGTAGTTCATAACTAAGAATGTTTGGAGTTATGGTATATTTTGTATATTTCATGTTTAATATTTAATATAGGGATTAAAAGTATAAGAGAGTGTGAAGTGGGAAAAACTTTTAATACAAATGGTAACTGGAAATCACTAACTATGAAAGCACCTGATATGTTTAACAAATACAACATTACTTGAGATCATTGTCTAAACAAGTAAATTGTATACACTTGAAAATAATGTAGTTTTAGTCTCATTAATTCACCATCCCGATATACGTTAGTAATCTTCCATGTGCACAAGTTGCTAACTCCCTAGCAGCAGTGTCTTTTACTGTTCGTTCTCAAACTCCCCGTCGATCAAGCTACTTCCTAAATTCCACCATTACGTGAGGAATGTTGATAAACTTTGGAATCCGGATTGCTTCTAAAAACGAAAAGGCCAATTAGAGACCTTACCACTGAACTTGAATCCAGATCGAACGTGGAGCCTTCCGATATTCTTGGCTAAAAGTGATGAAATAACTATTTTTTTCCCAATCTTGTTAAATTTATTTTTCCTTTGTTTGCCCGATACAATTTTCCCCTCAGGGACCCGGGCATTCTCTGGGGTTTATATGCAATTGTGAAGTTCAAGAAGACAATCAATATATTTCATACATCAAAAACTCTCTCACCAGTTTACACTATGCGATCATATGATGATTTGCATGATACAATTACAGATAAATCTATGAAAAAATGTTTCTAGCAAAAAGTTTTAATTGCAGACAAGATTTGGACTTTGTAAGAAAAGAAAAAAAATCCCTCTGACATTGGCCTGGCAACACATTTATCTATATATCCTGTTATAATGGTAATTAAGCTGATGGGGCATTAGATGGGGTGTTACATTTAGTTGGTAAAAGAAGAAGAACAACTTTGGTTTTTTATGAACTAATACTGTTTATGAGATTTTGATAGGGGTTCCACTTTTCAACAAATTTATTCAATTTGTCGTTAGATATAGAAATTTCCAGGTGTATTTTGTACATTAAAAGTATTTTTTTCTTGAATACGCCCAAAAACAAATTTTGCTTGTTGCACCGAGTAGTATATATGTAGTATTTTGCATATAGCAGGATGAAGCTGAGTATTTCAGGAAATGCTTTATTTTTATTAATCCCTAGTATGAAACTCTCTTCATTTATATCACATTCTATAGTTTGAGCCAATTTTCCAGTTTTTTTAAGAATTGTTGTACCTTCTCGCAATGCCAAAACAAGTGTGTTATAGTTTCCTCTTGTGAAAGACAATAGTAACAGTCTGGATTATTTCTTAGTTTTATTTTGAATAGATAACTATTTGTTACTAAATATTGTGATTGATACAGCTTTGGAACCACTGTAGCAGGGTATTTAGTTATCGTGAAAGCATATATAAATATTTTCTTCCAGTCCTCATTACTAAGTGTATATTTTTTATTTCAAGACAACATTCCAGAAGGTGTTTCACTGTTCTTATTAAGAATGTTGTATATAGACTGTGTTCCAGTTTTTTGTTGAAGGATCGGCTTTAAATGCTTTGGTATAAAAGGGCCTTCTATATTTGTTGTGAGAGTGATTTTATGACTATTTAAAAATACTTTGATTGAATTGGTTATACCTTGATAATGCAAATAATTTGCCTTTATATTATACTTTGCTACTAGATGAAATAACTAAATGTAGATGGGTCGGTTACAATATGCCCCCTAGGCATCATGTGCATTGACTTCGATTGAGGAATACGGTTGGGGAGGAGGTTAACTCTACCACTATTCAGTGTGTTCATGAGCAGAGTCTTACTGAAATATGCATATTTCCTGAGTTTAATTTGCTTCCAATGGATCACCTATGTACAAATCGTTAACTAAAACAATAATACTCAGAGCTTGAAACACATGAAACACTGAAAATAGTGGCTTCGGCAAATGCAATATAAAAACACTAGAGGAGACCGGGCTACATGTAGTTCGGACCAATTTTAGAAAATGTACAATTTTCGAAAGACTATCAAATCTAGGTCTATGAAACCTATAAATATATTTAAGTAAGGCACAATAGAAGTACCAGTCCTGGTAACCCCAACATGTGTCTCTATACGATAAAGGGTAATCTTCATTCAAGAAGAACGGGTCATGATGGTCAAACTTGCCCTGCAATGTTGTAAGGTTGGCCACCCCTCGGGGCAAGTTTGGCAAAGGCCAATATTATACAGTCAAACTTCTGTAGTTGGAATTGCAAAGGGCCAAGAATATGTAACGACATTAACCTAACATATGGACTATCCAAGTTGGTTCTTCGGAATACAAATTAAACAAAAATTTGGCTTAAAATGTCGTATTAAATTGTACGAATTATCGTCTTGCTTTTTGGGCCAATTTATTCGTTGAATTGCTCTTGGGCCTGACTAACCCATTAATGCCAAATAAAATTTCCCACCTTTATCAATCGGAAGAACCAGTTTGGAATCAAAGGGCTATTGGGTAGTAACTTTCATCAAATTTTATAATCTGTAAACAATTAGTGGAGACCATGATCAGACTCTGCACTCTGTGGCATCTTATCTGAGTCTTTACTGTGTACCAATGGCTCAGAGTAAGGCACTAGGTTTGTATGGGTTTAGAGTTTTTTTAAACTTATTTCTTTCCAATCTTTGAATACATCTCGTTTTACTGTAAAACAAAATAAAATAATAACAATAATAATAATAATAATAATAATAATTATAATAATAATAATAATAATCAGAAAAGGAAAAGTTTGCATTAAGTGTCTTTGACAGGTATTTTGACTTCAATGTAAAATGCGATCTGAAACTTTAGATGAAATAAACGTAACCATTGTGCAGTCAATCGTTGTGCTAAATATGAACACTGAGGTATTTAGGATCCATGATATGAACACCCTTCACAAAATAGGAGACCTAAAATACAATGGCATGTATTTTATGTAAGTGTGGAGCAAGTTCGGCTATGGGCCGAACTTGCTCCGAGTTAAGTGGCTGAACTTGCCCCTGACAGACTATTTCCAAATATCACGTGACAGCTCCTTTTAAGATGCAGGAGAAGAAATTAACAATGTTTTATATCAAAGCACATACTCCTTTCGTAATAAAAATATAGAAGTTAAATCAGAATCTTAACTCGTGACAAACTCGTCACAAGTAATTTCCAAATATGTTTACCAGCCCCATATCTTAGTTTACATGCTTAATATAGCCACATGCCGAACATGCCGGGAGGCCGAACTAGCCCCGGTCTCCCCTATAAAAGTTCTTCTTTAATAACTGTTAAACGCCACGCAATGGCTCTAAGCTTTTTTTAAAAGCTAACCTTGTAATGATATTAATCTGGCATATCTACATGCGTAGGCTATTTATAGTTACTACAAAGACACTTGGTGGCAGAACATACCGAAATATACCGGACTGTCGCCGGATGGCGACACGTTTTTTTAGACAACTCGTCGACAGATTTTTAGATAATTCGTCGATACTTTATGAGAATTCGACGACAACTTTATTCTTAGTGAGGCACTGGAAGGTTTTTTTAAGTATACAGAGATATTGGCCAAAAACTTAAAGGGATATAAAGAAAATCACATACCTATAATCAATAGGTTAAAACAGTGAATATTCGGTAGGTTCGGCCGAATTCGGTTCGGTTACAGCTTTTAGACACAACTGGGTGAAATGGGCAACCCGGGCTGAGCCGGATACTACAAAACAAATAGCCCCGACATCTTTCAAACAAAATGTGATTATGTTGTAAAAAATTTGCGTTTTGTTATGTAAACGGGCAATTCCAGACCGAATGGAATTCTTTTAAACAGGACCCAAGTAAACTGCTGTGATTTTCTTGAAATTATAGTCCGTTTCAATGAGCATAGATAGCAGACTTGCAGATGTAAGATTGTTTCTGATTGGTGGTTAATTTAGATAGTCCGTTTCAATGAGCATAGATAGCAGACTTGCAGATGTAAGATTGTTTCTGATTGGTGGATAATTTAGAGTAAAGTCAATTATAGACAGCTGCCGCTGAAAAAATATGAAAAATCAAGGTCTGATTTGCTTTACTGTTGATTATTTTAAAAAATCGATAGACTTTGGAGTATTTGTTCTAGGGTCTATAAATTGCTATGGCAATATAACAGGTCTTTTATCAGTAACTCTAAAATAATGTACAATAACAAACTTGCCCAAATCAAATACATGTAGGTATACTTTAAAAAAAGGATAGTTGTCTGTTACATACAAAATGGCTTTAGCTGTTTTTAAAAACAAATAGGCTTATATCAACTTTAGAAAATCTTAATTATGAAAATCCAAAAGCTTTATCTCGAGGAGGTTTATATGAGAAAATATAAGTTTTAATTTGAAACTAAAATCAGAATTTTCAAGACCTCTCTATATTAATTGCGTTTGAAAAAGCTTTTGACATTGTCTAAATGAAGTTCATATAAAAGCCATTAAAATGCTATTATTTTGGACAGTCTATTGCCAGATGGTTAAGCATCTTTTAAAAATGAGCAGAATCATGTATCACCCAGAACAGGTTTTTATGGAGAATTTTTCTTTAAAGCGTGGTTATAAACAAGGTATCCCCATATATTTTAATTTATGTGCTGAAATATAAGGGAAAATTTTAAGAAATATAAATGGTACCCCTGGCATCATTATTAATAAAAAGCATAAAATAAGTCAATCTGCAGATGATATACAATTATTCATAAATGGATCTGAGTACTTACTCAAAGAAATATTAGATAGCTTACAAAAATCTATGAAACGTTGTGACTAAAGATGAATGTTGAAAAAACAAAACAATTGCAATGGATGGGATGTATCAAGAAAATATAATGCTACATGCAACTTCTATGTACAACATTTACAGTAAAACAGGATTTTATTACCAGGTAATACAAGCGGACTAAATTATCATGATGGATGAACGAGGTAGGATGCATCAATGATCAGGAATGAAACGGGTAAAATTTAGCTCTTAAAACTTTTACTGTGTAATTAGAAGATTTTAAATTCAATTTTAAAAAGATTTGGGCTGCAAGCAAGGCTTTCAGTAACCCCCCCCCCCCCGCAACATAATGCTCCTCCTTAACTACACTCAAAGCATTAATTGGCCAAAATAAAAAAACACAAATTAGACTATGTAAAGTCTATGTAATGTCATTAAACTTCTTCATGCACATGTGCAATTTGTCGGTAGCATACTTGCAAATAATTAAAAGGATACACTAAAGGAGGAGTTGATTACACAAGGTATGCACTATTAGCCATTATTCGCTATGTATAGTGGTAAAAAATGGCTAAGTTAAAAATGCTGTAAATTTATCAAAAATATTTTTTCATCATTAAACTTGATGCACGTCTTCAACATGCCTGTAACATACCTGCAAAGTATCTAAAGGATACGCTGAAGGCTAAAGGAGGAGTTGATTACACAAAGTAAGCACCATTTCAATATGTGGAGTGGTCGAAAGTTGGTTCAGTTAAAAATGCTGTGAATTTAGCAAATATAATTTTTTCATCAATAAACTTCTTCACGCACATCTTCAATATGTCTGTAACATACTTGCAAAGTATTAGATTGATACAATGAAGGCTCTAGGAGGGGATGAATACACAAAGTATGCACTATTAGCCATTATTCAATATGTGCAGTGGTCCAAAAATGGCTAAGTAAAATATTCTATAAATTTATCAGAAATCATTATTCATGATCAAACTTCTTCATGCACATCTTCAATATGTCTGTAACATTCCTGCAAAGAATTAAAAGAATACAATGAAGGCTCTATGAGGAGTTGATTACACAAAGTAAGCACTATTAGAAATAGTTCAAGCACCATACAGTTAGAATTACAAAGTGGCATAATATTGCAATACTGGTCCTTCAGCCCCTAAATTCCTACAAAACATGCAATGTTTAATGGTTAAGGTGTGTTGCAAATTTGATCCAAATGACAAAAGCTAAATGAGTTATTCAAGAAAAAAATTGAAATGTTGACAGAATGACGGAAAGATGGACAAGATGAAAACAGTATACCCCCTAAACTAAGTTTGCGGGGGTATAATAAAAGTTTCATTACCAATTCCTTCTTACATGAAATATGAAAGCTTAAAGATAATCTATGCTCGTATTGTAAACAGGAACCAGAAACACTTTTGTATTTACATGAAATTGTTAAATGCCACAAGGTCAAAGGATTTTGGCAATCATTACAAATATGGTCGTTACATATTGGAAATACAAATTCTTTACAGTGTGTGTAATATTTGCACAAATGTACCTGTTTAGCTTGATTTTAATTCAGTACAACAGAAATTTAGTTTAAAGTCAAATTATTTGAGGACGCACACTGTCGTTGTATAAATGGTTGAATGTACAAGAGAGCTGTTTGCTTGACTTTTGTTGTGTTCCGAATGTTCTGTTGCTGTTATCGTTATTTATCTCTTCCTCTCAGTGCCGTGGATTGGTCTGTGAAGTGGGATTGGTTCGTTTCCTGGTTGTGCTTACATAAAAAAAGGTATTTTATTTTCATATTAGCGGAAAGGTAAATTAGAGAATTACTTATTGGTCATTGCAAAACAAGTAAACAATGAAATTCTATCACTGTGTCAGTCATAACTATCAACCATACGCTTACATGTACGAGGATTTGCTTAAGTATGTGAGAATTGCAGTTGAGATTCATACCAAAAGTAACTTGATCTTGTCAAAATTAATGTACAGCATAGATCAAAGGAAAGGTGGTAAATTCATGATGCAATTTATTTTATTATATGACTGGAGAGAATCCTGTCTCCTGATTGGCCTAATTAGTCTTCATAAATCTTTATGTCTACCTGGAAACTGGTCTAAACCAGTCCAAAAGTTAATATTGCATGAATACCAGCTTGAACTAGTTTCCAGAAGTTAATATTTTTGACACTTCTGCAATATTACCCTCTAGAGAGCTAAATAGCATGATGAGTGTGAAACAAGCATGTGCTGCATGAAATCGACATGATTTGCTGTTTCACCTCCCAACAGGTAAATTAAAGACTTTCATGAAATTTTACAACAATTTTGTTTTGTTTTGTTTGCTTATTTATCTTGGTTTGAATAAACAAACTGTAAAACAGTTTTATGATAACATTTTATATTCCTCATTAAGAGATTTAATGTACATTTGAAATTGAATATACTACATTATAATATTTTAATAACAGTTGCTATAACTTGTGAGAAAGTCCTTAGATGTCTTAGATTGAAGGTTGAACATGTCTTAAATAACAAAAGTGAAAGTAGAACAATTTTCATTCTTAAATGAAAAGTCATATAACAAAACAATAATTGACTTCAATTTCGGTAGCCATAAGAATTTATCTACCCGAAAAACTGATATCACTTTTTCTGGTAGATAAATCCTTATGACTACCTCATTGAAGTCAATAATTGTATAATATTGCATAAGTAGTACTTTCTCTCACTTGTTTTTTGACAGGATATATAAATAATAAAAATAGAAATGTATAGATGAGGATATTGTGAAATCAGATTATAGAATGAGATGGGTTTTTTTTGGCATCCAAAGCATATGTTTAAAGGGATGGATGATTAGAGTGATTAATAAAATAATTAAAATAAATGTGTGCCATTATTTTTCCCCAATTTTTATTTTTTCTGGACCTATAATTTTATAGTGTACAATACAATTAAATGCTGAATTTTTTTTTATTTAAATGCATGTATAATGTTTATTTCAAAAGGTATTTTTCACCAGGGGTGACTCTTAGACTACCAGTTTCGAGTACCACTGCTTTCTCCTTTTATTGAGTCCCCTTCAGAATTTCAAACGCCTGTAATTTTCTAAAAAAGTTAAGATTACACTAAGTTTGGATATTCGTTCTCTTGATAAGGTCATGAGGAACGTTTTGGCTTCTGAAATATTTTATAAAATAATAAAACAGTTTTATATATGGTCATGAATATGATGTGTTTTGTCTTGTGATGTGAAAAATGTAAATTTTACTTCACGTGACAAAATAAATGCCATGCCATATTGATGACAAAAGTTCCTTTATATATTGGAAATAAAAAGCGTATACATGCATGTAGTTATATAAAAGAACAAACCAGAACAACCTATTAATAATCTTTAATAGAAAAACTCAAGTTCACACAAGAAATGAAAACAAATACTTTCTGAATCAGTTTTCCCTTTTCTCATTGGGACAATACTGTTTTGTGGCTAGGGTAGGTGAAAAGGTTGAAGTTGTTATGGAACTTGAAATAGTTGAACAAAAAATACGAATACAAGACTTCAACAAAATCAAGCGAAATGAGCCAATTGCAGCAAAATATCAAGAAAATAGCAAAACCATACCGTTGATAGCAAAATCCATAACTACCACATTCGACCTTTAATTCACATATGCTCTTATAAGCACACAGTGTGTGTTCTATAGCTTGTCTACACTATAATATAATGAATATATTATTCATATTATGAACTTTTAATTTCTGGTCAATTTAGTGGTGCATTTTCATTAATGAATGAAAAGCAATGAATCCATTGATTAGTTTGTTTCATATGAAGTCAGCTGGTATGTATCTACACTGTTTTCAAAAAGAGTGTATAGAGTTTGAAAAATATATGCCTCATAAAGTCCAAGGCCATACATTAAAAGCCTTTTTTAACATCTAGCAATAACAATGTTTTATGGTAGGAGTTCAGGCAGGAGTTTTGGAATCATAGATTCCATTGCGGAACTTTGAAATCGTAAGACGGTCATTGATGGGGCATAAATGGCTGAAACTAGCTAGTCTGGTCCAGAAAACCTGCACACTATACAATTTTAGATCTTTGGTATATTCTTTGCTCCCAAAGGATAATCTTTGCTCCCAAGAGATAACATATTTCCCCAGCATCCATCGTTTGCCTATTCGATAAGTACCAAACTTTGTTGTGCTGTCTCAATTAGTCTAAATCTTTATTTTTGTTGTCTTTATTAGTGTCCTCAATATCTGAAATAAAATTTGACAGAAACATCAACACAAATACAGTAAACCCTGTCTTAAGCAGCCACTCAAAAGAAGACCAAAGATTGGTTTTCAAGACCAATTATCGCTTAATGCACGTCAAAAGTATTGCAGAATGCTCAAAGAGAGCATTCTGCAATGCTTTCGACCTGCAATAAGCTATCATCTGTCATTAAGACCTTTGTTTTCCTATTTTTGCGTGGCCCCTTAACAGGTTTAACTGTAATCAGACAGCTTATGAATTTTGGCACTTATCGCATATGCGCAAAGTCACCTTTTCAACGTTCATGCTGAACTATCAAGCTGCAAATGAATAAAAATGAGGGTCATTAATATTTTTTAAAGTATGTTTCCCCTTTGACCTTGTGAATCCTTTATTCTGAAGACTCAAATGCATATGCTCCATTTACACAATACATGTAAGTGGGAAGCTGGGTCAAGGGGGCATACTTTTAAATTAAAAATATTAATGACCCCCATTTCTTCATTTTGGAGCAGAAATAGGTTTGCCTTTATACACGATTCAATAATACACATGTGCAGTAATAAGAAATCAAAAGCTAGTTTATTTCAACAACATCTATTTTGCTTGGTTTAATAGCAAATCCTTGCAGCCAAAATAATGGAAAACTATGTTTTAAGTTCACTAATATCAGTGGTGTAAGACTATGTAAATATTGAGATAGGAATAAAGGCCAGAGTTATCTGTGTCTGTTGACATTTGTAAACAGTGCAGGAATAGTTTTCATATGATAATCTGTCCAATCACAGATATAGATATTTTGCTAAATTTACAAATTTTGAAATATACTACTAAATCTTTCATTTTAGACTTTTGGGAAAGTCGTATATTATCCATTTAACTCTTTAGGGGTTAAGATTCCCTTTTTTATAGATTTACATTTTTTGTAGCTTTGCTGACCGTTTGATCATTTTCACTATAAGCCCCCTTTCAACAATGCTTAAAATATACTAGTTTCTTGCATAATTCGTTGTTGCTGCCCCCATTTAGTGCGCCAGTTTTGTGTTGAGTACTTGTTTTGTGGTTTGATTCTTGGTGTTCTTTCTGGTTTTTCAATCACAGTGCTTCAGAGAGAGAGAGAGAGAGAGAGAGAGAGAGAGAGAGAGAGAGAGATGGTTGCTTTACTTGAGTTGTCTACTTGTTGTTATGTGGCTGTCCGTGTTCTGTGTTGGTTTCTCGTGGTGCCATGGCTTGGTCTGCGGTCTGTGATTATGACATTAATAGTTCATACTCACTTGCTGTTTCATTATGAACAGTGACATACATAGGTCACTGTTATGAATTAAAGATGCAAGTATCAAAGTGCCGAAAAAGAGACTTCATATTTTAATACATCATTATAATGACAAATTAGGGCAACTATAGTTATTCAGATTATAATTTCTTTTCTTCATAAATGCATGACATGCAGCTTACCATGTAGTGACTCGCAGCTTCGAACTGTTATCTCTTGTAGACTTCGCTCTTCTCCTTTATCATTGTAGCCAGAGTCATTAGATGAGCTTATATTGCTAATCTTACGAACCTTTGCTGGGGAATCTAACAAAATAAAGCCGTATAACTGGATATAAAGGCTATTTACCAGTTTAACACAATCATAGTTAGGATTTAACATTCTAATGAAAATAATACATAAATAAAGCACTGCTTCTAGATGCCAGCCTGACGTTTTGTCTGAGCCCAAATTGTATGTAAATGTTATCAACAAACTACTCTCGCGGGTAAGGAGTTGAAGAGATGCTGAATAACTACATAGTAAATACTAAGAATTTTTATTTTAATAGGAGATTTTTAAGCAACCGTATGAAACCCTTACCCCAACTCACCAAAGAGTGTACCAAACGAGTGCCCTCTCGTGTGCTCACACAGACAGAGAAAGCGAAAACAGTATACCCCATCTACGCAAAGTTGGCATTGTAGGGGGCGGGAAATACATCTTTTAAGATGTGCTGTTTATAATGGCTCCAATACCAACACCAAAGCATACTCTGTTAATAGTCATTGCATAAAATATAGCACAAAACACAATGAGAAATAAATGTATTTTTCAAGACATATGATTATATTTTCATTTTGCTAAAGTATGGAGGTCACATTGGTTATAAAAAGTAAATGTTTCACCATGCGCGGATCCAAAAGGAGGGACAGGGTGTCCTGACCCCCCCTCTCTCCCTGAAAAATCACAAAAATATAGGGGTTCTTAGCAAAACTGGTCTGGATCCCCTGAAAAATCACCTCTTCTGTCAAAACTTCCTTGATCCACGCATGTTCACTCTATCTTTAGAGAATGTTGCATTTAGCACTTAAACTTGCTTTGTTTGCTCAACCAGATTGATACTAGCTGTCATATACTTATTTTTCTTACACTATGACTAGAGCACTTTTTGGCTGCAAACTCTAAGTTTGAAGAATACAGAAACTTCAAACTATAATCAGCACCAATAAACATTCTATAAATCTAGAGAATTTTCAGAAATTATTCTGGCTGTTGACAAACAAATATCTGATATACATATATATTTACTTTCTAAAATTGGTCAGTATACTATCGATTACAGCAGTTGAAATATAAAAAGTCCATACTTCAGGTACGGCCAATATCATTGTTATCATATGAAGTCGCGTCTGGGAGTGACATAACACCATGTATTAAAATCTATAAACCACTAGTGGTTTACAAATTTTGTTAAAGGTATTGAATGGCGTCTGTAATAACGTCGCATATATATGGCAAAATTTTAGATTTAAAAGTAATTTTAGGGTCATATGATAAATATAATCTAACATTTGTGCTCTTGTATTATTGAATTTATTAATCTTATTGCAAAAATGCGATAAAATGCTCGACAAGCTTCGCATTTTATTGTTTTTCCTCAACTCATTTAATAAATTTTAATTAATAAACTTGTTGCAAAAAAGTCATAAAATGCTGGGCAAGCCTCACATTTTATCGCTTTTCCATAACTTGTTTAATAAAATTAATAAAACATGACCACTCATGTAAGATCCTCTATTTATTAATATTAAAGGTTTATATATTTTGTGTTGTTTTCCAGCTCTGGTTTTTCTCCTTTTGCATGTGTATAAAATCAAACTCTTGCTGAGCCCAGGTTTGATGAATATATTTTTTTTAAATCTAAACATACAAACACTGCATTTATGTATGTAGTCACCTGACATTTAAGTATGTACGAATTCTGGAAGGGACACTCTGAAAATGTGCAAAATCTTCGCAGATAAAGACTGTCAGATTCAGCATGTGCTGATGTGTAACGACATTAATATGTATTGGTAGCCATTACATTTTCTTTTATGTATTCAACACGAAATAGACTTGTTGAATGTCGTCGTGACGGTCGTTGAGGCTTTACTCGTTACTGATCTCTGGTACTGAGTTACGAAAATGAATGAATAGTAAGCAACACAATTTCAGCGTCATCAGAACGAAATAAACGCGTTGTTTTCCGTCTGTCCCATTTAACACTATTTCCCAGCAGAATGCTGACATTGAAACTGTACTATATCGACGTCGATAGAGCATCATGAATTTAAACAACATCCTGTAATGCCTTTTGTTGTTACCGATAGGGATCTAGTGCCGTTTCACACCAGCACATGCTGGTGTCTGATAGTCTTGACCTCTGAAGATTAGCACGTTTTCAGAGTGAACCTTTCAGTAATAGACGAACATTTTCATGAGAAGATTTTCAACAAATACAGTTTTCTGTCAGGTAGTGATTGCTAAACAGTGGGATATTCGTTTTTTTTATTAAATCAATTTAGAAACAAAGATTTTACGCATCATTTCATGTCGTGGCCCATAATGTATATGGCCTCGGCTCCCACTAGGTAGCTGCTCACAAACGCTTAAAGAGTGACTTATGTATGGGAAAAGTATCAATATCTCATGAACTGTCCAATATGTTATCAGTCTAACACTCCAGAAGACAAACTTGACCCAGAGGATATAATTTTTATGCATACATGAGATAATCCATCTTTGCTGATCAAACACTGGCATGCGATAATTTAAATTTGTACTTAGCCATGTGGATTGCATATCTTGCTCAAGCTTGTGGCTCTTAATGATTGAATCATGTCCATCATGCTGTTACATCCAAAGCTTTCCACTGATTCACCCATTTAAGCCAAATGAAATTTCCCACTACTTTCAATGGGATCAGTTCATTTCCATTTTAAGGATGCCTGGATGGTAGTTTTCATTTTTATTTCAATCTGCAAGCAAACAGTGGAGACTCAGACCAGACACCGCATTCTATGGAGTCTGGTCTTGGTCTGCACTGTTTGCATATGCCCACAATAAGGACGCTAGGTTTATATGGGTTAAAATGTAACTTCCTATTGTTAACCCTTAAAGCGCCAATCACAACAAAAGTCGTCTGCTTTTATCATCTACCAAAATGTTTTAGAAGCCTCTTTGTCAAGCAGTGCAGACCCCGATCATACTACTCCTACAGCTGATTTGGGTACAAACTGTTTGCATAAACTCTTGAATTACTCAATTATGTTATGATTTCCAGATGGTTGTTTTGCTTGAAGGTGCTTTAGGGTTAAGAACGAAATCTAATGCTTAACGTATATTATATTAGAGTTTCTTATATAGGCACATGAAGTATTTTGATTAATACTGTCTGTCATGTGTACACAATGGCGAAATGTACATTATTAACACATTGTGGTATTTGTTGCAGTTGATACTATACCTCTTCGACTTCACAGGAGATTGACTTAACCAAAGGATTAGCGGTAACTAAACTATATTAGTGTCTATATTTCTACTTCAAGTCACCTGACCTGGCAATTCAACTGGAGTAAACGCAAATTCATTTTCCAGCTGGTCTTCAAGAATCTCCTTATAGACAAGATTGTCACTAAAATGAGCTTCTTTGGTTTTCAAAATGGTACCACTCCCTCCTAGCACTGTATTGGTTTTTGAACTGCTTTTGTTTGTAAGGTTGTCTGTAGGGTTGATAAACGTAGGATCATTGAGTATGTCATCACAAGCTTCTGCTAGCACCATTTTGTCACTAGAGTAAATAGTGTTCTTTTGTTCCACCTTTTCCACCTTTTTCTGTGATTGCTTGATTTCATAATCTGGATATCTGTCTATAAGCCACCAAGTCAACATTTCTCCCTTTCCCTACAATTCAAAATTACAGATTTATCATATGAGTTAGCGCCTGGGAGTGGTATAACGTCATGTGAATTAAAATGGATAATACATATGTGTAGCTCATATTTAGTTATGATAAAGAATGACATCCACGATACCCTCGCCTATATATGTATGTGGCAAAATCGTGACGGTTTCACGCCAAATATATGATTTCAAAGTAATTTTAGTGTCAAATTATGAATAGAATCTAACATTTGCGTTCTTGTTTTATTGAATTAGTTGCGAAGAATAATAAAATGCCTGGCAAAACCTCATGGTTTATCTCTTTTCCTCAATTCGTTTACTACATTTAACAAAACATGAGATCCTCTATATAGCTTAGAAACTTGAAATTATCATAAACTGCCAGTGCTTCGATGCACTTTATGGAGAATGAAGGGGTCCAGAACGGAAGGTAATCATGTATAGATTGCAATGGAGGTTTCAAATTACGAATATGACTTTGGAGTCAAAGGTCAATGTCTAATATACTTAGAATCTGTCTTATGACATTTAACCTGAACTCCTCTTTCGCTTTTTGATCGAGGGTGTTCATATTTGGCACAATGATTGTTTACGTTGTGTAGATGACAACACAGAATCACCTTCATGACCTTGGAGTCTAAGTTCAAGGTTAAACATATTTCAAATCTTGTATGGCTCTTAACATGAACTGACCTCTTTCATCTTTTGATAGGGGATGTTTATATTTAGCTCAATGATTGAATATCATGCGTAAATGACAACAAGAGTTTCGGATCTCCAATATGACCTTAAAGTTAAAGGACAGGGTCAAATTTACTTAAAACCAATTTATGGCTTGTAACACAAATTCCTCTTAAAATATTTGATGGAAGGTGTTATCTTTGTAACATGCTTGCTTATTGTATGTAGATTAAACAAGGCTTCAGATCGCAAATATAACATAGGAGTCAAAGATCAAGGTCAAATATGCTAAATATGTCTTACAATCCTTAGTGTGAACTGAGCCTTTGTTGCTAGACAATGTATAAGTATCTAATTCTCACGTGCTTGCCCATTTTTTGTATTTTTACACACTTACCTTGACAGGTATAAGTCCTCTTTTCTCAATCATGTACCCGCCAATTTTCACTAATTCTAAGTAGGTGAAGTTACTAATATGAATTCTGTATGCTGTAAAAATGTAAAGATATTATCAATTAATTCACAGCTGAAAAATAAAACACACTTCTGGAAATTTAGTTTCAAATGGGTACCATCTGTTTTAAATACCCTTAAATTTGCAATAACGTTTAAATTACCTCAATTTGCTTTTCTTGTTTTGAAATCATGAGATTGAGAGGATGAGAGAGCCGATTGCTTTACTTGACTTGAATTATGCTCTTGATTTTGTATATGCGTCTTGGTTGTATTGGTATGTCACACTTTTAACAGTCATTTCTGTTCCAATTAACAGTGGAGTAAATATCATGTCACGCACTTAAAGGCACATCACTCAAATTTTAATATCTACCTTTTGTATACATTGAACATTCACTTGACATACCTTAATTCTTACAAGCTAATAAGAAGCTATCATGAGTGTGAGGGTAGGATAGATACGTCTGTCCCAAGGATCACCGTTTGTCATCACGAGGCTTGCTGATAGCGTATTCTTTTTCTTGCTCACCACTGTTTTTATATATTTATTTATTTATTTTAAAATAAGCTTCCAGAAGTTCCCTGAATACGCTAAGCTGCAATTTCACATGATGACGTTACTTGACGTCCTGGGCAAGATAACATGGATAAGATAAAAAAAATTCTATTCCAGGGTAATCTCACATATCCTTATATGGTGTTGTTCAAGAAAATTATCTCCTGTGTAGCTCACAGCACACATTTAAACATTATATGGGCCTAATTGCGACAGATCTGTCTTTAGAGTTTCCAACAAAGTGAGATTCAAACCAGCCTCCTCAGCTACAGAGACAAGCTGGAAAATCAAAACTTTGCATGTAGCAAATTTATATGTGATACTTTCCAAAAAATGAATAACAAAGGTGCTGATTAGTCTTCGCAGATGCGCAGGCTGGTCTGCGTCTTTCATTGTAAGCAACCTCTCAAGACAGGTTTTCAAGTGTTGAGGTCCATAAGTAACATTCTCAGTTCCTAAATTATCTAAGGATTATAGGGCAAATCCAGCAGGGCAATAAAATTCCAGTTAGTATGATAAGGCAATACCACAATCACAGATCACGGACCAACAAATGGCACTGTAAAAATGAGCCACCAGAACACAGACAAAAGGTACACACATAAAAGCATGAATAAAATAAAATGAAGAATTCAGCTCTCTCTACCTCAGCTAGATAACTGCAAAAAAGTATGCAAGTATGATCAGGAAATATCACAATTACACACTGCAGACCAACCAACGTTACCTTGAGGACGCTCCACAGAACAACAATAATCACAAGACACCAGGTAGACAAACAAAGCAAACCAACCAGTTCTCTCTTACCCATCAATATGATTTGCAAAGCTAGAAAGGACACAAAGTAATGCAAAGCATGAAGCAAACACAGAAACCCACAATGGATGAAACAATAAACAACGAATCAACAACAACAATACCATTGCCTTAAAACAGACAGTAGCCTAAGCTATTTGGGGGGAGGGGGGCTTAAATGCATTTTACTGGTACCAAATTGTCGCCCTAGGATTCTGCATGATCAAGATCACAAAACAAAGGCTGTACAAGCACAACACCTGTATACAAAGAAATCAACAACAAACAATGATCTTACAAGATTTTACAAGATCATTACCTTATAATAGGTTTTTGCCACAGCCACTGAGGTGAGGTTTTAGATATATTTTACTAGAAGCTATAATGTAAGATCAAGTGAGAAGGTCAAGAGAGAGGCAGACGCCTAGATAAGAGAAGTTAGTAATTAAAATTAGTTTTCTAATACTCTACCAAAATATATGTTGTGGGTACTCAAAAGAACCGTCTCAATTTATGAGTACCCAAAACATTAGTTAAAATTGATTGGTAAGCAAGTATTTACAATTTTGAGCTACGGAAAGACTCTACTTACCTTCTCCATTAGATTCCATTCTGGATGCAGTATTAACAGTATCACCAAACAAGCAGTATCTGGGCATTTTAAGACCAACCACACCTGCACAAGCTGAACCTTTCAATTTGAATATAAATAGACACTTAAGTTAAACCATAAGAATTAATGATAATCTTTTAAAATATTATTTTATGCTAAGAAAATACATCTGTAATGTACCACACAAACATTATATTACAAGCAGATGGATTCTTTCAAAACAAATTTAACAAAAAATATAGCCAAAGAAAAAACACATACAAAATACAACAGCAAAATAAAACAAGAACAAAAAAAACTAATTGAGAAATGTTGATTCACAAGCTGGTGATCAACACTTTTATGATATAGTCAAAGGAAACCTGCCATGAAAAACGGAAGGGTTTGGAGGGTTAGGAAGTGCATCTTAATTATCTATTGTAATACCTAGTCTTTTACTGAATATTTTTACCAAAGTCATGTTGTATAGCTCTTCCTCGTGGTGTCATGGGCTTGTCTGCAGTGTGTAATTGTGGTATTTCCTGATCATAATCACTTTTTGGTTTTAAAAAATAAGCAAGCTTTTTCAGCTAAGTGCTAGATATCGCGAAATGAAAACACATGTTCCCAGTTGCTTACTGAAGGTAAAATTAGAATACTACTATACAGCAAAATCTTTGTTCTCATTAAGTTTATCCTTTACCAAATGATGAGGTAAGGTAGTATAAGGGTTTTATAAATATAGTTTAAAACATATGGTGACAAATCAAATACTAAAGGATATTTACCAGAATGCAGGCCAACTCTTATTTTTAATGGTTCATCTGGCATGTGAGGTATCTTGAAATCTGTGCATGCCTTTACCAAGTCTATTGCCATATTTGCAACCTCTCTGGCATGAAAAGGTGTGGCTACAGGTATACCTGACACTACCATGTCTGCAAAAAATATAAAATACATAAACTCCTAGGTTTAGAAAAACCAAAACATTCAACGTGCAATTGTAAATATTTTCTTACCCATCAATTTTAACATATGTTTTGGTGCTCAAAAGAACCGTTTCATTGTGACGGTTCTTTTTGAGTACCCACAACAATTGTTTTGGTTGAGAAATAAGAAAAAAATGATACGCACTCTTAACTAAAGGACTTAAGTTGATTATTTTTGGCAAAACCAATCAGCAAAGATGTAATGTATTCCTGTAATATTGCTGTTTTGCATACACAGAAAATATCTGCAAATATAATTATGTCAACAGCTGTTGTTGTGTCGCATTGAGTAGGTAGAACATACAGGAATATTGGGTTCTCTCAGATAGCAGAATATTGCGTAGGCCAGTGTTTGAGGGTATGAAACTTGTAGCACTTTTCATTAATTCCAATGAACAGAATCAAATAAATCGAGTCTGAACTTTTCATATTATGTGTGTTATCTCAATTGCTGAAAAATCCTTTTTTCTAGATATTTTATTTTAAAATTATTTTGAGATCAATTATTTTATAATTGTATTACAAATACTTCTACTTTATCTGTGTTGTCTTCCCTAGTTAGTGAAAAATATCTAATTACAAATTCATTACTTATATTTAAACAAATGCGTTAAGATGTTGACATGGCAAGACGAACCACAATTACAGACCATAGCAAATTTATGTCGGTGAAAGAAAGACAACTAACCAATCATACATACAAGTGATAGCAAAACAGCCAACTCTCAGTATAAGTGAGATAAGTGCAGAACTAAAAATCTCAAAACACTCTTACACAAAACCAGGAACATAAAAATAAAATACCTGGCATATAATAATATAATGGAATAATAATATGAGGGAAACAAAATACAAAGAAGCAGCTACTATACTCACAACTTTTGAAGTTACAGCTGTCACATACATTTATGGGGGAAGGGGCTTATCCTCAGGATTGTGTGTACAATCTCCTTCCATTCTTTTGTGGATCTTTTTATGTTTTTGTTCTGTCTTGTGTTTGCTATGTCTTTGTGCGCGTCTGTTTATATGTGCTTTGTGGTCACCTGCTGGGAAAGGGCTGACCTCTTGGCTCTCGTTTGTGGTGTCTACTGTGAGTTTGTCACTTTCCCATTGGTATCCTGGGTCAGGTGTGGTACTTGATTGTATCGATTCCTGATCTTTGCACCCTTACTTACTTTAATGTTTTTCACTAAATATCTTTACTAGGGATTGTGTCGTTAAAACGCACTCATTAGTAAGCTTGTGTAGAAGTTTCCAACTCAAATAGCAAGTGAGTATGATAAGGAAATACCACAATCACAAACTGCATACCAACCCACGGCACCGCGAGGAAGAGCCACAGAACATCTATAGTAACAATACATCTATAAGACAAGTCTAATAACATCACTCTTTTAGGTGGAATTAATATGCTAGCTCATGAAATTTAAGTACATATAACATATGTGTGGTCAGTCTTTAAACATGCATGCACATTGAATATTATTGGTTTGAACAACATGACCTGAGATAAAAAAAAAAACTCCTTTAATTTACATAAGTGGTCAGTCAAGACTTGGTTCATCCTGCATTGTAATAAATCATATAAGCCGCAACATGAGATTTTCAACAATGTAATATGTGCAACCAGCAAAGGCTCAGATAAGCCTGCGCATATTCACAGCTAGATTAGAGCCTTTACTAGTTGCTTTAATATTCTATGAGTTTTAAACTACTGACCGAACATCATTTGAAATTTCTAAGCTTAAAAAGAGGCTGCACAGGCTCATCTGAGTTGACACTTGTCAAAATGCCACATTATGGGAAATCACATGTCGCAGCTCATATATAATTCAGATTTTAGCTTCTCAAAGACAGCTTCCTTTATAGAAAGTTATTTAAATATACACCAAACAGTTTTTTTCTGTTTTCTTTATTATAAGTTTACAAACAGGAATAAGCACCTTTTTGGACAAGTATATTTGAATCTTTTCCCTGGAGTTTCAGGCAAACTCTGTTAATAAGACCCGTTTCATACTGATGTAGTGTGTAACTCCCCCTGGGTGCATATGCACCAAATGGAGATTCAGATCAGCCTTGTTATCTGCATAGTTTGATCCAAGTCTATGTTGTTTACTCTATTTGGATCTGTTGACTCAGTTTACCCTAATGCTTACAGCAAATAATCAGATCAGACTGGGCAGATGGCTGGCTGATCTCAGTCTTTTGCTGAGCACACCTGCCATTTTTTGTCATTTAACCCTTAAAGCACCTACCATGACTGCAGCAGACGACAAATTTTGCGACATTTTCCTCAATTTTCGACAAAAATAAGGTATGATATTACTAGCAGACGATTCTCATGAAATATCATGCCTTATTAGTTATTTTTGAAAAAGCGGCAAAATTTGAAATTGTCGTCTGCTGCAAATTATAGGTGGCGCTTTAAGGGTTTGGTACTTACATGCATCACCAATGGTTTCAACTTTGTATACATCATATTTATCGATGATCTCATCGAAAGTGATATATAGTTTATTCAATAAGGCAACTACTTGCATTGGAGTGCTTGCACCAGAAATCGTAGTAAAACCAACTATATCACTGAAGTAAATTGTACATGCGTCATGTATCTCAGCATTTACAGGTCGACCAATTCGAAGTTCATCAGCAACAGATTTTGGTAGCATACCTGCAACATACAACAAATAATGGAAACCATCACTATTGCAGTATTAGTCTGATTTATTCATAAACATGTGTTTGTGTGTTTTTTGAAGTATTCTGACTGGAAGCTCACAATTTTCTGGCATAGCTAAATGTCATTTTGTAGATTCTGCTGTTGTTAAAGCACAAAACATGTTAAGCTCGCATGGAGGATTCTTAACTATTGCAATGTATCATCATAGAGGAACAATCTATCAAATTAACGCGCTATGATGGAACAGAGAAAAGGGATAGTCAGAGGTAAAGAAAACCTCAAGTTGAGCCACGGTGGGCCCAGCTACAGATAAGCATCAAGACAAAGTTGAACCTGAACCAATGCATTAAATATATAAAAATGACACATTTGTCTAGTGATGGCCCCATGACACACTAGCTGCTCTTTATACCAAAGCTTGTCTAAGCCCTAGCTTGGCACAAAGTTTGTCTAAGTAGTTTTATCACAGACTGTATTAAAAGGCAAATTTCACTTCTTAAAGTAAACAATTTATCGCAAAATCTTTAGAATAATCCAAACCACATATTGTAGCTGTGTTTTTCTCTTTAATTAGCACAACAATGGAACATGCTACAATTCAATGATGTCCCTGACATAAAACTTTTATCCCTGGGTTGATATGCTATATGCTTATCTTTGGCAGGGGCCTGGCCAACATATCAATAAGTGTTTGGTTTTATCTCTGACTGTTTGTGAGTTTAGAGCCCATTTTGTTTCATTACAATTAGTAAAATTGAATTCATTTTCCCTGTGATAGTAGTCAGTCATGCAAGCTAAATCATTTGTGTGATTTAACAACAACAACAACACCTACTGCAAAGATTAAGCTTGTAAAATATATTTTCACCCCCCCCCCCCTCCGGGTGGTTGTGGCTGTTGTCTGTTCTTTTGCATGATTCTGTTATTGGTGGTTTAGTGTTTGTTATTGCTCTTATTGTGCAGATTTTGTATTTTATCTTCATTTTGCGATATAGTTATGTGTGTCCTTTCTAGTTTTTCAATGTTCTCGCAGAGGAAGAGAAAGTTGGTTGCTTTACTTAAATTGTATTTTTACTTTTATGCTTTCATGTTTATGTCCATATTATTATGTCTCTTCCTCATGGTACCACGTTTTGTGATATGGATTGTGGCATAGTTCTAGTCTTACGCACTTAGGATTTTGCTATTATAACCTTTGGAGATAGCCTAATATGTTGAATTCATAGTTTTATGAATGAAACATAAGTAAACCATCTCATGAAATGTAGGTATTTACATTATAGTGACCATGGAATGCTCTAATGAAACTGCCAGTCTGAGCAAGTTTGTGTTACTTTGTGTCCATTCTAGTTTTGCAATCATCTTGCTGTTGAAGAGAGAGCTGGTTGCTTTGCTTTGCTTGTCTTCCTGGTGTCTCGTGATTGGTTATTATCATGTCTCTTCCTCATGGTACCACGTTTTGTGATATGGATTGTGTCATATTTCTAGTCTTACGCACTTAGGTTTTTGCTATTATAACCTTTGGAAATAGCCTAATATGTTGACTTCATAGTTTTATGAATGAAACATAAGTAAACTATCTCATGAAATGTAGGTATTAACATTATAGTGACCATTGAATGCTCTGATGAAACTGCCAGTCTGAGCAAGTTTGCGTTACTTTGTGTCCATTCTAGTTTTGCAATCATCTTGCTTTTAAATAGAGAGCTGGTTGCTTTGCTTTGTTTGTCTTCCTGGTGTCTCGTGATTGGTGTGTGGCTCTTCCTTGCGATGCCACGGGTTTGTCTGCTGTTTATGATTGTGGTATTTCCTGAAAAATACTCACTTACTATTTTTAATACTGATCTCTAATTCTTTTAATTTTATGTAAGCTACTTACTATGGAGTAGACGATCAGTTTTAGCTTTCTCTGCGACAAGATCCTGTGTTCTTTCTGCTACAATTGATTCTAGGTGTTTTGAGTATTTTTCCATCTAGAAATAAAAAAAAAGTGTTTTCATTGCTTATTTCAGAATTGATGTGAATTGCTGAAGCGTTCTCTTAAGATATGATTAAATTTGCTTAGAAATTTTGTGACATAAATGGGGCATTCACAGGGGGTTCTGTTTCCTTATGCCTCTGGAATAATATGCTTGTCTCCCTGTTCATTAGAATAAAAATGTCTTGTTTCCCAATATTGTCTTTGAATCTATGGCCCCTCCAAATGCCCCTTTTATTCCTAAATCATTTGAGAAAAATACATTTTCCACTGTTCCTCAATGTCCATAAGAGGATCGTAGAAATGAAGCCTCCTCTTGTCGAAACATGTAGAAAAATTAAGAATATGACTGAAATTGTAATTTTACTAAAATATAAAATATAATATGATTTCGCAAACACATCAGTGCTGCATCTCGCTGCTTATATGATGTGCTGTATTGTTGCATCTTTTATTCATCATATGACATTGCTTTTGGGGCTGTAATAACGACATGCATTAAAATTGATAATACACTGTCTAGTGTGTTAAACATTTTGATAACGTTATGTAATGTTGTCCATAACATAGTTGTTTACTTTGTTATCTTGAGGTTTTCATTCCAAAAAAAAATACAATTTTCAAACAATTTTAGTACTTTATAATAAATAGGCTTTAACATTTGTTCGGAATAAATATTTAATTTATTAAACTCGTAGGAAAATGATTATAAGCTCAGCAGAGCCGCACATATTATTATTATTTTCCAACTTGTTTAATTCCTTCACTGCCTTACCAAGAGCCTTGCTCGGGGTGAATACCACTTCCTTTACGCCAGTACCCCAAGAGTTGTTCTGGTCAAACATGGTATTGTTTATATGCATGTTTTTGCACGATAATATTCAAGGGACAGAACTCAATTATCCTTATCTGCTCTATAATGAAAGAGTTAACTTTTCCAAGTTTTTTTATCATAACTCCGCTGCCGAAAGCTTGCTTTTCACAGGAAAAACGGCCCTTTTGCTGAAGAACTCATTTTTTTCAAAGATGGCAGGCGATTGTGGCATTAGTCTGTTGTGTTTCTTTGAAGTAGAGGTTATTTTGGAAGTCTAGAATGGCTTGTATATGGATGACAATTGATATTAAGTGGAATCAGCAATGGTAAAGGAGGAAATTCCTGTCATTCTCACATTTTTGAACCATTGTTTCCCAACCACTCCAAAACAATGATGTTGTAAACGAAAGTAGACATTCATGCATTTTCAGCTGTTGAAAAAAAATTGACATTATATCACTAGAAAACATTATTTCAGACATTAGACCAAATGTCTCAAACAAGCAGGAAAAAAATTGGTGTAAATCCCTACAGTTGTTATGATTTTGTATGAAATTATATAAAAACACCATAATAACATCAAAATAGCCGTAATTTCCCCCAGTGTATTGCGTGCATTTATTACGGCAGTGAAGGAGTTAATAGATAAGAGAACACTGAGCATTTATTTTTGATTCTCTTTGTCATGTTTGGGCATTGTGTTCATCATTACAATGTTAACTTATTCAAACATATATGGTTTAAACATTTATGCAATGTCTATTTTAAAACAATGCTGATGAAAATCACAACTGAAATGAAAGAGCTTTTGAAGTCAATAATACGTCAATAACTTTTTGCTTTTTGAAGTCAATAGGACGTTGATAACTATTTTCTGTCAATAAAAATATTACAAATATTTAAAGCTGAAAAGGATCATTCCACTATTATCATGGTTGATTTCTATTAAGATATCTAATTAGGTTTCATCATTATCAAAACATTAAATATATAATCAATTGATGTGCGGATATCATGATTTTAATTTCATTGTTTTAGATTTGATCTAAGGAAAATTTAAAATCTGTTGTTCAAAGCTGGTGATTTCTTAAATCTAAAGCAGATCTTTGACTACGCATATCACAATGTAAGTAAGATCTTTTGAAAATGACAAGTTTCATTTAAGGTTACCATTGCCATCATTAAGTCAACTGGACTCAGTTTACTTGGATTGATCTTGTGTATCGTTTTCTTGATCAGGTCAAAACTTGGTCGATGCTCTGGATTTGGCTGCCAGCAGTCTTGAATTAACTGAAATGGAAAAACAGAGGTAAATGTTGTTCAAAGCATCATATTAGTCAGCACATGAGGTTTCATAAATGGTTGCATTGTTAAGCAATGAAGGCGCAGGCATGCTTGCCCAAGTGTACAGACTGGCCATAGCCTTTACTGCTCGCATACACAAATTATGGATGTAGATAAAGACTCAGATTAAATTGTAGAGATCTATCCCATCTGGATTCGCCAGTATGGCCAATTAATTGAGGCAATTGTGCATATGTGATAAGTACCAATTTTCATATACTGGTCTATATATTTTACTAAAAAAAACTTAACGTTTTAGTGAGTACTATTGATGTCATTTGATATGACAAACTTTAAACTGCACACTAGAATTTTATTTAAAAAAAACATTTCACAAGAAAATGTAACAGTGTTGCGAAGGTTGCCACGTTGCATTATTCAAACTAAAAAAAATGAGCTTGTTATCATATTACTTTTTATGACATAAAGCTATCCACAAAAAGTATATTATACATTTTTGATAAATGGTGATCCTTATATGATATTGTTAAATTTCATACCCCCTATTAACCATAGACACCAACAGGTGTCGTACCTCCACAAAGCTCAAAGTCTGAGAGCATGTCATAATATGACTAAATCCGTTGATAAACCTAAACAAACAAACAAACAAACAAACATAAAGCACGCAGACCAGAAACATTACGCTGTGGATAGTTTGCATTTTTGTAGGTATTTTGAATGATATTGACTTTTTACCCTAGGGCTTTTATGGATCATTTAAGGTGATATGGCTTTTTCCCTCTAGTGCATGGTACTTTTTAGCTTATTTTTTTATTGGTATTGCTTTTGAGATATACAGTCCCTATGTGTACATAAAAGCCTTGCATGTGTCATTAAAATTCTAAAGAATGTATTTTCTAGCAAATGTATGATAAATCAATTCTTCTTTTATGTATCTGTCTTAAAGTACCTGTGCATAATCTGATGGGCAAGGACAAATATCATCTTTACTTTCAGTCATCTCATCTAACAGTGGGATAGGAGGCTTCCATCCAGGAGGCACTGAAAACGCATCTTCATCCTGAAACATTATATCTAATCTTTACCCTTTGTATTCTGATGGATTTCCCATACATATTGATACAATAAATATGAGACTTCCATTGTGTTTTAAAAGAGGCCACAGGTAGAATTTTCTAAACTATTATATAGTTGTGTCGCAAACAGTGTGTATGCATTATGCTGCATTTCATCTTGGTCTCACTATTTGCAAAAGTACCCGTTTAGTAGTTTCCAGTATACAAAAGGATAAGCGTTGCTCTGCTTGGTAAAACAATACGATGTGTCAACATTTTGTGCTCAGTTCCATGGTTCTAATTATTACGAAAAATTTTAGACTGTATGCAATACAGTGTATAGCCTTATCAGTTGTCCTTTCAGAAAAATAGCTAATATTTATCCACACAAATTAACTAAAACTCTATTGAAGTTGAGCTGGGGAAGCGTTTACATTTTCAAACAATAAAATCTTCTTCATTACTGATTTATCCAGTAAGTTTAGATGTTCATAAAAACTGTGAGGTATCAAACAGATTCTTTGCATTGGCAGTGACCTTACAGAAGAAGGTTTTCAAAAACAGATTGTGTTCCTAAATGCCCTCAACTAAAAAAGTGATATTGCTTCAACTAAAATAGCGATATTGCTATTTTAGTTTTAGGTAGGGGAGGAACACAGACTGATTTTAAAATTCTTTATGTTCCTCCCCCAATCTCAATAAAAAGCGATATAGGTTTATAAAAGCAGACTATTCCTCGCCTATGCTCAACTAAAATAGCAATATCACTATTTTAGATGAGGGTAGGGGAGGAACACATTCTGCTTTTAAAACATTGTTCTGTCACGTTACTGCCAGTGCAATGAATCCATTTGTCCAAGAAAAAAATGAACTAGTTTTGTGCCAGTCATTCCTATCGCATATGCATAAGGCCAGCATTTGTCACGGCTTCCTCTCATGTCACTTGTAACTGTAGCATTATCTGGCCACTTTAACTCGTCTACTATGAGAATTATATTCCCTACAGAAGAAAGTATTATTATATTTTTCAACAGAAGAAAGTATAAACAATGAAAGTTTTTGTGAAATATAATAACCTAATAGATAGTGACTTACCCCATATGGATCATTTCTAGTAGCGATCTCTATCAGAATTATTGAGAATGCATAAACATCCCCACAGGCTGTAGCATCACTAGTACTTTTGTTAAGAAATTCTGGAGCCTTGTAAACTTGGTTCCTTTTCTCGTGATAGTATGATTCATCTTCATCATATGTTTCAACGTCAACAAGCATTTCGTCGTTTTTGCGAAAATTATCAAGCCCATAATCTGTATGATAAAGTGTTTTTTTTAAATACCATGTAACATAAATGGAAGTTCCACAAAACAGTTGTTTAGTGTTGCAAAACCGAAAAGGGAAAACACAAACTACAACATCATTACAGAGTAATTAGGTTATTGCTTGAATCTTTGAGAGGAATATTATGACTACAGGAATGAAGCACTTGCTCAAAACATAATGATTAATCTCACCTTCTTAATTACACACCCAGCTTATATAGCCTATGGTAAAGTCTTGTGATATATTGCATAACAAATCACATAATGTAATAGTGTGACGTCATATAGCATCATTTCATTACAGTTTGATTTTTATCATGTCATCTATCCCATAAAGCCTTGTGATATTAATATTAGACGTGGTAACCTCGTTTTTGAAAAAAAACTTAACGTTCAAAATGTACGTAAAATATGGGATTTTGTTGAAAGCAGACTTATGGGAAAACCTTACGCTCTGTTAAACATGGTAGAATCTACATATAATGTAAATGTAATGTTCATATTTTCAATTTTTTGTTGTGTTAGAATAGAAATAGATTCGTACTGGTGGCGAATTATAGCTTTTGTTGGTCAGTTGAAAGTGTATAAATCACTCTCGCTTGCCACTCATGATTTATCCACTTTTTATGAGTGACCTCTAGCCAGTGATATATAAAGCAACGAATCACTGCCAGTGCGAATCTATTTCTTAATTAGTTGAGCAAATATAAGTACATAAATAAAAATGCTTTGTAGTGATTGGAAAGAAAATTACCTGTGATTTTAACTGTCCATCTTTCATCTACTACACTGTTGTTTGAAGTTAACCTTCCATGATATAACTTATGGCTATGCAAATACTGCATACCACGTGATATGTCTGCAGCGAATGAGAACCTACATTCAAAGAGCATGATAATATTATTTTGACATAGATTATTTCAATATGATAAACCAACTTTCATTATCCTGATCAGTTTGGAGTTGCATAAAACGGTGTGTGTCTTTTAATTGTAACATATGTGAGGACCAGCCTTAATTCACAAAGTGTCAGCAGCAATACGTAGTTATATTTCTCAATAAAAGCATGTCACGATGTGAGTATAATGCCTTCAATGTTCACTGTCGTGAGTTGGCTCCCGGTACCGTTAGTTTAACAAGTGACAGGGCCCAGGGCGACGACAGTAAACATTGGGCTTACAGTACCTGTTGAATTCAGTTCGGAGATAAGCTTTCAAAACACAACAATATGCATTAGTATATAGAAAAGGAAATAATTTATCTCAATAAAATATCCTGCATTCTATCAAGGGCTACGGATTATATGATTGTGTGTGACGTCCTGGGTAAGATAGCATGGGTAAGACAAAAATCAAACCCTTTTTGTTTGTATAAGTATTAACGTTAAAACATTAAACATGTTGCAGTAACAGAAAACACATATCATTTATCCTTATGAGCACTTTCCATTAAATAAAATATTTTGATGGTTTGTTTATGTAGCTCATGACTCTTTGTGGCACATACCTAGATATCCAATAGTGCGCATTTAAGTCATTTGAGCCGCGACATGTGATTTCCAACAATCTGGCATTTTGACAAGTGTAGACTCAGATACGTCTGTGCAGCCTCATTTGAAGCTTAGAAAGTCCAAATGATGTTCGGGCAGTAGCTTAACAGTCATAGAATATTCAAGCAACTAGCAAAGGCTCTGATCAGACTGCGAATATGTGCAGGCTGGTCTGAGCCTTTGCTGGTCGCACAAACCACATTGTGGAAATCTCATGTCACGGCTCATCAGCTTTGCTGATTTACAGAGATATTAATCTTTCCAAAGGGTATCAGGCATAAGAAATCTTAATTCCGTTTTACTCCATTTTTGAAAATGACATTTGAGATCAATTAATTCTAAACAACTAAAAATATAGAGACTGATGTTTGTATTTTCTAACTTTATTAGTCTGGCTAACTAAATAAATAACTAAATGCATATACGAGCCATCAATATATAGTTTTCTTACCTGAAAGCCCAGTTTAGTGGTACATCGTCGTTCAGCAGAACGTCACTAAGACTTCCTTTTGGACAATACTCCGTAAGTATGCATACATTAGGTACCTCTATACTCCCGCCAACAAATTTACATAGGTTTGTATGGTCTGTTTCCCTGCAATATTTAAGATTATCATTAAGATTTTAACCCAGCAGAATGTCACTAAGACTTCCCTTTGGACAATACTCCATAAGTATGCATACATTAGGTACCTCTAGACTCCCGCCAACAAATTTACATAGGTTTGTATGGTCTGTTTCTCTGCAATATTTACGATTATCATTAATATTTAAACCCAGCAGAACGTCACTTAGACTTCTTTTTGGACAATACTCCATAAGTATGCATACATTTGGTTCTTCTATTCTCCCACCAACAAATTTACATAGGTTTGTATGGTCTGTTTCTCTGCAATATTTACGATTATCATTCATGTTAAAAAACCCAACAGAGGGAGCGCAGTGGCTCAGTGGTAGAGTGCTTGACTCGAGACTGAGGGACCGCGGTTTCAAGCCTCACTGGCGTCACTGTGTTGTGGTCCTTGAGCAAGACACATTTATCCTAGCTTAATACTGGTTCAACCCAAGAAGACCCGTCCTTGTTTAACTGAAAGATTGTTGATTGGAAGTAAAGAAACAAATCAAACAAACTAACAAAAGAAACCCAACAGCAGCATCTATTAAATGAGCCAGCATATAGTATATGTCTATGTGTTATATAAAGGCAATCAGTATAGGCTCAACGCTAAGAACAAAATATGATAAAGGCTTAAAACTTAAAACTAAACATCTAGAAATCCTAAGCCTCTGCGCTTTTGCGTTTGCATGATTAATCATGTACATACTAATGGATCTTTCTAAACAGATTGATACAAAAGGGATGAGATTGTCATTATCTAATTGAGCCATGACATGAGATTTCCAACAATTTGTATGTGCGACCAGCAAAGCCTCAGATAAGCCTGCGTATATGCGCAGTCTGATCAGAGCCTTTGATGATCGCCTGAATATTCTATGAGTGTTAAGCTATTGACTGGACATCATTTGGAGTTGCTAAGCTTAAAAGGAGGCTGCAAAGGCTTGTCAGGGTCTACACTTGTCAAACTGTCTCATTGTTGGAAATCACATGTCACAGCTCAGATTATAAGGGTTACAGGTCAGAATTTCCAAATGTTTTATATCCCATAAGATTGTTAGTACCTCAAAATAGGACAGACACTGGTAAAATGCCCTGTTTTGCAGCATTTCTTCTGGGTTTTCACTCAGACACCCAGATGAGAGTACGTACCTGAAAATTACTTTTTCTTATTTCTCAACCAAAACATATGTTGTGGGTACTCAAAAGCACCAAAAACATATTGTTAAACTGATGGATAAGAAAATAATCGCAATTTTACGCTAAAGAAATTTGCTAATAACTGGCCCTTTGTTCACTTTTCTCAAAAGCACGCCTTTATGAGTCTTCAGTATACAAAAGGTTAAAAAGCTTACAGGCATCTAAAGCATCATTGTAACATAAAGATGGTGCAATAAGCACTTAACTTTGCAATGACTAATTGCTATATTAACAAGTGATTTTGACAACGGAATGAAACAATTACAGACAACAGACCGATACAAGGCACTGCAAGGAAGAGACAAAGAGCACAGATAGTCACACAACAACAAAAACAAAATTTAATTAAAGCAACCTGTTTTCTCTCTTCCTCAGCAACACAATTGCAAAACTAGAAAAGACGCTACAAACTACATTTCAAAACTAGTTCAAACACAATGCAGAATTAGCTTCATCACCATCATTTTAACCCTTAATGCGCCAATCGCAACAAAAGTCGTCTGCTTTTCTCGTCTGCTGAAATGTTTAAGAAGCCTCTATGGCAACAGTGTGGACCTCGATCAGACTGCTCCTATCAGACTGCTGCTATAGGAGCAGTCTGTCCTGGGTCCACGCTGTTTGCTTCTATACTTAATTCGTCAGTAATGTGAGGCAATTAATTGTAGCAGACGACTTCAGCAGACGACATTTTCAGATGCTTTTTTTTCCTTGGCGCTTTAAGGGTTAATGGTAGAATATATCTAGCTTACCTTTAGATTCGGATTTTATTCATGCCAGTTTGATATGAGCCGCGACATGTGGCCATTTTGACAAGTATATACTCAGACGAGCCTATGCAGCCTCCTTTAAGCCTAGAAATTCCAAATGATGTTCAGTCAGTAGCTTAGCACTCATAGAATATTCAAGCGACTTGCAAAGGCTCTTATCAGACTGCGCGTATGTGCAGGCTGATCTGAGGTTTTGCTGGTCGCACATATCACATTGTTGGAAATACCATGTCACAGCTCATATGTATTACGATGCCATTTTGTTTTATTGTTTCATTTTAAATGTAAGTAAGGAGGCAAAGATCAGGAATCGATACAATAAAGTACCACAGCCAACCCAGGACAGTGAGGACACCACACAGGAAAGTGAAGTACACCACAAAACACCACACACAAGAGAGCCACGAGGTTAGCCCTTTCCCAGCAGTTGACCACAAGGCTGCATTGAACTCTCAAGAAAGCATGACAAACACGAAACATAAATAACAAAAATGATCCACAAAATAAGCACGGCCTTTGAGCGGTCAGTAAAACATAGATTTTACTGGAGGGCTTCAAGTAGTAATATTTGTCGTAACAATACTTAGTGATGCGTTGATATAGCATAAAACAGTTTTTTTGAACGCGAAATGTATACCCAACAGCAGATTTAATCATTTCCCTGTTAAAGTCAGGCCTTGAGGTTATAAAACTTGAGTACAGTCTCAGACTCAAAATAAAGCGCAATGATTGGCTGCTTGCAGACACGTGTCCGCTAGCAGCCAATTTATGCACTTTATTTTTATAACCTCGAGGCCAGATGTACACTCTTCTGAAGATACTTTACATCTAGATTAGCTTGGTTCTGACAAAGACATCTTACCAGATTCTACAGTTTCTTCCATTCAGCTTCTTTGTTCATACAAATTGAGTCGTGGCATGAGATTTCCAACAATTTGACATTTTGACATATGTAGACTCGGACAAGCCTCTGCAGCCTCCTTCTAAGCTTAGAAACTCCAAATGGTGTTCAGTCAGTAGCTTAACAATCATAAAATACTCAAGTCACTAGTTAAGGCTCTGATCAGACTGCGCGTATGCGCAGGCTGATCTGAGGCTTTGCTGGTCGCACATAACACATAACACATTGTTGGAAATTTCATGCACTGGCTCAATTGATAAAATTGTACAAGCAAACTGGCTACAAATCTCGATTTTTTTTCTGAAACTAATTTACTGAACAGGGCTAGGGCTCAACTGGTGTTGCTTTATGATTTGTGTTTGTATCTTTACTGTTCCTAACTGCTTTAGAAATACAATTACAAAGTATATTCAGCATCTGGGTACAAAATCGGAAGAGGTCAAAACAGAAACTCAAGCCTGCCATATTTTCTATTTTCAACCTCTTTCTCATAGTTGTTGGAGTGTTTGTGTTTAACGTACCACCTACAACTAAGGTCATGTTTTGAAGTCTCATCTGACAGACTGGTGGAGCCGTGGATCAAACCTGCGACCCCTGGTTTACAAGGCAAGCGGTTTATCCACTACACCACCGCGGCTCCTGAAATATACTAAACAGGGATACTTACTTATCTGTTGACAATGTTTTCGATTTTTCAAAGCAAATTAGTAAGCCTAGAAAATGTCTTATATGAACGAGTTAATGTTTTTTTTTTTATCTCTGCAGTCCAATCTGCACTGACTGGCAATATAATTGCTATATAATATGAGCCAGTGCATGAGATTCCCAACAATGTGGTATGTGTGACCAGCAAAGCCTCAGATGAGCCTGCGCATAAGCGCAGTCTGATCAGAACCTTTGCTAGTCGCTTGAGTATTCTATGATTGTTAAGCTACTGACTGAACATTATTTGGAGTTTCTAAGCTTAACAGGAGGCTGCAGAGGCCCGTCGGAGTTTACACTTGTCAAAATGTCTACTTGTTGAAAATCTCATATGCAACATTCACATCTTCAGTCAATAGCTTGTCTTTTTACTGAGCAGGCTGGTGGTAGTCTTACTTCATCACAAATGAGCCGTGACATGCGATTTCCAACAATGTGGCATTTTGAGAATTGTAGACTCATACGAGCCTGTGCAGCCTCCCTTTAAGCCTAGAAATTCCAAATGATGTTCAGTCAGTAGCTTAATATTCATAGAATATTCAAGCGACTAGCAAAGGCTCTGTTCAGACTGCGCGTTTGCGCAGGCTGGTCTGAGTCTTTGCTGGTTGCACATACAACATTGTTGGATATATCATGTCGGGGCTCAAATTTAGAAGGCAGGCTTACTATGGAAACGACTGAATTTTGTCATTAATAATTATTAAAATTATTTAAGCATACTTGCCTGACTTCTTTAACTTCTCGGCGAATGTCTTGTGACAAATGAAATTCTTTCTTTTTTACTCTTCTCATAACACATGTTCTCCCATCACTTAAAGAAGAAAAGCAAACAAAATACTGCAAATCTTAAATTAAAATCAAAGTTTTAAATATTTTTTTTATAATGAGGCCACATTCGTAATATTTCTCTTCAACACAATTGTAATTTAAAGAGATGCAAACTTTCTTGCCTATCTTGAGTTTGCAAGACCTACCAGACTCAAAATCTGATTCACTTCATCTAATATGCTGATTTTACCAGATTTCGTGATTTAAGTTTTTAAAATAAACCCAGTTATCAAAAAGTATAGATATTTTCAATAGACATAGCTACATTTGATGTGTGTTACTTAAATGTATGTATTGCATAGGCGAGAAGTTTTTCTACATATAATTCAAGGACAGCTACCTTTTGGGGCTAGAGGTCTCAATGGTGTCATAAGCGTTCATCTACATCCATTTTTTGCGTATACGAGAATAGAATACTCTGGCTAATATGCGCCTGTGCACGCATTGGCATGCGCCTATTTTAGTGGAAACTGCACTTAGCATCAATATCTGATATGCTGGCCCATACAAGTGAGACTGCACGTAACGCCTAGTTGATAGGGTGTCTGTTGACAGTTTACCACTTGGAAGTGGATGGTTTTTAAGATATTCTTATACAGGCATCAAACATATATTATTTGGCCATTGAACCTATAACATATGATCGATTTGAACTACAAGACTTATATAGTGATTGTTTCCACATAAAATTAAATACGAAACAAGAGTGCCAATCGTTATTGTACGCTGATAATTTTTGCCCACAATAAATGGTTTTCTCACTTGTTTCATCATAATGTAGGCCAGCGGAAATACAATTAGTTACACCTTTTCCACATAGATTAACAGTGGAGTTCTTGATGAGCTTGCGCATCTGAATATGTTGTCTCATCAGTCATCACGTCTTGCACACAAAACACTATCAATATGATAGTATGTACACACTTAACTAGAATGCAGTAGATTATGCACCATCGAAAATACCTGCTATTTCACTTTTGACCTTGACTTTGGGGTCATAATTACACAAAATGTTGCTGAGTACCCCCGCATCATGTGACCCATAGATCTGGGAAGTTTGAGGTGGCTACGTAAAACGGCTAAACAGATGCATTTAAAAGAAAAACATTCTTTGACCTTGACCATGGCAATAAGGTCACACTAAATATTGCCCAGAAACTTCTATATCATGTGTCATATTCACCTGCAAAAGTTTTAAGTTGCAATGTCCTACGTTTAAGGAAGAAAATACATTATTTGACCTCTGACTAAGACCTCTGGGTTAAGGTCACATGAAATGTTGCCCAGTACCCTCTACATTATGTGACCTATGTAGAGGCAAAGTTTGGAGCTGCTACGTCTAACGGTTTAGGAGGATATGCATTTACAAGAAAATACATTATTTGACCTTGACATTGGGGTTCAGGTCACACAAGATGTTGCCAAGTACTCTCTACATCATGTGACCTATTCAGATACAAAGTTTGAAGTTGCGACACCTGGCGGATTAAATGGAGATGCATTTAAAAAGAATACATTATTTGACTGTTAACCTTGACGTTTGGGTTAAGGTCACACGAAATGTTTACCAGTAATCTCAGCTTGAGGTGACCTAATAAGGTGCAAAGTTTGTGATTGCTATGTCTAATGGTTTTGGAAATAATGCATTTGAAAGAAAATATATTATTTGACCTTGGGGGAAGGTCACATGAAATGTTGCACTGAACCATCTACTTCCTAAGGCCTAATCAGGTACAAAGTTCAAAGTTGCCACGTTTTATGGTTTAGGAGGAGATGCATTTACAAGAAAATACATTATCTGACCTTTGACCTTGACCTAGGGGTCGAGGTAAGTCAAGGTAACACGAAATATTGCCCTGTATCCCCTACAGCATGTGACCTGTCTAGTAGCTAGGTACAAAGTTTGAAGTTGCTCCATCTGATGTTTTAGGTTGAGATATATTTAAAAGAAAGGCAATGGACACACACGTGCACAGACGGACGGACAGACAGATGGACAGAGGGACAATGGACAAGCTTTGGTATGAAATGAATATACCCCCTTTTCTAAAGAAAAGAGCAGGTATATAAGGGTAAAGTGTTTCAGAGCAACATGAGCAAGAACACAGTTGATGGTTATTGTATGACTAATTAAATGTTTATAGTGATGTTAAGCACAAACCCAGCGATAGGAAAAACAATATACCAATGATGTAAAAAAAAAAAGTCATAAAATATTTGTATTTGACAGGATTCGAACCTGCGACCTGAGGGTTTTTGTTTACTTCTTTACTCTGTGTCTAGCGCACTAAACCCCTCAGCTATTTTGGCCCATTAGTCTATAGGTATACAATACATCAAAATGGGAACGAAGTGCACTGTTAAGGGAGATTACTCATTGAAGTTAAACTCAAAATAGTTAAAAACAGAGATATTGTTTCAATGAGAGGGGATTTTAAAATTTACACCTGGTCTTATTTTTCTGTTGAAAAATACATCAAAATTATTAAGCAAAAATCTGATTTATATAAATTAGCTTCATTTTTAACATATCAAATTAATAGTTTCTTTACATTTAAGTCAAGTGAATTAATACTTGCTAAATTGATATGTTTTCCCACGTCTGTCCAAAACTATTTTGGACGGTGCATGACGAGACCTTATGCAAGGGCTTTTCGTCAAACGAATTTCTCCGAGGGAGGATTCGCAAATAGAGTCCCCTTTCTTTTTTTCTTTTTTTTCCCTCTCTTTTTATTTTTTCTTTCCTTCTCTCTGGACTTTTCTAACGTTTTTGACCCTTTTCAAGTGTTTCCATGGCCAGTTGGGGGGTTCAATCTAATTACACAGGGGAGATGGGTAGTCAATTTTAGGTTAATAATTTGCCAAAAATGATTCTATAGTTCTGAGTAAAGTAAGCACTATTGCAGTAAAATAAAATATTAGGTGTGTTACTGTTTGCTATGCATCTTAAAATGGCGAAATGAAGGTCTATTCTGACCCAATGTTTAAAAAATGCCCTGTATCTGAAGCACGTGCTCTCATGACAAGGTCAAAGTGTCAACTCACCTAATTAGTGATGCTTAGACCTTTGGCATATGGGTTTTATAGTCTTGAAAATAGCAATGATTGTCGAAACAAAGTGGTTTCAACGATATTGCTAAACAAATGACTGGACATTAAAGACCTGAATACAATATTTGAGCCAGCACATGAGATATGGGTATGTATTCATAGGCGAGAAGTTGTTCCACAGATATATCAAGGACAGCTACCATGTAGGGCTAGAGGCCCCAATTGTGTCAAAAGCGTTCATCTACATCCATTTTTGTGTATACAAGCAGTGAATACTCTGGCTAGTGAGGGCATGTGTGCACATTTGCAAGGGTCTTCTTTAGTGGAAACTGCACTAAACAAATATCTGATGTGTTGGCACATACTGGTGAGGCTGCACGTAACGCCTAGTTGATAGGGTGTCAGGTGACAGTTTCGAATTTGGGAGTGGACGGTTTTTAAGATATTCTTGTACAGGCATCAGACATATATTATTTGGCCTTTGAAACTATAACATATGATCAAATTTGAACTACAAGACTTATATAGTGATTGTTTCCACATAAAATTAAATACCAAACTAGAGTGCCAATCGTTATTGTACGCTAATCATTTGTGCCCACAATGAATGGTCTTCTCACCTGTTTCATCATAATTTAGGCCAGTGGAAATACAATTAGTTACACCTTTTCCACATAGATAAACAGTGGAGTTCTTGATGAGCTTGCGCATCTGAATATGTTGTCTCATCAGTCATCACGTCTTGCACACAAAACACTATCAATATGATAGTATGTACACACTTAACTAGAATGCAGTAGATTATGCACCATCGAAAATACCTGCTATTTCACTTTTGACCTTGACTTTGGGGTCATGGTTACACAAAATGTTGCTGAGTACCCCCGCATCATGTGACCCATAGATCTGGAAAGTTTGAGGTGGCTACGTAAAACGGCTAAACAGATGCATTTAAAAGAGAAAAACATTCTTTGACCTTGACCATGGCATTAAGGACACACTAAATATTGCCCAGAAACTTCTATATCATGTGTCATATTCATCTGCAAAAATTTTAAGTTGCAATGTCCTACGTTTAAGGAAGAAAATACATTATTTGACCTCTGACTTAGACCTCTGGGTTAAGGTCACATGAAATGTTGCCCAGTACCCTCTACATTATGTGACCTATGTAGAGGCAAAGTTTAAAGCTGCTATGTCAAACGGTTTAGGAGGATATGCATTTACATTAAAATACATTATTTGACCTTGACATTAGGGTTCAGGTCACACAAGATGTAGCCAAGTACCCTCTACATCATGTGACCTATTCAAATACAAAGTTTGAAGTCGCGACACCTTGCGGATTAAATGGACATGCATTTAAAAAGAATACATTATTTGACTGTTAACCTTGACGTTTGGGTTATGGTCACACGAAATGTTACCAGTAATCTCAGCTTGAGGTGACCTAATAAGGTGCAAAGTTTGTGATTGCTACGTCTAATGGTTTTGGAAATAATGCATTTGAAAGAAATATATTATTTGACCTTGGGTCAAGGTCACATGAAATGTTGCACAGAAACATCTACTTCCTAAGGCCTAATCAGGTACAAAGTTCAAAGTTGCCACGTTTTATGGTTTAGGAGGAGATGCATTTACAAGAAAATACATTATCTGACCTTTGACCTTGACCTAGGGGTCGAGGTAAGTCAAGGTAACACGAAATATTGCCCTGATACCCTACAGCATGTGACCTGTCTAGTAGCTAGGTACAAAGTTTGAAGTTGCTCCATCTGATGGTTTAGGTTGAGATATATTTAAAAGAAAGGCAATGGACACACACGTGCACAGACGGACGGACAGACAGACAGACTGACAGAGGGACAATGGACAAGCTTTGGTATGAAATGAATATACCCCTTTTTCTAAAGGAAAGAGCAGGTATAATAAGGGTAAAGTGTTTCAGAGCAACATGAGCAAGAACACAGTTGATGGTTATTGTATGACTAATAAAATGTTTATAGTGATGTTAAGCACAAACCCAGCGATAGGAAAAACAATATACCAATGATGTTAAAAAAAAAAAGTCATAAAATATTTTTTTTGTATTTGACAGGATTCGAACCTGCGACCTCAGGGTTTTTGTTTAACCCCTCAGCTATTTTGGCCCATTAGTCTATAGGTATACAATACATCAAAATGGGAACGAAGTGCACTGTTAAGGGAGATTACTCATTGAAGTTAAACTCAAAATAGTTAAAAACAGAGATATCGTTTCAATGAGAGGGGATTTTAAAACTTACACTTGGTCTTATTTTTCTGTTGAAAAATACATCAAAATTATTAAGCAGAAATCTGATTAATATAAATTAGCTTCATTTTTAACATATTAAATTAATAGTTTCTTTACATTTAAGTCAAGTGAATTAATACTTGCTAATTTTATATGTTTTCCCACCTCTGTCCAAAACTATTTTGGACGGTGCATGACGAGACCTTATACAAGGGCTTGTCGTCAAACGAATTTCTCCGAGGGAGGATTCGTAAATAGAGTCCCCTTTCTTTTTTTTCTTTTTTTTCCCTCTCTTTTTATTTTTTCTTTCCTTCTCTCTTGACTTTTCTAACGTTTTTGACCCTTTTCAAGTGTTTCCATGGCCAGTTGGGGGGTTCAATCTGATTACACAGGGGAGATGGGTAGTCAATTTTAGGTTAATAATTTGCCAAAAATGATTCTATAGTTCTGAGTAAAGTAAGCACTATTGCAGTAAAATAAATTATTAGGTGTGTTACTGTTTGTTATGCATCTTAAAAAGGGCGAAATGAAGGTCTATTCTGACCCAATGTTTAAAAAAATGCCCTGTAATTGAAGCACGTGCTCTCATGACAAGGTCAAAGTGTCAACTCACCTAATTAGTGATGCTTAGACCTTTGGCATATTGGTTTTATAGTCTTGAAAATAGCAATGATTGTCGAAACAAAGTGGTTTCAACGATATTGCTAAACAAATGACTGGACATTAAAGACCTGAATACAATATTTGAGCCAGCACATGAGATATGGGTATGTATTCATAGGCGAGAAGTTGTTCCACAGATATATCAAGGACAGCTACCTTGTGGGGCTAGAGGCCCCAATTGTGTCAAAAGCGTTCATCTACATCCATTTTTGCGTATACAAGCAGTGAATACTCTGGCTAGTGAGGGCATGTGTACACATTTGCAAGGGTCTTCTTTAGTGGAAACTGCACTAAACAAATATCTGATGTGTTGGCACATACTGGTGAGGCTGCACGTAACGCCTAGATGATAGGGTGTCAGGTGACAGTTTCGAATTTGGGAGTGGACGGTTTTTAAGATATTCTTGTACAGGCATCAGACATATATTATTTGGCCTTTGAAACTATAATATATGATCAAATTTGAACTACAAGACTTATATAGTGATTGTTTCCACATAAAATTAAATACCAAACTAGAGTGCCAATCGTTATTGTACGCTAATCATTTGTGCCCACAATAAATGGTTTTCTCACCTGTTTCATCATAATGTAGGCCAATGGAAATACAATTAGTTACACCTTTTCCACATAGATAAACAGTGGAGTTCTTGATGAGCTTGCGCATCTGAATATGTTGTCTCATCAGTCATCACGTCTTGCACACAAAACGCTATCAATATGATAGTATGTACACACTTAACTAGAATGCAGTAGATTATGCACCATCAAAAATACTCGCTATTTTACTTTTGACCTTGACTTGGGGTCATGGTTACACAAAATGTTGCTGAGTACATGCGCATCATGTGACCCATAGATCTGGGAAGTTTGAGGTGGCTACGTAAAACGGCTAAACAGATGCATTTAAAAGAGAAAAACATTCTTTGACCTTTACCATGGCATTTAGGTCACACTAAATATCGCCCAGAAACTTCTATATCATGTGTCATATTCATCTGCAAAAGTTTAAGTTGCAATGTCCTACGTTTAAGGAAGAAAAAACATTATTTGACCTCTGACTTAGACCTCTGGGTTAAGGTCACATGAAATGTTGCCCAGTACCCTCTACATTATGTGACCTTTGTAGAGGCAAAGTTTGAAGCTTGAAGCTGCTACGTCAAACGGTTTAGGAGGATATGCATTTACATGAAAATACATTATTTGACCTTGACATTGGGGTTCAGGTCACACAAGATGTTGCCAAGTACCCTCTACATCATGTGACCTATTCAGATACAAAGTTTGAAGTGGCGACACCTGGCGGATTAAATGGACATGCATTTAAAAAGAATACATTATTTGACTGTTAACCTTGACGTTTGGGTTAAGGACACACGAAATATTTACCAGTAATCTCAGCTTGAGATGACCTAATAAGGTGCAAAGTTTGTGATTGCAACGTCTAATGGTTTTGGAAATAATGCATTTGAAAGAAAATATATTATTTGACCTTGGGTCAAGGTCACATGAAATGTTGCACAGAACCATCTACTTCCTAAGGCATAATCAGGTACAAAGTTCAAAGTTGCCACGTTTTTTGGTTAAGGAGGAGATGCATTTACAAGAAAATACATTATCTGACCTTTGACCTTGACCTAGGGGTCGAGGTAAGTCAAGGTAACACGAAATATTGCCCTGTATCCCCTACAGCATGTGACCTGTCTAGTAGCTAGGTACAAAGTTTGAAGTTGCTCCATCTGATGGTTTAGGTTGAGATATATTTAAAAGAAAGGCAATGGACACACACGTGCACAGACGGACGGACAGACAGACAGACGGACAGAGGGACAATGGACAAGCTTTGGTTTGAAATGAATATACCCCCTTTTCTAAAGGAAAGAGCAGGTATAATAAGGGTAAAGTGTTTCAGAGCAACATGAGCAAGAACACAGTTGATGGTTATTGTATGACTAATAAAATGTTTATAGTGATGTTAAGCACAAACCCAGCGATAGGAAAAACAATATACCAATGATGTAAAAAAAAGAGTCATAAAATATTTTTTTTGTATTTGACAGGATTCGAACCTGCGACCTGAGGGTTTTTGTTTACTTCTTTACTCTGTGTCTAGCGCACTAAACCCCTCAGCTATTTTGGCCCATTAGTCTATAGGTAAACAATACATCAAAATGGGAACGAAGTGCACTGTTAAGGGAGATTACTCATTGAAGTTAAACTCAAAATAGTTAAAAACAGAGATATCGTTTCAATGAGAGGGGATTTTAAAACTTACACTTGGTCTTATTTTTCTGTTGAAAAATACATCAAAATTATTAAGCAGAAATCTGATTAATATAAATTAGCTTCATTTTTAACATATTAAATTAATAGTTTCTTTATATTTAAGTCAAGTGAATTAATACTTGCTAAATTTATATGTTTTCCCACCTCTGTCCAAAACTATTTTGGACGGTGCATGACGAGACCTTATACAAGAGCTTGTCGTCAAACGAATTTCTCCGAGGGAGGATTCGTAAATAAAGTCCCCTTCTTTTTTTTTTCCTCTCTTTTTAATTTTTCTTTCCTTCTCTCTTGACTTTTCTAACGTATTTGATCCTTTATAAGTGTTTCCATGGCCAGTTGGGGGGTTCAATCTGATTACACAGGGGAGATGGGTAGTCAATTTTAGGTTAATAATTTTCCAAAATTGATTCTATAGTTCTGAGTAAAGTAAGCACTATTGCAGTAAAATAAATTATTAGGTGTGTTACTGTTTGTTATGCATCTTAAAATGGCGAAATGAAGGTCTATTCTGACCTAATGTTTAAACAATGCCCTGTAATTGAAGCACGTGCTCTCATGACAAGGTCAAAGTGTCAACTCTACTAATTAGTGATGCTTAGACCTTTGGCATATTGGTTTTATAGTCTTGAAAATAGCAATGATTGTCGAAACAATGTGGTTTCAACGATATTGCTAAACTAATGACTGGACATCAAAGACCTGAATACAATATTTGAGCCAGCACATGAGATATGGGTATGTATTCATAGGCGAGAAGTTGTTCCACAGATATATCAAGGACAGCTACACAGGGAAAAAGGACAACTTTAAGTCAGCTTAAAACTGCTTTATTGCATCCCTTTTTAGTGCAATTACGCAGAAATTTAAAAGTGCGTTGATTTAAAGCACCTACCCGCCATTGCGTAAAAGCACTTAAAGGGATGCCATAAAGTTTTTACGCCAGTACTTAAACATGCTTTATAGCACTTTTCAGCGATAGTTTTTAGCTATACCATAAAGCTTTTACGAGCAACTTAAAAGTGCTAAAATGGATATTGTCTTTGTTTACACAGATAAATTAAAGGCGCTTAAATGTATGTTGTTTGACGCAGGAAAATTAAAAATGTTTTAATTTTATGAAGGCGAATCCCCTTATCGATAATAGGTTTAATAATGTGTCTAAGACATCTCCTTTGTGTTACTGTGCTAAAACTCTAAACACTTGTAGTTTGGCGTGAACACAGCATGCGTTGTGGATTAGCTGCTCATATAAAATCCACTTTTGACATAAATCTGTGCAGTCTCACACAATATATTTACCAAAGGTATGTTCAGTGAATTTCTGATGTGCACCATAAATGCGTCTCCAAATTATTAGTTTTGCAAAGATTTATTTAAATTTCAATTCTTAAGATTTTCTATTTAATAGAAATAAGCATAGAAATCTTCTCGGACCCACTTTTTTGACGACAATTTTTATGACAAAATGTACCATGTCTGAAGTCTCTGCGGGACAGTGTGCATGACCAAGCTACTCAAATCTTGCTAAATCATGCAGAAATCCCCATGATCATGTGCAACATTTACAACTCAATACCTGCCCCCACCTCCTTTCTTCGATAATCATCTTAGAGATTGTGTTTATGAAAATGAAAGTAGAATTCTGATGCATTTCCAGACTGAGTCACACGTTCGTATTTTGGCCAGATAGCCACATTTAGTATTTTCAGTTGCCAAAAAATGTTTTTTTATTGATGATCAAACATTCCCAGGCACACAGAAACGACACTTTATAGTATAAATACAAGAAAGTGTATTTAGAGCCAAGAATTTAAGGGTATCCACTTATATTATCAAATTTGCCCATGTGCAGCTGATCTATCAGTGATTTGCTACCTTAATACACATTAAGCATGCATTAGTTTGAAGATTTTTTTTAAATTTGGAAGTCGCGTTGGTTGTCGTTTTAAATAAACGGTGATCTGATGAATGTACATGTCTTAATGGGACGTTTCTTTTAAGAACCCAAAACGTATGTTAATAAAGACAGTTATTAAAAAAGAACATGAATGGGCCCAATTCCAAATCCAGTGAGCCCAAAATACAGTTCGAATTAGGTAGTATTTTTAAAAATCAAAGCTCGAATTTATGAGGTTCTACTGTATTTAGAGACATGACATGAGAAATCCTGGCTTTTGGGTTCCCCCACTAGGCGTTTCCCCTATTAGTCATTTCGCCCCCAAAGTCTGTTCGCACCTTGTATATATAAGAAGCTCTGTCGTGTCCAATCTGAGTCTAAACTGTTTGCAAACTACAAAAATCGCCGCTAATATTTTGAATTAAAACGTATTTTAAAGTCACACAACTTCATTATGTTTGCTCGCGAAACTTGCATGCACAGTAATCTAGTTGGGCTAGAGGCCTATATATTGTTCTCATCTACGTCCCTACATTAGATATATCAGCTGCAATGGCTCTGGCAAAGTTGCATAGAGGCACAATGCTCCAATGTGAGGTAGTCATGCAGTACCAAGAGAAAATAAAATTGAGTTTCATGGCATGTTTCTGACTACGCGGATTTCTATCCTGTAGAATATATACTAGAAGGAAACTAATAAAATTAAGCAAAGAAAGAAAAACTTAGCAATATTCTGTTATTTTTTTTATAGAAATCTAAGTTATTAACTTTAATGAATAATATGAATCTTTTGCACAGCGCAAACTCAGTAGTGTTTTATCAGGTCAAGCTCAAACCAGCTTGCCCAGCTACAGGGACAAGTTAAAAAGTGAAATTTAGGATCTCTCTATTTTAGCTTTCGAATTTAGCAGAGAATGAATAACGGATGCGCTGATCAGACTGTGTCGATGTGCATTTGTTTAAAATACGCATTCAACAACATCATGTTTTCTAGCATGTAGGCTCATATTTAACATGCTACCCAGATCTTATTGTTTGCGGTCTTATTGAATATAAATTAAAGAACACATAAGTGACTGTCACACCTTACAGAAAGCGCTAACAGACGCATAACGGACAGTCAAATTCTCTGTCTGTTTGTGTCCGTTTGCATACGTTTCTTGTCCGTTCTTCATGCAGTAAATGCATTACTTGTCAGGTAATATCCGTTTTGTCTGGTCCTATGCGTTGGCAAATTTTGGACATGTTTAAAACTTTGAAAGGATGCTACCGAATAAATATATCCGGTTATATATAACGTAACTCGTGCGTTGGTATGCAGTTTGTCTGGTTCTCATGCGGTTTGCCCGGTTCTCATGCGTTCATCACCTGTAGGTATCCTGTATACATCCGTTGATGTCCGTTTGAACTTACTTGTGAACAGTCAACTACAGGACAGGTAACAGGGTTCCCAAGACGAGTACTGCATGCGCATCCTGTGTTCATTCAACGAACGTTTTGTATGTTTCATATACGGTACTTATTTGTTTTGTCCTTAATACATCGTTACACGTACGTGAGTTGACTGTTCTTTGTCCCTTACTTGTCACGTATGCCCTCTTTACGACTTTTGGGACAACCTTCACCACCATCGAGATGACTTCCATCACCGGATAAATATGTTTGCCTTTTTTCTGTCCGTTCAGCATCCTTTACCTTTATCTGTTAATATGTGACAGCACCATTAAACAAATACAAGATAGGACCAGAGAAGGAAACTTTAGGAGAATAAATTTGTTACGATTCACTGACCAATCAATGTAAATATGTGTTTTGAGATATCGTTTCAATGAGAGGGGATTTTAAATTACCACTTGGTCTTATTTTTCTGTTGAAGAATACGTCAAAATTATTAATCAGAAATCAGCTTCATTTTTACCATATTAAATTAATAGTTTCCTTACATTTAGGTCAAGTGAATTAATACTTGCTTAATTAATATGTTTTTCTTTCTCTGCCTAAAACTATTTTGGATGGTGCATGACGAGCCCTTATACAAGGACTTGATGTCAAAGGAATTTCTCCGAGGGAGGATTTGTAAATAAAGTCCCCATTTTTTAGGGTTTTATTTCTTTTTCTTTTTCTTACCTTCTCTCTTGACTTTTTCTGACGTTTTTTGCCCTTTTGACCTTATTCAAGTGGGTCCATGGCAAGTTGTGTGTGTGTGGGGGGGGGTGAATCTGATTACACAGGGGAGATGGGTAGTCAATTTTAGGCTTATTATTTGCCAAAAATCATTCTATAGTTCTGAATAAAATTAGCAATATTGCAGTAAAAATAATTTACAAGTGTGTGTGTTACTGTTCGTTATGCATCTTAAAATGGCGAAACGAATGTCTATTCTGACCCAATGTTTAAACAATGCCCTGTAATTGAAGCACGCGTTCTCATAGCAATGTAAAAGAGTCAACTCACCTAATTAGTGATGTATAGACCTTTGGCATATTGGTTTTATAGTCTTGCAAATAGCGATCATTGTTGAAACAACGTGGATTCAATGATATTGTTAATCTAATGACTGGACGTTAAAGACCTGAAAGCAATATTTCAGCCAGCGCATGAGATATGGGTACATGTACCTTTAACATGCTGACAGGTTAAATTGTCAATAGTTCTGGGCTGGGTCACTTTCAAACTATGTATCAGTTATTGTGTTATCCCTTGCAAATACAGGCGTACACCAAGGTGTGCCAAAGTTCTTGTCATTAAAATGACACTGATAATTTTTATTCTTAACCAAAAAGGTTGTCAATCAGTTTTCCTTGAAATAGCTTTTCAAGTTATTGATATGTCAATAAATTTAAGCTAACTATTTGTCTTTGTTAGGAGTCTGCTATTAAGAAAACCAAAGCTGTCAATTTTAAGCATTATAAACTACGCCAAAATGATGTGATTGGTGACGTCATGTCAAATGTCACATATTGGACAGTCAAATTGCACTGAAGATGACAAAATGTTATTTTTCGAACTCAAAGGGGAGGAAACTGGTTGCAATTTTGTTGTCATATGTTAACATAATCTTAGTTATATGAGGGGTGATCAGAAAGTTCGCGGAAAAGTGCTATTATATCATATTGCGTCTATCGATTGCACCGAAAATTCACACACATAAACTGTTATTCTTTGCAAGTTGACTGAAATTTAAATTTAGACAATGTGACGTCAGACTTTTGAGTACGAGGCGCCGTTGTGACGAGCGTTGTGGCGTCACTGCGCTGGACCCGGGGCATCTGTGTCCCTGGTGTGTCAACCAGGGCTAAAATTCGTAGTGGTGCCTGAATTGATTGGCAATATTTTATGAACTGCAATTTTCCATCAATCTTTGAACATACTATGAGGTAATTGTTCTATGTTTTGTTGTACGTTACTTTATGTCCATTCTAGTATTGCAATCATCTTGATGGGGAAGAGAGAGCTGATTGCTTTGCTTAATTTGTCTTCCTGGTGTCTCGTGATGGTTGAGCGGCTCTTCCTCCCGGTGCCACGGGGTTGTCTGCAGTTTGTGATTGTGGTATTTCCTGATCATACTCACTTACTATTTTTTATGTTATTCTGGTGCGCCGTGTATTCAAATAAAAAGGTTTGAGACCAAAGGACAGGCCTTAAATGTATCAAAGTTTTCAACATTTTGTAAAATTCAATTAAAAACTTATTTTCTAGTCAGTGCTCAATGCAATAATCACTATTAACGATTGATTTTAGATATACTGTCGTTAAAAAGGGTATTCTATTAAAGTATGTAAGTAATTTATTTAAAGAAATTACTCTTCAAAACAGGCAATATGTTAACTAAAGTTGGATGGTTTTACTATTTGACAGTACCGTTATTTGTTTTGATCGGGAACAAAATCCTTTTTGTATAAATCTTTGAAAGTTTGCATAGAGAAGAAGCAAACATGTCGTTAAATATGCATGGAACGCAATATGGGCAACCACAGCATAACAGAATACTGCAAGAAGTTGAGGTTTTGTTGGTTATGTAGCAAACAATCAAAATGCATTGTAAAATGCTTGGTTCGCGCTATGTAACGTTGCCTTGATGAAAGCTGTAGTATGCGTAAACGACTAACATTAGACCATAATGTGACAGATCAACTGCATATCTGTTGCAGTACTATATACTGAAATTCAAACTTTATTGATCAAACAATGTAGAAATGGTGACTATTTTCGGCGCATTTATCGATCACCCCTCGTACTTATGGTTTATACCGAGCTACCTCTCAGCCAACATCAAAATGAAATTTAGATTTCCTATCATCGTTGACCCTGTGCTGGTTTTATAACATCAAAATCAATTGAATTTCAAGTTGCTCTCTTAGCAAAGTCGTGACGCCTAGCTACTAATCTAAAAGGTACTTGTGCTAGTGTGTGTATACATCTCTACTTATTATGGCATATGCCTCCTGAGTCTTAAAACAGTCAGTCATCCAGCCATGATTTAACTCTTTACCTACCAGTGTTGTCTGCTGCTAACTTATGCAAACAGTTTTGACCCAGATCAAGGCATTCCGTTGGTCCTGATCTGCATTCAAAGTGTTTACCACTCTGAAACTAGTCCTGAAATAATTTTTCGAAAAAAGTGGTTTTGAAAAAACACAAAAAACAAACAACAGACGACCAAAAAGCATAAAAGTACCTAGAAGGCAAAGAGTGAACCAGTTTGGTCTTCACATTACTTGCTGGGCTATATGACTCAGGACTTATAAGAGTGCGTAACGAAAATTTAATTTTCTTATTTCTCAACCAAAGCATATATTGTGGGTACTCAAAAGAACCGTCTCAATGAGACGGTTGTTTTGAGCACCCAAAACATATACTAAAAATTTCGGTTAAGAAAATATTTACAATTTGACGCTGAAAATTTCAGTTTATCTAAATCTGTGTCAGACTTACAAAATAGCCGTCTTAGCAAAGATTTGTCGCCTAGTTGCTGATGCTGCGATACTGTTGCTTCCATCACTGGCTCCAAGACCACTACCACTACTAATCATGCTGCCCAAAGCACCACGAAGGCCATCATCTATAATGATAAGCATTTACTTGTATACATTTCAATATTAATATACTTTTTGCTTACTGTAAAGGCGGCAACTTTAATATTCATATCTGGGCGTGGTTCGGCTATTACATCTGCTAAGGAAGGGAAATCAGGTTTTATTTAAGAAATAGATCAGCTCCAGCAGTGATTTGTTGAGTAATAATTCACTGTTTGGAGGTCAGTTGTAAAGAAGATCAAATCACGAGCGCGCAGCGCGAGTGATTTATCTTCGTACAACTGACCGACAAACAGTGAATTATTACTCAACAATGCACGCACTGGAGCTGATCTATTTCGATTGTAACACGCAATAAACGACGAAAACACATTCGAAGCCTTCATCTTCTTCCAACTTTCCGCCATTGCACTGAAGAACTCCCGCCAATACTTAGACTACGTCGCATACGTTTACATGAAATTGTAACGTCTTTCAAGCGTAAAAACGACGTTACACCGTCTAACGCCATGAATGACGTCATTTTCCAGTGACGTCAGCTATCACACACTTTTGCAGTGAATTATTGTCCGATATATCACTGTTTGTTACCGTTGGCTCTATAGGCGAGGTGTGTTAGAATTATAATTTGGTAAAGAGCTAATAAACGTGCGTGTATTTTATGAAAATCTTAACCGTATACACACTGAGCTCTCATTTATTAACCCTTAAAGCGCATAATCACAAATGTACGTTTTTGTCGTCCACTATAATATTTGAAGCCTCATAGACAAACAGTATGGACCCAGATAAGACTGCTCATGTAGGAGCAGTCTGATCTCGGTCCACAATGTTTGCCTCCATGCTTATGATAAATAGACATTTTCAGATGCAGTTATTTTGCTGGCGTTTTAAGGACTAAGAAATGTGTTTTGCATCTATACTGAGGTAATGGCGCAAGATGACGCAATTACTTTTGAATAAAACCACGCCTCATTTTCAGCTTTTACCTATGTCTAAGGTTGACCAGTCCTAATTACGCATTCATGAGTACAGTAATCGAAAAGTCAAATAATACACATCAAGAAATCATTCAATATCATACAAAGCAGGCGCCATGTTCTCATAATTATCAAATTTAGATTTGTTTATTGATACTCGTACATCAGTCTTATTTGTTTGAATGAATGATGTTTTTAAAAACGACGCATCTACTACTGTGGGCCATTAGAGTCAGTTGGTGTTAAAATAAACATAATTTGAATGGAAAAAGCAAATGAGTATGGCCAGGACGTTTGACAATCACAGACCCACGGCACCGCAAGGATGAGACACAAGAGACCCACAGCACAATTAAAGTAAAGTAATCAGCTCTTTCTTCCTCAGCAAGATGATTGATAAACTCGAAAGGACACCAAGAACCACACCAGAAAACAAGGACCCAACACAAAACACCCACACCAAATGGGAGCAACAACAAACAATGAATAAACAACATCAAAATCATCATCTCAGAGCCTTAAATGTGTAATATATAACATTAACCCACTTAAGCCCAATGAAATTTCTCACTGTTATCAATTGGACCAGTCCATTTCCGTTTTCAGGGTGTTGGGTGGTATTTTACATTTTAATTTACCATTCGGTAAGCAAACATTTCGTTCTGCGGCGTCGGATCTGGATCTGCACGGTTGATCTGTGTCCCACAAAAAGGACACTAGGCTTATATGGGTTAAATGATTCATTTCAAATGCTTAAAATAAAAAAAAACTATTGCGTATGCCTTGTAATTATTTATGCGTTTGGCAATCATTCATGAGGAGACCACTTATTTGAACTAGTTTTCCGTCTAATTTAGAAGCATCGTTGTGCCGCTTGGAGTTGGTATGGCGGAGTGTTTTCTGTATACCCATTTACATGTAGTATTGAGTTAATCCCAGTTTTAATTTTTTCAAATTTTGTCAGAAAGGATCTAAGCTTTCATATTTTGAAACATTATTTAAACAGTCGTAAATAATTTAAATCTACTTATAACTTCTACATGTGCTGATCTCATTAACATAATTATTATTATGCAACAACCAAAGTTATGGTTCTTAACCAAGCAAATATAAAGCGTTACTGTTCGTGAAATGACCAAATTACAACTATTTGGGTCATTGGTTAGCTGTTCAAGTTTTAAAAATATCCATTTCTGAATGATATCTTTGGTTTTAACACATTTGGCAATAAAAAGCAAAGTGTTATAGCGTTGCACTTACAGCTATATGTGTACATGTATCTCATTCTTGTTTGATTGTGAACTGCAATTATATCTTGAACTATATTTCATCGTGGACTAATTTCCAAAACAGTTATAGACTCTATGAATAGCTGATGTGAAATAGCTTCTGGGTTCAAAAATAGGTTTGCATATTTTAAGATTAAGAACACTAAAAAAGAATTAGTTTTATTGTTGAAAAATTCACATTATCCTCTATACTATATTGAAAAAAATTGCATATAAATGAAATTTTCATAGAAAAAGATTAATTTGCTAGAAAATATAGTGCATTTGATTGTAGCAACAAGTCAGAATCAAATACTGATTTATTTCTCGTAGGTAAAAGGTTTTAGGTTTGATATATACTCCTCAAAATAATTAAAGGACCAATATTTTAGAATGCGAGTATAATTAGCTCAAACATTTAAATTCTGTAAAACTTGGCCTAAAGCTTTCTATTCTTTATGCCCATAAGTCAAGAATCATTATTACTGATTTCCATGCCTAATTCTGCCATGACTGTGTGTCAAATGAACATACCCTCAAAACCACACTTTCAAAAGGCAGTGGGCGGGGGAAAGAAATTCTTCTGTGGTCATTCGAGTAGAATGAGAGTGACATCAAATTAAACTTTGTTTGATATATACTCCTCAAAATAATTAAAGGACCAATATTTTAGAATGCGAGTTTAATTAGCTCAAACATTTAAATTCTGTAAAACTTGGCCTAAAGCTTTCTATTCTTTATGCCCATAAGTCAAGAATCATTATTACTGATTTCCATGCCTAATTCTGCCATGACTGTGTGTCAAATGAACATACCCTCAAAACCACACTTTCAAAAGGCAGTGGGCGGGGGAAAGAAATTCTTCTGTGGTCATTCGAGTAGAATGAGAGTGACATCAAATTAAACTTTGTTTTAAACAGTTCAGCTTACATGCAAAACATTTCTTCAAACAGTTTCAATATCTGGGAAGCAAGCATTTTCATTTCTGACAATGGAGTTTTGACATTGTTTTGTTTTCTGAAAACAATGTGTGTACTTGGCCATCAAGAATCAGATTTTCAATCGTTATTCTATGCCTTTGAGTGTTAGAAAGATGTCCCGACGAATTGTTTAAAGATTTTCACAGACAAACGCCAAAAGCAGTTGTCTGAACCCATACACTGGCCATTACGCTGCAACCAAAAGGGGCAATTTCTCTCACAGGAAGAGGTGGGTGGTATCGGCGGGATAAAAACACCATACAATCATGTGAAAACAGAGATTCCAGCATCTAAAAGCATTTTTCATTCATTTCATGCAGTTCTGTGGTCCATGGATCACACATAAAAAATGATATTCCAATGCATTTAGGTCAAGCTTTAAAATGACAACAAATCCTTCTAAGTAAAATTGTCTACCATTTTCTTTTTGTCGTTTCACTTGGCAATTGTGCGTCAAAGATGTCCGAAAAATTTAGGCTAGATCGTAAAATTGGCTTTCAAAATACGTTCTACACAAAATGCATCAATGTTATAATTGATAGCATTGGTCCTTTAATTATTTTGAGGAGTAAATTAAACATTTTTTGTTCATAAATAAATACCTTGCTTAATATTCTCATATGGTATAATCCAGCTTTCATCCCAAAACAACTTCCGCTTTTGATATTGGAAGTACTGAAAATATAAAATTATATCCCTATGAATTATCCCTATTAGGCCAATGAGCTTTTCCACCCAATTTGATGCAATAAAGATTGAATGGTTCATTTTATATATTGAAGAGTCACATGCTATACTTTTTGGAAAGAACATAGTGTTTGTTTTAGCAAACACTGCAGACCTGGATAAATGCGACAGCTTTTGGCTCTTAACTTGGTTCTTCACTGTTCATCAAGTACCCATTGATAGATATCTGGTCTGTATATATACTACACATTCAATAGCATTAGTCCCAGGCAGGGCTTCAGATAAAAGTGCGTAAATTAGATTTATTTTGTATCTCAACTAAGACATATGCTGTGGGTACTTAAAAACCCATCTCATTGAGCATCCAAAAACACATGTTAAAATGTGTGGATAAGAAAATGATTACATTTTTACGCTCAAAAAATGTTATCTATGGTCCTTTAGTACTGTTAACTTGTGTAAAAAGAGGATCTTACATGAGTTCTCATGTTTTATTGAAATTATTAAACGAGTTGAGGAAAAGAGATAAAATATGAGGCTGCTGGACATTTTATCTCTTTTTCGCAACGAGTTTAAAAATTAAATAATACTTAAGAAATGAATTCGATTTTTGGTAGGTTCATGGAATCATGAATTCTTCGGGCCTAGAGCAAAGTAAGTGAAGCCCGAAGGGCTTCACGTTAACTTTGCAAGAGACCCGAAGTATTCATGATTCCATGAACCTACCAAAAATTGAATTTATTACTTATATTTACATTTTATATTATCAGTCAAGTAACAATTTTCAATTTGTACCTAACTTGGCTGGTTTTCCAAGTATTTTGAATTAAATCAGACATAACGTAGGCTTTGGAATAGCCAAAACGCCGAATTTCCGCGCTTAACGTCATTGCGGTACGTGTTCAACGTCACGCAAACGTCAGTAAACAAGCAACGTTATTGGATGGACTTTACGTTAGCCCACCAAATGGCGCGTTTGTGGGTGTGGCTTAAATCGATTCGTTCATGAAGGTATGAACCACATCTCAAATGTAAAGGTTCATTTAAAGACTCGCAGTAGAAATGTAAATATAGGAGCATGAATGTTAGATTCTATTTATCATATTTTTGGCGTGTAAACGTTAGGGTTGTCTCATACTTATCCATAAAACGTCTTTGTAAAGGAAATCAGCATAGGGCCAGTTAAGCATTTTTTTCGGCGTAAAACTGAGATTATTTACTTATACAGTTTAGACGTGTGTTTTGGGTGATCAAAAAAACCATCTCATCGAGACGGTTCTTTTGCGTACCCACAACATATGTTTTGGTTGAGATTTTTTTTTCAGTTACGCACTCTTATATGGGGGCCTGAATCAGGTAATAAATAATAAAAATGCCTTCTGTTCTGTTTCTGATATATGTCAAATTCAATATTACTTAAGAAAGTATTCAAGTTAACCCTTAAAGCACCTGCAAAAAGTTGCATCTGAAAATGCCGTCTGTTTAAGTCGTCTGCTGCATGTATTTGCTAAGTAAGTGTAGAGGCAATTAGTGGGACCCAGATCAGACGGCTTCGATCTAGATTTAGATCAGCGCTGTTTGACGAAGAGGCGTTCCAAGGCGGTACTTCTTTTGTGGATATTTTATGTTTTTTTCCTGTCTTGCGGATGCTATGCCTTTGTGCGTGTCTGTTTATATGTGCCTTGTGGTCAGCTGCTGGGAAAGGGCTGAACTCTTGGCTATCGTTTGTGGTGTCTAACTGTGAGTTTGTTACTTTCCCATAGGTATCCTGGGTCAGGTGTGGTACTTGATTGTATCGATTCCTGATCTTTGCACCCTTACTTACTTTCAAAGCATTTCAGTAGACAAGTAAAGTAGTCGAATTTCGTTGTGATTGGATTTGACGATTTAAGTGTTAACAATATTTTAGTTATTGAAACGTTGCTGTATAAACAATTTTTCTTACAATCAGTACCCCGATGGCTGCACCAAGAACCAAAGCCACTCCTACTCCAATAAGGGCGAGCTGCCACGCCTCCAGGGGACAGTTTCCACAGTCTGCTGGACAAACGTCACAATTTTCACCCTCAAGGTCCTCACATTTACCATCACCGCATTCTGTTATAAAGAAACTTGCATACTGTAAATTCGAAAATTTTCGCGAGAATTTTATTTTCGCGAATAACGTTTAAACACATACTTGCGATTTTAAAAATTCGTGACAAGGGCGTGATTTTCTTATATCAGTACACGACAGAGTAATTTCGCCAATTCGTGAGGATTTTATTTTCACGAAACTTCGCATATGCGAAGTTTCGCGAAAATAAAACCCTTGCGAAAATTTCCCTATTTACAGTACTAATTTGGGCAAGCATAATTATGAGATTCAGTACTTAGTTTTTTAAAGTCTACCACTCGCACGGACAAAGTTCAGAGTTACACGCTGGGAAAGATTTGCGACTATTTCGGATTAAAATACATATACTAGAGGACTTTGAAAACGCATCACCATATTTTTGCACTTTTCTTGCAAACCGTATATGCGATTGAAAAGTTACTCCCATGTTTAAATGTGCAATCCAGAATTGATATGAATCGGTCATTTATTTGACTGCACTATCACGCGACGCTGCTGATGACGTCATATGGGTACATACAGCATCCTGCACCTTTCTGCACAAATAAATGAAGCTTTTTGATTATTTTTATGTTTAAACTGTGGCGTATATGATGCCATGTTACCAAAAGAGTTTGTAGACTTTTTCTAATTAAAAGAAATTGATAACTTCAAAATTTCGAAAATAAACGTCAAATTTGAACATCATTTTATAGCTCCTTTTTAGAAACATCTCCATTAGTAACCTTTATGCACGCTTTCATTACTGATATTGATTACATACACTGACAAGCATGTGGGGAAGACGTTTTGATGTAATTCGTTGCAGGAGATCTGCTGTAATGTGATCGAGAATGTCTTAAAAATTTACGTTAACGTCACTTGCACAATACAAAAGACACGTGATACAAGCATAATTCATAAATAATCTGTCATTTGTGTATGCCCTTAGCCTCTCCCAATAAAACCGGACGTAAGAAATCGAAACTTTGAAATGTCCAAGACATTGAATTTTATTACTAGACTATAGTAATCAGGGAGGGTGGGGTATGTCGGTAATTTTAAAAAGGTGTAATTTTGAGCATACCGAACTGTCAATTTATTTCAAATCTGTCAGTGATGAATGTGCAATCGTGAAAGAAGCAAAGGACGCAAATTCGGTGAGTCAGGAATCAAAACGAACGCGTGTTAAATTGCTGCTGAATTTGTGTCCTTCAAAATCGACCACCCCTGTCTTAAAATGTATACTTTTTCAATACCTTAAAGTAAATTTACAACCATGAAATTTCTAGGACATACTACAAGATGGACATACTATGATATGCGATAATAATTATCTTGCTGACATTCTCAGGGTTTGTGAAATAAAGGATTTAATCTGGGTGACGCGTTTTCAAAGTCCTTTAGTATATTAAGCTAAAATATCAGAAAAGGAGTGAAGAAGTGTTGCACAGACTTGTTATAATTCCAATTACAAAGCCTAACAATCCCAAAGCATTACCCAATAAAAATGTTCAAAAGTAAACTTTGGATTGATTGCTATATGTTTTTGTCATATAAGCTGAGTATGTGTTTTGGTAAAACAAATAATAATAATAATAATAATAATAATAATAATAATAATAATAATAATAATAATAATAATAATAATAATAATAATAATGATATTTAAAAATATCCTGTTTGAGGAAATCATTGTACGAGTATGCTGCTTAATGGAGACATTATGTAAATTAATCTGTTTCCTGAGTACACAATTGCCACACTCTACTCTCATAAAATGACAGCAATTGTATAGAATTTTGAAACATTATTGCAATACCATGTGTGGATAAAAAAAGTTTTAATTCAGAAATTTAATTCGAGTTATTTTGAAAACGAATAAAAAAAAGTTCTATTTGGGCCGCGACATGAGATTTCCAACAATGTGGTATGTGCGACCAGCAAAGGCTCAAACCAGCTTGCACATATGCGCAGTCTGATCTGAGCCTTTGCTAGTCGCTTGAATATTCTTTGAATATTAAGCTACTGACTGAACATCATTTGGAGTGTCTAAGCTTAAAAGGAGGTTGCACAGGCTCGTCTGAGTCTACGCCTGTCAAAACGCCACATTGTTGGAAATCACATGTCATGGCTCATATGTTTTTGTCATATAATCTGAGTATGAGTTTTGGTAAAAAAAATAATAATATTTAAAAAATATTCTGTTTGGAACTCAAGGTACGGTTATGCTGCTTAATGAAGACATTATTGAAATAAATCTGTTTCCGGAGTACACAATTGTCACACGCTACTCTCATAAAATGACAGCAATTGTATAGTATTTTGTGAATTTATTGCAATACCATGTGTCGATGAAGAAAGTTTTTATTCAGAAATTTATTTCTAGTTATTTTGATAACGAATAAAAAACGTTCTATTTGGGCCGCGACATGAGATTTCCAACAATGTGGTATGTGCGACAAGCAAAAGCTCGGACCAGCCTGCGCATATGCGCAGTCTGATCAGAGCCTTTGCTAGTCGCTTGACTATTCTATGATTGTTAAGCTACTGACCGAACATCATTTGGAGTGTCTAAGGTTAAAAGAAGGCTGCACAGGCTCGTCTGAGTCTACACCTGTCAAAATGCCACATTGTTGAAAATCACATGTCGCGGCTCATTTGTCTTACCAGCTTTAGGAACAACGTTGACTTTTGTCTCCAGTGCTATCTGCATGCCAGCAATTCTGAAGTGGGCAATGAGTGAGGTGATGCCCAGTTGATAGAGCCCGGACACATAGCAAGTCCAGTTACCTGTTGAAACAGGGCCCACTGAAGCAGCAAGAGAAAACGACTATATGGGTTGTAATATTTGTCTTTTACCTTTTGACTTAGGACCCACTGAAGCAGCAAACAAAGAAATAAGATGTAATTCTGAAGTAGGCAATGATTGATATGACATCAAGAGACTTAGCATGTCCCATTGCCTGTGTGCAGGTCACACCAAACAAACAAAAAACAAAACAGTATGAAACATAGTAATTGGTACATAAATCGAAAGTGAATGATAAAAATAACTACAGATATCGGCAATTATTATTTCCTACGGAAGAGGTTCAATATTTTTTAACCATCGACGCATATATTTCTTTACATTTCTCGCGCTTTAACCATCATTCTTTCAGCGTCAATGTGAAAATCATATTTAGAACCATAGATCTAGATAAGGAAATTTTGTTAGCGAAAATTGTAAGTATTGTCTTACCCATCAATTTAAACTGTGTTTTGGGTGCTCAAAAACCGTCTCATTGAGACGGTTCTTTTGAGTAACCACAACATGTGTTTTGGATGAGAAATGAAAAAAAATAGTTTTACAATACGCACAATTATCTGGAGGCCTGTCTTTGATCTAAAATTAATGCTGTCCGCACGGACCTTTTCTCTGCAGTTAATAATATCAGCGGACAGAATTCCCAGGTCTGGCCCCACAAAATGCGCTGATAAGAAAAGGCAGTGCGCAGGCTGGTACGCGACTTTGTTGGTCGCATGCAACAAAATCGGGCACTCAATCTACAGATGTAGGGTTCAGAAAGCAAATTTTCTGAGATGTCGCGGTCACTTCAAGATCTATACTGCTTTCAAATACAAGACTACTGTCCTGCCAGCCAAGAGTGACAGTGACGTCATGTTTTGTTTACAAAGTTATCAAGGACTTAGAATCGATCAATCACTATAATGTATTAATCCTGTCCGAAGGTAGGATTAATACACACGTGATCTATCGATTCGTGTGAGCAAAAGTGGAATGTACAGTTTAACTATTACATCACTGTCACTCTTGGTTGGCACGACAGTACCTAGTGGGGCCATTACCCTGTATTAAGACATGCGCTTTCATCTACATTGTGTGCAATGGCTCATTTCATGAAAATGCCAATGTATATATTAAATACACCGTAATGCAAATCATGCTACAATGGCAATTTATTTCTTGGTATGTGCGTCTGTACGTACATTATCTCGGTAATGCGCACATTAAATGTCAAGCCTTAATCTCCCAGAAATCAGACCATTTCAAGACCTAGATCGTGAATTGCGTTTAAGGGTTAACATCAAAGCGGTACTGCGAAATTTATTGTACTCCAAATAATTTTTTTTTGACAGTCTGAACCAAGATCAGTCAGCCCCTAAACACTCTGTTCTGACAGACACCACAAAATTATGCAATTGTGCTTTGCTTTCCGATGCAGATAACAAAAAAAAATACTATGCAAACTTATTACCCAGCATGCAAAGAGTTACAGCTACTAGCAGGTAAAGGGTTAATCAGTCAGCATTCGGACAAGTGTTGCATCAGAAAAGTGTGAAATATACATGCAGACCAGAAAGACGCTTGCGTAGGTCACTTTTGTGTCAACTTGTTTTGTTAAAATGACGATGGAAAAACGTATGTTTTACGAGTGTGCGTCTGTAATAAATGGATTAATACAAAGTAATTTTAGTTTTCAAACGTAATTACGGATACATGAATTAATACGTAAACATTTTAAGGTAAGAGGTTTACTTTTTTAAATCATTTCTTTAATGACTTGCATCCAGCGATTCCGAGTATAATTACATGTAGCTCAGCTCAACTTTATATGGCAATGCAGTGGCTCAGTGGTAGAGTGCTTGACTCGAAAGCAAGGGGCCGCAGGTTCGAGCCTCACCGCCGTCACTGCGTGGTGGTCCTTGAGCAAGACACATTTATTCTAGTTTAGTACTGATTCAACCCAGGAAGACCCGTCCCTGTTTAACTGAAAGATTTTTATGGGACGGAAAGAATCAAATCAAACAAACAAACAAAATATGGCAATTTTCCATTTTTCGAGGATTCTTAAATATCGTTACGTGAAAGGATCCCAAATAAAATCCAGTAATATAGTTTCTCATTTATTGAACGCTTACGTTATATCCGAATTCCGCGTATTAATAAAGAGTCATGTGTCCAAAGAGTATGACGAAATAAGCGAAACGTATTGCGTCAGACAGTAGAATCTCACTGTGCAGTGCACATGACCGGATTTCCGAAAAAGTCAATCTGAAAGTTTGCTGCTTCGAAAGCAGCAAACAAAAAGGCTGACCTCTTGGCTTTCTTGTGTGCGATGTTTCCTTGTGTTTTTGTCACTTTCCCATATGGTGTCCTGGGTCAGGTGTGGTGCTTGATTGTATTGATTCCTGATCTTTGCCTTCTTCTTTACTTCGATACAGTAAGGTTGCCATTTTATAGAACCACTAAAGTATATTTTGGTGATTTTTTTATCAGATAGATTTGTACTATCTGTGAGTCATGAGCCCTTTTCACTGTTTCATCATGGTGTGTTAATTTGATTAAAGTGTTTCTCCGTGATGATACATTGCATTAGTTAGATGGCCTTCATGCGAGCTGAACATTTCTTGTACTTCAACAACAGCAGAATCTAGGGCGAAGATTTGGTAACAGTAAAATGCATTTAAGCCCCCGGTGGCTTAGGCTGCTGTCCGTTCTAAGGCGGTGGTTCTGTTGTTGTTGACTTTTTGTTTATTTGTTACTCCCATTGTGGAAGTCTGTAATTGTTCTATGTTTTGTTGCACGTTACTTTATGTCCATTCTAGTATTGCAATCATCTTGATGGGGAAGAGAGAGCTGGTTGCTTTGCTTAATTTGTCTTCCTGGTGTCTCGTGATGGTTGAGCGGCTCTTCCTCGCGGTGCCATTGGATTGTCTGTGGTTTGTTGTATTTCCTGATCATACTCACTTACTATTTTTGTGTTAGATTCTCTGATGGTGGCTTAAGACAGACTTTCAGTGCCTCCAACAAACTATATATCTGTTCCTTGAAATAATTTTGTAGGGAAAATATTTCATTGTTCTCCAGTTCCTTTTGGGAACATTTTCTCCCTTACAGAATCACGAACATTTGGTAAACTCTGATCTGGGTCTGCACTGTTTGCATATGTCCTACAAAAAGGACGCTAGGCTTATATGGGTTAATGGTCTCCAGTGTTTGCCCACAGAATGTCGTATTAGAGTTTGAATAAAAATGAAAACTACCACCCAACACCCCTAAAATTTGAAATAGACTCGTCCTACGGATAGAGATAGGAAATATCATTCGGCTTAAGTGGGTTAAAAACATACTTACCGCTTAAGACTAATCACCAGACAGCTGATAATTTTAATATTTGGCTTTTCATTTCATCAAAAAGACAACTGTTCTAAAAATAAACATTATCTTGCTCTTAGGATTTCTTAGTTACGCTATTATATTAATTGATAATATCTTGGTATTTCGTTTAGATTTACGTTTATGCTTTGGAAAATCCCAATGTCTTTTTGTGTTTTGTAAGTCCTAGGTACCCTAATACAATAGATAGACCAAATTAATTTCCTAAAAATTATTTTCAAGATTACCGTCAATAGTTTATTTCATTAACCTCTTATGGCAACCATACCAACTCACACTTTCTCGTCAATAATTCCACTATATAAATCATAAATGATCTGTTCCATAGTCATATCTACTAAAAATGATTATGTTTGATTTCATTACCTTATTTCAAAAAAAGTTATAAATCATATTATTTAAAAAAACGCTTTTCTAAAGTAAACCAACTAAACATGGCCTGCAAATGGTTCTATCAGATCAAAATTATAAAGCAAGTTGTAAAAAAAAATTATGTGTTGAATCTGAATTCATAGGTGGTGATGACAGTACAATCAAACTTATTTTGAACCTGTCCAGTTCTTAGAAAATGTATCAAATATGTATGATTTTTCTCTATTGGCAACTTAACGATAATGGCTATATAATCTCGCGTGAGATTTTGGCAGCGAAGACTCAGCCGAGTACAGTTAAATGACACAAATTCAGGACTTAGATGATGGCTTGGACCAAATTTTAAGCATCTAGTTCACTTGACACTTAAAATTTACTTTACGCATTTTCGAAAAGTGCCACATTGTGCTGTATAATAAGTAATACTATGTTACCCTTTAACATGTTTTCATTCTGATGGATTGATACGAAAAGTATGGGATTTTCTGTTTTGTATGTTAAGGGGTTGCCATTATAAATTTCTATAAAATCATGTATTTCTATACATGAAGTTTTTTTTTATCTCAACAAACAGCGCAGAGCCTGATGGCAATTTCATTAGGGTCTTCACTGTTTTGCCAAAGATCTATTTTCAAGTATCCAGAATAAAAAGGGTTAATATCAATAAAAACACTTTATAGCAAACCTAATTGTAAAAAAAGCCATTCCAACATTAGCAGACAGCGCAGGTTTATACTGACTCGAGTCTACCGTGCCTTTCAATATATGGGCCAGCACGTGAGATTTTGACACTTCTCTAACTCCCACGTGCGATTTTGGCAATTATCTAATTCCCACGTGAGAATTTTGCCTTTCTCTAACTCCCACGTGGGATTTTTGCCTTTCTCTAACTCCCACGTGAGATTTCGGCACTTCTCTAATTCCCACGTGAGATTCTGGCACTTCTCTGACTCCCAAGTGAGATTTTGGCACCTCTAACTCCCATGCTGCCGCATCCAGTGGGACCAGTGACTAGAGATTTATTTTTTGGTCTGAATTTTCATCTATATCCTCACTGTAAGCAGCAATGGCTCAGGCGAGTTTGCGCATACGCGCAAACTCGTCTGAGCCATTGCTGCTCGAAGGTGTGATTAGTACTAGAATCTCATCTTCTGGTCCATATAACTGTATGGCTTTATCTTGACATGAAGCTCATTACATTACCTAAAACCTCTGAATGAGTAAATGTCCCTCCACTTGGTAGAATCCACGGACCACATAAACCATAATTTGTCTCTGACAGCGGACATGAGTGAACATTGACATGCCAAACACAACAGTTCGTTTGGTTGGCCAACATCGCAGCTGGACAAACAGTTGATACACACCAGGTTTTGGCCTCGGATGCGCTTCTGGAAGTAGTACAAAACAAACTAAAAGTTAGCGCAGCATTACCTGCTACAGGACAGCTTTTTAAACAAGTACGCACACGCTCAAAATTATGATTTTATAAGTTTCTTATTACATAAATCAAATTTTATATGTTTTCTTCATGTTCTCAGCCAACGTTTTACCCATAAAATAATACATTTTATACTGTAACAATTAAGCTTAACCGATGACCAATTGTCTAAACTAGGATATAAATGTGTAATAAGTTAGCTTGTGATATCTATATGCAATTTCTTTAGACAGCCGTGACACTATTGGTTGAAATTCATGAGTAACAAGTCTCAGAACAAAGTAAGACATCTAGTCTGGCGAGATACCTTAGTATGGACGTTTGGTTTAAAATGAGAGGCTTTTTTGTATACACGAAAAGTACCAAAATACCATGTTCCGGCCCAAATAGTTATAGCGTTACCATTCAATCATACTAACAGTTTTACTTACGTGACTGATGGAATTGCAGAAAAATAGGAGTTGTCATACGCCCATGTGTAAAATCCATCGTTTACTTTGAGTTCAAAGGTTATGTTAAACGCTGTTTGTGCTTTGATGGTCTCATCTGGAAGCGCTATCCATCGCAGGTTAAATCCTTAACAAAAACACAGAAATATAGATCAGGGAAAATAACCAATAAGTGTGACTCAAACCAGATTTACCATAAGTTTGAAACCTAGGATTTTATTTTCAGGTTTACTAGAAAATTTTTACTTCAAAGTGTTAAGATGGTTTATTCTAGGAACGTTTGTGGAGAAAAGACAAAAATAGTGTTTTGTTAGCTTAGGAGCTAAAACTGGGCCAATACAAAATTAATTGATTAGGCCTTGGGCCAATACTGCTGAGCTCGGACATGTATCTGGACCAATACGAAATCACATGATTAATGGCATTTTTATGAATAAACTACATGTACTTGAAATATAGCACTTTTACAGGCAAACGTTCCAGTCAATAAACTTCAGCCATGTCCAGACGGTTTCTAGTCTTCCTTTGGTTGAACCAAAACTCAGCAGCGGATAAAATGTCTTACTCAAGAACACAAACAGTGACCCTGCCGAACTAGCAACCCGTTTGATCCCGGCCCTATACTTTCACGGAGATTGATCATGAAATCATTTCTACAGCCATTCTCCTCCCTTCCGCAGATTCAAGAAGGGTTGTTGTCAGTGACAAGCGAAAGTATCTGCATAAAGTGCTGGTTAACCGCTAAGTCAAGCTTGCCCAGGGAAAAAGTATGGTTAGGTGAACTGACCGTCCCGACATGATCATAGCTGTTGACTGGGACGTTAAGCACCAAACGAAACGAAAGGTGTGTTTGGGTTAGGTGGAACAGAAACTGCGGGCTAGAGAAAGGCTTTCAAAGGCAAGCAAATCAGAGTATATGGACAGTAATTCATATTGACTCGTAGTAAATGGTAACCACGTTTGCGCGGGTCCGGGCAGATCCGTGCGGGTCCATGTCTTTAAAGTGTGTTACATGTAAGAAAGTTTGATGCACAAAAATGTTTTCCTGTTAGATTGGTAGTATTGTGTTAAAATTCTTTAGAGTGGACATACTTGAAAAGAAATAAACAATGGAATATTTAATCAAATACTTTCCTACGAAACAAATGGTCTGCAAAAGCCAATAGCCTATTGAAATAGTTGGACTCGACGAGCATAACGTGGGTATATAACAAACAACCATTACTATAAAATGGTCTAAGTGAACTGAACCTTTCCTAATTGGTTAACAAACTATTTACAGATTTTTATCATCTTATATAAGCCTTCCGGAATCATAATTGCCACAAATTTAAGTAAGTATTGGATTTTTTCCAGAAGTTTTGAAAGAAGAAAATATAATTTTGTGACATTATTGTATGTCAGAAACGATACCAAACGCTATCAAATATCACAGGAAACGGAGATGCATTTCTTTCAACAGCATTGCTCTTTCAATGATTTAAAATTCTATGATGAACTGCGGTACAAACTTTCTTAAAGCTGCATAGTCTGTAACTTTTGATCTTTTAATTTTAGAAATAAAGTTTCTATTTTTCATGAATACAGTTAAAATCCTCAAATTCAGGTGAAAATTTTACCATTTTCGTAATTGATAACAAATGACCACTATTAAAACAACTGCTTTATGTTAAAAATCAACTGTCTAGAATTATTGGAGGGACGTAAATAATTACCAATAAGAGAAAAACACCTATTTTAATAAGATATTTCACTTTTCCATACAGTTTTCAGCTGTACTGAACATAGAAAACTACGGAAGCCTATATGTGACATTGTGTTTTGTCCTTTTGATTTCGGCGTTTTGACTATTTACTTTTGTATTTTGTGTACAATGTTGCACATATTAAACGGCGCAATTCACGAGGTAGAGCCAAGATGGCGAACAAGGAAATAAAGACGAGAGTTTAAGTATTTTAATTCATTCGTCGTAATGTTAGTTTTTTATATATTTGAAATCGATGCAGCCAGCAACTATCACAGTCAAAAAGTCTACCGGAGGTTTTCGGTTTGATTATGCTACATACTGGGTTCTCACTGTGAAAATAGTCACACACATCCAGTACTATTCAATATAATACAGTTCGACTGACTATAATAGTTCGATCCATTTATATCGACCCATTTAAATTGTTACTGAAATTTACTCTGAGATTTTATTCTGTAGGTCTAGATCTGATATAGTGCAATAAAAATACGATGGCATTAAAGACAAAACCTGTCTGTCTGCCTGTCTGTCTGTCTGTCTGTCACACCCACTGCCATATAAATTTCTTGGCTTTATCTACCTTTCTGTCTGCCTAAATGGATTTTTCTACTGTCTACCCAATAAACACAGCCCACCCCCACCCCCCCCGCCTGTAAAAAATAAAAAAAAAATGCTTGAGTTTATTCACCTGTCTGTCAGCCTGTCAGCCTGTCTTTCTGCCTGTCAGGCTGTCTGTTTTTCTGTCTGTATAAGAAAACAAGTAAGTATTACACGGAAATTCTACAATCACTATGATGAAGATAACAGTACACAGACAGTCACACAAAATCAAGAAATCATTCAAAGTTAATCAGTCAGTTTTCTGGCTCTTTTCTTCAGCAAAATGACTGCAAAACTAATGTATAAAATCACTACGAACTTCGCAACAGAATTAGAAGACAATACAATACCCTTACACACAATGGGAGAAACAAGGAATAATGAATTAACAACAACGTAATCAATGCCTTAGAACGGACAGTGGTCGAGATCACCAGGGAGGGGCTCTTCACCCTAGATTCCGCTATTGTACGTAAAGCTGTTTTCCATTGCCTACCCTATACCTACCCACCACCCTATAGGTTTCTTGGGGTTATCTACATGTCTGTCTGTCTTCCTACCTGCCTGCTGCGTGTCTGTCTGTCTGTCCGTCTGTATGTCTGTCTTATGTGGTGGCGTGAACAGCCAATCGTTATATTGCAAGGCTATATGTGTATATATATATAAATATAAATTGTTTTGAATTGTTTTTTTTGCCCTTTTACTTTTGTGTTTTGCCTTTTGTGTTTTAAATTTTGTCTTCAGAAAGGGTTCTTTCCTTTATTTTCTTTTGCCTTTTGCGTTTTAACTTTCAGCTTTTTACTTTTGTCTTTTGTGTTTAAACTTTTGTATATTGTATTTTGGCTTTGGGTTTCGCATGCAAGTTCTATGATAAAAAGGCATCTCAGTACCCCTTCAAATTGTGGCAGCAGACAAACATACAGACAGACAGGCAATTGAAAGAGTATCAGATATGGGAAGGCGGTGAACATAGATTGATAGATAGATACGTTTTGCATTTAATACCATCTAATTTTTGATTGCACTGTATTCGACCTACATAATAAATACTCAGAATAAATAAATTGTTACTACTAAAATGTGTCAAACTGTCATGTACAGAATTGTCCTAGATCTATTTGAATACTTACACAGATAGCATGGTTGAAAGTAAAACCTACAGTAGACTTTTTGGACTGATATATTTACCAGCAGCATCGATTTCTAATGTAAAACAAACGTTACACAGGATGCACTAAAATACTTGTACTTTTGTCTTTCTTCCCTTTATTATTTCCATCTTGGTTCTACCCCTATGAATTGTGTTGTTTAAAATGATACAGAGCATCATACACAAAACATACATATGTATGCTAATTCATATATGAGCCACGTCATAAGAAAACCTGCATTTTGAAATGAGAGAATAAAAAAGCACTGAGTAGATGTGTCCTAACATGCTGGTCAAAACAATTTTTAAAGTTTAATATCTTATTTCAAGACCCTAACACACCTCGCCTAAAACGTGATATATCAAACAATAATTAACAGCTTTGAAAGTGTGAGGATGACGCACGCTAGCTGACGTCATTTGTTACTGCAAAATGACGTCAGTCATGACGTTAGCCGGTGTAACGTCGTTTTTACGCTGGAAAGACGTAACTTATACATGTAAATATATGCGACACAATCCAACTATTGGCGGGATTTCCTCAGTGCAATGGCGGAAAGTTGGAAGAAGCTGAAGACTTCAAATGTATTTTTGTCGTTTATTGTATGTTAAAATCAAATAGATCAGCTCCATTGTGTGATTTGTTGAATAATAATTTACTTTTTTTCGATCAATTATACAAAGATAAATCACTCGTGCTATGCGCTCATGATTTGATCTTCTTTACAACTGATCTACAAACAGTGAATTATTACTCAACAATTCTCTGCTAGAGCTGATCTTTTTCTTCAATATAGCAAGCTTTAGTAGCTTAGAAAGTCGAGTCCAAATTAGAAAGTTGAAAAATTCGAAATTTTAAAACGAGATTTCTAGCTATAAGGCTAATTGTCACTGTTTCAATGCTTTATTAGTTTCCAAGTGGATGCACAGCTGATCTGCGCCTTTGTTTTCTGTATGTGTAAAAATGCAATTCAGTTTGAATAAGACTTCTCTTTGATCAGTTCATTTTTCTATATAAGCATTTGTTAATCTATAGCTACACAGCCAAGTTTGTGTTGGACCTGTTAGAAGTCTGCAAAGGAAGGTTTTCTCATGATGAGGCTCGTATGTCAAAGATTATACAAGGCAACTTTTCATATTTGACGTGAAAACTACTGGTCACATTACACAATTTACTTTTACTTTACAAGAATTACAAAATTAATGCAGGTACACTGAACGACTAACGAAACCTGGCACTAACGACTAACTTAATTGTAAAGAACAAGTCCTAAGGCAAAAAGTAAAAAGTTTATTTTAATAGAAGAGCATCAAATGTGATTTTTTTTTATTTTAATGCATATCACCATCAAACTTCCGTAACGTATCTGCTCATCATGCTAAACTGGCTAGCACATTAAACCAGTGACCTTGACCTATATTTTACAAGCTCCAATAGCTAGTATTTTTATATATGTATGTCAACCCGTGTGCTCTCACCAACCAAAATGCCTAACACTATCAAACATAAGGCATAAGGCATCCTCTAAATATCTTGTATCAGCACGCATCTTAATCCTATGACTTCGTCTTAAATTTCAAGCTCCATTGACATTGCCATTTTATGTCCACCTTCAAGATCTCGATAAAAGTGTGTCTACAATCACCAAAGCGTGCATAAGGCATCTCCTCGAGATCCTGTGTTGGTTCGGAGACATTGGCCTAAACTGAAACCAAGTTCTAATTGATCAACACCTTGGCCCATGACCTATATCTTATGCTTTATTAATAAAGGCCCAATGTCTTTATCTCTCTTCCCCTAGCAGATGCAGCACCAACTTCCGTGAAATATTCTTGTTCTTTGTAAAAAAACACACCCCCGTTTCATGTATGCTAATTACTTTGTTGTGAATGTGTAGCCAAAGTACATCGCGTCAAAGTCAGAATGCAAAAACATTTCTGCCAATCCATCTATGTTTCCCTTCATTCAAATTGAAATCACACGTTCATCTCATCAAAATTTCAAGTAATGTAGATCGTACCTTGAAGAAATCTGTACTAACTTAATTCAAAATGAAGATTTCATACATTTAAATAAACCAAATATTTATTTACTTGGAAATTAAGCAAAGCAATGTCAGGAACGGATACAACTAGATTATAAACCCTGCCCATAAAACCACAAGGTAAAAGAGTCACAACGAGATTGATTGGAGTAAACAAATGACATATAATGAACAGAGTAAGCAGCTATTTTTCAAACAGGTGGTGACTCTGAATTCGAACATAACTAAATAAAAATTGCAGCTTAAGGACAATTAAATGATCACACAGAACATCAAGTTACCACAACAAAGTATCAACTTGGAATGGTCAGTAATGCGTTAATAGTGGATTTAAGTTAACTTTACGAGGGTTCAGTCCTAATCCCCACTTTCGATGTGATTCTAAAACATGTATTTGAATGGCCCACGTGGCGGTTTCCAACTCATCAATAAATCAACACAGGCAACAAAGGAATCATAGGTAAAACCATGGTGGTTCAAGGATATGAAGATTTAACATAAACAACGCTCACTCTGACATTTCACGTTGCTACTGGAACACTGAAGGAAATGAAAGCCAAAAGTTGAATCATAGTGAGCCAACACCCAGAGTATGTGTTACGGTTAATTTGTGCGACAACTATTGCTAATTTCATATGTTAAGCAAATACAAGTTTTTAGAAATAAAATTATTTAGGATTACATTTCGTTGATCATCTATGGATGATGTAAAAGCTTCAAAGTGTTATGTGTCTAACATGTGTATGCAATGCAAAGTAGGGAAGGATCAAAGTTCTGGAATGGATACAATCAAGTACGGCACCTGACCCAGGATACCATATGGGAAAGTGGCAAATACACTAAAACATTAGATACAGGAAAGCCAAGAAGTCAGCCATTTCCAAGAGGTGACCACAAGGCTGCATGACACAGACAAGACAATATAGAAAAGACAAACACATAAAAAAGATCCACAAAAGAAATACCAACTTGGAATGGTCAGTAAGAAAATTACTGGAGGGCTTAAACTAGTTTCACGGTACCAGCCTCACCCTTAATTCGGATGTGGATCAGACACATATATGTTTGGTTTTGCATGAAATATCCCTAATTCATCCATGAATCGTCTCCAAGTACATATAAATCAAGACATAAAAAGGTGATAAAACAAAGATAAGGACTCAACATTACATTCAACTGAATACCGTAGCAAAAGAAATCAAACAGTTAAACCCTGGTGGGCCTGACAGCAGACACAGCATCAGGCCCAAACCCTCTCATTTACAGATAAGTCCTTAAATTGGAACCGTCAAAGCAAAGCAAGTAAGGGTGCAAAGATTAGGAATCGATACAATCAAGTACCACACCTGACCCAGGATACCAATGGGAAACTGGCAAACTCACAGTTAGACACAACAAACGAGAGCCAAGAGGTCATCCCTTTCCCAACAGGTGACCACAAAGCACATTTAAATAGACGCACACAAAGACATTATAAACACAAGACAGACCAAAAACATAAAATATCCACAAAAGAAGTACCGCCTTGGAACGGTCAGTAAAATATTTTACTGGAGGGCTTAAACCGGTTTAATGGCGCAAACAATTCAGATGTGGATCAAGACACATGGATACTTGGTTTGCATGAAAGACCCCTGACTTATCAATGCACATCTCCTAAAATATAAATGTATTAATCAAAATATAAGCAAATGTCCTGCAGGTGAAACTAGTTAATAGAACATGTGGTCACTGGTTCATGTATATAAAGCAAAACGTGAGTGTTTCAGATTTTATTTTCAGTAGTTCTAAGTCCAATGAACAAATTCATTGACGTTTCAAAATCAGTTATTGGGTTTTATAAGGCTCAGTATCACCAGAAATTCATTTAAACACGTCTTCTTACTATACATTGCTTTACATGTTGTTACACCAACTTGATCTACCAGTGTTTCAAACTCAATGTGACCATTGAGTATAGTATATCAGGCTATCCTTCATGTATATCAACATTTTCTCTGCGCTCTTATCGAATGGAGATTCCAGTTTTACACAAGCTAAGAAGCCACCATGTGAGCTAAACACTCTTTGTGTTTTAACAACGGCGGCAACTGGGGCACATATTTGGCCAGTAAAATATATCTAAGTATGAAAGATGGCAAAGATCAGGAAACGATACAAGCAAGTACCACACCTAAACCAGGATACCACATTGGAAAGTGATAAAACACAATTAAACATCACAAACAAGAGCCAAGAGGTCAGCCCTTTCCCAGCAGGTGACCACACAGCAGCAATAAACAGACACGAAAGCATGACAAACACAAGACATAAATAACACAAATGATCCACAAAAGAAATACCGCCTAGGAAAGGTCATTAAAATATTTTACTCAAGGGCTTAAACCAGTTTCACGGCGCCAACCTCACCCTTAGTTCGGATGTGGATCAAAGTAAGTAAGGGTGCATGATCAGGAATCGATACAATCATGTATCACACCTGACCCAGGATACCAATGGGAAAGTGACAAACTCACAGTTAGACACTGCAAACGAGAGCCAAGAGGTCAGCCCTTTCCCAGCAGGTGACCACGATGCACATATATACAGACGCGCACAATGGCATAGCAAACACAATACAGAAAAAAATATCCACAAAAGAAAACACATAGATGTTTCCACCCACAGTGACCTTGGCTGCTTTCAGTTCTGAGGTGGTGATTCTGTTTTGATGATTCATTGTTTGTTGTGGCTCCCATTGTGTTGGGTCTTTGTTTTATAGTTTACTTCCTATTGTCCTTCTCGTTTGTTGTCATTTTGCTGCGGTGTAGAGAGCTGGTTGCTTTACTTTAATTAGGTTGTCGTGTTGCTGTCAGTGTTCTTTGTATCTTCCCCCTCTGGTGTCATGGGTTAGTTTGTGGTCTATGCTTGTGGCATTTCTTGGTCATACTCATCTGTTTTGGGCGCTTCTAACTAGTTCTGCTTAACGAGATCAATAAAACAGAGTCGGACACATTCAACATAAAATGGGGTTAGTGTCTTGAAATGATCCTGTATCTCTTAGGTCTTTAAAAACGTATCAAGCAATGTAATCACTGGCGCCTCAGCGTTTCCCGCCATGGCTTTATTCGCTGATTGGAAACACAGTTTCCGAACATGAAGATATAAATCCAACAACTGAGTCTGCAGTTGTGTGTCTTGAAAGGGTTTAAGAAGCACAATTCAATGTGCCTAGGTCACAACGTAGATCAGAATAGTTCAAAACATCTAAATATGAGATGGGTTCTGAATGCTGAAATCGTTGTCGTGATTTCGTTTTTGTTGTTTTTTGTGTGTGTTTAGGATACATATTAATTGTCTTCCATATAATGTAAATCAATGATAAACAAACTTTATCATTTGTCAAAATATACCAGAATTAATTGTACTCTAGATTGGCCTTTCTTTTGAGGGAGGCATGATGGAACAAAATTAACAACTCCACACTGTGTAGCAAAATTACAACATTAATCTTGCAGAGACATGATTTTACCTGAAAATAAAAATAATGAATTATGAATATTATTAATTTTTAATAGTAAAACATCTTCGAATGCACAAATATATGTTTTTCTGCGGTGTGTATTGCTGACTGGTTTCACATAATATACATGCATTTAAACAACTATGAAAGTTGTTTTTTTAGAAAAGAACAACTGATTTGATATCACTAAAACAACCGAATATTAATGTCTAATAGGTACAATTATTGCATTTTTATGGTTAAACCAAAGATCTCCAGTAGGGCTCACTGCACGCACAAACAGTGATTGAGTACAATTTAGTCAAAGAATGCCTTTTTTAGAGTTTCATACTCACCTACTATTTTAGTTATTTCCAGAAAGACAGGTGCACTCATAGATAAATAGATTAATATATGGATGGATAGATAGACATATACAGTAAATATACATCTACGTAGATAGATAGATAGATAGATAGATAGATAGATAGATAGATAGATAGATAGATAGATAGATAGATAGATAGATAGATAGATAGATAGATAGATAGATAGAAAGATAGATACGTTTTGCCTTTCATGACGTCTAATTTTCGAGTGCACTGCATCAGACCTACAAAATAAAATCTTAGAATAAATTTCCGTAACAATTTGAATTTGTCAAACTATTACAAGGGACCAAATATGTGTTGTTTTGAATTGTCCTGGGTCTATTTGAATGCTTTCACAGAGAGAGAGATAACCCACTTTGTAGCATGACCTGTATAATTTTTACTTTGTGATAGTTACCGGCTGCAAATTTTAATACCCCACTAACATTACATGTACATTGAATGCATTAAAATACTTACAGCTTCGTTTTTCGCCCGTCTTTTCGTCTATATCTGGTGTCAAGCTCGTATATTGCGCCATTTAAAATTATTAACATCGTACACAGAACACATAACAAGAAACTCAAAATACGAAAGTAAAAAGTTAAAACACCAAAATCAAAACGGCATAGTACAAAACACAATGTCTCATATAGGCTTCCGTAGAAAACATAACTGAATTCTACTTTTACAAGTAATTTAAAAAGATTTTTTTTTCAAAAAGTGTTCATAGTTACAGACCTAGTCTCTTTAACGCCTTTAATATGCATGTTTTAATCGTATATTCATCTGGTTTTGGTAGAGTTTGGCCGTTCCAGGTTGAAACTGGGACACCCAGACGTGTCCAAAACGAAGCTATTCTAGTCTTGTACGCTGTTAAAAAAATACTAGTCACATTGCTCATTGTATGCAGGACATGATTGCAATTATAAGCAGTGATAATCCTGTCATGTGCTCATCTATAATAATGTATTATATACTCATGCTATGTATTTTCAAATAAAAAATTGTTTAAACTAATATGCATGTTCTAGATGTTAGCTTTAATAGCTGACCAGCTTATCTGACACAATGGCCTTAGATGATCAGTTTTAACCCTTAAAGCACCAAGAAAAAAAATGCATCTGAAAATGTCGTCCGCTGAAGTCGTCTGCTGCTAATAATTGCCTAGCATAACTGACGAATTAAGTATAGAGCAGTCTGATCTGGGTCCCCACTGTTTCTTAAACATTTCAGCAGACGAGAAAAACAGACGACTTTTGTTGCGATTGACGCTTTAAGGGTTAACATTACGCGGTATTGACATAATAGCAAACCAAAATATCCGTCGAAAGGAAATAAGTTTTTAAAGCCCATTGAAAAATGAAAAATATTGAAATTTACCCTGAAAATTTTAAACAAACAAAATCTCTTCCGGTCAACTTGATGATTAATCTGCTCTTTAGCCCAAAATGCATTTGATCGGTAGAACCATGTATGGAATGCCTCTTATAATTATGAAATAAACCAGTGCAAGAGAAAACCAGCAAAACGGCACGAGCACCAAGCAAAAATCTGGTCAATCCTGGACATAAGCCCCCAGGAGGCGAGGAACTTTGATGGCAAGGCCTCTTTTGGGTTAAAAAAATTGAATTCCGATATTTCTTTTTAAGTTTTCAGAAAATTATTATTTTTGGGGGTATGGAGAATTTGTGGATAAATTTTTGGGGCCACTTCTAAACTGGACACATCTTTGGGGTTATTTAAAATACCAACTATGTTTTAGGGTCTTGGTAATGTTTTAATTGTAAACAAAATGGAAACATCAGAACTTTCAACTATCGCATAGGTCGACTTTCTTCTGAATCCCATTTGTATACCGTTACGGTATTGTTGTCTTTATTTGTTGTTCTATGTACAAAGTATACAAATAAAATATGTTTAATCCAACTTACATAATATAACTTACTGCGTAATTTTGTTAAATTACTGATAACTGAATTCTGTGATGAGATTTTCTTCGCATTAAACAAGTCAAAGTGCATAATTGAAGGTTTACTAAAATTCATAGTAGTTTTTGTCATGCCTGGTATTTCTCCGGGTGCCCTATCATACCAGATATTTTGGGGTAAACAGTAGATTACGAAACATTGTCTCGAAAGCAAGAATGGTTGACAGCTAAACAGTGATTAAGTGGTTCATTAAGCTACCATTTGTCAGTAAGATCTTTGTTTTGTCTATTTGTGAGCGGCCGATTTACACAGGTTTTACTATATACTCGTATAAAACTGGGGCGATATACTATCATAATTGTTATTTTAACCATTTATTTACAAATGGATTCTTCCTTCTTGCTTGATACAACAAACTTGAGATGCAGTTTATAATTTCCAAATATTTTTTTTGTCTTTGAAGATCGTTTTTGTCATATTAAACGGACGATGGAACGGGGTAAGCCCGAATGAAATACCATCTGGATCTATTCATTCAGGGATCACCAGTATACAAAGGGTTATATATAGGAGCCAGTTTACTTTTATTCTTGTTGGTAAATCGTATTATCATATGAATACGCGCATGGGAGTGAAATACCGCCATGCAATAAAATCGATAAACCACTAGTGGTTTATAGATTTACGGGAAATATAATCTAACATACGTGCTCTTGTATTATTGAATTTATTAAACTCGTTGCGAAAAAGGAATAAAATGCTCAGCAAGCTTCGCATTTTATCTCTTTTCCCAAACTCTTTTAATAAGTACAATAAAACATGAACACTCATGTAGGATCCTCTATTTACTGACTCACCGTCACATGTTATGGGCACTGTGTTCGAGGCACTGGCAGTCAGATCCCAGCAGTGGTAGTCTGTGTTGTCAAACCCGTGCCATGATGCGGTTTCGGGAAATATCGTCGTGAACTGAAAATAACAACAAACAACCTTACACCTCCCACCTATCGAGTTCAAATACGTTACGCACGTGCTCAATTAAAATAAATACTGTACACATTCAATGGAAATCACCCTATATGAAAGTAGTGCTTAGGGATGCTATTAAATAAGCCCCCCCCCCTCCCCGGTGAGCTTAAATATTGCGACATGGCGTGTTTCAATCAACAAAAAAACCCATTGCTTATTACTCTTCTATGTCTTTGTATGCTGAGAAAATGCTCATGAATTTTGTCGTTTGCTGATTTTTTTACCAAGCTAACAGTTTCGATCCAAAACATAAGGCGTGGCCTTGGTCCAAACTGTTTCAAATGCACTAGCAGGCAGATAGTTAAAATTCCAAATGTGCCGTTTTCTGGAGTTATTGTTTGATCAAAACTTACTTATTATCAGTATGTATACAAGTAATATTCATAAATTGTTATATAAAAGCAGCTTCTGATTAGTAAAAATTAAATACCACGTGTCTAGAGAAAAGAATATAAGAATCTTTCTACAAAAGTCCCTCGCCTAAATTTTGAGCCACGACATGAGATTTCCAACAATGTGTATGTGAGACCAGTAAAGCCTGCGCATACGCGCAGTCTGATTAGAGCCTATGCTAGTCCCTTAAATATTCTATGAGTGTTTAGCTATCGACTGAACATCATTTGGAGTTTTATTTCTAAGCTTAAAAGGAAGCTGCACAGGCTAGTCTGAGTCTACACTTGTCAAAATGCCAGATTGTTGGAAATCTCATGTCGCAGCTCATACTTGTATATCTTTTTCTTGCTTTGGTAGTATGTTTTAATCATCAGTTGAAAATGAAATCCACTTCTTGCTGGAATGTTTGGCATACAGTAGAGAGAGGGAGGACTTTTTCATGAAACTTAACCAACTTAATCATGAATTACTAAATGTTTCCCATTTATATCATATTTTAATAGTAAGAATGTAATTGCTATTAAGATATTTGTTAAATATATAAGATCTATTTCTAAGATTCGTAAAAGTTTGTTGTGGCTTGTTTTTAGCCATGTGGAGCACCAGTTGAAGTTTATGCCATCAGTTCACATGGGCATAGTGATTGGGATTCTTAACACAATTGTTCATATATTTGTAATAAATTAAGAGTTACCCGCCCCACATATATTTGCTTGTCCCATCGCAAAGTAGTGAAAGTTGGTGTTTGTATAAGCAAAACAGACAGATACATGATGTCAGTCTTTGATAGAACAGAAGCGTCGAATATCCATTGTATGCTTTGAAGCCATTTCATGTTTGTTTTGGTATGTTCCACAGTTTGTGTCATACTCTGTTACCGCAGTTGCCGTTATAGATTAGACAGTGTTACTACGCATGAAAATGACTTAGCACTGGACTTTTGAGAGGTTAGGTGCTCCAATTTCTAAAAAAACATTTTTTTGCTTCGAGGTAAATATGAAACAATGAACTAAAGTAAGTAATGAGTTAGACAGGTACTCTTGTCAACTCTGTTACTTATATTTCTATAAAAATAAAATGCTGCAAATATGAAAAATCCAAACACTGAAAAAGTATAATGAACATCAATATTTTTGTGTAAATATTTTCAAGTCTTTGCTTCCAGAAAGCAAAGTAAGTGCGAGTTTGCATGATTGGCCTGTTACTGTCATCCCGATTACCCCGAAAAGTAACATGAATGATACTTAAAAGAAAATTAAATACGTCGAGTATGAAAAGCGGATGTGTTTGACAATTTGTATATTTTTTGCAAATAGCCTTATTTCAATATATATTCCGTGTTTTCTACAAAACAGTTCAAGTGCACATAATAACCTATAGCGTTGTTGGCAATGGTAACAGATATGACACATACCCATAGTTGTCATTCATGTTAGTGAAGTAAATTATGTGTGTCACTCCTGTAACAAAACGACATTCATGTTACCCGTAGAGTTTGGCTTAATATATAAACTAATAGAAAAGTAGATACTTGTCTTATAATTTCTCAAAAAAAGATTTGATTGTATTTGTCTTAAAATGTGTTGTTTCAGTAAAATAACAAACTGTTGATTATATTATTAACAACACACATTTTTCTTACAGCAAATTTGTAAACTTGTTGGTCTACAAAGGAGCTTTTTAGTATGAAAAAAGAAAATTCCTACGATAATAATTCTATTTTGGAAATAAGGTTAAACATGTTTAAGCCCTTCAGTGTATTTCTTTTACTGAACACTCCAAGGCGGCGCTTCTTTTGTGGATCCTTTTTCTTATTTATGTTTCACGTTTGTCTTTATTATACTATCTTGTCTTTTCCTTACATCTTTGTGATCACCTGCTTGGAAAGGGCTGATCTCTTGGCTCTCTTGTGTGTGATATGTCCTTGTGTTCTTGTCACTCCACATATGCTTCATCTTTCATAAAGCATAATACGAGGGTGGTTCAATAAATGGCCAGCTTGACCTATTTCTAACTGACCAACACAATCACGATTTTCACAGGTTGTTTGGCCACCCTTTTTAGACATATGTACAAAACTCAAACATTATTGGTTCATTACTTAGTATATTATCGTGTCTTCAAGCATGGTCAGTGAGTCAAATGATTTGTTTTCGTCGAATTTCGTCGTTACATAAATTTTACTATTTGGTAATTATCTTTAGTATGATAAAAGATGTGAGAGCATATGTAATACATCAATAAAATGGAAAATTTGTCGCCTACATGGTGACATAAAACACAACAATATTGCATAATTTGATAATTCACAATACTTACTTAAATGACCCATGGTTAAGGACACTGGACCATGGCTCTTTTCAGACATGTTAGAAACTCTCAGAAAGTAAAACTTTTAACAATTATTTATGCAATATAATTAATCAATTAATATCCACATATTATTATAAATACATTTTGGTCAAATTGAAAAGGGTAAAATGTTTGAATTCTCAAATTTTAACAAACAAAATTTCCATTCCTTCTAAGGGAAAATGTAACTAGTAATTTTGAACACTGTGATTTTTTTCAAAAGCACTAAAGCTTATTCTCATTTTTTAAAGATGAATATCTATTATATTGGCTTCAATTATAGCTTATTTACAAATAAAAAAATGCAATTCGCTTTTTTAAAATGACTCTTGAACATAGTAGTGTTGCATATTTTCAAATAATTTTAGCACACTTTCAATGGTGGCTATATTTTTGTTAAATTATTAAATAATATTTTTTCAAACATAAGGTCGAAGAGTATCTTGCTAGAGATTGATTTTATAAAAAAAACCTCGACCTATCTCGATCAGAAGTAGGGTAGGCCAGTTACTTATTGAATGACCCTCGTATCTTGTGTAAAATGTGTGGCTGCGCTTTCAAACTATACTTTACAGACGATCATAGTGAGGTTGCTTTTTTGGTCACGTTGTGTTACTGTATTAACTTGATCAGACATATAATTTTCTGTTTCGTAACTCAACTCTTATCGTGTGTCACCACCACCACCACCGCCACCACCAAAGACAACAAACAAGAACAATGAAAACAGTAACATAAACACTGTAAAGCCTAGCGCTCCCATACAATTCCCAGCTTTATGTTTGATTGGGTTCTTCACGTCCCAGACAACATTTTTCAGTAATGTTGGAATGTTTCCTGGGTTAAACTATTAATAAGCAGATGATGAAGTAAGTTCTATTCAAGCAACCTTGACGAAACTTGGTATGTAAACAAGTGACATCGCATTCATTATGCACGTCATTTTCACGCAAAATACTTGCAATACCCAAACCGGTTGAGGATTTATGTGATGCGGGCAACACCTGTGCCCTGTTACTAATGGTGCAGGTGAAAACACAAAGTCAATGGTGTCGTTGTTCGTGCATTTGGTACTATTGCCTTTGTTACAGTTTAGTAACTAAAGGCAAGACTTCTTGCCAATGGTGTTGATGTTCGTGCCTTTGGTACTATTGCCTTTGTTACAGTTTAGTAACTAAAGGCAAGAATTCTTGCCAATGGTGTTGATGTTCGTGCATTTGGTACTATTGCCTTTGTTACAGTTTAGAAACTAAAGGCAAGACTGCTTGCCAATGGTGTTGATGTTCGTGCCTTTGGTACTATTGTCTTTGTTACAGTTTAGTAACTAAAGGCAATACTTCTTGCAAATGGTGTTGATGTTCGTGCCTTTGGTACTTTTGCCTTTGTTACAGTTTAGTAACTAAAGGCAAGACTGCTTGCCAATGGTGTTGATGTTCGTGCCTTTGGTACTATTGCCTTTGTTACAGTTTAGTAACTAAAGGCAAGACTTCTTGCCAATGGTGTTGATGTTCGTGCCTTTGGTACTATTGCCTTTGTTACAGTTTAGTAACTAAAGGCAAGACTTCTTGCCAATGGTGTTGATGTTCGTGCCTTTGGTACTATTGCCTTTGTTACAGTTTAGTAACTAAAGGCAAGACTTCTTGCCAATGGTGTTGATGTTCGTGCCTTTGGTACTATTGCCTTTGTTACAGTTTAGTAACTAAAGGCAAGACTTCTTGCAAATGGTGTTGATGTTTGTGCCTTTGGTACTATTGCCTTTGTTACAGTTTAGTAACTAAAGGCAATACTGCTTGCCAATGGTGTTGATGTTCGTGCCTTTGGTACTATTGCCTTTGTTACAGTTTAGTAACTAAAGGCAAGACTTCGATGTTCGTGCCTTTGGTACTATTGCCTTTGTTACAGTTTAGTAACTAAAGGCAAGACTTCTTGCCAATGGTGTTGATGTTCGTGCCTTTGGTACTATTGCCTTTGTTACAGTTTAGTAACTAAAGGCAAGACTTCTTGCCAATGGTGTTGATGTTCGTGCCTTTGGTACTATTGCCTTTGTTACAGTTTAGTAACTAAAGGCAAGACTTCTTGCCAATGGTGTTGATGTTCGTGCCTTTGGTACTATTGCCTTTGTTACAGTTTAGTAACTAAAGGCAAGACTTCTTGCTAATGGTACATTCTTGCCTAAGATGTTGCAATACCTGGTCCCGTGGTTAAAAAACCTTTCTTCATGCTCAACTCAACTGAGCATGAAATTTCAAACGCTCATAACAACAAAAATGCTGAAAATAACGATTTTTTTTTGCTTTTAACCCCTTTATATTTATCCTGGTCGAAACAGTGGCACATATGGAAGAAGCGATATGTAACAATCAAGCTTAAGTAACCCATTCACTATAAACATAACTGTAATTTTACGCTGGTCATATTTCATTTTTACTGCTTAAAAAGTTGAGTATAATATGCTTGTTTTTTCCATTCAAAGATTAACTACATTGATATCTCCCGGGTGATCACTGTTCTTTCACGGGTAGAAAACTTCATAAACAGAGAAGGACATCTTATGAGGGTCTTTTCGGTTCGTATATGGAGGCTGACAAATCGCCTAAACCCGTAAGCTTCTATGGTGTAAAATAGCGACACAAGGAGAATGTAGTGCTCCGCTCTGGTCTTTTAACTTCTTTTCTAATGCATCAGCAAACTGAAATTGTGTACGTGAGCACAGACAAGCAGCAAGGCTTAGGTGCAGTCTTAACAGAGCTATGCGACACGTATCAAATCCTCGTGGTGGTGCACATGTTAAGCACATAAAGCCTTTAAAATGGCGTTTTTGGATCTGCTTGCCTATAATATATTACAAGGACTGTTCAAATATGAATGCAAGTAGCTTCATAACTTTCTTCACATATATGCTACGACAAAATGTCATACCTTTCTCGAAAGAATTATTTGTCGCCTTTAAAATGGCACGAAACATAAAGAAACACTCACAATATTTCTCGAGTTACAGACCCTTATATAAAGACCATTCCTGTACACTGACATTTTTCTGAAGCAAATTGCGCTGCACCTGTGGTACACGTGCGGATATAGTGTCATATCTTTGTAAGTTTTAGACAAAATGACACCAAATTTTAAATGCAAGCTAAAGTAACAATCCAATAGTTGCTTTCATGATAAAGTTTATATAATCCTGTTTCAATCTCGAGTAATCGGGCACGCTTGTGACGTCATTAGTTTTATGATAAACGTCATTTTGAGTTATCTACTGGTGATGTAACAATGAACATCGCTGTGTCGTTTTCTTTGCGTTTAACTGAAAACATGCTAATAATGCCATAAGGGAGTTATCAAAACTCGCAGTCCTCTATTTACAGAGTGATCACATTTTATATCATTTTTCAAGCATTTTTCTGCTTCTTAATGACTTGTTTACATTAATTAAAATATGTTCAATCTGTCTAGTCCTCAAGACCAGGTGAGTAATTATATTGTAAATAATGCCTATAGTGGTCAAACTTAAAGTTTACGAGGACTTTTAAAATATGAATGCAAGTAGCTATATAACTTTCTTCACATATATGCTACGACAAAATGGTAAACGTTTCTATAAAGGACTGTATGTTACTTTTAAACTGGCACCAGACCTAAAGAAAAATATAGTATACTTATCGAGCTATAGCCCTTTGAATTTTGGTCACGTTCGTATACTAACAAACTCAATGCTTCGAACATATACCAGTGATATAGAAGAGCGTATAATTCTTTGATAAACAGGTGAAATTTCTTGAAACTTTTAAGGAAGTATCCCTATATTCTTATATAATGATTCTGTGAAAGTTGCCAAAATCTGACATGCTTTTGTTAAATTACAACGAATCGTTTTCACTAAAGTCTCCTTATGTTTGCAAATAAATGGTAAACAAAACACCACCTTTAAGTTTTCAGTTAAACTTATCTCTAACAAAATGCACGAAGCAACATTCTAACTTGTTTTAACTCAAAAACAATATGTTGATCGCTCAAACTGAGTTGTTGCTACAAATTATTGATGGATAATGGGTAATTTTTAAACGCTGAAAAGCATTTTTATCAAGTCAAAATGCCTTAAGTGAAAGGGTTATAGAATTTATACTTATTTTTTTGTTTTGTTATTACATTCCGTCTTTATTCTAAATTTGAACGTAAACTTTAATTTTGACCACTATAGGCATTATTTACAATAAAATTACTCACCTGGTCTTGAGGACTAGACAGATTGAACATATATCAACTAATGTAAACAAGTCATTAAGAAGCAGAAAAATGCTTGATAAATGATATAAAATGTGATTACCCTGTAAATAGGGGACGGCGCATTTTGAAAACTCCCTTATGACATATTTAGCATGTTATCTGGAAAACGCAAAGAAAACGACACAGCGATGTTCATTAATACATCACCAATAGATAACTCAAAATGACGTTTGTCATAAAATCAATGACGTCATAAACGTGCCTGTTTACTCAACATTGAAACAGGATTATATAAACTTTTTCCTGCAAGCAACTTTTGGATTGCCTATATGTGACATTGTGTTTCGTGTTATGTCCTTTTGATTTCTTTACTTTTGTATGTTGAGTTTTCTGTTTTGTGTACAATTTTGCACATTTAAACGGCGCAATTCACGAGGTAGAGCCAAGATGGAGAACAAACGAGGTAAGAAAGACGAGAGTATAAGTATTTTGATTCATCGGTCGTAATGTTAGTTTTTATATATTTGAAATCGATGCACCAAGTAACTATAACAGTCAAAAGTCTACCGGAGGCTTCCGGTTTGAGTATGCTACATACTGGATTCTCACTGTGAAAATAGGCACATAGACCCAGAACTATTCAATATAATACAGTTCGACTGACTATAATAGTTCGATCCATTTATATCGACCAATTAAAATTGTTACAGAAATTAATTCTGAGATTTTATTCTGTAGGTCTAGATCTGATACAGTGCAATAGAAAATAAGATGGCATTAAAGGCAAAACGTATCTATCTATCTATCTATCTATCTTGAGGTTATCTGTCTGTCAGTCAGTCAGTCAGTCAGTTTAAATGCTGTTTTCAAGCGTCACACCCATTTCTTGTGGTTATCTACCTTTCTGTTTGCCTAAATGCATTTTCTACCGTCTACCCCATATCCACAACCCCACCGCGACCCCGCCTACAAAAATGCTTGAGTTTATTCACCTTTCGGTCTGTCTGTCTGCCTGTCTGTCTGTCTGTCTGTCTTTCCGCCTGTCAGTCTGTCTGTTTTTCTGTCTGTATAAGAAAACAAGTAAGAATTACAAGGAAATTCCATAATCACTATGATGACGAGACACAGTACACAGACAGTCACACGACAGCAAGAAAGCATTCAAAGTTAATCAGTCAGTTTTCTGGCTATTTTCCTCAGCAAAATGACTGCAAAACTACATTTATAAAATCACTACGAACTTCACCACAGAATTAGAAGACAATACAGTAACCCCAAACAAAATGAGAGCAACAAGGAATAATGAACTAACAGCAACATACTCAATGCCATAGAACGAACAGTGGTCAAGATCACCGGGGAGGGGCTCTTCATCCTATATTCTGCTACTGTACATAAAGCTGTTTCCATTGCCTACCCTATACCCACCCACCACCCTATAAGTTTCTTGGGGTTATCTACATGCCTGTCTGTCTGTCTGTCTGTCTATCTGACTGTCTCCCTGCCTGCCTGCCAGTCTGTCTGTCTGTCTGTCTAATGTGGTGGGGTGAACAGACAATCGTTATATTGCAAGGCTATATGTGTACTTATATACTTTTTTATTATTTGACTTTTATCTTCCGCCCTTTTACTTCATCTTTTGTGTTTGGCCTTTTGTGTTTTAAATTTTGTCTTCTGAAAGGTTTCTTTCCTTTATTGTATTTTGCCTTTTGCGTTTTAACTTTCAGCTTTTTACTTTTGTCTTTTGTGTTTAAACTTTTGTATATTGTATTTTGACTTTGGGTTTTCGCATGCTAGTTCTATGATAAAAAGGCATCCAAGTACCCCTTCAAATTTTGGCAGCAGACAAACATACAGACAGACAGGCAGACAATTGATAGCGTATCGGATATAGGAAAGCGGTGGAAATAGAATGATAGATAGATACGTTTTGCTTTTAATGCCATCTAATTTTCGATTGCACTTTATTCGACCTACAGAATAAATAAATTGTGACTATTGAAATGAATCAAACTGTCATATACAGAATCGTCATAGATCTACTTGAATACTTTCACAGATAGCATGGTTGAACTGAAAACCTACAGTAGACTTTTTGGACTGAGATATTTACCAGCTGCATCGATTTCAAATGTAAAAAACGTTACACAGGATGCATTAAAATACTTGTAATTTTGTCTTTCTTACCTTTTTTTAATTTTTATCTTGGTTCTACCCCTATGAATTGTGTTGTTTAAAATGATGTACAACATCATACATAAAACATACATATGTATGCAAATTCATATATGAGCCACGTCATAAGAAAACCTGCATATTGAAATGTGAGAACAAAAAGGCACTGATTAGATGTGTCCTAACATGCTGGTCAACACATTTTTGATATCTTATTTCTTATTTCACAAGTTTAATATCTTATTTCAAGATTCTAACACACCTCGCCTATAGAGCCAATGCTAAAAACCCGTGAAATAGATCAGCTCTATTGCGTGAATTGTTGAGTAATAATTCACTGTTTGTTGGTCAGTTGTACGAAGATAAATCACTCGTGCTGTGCGCTCATGATTTGATCTTCTTTACAACTGACCTCCAATCAGTGAATTATAACTCAACAATTCACTGCTAGAGCTGATCTATTTCTTAATTATATCAAGTTTTTGAAGCTTAGAAGGTCAATTCGAGCCCAACATAGAAAGTTGGAAAATTTGAAATTTGAAAACGAGATGTTTAGTGATAAGGCTAATTGTCACTGTTTCAATGCTTTATCAGTTTCCCAGTGGATGCACAGCTGATCTTTGCATTTGTTTTCCGTATGTGTAAAATGCAATTCAGTTTGTATTGGACATCTCTTTGATCAGTTCGTTTTTCTTTATAAACATTTATTTGTCTATAGCTACACAGCCAAGTTTGTGTTGGACCTGTTAGAAGTCTGCAAAGCCAGGTTTTCTCATGATGAGGCTCATATGTCAAAGATTGTACAATGCAACTACTCATATTTGGCGTGAAAACTACTGGTCCCAATTTTCACAATTTACTTTTATTTTACAAGAATAACAAATTTAATGCAGGTACACTGAACGACTAACGAAACCTGGCACTTACGACTGAGTAAACCTTGCACTTTTCGTTTGTCTCTAACTTGTAAAGTACAAGTCCTAAGGCAAAAAGTAGAAGTTTATTTTAATAAAAGAGCATCAAATGTAATTTTTATTTTAATGCATACCACCATCAAATTGCGGTAAAGTATCTGCTTGACATGTTGAACTGGCTAGCACATTAAACCAGTGACCTTGACCTATATTTTACAATCTCCAATGGCTAGTATATTTATATTTGTATGTCAACACTTATGCTCTCATCAACCATAATGCTTAACAATATCAAACATAAGGCATAAGGCATCCCCTCAACATCTTGAGTCAGCACGCATCTTAATCTGATGACTTCGACTTAAATTTCAAGCTTCATTGACATTGTCATTTTTATGTCCAACTTCAGGATCTCGTTGAATATTGTGTCTACACCCACCAAAGCGTGCATAAGGCATCTCCCTAAAAACTGTGTTTGTTCAGAGACATTGACCTAAACTGAAACCAAGTTCTAATTGGTCAACATTTTGACCCATGACCTATAGCTTATGCTTTATTTATATAGGCCCAATGTCTTTGTCTCTCTTCTCGCAGAGGATGCAGCAAGCACCAATTTCCATGGAATTCTTGTTCTTTGTCAAAACACCCCCGTTTCATGTATGCTAATTACTTTGTTGTGGCTGTGAAGCCAAAGTACATCGCGTCAAAGTCAGAATGCAAAAACATTTCTGCCAATCCATTTGTGTTTTTCTTAATTAAAATTGAAATCACACGATCATCTCATCAAAATTTCAAGGAATGTAGATTGAACCTTAAAGAAATCTGTAATTAACTTAATTCAGAATGAAGATTTCATACATCTAAATAAACCAAATATTTATTTACTAGGAAATTAAGCAAAGCAATATCAGGAACGGATACAATAAGTTTCTAAACCCTGCCCATAAAACCACAAGGCAAAAGAGTCACAACGAGATTGATGGGAGTTAACAAATGACATATGATGAAACAATTAAGCAGCTATTTTCCAAACAGGTGGTGACTCTGAATTTGAACATAACTGAATAAAAATTACAGCTTAAATAGGGCAATGAAATGATAACACAGATGTTTTGAAGTAACCACAGCAAAGCACCAACTTGGAACGGTCAGTAATGCGTTACTAGTGGATTTAAGTTAACTTCACGAGGGTTCAGTCCTAATCCTCACTTTCGATGTGGTTCTAAAACATGCAATTGAATGGCCTACGTGGAGGTTTCCAACTCAACAATAAATCAACACAGACAACAAAGGAATCATAGGTAAAACCATGGTGGTTCAAGGATGAAGAGTTAACAGAAACAGCGCTTACTCTGACATTTCACATCGCCACTGGAACACTGGAAGGAATTAAGCCAAAAGTTGAATCCTAGTGAGCCAACACACAGAGTACGGGTAACGGTTAAATTGTGCGACAACTATTGCTAATTTCATATGTTAAGTAAATACAAGTTTTTAAAAATAAAATTAATTAGGATTACATTTCGCTGCTCCTCTATGGATGATGTAAAAGCTTCAATGCTTCATGTGTCTGACATGTGTATGCAATGCAAAGTAGGGAAGGAGGCAAAGTTCTGGATTCGATACTTTCAATTACCACACCTGACCCTGGATACCATATAAGAAAGTGACAAATACACTAAAACATTAAATACAGGAGAGCCAAGAAGTCAGCCCTTTCCTAGCAGATGACCACAAGGCTGCATGACACAGACAAGACAATATAGCAAAGACAAACATATAAAAAAGATCCACTAAAGAAATATCACCTTGGAATGGTCAGTAAGAAAATTACTGGAGGACTTAAACTAGTTTCACGGTACCAACCTCACCCTTAATTCTCATGTGGATCAAGACACATATATGCTTGGTTCGCATGAAAGATCCCTAGCTTATCAATGACTCGTCTCCAAGAACATATAAATCAAGATACAAAAAGGAGATAAAACAAAGATAAGGACCCAACAGAACATACAACTGAATACCGTAGCAAAAGAAATCAGTTAATTAAAACCCTGGTGGGCCTGACAGCAGACACAGCATCGGGCCCAAACCCTCTCATTTATAGATAAGTCTTTAATTTGGAACCATCAAAGCAAACCTCTTAATTTCCTACCACCACTGTCATCATATTAAGCAAATCTACTGCAGGTGAAAATAGTTAATAGAACTTGTGTTCACTCGTACATGTATATAAAGCCAAACGTGAGTGTTTCAGAGTTGTTTTTTTCAGTAGGTCTTTAAGTCCAATGAACAAATTCACTGACGTTTCAAAATCAGTTCTTGGGTTTTATAAGGCTCAGTATCGCCAGAAATTCATTTAAACACGTCTTCTTATAATGCATTTCTTAACATACAAAACTTGATCAACTTGATCTACTAGTGTTCAAAACTCTATGTGACCATCGAGTATGATATATCAGGCTATCCTTCTTGTATATCAACATTTTTTCTGCGCTCTTATTGAATGGAGATTCCATTTTCACCATGTGAGCTAAACACTCTGCGTTTTAACAACGGCAGCAACTAGGGCACACATTTGACCAGTAAAATATATCTAAGTAAGAATGACGGCAAAGATCAGAAAACAATACAAGCAAGTGCCACACTTGACCCAGGATACCACATGGGAAAGTGACAAAAACACAATTAAACATCATCACAAACAAGAGCCCTGAGTTCAGCCCTTTCCCATCAGGTGACCACACGGCAGCAATAAACAGACGCGAAAGCATGACAAACACAAGACATAAATAACACAAATGATCCACAAAAGAAGTACCGCCTTGGAAACGTCAGTAAAATATATTACTCGAGCGCTTAAACCAGTTTCACAGCGCCAACCACACCCTTAGTTCAGATGTGGATCAAGACACATAGATGTTTTCATCCCCAGTGGCATTGGCTGCTGTCTGTTCTGAGGTTGTGATTCTGTTGTTGATGATTCATTGGTTGTTGTTGCTCCCATTGTGTTGGGCCTTTGTTTTATAGTTTACTTCTTAATGTCCTTTCTAGTTTGTTGTCATCCTGCTGGGGTATAAAGAGCTGGTTGCTTTACTTTAATAATGTTGTCGTGTGGCTGTCAGTGTTTTTTGTATCTTCCCCTCCGCTGTCATGGGTTAGTCTGTGGTCTATGCTTGTGGCATTTCTTGGCCATACTCATCTGTTTTGGGCGCTTCTATCTAGTTCTGCGTAATGAGATCAATAAAACAGAGTCGGACGCATTCAACATAAAATGGGGTTGGTGTCTTGAAATTATCCTGTATCTCCCATGCCTTTAAAAAGCGCATCAAGCAATGTAAGCCATGGCGCCTCCGCGTTTCCCGCCATGGCTCTATTTGCTGATTGGAAACACAGTTTCCGTACATGAAGATGTCAAATCCAACAACCGAGTCTGCAGCTGTGTGTCTTAAAAGGGTTGCAGAAGCACAATTCTTTGTGCCTAGGCCACAACGTAGATCATCTGGTGTATCTAGAATAGTTCAAAACATCTAAATATGAGATGGGTTCTGATTGCTGAAATCGCTGTCGTGATTTTGTTTTTTGTTTGTTTAGGATACACATTAATTGTCGTCTACATAATGTAAACCAATGATGCACAAACTTAATCATTTGTCAAATTATACCATAATTAATTGTACTCTAGATTGGCCATTCATTGAAAGGAGGTATGATGAAACAAAATTAACAACTCCACACTGTGCAGCAAGATGACCACATTAATCTTGCAGAAACATGATTTAACCTGAAAATAAAAATGATGAATTATGAATATTATTAATTATTAATAGTAAAACATCTTCGGGTGCACAAATATATGTTTTTCTGCGTTGTGTTTTGCTGACTGGTTTCACATAATATACATGCATTAAAACAACTATTTAAGTATTTTTTTTAGAAAAGAACAGCTGATTTGATATCAGTGAAACTACCAAATTTTAAGGTTCTCATAGGTACAATTATTGCATTTTTATGGTAAACCCAAAGATCTCCAGTAGGACACTAGATGCGCTCACAAACAGTGATTGAGTACAATTTAGTTATTTCCAAAAAGACAGATACACTCATAGATAGATCGATTAATATATGGATGAATAGATAGATATATACAGTAAATAACATTTACTTAGATAGATATATAGATAGATAGATACGTTTTGTATTTCATGTCATGTATTTTTCGAGTGCACTGCATCAGACCTACAAAATAAAATCTTAGAATAAATTTCCGTAACAATTTGAATTTGTCAAACTATAAGAAGGGACCATATCGTGTCATATTGAATTGTCCTGGGTCTATTTGAATGCTCTCAAAGAGAGAGAGAGAGAATTGGTAGGGGCCTGATGCTTTGGCTGTTTGTCGGGCCCACCGGGGTTTACCTGTTGGATTTCTTTTGCTCCGGTATTCAGTTTAATTTACTGTTGAGTCCTTATCCTTGCTTTATCTCCTTGTTATATCTTGATTTATATGTTTTAGGAGATGATGCATTGATAAGTTAGGGGTCTTTCATGCAAACCAAATATTTATGTGTCTTGATCCACATCTGAATTAAGGGTGAGGTTGGCGCCGTTAAACCGGTTTAAGCCCTCCAGTAAAATATTTTACTGACCGTTCCAAGGCGGTACTTCTTTTGTGGATCTTTTATGTTTTTGTTCTGTCTTGTGTTTGCTATGTTTTGTGCGCGTCTGTTTATATGTGCTTTGTGGTCACCTGCTGGAAAAGGGCTGACCTCTTGGCTCTCGTTTGTGGTGTCTTCTGTGAGTTTGTCACTTTCCCATTGGTATCCTGGGTCAGGTGTGGTACTTGATTGTATCGATTCCTGATCTTTGCAACCTTACTTACTTTGTAGCAATCCCTGTATATTTTTGACTTTGTGATAGTTACCAGCTGCATGGATTTCAAATGTTAAATACCCCACTAACATTACATTTACAATGAATCCATTAAAATACTTACAACTTCGTTTTTCGCCCGTCTTTTTTCTATATCTTGTCTCTACCTCGTGAATGGCGCCGTTTAAAATGAACAACATCGTACACAGAACACATAAACAAGAAACTCAAAATACGAAAGTAAAAAGTCAAAACACCGAAATAAAAACGACATAACACAAAACACAATGTCACATATAGGCTTCCGTACTACTTAAACTTGCATCTAAAATTTGTTACCATTTTGCCTAAAACTTACAAAGATATGACACTATATCCGCACATGTACCAAAACGTGCATTGCAATTTGCTTCAGAAAAAACTTCAGTATACAGGAATGGCCTTTATATAAGCGCCTGTAACTTGAGAAATATAGTGAGTGTTTCTTTATGTTTCGTGCCATTTTAAAGGCGACAAATAGTTCTTTCCAGAAAGGTATGACATTTTGTCGTAGCATATATGTGCAGAAAGTTATGCAGCTACTTGAACAGTCCTCGTACGTTCAAATTCAGAATAAAGCCGCAATGTTATGACAAAAAAATAAGTATAAATTCTATAAGCCCCTCACTTCAGGCATTTTTGACTCAATAAAAATGCTTTCCAGCATTTAAAAATTACCCACTATCCATCAATAGTTTGTAGCAACAACTAAGTATGAGCGATCAACATATTATCTTTGAGTCAAAACTAGTTTAAATGTTGCTTCGTGTATTTTGTTAGAGATAAGTTTCACTGAAAACTGAAAGGTGGGTTTTTGTTTATCATTTATTTGCAAATATAAGGAGACTTTAGTGAAAACTATTCGTTGTAATTTAACAAAAGCATGTCGGATTTTCGCAACTTTCACAGAATCATTATCTTAAAAAAAAAGTCAAGAAATTTCACCTGTTTATCAAACAATTATACACTCTTCTATATCACTGGTATATGTTCGAAGCATTGAGTTTGTTAGTATACTTACGTGACCCTCATTTAAAGGGCTATAGCTCGATAAGTATACTGTATTTTTTTTAGGTCTGGTACCAGTTTAAAGGTGACATATAGTCCTTTATAAAAACGTTTACCATTTTGTTGTAGCATATACGTGAAGAAAGTTATGAAGCTACTTGCATTCATATTTGAACAGCCCTCGTATAGTAAATTTATCACATGACGTCGCGTCTGGGAGTTAAAAAATGAACGTCATGCAATAAAATCGATGAACCACTAGTGATTTGCATATCAGTGCGTAACGTTTGGACGTCCTTTAAAACGTGGTGTAAAAGAAGGTAAATCTTGACGTTTTCATGCTAAAATGTGATTTTTATATCATTTTAATGGCATGTGATAAATAAAATCTAACATTCGTGCTCCCATTTTATTGAATTTATTAAACTCGTTGAGAAAAAGAGATAAAAAGCTCGGCAAGCCTCGCATTTTATCTCTTTCCCTCGTTCAGTAATTTCAATAAAACATGAGCACTCATGTAAGACCTTCTATGCATACACATGTCGATTGAAAATTTGTTCAAAACCCGGTCTGGTCACATAATTTTGAAGAGATCAGTCAGAATATAGCACATCCAATAACCAAATGCAAAAACAAAACAAAACAAACTTACTGTTATAAACAAAGCGCGAAGAAAACCGGGAAACAAAATCCTAACTTTCATGTTTTGCACTAAATACCAATTGAAACATCGTATTAAATGACCATTAATTATTTTCTCTTCGATTTTATTGATATTTACTTCTACGGAGGTCCCAGAGGAAATGACAAATTGTTGACCTCCTTCAAATCCGGTGGCACTAGCATTTCTGACCAAACACAATCGACCCACGCCATGGGAAAAACTGTGTTTGTTGCTTTTGAGGAAAACAAAGACGCTGATCAGACTGTGCAGGCAGATGCGCAGTCTGATCAGCGTCATTTTTGCGTCTCTAATATTGTAGCTATACTAGTTCCATCCAAAGTTCAAGGTTTTGGCTGGTTTATGCAGTTGAGCAGACTGGTTTGAGAATAATAGTACACTAACAACAAAGACATGTGCGGATCCAGAACGTTTTGACAGAGGGGGTCCAACTTCGACAACGTTTTTTAGTTGAGGTGAGAGATTATCCACATACCACTAAACGCGGGCCATCATCGTCTTGCCAGCGTTAAATGGCGTTTCGCTGGCGTGGCGATGAATGCCCAGCATTGAATGCTGGCTTAGCAGCTTTGTAATTTTCCAGGGGATTCGTACCAGTATTGCTAAGAAACCCTATATTTTTGTGATTTTTGTAATTTTTCAGGTGGGGGTCCGGACCCCCTGTCCCCCTCTGGATCCGACCACGAAAGCGCATCAGTACCATCAATATATTGCTACAAATAAATACTTGTAACAAGGTGTTGCTGTTCCGGTTGACTTTATACATACATACATAGGTACTATTTTGACGAAACTTAGAGGATATCGACTGTTCATGGTACAATTCAATTATACCAAGATGGCCAATAAGTACTGATATAGATGGTTCCGGACTGATGGACCCCCCCCCCCCCCCCGACAAATCAAAATAACAAAAATGACCGATATATAAAACTATAGAAGTTGTCGATCCTGTCAACGTTCCGAACGCAGAGAACGTGGCAAAATCAATCTGAGTTCTTTAAAGCCGCATGCACATCCTCCGTGCACGACATAAGCACCTGAAAAGATCAAATAGCTTCTATTAACAATGGGGCGGCAGAAAGTCAGCTCTGACAGACATATTCGCACAAGCGGCATTAACCATTTCCCCTTCACTCACAACAAATTTCGCCTGTATTGTCTTCCGTAGACCATAATGGTCCCATATAAGACGTATTATTGAACTGTTTAGTTACTGTAAAGGCGGCACCTCATGAATGCGTAATTAGGACTGGTCTACCTTAGACATCGGTAAAAACTGAAAATGTGGCGTGATTTTATTCAAAAGTAACTGTACCATCTTGCGACATCACCTCAGTAAATACGCAAAACATATTATGATGTAATCCTAAAAACGCCAGAAAAGTGACTGCATCCGTAAATGTCTGTTAATTGGTTAACGTTAGTATAGAGGCAAACACTGTGGACCCAGATCAGACGGCTCCCACAGGAGCCGTCTGATCTGGGTCTGCACTGTTTGTCGAAGTTGCTTCCAACGACAAAAGCAGTCGACATTTGTTGTATTGACGCTCTAAGGGTTCATAAATGTAACGGTCAGGATTTATATGAAATGCACGCACGTTTACGCAGCTCAAACAACTTATTAAGTCTTTACCAAATAGATAGAACCTGATTTCCCTTCTTGAGCAGATGAAATAGCCGAACCACGCCCAGATATGAACATTAAAGTTGCCGCTTTTACAGTGACTGATTAGCTCTATAATATTGTTCTTACGTTTTGATTCTAAGCTTAAAAGCGCGCAAATAATATATGCAGGAAACTTAAGCCTAGCGTCCTTTTTGTGGGACATAGGCAAACAGTGGAAACCCAGATCAGACGCCGCAGAACGCAGTGTCTGGTCAGGATCTTCACTGTTTGCTTACAGAATGTTCTTTTAAAATTTGAATAAAAAAGAAAACTACCACCCAACAACCCTTAAAACGGAAATGGACTGGTCTAATTGATAACAGTGGGAAATTCCTCACGGCTTAAATGGGTTAGCAGACGACATTTTCAGGGATAAAACACTGACAGATAAGGGCTAATACTGGAACAGAGATTCTAAAACATTAAACTACACCGTGCTAAAATATAGAACGGTACTTTGGCCAAATAGTTTCTTTCATATACTTGCAATGCTAACAAATCAAGCGGGGTCTGTTTGCTCGATTGTTTGATTTATACAACAGGCCTTTGAGTTAATGAAAATCAAATGCGACACTAAAATTGACCGGATATGGCACTGTATTTTCTTTTCCATTCGGACCATAGACTTAAAAGACGTAATCAGTAATATAATCACAATACATTTCTCGAGCACGCCTATGAACTCGCTGTTCTTCACTAGATGTCTTTTCCCCGTATAAAGTACATATATACTGACGCCAAGAAAAAAAGCCTCATCTAAAAGTCTTTGACTGATCAGACTAAAGCTATGAATTCTATAGTGCTTATAACATCTTATCAGTCAAGCGTATCTCATGAAAACAAAATAACTGAAAGAATATTTGAGGCTGAGAAAACGACCTGGGCCCGGAATTACAATGATGCCTCCTTAAAGTTAAGCAAGACTTAAGTTAAGTATTGATATTTCAACATGCTATATTAATTGCCTAGATCGATGTGGTATTTATGGTCAAAGATATCACTGTGACCTTCAGAAAAATTAAAACTATTTTGATTTTATCAGTTTTAAACCTTATTTTTCGCATCCTGAAAAAATCAATACTTAACTTAAGTCTTCCTTAACTCTAAGGAAGCATTGTAATTCCAGGCCCTGGTCACAAGTTTCGTGTGACACAAGATTTTAGCCACATTTGCTTTGTTTCCAGACACAATCCGTTGGCAAAAAACGTGTTTTACCATTGTAAAAAGTCTCTATTTTACCAAAAATGCGTTTATAATGTTCAGACAATGTTTGTATGCGTCTGCTGAACGAAACAACTTACCCCACCCACCTTTTCGCCATGCATTTCAGTAAAGCTTAAACGTCATGACTTTGCAAAGTGGGTGATGATATTGTTACGAATCATTTGCAAAAGTCTTTAATCTTTAACCAGCGACGATGGCATGGGAAGTGCAACCTGGCACGTGTTCCAGACGGCCGTTTTGGATGACGTTAACGTAGACCAACGACTGGCCATTGGACGTTACAGCTCATGTTAAATAACGTTATTTTAAGTAGGCATATTATATGTACATTACCTAATGTTCTCCCTTATCATTTTTCCATTACTTAAAATGTCCCGGAATAACAGCGTGGTTCCGACTAGATTCGGGGACGAATCAATTTAAAGCAGGGAAATATGTAGTAGGGATAGGTATATAAAAACACTTCTACTGCCTTGCGGAAGAAGCCGGCTTTTACAGCGACGTGGTAGAGTGTTTGCCTTTAGATCCTGCGGCCCAGGTTCGATTCCCACCTCGGGCGGTTGGGATTTTTCTGCACCCTGAGACATTTGGTGGCCAGTATGGGGGTCCACTGCTTGTATTTCGGGCATCACTCAGCAAGAAATGTCCCGGAATAACAGCGTGGTTCCGAGTAGATTCGGGGACGAATCAAGTTAAAGCAGGGAAATATGTAGTAGGGATAGGTATATAACACACTTCTACTGCCTTGCGGTAGAAGCCGGCTTTTACAGCGACGTGGTAGAGTGTTTGCCTTTAGATCCTGCGGCCCAGGTTCGATTCCCACCTCTGGCATGTGGGATTTTTTTCTGAACCCTGTGACATAACCATTTCTGCCAAATATTTCAGTTCTGTCCACTGGTTTCAGAGCAGTACATTTTTTAAGTTTTTTCCCATAGATTCATAATGGAAAACCGCCACGCTCCCTGGTGGCCATGTTTTTGACGCCCTGGTGGCAATGTTTTTGACGGATCTAATTCATTTTAACTAGAAGGTCACCCAATGTTTATTTCTACATTATTTTGAATTCTGCCCACCGGTTTCAGAGGAGGAGATCTTTAAAGTGATTGTTACCACGATCAGCCACGCCCCTGGCGGTCATGTTTTTGAAGTATTAAAATTCTTTAGCTATTTTTGTATAGGGTCCCCTGGTGACCATTTCTGCCAAATTAATTTTAATTCTGACCACTGTTTTTTCCATATGTACACAATGGAAAATGGCCGCGCCCCCTGGTGGCCATGTTTCAGAAGAGATCTTCAAAGTTTTTGTTACTACTATCAGCCACGCCCCTGGCGGCCATGTTTTTAAAGTATTAAAATTCCTTAGCCAACTTGTATAGGGTCACCTAGTGACCATTTCTGCCAAATTAATTTTAATTCTGACCACTGTTTTTTGGCCATATGAACACAATGGAAAATGGCCCCGCCCCCTGGTGGCCATGTTTCCGAGGAGATCTTCAAAGTTTTTGTTACTACTATCAGCCACGGCTCCTGGCTATGTTTTTGACGGATTAAATTTCTAAAGCTTATTTTGTAGAGGGTCACCAAATGACCATTTCTCCCAAATTATTTTTTATTTTGACCACTTGTTTCAGAGGGGAAAATTTTTGAATTTCCTCATATGTACACAACGGAAACTGGCCACGCCCCCTGGCGGTCCTGCTTTTGACGGATCAAATTCGTTTAAGCAATATTTTTAGAAGGTCATCCAATGTTTATTTCTACATTATTTTGAAGTCTGCCCACCAGTTTCAGAGGAGAATATCTTAAAACTTTTTGTGACCACAATAAGCCACGCCCCCTGGCGGCCATTTTTAGCTATTTATGTAGAGGATCACGTCAGGAACGTTCCAGTGAAGTTTGGTTAAAATTGGCTAAGTTGTATATAGGAGGAGTTGTCATTTAAAGGAAATGGTTGACAACGCACGGCGACGCGCAGGACGCTTGACGCTCGACGGACATTGTTTGATCCCAATAGCTCATTTTGAGCACGAACTAATGAAGGGTCATTATTCAATTTGTTATTTAATTCAAGTAACGTACATAACAACATAGAACGTCATAATTTTGTTCCGAAAGCTATCATGTGTTCTATAGGTATCCAGCATGCAGACTATATATGTAATTTAAATGATAAGACGGTCTAATGCCTTCTTTCTGTAGATCAAGCTTTTATTTTTGTTGTCTTAATTTCATATGGTAACATCTTTTTATTCGACGCCGCTTGGATTGTTATTCAAGATATGGTATGTCTGCGAAATTCCCCAGGGGACGAGATAACTGACAAGAGAACTGACAAGAGAGAATGGAGTTGTGAATATATTCCACGGGCGAAATCCAGACTCCTCTTTTGTTAAAAAAAAGAAAAAATGTTTAATTCCCATGTAGGTTTCGTCGAAGGACTTTTCAACTTTTAACCCTTAAACGCCCGCAAAAATGCACGTGACAATATCGTCTGATTAAGTCATCAGCTGTATATATTAGCTAATTGCAATTGACTAATTTAATTATAGAGAAACAATGTGGACCCAGATCTGACTGCTGCTTCAGATCATGGATGTTAACTGTTTGTCAAAAAGGTTTCTAAACCATTTTAGCAGACGACAGAACAGACGTCATGTGATGCGATTGTCGTTTTAAGCGTTAAAGGCTCTGACCATGTCAATCTCTATTTGCGCTTCTATACAAGATGTCCTTGGGTATGGTTTAAGTCACTTAGCCATTTAGCCTTGACCTGACCTAAGGACACATAAATGAACAATCACTTATGAAAAGGGCTCTTATAGAATAGGTGTTAATACTTTTAATAAGTCGTCTGCTTTGTCGTCTGGAACTTCTGTTTTATATAAAGTGGATCTTAATCAGACTGCTCCAGAGCTATCTGATCTCCGGTCCACATGATCTGCAAGCAAGTGACAATTCCGTGTTTTATACTGTTTAAGTGAAAACTGCAAAAGAGAACATTAGCAGACGACGTTTTTAGCTTTGATATTCAAATTGGGGTGAGCACACGAGATGCTGGTGCTTATAGTATTGGAGAGCAGCAACAAGGTTCACTTCTCGCTTATACAAAGTACCAAAGTTGAGAAAGACTCAGGCCATATTTTTGACCTATAGCCTCAATGCACAAAGAAAGTTAGGGTGTAAAGATCAGAAATCGATACAATCAAGTACCGTACCAATGGGAAAGTGACAAATTCACAGTTATACACCACAAACGAGAGCAAAGAAGTCAGCCTTTTCCCAGCAGCAGTTTGTTGCTATGCCTTTGTGCGCGTCTGTTTAGTGTCTTGTGGTCACCTGCTGGGAAAGGGCTGACCTCTTGGCTCTCGTTTGTGGCTGTTTACTGTGAGTTTGTCACTTATCGGTACCCTTGGTCAGGTGTGGTACTTGATTGTATCGATTCCTGATCTTTGCACCCTTACTTACTTTGAAGGGGAAAGTATGACTGGATCTCCTGTTAAGAACAGTTCTAAATCATACAAAGCCATCCCAGAGGTAATTTCTTTATTACTTCCAGAAATTTGTCCAAAGAAAGAGTGTTCAGATTTTGTTCTGAAGCCGAGGTCATCCCTTCTAGATCTGTCATATTCTGGGAATGCCTATTAAGAGATTCGAACCCATGGAGCTACAAGCTTGGAATATGGTGGCCATACATTCTTATGCTGAATTTTTTGCAGCGGCATATATCAAATCCTTACAATCGGAGAATTTAGATGCTCCAATACTTAAGAAAATGCTTACTTAAGTGTTTCTCTTCCATGGCAGTACAGTAAAACCTGTGCAAAACGGCCACTCAAAAATAGACCAAACAAAGATCTTAATGACTAATGGTAGCTTAATGAAGGTCAAAATATTGGAGAATGCCTTGGAGCATTCTCCAATATTTTTGACCTACATTAAAGATCAACTGAAAAGGTAAAAAAAGTTTTTAGCCAAATATTTCAGCTAATAGCTATTATTGTGGGAAAGACATTGCTGAAAACCCCATCTAAAAACTCCTATCCATTCAAAAGTTATGCCTATTTGAATTTCTGACAAGAATTTTTTCCCAAAACAGACTGGAAAAACTCAAAATAGATTATATCCAACAATGCATTATTCTGTGATGTCATATGAGGCTTGAAATTTTTCATTGAATTTAAATATTTGCAAATGCAAATAAGTTGTCAAACTTTAGTATGCTTTTCTGCAAAATAAAGAAGATTGATCTCGCATAAATGGTTTTCTGTATTTTAAATTTCATTTGAGTAAAATTTTATGCTTTAAATTCAAATTCAAATAAAAATTAAAATTCACTTTTATCATGCACTTCTTATTCTAAATAATACAAAAAAAGTGAATCAAATTTTTATGATACCTTATTTTGAAAAATTAAAATGTTAATCCAAAACATGTTGTCTTGAAGGAAAAAAAATACATTTTAAAATTTCAAAAGAAAAATTTAAAATTCAATTTATCGCTCTTCTACGCAAATTTACCAAAAATCATTTAATTGATCAAAATATAATTTAGGCAATTAAAACATTGGCATTTTCAAACTGAAGGTAAACTTTCCAAATACACAGTTTGAGATATTTGAAGTTAAACCACCTTTTTAAATCCTCATATGACATCACAGAATGGTGCACTGTGGGATAGAAACTATTTTTAGTTTTCAAAGTCTGTTTTGGAAAACCAAAACCAAGTCTGAAAATTCAAATAGCCATAACTTTATTAATAATTGGAATTTTTTGATGCGGTTTTCAGCATTTTACTGTATGATATAAGTTGTTTCATTTTAATTCATTTCTAAAACCTTTTCACATGATCTTTAAGCGATTATTTTCGGTATTATTGAAAGTGGGTGTTTACACAGGTTTTACTGTACTGTTAGCCATTGAATTGTTACAAGCTAAGAGAGAATCCGCCATTGATAAATCCAAAATCCTGACTGATTCAGCAAAAGACAAGCTTTGTTCATTATCTATAACAGCGGAATCATTGTTTGGCGGTCAGGTTGCTGAAATCTAGAAGTTAATTCTGAATCTCACAAGCACACTTTATTGCTTCTTATTTTGGTAGAGGTATTAAGTCTGCTATTTACGAATTCAGGATTCCTAAACGTCCACCCAAGAAACCTAAGCCACCGGGAGTGTGTGTGGGGGGGGGGGGGGGGGGCTGAAATGCATTTTACTGGTACCAATGCTTCGCCCTAGATTCTGCTATTGTTGAAGTACAAGAACTGTTCTGCTCGCACGGAGGCCATCTAACTAATGCAATGTATTATCATGGAGAAACACTCTAATCAAACTAACACACCATGATGAAACAAAGAAAAGGGCTCATGATTCACAGATAGTCAGAGCTAAAGAAAACCTCAAGTTGAGCCACGGTGGGTCTAGCTACATATAAGCATCAGGCACCAACCCACCGATTAAAGCTTTACGTCAGAGCCATTATAGAGTCTGAGGCCTGACCCGCCGTCGTGCAATTAAAGAGGAAACCATAGCTATAAACCATGATTGGGCTTAAAAGTAGGCATGCAGACAGTCGCATGATATCCAGGTTATATCCAACCCTTATATAACGTTTTACTATCTTTTTTGAATTGATCACTAAAATTAGGTTTTCCAACAATTCGTTTGAATTTATAAACTTAATCACCATTAAATATAGGTTCTGATATGCCTTGTTGCAGAAGAGTCTTTAACCCAATGTTGTATTTAAGAATTAACTCTGAGTGTCTGTGGTAGAATTTAGTAAACGCTTTTCGAATTTTATGATATCTATAACCTTGTTTTAAGAACTTAGCAGTTAAAAAAAGTTTCTGTTGTTGAAGTCATCAACTTTAGAACACACTCTAGCAAATCGGATAAGCTGAGAAATATATACACCATAGGAAGGAGAGGGAGGAACATCTCCATCAAGAAATAGGAAATTTACAATTTCAAAATTAAAATCATCCCGTTTATCATAAATTTTAGAAGAAACTATGCCATTTGTTATTGGCAAGTTCAAGTCCAAAAACAGAGCTTCAGTATTAGAAGAATTTACCTTATTTAATTGAAGTTCAGTGGGATATATGTGACCTACCATTTGTCCAAAATAAGGATTATCAATATTAAGTAAGTCATCTAAATATTTGGAGGTTGAGTTAAAAGCTTCAATAATATCAGTTTGATTATTGTCTGACAGAGACAACATAAAGTCTCTCTCATAACAAAACAAAAACAAATCTGCAACAAGAGGAGCACAAGTAGTACCCATTGGAATACCTACAATATGTCTATATAATTTCGAGCCAAATCTTATAGTTATATTGTCCAAAAGATAATGGAGCGCATCACACATTTTCTGACATGACCACAATTCATATTGTTTAGGTTGTTCAGAAGTAAAAAAGGCAATTTTATCATTACAAGCCAAATAAAGTGAGCCCTCTCTGTTAAATGTTTGTTCAATTAATTCTGTTAGTTTTTCTTTGATTAGATTATAAGGCAATGTAGTATGGAGAGTAGAGAAATCATATGTAGACAAACCAGATGCTAGAAAACCTCTATACTTCAATTTACTAACAATTTCACCTGAATTTTTAATAGACCAAAATATTTTTTTACCATTTCTTTCATAAACTGTTGTGCAATATTTAATGACATGGTTTTTAATCGTTTTTAATCCTATTAATCAAGAATCCAACCCTCCAAATGTGATTCTGCTATAGTTAAGCCTACTGGCGAGATGACGAAGTTGAAATTCAGTTTTAATTATAAAACTTATTTTAACGAAGATACTCACCGATGGGCTAGCTTGAATTTTCCATCCTCCCATCCTCATTCTTTTGGGGCAAAGGAATTTCTGACGCATGTGCGCTTTTGCGCTCTTATTATGGTTCCCATGACTGGTTCCATATCATATAGAACGGTCCTCGAACTTTGCAGGGAGTAAGGGAAACTGCTATAGCTAAACCCGATGGTAAGTTTCTTCCTTAAAATAAGCTTTATAATAAAAAAAACTAAATGTTAATATATAAAAAAATAGAGATTGTATATTTTTCATTTTTGAAATAAAGTTGTTTTTAAGTTGAACACCGTTTAAGAACAAAAGTGGATTTCTGAAATCAATAAAATGATAATTAACGTTTATCATATGACGTCGCGTCTGGGAGTGAAATAACGCCATGCAATAAAATCTGTAAACAACTAGTGGTTTATCGATTTTCGGGAAACGTTATGACGTGCATAACAACGTTGCGTACATGATGATGACAAAATCATAACGTTTTTACGCCAGAAATGAGATTTCAAAGTATTTGTCATATGATAAATAGAATCTAACAGTCGTGCTCTTGTATTATTGAATTTATTAAACTCGTTGCGAAAAAGAGATAAAATGCTCGGCAAGCCTCGCATTTTATCTCTTTTCCCCAACTCGTTTAATAAATTCAATAAAACATGAGCACTCATGTAAGATCCTCTATGTAAAACATGGCCTAACAATAATAGTTAATAATGTGATTAATGATTTAAAGCCAATAAAATCATAGGTGAAAATACCCCACCCACTAAACTTATAAATTTAAAAATAAAGGATATTTCGCTTTAAACTGCACATTTAAAAAAGCATATGACGACTATTTAGCGTTTTAACGATGAAGCTAAAGTTTCCAGAATAAGCAAAACATTTTGGTATCACTCACGTTACTGTTGCTACGGTACCTAGCCATATATTTGTCATTTTACTACGGGGTTTTAACTCAGAAATGGAACATAATTTGAAGGAAATGCAAAACACTTTTGTCAGTATGTTTCACTGATTAGGATGAGTGACAGTTTGTTTTATTTCCTATTTGATTCTGGATTAATATATGCATGTTTGTCATGCCAATCACCTGTCAAGTCATTCTTCAGAAAATCACATAGTTGTTAATATTTCAATGCAACATTGCAAAACAAAGGGGTAAATTTATTATTGAACATGACCGCTAATTATCATACTGTACAAACTTAGCGCAATCACACTGTTGTATACTAATACTGAAATATGAGATTTATCCACACCTAGCAACACCTAGCCACAATTGTAGGGATACATTACCCTGCCCACTAATATTGCATTGAAAACCATTGTATATACATATAATATTCATTGTCTTTAAATTAATTTTTTTGCTGAAGCAAATAAGACAACTGAGTGCAACATACCATGTATGGTTAAAGCAAGTGAACTTTTTCACAAACATTGTTCTTGTTATGGTAGTTAAAGGAAGAAATTACTCATTAGCAAGTGCAAACTATTCGGAAAAAATGCATGGTTTATTAATTTTTCGTTTCATATACTGGCATATACGAACAAAATTCTGGCTTTAAAAGGAAAGATTCTACAGTAAACCAACTTTTAAAAATTGTTCATCAAATATATCAGGATATTAATAGCGGCAAAGATACTTGCCTCGTTTTCTTGGATGTATCAAAGGCATTCGATAAAGTGTGGCACAAGGGCCTTTTATTCAAACTACGGCAGCTTGGAATCGCTGGTACTCTCTATCATTGGTTAGAGCATTATCTTACCGCTAGATCTCAAAAAGTCGTAATAAATGGCATATCCTCGTCATTAAAATACCTCCAAACTGGCGTGCCTCAGGGCTCAATTTTAGGACCATTACTATTTTTGATTTACATAAATGATATTATAAATGGCCTGCAATGCAACGTCAACTTGTTTGCTGATGACACATCCATTCAAAAATGCCTGGACAACTACGAAGCTTTCAAAGTAATAAACGAAGATCTGCTCAAACTTTCTTCTTATGGTTCGCAATGGTTAATTTCATTTAATGCATTAAAGACTGAATATATCATAGTATCCAAGAAAAAAACACGTGGAAGTCATCCGGACTTATTTTTAAATGATACCAAAATCACTGAAGCAAATCATCACAAACACTTGGGATTAATAATAAGCAATACAATGTCTTGGTCTTACCATATAAATGAAATACTGGCTAAAGCCGAAAAAAGACTCTCAATAATGCGAAGGTCAAAACATATCCTTCCAAGAAGCTGTCTTGATAAGCTATATAAAAGCATGATACGTCCATTACTTGATTATTGTGATGTAATTTATGATTCTTGTACCATGTATGAAAGCCAACGACTTGACAAACTACAAAGGAAAGCCAGTTTATTATGCACTGGTGCTTTTAGAATCACTAGTAATGAAAAAGTATTAAAAGAATTAGGGTGGTCAAAGTTGGCAAACAGGAGAACAAATCACAGGCTTGTTTTATTTTATAAAATACTAAATAATTTGGCCCCTCAATACCTAAAACGTTTATGTAACTTAACATCGCATAATACAAACAATTATCTGCTCCGAAGAAATAACTCCTTCCTCGTACCAACTATACATAGGGAATCGTTTTCTAAATCTTTTTTTCCAAAAACAATTCGAGATTGGAATAACTTAGCAAATAGCATAAAGCAATCACAGTCGTTGACTATTTTTAAAACCAAAGTTAAATCCTTATATGAGCCACTGGTTCAAAACAAATTGTATTGTTATGGCCACGGCCTCAGTAAAGTGAATCATTGTAGAATACGTCTAGGTCTTAGCCACTTAAATTCACATTTGCATCACTATAATCTTATAGACTCCCCCAGTTGTTCAAATCCCGAATGTGGAAGAACCCCGGAATCTGCAGCGCATTATTTTCTTAGTTGTCCCAGATACAACAACGAAAGACGCGTATTGTTTGAAAGTTTATCACGTAAGCTATTTCCAAACGTAAATTACAACACATTTATCATATTAATGCCTGATCATATATGTACAATTTTACTAGAAGGCTCCGAAGATGCTTCATATGAAGAAAATACTTCGATTTTTGATGAGGTGTTCAAATATATAGACTCAACACAGCGGTTTAGTACTTTTGAAGATATGTTTGACACCTCAACAGATATTTAACTCCTCGTTCGTATAAATATACGAGTTCTGGGTACTGCTGAGGAATCTCCGTCCTGGGCCCGGAATTACAATGCCTCCTTTCTTGGGTTAAGTTTTGATATTTCAACATGGTATATTGAATGCAAGGTGGATTGCCTGGGTCGATGCGGTATTTGTGGTCAAAGATTCAGAAAAGTTAAATCTATTTTGATTTTGGTTCTTCGCGTCCTGAGGGATCGATGCTTGGCTTGGGTCTTCCTTGACTCTATGGAGGCATTGTAATTCCGAGCCCTGGTCATTATCTTCTTACCTGTGTGCGTGTATGGTTGTGTCAGCATTGCTAACTTTGTTAAATACCTTAAAAACACGTTATTACGCACACTTGTTCTTTTATTTACTGCTTCAACATGGGGTGACTGCTCTTTTTTCCTTTCCCTACACTTTTACTTTCTCTTGTTTGTATTTGTCTGTTTGTCTGTCCATCTGCTTGTCTGTGTGTGTGTCTGTCTGTCTGTCTGTCTGTTTCTCTGCCTGTCTGTCGGTCTTTCTATCTATGTGTCTGTCTGTCTATGTGTCTCTGTGTTTGTATGTCTGTCCGTGTGAGTGTCTGTCTGTATGTCATTATGTATTACGTATATATGTATGTTGTCTTTATTGTCATAAATGTCTGTAAATTGTTACATGTAAGGAGACCAACTAGTAGCCCCAGGGCTGTTTGGAATCCTTGTAAAATAAATAAAGCATTAAATTGAATTAAATATACTGGCATCTTTATGCACATCTTTTAGAACATCATTTTGTGTAAAAATATTTTTGTGTAAAATATGTTGCATAATTTTATTCATGTTAAGTAATGAAGATCGACACCATATAACGCCCCCTTAGCAATAGAAGGTTCTAAGTGCATTTTTCATACTTTTGAGAAAATGCGTTTAAAAGGTTTGTAGTCTCCTGAAAACAAAACAGGCTTAACATGTCAAAGATGTTTAATGCAGTTTGTTTGCTAACCTCAAAGACAATAATTTAACCAAGTTGTTGTAATAAACTCATTTTCAGCAGTTTGTTTTGAAGAAAATAAACAAAAAAGTTTAAATAAAGATGGAGAAAATGAGAAACAGTCATATAACAAAACAGTTGATGTTTTCTTGGAAAGCTAAGGTGAGCGTAACTTTACCTTCATGTCCTTTTGCCAACCGCAAACGAAAGCATCAATTGTATGCTGTACAATGTAAGAATGTGGCACCTCTGTGTAGGAATGTGACATATTAATGTAAGAATGTGACATCTCTATGCAAGATTATATGACATAAATATTTAAGAATGTAACATCTCGCTATATAAGAATGCGACATATTTATGTAAGAATGCAACATATGTATGTAAGAATTTGACATATATATGTAGGAATGTGGCACCTGTCTGTAAGGATGTGACCTCTTTATGTAAAAGTGAGACATCTGTATGTAAGATTGTGACATATGTATGAATGTATGAATGTAAGAATGGGAAATATGTATATAATAATGTGATTTTTTTACACATGTGACATCTCTATGTAAGAATGTTACATCTGTATGTACATATCTATGCGTGAATTTGACATTTTATATAAGAATAAGCTATGTGGGCTGGGCCACGTTGGGCAGTCGGTAACGTGTCTGGCTACAGATGCGTGTCTGACTGCAGATCCAGGGGTCGCGAGTTCGATCCCGCTCCGGTCCCATACTTTCGTGGAGATTGATCATGAAATGATTTCTATGGTCATTCTCCTCCCTTCCGCTGATTCTTTCAAGAAGGGTTGTTGTCAGTTACAAGCGAAAGTATATGCACGAATTACTGGTTAACCGCTTGTTCAAGCCTGCCCAGGAAAAAGTGTGGTTAGGTGAACTGACCGTCCCGCAATGACCATAGCTGTTGACTTGGGACGTAAAGCAACAAAACAAACAAACAAATAAGCTATGTGTTGAATGATAAAAATGCTCTTTGACAAACGACATCTTTTGTCAAAATATAGTTGAATTCTATTTAAAAAGGTGGTATCTGTCAAATGGCACCTTTGTCACCAAATACCGTATTGATTAGATCAATTTGGTTAAAGCAAAAGGTGTTATTTGTCATGTAATACCTTTTAACTCTCAATAACTTATACAGTGGTCACACTTTGCTTCCATTCATAATGTGTTATGTGACATATAGCTCCTTCTTCCGCAATTTGAACAGAAAATATCACTTTTTACCGCTAACAAAAATATATATGCACATATGACCAAATGAAATTTTGTCGCCATCCATTTTGTTCAGGGAATACAGCCATGATAATTTATGGGATGATGGATACCATGATAAGAATCGTTAAAGTTGAAATATCTCAGTTTTGTTGAAAATGTTAGACGTCACCTTCTACCACTAAGGGGCGATATTTCGATATAATCGATAGGTAAAGGAAATTCGTTATATGGAAGATGAAAAATCCCTTCTTACTACTTAAGTATCTGTATTTGATCTCGTAACATCTTAAATCCCAGAATGCTAAGGGGTCTATCAGTTGATACCAAAGCATATAAAATCATAATAGAAACTATCATGACTTTTTTGTAGATTTTTTGCAGTTGCTTATATGTAGTTTTTCCATCAGTAACCATAGTGACCATTCTATTGGTGATACTTTAAAAAAACTGTTCCAGGCTTCTTGCATACATCTTTTAGAAACACTCGTTTTATCGAAATATGATATTTTGAACTGAATACCTATTTATTTGTACTATTTAAATTGGGATTGATGGGCTAAAGTGGTCCCTTGAAGATGCAGAAACGCTTCTTGTTAATGGCAAACCCATATTTGCAACATCTTATTTCACAGTTACAGAATGTAAAAGGTATTTTATCACTTTATTTTAAAAAAAACAAATCATTATCGAAAATATAGAAACCATGAATGATTTTTTCAAAGATTCCGTAGTTTTTTTTTCCAATTCTAAATTTTAATTTGCTATAAACAAATTTCTTTGTAACGATTCATTATCTATAATATATAACAAAATGTTTATTTCAAGAAAACAATAATGCATATGCATGGGTACGACGTTGGGTCAGGCCTCAGACTCAATCACGGCCTGACGTAAAGGTTTAATCCGTTGGTTGGTGCCTGATGCTTGTCCTTGGCTGGGCCCATCATAGCTCAGCTTGAGCTTTTCTAGCTTTTGTCGCCTGCTGAAATGTTTTATAGGCCTTTCCAGCAAAAAGCGTAGACACCGATCAGACTGCTCCAATAGGAGCAGTCTGATCTGGGTCCACTCTGTTTGGCTCTATAATTAGATATTGTTAAATATTTTAGCAAAAAATTGCAGCAGGCGACCTTTTTTAATGAATTTCTTTGCTGACGTTTTAGGGGTAAGACTATTAATCAATTTTAGTGTTTTTGCTTCAATCCTCTGAATTTGCTTGAAAGTTTTGCTGTTTCCTTGTTCTTATTCCTGTTTGACCGCTATATTAACTCTTTGACTACATGTACTAGTGTCGTCTGCTTTACAAACAGTTTGGGCCCAGATCAGGCCCGACAGTCGGTCCTGATCAGGGTCCAAACCGTTTGACACTCTGATGGTATTCCTGAAAGAACTTGTCAAAAATTATTTTGAAAAAAAGGCAGATGACAAACAAACATGCAAAATAACACAGTAGGCAAACATTAAATTTGTACGAGACGTGATTTAACCATTTAAACTTCACTTACAAATTCAGCATACGAACTATACTAAAACCAAGTTCTAATCGGTCACTTTTCAAACTCATTATCTGACCATACGCTAATCAAATTAAAATGAATTTTTGCCTATATATGTGCATTTAAATGAGCAAGCGTTTACCGGTGTTTTTGAACAGTTTTCTTTTACTTCAAAGTTTTTGGGGTTAAACATGCAAAAAAAAACAAACAAAAAACAACAAAAAAAAAAAAAACAACAAACAAACACAATTTTTAAAGAAAAATAGTTTTGAGAGTAGTTTTTTTTTTAATTTATAAAATTGACGTTTAGGTGGTTACAAACTGGTCTGTCCGACTTGAAAAACACCAACCAACTGAAATTTTGTCTATGGTAGATTTTTTACGCATTTTTAAAAATGTTACATTTTTCATAATTTTTCGAGATTTTTGAAATTCACCAGTAGCTCCTGGTAAAATTGTTAAATGCGCTTAATTTTATTTGAACACTGTAGGCCAAACACAGTAGAACTTGATTAGTCCATTTTTGGCGATTAAAGTTCTACAACCACTGTACACTTCCGGCTTCAATGTGAGAGTTTAAAAATCGATTTGGTAGCATTATATTTTTGTTTTTATCAATTCTCAAAAAGAACGATGACCTCTGGTGATAATGATCGAATAATCGCTGAAAATTTCAATGCCGTGTCGCTGGTAATAAATCGTACAGAGCAGTGCAAATCTCTAAGTAAATTGCAAGATTAAAGCTGAATTTCAATGATTACCTGCTAAAAGTATTTGTCTTATGTTGTTGAGTAGCAAAAACGACGAGTCAGAAGGAAACAAAACTTTTTGAGGTTTATTCTTCTTATATCACGGTAGCCAGTAACATCTTCGAACAAACAAAAACGTTAATTGATAAGGGTTCTGTGTTATGGTTTACATCGTAGAAAAAGTGTGACTTTTTAAAATGAGGGTACCTTTTCTCTAACTTCGTCCGAGCGTCATTTTTGAATGAAATAACTTGCAGAGTCTTGGCAAAGTATTGCTTTATTTAAAAAAAGGATGAACTTTGTATACCCTATGTCTGTAAATGTAAGGTGACCGATTAGCACTTGATTTAAGTATATTCTGTGATTGGGCTGGCCGCAGGGTTTGTGGGTAAGGCTTGATGTAATTTGGACCAGGATGATTAATCTTATATAGACATATAGTCAAGCCTTAACTTAAAATGCAGCAGACGACACTTGCTAATTTTATCCAGCCTTAAGAAACCAGACTGGCAGACGAATCACATGAAATTTCAAGTCTTATTTTGACTGTGAATGATAAATATCACAGCATGATCCGTCTGCTGCAGTCATGATAGGCATTGGATATGGAAAAAAATAAAGGCGGCACTTAATGCCTTTACAAAATCAGACCATATTGGCGATGGCATTAATTAGCAACTTAAACTTTTGACGCCTTCAAAACGTCTGACATTTTCGTAATTATATAAATCTCACCTTTTGAGACTCAATGTGCATTTCGTTTAACCAAAATTTGTTCTCGATTTGTGCGTCTTTTTCTGACTGATGAGAGTTTCTCAAAATATCTCCTATGTGAAGACTTGAATCAGACTGAAACGGAATCGAAGCAAATCATAATTACACAGGAGATGTTGTATTAAAATGTTCGCTTTCTCATGTTTTAGCTCAACTATTTAAAGCATGCATTGTTATGAGCAAGGAAACCTGTCTTCGGGGTGTTGCGAACAACAAAGGCGCAGACCAGCCTGCGCATCCGCGCAGACTGATCAGGCCTTTGTTATTCGCTTTTTGGAAAGTATCATATGTGAACTCGGTACAGATGACATTTCAATTTTCTAGCTAGTCTCTGTAGCTGAGGAGATTGGCTTGAAACACGCTTTGTCAGAGACCCCGAAGACAGGTTTTTTCGCGACGAGGCCCATCTGTCATTTGCCAGACGAACTGACCACCAGACGACCTCTGAAATCAATATACGCCTTCAACATACCTTTTAAGCATGTCTGGAAAGGCAATTGCAACGTCATATATCGCGTATATGTACTGACTTAAGTAGGCACCGTGAGTTTGGGTGCAATAGGATTTATGAGCATAAGAAACAAGTCCAGGCGTACTTTGGTCAATCCCAAATTTTGCTCTGCTGATACCTGGTCATGATTTATTTTACAAACAAGAAGCTCTGCTATAGCCAGACATCTCCTGTAAGTTTCAATTAATTCTGTATTTTTCCACTGTCGGAAAAAAACTTTTTTCAGGTTAGTGTATTCTAAGGCTGGAGCAGAAGGAAATATGAACAAAAGGTGCAGTGCACAGAGTTTAAAATATTTTAGAAAATCAATCTGGCGAAAGCTGGGCTCTCACTGTTTGCTTTGTTTCTCTTTAGTTTTTTTTTATCAGGAAACGGTGATGATTAATGATCAAGGAGATATCCTGTAGAAATTACACATGTATTTTTAGCATTAAACTTTATAGGAAAATGCATTAGTACAGTTAGACCTTGAAACCCATGCTCTTTGATCTCCTGTTGTATTTTTTTCTTCAAATATTCTGAAGCAAACCGTCACTGTCAACCTAGATCAGCATGGCCGTTTCCAGAGGGCAGGGGTCCGGACCTCACCCCCCCCCCCCCCTAGAAAATCACAAGTGGCTATAAATTTCCTAAGAAATTCTGGTACGGACCCCCCCCCCCTTCTCGATGGCGATCTGCAATGCAATCTGTGATATACGTCAATGACTAAAACCTGTCAGGATCCCCCTCCCACGACGGAATTTTTGGATCCGCCCATGCTCAGTTTGTTCTCTATAGCTGATCTTGGTGTATATGATTTTATCCATTCATATAAAGAAACTGGCATATTTTTTTTCCATATTAAGATAATGAGAAGTACAGCCTGTACGGAAGCCTATATGTGACATTGTGTTTTGTGTTATGTCGTTTTGATTTCGGTGTTTTTACTTTTGTATGTTGAGTTCTCTGTTGCACATTTTAAACGGCGCAATTCACGAGGTAGAGCCAAGATGGAGAAGAAACGAGGAAAGAAAGGCGACAGTATAAATATTTTAATGTATCCGTCGTAATGTTAGTTTGAAATCGATGCATCCGGTAACTATCACAGTCGAAAAATCTATCGGAGGCTTTCGGTTTGATTATGCTGCATACTGGGTTCTCACTGTGAAAGTAGTCACATAGACCCAGTACTATTCGATATAATGCAATTCGACTCATTATTATAGTTCGACCCATTTAAATTGTTACAGAAATTTATTCTGAGATATTTTTCTGTTGGTCTGGATCTAATGAAGTGCGAATGAAAATAAGATTGCATTAAAGGCAAAACGTATCTATGTATCTATCTATCTATCCATCTATCTATCTTGAGGTTAACTGTCTGTCTGTCTGTCAGTCTGTCAGTCAGTATAAATGCTATTTCAAACGTCACGCCCACTACGATATAAACTTCTTGGGTTTTATCTACCTTTCTGTCTGCCTAAATGCACTTTTCTACCGTCTATCCCATATCCAAAGCCCCCACCCACCCGAAAAAATATAAAATAAGATAAAATAATCCTTGAGTTCATTCACCTGTCGGTCTGTTTGTGTGTCTGTCTAACCATCTGTCTGTCTGCGCCTGTCTGCATGTCTCAATGTCTGTCTGTATGTCCGCTTGTCTGTCTGTTTTCTGTCTGTGTAAGAAAACAAGTAAGTATTACCTGGAAATTCCCCACTCACTGCGAGGATGAGACACAGAACAAGCATAGCCACACGACAGCAAAATTGCATTCAAATTTAAGCAATCAGTTTTCTGTTTCTTTTCCTCAGCAAAATGAATTTTAAACTACATGTATAAAATCACTATAAACTTCACCAAATAATTAGAAGCCAATACAACCCCCACCACACACACACACAACGGGGCAACAAGGAATAATGAATTAACAACAACTTAATCAACGCCTTAGAACGCCGTAGAACGGACACTGGTGGAGATCACCAGGGAGGGGGCCTTCCAAATCTTCACCCTAGATTCTGTTGTTGTACATAAAGCTGTTTTCCACTGCCTCCCCCATACACACCCAACATCCCATAAGTTTCTTGGAGTTAACTACATGTCTGTCTGTCTGTCTGTCTTTCTAACTGTCTCTCTGTCTGTCTAATACATACATAGGCTCGGACCATTTTTGGGGTTCAAAATTTTGAATTTCAATATTTTTTTTTTGGGGGGGGGAGGGGGGGGGGGTCAGAAAAAGGAATATTTCTTTAGGTATGACAAAATTGGACTAGTTTTAGGGGTCGTTTTTAGGCATTTTAGGGTCTTTTCTTAAGGTCAAGGTACAGAATGGGGATATTTATGGGGTTTGTTGAAATTTTAAATATTTTTTGGGGTGCTTGATATTCCTGATATTTTTTTTTTTTTTTGGGGGGGGGGGTGAACGGTAGATGCTGGTCCAAGCCTACGTTTGAAGAAAAAATGAGAGTACCCCATGGGGGCTATATATGTTCTTATATACTTTTTGTAGTTTTGACTTTTATTTTTGGCATCTTTACTTCGTCTTTTGTGTTTTACCTTTTGTGCTTAAAATTTTGTCTTCAGAAAGATTTCTTTCCTTTACTGTCTTTTGCCTTTTGCGTTTTAACTTTTGACTTCTTACTTTTGTCTTTTGTGTTTAAGCTTTTGTGTATTGTATTTTGGCTTTGGGTTTTCGCATGCTATTTCTATGATAAAAAGGCATCTCAGTAACCCTACAAATTTTGAAAGCAGACAGACAAACAGACAGACAATTGATAGTGTATCAGATATGGGAAGGCGGTGGAAATAGATTGATACCAGTATATAGATACGTTTTGAATTTAATGTCATCTAATTTTTGATTGCACTGTATTAGACCTACGTAATAAATACTCATAGTAAATAAGTTTTACTATTAAAATGGGTCAAACTGTCATGTACAGAATTGTTCTAGATCTATTTGAATACTTACACAGATAGTGTGATTGAACAGAAGATTTTTTGGACTGAGATATTTACCAGCTGCATCGATTTCAAATGTTAAAAAAAGTTACACAGGATGCATTAAAATACTTGCACCCTTTTCTTTCTTCCCTCTTTTCTTTCCATCTTGGTTCTACCCCAAGAATTATGTTGCTTAAAATGATGCAAAACATCATACACAAAACATACATACGAGGGTTGTCCCAGTAAATCGTGGACTTTTGTTATAACACGAGACTGTGTACCAGTAATTCTATGATATTTTCAGGATGTGTTTATATACTTATTGGAAGCATTTTGTATAAATATGGGTGGAATCGCAGTTTAGATAATAAAATTATGAACCTTTACTTGACGGTATGTCGGCGTGAGCGGCGCACGTCAATTTTTTTGTAATGAAACTATAATTCTAGTCCAAAAGGTAGTGTACATTCAATCAAACTTCGCTTTTGTTTTTTTAACAATGCATTACCACATCGACTAGTAACCATGCAAGGTAAAGTGTTGAAAATTTGAAACGTTTATGGCCATTCGCATTGATTTTATAAACGATTTTACATACCTACTACATTTTTATTTTTCAGAAAATGCTAAGGTCAGAAAAACGGTACGGCGCAAAAAATTAGTCTTTTAACAATTGTTAGCTAATTAATCACATAAAACTACGTTCTTTTAATGTTAAATAATAAGTCAGAGAGTCACTTGTGCCGTTAAATGGATTCTTTATACAATTATTTTAGTAATATCACAAAGACAAGCTCATTTTTGTCAATTTAACGGAACGCATGCTATTTTTCTGCAAGTTATTTTAATGGTAAATATGTTGTCTCTTATTAAATCTAAAAGATCCCACTTGTTTGATTGCTTAACATATTTAAACTAACTATTTAGTCTTTACTGGAACCAGGGAGACTGACTCAACAATTATATGGCAATATTTGTCACCATTTAAGCTTATTTAAAAAGATTAGAGTCAAAACATTTGACCACCCCTCTCTGAAAATACAGCAAAATAATTTGTGACGTGCTCCACATACGCAGAGATACCCTCAAGTAAAGGATCATAACTTTGTTATCTAAACTGTAATTTCACCCATATTTGTAGAAAATGTGTCGTAGATGTATATTAACATATCATACAAATTTCATAGAATTCCCAACAGACAATCTCGTTTTATAGCACAAGTCCATGATTTACTGGGACAACCCTCGTATGTATGCAAATTCATATATGAGCCACATCATAAGAAAACCTGCATTTTGAAATGTGAGAACAAAAAGGCACTTATTAGATGTGTCCTTACATGTTGGTCAACACATTTGTTGCCCACTAGCGTTAAATGTAAATATCTTTTTTCAAGATTATAGCTAGCTTTTGTAGCTTAGAAGGTCAATTCCAGTCCGACATAAAAAGTTGGAAAATTCGAAATTCAAAAACGAGTTGTTTAGCGATATGCTAATTGTCGCTGTTTCAATGCTTTATTGGTTTCTTAGTGGATGCACAGCTGATCTGCACCTTTGTTTTCTGTATGTTTAAAAATAAAACTCGGTGTTTATTGGACATCACTTTGATCAGTTCTTTTCTATATAAACATTTTTTTGTCTATAGGTAGTCCCTGTAGATACTCAGCCAAGTTTGTTTTGGACCTGTTAGAACTCCCCAAAGGCAGGTTTTCTAATGATGAGGCTCATATGTCAAAGATTATACATGTACAATACGACCACTTATGTAGGGAATGAAAACTACTGGACACAATTAACAGAATTTACTTTTGTATTTCAAGAGTAACACAATTAATGCAGGCACACTGAACGACTAACGAAACCTGGCACTTTATTGTTTGTCTCTAACTTGTTAAGAGCAAGTTCTAAGGCTAAAAGTAAATGTTTATTTTAATAAAATAGTATAAAATGTGATTTTTTATAAAAGCAACATTTATCAAATATATAAACGCGACGTTATAATGTGTTACTTTATGCCTGAAGGCTTTGTATGAAGACATTTGCAAATTAATTTCATATTTGTCAAATCAATACTACTCATTACAGACGAAATTGCAACAACAACGGTGACGTCTGGAAAAGCTGCATTTTGTCACACCTGCTGGCACTGGCATGGTATGACATAGAAATCCACATTTCTGTCCAGTCCTGCGAGATTTTATCAACCAACAAGTATGTTGACATTCGCGACCTGGTAAATTTAAATGCATACCACCATCAAACTGCCCTAAAGTATCTGCTCGACATGCTAATCTGGCTAGCACATTAAACCAGTGACCTTGACCTATATTTAAAATGCTCCAGTGACTGGTATGTTTATATTTGTATGTCAACCCTTATGCTCTCATCAACTATAATGCCTAACACCATCAAACATTGCATAAGGCATCCCCTCAACATCTCCAGTTAGCACGCACCTTAATCCGATGACTTTGACTTAAATTTCAAGCTCCATTGACATTGTCATTTTTGTGTCCACCTTCAGGATCTCATAAAATGTTGTGTCTACAACCACCAAAGCGTGCATAAGCCATCTCCTCAAGATACTGTCTTAATCCGGAGACCTTGACTTAAACTGAAACAAAGTTCTAATAGGTCAACACCTTGACCCCGTAACCTATATTTTATGTTCCATTAATAAAGGTCTGATGACTTTGTCTCCCTTTCCCCAACAGATGCGACACCAACTTCCATGGAATTCTTGTTCCTTGTCGAAACACATCCCAGTTTCATGTATGATACTTACTTTGTTGTGGCTGTGTAGCCAAAGTACATCGCGTCAAAATCGGAATGCAAAAAAAACAACATTTCTGCCCATCCATCTATTTTTTCTTAATTTACATGGAAATCACACGTTCATCTCATCAAAATGTCAAGCAGTGTAGATTGAACCTTGACAAAAATCTTTATTTACTTAATTCAGAATGAAGATTTCATACATCTAAAAAAACTATTATTCATTTACTTGCAAATTCAGAAAAGCAATGTCAGGAACTGTAACAATTATATTCTAAACCCTGCACATAGAACCACAAGGGTAAATAGTCACAACAAGATTGATGCAAGTAAACAAATGACATATGATGAACTGAGTAAGCTGCTCTTTTCCAAACAGGTGGTGACTCAGAATTCAAACGTAACTGAATAAAAATTACACCCTAAATAGGACAATGAAATAATAACACAGAACAGCAAGGAACCACAAGAAAGCATCAACTTGGAACGGTCAGTAATGCGTAACTAGTGGATTTATGTTAATTTTACGAGGGTTAAGTCCTAATCCTTGCTTTCGATTTGTTTCTAAAACATGTATCTGATTGGCCCACTAGGAGGTTTCCAACTCATCAATAAATCAACATGGGCAACAAAGGAATCACAGGTAAAATCATGGTGGTTCAAGGTCTATCCCTACTACAGGGTTAACATAAACAACGCGTATTCTGACATTTCACATCACCACTGGAACACTTGATGAAATGAAAGCCAAAAGTTGAATCCTGGTGAGCCAACAAACAGAGTATGTGTAACCGTTAATATGTGCAACAACCTATGCATATTTCATATGTTAAGCAAATAAAAGTTTTAAAAAATATAATTAATTAGGATTACATTTCGTTGCTCTTCTATGGATGGTGCAAAAACTTCCACGTTTTATGTTTGTTTGTTTGATTTGATTCTTTACGTCCCAGTCAACACTTTTTTCAGTTATTTCAGGACAGGTCTTTGTGGTTTGAACCAGAACTAAGCAAGAATAAATGTGTCTTGCTCAAGGACACAACACAGTGACGCTGATGAGACTTGGAGCTGCGAGCCCTCAGTCTCAATTCAAGCACTGTACCACTGAGCCACTCTGCTCACCAATGTTCCATGTTTCTGACATGTGTATGCAATGCAAAGTAGGGAAGGAGGCAAATATCTTGAACTGATACAATCAAGTACCACACCTGACCTAGGATATCTTATGGGAAAGTGACAAATACACAAAAAATATCAGATACATGAGAACCAAGAGGTCAGCTCTTTCCAAGCAGGTGACCACAAGGCTGCATGGCACAGACAAGACAATATAGCAAAGACAAACACAATATAAAGAAGATCCACAAGAGAAGTACCACCTTGGAACGGCCAGTAAGAAAATTACTCGAGGGCTTAAACTAGTTTCACGGTACCAACCCTTAATTCTGATGTGGATCAAGTCACATAGATGTTTGGTTCGCATGTAAGATTCCTAACTTATCCATGAATCATCTCCAAGTACATATAAATCAAGATATAAAAAGGAGATAAAACAAAGATAAGGACTCAACAGTACATACAACTGAATACTGGAGCATAGGAAACCAAAGAGTTAAACCCTGGTGGGCCCAACAAGGACACAGTATCAGGCTCAAACCCTCTCATCTATAGATAAGCCTATAAGTGGGAACCGTAAAAGCAAACCTCTTAATTTGCTACACCACTGTCATCATTTTAAGCAAATCTACTGCAGGTGAAAGTAGTTAATAAAATTTGTGATCACTGGTACATGTATATAAAGCAAAACGTGATGGTTTCAGAGTTTTTCCAGTAGGTCTCTAAGTCCAATGAACAACACGTTTCAAAATCAGTTCTTGGGTTTTATACGGCTTAATATCACAAGAAATTTATTTAACACGTCATCTTGTTTGAGCTATACACTTCTTTACATGTTGTTACATCAACTTGATCTACCAATGTTCCCAAACTCTATGTGACTATTATCCTTCTGGTAAATCAGCATTTTCTCTGCACTCTTATTGAATGAAGATTTCAGTTTTGCACAAGCTAAGAAGCCACCATGCGAGCTAAACAATATCTATGTTTTAACAACGGCACCAACTAGGGCACAGTATTGGCCAGTCAAATATATCAAAGCCCCACCAACCCCAGTAGCCTCAGCTGCTGTCTGCTCTGATGAGGTGATTCTGTTGTTGATGATTTATTGTTTGTTGTAACTCCCATTGTGTTGGTTTCTTGTTTTATAGTTTACTTCTTTTTGTCCTTCCTAGTTTTGTTATCATCTTGCTGAGGTACAGAGAGCTGGTTGCTTTACTTCAATAATGTTGTCATGTGGCAGTCAGTGTTGTATGTATCTTCCCCTCTGGTGTCATGGGTTGGTCTTTGGTATATGCGTGTGGCATTCCATGGTCATACGCGTCTTTTTTGGTCGTTTCTATCTAGTTCTGCTTAATGAGATCAAAAAAAAAGAATCGGACACATTCAACATAAAATGGGGTTAGTGTCTTGAAATTGCCCTGTATCTCTCAGGTCTTTAAAAAGCCTATCAAGCGACGTATACCCTGATGCCCCAGCGTTCCCCGCCATGGCTTTATTCGCTGATTGGAAGCACAGTTTCCGTACATGAAGATGTCAATTCCAACAACTGGGTCTGCAGCTGTGTGTCTAAAAAGGGTTGCAGAAGCACACTTCGTTGTACCAAGGTCACAACGTAGAACATCTGGTGCCATCTAGAATCGTTCAAAACATCCAAAGTTGAGACGGGTTCTGAATGCTGAAACTGCTGTCGTGATTTTGTTTTTGTTGTTTTGTGTGTGTTTTAGGATACATATACACTGTCTTCTACATAATGTAAACCAATGATACACGAACAAAATCATATGTCAAAATGTACCAGAATTAATTGTACTCTAGATAGGCCGTTGGAGGGAGGTATGATGAAACAAAATCAACAACTCCACACTGTGCAGCAAGATAACCTCATAAATCTTGCAGAGACATGATTTAACCTGAAAATAAAAAATGATAAATTATGAATAGTTATTAATAGTAAAACATCTTCCGATGCACAAATATATGTTTTTCTGCGTTGTTGTTCGCTGACTGGTTTCAGATAATATACATGTATTAAAACAACTAATATTTTTTTTATAGAAAAGAACAACTGATTTGATATCAGTAAAAGTACCAATTTTAAGGTTCTCATAGGTACAATTATTGCATTTTTATGGTAAACCCAAAGATCTCCAGTGGAACACAATGTGCTCACAAATAGTGATAGAGGTCAATTCAGTTATTTCACGACCCGCAGACAGACAGAAAGACAGATATACTCATAGATAGATAGATTATTATATGGATGGATAGATAGATAGATACAGTAAATATACAGTAAATATACATGTAGATAGATAGATAGATAGATAGATAGATAGATAGATAGATAGATAGATAGATAGATAGATAGATAGATAGATAGATAGATAGATACATAGATATATAGATACATAGATAGATAGATACATAGATATATAGATACATAGATAGATAGATAGATAGATAGATAGATAGATACATAGATATATAGATACATAGATAGATACATAGATACATAGATAGATAGATACATAGATATATAGATACATAGATAGATAGATACATAGATATATAGATGCATAGATTTTTGTTTGTTTTGGTTGCTTTACGTCCCATGTCAACAGCTATGGCCATTGCGGGACGGTCAGTTCACTTAACCACACTTTTTCCTGGGCAGGCTTGAGCAAGCGGTTAACCAGTAATTTGAGCACATACTTTCGCTTGTAACTGACAACAACCCTTCTTGAATAAATCAGCAGAAGGGAGGAGAGTGACCGTAGAAATAGTTTCATGATCAATCTCCACGAAAGTATGGTACCGGGCCGGGATCGAACTCGCGACCCCTGGATATGCAGTCAGACATGCATCTGTAGCTAGACACGTTACCGACTGCGCTACATAGATACATAGATACATAGATATATAGATACATAGATACATAGATACGATTTGCCTTTCATGTCATCTAATTTTCGATTGCACTGCATAAGACCTACAAAATAAAACCTTAGAATAAATTTCCGTAACAATTTAAATTGGTCAAACTATTATGAGGGACTAAATTGTCTCGTATTGAATTGTCCTGGATCTATTTAAATGCTTTCACAGAGAGAAAACCCACTTTGTAGCATAACCTGTACATTTTTATCCTCACACTTTTTTTAAAAAAAAAGCGAAGGAGATATTGTAATCGCCTCTGTCTGCCCGTCTGTCCGTTATGCTTTCACCTCCTAAACCATTGGACAAAATTCAACCAAACCTGGGGTGTGAGTTACTCACATGAATGGGGCGTGCAAAGGCAAATGTTTTCGGCCCCTCCCCTTAGTGCCCTGGGGAGGGGTCAAAAGGTCAACTATCATTAATTTCAATTACTAAGTTAATTTCAAAGATTTTTGTGACAAACTTTGTGTGTATTCTCACAAATAAAAGACACAAAACATATCAGACGGGATTTTCATTCTGTCGCCTGGGTCATGCCCCAGGGGTGGGACTTTAGGGCGCTGGGGGTGCCCAGGGGGTAACTTTGATTTTCCAAACATAGTAATGTGGCACATCAAATCGACGGGGATGCCGAGCAGAACAATATGCAGGTAAAATTTTCATCCTAGGGTCAAACTGATGATCTTGGGTGAGGTCAAAAGGTCAAATATCAGTTACAATGTCAATTTAAAGTTTTTTTATACCAAAATTTGTGTGTGTGTTCTCACAAATGAAAGATACAAAACATATCAGACTGGATTTTCATTCTGCCATCTGGGTCATGCCCCAGGGGTTGGACTTTTGGGCGCTGGGGTGCCCAGGGGGTCAAAAAAATTCAAACATGATCCTGTGGCATATCAAATCGACGGAGATGACGAGCAAAATAGAATGCAAGTAAACGTGTCATTCTAGGGTCAAACTGGTAACCTTGGGTGAGGTCAAAAGGTCATGTATCATGTACACTGTAATTACGGGTTCCATGTCAATTTCAAACATTTTTTTACCAAACTTTGTGTGTGTTCTCACAAATAATAGATAGAAAACATATTGAACATAATTTTCATTCTGTTGCTGGGGTCATGCCCCAGGGGTGGAACTTGGGGGTGCTGAGGTGGGCCAAAAATTTTAGCGTGGGGATTTGCGATGGCGCCCCATCGACTAGTGTTCTAGTTGACTTTGTGATAGTTACTGGCTGCATGGATTTCAAATGTAAACTACCCCACTAACATTACATGTACAATGAATGCATTAAAATACTTACAACTTCGTTTTTCGCCCGTCTTTTCGTCTATATCTTGTCTCTAGCTCGTGAATTGCGCCGTTTAAAGTGAACAACATCGTAAACAGAACACAATACAAGAAACTCAAAATACGAAAGTAAAAATTCAAAACACCGAAATCAAAACGACGTAGTACAAAACACAATGTCACATATAGGCTTCCGTAAATTCTGATATCGCCTTTCATTAATGTCTTTTGACTGGTACTTATTTATCAGATACCGCCGTTGCTATAGTAACAGAAAATGGTACCAAAATAGAGAAATTGTAATTTTGGACCAATTGGAGGCCTCATAACACCGTTTTATTAGAACCAATTAGAACAGCTAAGTAAAACAGTCTTTTAATACGTTGCGTTTCATGGTTATTCTTATCATCTGTTAAAATATCGTTTTGGCATTTGCTTGTGCTTTATGTTAATTTCTCTGTCAAAGTCTCGAATTGGTGCCATAATAGCCTATTTTCAGCCAATTTCAGCGACTATTTTTGTAACCACAGCAACGGTAAAAGTCAAACAAATAACCGACTATTACGTTGGACTACATTTTTTTCTTTTAATTCAGACTATTACGTTGGACTACACTTTTTTTCTTATAATTCAATTAAAAGAAATTGGTGAGACGAACTTTTTATATTTGGCCTGGTATGTGAAACGGATGGTGAAGGATAGCGGACTAACGCACGAAGCTCTCTAGTAAGGTTGCTGTGCTTGTTGATGCGAATCAGGGCAGAAAGATCATATAAATCACGTGCATAGCTAATTACAAATTGTTTAACCATTTGCTGCAAAATGGTTAAAAACTATGTTATAAAATACTGCGAATAAGTGGTAAAAATGTATTTTCATCTATCTAAAATTCGAGTGAGGTTCTTGATAAACTATATTCTAAAAGTTTTTAGCATCTAGTGTGCCTACATAATTTTAATGATATCTTTACTCTCTATACCATATTGCCTCATATTGCCTCATAAGATAATCTTATCAAAGAACAAATGGTAAAGCAGATAAATTCCAGAGAATTTTAGTTAAATCAAGCAAATTTTTTTGATACTAGAGCCTCTTTTTGGACTTATCCATAACAAATTGCATAGCTTCATCTAAACTTTATGATAATCGAGATAATTTTATTTTTTAAACGTTAATAGGTCATTTCTGGATAGAGATGGTCCTTTGGTGCTTATTCGTTTATCAAAAGTATGTTCATATGAAATAGAAACTGCTAAAAAGACGAGACCTTGAAGGTAATTGGTATGACTATGAGTCACGTTTGAATCTTCTTTCTCGTTGATATAAAAGGAAGCTTATATACATGTATGTAGAGAGCGCTTAACTGATAACTTGGAATATGATTGGTTAATGGTGATGCTATTAGGTGGCGCTGATGTCAGCTCCTATCACGTGGTATTATAGTATATAAGGCGTAGCCTAATGTGAGAGCGTTAGATTTTGGTACGTTGGGTTTTGATTAGTTTCTAGAAAATATTTAGTTAAACTAAAGAAGATGTAAAAAACTGTAAAATAATAAAACTTGATGCTGAAATATTAAAGAGACAGAAAAACAAAAGGCGAACTTAGAGGAAGAATCTACTACGTTACAAGAGTCGCTCAGCCATATAAAGCTGATCAATGCATAGTCCACTCAGCTCGCTGGATTGGAAACATAGTTTTATAGTTGTTCAATTATTTTGTTGTGTTAGGTTTCATACCAAGGAATTATTGAGCTTTATCTGGTTTGGGTAGATGGCTCATGTCATCTTTGTTTTTTCTGTATTGGCTATTAAATCATAATGTTCAAATTTTGACTGTCAGACTCAATACATTGTCACTTCATTGTACACCCGTTTCAAACATTTTTCATGCGTCATAGAGCTCTAACAACAAACTTAAATCCAGACGTGTCATATCTGACACATATGAGCATTGATCAGTCAAAACGAGTTAAGTTCACGAATTGCAGCCAATTTTTGTCCCACATTTTTTTGGCTTAGATTTTCATTTTCATGTTATTTTTTTACTTATTGGTATAGGTCAATGAGATAATGATGTCGAAAAAAGTGCTCATCCAAAAATTTCAATTCCTTCAGCCTCACGAAGAGCACCACTGAATTTGAATGTGAACTACGTTACTGTGATGAAATATACTTGTATATACCAAATTTCTTACAAGACTGAAATATTTAAGAATTTTTATAGCATGCACTTCTACTTGGATCTCTTGTTGATCAAATAAGCCTATTATGTAGGATTAATATCATGTTTTGCTTTTCAGCACGGTCTAAGAAGGTTTGTTATGAATTGACAGTCGAATTAAACTGTAATTCTATGAGTATAACTGTTGTTTTAATTGTGTCCATCAAATTTGAAGAGTTGACCAGAAAAAATATTGGTTTTGTAACAGTAGAAGATGAAAATTAAAATTAAATTCTTCTTAAGTATTGGAAATAATAAATTGTATTCTTGTATAAAGAACATTGTGCCAATAGGTCAGTAATGTAATTCACATACCTTACACTCTGGTCTTATTTCCTGCGTAGAAACATATATATTTTTCTGCAAAATATCAGGTTCTAGCGTGTTGCTTAACACTTTTTACACCATCCTTTGCACATTGAAAGTAAGCTTTTGCATCTAGTTGCATTAATCTTTTTGGAATAACACTTTAAAATATGATTATAGAATAACGATTTTAAATATTCCATATATTTGAAAACTTGTTGTGGCTCACTACAAACTAAGACAATGCAGAATAAATAATCTAACTTCAATAAATGCCTTTTCTTTTGCATATATTACAAAAATAACAAAGTTTGCATCATTCACCAAGATACGCCCTTCTCAGAATAATGGCATAATGTTCATGGTAACGTAATTCACATAGCCAATTTGCTCACTTCATGTGAAGATAAAAAGTTATAAATTCAAGTTAACGATTTTATCTATCATATAAACCATAGAAGTTATCAACATAGTAAGTCATAAGAACATTTGATGTCACCTTGATCAACTGGAATGGACCAGGATGCAAAAGCGAGAGTGCCAATTTCAAGATATACATATAAACTCACCAATAAACCTCCAGTGATAGCAGCAACGAGATAAAATGGTTTGAGAAAAAAAGAAAATAACAATTGAACAACAAGTCAGAAACTTATTACCACCGTCGATTTGTTGCCTTTGACCCTTTGATTGGACTGATCTTGGTTTTTCGAAGAATGTGAATTACGTTACCTACTTGTGAATGACGTTACCTATGTTTAATCCAGCTCATTTCAATAAACCATACGAACAATCCCTTTGAGATTCACACTATTCGATTTTGTTTTTCAAACAGATTACTTTGCATATGTTGTGTTGATATAATGAGTATCTTTGTAAGTTACGTGAACAGGAGAGTTGATGTACCCAGAGCATATAGGTAAATCATTGTTAATATAAAATGACAACTGTAATATGGTTTAAATTGATCTTTATTAACTGGGACAGATTTGCTTTGATTCAAAACAAACATTTTGTTTCAGCTAGTGTATGCATTTAGAGAGGTATTTGTATTTTAGAAAAAATGTAGCGACGTAATTCACAGTAATGTAATTCAAAAATTTATGTTTCCACAATTTTTTTCTATGCAAACAACTTCTTGTAAAGTTCTTGTATGGTTCGTTATATAGTTAGGTTATTGTTCTTACATTCAATTGCAATAGTTGTACCTCTTCTTATACAAATAATACATATAGGGTGACGTAATTCACAAAACTGCAAATTTCTAGACAACCTCAGATATCTTTTCATCTGCGAAAAATAAACAAATGTTTCCCCAATTTCGTTTCTTTTGTCCATGCACATATTAATCCTCTTGACATAGAGATGTTTGTTGTGAGCTTTACATGCATGGCTGGTAATTTGAGAGATGGTTAAATTGGTAACGTAATTCACATTAGATTGTGGGACATGAATCATCAGTACAAAAAAAATGTTTTCACTTTTTCAATCAAATAAGGGACATTAAACGAAAGGTTTATATGTGTGTCAATAAAATAAAGTTGAAAACTGCTTATAAAACAACCACTTGAGCATAATACATTTTTAAAATTTCATACTATAACGATGGGACAGCATTTTTGGGCAGTTTTGGGGACACTTGCTGTTGATAAACGTCGTGAGGAATGACTATTGACCATTTTCATTGCTTTTCTTTTACTGGATTGTTTAGACATAAGCCTATACTAAACTTATAAACCTTAAAGCGTTAGAAAATACACTGTTTACATGCTAAAATGGGGATAGGACACAAAAAGACCGAATTGATGAACTTAACTGGTTGTGGCTGTGATATTAATCCTTTGTACACTAGTGACTCCTAAATGTATATTTTGACAAACAGTAAAGATCCTGGTGAAATACTGCATAATGAAGCATTTCACCAGTGTCCATACTGTTTCCGAAGACAAAAACGATCTACAGAGAAAAGATACAATTGTTGTTGAAAATTATGTAATAGATATACCATGGGTTGTCCGCCTGTGCTTGGAGATAATCCACGAGTTTTGGCGAGTGGATTATCTTGTGTACAGGCGGACAAACATGGTAAAACTATTTTAAACCACCTACATCAGTGTAGATCTTGCACAGCAAGAGATATTTCGTGCCAAAGTCGGTAAGGGTGGTATAAAACCCGTTACCCTTCGATATATACAATGGATCATTCCAACTTTATTGCATCAAATCAGAAGGGAGAATCTATTAGTGCATACAGCGTTTTTAGACCTCTAGCCGGAAATTTTTGTGTACTGGGTATTTTTTATGTCTTTTTGTCGTTTCCTGTTTTGTTCAAAATATACTATTTTCAAAAAAATATTTCAGGAATACCATCATAGTGTCAAACAGTATGGATCAAGATAAAACAACGTCGGGCCTGAATTTGGTTCAAACTGTTGGCAAAGCTTATCAGATGGCAACGAGTTAAAGTGCGCGATAAGTGGTGGGCAATTTGCCAAAGGTCGTTTCTTGCTTGACAATGTTCTTGATTCATTCTAAGAAAATATTGAATGAAAGTTTATCCAAAATAGAATTTCAAAATGTCAGAATGCGAAACCCCCTCCGTGGCTAAGCTTTTGATCGGATCATATCTATAAAGTAACATTGACGCAACAAGATGGAACTATTCTTCACTGTTAACTATTTGCACACTGGGTAAATGTGCCTGCTTTTTGCCGTCTGTAGTATTTTTTAATTTATTTGTTCGAAGAAAAATGCTATTAGCGATACAGAATGTCGTACAGTTTGGATCTAGATCAGGCACGACGTTTTGTCGCACTTGGTATGGGTGTAAGCTATTTGCAAACTTTCGGCCACTCGAAACGGGAACGGCGTAAGATGCTGTGTCATGTGCCTACACCATAGACCCGAATGTTAATCGTAGCCTCGCCAGCGTGATCAGGCCCCGAAGTTATAAAACGTTTTCCATGCTCAACTCAGCTGAGCACGAAATTTATCCTGCTCATAAATGTTAAAATGCCAACAATTGTTGGCATTTTAACATTTATTAGCATGATAAATACAACATCTGAGAGACTTAAAGCAAGACACTTCTTCATTTGTCGGTATTTAGTTTTTATAAGCAGTTGAAATTTCGTGCTTAGTTGGGTTGAGCATGAAAAGTTTTATAACCTGGGAGCCTGATTGAGAATAATGATGGTTGTCAATTTTACCACCCTAAACGAAAAATAATTTGATCACATTGAACATGTCTTGTCATTAGTCTTCGAGTGAAAAACAGGGATACCTGGTAAGATTTTTCTATTTGAAAAATCTTAGAATGTCACTACCAGTTTTTAACCATTGCATTTCTACCCAAAACGGTATTGAAAAAAAAATAAGCCGTGCTTGTGACCTGCATGCTCAGTGTGGAAAGCAAGCAAATATACGGGTAAATTAGCTCTGTTTTTACAGTTGCAAGCTTCTCTCAAATCTGGTTCGAGGTATATTTTTCCGTAACGCCAGCTATCTGATAAACTTGTCTCAGCCAGTCACAGCAGAACTCGCCTTTGGGGTCCTTTACACACACCAGGGTTCTAACTCGATTTAGGCAGTGTCATTTAAAACTAATATCATAAAGCCAACCGCTCCTTAAAATATGAATAATATGACTAATAATGTGTACTTTAAAATAATCCAGCTTATTAAAAACAATACCACGCATGGCAAAGCTCAACTGGGTTTCTCCAGAGAAGTCTTGAAATTTGATAATTCTTTGTAGACTGGAACCCCTAACGGTTACTTTTGCAAGCAGTGAAGAGCCAGATAAGATGGCATTTCATCAGTGTGTTCACTGTGTGCTGATTCAAAATATATCTTCAGAGAAAGAAATATACAGATTAACCAAAGGCTTTGAAGCGTGAATCAGTTTACAATATTGATATGTTCTTCTAGAAATAAGGGTTTCAGGCATTTATTTACATTTACTATAAACGCTTTGGCATACACATATGTTCCAACCGGACTGGCTCATTTAACGCATTCGGCATCAATCGTTTGTATTAGAAATGCCCAAAGGTCATTGGTCGGAGGTCGTGGTACATCTATAGGCTATGAGCTAATAATATTTACCTACAGTAACTGACCATATATATTTCAGAAAGACAAATTCTCCAATCAGAAAAAAAAACGATCATAAATTAGGTCTGTTGTGACCCCTATATTGATAGGTAATACTCGGATGTGCTGATGCTCACGTTATTTGTATATGTACATGTTATGTTAAAAATGGATTCTCTTGTTGTTAACCATGTTAACCTAGAGTAATAAAGAAAAGAATAGCTACTAAGGGTTTTGCTCTCCCCTAGGGTAAATTTTGTAGACCATATTTTTTTCTTAAAGCGTAACATCTAACGAGCTTTTTGAAACATGTTAGCCCTCTGGCAGTTGGGGGCGTTTGGGTGTTACAGCGTATTAATTACGTTACCCCACAGTTGTTTTGGTTTTTTTTTTAAAAAGAACACAAATATGTAATTAAGGCTGTTAAGGTAGTACTTGAACAATTCAAATTGGCTAAACATTCATGTAATATGCATTAACAGTTGATTTCCTGCAGGTATTGATGATTGTTAGATTTAATTAGGCCCATTATGGTGTCATTTACACTACATTTTCAACTACACCCTATACAATCATTGATATTTTGTTAAATAGTTTCATTTTATATTTTTTTTCAATAAATATTTTAGATTAAAGAAACATATTTCTGAAAGGCAATTTACTGACCATTTCAAAACTGCAAACAGCTTGCTTCTATCACCTAAACTCTAAGAGTTATGAGCTGTTTATATGACAACCCTGAAGAAAAAAATATCTAAGGTAAGAACCTTTTTCATTTTAAAATAAAGCATACAATCCTATTTGTATGCTTTTAAACACCATATATGTGCATGTTTTGATAAACAAGAGTGAAAATGGATATGAAATATTGTTTCTGGCGTAAATTATATGTTATGTTTGATTGGCAATATGTAATGTATGTTACAAACTTGAAGGCGTTCTGTATATCGCTTAATACACTAAATGGTACACCATAGGGTATTTTATTTCATTCAAAGCTATTTTTGTGTTAACAAGATGTAAAGATAATAGTTTGTATGAAATAGAATTTATCAGTTCGTATTAAGAGACTATGTCAAATTGTCAAAGCATTTTTGCTTTTGTGTAATTATATATCTTTGAACTTTTGAATCAACAAATATTTTACCAATTTGGCAAAATTTATAGTTTGTAAGCCTCATTAACAAAGAATAAAGCTCTTAAGTAATAGCTGATTAAGGATAAATTCCCACGTTCTGTCAAAACTGTTAAAGTAGCGTATATTACCATACAAAAAATATCATGAGAACTATGTGTGTCCAAAATGTTGTCAAAGACAGTTTAAAGGTCTGAAATGGTTATATAAAGTGGATTTAGTTTTTGTAATACTTATCTGAAGACTGTTGGTACTAAGCTTAATCCAATCATTTATTTAACCAAATTATTTAGAGTACCCAGTTAACTGTTGCGTATAGTACATGAACATAGTCAGTAACAGGATAAAGTCTAGTATTCCTTGTATGTTTAGATTCATTTACAGTAACAAAAATGCCATTTTTACTTAATGTGATGTGGGAGGTATTAGCTTACAAAAATGTGTGCTAACAATCCAGATAGAATCAAGCATATATAAGTTGGTACACTAAAATTTGATATATGTTACATTAGATACTATGCATTATAAGTGTATATATTCAGATAAAATGACTTCAACTTGCCCAGTGAAAACCATGTTAAATATGATAACGTATCCAGTGGAGTTCAAGGATTAAATTTTGGTCCGAGTTTTATCTATGTGTAAGCTGTGACGAGTCTCCGCATTTGCATTGAGTTGCCCGAGACTTCGTTGCTCGAAACTGCGATAAGTGTCAAAATCTCATGAGCTGGTGGCAGAGCGCAGTGAATCAGTTTGGTAGATGGTTATGGTTGCTGGTTCGAGCCTCCTCGCTGGCGGAGACACTGTGTTGTGTCCTTGAGCAAGACATTTAATCAGCTTCTTGGTATGGTTTAACCCAGAAGAACCGTTCCGACATGACTGAACAATTGTTGACTGGAACGTAAAGAATCAAACCAAACAAGCAAATCATGAGCTGATCCAAATAAATTATTTGAGAAATCACAAAGTTGGTATGATGTAGCATTATCGAATGTTTCCACAAGCGGAAACAGACACCATATAACCTGCGCCTACAAGTCGTCCTCCATATATTGTAAATTGACCTAATTATTATAGGGATTGGTCGTGAGAAATATGACAATGTGATGAACTAATATTGCTCATTAACCCTTCGCCTACGAAAAAATGCATCTGAAAATGTCGTTTGCTAATGTCGTCTGCTTCATGTAAATGTTTACGCCAAGGACTATTTTCGGCATACAGACAGATGGTGTGGACCCAGATTAGAAGTCTGGTCTGTGTCTACACTGTTTGCTAAAGTGATGTTTTAGAATAACCGACAGACGATACTCGGCAGACGATAGTCGCAACTAGCAGCCGAAGAGTTAAAAAATAAGGACGTAAAAAGATCTAGATCTATATTAAGCATTTTATCCAATCAAACATCTGGTCATTATTTAGAACATTCTTGGAACGAAAAGGGAAATAGAAAAAAAAGTGAGTATGACCAGGAAATGCCACAATCACAGACACTATACTATCTTATCAGTTATCTCTCATAATAACTACATTCTTGCACGTTGCCTGAAACAATGTGTAAAGTGATAAATAGAATAGTATCTTATTAACTGCATTGTTGCAAGTTGCCAACTGATAAAAAGAATAGTATCTTATTAACTGCATTGTTGCAAGTTGCCTGAAACAATGGGTAAACTGATAAATAGAATAGTCATGCTCTTTTGATATCAAGTTTACCAGGCAAGGCTTTGAGAACGCTTGTTGACATCGCGGTGCTATCAGTTTACCCATTGTTTCACTCTTCAAACCAGCGATTATGACGTAATTTTCGATTTCTGTGTCAATACAGCGTCATTAGCGACGCCGTTCAAAACGTGCAACGTCATCATGACCTGATAAAGACACATGACGTGAGATAGACAATGTTTATCAGGTAACGTGCAGCAATGTAGTTAATATGAGAGGTAACTGATAAAGGACACACTACGTTCTGCATATCAAGGATGAAAACAAAACCTCAACAAATAATGGGAGCATCAATTAACAAAGAATCAACAACAACAACAGATTCAGCAGTCGAAACCACAGGGAGGGGGTGGGGCTTAATATATATCTACAGACCAAGACTCTGCAGCTGTTAAAACACGAAACCACAACATAGTTATACGATTAGTATCACTCATAAATACAAGAATCCAATTAACGTAAAGCGACCAACGCACTCTGCTTCCAAGATGGGTGCGATACCATATACCTTAGACGTACAGCAGCCTCAGCCACAGAGGGGCTTAATATATAAGTATATTTGACAGGCCAAACCTTCGCCCTAGATTCTGCTGTAACATTTGTTAAAACACAAATATTTTCTAGCTCGCGTAGAGGTTTCCTACCATCACAAAATCTGGCCCTGATGTTATAAAACTTTTTCCATGCTCAACTCAGCTGAGCAAGAACTATATCATGCCCATTAATGCTAAAATGCCAACAGTTTAATATTTTTGAGCATATAAATGCAATATCTGAGAGTCTTAAAGAAAGAAAACTCTGTATTTGCTTATGTTTTAGCTATTATGAACATTTGAAATTTCGTGCTCAGCTGAGTTGAGCATGAAAAAAGTTTTGTAACCTCGGGGCCTGTTTTAGGCAGAGAAGAAATGACATAATATATGCACAGGCGTTTGTATCATAGCTTAGGCTTAATGAATCGTTTAAAAAAAAATAGAAAATAAATTTTTAAACATAAACACAAAAAATATCCCTTACATAGAAAATAGCTTAGACGTTATGAATTGTTTTTTAGATAATACAAAATATAGAAAATAAATTTTAAAAAATACAATAAAACCCCTTACGTAGAAAAGCATCTATTTTCTATGTAAGAGGTATTTTTGTATAAATATACTTTTTAATTTGTTTTCTTTATTTTTTTTTATTTTAAAATAATTCATGAAGTCTAAGCTATGATATAAACACCTGTGAGTAGCTGCACTTTACAAAAAACATCTTGAGGGAAGTTTAACAAAACGCTTGAAATTGTAAACTTTTGTGTTACTCATCAATAAAAAACAACAACGCATAGTATGAATACTCGACAGAACATTGGGGTGTATAAAAATTTAGGCTGGCGAAAGTCCTCAAAATGACCGACATTTAAGATGGGTCAAGGTCAAATCAAATATTTCTTGTAAATGCATTTCCTCCTAAACCATTTGACATAGCAACTTCAAACTTTGCAGGTGCATAGGTCAATTGATGTAGAGGATACTGGGTATTTTTTGTGTGTGTGTCCTTGACCTAAGTCTAATTTAAATGCATTGATCAGTTTTAAACATTCAAAAAGAGACTTATTGACCTTATTTGATGGCCGTGTAACGGAGTTTTAACGAAGTAAACAAACGGCTATCTACTGAGGGCTACTATTCCACAAACAGTTTATGCCAGTGACGTAAGGTAAACCCCAAACCCGTTATAACTTTCAATAACCGTTGTAAGATCTGCTGATAGCTTAAATTTAATACAAAACATATACTTAAAGCCATTAAAACGCAACTGATACAAATATTATTTTTCCTATACATACTGTCCTTACTAGATAAGTTCAAAGTGACGTCAGAGCATGTTTTGATAATTGGACATTGTCCATTGATGTAAATAGGTAAAACGGTTTCGCTAACTTTGTACATTATATTCTTTTATCATTTATATTTGTAACAGTCGGGCTGGCGCGGTGGTAAGATCGTAGACCTCTGTCCCGAAGTTTTGCAATTGCAGGTTCGAACCTCAATCACGGCATATTTTTTATCTTTGCTTTTTGATATTTTATGTTTGTGAATGATGACGAAGAATGTTTGTGCTGACCTCTTTTGTATTGTTTTGTATTGTATTGTAATGAAATGAATATGTGAAGAATGTAAAAAAATAGAAAAAACTCACAAAAAACACACACAAAAAACACTCAAAGAATACTATAGTAAAACATTTAAAATATAACAAGAATATGATAAAAAGTCTTGTTTAAGCAATAATGATATTCAAAAATATCTCCTTCATGAAAAAAATCAATCGTGTGGGATTCGAACCCTCCACTGTTTTAAATCTCTCCTTAATAGATATAGATACAAATATTTACCTCGGCTCAACCGACTGAGCTATGACGGCTTGGTATAATATTTCCGTATTTTGAAAACCTTTGTCAGGTATTAATGTAATTTTTTACCGTTGAAAACGGTATAACCTGTATTACCTTCAAGTGTTGGTACGCTCTTTTACGTCACTTTTAACTTATCTATAGGCTACAATAGCGACGTAATTCCCTTTTGCTGTGTATTTACAAGCTTCCCTAACATACAAGAACGTTTTAGCAAAACTTGAGCTTGATTACGCACATCTGCTAAAAATTTGGTGAAAAATGCCAAATTCATAAAAAAGATCTTAACCTTCCTTTATCTTTAAATTCTGCTCAATTTCAGTTTGAAGGAACGTTGTTTCACTCAAACAACAAAAGTACGGAATACTAGCCAAAATTCCGTTTACCTAAGGGGCCTAAAAATAATGGTTTAAAGCTCAGGTTTGCATATTTTTTCGCTAAATTTGAAAAATGACTAAAACTTCAACAAAATTGAATCATTTTGTAATTGGCATACGAAAGTTGTTTAGTCATTACCTATGGTTATGATTTATCACGATATCAACCATAGAAAATCTCGCATTTTCGCCAACTTCCGGTTTTAATGCTCAAACTTTGGCGGCCATTTTAAAGGTCAAGCTTCAAGACACATTTCCAGTTGTGTGTGGTTAAACCATTGAACAATATTGAAATTTTCAGAAAGTTTGAAATCCAATCAGCCAGGCAATATTAAGATCTGATGTCCTGATTAATAAGGTGATTTTGCTTTTATGTTTAAAGTATTTGGGTTGTGCCCCTTTATCACAACATGCAATCTGACTTATCTGGACTGCTTCACTGCTTCGTCAGTACAAAAAGGATATTGCCTTGATATCGCGACTATAGTTTCGTGCGTTTCATCTAAAACAAATGATAAGATAGCTTTAAATCTATGGAAGGTTATATTGTAAAAGTTGCAATTTTGATAGCGTTAAGTAAATAATGACCTCACTGTTGGAATTTCCTTGTTTATTAGTAGGATTATAAGAGCCACCTCACCTGTACTTTTTTAATCAAAACATTGTCTTCTATACCCCCGCTTTTCATTGACTTAAGCATATACTTAGAGTAATGCAGGTATTGACAGCTTTGGAAACCCTTAAAGCGCCAATCAGACTGCAAAAGCGCCAATCAGACTGCAGCAGACGATAAATTTTGCAACATCTTTCCTAATTTTCGAAAAAATGTACGATATTCTTAGGAAATAGCATGTCTTATTAAAATTTGTTATTTATAAAAAAAGCAGCAAAATTTGAAATAGTCATCTGCTGCAAATTATAGGTGGCGCTTTCATTGATAATTTTCTGTCAATGGAGTGGTATCATGCTGTGATTAGCTGAATGATTACATAGGAACTTAAGGAATGACTGCGGGAATACGTCTTCCAGAAATATCAAGACAGCTTAGAGATGACCTATTCAACCTTCCTGTGGAGGATCTTGAGCGCATCAGAAAGCATTTCAGCCAGACCACTTAACCTTTAAAGCGCCAATCACGACTGCAGCAGACGACAAATTTTGTGACATATCTTTCTTAATTTTGGGGAAAATTAAGGCATGATATTTCATGCGAATCGTCTGCTAGGAGCAGACGATTCACATACAATATCAAGCCTTATTTGTTATTTTTGAAAAAAACAACAACAAGATTTAAAAATGACATCTTCTGCAAATTATAGGTGGCGCTTTCTGGGTTAAAATGGCACTAATCACATGGTTAAAGAACACGTGTGCTAACGTTTATATGTACTTTGGTTTCTACGTGCATCAGTTCATTCTTGAAACTGCGCATAAGTTTTGCGTATCATGATTCTATTTACCACAAGCTCTATCATCTCAGGAAGCATGGAACCTGTGAAGTGTGTTTATTTCCGGGTAATTTCCCATATGTTTCTCCATTTACCGCCTGATCTGAGAAGGCATGACAAAAATCTTACCAAAAACAGATAACAACACATATTTTACTATGCAAACATTGGTTTTCATACTGCCTCAACAATGTACTAAACAGCCTTTCAAAGGAAATGTTGGTCGCCCAATGAGCTTTTTGGTGGCTTTCCTTCATCTGGAGCCTTAACTATAATGAGAGAAATGATCAATATTGTATTTTTGACATGAGAAATGACTGAGAATAAACAAAAAATAATTAAAAGAAAGAAACTTGCACCTGAATCACATAAAAAGCAATTCCAAGTCAGAGTTTTTTAACAAGTAATATAAACAGCATTTTAGAAACTGCTTAAATCTTTGATAAAATTATGTTTCTTAAAAGCTGCATACTCTGTAACTATGAACATTTTTCGAAAAAAAATATTTTCTTTTTAAATCATTTGTAAAAGTAGAATTAAGCTATGTTTTCACAATAAAAATGTTCAGTACAGCTGAAAACTGCATGGAAAAGTGAATTATGTCATCAAATAGGTGTGTTTTTCTCTTGTTGGTAATTATTTGCGTCCCTCCAATAATTCTAGACCGTTGGTTTTTAACATAAATGCAGTTGTTTTGATAGTGATACCTTGTTAAGATTTACGAAAATGGTAAAATGTTTACCTGAATTTGAGTATTTTTACTGTGTTCTTGAAAAATAAAAACATTATTTTTAAAATTAGAAGAACAAGTTACAGACTATGCAGCTTTAAATGCCAAAATCATACCTTGTGACTCTCTGACACTTATGTGTTTGATTCTTCTTATGCATACAATAATATATACAAGACATTTTTTTTGTCACTGACTACATCTCAATATAGATGAAACATCATTTATTTAGTAGCTTTTAAGAAATATTACCAATTGTGTAAGCATCACGCTCTTTTTCCATCCTTTTCCCATTGACCCGACACTTTACATTATATAAATCTGTTCATGGAAAGCGTGGGACTTTGCTCGATTAGGTGCTTATGTACTTTGATTTCTGCTCCTTTTATTTTGGGTAGCGAGTTTCATTTTTGGATAATTTCCTTATTTTACCTCAGTTGGAGGTGAGATTAGGGGGGGGGGGGGGCTTATATGTATATAGCAAGCTAGCCATTATGTTGTTTTATTTTATTCTTGATAATTGGGAGTTTTATTCTCGATAGGGGGGCTGTTCCTGTAACGAATATTGTAGTATGTAATGAATAAAGTCCATCCTTATGGTAGCACGGTTTTCCTGTCTTCGAACATGAGGTCCGTGAACACATGTGCAAAGCGGGAATGCTGTCGTTATCAATTGCAAAGCGCAGGTTTGGCAGATTGCAGTCAATATAATACGAGACCTGTTTCATGTTTATTTGAACAAATGTGAAGTTCAATTTTTAGAGGTTGCATGTAGATAAAAAATGTAACTTTGCTTTCTCTTAAATAACAGGTATGTCCCTGGTATGACCAAATGGACATAAAGGCGATTTAAAGCATATCCAGAACACGACGTCCCAAAATACACGCCCACCCCTCTTTTACTGATTTTAAGAGCTAAAACAGGAGTATTTCGAATGAAAATGCGTACAAAATTGTTCCAATTTCTTTAAGGTTTAGAGGAGCATTCAGTCTATTATTCAAATGAAAAACAACTTCTGTGTCCCTGCTTTTGCTTGACAACTGGGCTTTATAAGTTCTATTTTACGAGTGCCCAAATGGGCATTCAATGTATAAAATGGGTCCTGGAAGAATCGTGAAAAACAAATTCTCAAAACTCACAGCAGACGCAAGTTCTTAAATAGTTCAAGAATGTATCGCTGATAAAACTGATCACCAAATATAGCATTCATATATTTTGCTTACAATTTAGTGTTGCTTTGGAAACTGTAAACCCCAAAATTTGATGTTTAAGTTGCTTCAAAAAAGTTAATATCCAACGGAAATGCTTTATTTCCTAGCAGAACACGCCTTAATAATGTATGTACAATTTAAAATAGGTTCCAAGAGAAAAACTTCATCCCTTTAAGAAAAATCGCTTTAGAACATTTTTGAAAATTTCGTTTCAGACAGCATTTTTAAACGCTTAAACTTTGACTACTCATCTTCAGTCCAACAAATAAAATTAAGAGCTATTTTCTTGGTGACTGCGCATTCCTGGAGATCAGATTAACTAAAGTAAGTTTATTATAAATAAAAATGATAAGAAATAAATTAGATACGGCAATTTCAAATTTGTTCAAATAAACATGAAAGTCCTCTTGTAATCACAGGGTGTAGTGGCTGAGCCGGTTCTCTTTGTTTTCTTAAAAGCCGTTTCACTCCAGGGGATTTTGTCATGGTAAATATACTTTAATTTTACTTTGACCAAGCCTGATTTAAATGAAAATTATGTGTCAATTAGCTGCTTTATTTAGTGAACTGTTGATGCTTTGCAATTGCATTGATTGATAAGTGATTTTCGCGACGTTATTCGCATGTCGTCTGCTTAGGGCATCTGCTGCATACGTTAATGCGATGTATATAATTGTCGTCTGCTGCCAAGCATTAGTGCTGAATGATGTGTTGTACTTGTTGATGTGGGCCATGGGGAGAGCCTACTAGTTATTTTCGGCTGTATTACCTGAGTGTTGTCTGCTTAGGTCGCATGTTGATGTAAACGTTCAAACTTAGGTGTTCTCTGTTTGTGCGTCAGTTGATTACCCGCTTGTCTGGTAGGCATTGCTGTTAGTGTGTAGCAGTAGCACTGCAGACATTGTCGGTACTGTGTTTATGTATTGAGAGATAACATTTGCTCATTCTTATTAGTATTGACTAGCATTCGCCCCTTGTAATTAATGCACACAGATACTACGTATATTTGCAGTGAGGTTATGTAATAATGGAATTGCCAGATCAATTGAATTTAGTTGTACGTGAGGCTATGTAAGTAAGATACATGCGGCTCTAGATAAGTACTAATGTATATTGTTCATGGAAAGTGAGGCACATGCACACTACTCATATTAATGCATTAATTAAGATAGCTATTACGGATAAATGGATTGTTTTTTACTTTAATACATAAGGTGCACGTGTATATGGCTGAGGGAAATAGAGTGCTTATAAGGAGCTAATGTATACTGTTCATATTAAGTTACCTCTTAAAGTTAATTATGCATCACTTGTGAGTACATCAGTATGTGCCAGGGGTACCCAATCAAGTTTGCTTGCATGTACGTTTATTTTAAGGGGGTGCGCATTATTATCGTCTGGTCTTAGTACATATGAAGAAATGTATACTGTTCAACTTAAGTAAGATGCCACACTTACTATTCTTTCTACACTTATAAATTTATAGTTATTATGTCATACTTGTAATACCTCATTGCATCACAGCATCATCACAATACTATGTTACTAATACTATCCACTAATGCACGCATGCATATACTGTGAGGTTTATTATACAATATTCAAATCAGTACTCTTGATTATATTAATTGCGAAATGGCTTCAACAGCAAGTAGTCATGTTGAAGGCAAAGTGATGGTATTTTGCAGTACCTGTTGGTTACTTAGAGTTTGTGGAGAAATCTAGCGTGACCATTGGTGGTTAAATGGTATACTTTTTTGGGTTATAGCATTGAGTGCTAATAGTGATTTTGTACTTCAAGAACATGAATTATTGTTAGTTTTGATCGTTGAGTAGATAAGGGTCCTCTGATGTGGTACATCATAATTGATGTATTAGGGGTCACGCATTGACTGTGTGCTGTCTATGTTATTGTTACGTACTCGCTTTTGTCATTAAAGCATCCCTGTGTTTTGGGTCTGATTTCGTCTTATTATGGTCGATTCTTACTGACTTGTAGCAAATGACATGGAGCATGCGCATTCAGTATTTGATTATATCAGGAAACGGGATAGAATTATATAGCCTGTGATGTTTAATATTGAGGTACTCAGTGCATGATACTTAATTTCAGGTTCCGCCTGAAGTTCCACCTGAAGATATACCTGTTGAAAATAAACTGTTGAGATGTAACGTGAGGTTCTACGCCTGATATACGTATCAGTATTGATCAACTTTAGTTATATGAAGATCCGGTGTTTGTCAACTCTGAAAGGAGGAATTTCCTATCTTGATACGAGAGAAACATTTTCGATGCTGCAATAGTACTAGAGTGATAACAGTGACATACAGTGCAGCAAACTAGAAGTTTAGTTAATATTCTAAATTATCTTTTAATAGAGAAACCAGCCAACTAACTTTCAACAACGTTCTTTGATTTAACCTTTGGAAGCCATCAATTCTCTGTACAAGGCAGACCAGCAAGAATCCAGATGATGCAACTGACAATGGCTTTTTTGTTATTATATTATTATTTTAGTTAAACATTGTTTTGTACTTAATTCCCAATTGTTTGTGATCAGTTATCGTCCGTTGTGGTTTGCACTTGCCTGAGGCTCATCCATCCTTGAGAGTAAGCGACATAATACATACACATATATAGCTTATCAGCTACTGATTGATAACATTCAAGGACAAAAAATCCTAAAATTGTAGTTGGTCGAAATCAAAAAATGAAAAGGAGCTCTAGCGATAAGGCGTATATTTTCCCTAGTTGACATGATTACAAAACCTTAATTTTCAAATTGCCTTAATGTTTTTAAAATTGGTCTGTTCCGGTAGTAAAATTTACATAGAAAGCATAAAAATAGGTTTCAAAACGATTCATCATTTACAAAACCGCTAAAACTTGCGCCTTCTACTCCCACCCCTCATTTTACGTCTTTAGACTGGGTGCCGTTTAGACGAGAGTTTTAGTAAATCCTTTGCAGGTTTTCAAAAAGTAAAAGTGCTAAAATATAAAGGATATAAGTGCCCTTCCTTTTCGAAACTTTGCGGTATTCCTTCTGCGCGTGCGTACGAAATATACTTAAAATTGTGACGTTTGCCATTGAAAAGATGAAACTGGCGTCTTTAAGTTTGTTTTTAGATGCTTTCCCCCCTAGACCAAAGATGCCATTTGGACAATTAAATGTCGCTATACAAATAAATAACATATGTAAAGGGCGTCTTGGGTCTAGGGGGGGAAGGGGTTGTATATGCGAAAGAAGACATCAAATATCTGACAAAAATAGACCTCTTTGCAAGATGGTCGTTTTTATTGTACATCAACTGTATAAATAGTTTTACTGTACATAGCGTGATAGGACGATTGGTACCCTTGTTTAACGGTCTAGTTCCCATAAATGTTACTGAATAACAAGTACAGTTGATTCTCATTCAATAAGAAGTAGTTTATTACATGCATTAAGGAAATCCCGTTTTAAATATACAAATTCGGGGGCAATGGTGCAGGGCTCGAAAATTTTGTTTGGACCTACTCGTCCTGTGGGGCAAGTGGTCTAAATTTTTCACTCGTCCTTACTCCAATTGAACTCGTCCTTAAGTCTGGTATTTTAAAAGAGACAAAACACATAATTCAGTAACTTATTTACAATTAGTTTTATGTGACATCAACTGAAAAGCTGAATACAACATTCAAGACATTTTTTTAACATTTTCCAACAAGAATATAACTCTTAACTAAAGATATCATGGATGAACCTATTTTATATTGTCACACATGTGATATTGCACGAATTCATCAAAAAAAAATATCATCTTAATCTAGGAAAACCTTAAATCATGATTTATAGTTATGTATAAAAATAGGAAATAATCAAATAATTTGTCGAATTAATAACACCAAATTGTGTTATCCTTAGGCTAATGTGACAGGGTGTCTTTTTAATCAGTAGGTTTATTGCATGGCTATTTTTAGCAAAAAAACACGCGAAGATATTTACTGTTATTTATTATATAATGCCTATTCCATGTAATAATAAGGTAAATTCCATTAAAAACGCCAATATCAGGGGATCCTGCGGTATCCTGTGGTAGCCTGCGGTATCCTGCGGTAATCAGACTGACCCCCGTTGATAAAATCCGGAACGTCGGCTTTATACTTTCAAAACCCTTAGGCCAAATTGATTTTCCAATGTGTATTTAGTTCAAAGATCAACCAGATTTTACTGCTGGCTAGTGTAAACATCCGGTCACATTTTAGTGACATTTTAAACCTACCGAACGATCTTTCTTCACTGTGTTTGCGTTGCTTTTGCAGGCTGTTAAACATTCTAGTTAGTTCTTTTTTTTCCTCAAAAATTTTTTATAAAACCAAAAATATCTACTCGTCCTGTCGGGCTAGCAAATGGCAACTTCCACTCGCCCTTACCGAACTTCCACTCGTAAATACGAGCGGACGTGTACAATTTTCGAGCCCTGCTGGTGCATCGACGGTCCGTCTATATATATATTTCTTGAATGTGCCTAGTTTCTCCAGTCGTTATTTCAACAAAATTAAACGAACGTCTCGTTTAGGGAGATTCCTCGCCTTATCGCTAGAAATTCTTTATCCTTGTCCTTTTAAATGACTGAGTTTTTAAACGTAGCGATTTCAAATCTACATATGGCAACAACCATGCCTATCGATATGGCTATACCCTTTTTATATCTGAGGCATGTCCATTTTGGTGAAAAAAGAATACAATTTATGTTGGTAACAAGAATAATAAGAGAATTGCACGACCCTTGGGTCTGCACTATTAGTCAATATGTGAGTCCGTCCGTTCCCACGATCAGGTACATATGTGGCTACCAAGCAGCTTTTTTAACACTCCAGTGGCAAATCGATCTTTTGAGGATAGCCACCTAAGAGCATTGATTTGGATATCTAAATCAAATAGGGGGTATCCGCTGTCAAACCAAGGCACTTAAGACTGGAAATCAAATTGTCCACTTGCATGGAAGTCGAACACTGTCAATCATAGTCAATGTGGCTTGGCTTTATGTGGTAACATGTCCATACTCCACGTGCAATGCTCTTACGTGGCTACTCCTTGTTCATACACTATGTGCTTTGATCTTACATACCTACTGAAAAAAAGCTTGCACATTAATACTTCCCAAAAGCTGTTGTATTGGGGGTAACACTGACATAATGAAAAACAAAATTCTGTTTTGGGGGTCAAGTATATGATTTACCACATAAAATGTAGCCTCTTAAAATTCAGCTACTTAAAATATAGCCACTTAAATTCATGGAAAGAATAATTCCACTTGAAGATAAGTAGCCACATTATATTTTAGTCACATTAATCGTAGCCACTAAAATGGTAATTTTGGGTTCATCCATCCGTTTGTCCGTCGTAGCCAGTTAGTTAAAATGCTCATAACTCTTGTACCACTTGGTATATTTTGATTAAATTTTACATACAAATGCTTGTTAACATCATCTAACCACTGGCAGGTGTAATAGTCTTATTTGATGGACAATGGCTTGCTGAGCGTCATACAAGCTGGCTGTGGTTAGTGAATAAAAATGCTCATAACGCTTGAACCGCATGCTGTATTTGATTACTTGTACATTTTTAATTGGCAGGGAAAATGACAAGGAAAAGAAGAAAAAATATAGAGAAAAATATAGGTCATGCATGGATTTGAACCACTGAGCGCCAGGCTGTTGGATTTCATGAAAGCCTCTTAGACCGCTTTGCCACCATATATGATATAAACACTAATGTGTTTCCAGAACTTAAGTGACCCCCGTTTTTTGCTAATTATTCTTTAATGGTGATTTTAATTGAAAAATAAATTAGAGAAATGAATTTAGATATAGACCGCGTAATTGAATTATTTTTTTCCACATAAATGTGAGTTTTTGTATAGGCTGGGATTAGATGGAATTTTGCTGTGTATTTTTGCAGCTTCTCTTTAAATTAGTCCCCAAGTGAACCTAACGATATAAATAAAACATTGCTTATAAGGGTCAGTGGAGGTAATTCGTCAGTCCTACAGATAAGAGTGCGTAACAGAAATTATTTTTCCTATTTCTCAACCCAAAAATATTTGCAAAAAATATTTGGTGTGTACTCAAAATAACCGTCTGGATGATACGGTTCCTTTGAGCACCCAAAACACGTGTTTAAACTGATGAAGACAGTCGCAGCTTCACGCTAAAATTGCTTTACTGGACCAATCTCGCGCATTAGGCTATGATTCACTGCTTATACTGACTTATAAATTTCACTATACATCTAAAACCGATGCATTGAAATGGCTTAACTTTAAATGCTGGTCTGTTGTTGTCCTCTGCTGAATTTTCTTATGAGATGATTATTTTCTAAAAATATGTCTTTCAGAAATACAAGTAGGTTTTCAAACAGTACGGACTCAGATAATGCCCAACATTTAGCCCGAACTTGGCTTCAGCTGTTGACAAAGTTTATCAACGAAATATCTTAAGCAGGCACATATTTGATGTTTGTTTTGTTGCTTTACGTCCCAAGTCAACAGCTATGGTCATTGCGGGACGGTCAGTTCACATAACCACACTTTTTTCCTGGGCAAGCTTGAACAAGCAGTTAACAAGTACTTCGTGCGCATACCTTCGCTTGTAACTGACAACAACCCTTCTTGAATGATTCAGCGGAAGGGAGGAGAATGACCGTAGAAATTATTTCATGATCAATCTCCACGAAAGTATGGGACCCGGCCGGGATCGAACTCGCGACCCCTGGATCTGCAGTCAGACTCGCATCTGTTGCCAGACACATTACTGACTGCGCAAATATTTGATGCTCTTGAAGTTTAATGTATATCCCTGATTCGCTATTTCTCGTCAACTCTCTAATTTGCTTGAATTGTCGTCATAAACTCTTTACTTACTAGTGTCGTCTGCTGATAGCCTTTGCAAACAATTTAGACCAAGATCAGACCCAACAGGCATGATCTGGATCCAAACTGCTTGACACTCTACTGATATTACCAAAAAAAAATTAGAAAAAAAAACAACAACAACAAAAACTGTTTTTGAAAAAAAAATCAGCATTCGACAAAACAATGGCAAATTATCTCATAGGCAAAAAGAGTCGATGAATTGAAATGGAAGGTGCTACATGTACATGCAGGTTTCATGCTTAAGCCTTATATTTGCCTGCTTTCAATACAGTACGGTCTAGGACCCATATAGACTTGTACAATTGCGTGTGTGCGTGCGTGTGTGTGTCAACGTGATGACGAGTGAGATTTGTGGAATAGATTTGCGTTGAATCAGCGGATATAGATATTCCTGTAGGCTAGTATATATCATCAAAGCAATGCAAGTATACCAAGTGTATCTATAGGGGTACACATGGATATATTCATAGGGAAAAACAACTAAGTTATTCTTTTGTACAGGGGATTAGGGCTTCATTTACAAATAAGGGCGTCTCCCAAAATAAGTTTTAGTTACGCGGTGTGCTTTTAAATCCACATGCTAAGTGCCGTTCTTCTAGGTTCAATTTAAAGGTGTTTAAAAAAAGAAAAACGGGGGTCACTTAAACTCTGGAAACACTATAGGGCAATCTACCTATATATACCCTTTACCTGTACCCATCAGATTAAAATTGCACGACCCTTGGGTCTGCACTATATTGCGTGACCCTTGGTTTGCTTATCAGATTAAAAGTGTATGATCCTTAGGTCTGCACTATATTGCACGACCTTTTGAGGCTACACTATAACCACTATGTGAGTCTTGCACTAAAATCTTGCACGACCCTTATGGTATACTCACTAGAGCAGTTTTCATTATACCCTTTACATGTACTCATCAGATTAAAATTGCACGACCCTTGGGTCTACACTATATTGCACGACCCTTGTGTCTGCTCTATAATCACTATGTGAGTTTTGCACGACCTTGGGTCTGCACTATAATCTTGCATGACCCTTGGGTCTGCACTATAATCACTTTGTGAGTCTATCTGTCCGCCCGGTGTCAGTTAGTAAAAATGCTCATAACTCTTGAACAACACGGTATATTTTGACCAAAGTTTGCATAGAAAAGTATGTCAACATTATCTAACCACTGGCATTTGTAACAGCAATTTTGACGGATGAGGGTTTGCTGATCATCAATTCAGTCGGCTGTGGTTAGTAAGTAAAATGCACATAACTCATGAACTGTAGAGCATATTTGGCTCATATTTACTTTAACATTGTCCAGCCACTGGTATGCAAAACAGTGACGAGGCTTTGTCGAACATCATTTTGGCCGGTTGAGGTTTTTTAGTGAAAATGCAAATAACTTTTTAAATCCAGCATATATTTTGATCACATTTTGCAATCATATACATTTTAAAGCTGCATAATCTGTAACTTTTGATATTTTCATTTTAAAAATAATGTTTCTATTTTTCAAGAACACAGTAAAAATACTAAAATTCAGGTATACATTTTACCTTTTTCGTAATAATTAACAAATTATTAGTGCCAAAACAACAGCATTTACGTTATAAATTAACTGTCTAGAATTATTGGAGGGACGCAAATAATTACAAACAAGAGAAAATGCACCTGTTTTTATATGATAATTCACTTTTTCATGCAGTTTTCAGCTGTAGAAATTAGATTTATTGTGACAACATAACTTTAACATACTTTTGCAAATGATTTAAAAAGAAATTTTTTTTTCGAAAAATGTCCATAGTTACAGAGTATGCAGCTTTAACATTGTCTAGACATTGGTATGCAAATCGGTGGCAAGACTTTGCAGAGGGTAAGTCGAGCAGATCGTGGTCAGATGCTCTTAACTCTTGAACCACATGGTATATTTTTTTTTATCAAATTCAGCATACCTATACATTTTAACATTGTCTAGACACTGGTATGCAAAACGATGACCAGGCTTTGCTGAGCATCAGTCTGACCGGTCATGTTCTGTTAAATGAAAATGCTCATAACTCTTGAGCCGCATGGCATATTCTAATTAAACAATGCTTAGCTATACATTTTAAGGTTGTTTTCGGTATATCAAATAAAGTTAAATCATAATAGACAACAAGAAAAATGTCGCTCTAAACAATCTTATTTTTTTCATAAATCACAAGAAACACTCCAAAATAATATTAACTTTTTGGGGGTCAGCGGAATTGGATGTTTTATTAGCAAATAAATAGTTGTCTGTCAGATGGCCATCAGCGATACGCTTACAAAATGGGTTTCAGCAAAAAAAATGTACTCTTACACAGTCCAGCATTCTATATCAAGGACTCTTAATAAACATACCGTTGATAGTCCTTAAGAGATACTTCTTTATGCATTTGAGATAGAACAGAAACTGCCAAACGTTACTAGTTCGACTGCAATAGATTTAACGCATTGCTTCAGGAAATGATGCAATCAATATTCAAATTACAGTAAAACCTGTCTTAAGCGGCCACTAAAAGAAGACCAAAAATTGGCTTTCAAAACCGATTATCGCTTAATGCAGGTCAAAAGTATTGCAGAATGCTTCGACCTTCATTAAGCCATCATTTGTCGTTAAATGTTTGTTTTGTCTATTTTTGAGTGGCCGTTTTAGACAGGTTTTACTGTATATGAACCAACTTTGGCAGTGGTTCGGATGTTTATTGTTGCCTTCATTGTGTGTTGGTGTTCTTTGTTTGTTCCTTGTTTTGTCATGTAGTACTTAGTGTCATTTCTAGTGTTGCAATCATCTTGATGGGGAAGAGAGAGCTGGTTGCTTTACTTTACTTGTCTTCCTGATGTCTTGTGACTGTAGTTTTCTGTAGTTCTTCCTCACGCTACCATGCATTGTGTAATTGTGAAATCTGCCAAAAATCTCAAAATCTATTCAAATTGAAAATATGCAAAACGAAATTATCACAAAAGCAATATTTTAAGGACTTGTTATCGAAATTTTGCACGACTCACAGGTGTGCAATATAATCACTGTGTGAGTCCGTCTGTCCGTTCAATTTGCTTTCCACAAATTTGGCACCAGACGTTCACCACGGGTCATTCACATTAAAGTCAGTTGATTTTATACTCTGTTTTAACGTTTCAATCCCTTTTACTTGTTCTTTGTACAATGTATACATTTTTCATTGGCGAAGCTTCAATTACGCAGTTATGCATGTGCGTAATAAAATAGTAACATTCAAGGAGGTCACCTGATGTGGTAAAAGTGATTTTCCATACCACAAGTAACTTCTTTTTCCTTTAAGAGAATTTCTCATTTTGAAAAGGGGCGCAATTGAAGAGAATCACTGCTTGATCCAGTAGTCTCCCTTTGATGTGCGTATTTTTTTCAGCGTTCTGGCTACGCTTTTTGTAAAATATGTTTAACTCCGAAAAATGAAAATCATTTCTTAAAGAGACGTAGTATCGCCGCTCGCTAGTTCTACTCTTTTCGCAGGTCGTGGCATGTCAGCTGATGTCAATATGGACGTATACCACAGTCAGTGATAGTTTCAGAGCAAAATCAATCGACTTAGCATGACATTTGCTGCGCACGCACATGAGGCGGCAGATACTGTATAAAAGAAATTAACATCCTATCTTAAGTGTGCATTCCACCGAACTTGGATAAGAAAAGAGCTGGCCCCATTTTTTCAAGAACTTTTAGGCCTAAGGAAAAACTAAAAAAGTAAACACAAAGGAACGAAACTTACTTTACGGAACTATTTGCAAAACTTGTTTATTCCTACGAATTTACATAACAAAAGGTAAGTTTGTTTTATTGTCATTAATTGCATAGAAGTATATAAGTTTGTAATTAAAATGTAAGCTGCAGAATTCCATTGACTACAACTTCTATTAATATACTTTTGGCTTACTGTAAAGGCGGCAACTTCAGTATTCATATCTGGACGTGGTTCAGCTATTTCATCTGCTAAACAAGGGAAATCAGGTTCTACTTATAATTTGGTGAATATGGGCCGCGCAAACGTGCGTGCATTTAAAAAAAAATCCTAACCGTAAACATACTGAATTCACATTTATTAACCCTTAAAGCGAAAAATCACAAAATGTATTTTTTGTCGTCCACTAATATAGTTAAGGCCTCATAGACAAACAGTAATGCGTGGTCAACTAAATCATCTAAAAAGACTGTACCTACTCTATCACCGTCGTCAATACATGTTAACCGTAGGTCAATTCAATTTCAGTAGAGCATGTTTGGCAGCTATGATTTTGTCTGAATCCCGATTGGTGTGAATTAGTTTATACTTCTTTAAGAATGCCACTTACTGAGTGTTTATATGTTGTTGTTTTTTTCAAATAATTTGGGTAAGGTTGGAAGAATAGAGACTGGTCGGTAATTTGCTATGTTAGAGTCTGGACCGCTTTTATGTATTGGATGAATTTTAGCCATTTTTAATTGATCAGGGAATGTCGTCATTCTTAAGGACTGGTTTTGATGGTGCTAAAACAAAGTTTGCAAGTTTTATTAGTCTTTGTCCAATACCATCAAAGCCAGTCGCCTTTGTGAAGTTATATATGTATTAACTGAGAAACTCGATCGGTTGAATATATGGGATCGTGAAGAATTCATCCTCTGGAATTTTGCTATTAATAACACAATTGTGAGTAATTTCGATAAAATATTCCAACGTATATGTGTACTTTGAACATTTTTGACAGATCTTTAATCCTTACAGACTATGTTACATAGAAAAAAAGTCTATTGAAATCGAACATAGACTATGTTACATAGAAAAAAGCCTATTGAAATCGAACTTCGATAGCTTGAAAGTCCTCTTAATACAAACTAAGATTTAAAAACAACAACATTAGATTCAGACCATATGACATTTTACTGAGTCCCTTTTCTTACTACTTATTAAAAAGTGGTTACTTTAAGGGGTGTTTAGACGGCATGATTTAGTCGTCCTGACTTAGTCGTACATTACAAATCAGCTCGTGTAAACACTGCTATTACAGAGTCATATATGATTTTAGAGTCAGGACGACATGTCATGGGGGATAGAACTGGTTCTATGTGCCATTACAAAATCATGGCGAATTAGCCAATCAGCTTTGAGGTCACTGGGGTTAATTGCTTTCGGAGCAAGATAAAAGAGATAAACCTAAACATGCCAGTATTTTGTCCTGAAAATGGTTTCTGCTGCATATATTCAAGTGCACTTCAGAGGAGATCTTATCATGGAATTAAACACTATAAACCCTGACCAGACTGCTTCCAGGGAACAGTCTGATCTGGGTCGATATTCTTCGCCATAAAGACTACCTAAGAACATAAGCAGATGAAATAGCAGATGACAAAAGTCGTGACTTGCGGGAATGAGTTTTAGCACATGTACTTAGCTATAGCAATGCAACAAATGTAGAGCATGATGAGATAACTCAAGGTGCCCAGCCAGTTTTCTTCACTGTTTAAAGAAATCACACATGACATTGTAATGCCGTCTAAACAGAAAAATCATACATGACAAAATCATGTACGACTTTGTCAGGCTGACAAAATCATGCCGTCTAAACAGGCCTTTAAACTACCGTCTCAGACTCTGAGAAGGTTCTTTTTTTATAACTACAACACTTATTTTGATTTTTCTTTCTACATATCTATTACAGATTAACTCTTATTATTCGAACTAACGAAAACTCGAAGTGAAAAAATATGTTCCCATGGATTTCTAGATGACTGAATAATAAATCCATGCAAAAATATTTTCTTTGACAAAGTCTTAAACAATATCTGTAACTGTAAATATAGTGTTTTTGTCTTTGTCCTCTTTCAGAACTAAAAACAAAAATGGCGGCCACAAGAACCGGAGCTCTTTTAAAAACTATGACAACGAACGCAATGAAAACAAGAGTCGTATCCACAACAACGACAAAGAAACAGAACATATCGCTAACTTTGAAAGACGCACCTATAGCAACAACGGTAGTGTATACTAAAATCACAGGAACTAGTCACAAACCCTGAGAATAGAAAAAATAGGTCTATAATTACTTTTATAGACTATGTTCACAGATACAGGCCTACTTTTTCATAAAAAAGTTTGTGACAAGTTTCTATGACTAAAATTATCACACCGGATAGGCGACAATCGAAAACATTAATACTATCGACGAACGTAGATCAAATATCATTAGAAACAGAGTTATCGATTGCCATTTGTCGCCTGACTGGCGACAAATGGAAATCGAAACACTGTTTCTAGCGATTTTTGATCCCTGTTCATCGATTGTTAAAAGCGTTTTCGCTTGCCGCCTATCCGGTTTGGTGATAATTAGCGGGTGCCCAGCAAAAGGTACAGGCATGTGCGTACTGCGAAGATTCAAATAAGTCTGCGCATCCACACAATCTGAGCAGAGTCTTAGTTTTCCGTCTGAAGAAACATTGGACGCTTGGCTACCCATAGAGCGCCCATTGAAGACTCTGATCGGGTTGCACAGATGCACAGGTTTATCTGAATCTTCGATAGGGCGCACATTTCAGCTTGTACCATTTGCTTGCTTGTACTGGTACCGGCTCAAATTCATTTAATTACCATTATTTGAATATTGCTGGTATTAAAGTAGGAATCTGTTCTGTTCTGAAAAGTAATGATATTTAGGCGATCCATTTCTTTCTTCATCTATTTCTAACTCTAATTATTATTGTTTGCAGCTTTTTAGGCAAAAAATATATACTTATTAAATAAATGAAATATAACAAATTTTAGTTTGTTCTAAAATTGCACACAGCGCCCATCTGAATGTAGATTCCTTACAAAAGCACGTCGCGGGGTGATTTCAAGATTACCTTTGGCCCCATATCTCAGCTTATCAGAACAGGTTAAGTGTGTAAGATTAAAATGTTAACAATTAACTTCACCAGTTGCAATAAATGAACAAAATATTGATACTTCTAGACTTATGGGGTATGCAAATTTTATTTTTAATTTCATTGGAGCTAGTCCAATGAAATTAAAGATGAAATTTGCATACCCAAGAATACTATTTGATTTTACTTTGAATGTTGACGTATCAAGGCGACGATTTGCATATGTCAGATTGCTAACATGTTTGTAAAAATATACAATTCTAAAAGAAATTCAACCAAAATATTTTGAATACAGATAAAAAGTTCAGAAATTAGTTTATACCCTGAAAGAGATTCATTTTTTTATCATGGCATGTATAATTGCTTCTAATATACCATGCACAATAAGTTTAGCAATTGTTTTGTAAGGGTGAGCTTATCCACATCAGATCCCAAGTTTTATTTGCTGTCATGAAGATAGAAGCGCCGATCATCTGACAAGAATTTCCATTTAAAAAAATACAGATTTACCAAACGCAGCGGCCGTGCTAAAGTGACATTAAAGTCTAAGACTAGCGGGTAACGTGGATATTTCTGATCATGGGGGGAAGCCAAGCCATTTTCAAGCGATTGTTGGGTCACAGAAAACCAAAAAAAGCATAGCAAATTCTGCAATTTTCTGAACTTTCTCAGAGAATTAAAGGACAAAGTTTTCACAAAGTGACGTTTTTATTAATGCTTTTACGGTATCGCCTTTAAATGGTGTTTCTAGTCGCTTTTCTTGAACCACATTAACAAGTAAAACTTGTGATGCCTTCCAACACATTCAGACAAATTATGTTGAATGAAACATCTTCACGGCTACAGAGCACGAGCCGAAAGATAAAATCTAACATCATCTTTATCTCGCAAATACGTCGCACCATTTTTCAGTAACTTAAGGTTTTGATCAACCATAAGATGAGTTACATTATAAGCCTTTGGTATCTTCGTAAACTGATTCTCTGTTGAATTAAAATACCAATTAACATTAGAAGTTTAATCAAAGATGACTACGTTTTGACGTCTTTGAAGGAGCTGATTTTTTTTTCAGCATAAAATCTCTATCACATCTGTCAAATAACCAATAGTTTTTATAGGCGTACGATACATGAGGAAGATGAAAGACCACCAAACGAAAACTCACATGCATATCATTAAGCATTACTTACAACGGATGTGAATTTTGCTTACTGACCCTTCCTGTAATTCTTGCTCTCCCAAAATGCCTATTTAAAGGATGGCGTCTGTAAATTCGTGGTTTCTTTTGCCTAAGATCCTGTTATCGCCATTGCAATTTAAATTGTTCGATATTGCACAAAGATGAGCACAAAAAGATGCGAAATATAAAAAAAATTCTAAACTTATTGTGCATAGTATAATTAGGTGTCTTCATATATCACGCAAATCACCATACAGACAGTGATATATCCAACGTGTGCGATTTTAATAATGTCCATTGTAGAGTTCATTTCGAAATCGTTTGAAAGGATTTAATGAATAAGACTTAAGTGCAAAATTACTCCGAAGCTGATGGCAGCTGAACTACCACTGATACTGTTGTAACGTTTCAACTGCTGTAAAAGCTATATTACGCTTGAATGTAACACAGATTATAGTGTTTCCAGAACTTAAGTGACCCCCGTTATTTGCTAATTATTCTTTAATGGTGATTTTAATTGAAAAATAAATTAGAGAAATGAATTTAGATAAAGACCGCGTAATTGAATTATTGTTTTCAACATAAATGTGAGTTTTTGTATAGGCTGGGATTAGATGGAATTTTGGTGTGTTTTTCCCACTACTCTTTAAATTAGTCCCCAAGTGAACCTAACGATATAAATAAAACATGGCTTATACGGGTCAGTGGAGGTAATTCGTCAGTCCTACAGATAAGAGTGCGTGATAGAAAATCATTTTTCCTATTTCTCAACAAAAAATACTTGCAAAACATACTTGGTGTGCACTCGAAACAACCATCTCGATGATACGATTCTTTTGAGCCCCCAAAACACGTGTTTAAACTGATGAAGACAGTCGCAGCTTCACGTTAAAATTGCTTTAACTGGACCAATCTTCGCGCATTAGGCTATGATTCACTGCTTATACTGACTTATAACAGTATAAACTTCACTTTTCATCTAAAACCGATGCATTGAAATGACCTGTGTTAAAAAGCGATTCAAGTAATAGTATTGTCTAAACCGTAAATGCTGGGTTGGTGTTATCCTCTGCTGATTTTTCTTTCGAGATAATTATTTTCTAAAATATGTCTTTCCGGAATACAAGTAGGTTTTCAAACAGTATGGATCCAGATAATGCCCAACATTTTAGCCTGAAATTGGCTTCGGCTGTTGACAAAGTTTATTAGGCAGGCAAATATTTGATGCTCTTGAAGTTTAAAGGGAGTGCAGTGGCTCAGTGGTTGAGTGCTTGACTCGACACCGAGAGGCCGCGGGTTCGAGCCTCAACGACGTCACTGCGTTGTGGTCCTTGAGCAAGACACATTTATCCTAGCTTAGTACTTGTTCAACCCAGGAAGATCGTCCCTGTTTAACTGAAAGATTGTTGATGGGACGTAAAGAATCAAATCAAACAAACAATTTGAAGTTTAATGTATATCCCAGATTCGCTATTTCTCGTCAACTCTCTAGTTTGCTTGAATTGTCGTCATAAACTCTTTACTTACTAGTGTCATCTGCTGATAATTTTTGCAAACAATTTAGACCCAGAATAGACCCGACGGCATGATCTGGATCTAAACTGATTGACACTCTACTGATATTAACGATTTTTTTCAGAAAAAAAAACAACAAAAATGATTTTGAAAAAAAATATCAGCAGATGACAAAACCATGGCAAATTATTATGTGTCAAAATTGACCCGAGACATATGATTATTCAATGACCTTTTACTCAGTCTTCGTGAATCTTCGTAAAAGGTGCGCTTTAGAATTTTGTACAATTACTAATCTGAATGAAATTAATCACAATTCCCCGATAGCCTAGTGGATAGTCATAGCCTAGTGGATAGTCGAGTGTTTTAGCACTCAAAAGATGTGGGTTCGAGTCCAGTAGCATTTAAGTATTTTTGTTCATTTTTTTTTTCGGTTTCTTTATTCTTGATTTTGTGCACAACTAGATAGGCCTACATTTATTTGAATTTAGGCATGCGTTTATTTAACAAATACAGCACCGTGAATAATTTCAATAAGCCTACATGTGATTTACTCTTTGCACGCTGAATATTTTTGAGACTTTTGTTATCATCTGCTGTTTGTCGGGCCCACCAGGGTTTACCTGTTGCTCAGGTATTCAGTTTTATTTACTGTTGAGTCCTTATCTTTGCTTTATCTCCTCGTTATATCTTGATTTATATGTTTTAGGAGATGATGCATTGATAAGTTAGGGGTCTTTCATGCAAACCAAATATCTATGTGTCTTGATCCACATCTGAATTAAGGGTGAGGTTGGCGCCGTTAAACCGGTTTAAGCCCTCCAGTAAAATATTTTACTGACCGTCCCAAGGCGGTACTTCTTTGTGGATCTTTTATGTTTTTGTTCTGTCTTGTGTTTGCTATGTCTTTGTGCGCGTCTGTTTATATGTGCTTTGTGGTCACCTGCTGGGAAAGGGCTGACCTCTTGGCTCTCGTTTGTGGTGTCTAACTGTGAGTTTGTCACTTTCCCATTGGTATCCTTGGTCAGGTGTGGTACTTGATTGTATCGATTCCTGATCTTTGCACCCTTACTTACATTTTTTTAATCAAAATTAACATTTTAAAAAAATCTTACATGAACACTATCACAGTGTCAATGGTCTGTGTCCAGATTTGAACATACGTTCTGTTAGTTCTGAACTGGGTCCAAACTATTTGCAAATGTTATCAGCTGACAAGGAAAGAGTGGGGAACTAAGGGAATAATGAATACAAAAGCGGCTAAATACAAATGAAAGCTTATCACCAAAAGACGTAAATATACAAACAATATTAACTCAAAAAAAAAGCAATTTGACAATTATATATAAAAAGGTTCCTTCCAAGTTTCGATCCAGGTATGCTTGATTTGTAAGTAGTCAACTAACCACTTGGCTATCAGACCATTTGCATTAACGAATTGACATGATCTTCATATTCTCTGTTAAAGCGTGACCAAGGTCGGAGTACTCCACGAAAACGCACGAATGTCACGAATATTTTGGCGAAAATTAATCAGTCTAAGGTCAATTTTGACAGACTATACCTCGTAGGCAAAAAGAGTCGATGAATTAAAATGATAGGTGCTACATGTACATGCAGGTTTCATGCTTAAGCCTTATATTTGCCTGCTTTCAATACGGCACGGTCTAGGACCCATATATACTTTTACAATTGCGTGTGTGCGTGCGTATGTGTGTCAAAGTGATGACGAGTGAGGTTTGCGGAATAGATTTTCGTTGAATCAGCGGATTTAGATATTCCTGTAGGCTAGTATATATCATCATAGCAATGCAAATATACCACGTGTATACACATGGGTATATTCATAGGGAAAATAAACTAAGTTATTCTTTGGGCTTCCTTTACAAATAAGGGCGTCTCCCAAAAATAAGTTTTAGTTACGCGGCGTGCATTTAAATCCACATGCTAAGTGCCTTTCGTCTAGGTTCAATTTAAAGCTGTTTAAAAAAAGAAAGACGGGGGTCACTTAAACTCTGGAAACACATTAATATAAGCCAAAGGACATTCTTCTGAATCCCTTTTATATGCTAATTGGGAATATATTGAGACTATTGTTCAACTGTATTGATGTAAAATGTATATTAGCTATACAAATAAAATACGTTTAAAACCAACTCATCCTAAATCAGATCATGTACAATTAACTGTGATTATCATCGGATGGTCCCTGTTTTAGAACGTAAAGACCAAAATACATCCAGGCACCAAGGTTATAAAATATTTCTTTCTCACATACCAACGCATACAAGATCGAGTGTTCCCTATGTTAGCTCGCTGTTGGACATATCTGTCCCACATCGCTACCCATAGCGTTGGTATTTGATAAAGAAATATCTCACATGGGTAAAAACAACGGAAATCCCGATCTGGTGTGCGAGAAAAAAGTTTTGCAACATTGAGGCCATGCTGTTTCCTTCTCTCTAAAACAGACATTCAAGAGCTATTTTGGTTAAACAAGCGTGACAGAATGTTCATGTCTGACTTTTCGAAATTAAAATACGCAGTTTCTGCTGGTAAACCGAAATTAATAAAACACTTCCAGTGATTTCATTGTACTTTACATCCACCCACTCGGTCGAGGTCGTGTCGTGCATGATGAATTTCGTTGATGGAGACACTTTTTGTGAAGTTTCTAATTTTTTTCACAAACAACTGAAGTTAGATCAACTTGATGCTGCGGTTGGGAGAGAATATGAAGAAAAGTTACTTTCTTAGACATTCTCTCCCTACCACGGCCTCAAGTTGGTCTATAAACCATCTGAACTTAGAATCAAAACCACGACTCCACTTTCAACGGTTATATACTATGCACACTAAGTTTAGCAATTGTTTTGTATGGGTGAGCCCATCCACATCAGATCTCAAGTTTCATTTTCTGTCATGAAGATTCAAGCGCCGAACATCTGACAAGAATTTCCATTTAAAAAAATATGGAATAAACAAACGCAGAAGCCGTGCTAAAGTGACGTTAAATTTAAGTGTAGCGGGTAACGTGGGTATTTCTGTACATTGGAGGAAGCCAAAAACATATTCAAGCGATAGTTTGGTCACTAAAATCAAAAAAAGCATAGCAAATGCTGCAACTTTCTGAATTGTCTAAGAGAAATAAAGGACCAAGTTTTCACAATTTGACGTTTTTATTAATGCTTTACGTTATCGCCATTAAACGATGTTTCTTGTCGGTTATCATTGACCACATTGATAAGTGAAACTGTTTTATGCCTTCCAACACATTCAGAAAAATAATGATGAATGAAACATCTTCATGGCTATAGAGCACGAGCCGATAATAAAATCTAACGTCACCATTATCTCGCAAATGCGTCGCACCATTTTCCGGCAACTTAAGGTTTACATCACCCATAAGATCAATTACATTTTAAGCCTATGTCAACTTTGTAAACTGAGTTCGTGTTGAATTGGCACGCCAATTAACATTAGAAGTGTAATCAAATGATGACTACGTATTGACGTCACTGATGGCAGCTGATTTTTCAGCATGAAATCTCTATCACATCTGTCTCACAACCAATAGTTTTTATAGGCGTATGATGCATGAGGAAGATGTAAGAGCACCAAACGAAAAATCACATGCTTATCATTTAGCATTACTTACAACGGATGTCATTTTTGATTACTGACCGCTCCTGCAATTCTTGCTCTCCCCAAATGCATATTTAAAGGATGGCGTTTGTAAATTCATGGTTTCATTTGCCTAAGATCCTGTTCTCGTCATTGCATTTGAAATTGTTCGACATTGCACAAAGATGCGCACATAAAGATGCGAAACATAAGAAATTGCTAAACTTATTGTGCATAGTATATTTCAGATAACAAAAACTGAATACCTTTTCACATCAATAAACTTCCTCATAATATTTAGCTAAAAGGAAATGCAAATAGCGTAAACCCTGACGCCTAGGTTATAAAACTTTTTATGTTCAACTCAACTGAACATAAAATTTCAATTGCTCTAAAAACTAAATTTCTGCCTTGATTTAAATCTCTTAGACGTTGTATTTATCCTGCTAATAAATGTTAAAATGCTAACAGCCGTTTATAAGCAGGATAGCTTTCATCCTCGGCCAGTTGAGCATGAAAAACGTTTTTATAACATCGATTCTTGATCTTTCCCCTTTTTCTTACTTTTCTAACCTGGTTCACAAGGTTGGCGATTTCTGACTGTTCATTATTTTAAATATAAAACAACACAAACCATATGCATACTCAATGACGCCATAAAATCTCAACAGGTATGTCTTAAAATAGATCATGGCATCATTATCTCAATGGATAGGTCTTGGAGTTCTAGTGATATAACACATACGTGATATAATACATACGTAGGTATACCGTTAGTCGATATCACACACTAGCTTCTGAACCCAGAGTCTGAAACAATGCGTCATTCGTAATGGGAAGAATAAATTTTATGTCCTTTTTGCCAATGTCAAATGTGCAGGTAAGGCTGTCCTTCTACGCAGTCTGATTACCATAGTTTTGTTCTGCATCAAAAAAGTATACTTTAAACTATTCTTGCACTATTACAACTCAAGCTTATCCACAGAATGATATACATGTGAAAATCAACATAAGACGACATGAAGGGTACACCAACTAAAAAGCCTTTTCATTTTGTTTTGTTTTTGAATTTTGCCATTCGCTTGCGCTGTCCAGTTTGCATTGTATGAAACTAAAAGGAGGGGAGTCATTTGCGTTTTTGTAGACCCCTCCACCACCACAAAAGTCCATTGCTACTTTGATTCAAACGTAACTTGCGTACTTCCAGGCTCGCGGATTTTAAGAATGTAATGTGGATATGGTCTGTTATCTGTTATTGTGCCATTTCTTGGTCATGCGCGCTTCCTATTTTCGACATATTCTATCAGTAAACAGATAATTACAACGTTATTTTACTGTCCAAAAACTCGACCTTCGGTTCCAGTTATACCCAAAAGAGACTTATTTCCACAGGTCATGCAAAAGAGAACAAGCTCTTTATTTCAAAGCATAGCCATGAGACAGCATATTCTTACTCCTACCTTTTTCATTTAATTGGTGCACCTGCACTTAGAATAATGATAGCCGTTTTTGAATCGCAAAACGCAAGCCCATCACAGTTTGAAATTTGGATGTGCTAAAATGAAAAGCTCTCGAGACATTTTCAATAGTTATGAGATAATCATACAAATGACCACGGCCACAAAACAAAAAAATGGTCATATTGTGTCGATAAAAAAAAAAGTTTGGTTGCTGTTCAGTCAGTATAAATGTACATGTACCTCGTCTCAAGAAAACCTGCTTTGGGGTTTACGACAAGGTACAGCTCAAACCAGCCTGCTGAGTTATATACACTTACTACAATATGGTAATTTTGCATGAAGCAACTTTAGATATTATACTTTGCAGAAAGCAAATAACAAAGGCGCAGGCTGGTGTGCGCCTTTGTTGTTCGCATGCAATTAAATCATGTTTTCTCTCAACAAAGCCAATACTGTCTAGACAGGTTTAGCACTTCGGTTGTGGCGCGAGACATCAGATACTTTTGTTCTCTGTGACTTATATGAATATCATGTCATAGTGTCATACATTTACCAGGAACTTACTAGTTGCCAGTTGTTCGCTTTGAACCAATCATTATATTTATTAAATACTTATTTAATTACTAATATATAAAAAAAAAATTCACTATCAATTAATACAGATTTATAAATTTAATCATTGTTATGAGATACTTTGGTATGGCTAGCCAATTAGTGTCCAAGGTAACCAATTTCATTTTTTGGTTTTATTTTTATAATTGTATATTAGTAGGATTATAATATGTTACATAATAGTAAAAAAAAGCAAGTCGGACACATTGTATCAAAATGTTGACTGCGCAAAAATATTGTTTAGAAATGTAGGTAGATGATACAATTATGATGTATATGGTTGCGGTAATCTGCAAGTCTCTCCAATCTTAAAATATGCATTTACAGATTATCGCTACTATGTACACTCAATTTTTATCATTTTCCATTTGTAAACACAGCAGCCAAATAAACTTAAAGTGACCATAGATGATACTGATAGTTTCCAAAATTCTGCTCTTTAGAAATTAAAATCTTATAATTATAACTTGCAGTATGCCTATAAAATATCAATAAGAAGCTTTAATAGTCAAACAAACAAAATAACAGAGAGGCTATTATTATCTGCCTATTTCAGTACTAAGATTCTGACTTTCTTTTGGAAAGTTAGTCTCAAATTCCTGAATTCAGGAATTATCATGAAAACATTTACCAAAGAGTTATAAGATATTGTATTACAGTTATATATACAAAAAATCTGTCTACCCTTTTGATTTAATTAAACTCGTTTTATTTTGGTTTAAGTGCCCATTCCGGAATGCATTCCAAACAGTAGACAGTGTGTTCAAACAAAGTGAACCCCCAGCTGTTAAAGCCATGGAAGAGACAGCTGTATTGAAGACATTCAACCAAGTCCCCGGACCAAAGGGATTTCCTATCGTTGGAACTTTATTCGATTATTTCAAGAAAGACGGACTTAGCTTTGACAAAATGTTCGAGGTAGGTAGGCTCTACTTTTTTCGACCATTTTTGGCCAGCCAATTTTAAATTGGTACAAGATAAATAAGCTTTTGAGCCGCGACATGAGATTACCAACAATGTGGGATGTGCGATCAGCAAAGCCTCAGATCAGCCTGCGCATACGCGCAGTCTGATCAGAGCCTTTGCAAATCGCTTGAATATTCCATGACTGTAAAGCTATTGACTGAACATAGTTTGGAGTTTCTAAGCTTAAAAGGAAGCTGCACAGGCTTGTCTGAATCTACACTTGTCAAAATGCCACATTGTTGGAAATCACATGTCGTTGCTCATTTACCATCGTTATACTTCACTATAATTCCACTGATTGGCTCCTTTAATGTCTATATATTGTATCTCAGCAGTAAAATGTAAAGAATAGCATCTCGTAAAAATGCAAGAACCATGTTTTTGCAGAAGGCTGTAATTAACAAAAGAAATCACTGCGTTGCGTAAATGAAGTCGAAACAATATTTCCAATACCGTCTATGGTCATTACGAACACCACAACAATGTTTTTGCTTACATTCCTGAAGATACCTTAGAATAAAGCCATTATTACAATATCAACGGTGATCAGAAAGGGTCTCTAAAATGAATAAAACGGATGTTATTTTTTACGTTACGTAAGGTTTCTCTCTTGTATGTAGCCAATATGAAAGAGTAATACTGCAACAAAACATCCTTAGCGGGCATCCTTATTGCATGACTACACATTCCTATTGGTATTCGTATTTCTTTGTTAGATTTATACTGTGTATGTTCCATGACCTGCAAGACTGTGTGAGTCCGTCCATCAGCAGCTAGATAAAATGCACACCACTCTTGAACCATATGGTACATTTAATCAAATTTTACATACGTATGCATGTCAGCATGGTCTAGCCACAGACATTCGTAACAGCCTTTTTTGTTGGACAATGCTTTGCAGAGCATCAGCCAGGCCGGTTATGGGCAGTAAGTAAAATGCTCATAATTCTTGAACCAAACGGTACATTTAGATCGATCATATTTTGCATACTTATCTATTTTAACATTGTCCAGACACTGGTATGCAAAACAGCTACAAGGCTTCGCTGAATATCATTTTGGCAGGTCGATGTCTTTTTTTTTTGAAAATGCTTATATATCTTGAACTGCATAGTATATTTTGATCAACTTTTGCATACTTATACATTTTAACATTGTCTAGACACTGGTATGCAAAACGGTGGTGTGGCTTCGCAAAGCATCAGTCAGGCCAATCATGGTCAGTTAGTATAAATGCTCATAAATCTTCAGCCACATGGTATATTTTGGTCAATTTATTGCCTAGTTATTACTTTTAAGATTGTCAGGCCACCGAAGCATCAGGTCTTTTCGCTAAAATGCTCATACCAATTGAACCACATGGTGAATTTTGATCAGATTTTGTACACGTATACATTCTAACATTTTCTAGACACTGGCATGCAGGCGCATACTTCTTTTTAAAAACTTGATAACTTCTCAATAAATAGGCACATCAACTCACTTTCTACCTTCTGTTACTCCCTACAGGAGTCAAAGCCTGGCAGATAAAAAGACTCTATGGCCCAATACTAGGTGAAGTGGGGTGTTTTTAAATCCCCATCAACACTTTTTTCAATAGTAAGAAAACGCTTAACGCGCCATAATGTGTGGACATTGAAAGTTACCTGCACGAAACAAACAAGCCATATCACCTACTTTCAGTCAGTAGATCAATATTACACTTTACTTAAAATCAAAAAGGGGACACTTCGATAACCAATAACATTCTTTGCAAAATGTCTTGGCAAATATTACACTTTTGGTGCTCATTCAAAACAGCTGACAACTGCAGCCAACGCAATGTCCTTCACTTCAATCAGGGTTGCATTAAATAACCTTAGTTTCGCATTTATTTCTAACTTGTAGAAACACTCATCCTACCAATCTCTTTAGCTATAATTTGCTCATACATTGTATATGATGAATTCAAACTCAATAGGGAGCGCAGTGGCTCAGTGGTAGAGTGCTTGACTCGAGACCAAGGGGCCGCGGGTAAGAGCCTCACTGGCGTCACTGCGTTGTGTCCTTGAGCAAGAACAATGATCCTAGCTTATTACTGGTTCAGCCCAGGAAGACCCGTCCCTTTATAGCTGAAAGATTGTTGACCAAACAAACAAAATCAAACTCAATTATGATATTTTGACCCCTATACTAGAATATCTTAAAACTCGTCCACTCACAAATCAGAAACTATCCTCTAATTTCCTTTTTTGATGAGTCACAATAAGAAATAAAACTGATACATATCTCGGGCGAAATTTATAACCACAACTGCAAGAAGCTCTAGCGATAAGGCGTATTTTCCCTAGTTGACGCGATTACAAGCTCCAAATTTTCAAACTGCTCTCCTATTTTTAAAATTGGTGCGGTTCGGCAGCAAAATATGCAAAGTAAGCATCAAAATACTTTTCAAAGCATTTTATCATTAGCAAAGCAGTAGAAATTTGCGCTTTCTACTCCCACCCCTCATTTTAAGTTTTTCTACTGGGTGTCATTTAGACCGGACTTTGAGTAAATGCTTTGCTAGTTTTCAAAAAGTAAAAGTGCTAAACTGTAAAGGATAGAAGTGCTATTCATTTCCAAAACTTTACAATATCATTCCTGCGCATGCGTACGAAATATACTTAAAATTGTGACGTTTGTCACTGGAAAGGTGAAACTGGTGTCTTTCTGTTTGTTTTAGATGCTTTCCCCCCTAGACCCAAGATGCCCTTTAGACAATGACATGTCGCTATAAACATATACAACATATGTAAAGGGTGTCTTGGGTCTAGGGGGAAAAGGGGTTGTAGAAGCCAAAGAAGACATCAAACATCTGACAAAAATAGACTGATTTACCAAATTGTCGTTTTTTATTGTACACCAACTGCATAAAAATATATACTCTATCGTGATAGACCATTTGTTTGCCTTAGTGTAACGGTCTATTTCACATACATATTACTGAAATAACAAGCACAGTTCATGGCCATAATAAATTCTTATTCAAAACGAAGTAGGATTATTATATGCATTAAGGACAAAAACGATAATAATATACGGACTAGGCTGCAAGGGTGCATATACGGCTAGTCAATGTGTATTAGTTGAATGTGCCTAGTGTCTCCAGTCCTTATTTCAACAAAATAAAACGTTCGTCTCATTTAGGGAAATGGCACGCCTTATCGCTAGAAATTCTTTATCACCAATGATGCCCCTTTCTTCAGTCTTGGTGCAGTCAGAGCAGTACAAACTCATTTTAACGTAGAATTAAGTGTTTTTAGGATCTACCTTCACCACCGGTCGTTCACATTATGGTCGATTGATAATTCTATTCAATGCAAAATCTGCAGTCTGATGGCCTCATTTATTAGAATGGAGAATCTCCCTTCAAAATTGAGCCTCATAAATCAGTACTTTTATGTGGAGGTTTCCCTGAAAAATAATAAAAACAAAATTTGAAGAAAAATAATCAGGTTTATAAATCTAAATACATATATTTTTATTGTTTTAAAAGGAAATCGCCTCACGATACCACCCAGTAAATACAATCGCCATGCGCGGATCCTAAAATTTTGGTATGACGGGGTCCAACTTTGACAACGTTTTTTATTTTTGGTTTCATGAGGAAGGAAGGATCCAAATACCACTATAAGCGGGCCATCATCGGCCCGCCACCGAAACATTTAATGGCGTTTCGCTGGCGTGCCGATTATTGCCCAACATTGAATGCTGGGGATTTAAGGGGATCAGGATCATTATTGCTAAAAAACTTTTTGTGATTTGCTCGGGGGTCCGGACCCCCTGTCCACACCATCTGGATCCGCGCATGATAAGATCTGCAGATCATCAATTCGTTAACTATTCTCAATAAACATTTTGTCTGTTATTTAAGGCTTACCAAAAACGTGCCATAGAATACGGACCAATTTACAAAGAAAGCATAGCAACAATAAACACCGTAGTGATATCTGATCCGACAGAATATAGCAAAGTGATGAGAGCTGAGGGGAAATACCCTCAGAGACGGGAGATGGAACCAATGGCACATTACAGACGACAAAATGGAATCGACTTAGGACTAGTCAACGAGTAAGTTAAAGGCACTACGTCCATTAGCATTAGCATTATTGTCAATTACCATATGACCATTAACCGTTAGAGTGCCAGCAAAATTGCATCATGATATTTCGTCTGCTCAAGTCGTCTGCTGCATATATTTGCTGACATTATTGAGATAATGTAGGTATAGATGCAAGCAGTGTGGACCCAGATCAGCCTGCTTCTAAAGGAGTTGTTTGATTTGGATCTAAACTGTTTGTTGGAGATGCTTCTAAATAATTTGACCAGACAGCAAAACAGACGACATGTGTTGTGATTAGCGCTTTAAGGGTTAATCCGAATGTTGAAGGTACTAACTATCAGAAAAAAGTTTAGCACCAAAAATGAAATACACCATTACAAGGGGTTTTGACAAATATTTATCAGTTGTGTTTTTTTATTAAAAAACAAAATACTACTAAGCTATCTGGGTTTTTTTCTAACCAAATTTATAATCATATAAATTTTATCTAAAGTTTATAAGATTATTTTTTTTATATGAAAAATACTTTAAGGAGGTGTGGTTCTAAATAATGCCCAGAAATGTCTAAGTACCCTTTCCTCCCTTCCATAATCATCATAATGCTGTGTGTGTTTTCAGCCAAGGAGAAAACTGGCATCGCCTCAGGACAGTAACTGCGCCCAAAATGCTCAAAATGAAAGAAGCACTTGACTTCTGTGAACCAATGAATGAGGTTGGAAATGATTTCATGAAACATCTTACAGACGTCAAACAACCAAACAATGAAGTTGTAGGACTGGAGAAAGAGATATTCAAATGGGCATTTGAATGTAAGTTTGTATTTTTCTTAATTAAATAACGTTGTGAAAAACATGTTGTTATCATATGTAAATAATGTATATGCAGTTCAATACTTTTTATATATGCTTTCTGGAAACTATGTTCTCTTGTTTAGTAGTAGTGTCTTTTGTCAATACTTCCCAAAAGATTCTTTTGAAAAAAAATTAATTTGGAAAATAAGTAGGCATGACGAAAAAAAAGCAAATCTTATTCTCAGCATGCAAAGAGTTTGAAAAACAATACCAAACATAGTGATAAAAAAGTATATATAGTATTTATGTGCCACACTCACAGACCACAGAACAGCCAATCAAATTTACATACACCAATCACCTCTAAGAATATTGTCAAATCAAAATGGACACTAAATACTACATCACAAGGTCATGACCAAACACAAACCCCAACAGAAAATGGGAGCAACAACACTCGTATTACAGCAGCATAATCACCATCTTAGAACTGACAGCATCTGCAGCCATAGGCGGCTTAAACTTTGCATTAGTTCATGTTAATGTTCAAAACCAATACTTGTTCAGCTCCTAAGCATTGTTACAAAACTCTTCTGCAGCAGAGCATTCCAGACCACCATTTGATGGTGAGTTGGTATTCAAAAGAAAAGTGGGGAAGCCTACTTTTCCTGATCTATTACCAAATATCATCAATGTTGATACAAAATATTTCAATAAAACGAGAATATTTTGCGACATGCTTCACTCATATCAATAAATCAGGACAGTTTTGGTATATGGCTGATCTTTATTGGTTGATATTTTTCTCTGGGATTTGTGCACGTGTAGCCTGGGCATTGTGATGTATTAAAAAAAGAAAAAGCAGATTGCTTTCCTTATCTTCTTCTTGAATGTATATGTGACCTATTACTTAACTTCATATTTTATAAATTTACAGCCATAGGAACTTTCCTGTTTGAAGAACGAGTAGGTTGTTTCTCTAACCCAGCACCCGAACAAGCACAAGACTTCATTGATCATCTCCGAGAATACTTCAAATACCTTCAGCCCTTGATGTATAATTTACCTGTGTACAAGCTATATAAAACAAAGACTTGGAAGAAGTTTGAACATCATGCTGACAGAGTATTTGAACTTGGCAGGCACTTCATCGATAAGGTGTGTAGCTGGATCAGTTTTCTATATTGCTTTAGAAGTACAGTTTTGTGGTTTCAAACTGATAAAACATAAAAAGGCTTATCGGCATTGTATGCCAACTTGATGGCTAGCTGTTTGATTCCGGAGAGCCCTGCGTTCAGCAAGTGGATCTATTGTATAAGCTAAAAAGCATGCAACTAGACTGCATAGAAAATAGAACGAAATGATCACTATATACTTATTTAACATAACAAGGGTTGACACGTGCATTTTCTTTTATTGTTTCAGCAAAACAATATGAATGGTCTGTGACTATCTAACATCTCCAGATTGATACCACCCAGACCAACTTAAGCAGAAAGTATTTCCTAAAATTAAAGGTCTAAATTGATGTAGTTGGTAATATAAGAATAATATTTGTCCAACTTGTACGAATGACAATAATAATTGAGCCACGACATGAGATTTCCTATAAAGTAGTATGTGCGAACAGGAAAGCTACTGACTGAACATCATTTAGAGTTTCTAAGCTTAAAAGGAGGCTGCACAAGCTCTTACGAGTCTACACTTGTCAAAATGCCACATTGTTGGAAATCATGTGTCATGGCTCAATTATGTATTGGTGGAAAACAAAACAGAAAAACAATGGTTTAACTTTTATCATAACTAATTACAGAAAGTAGCACAGCTTGAGGCCTCCAAAACAACAGCAGAAGCTTCCACAGAGGAGTCAGGAAAAACTGCATTTCTTACCTATTTGTTGTCCCAACAGTCACTGACGCCAGAAGAAGCTCTCTCTACTGCTGTTGATCTTCTCAAAGCTGCCACTGAAACGGTAGGTGTGACATCAAAAACGGGATTTTGGCAGGTGATGCCCAAATAACAGACCAGCCCTTACTTTGAAAGAAAGAAATACAAGAACAGAGATTAATCAACGCGATGTATACACTATCAAAGACAGATAAACAAAGCCCCTCATCACCTCGCAAGATGATTGTCAAACAAACATTCAAATACAATTGCTTTTGTAGCGTGACGTCTGATTGGATAGCGTAAAATACACGGCAGTTTTCCCTGCGATTTACTGTAGGAAAAATTTTAATGTAATTAATTAAATCACGTTTCTTTGGATAGGGTGAGGCATTATGCTTTCTTGTCTGTTCATTGCAGCCTTGTGGTCACCGTCTGGGAAAGGGCTTGGCTCTTGTATGTGATGTTTCCTTGTGTTTTTGTCACTTTTCCATGCGGTGTTCTGTGTCAGATGTGGCACTTGATTGTATCTATTCCTGATATTTGCTTTCTTTTATTTACTTTGTAATGCTCCAATTTGAGATGAAACTGTAGAGGTACATAAGAGTGCGGATAACCATATTGAAAATTTTCATTTGGGTTGTTATATCATCGAATATACGTTCTGAAAACACGTTTTATGGCTTCTCTTGCTCTTCACCAGAAAAACTATCTGATGATATACCTTCCCAAATGAAAATTTTGAATACAGTTACTACCTAAATGACTGAAAGAACTATATCACAAAACCAGGTTTCGAGGTTATAAAACTTGAGTTCATTCTCAGACTCGCAATAAAGCGCAATGATTGGCTGCTTGCGGACACGTGTCCGCAAGCAGCCAATCGTTACGCCTTATTTTGAGTCTGAGACTGTACTCAAGTTTTATAACCTCGGGGCCAGAACTATATACAAATCCTTAACACGCTATGGGGGTTGAAGGCAAGTAAATTGCAACAACAGAGCCCTTTATATATCAATGCATTATCCAGTCCCCATCTGCAGTGGATATATGCACATGTAGATTTAAAATGGTATAACGTTTATGTAATGTTTGCCACTTTTACAGGGAGTGTTGAAATGGGTGTTAACAAGCCATCTCCTTTTTCATCAGCAGGAGCAAAAATAAAAAAGGACAGGGCACCACACCTACACCATCAGGAAATACAAGTGATCATCCTCACATGGCATTAGAAATACTCCGAAAGTAGGATTGATGGTATTGCTTTCAACACCTCATAAATAGAGGAATGCCTTTTAATTAAAAAAAAATAGCAAGTTATATCGAATTATTTAATATAACCACAAAGGGAAGACTATTTATATCATAATGTTGGAAAAATGGATTTTAGACGTCTAAAGAAGATAATTATTTCATTAAAAATGTAGTACTGTATAGGACGTGGCAATGCTATTATGATTAGATACATGGAAAAGTGTTGTTAAACACATGTTCATTTCATTTTATATGTGACGTTATCTACTGAGAAACAGAAAAGACATGCCATTTACTTTTGCTTGAACAAAAATCCATATCTATAGAATCATTTCCTTTAACCCTTAAAGCGCCAAGAAAAAAAACATTCATCTGAAAATGTGCGTCTGCTGAAGTCGTCTGCTGCAAATAATTGCCTAACACTACTGATGAATTAAGTATAGAGGCAAGCAGTGTGGACCAAGTACAGACTGCTCCTATAGGAGCAGTCTGATCTTGGTCCACACTGTTTGCCATAGCGGCTTCTTAAACATTTCAGCAGACGACATTTGTTGTGATTGGCGCATTAAGGGTTAAAATAGATTATATTTTGCAGACATCCACTGCAATGTTATGGACCATGTACTGTCTTGCTAAAAACCCAGAGATACAGGAGAAACTATACAACGAAACACAAAAAGCCTTAGGTGAAAATGGTGAAATCACAGCAGATAATATCTCAAAGTTGACCTACGTTAAGGCTGTATTGAAGGAAACTTTCAGGTATGTATAAAACAATACAGTCATCAATGCGAGAAAACCTGTCTTTGGGGGTTTGCGAACAACAAAGGCACAGAGCAGACCAGCTTGCGCATCTGTGCAGTCTGATCAGCGGCTTTGCTATTCACGTATTGGAAAGTATCATATCGAAATTTCAATTTTCTAGCTAGTCTCTGTAGCTGAGGAGACTGGTTTGAGTCTCCCTTTTTCAGAAACCCCGAAGACAGGTTTTGTCGGGTCGAGGCCCATTTATGATTGTTTGATAAATATCTGACCCTTGTCATTGCCATGTGCATGCATTTTAAAGAAATTTCATGAAGAATAAGTCTTACATGGTCCAACCTATGGTACAAAGAAAAATATATGAGCCAACACAAGAGATTTCAGTACTCATGCATATATCTAATATCATTCTTTAAATATGCACGTAAAGCTATCTATAAAATCTAGAGGCAAAACTGCTTACCTGAGCCTTCATCAATGGCCATTCTTTATGTGTGTAAGCAGAAAAGGCTCTGAGAAGACCACATTTGCTTAGGCTCTCCTAAGTTTTCCCTGCTTGCAATTTTGATAACTTCCAAACTAACATGAACTGACTCGTGTATTGAATGGTATGGTGACTATCAAAAAAGAAATTAAGTTAAACTGGTTATTTTTGAATGAATAGTTAACTTTGCATGAAAATATTTTGCACAGTCTTGATTTTTAAAGAGTTTGATTTTGATAACATAATATCCTTTAAACATAATGTGTCCTTAAATCAGTTTTATGAAATCAATGGAGTAAATTAAAACTAGGTATAATGAATATGACTGTCAAGTAAACATTTCACAGGCTAAATATATATTTTAAGCGGATGAATAGGAAAAAAATAATATCAAGAAAAATTACACATTGATAAAAGAAAAATAGTCATGTGTAGCTTATACTTTAATCATTCTAAGACAGTATTTACAACAAGTTAAGATATTGCTAAATTTAGAGAGCAACACGGGAAAAGAAAGTATTTGGCTTGAACCGTTAAGTAACATTATCATATAGTAATAACAATTTGCTTTTCAACAGAAAATATCCAATAACTTGGGCTACCAGCAGAATAACTACAAATGATATTGAAGTGTGTGGCTACAGTATTCCTGCTGGGGTAAGTATATGAGCCATCACATGTGATTTCCAACAATGTGGCATTTTTGACAAGTGTAGACTCAGACGAGCATGTCAGCCTCCTTTTAACCTTAGAAATCCCAAATGATGCTCCATCAGTAGCTTAACAGTCATAAAATATTCAAGCCACTAGCAAAGGCTCTGGTAAGACTGCGCATATGATGGTCATACATTCCACATAGTTGGAAATCTCATTCCACAGCTCATATTGAAAAGGTATTTCTGTAGATTAGGCAAATTTAATCACCAGTTCTTATGAATGTAGTGGCATCAGGTTTTGTATTTCTTTTGAATTCATAATTAAATAAATGTTTGTAGAAGATTTGATCGAAATGTCGTGATTTGAAAGTTTTCTTTCTTTTTTTTTTTTCAATTCAATGAATGATGATAAACTGTTAGCAAACACAAGCATGTAACAATTGTTGTTTCACAAATAGCAAAGTAAAGAAAAAATGCAAAGATCAGGAATCGATACAATCAAGCACCACACCTGACCCAGGACGCCATCTGCATGAGAAAGTGACAAGGGGACAAAAAAAACACCACATACAAGATAGCCATGAGCCCAACCCTTTCTATACAGGTGACAGCAAGGCTAAAAGAAACAGACATGACAGTATAGCAAAGACAAACACAAATAACAAAAAACACCTTTTAAAAACAGGAACCAGTCTTTACAAAAAACACGCTAAACATACATCACACCGTATTATCTTATATATCTCTCGCACAGCAGACAAAATAATAAAGGAGAAATATTTAATTTTGAAAATATTTCCATTAATGTTAGACAAGAAGAAAATAAATGTAAGATAACCATTCAGTTTTGTGAAGGTGTTTATTCTGTTTTAGACACACGTCCAAGCTAATTTGTTTGGAATGTTCAGAGATGAGAAGTTATTCCCTGAAAACGACAGTTTCAAGCCTGAGAGATGGTTACGAGAAAACAAAATGGATCCAAAATTGAAAAGTCTTTCAAACCTTATCTGGGGCCATGGAGCTAGAATGTGCATAGGTACGTTTAAAGACACCTTTGCAGTATAATTATTTTTATGGCAAGAATTATCAAGTTGCCAGCTTATGAGCCCATGGCAATTATGACCCGTGCAAAAACACACTAGACGCACTTGCTGACAAATTGAGTTTGGCTAGAGATTGAATATGGAGCCCCCGATCAAATGCTGTGTTCTCCGGCATCTGATCTGGGACTGCACTGTTTACCTCTGTCCCACTACAGGAGGCTTGCCTGGTTGTAAGCCCAATCATGGTTTATAGCTACTCTTTCCTCTTTAATTGTATGACGTTGGTTCAGGCCTCAGACTCAATGATGGCCCTGATGTAAAGCTTTAATCTATTGGTTGATGCCTGATGCTTGTCATTGACTGGGCCCACAGTAGCTCAACTTAAGGTTTTCTTTAGCTCTGACTATCTGTGAGTCATGGGCCATTTTCTTTTGTTTCATCATAGTGTGTTAATTTGATTCGATTGTTTCTCTGTGATGATATATTGCATGAGTTAGGAAGCCTCAATGCAAGCTAAACAATTTTGTGTTTTAACAAGAACAGAGTCTAGGGCAAAGATTTGGTGCCAGTAAAATGCATTTTAACCCCCGGTAGCTTAGGCTACTGTCCGTTCTAGGGCAGTGGTTCTGTTGTTGTTGATCTACTGTTTAATGTAATTCGCTTTGTTTGTGGGTTTCTGTGTTTGTCTTTGTTTTGGTGTACGTTGCTATGTGTCTTTTCTAGTTTTGCAATCATCTTGAAGAGGAAGAGCGAGCTGGTTACTTTGCTTTTATTGCCGGATGTCTTGTTACTGTAAATGTCCTGTGGCTCTTCCCACGGTGCCGTGGATTGTTTTTTTCTGATCATACTCACTTACTTTATGGCTTATATGGGTTAAAACGATCATTTTCAGGTTCAGAAATTAAATGTAATCTTTCAAAACGCCTAATCTGACAGCCCCACCAACAAAAAGACCATTGAAACTGACCGTTCCAAGGGGGTACTTCTTTTGTGGATCTTTTATGTTTTTGTTCTGTCTTGTGTTTGCTATGTTTTTGTGCGCGTCTGCTTATATGTGCTTTGTGGTCACCTGCTAGGAAAGGGCTGACCTCTTGGCTCTCGTTTGTGGTGTCTACTGTGAGTTTGCCACTTTCCCATTGGTATCCTGGGTCAGGTGTGGAACTTGATTGTATCGATTCCTGATCTTTGCACCCTTACTTACTTTGATTGTATCGAATTTTATGCAGGATTCTATCCACAAAGACAAGACTAATGTTAAACACTTAATATTCCTGGAATCACAATTTGGCGGTTTTCAACTACTTACATATTGGTGTTGTTTAATTTTGGCGGTTTCTCAATTTAATATCATTTTTAACTAGTATTCAAATATTAAAAGAAAGAATAAAGTTCTTACCTTTAATAGTAACCCATTTTAAGATGTGGTTTCTTCTATGTTAAAACATACTCTACCATTCATTTTTTTAGATTTTGGATACCAACATACAATGAATTTGTATCTATATATTGCTGATTGTGTAACTGAGTTCGAAACTGCATTTCCCGATCTCATGTTTTGAGGATTTTGATTTTTACCGCCAATAGTGCTGAATAAAAAATACCCAACAAATATGTTTTTTTTTAATTGTAATAAGAATGTAAAAAGTGACCAACACCAGAAATTAGATATGTTCTCAATGTTATATTGATAACTTCAGAGCACTTGGAAATTATAGATATATATTTTTATGTATTATCAACTTATTACTAGAGTTTGGTTTGATCATTGAGATGTCAGATGAAATAAACTGATTATTATCTAAAAAAAAGATATAAACCATCTTCTATAGAAATATGAGTGCTCAAATGACGATGTGTTCTTAAACATTAAACATTTTTAAATTGAATCTATATTTTTGTAGGAAGGAGATTTGCCGAACAAGAAATGCACATTTTACTGACAAAGATAACACAGAACTTTCGATTAGAATATGATCAACCAGAAGACATAGAACCCACCTTGAACACAGTGATGACTCCAGACAGACCTGTACTTCTAAAGTTTATTCCAAGATCAACCTGTTAGTAGAGAAGAACTGACATTCTAAATTGAACAAAAATGTGATATTTTTACCTTTTCCGATCTTTATTTTTTCTGTTAATTTCCTTACTAAGGAGAATAAGCTGTGTTAAATTTTGACATTGAAATAGTGAAAGATGTATTTAATATCATTCTGAGATCAATTTTGATTATATGAAATATGATAAATAGATTGAAAAACATTAAGGTAATCAGTGCACTGAGTCAAGCATCAGACCGTACATTCTGTTCAGTCTTAAAAGTGGTTTTGCTGTCCACACTAGGCAAGATTTTGGAGTCGACTGCCTTTTGAGGGCTCAGCAAAGGCTGTGCTTTAACTTGACAGATACCCAGGTTGAATGGATTGTTTCACATGATGTCGTGGATGTGAGTGATAGAACATCATGTATTACAACTGATAAACCTCTAGTGTATTTCATATTTTGGTAATGTAATGGAATGACGCCCATAATAATGTCGCTCTAATATGGCAAAATCTTGACGTTTCACAAAAATACATTATTTCAAAAATAATTTTACTGTCATAAGATATGTAGAGTCTTACGTTTGTGCTCGTTTATTTTGAATTTATTTAACTTGTTGCGATAAATGAATTTTCCTAAGCCAGTTCAATAAATCCAATTATACATGAGCACTCATTTAAGATCCTGTAAATATATGCACAGACTTGTATAATTTCATTCGTTGCTGCATTCTTTGCTTCCAAAGAGTGATCTATTTAAAGAATATATTCCACTTGGTATTTTCTTGATTTTGTCATGCTGACTCATTTTGACATTCTTACTGGATATTGGAACTTTTATATGCCACTATTAAATGAGCCACGTCATGAGAAAATTGTTTGCACCCCAATACGACTGAGCCCAACATACTAAACAGCAAATATATATTGTCTTTAAAATTTTGTTTTAAGAAATACAAAAATCAGTTAATCCCACAGCCATATATCATAGTACTTAGATGTAGATTCTGAGTAGTAGAAATAATGTATAAATACAACATTTCCTAGGAGGGCTATGGTCGAAAGTTTCTATAGGGTTGCAATAATGAACCTAGGCCCAGCTGGGTTTGATGATCATTTTTCGAGGGAAGATATATTTGACTCAACTGCGCAGGGAATATGATATTTATTTTACTACACCTAACATCATTCCTTTATTATTTTTTTACCATTTTCCTCTTTTTGTTGGAGTATCTAGGCAACTCGAGATGTATCCACTTTTTCCTCACCTAGGGTCTGGCTAACAAAATGCAGCTACCTTGCACATCGTTCTATGTCTGCAACTTAATATTTTTATTTGGCAAAGGCGTTCTGATTGTAATGGCAGTCATTCAGAGAATACAAGCAGCTGGGCCAGATATAAAATGCATCAATCACAAACCTACTGACGAAAGTTATGTCACGTTTACAAATGAGTCTGTGCATACCTTTAAAGAGAGTTGTACAAATTTAAATAAGCAAGTTGATCTGAGCCTTTGTTTTTCTTCTATAGCAAACAAAAAAAGTTTTTTCATGACGTGGCACAATGATATTTTACTTGTTGATATCGCTTATCACAGTTGAAGGATATTAAAATTAATTTGACTTTATTACATTTGAGAAAATAATTTTCAAACAAATTATTTTTGTATTTGATAGAACAACCAATCTTCTATTCAGTAAAATGCAAAATGAAATTTACGTGTCACTAGTTACCATACAGTACCACGCCAAATGTAACAAACCTTTTTACCAAAAGTTCACGAGCAATAAAATTTGCTTTTATATTTTAGCTGCAAACTTGACCAAGTCATTGTTTATTTTCTAATTACGACCACAGAACAGTTTTCACACACATTTATCAGTCATTGCACCTAATAACGCGACAATTCCTTCAACCAAACTGTGCAGATATGGCATATCCGATCCAATATGACAACATATTGGCTTTAAACATTGACAACGACTACAACATAAGGTGTTATACGTTGACTGAGAGCCAACAATGATTTGGGAGCCAATCATCATGGAATACAAACGATAGCAATGGGTTTAAATCAATTTTGAATTTTTGTGACTTTTCAGTGTAGATGGTTAACTCATTTGGAACTGTACTGCATTTTAACCATTGAAGCGTGGCTTGAATTAAACATCAATTTTGATTGCAGATATCTGGACCTATGAACTGCATGTATATTTAGTTTAGTTTTTATTGTTTTAAATGTTAGAGATGAAACTGAATTTGAATATCCTTCACTTGTTTTTCGGAGTATACTTACCACATGTTTGGTTAAACTGTTAGCACACACGGTCAGTAAGCTGCGAAGCTGATATTTTACAAATGCATGTTACCTTTAACAATATATGTAAAGGTTAGAAACAGAGTGTATACATGTTGCATCAATGATTTAATAGGAAGAAAGTAAGGGGAAGTGAAAAAAAGCAATGAATGAAAGACGTATGACTGAAGGGAAAAAGACAGTAAGATAGAATAAAACGATTTTTCCAACATGCCAGTAAAGTAACATTACTGTAAGTAATCCAAATTGCAATGCAACACAGGTAAAAAAAACGCAGAAACGGTGAACACAGTCTACATGGGAGGGAGATGCCGTTTCAAAACTCTTAAAATTAATAAAAAAAACACAGGTTATTTTTGTAAATGCTGTCAGCTATTTCTTGAAACTACTTGTATAGATAAGTTGGGTTTCTAGTGCACAGCATATCTCTGTATGACTGTTTATTTATTTATTTATTTAAATCTCTTGTGTCTCATGCTTTACATAGAAAAAAATAGTGAATCAAATGATGAGATGGAAAATCTTAATAAAAACGTGTCATTAACCTGTACAAAATGTGGCATGAATATAAACCTGTAATTTTCCGGCTTTTGAGTCGATGTTGATAGGGCATTGTTTCAATATCTTGGTGTAAAACAATGCTGTTTTAACATCGAGTGGACGCTGGATGCCCGTAAGTATGGATTTAGGAGACTGTTAGAGTTAGAGAGGTGACATGTTCTCTTTGTCTGAGCCATGTTTTTGCGTTTCGTTTCGGTAAGGACGACGATAGGTGAAGAGATATGTGGATCAGCCCAAGTCAAAATTGTACTTATCGCGTATTCCCAAAATTTGAGTATGAAAGATAAAGTTGTATAACACCCTAGCCAGCTTACCTGTTTTATACTTATCCCTGATCAGTTTAATCACACCTATTTGGAATTTTGCCTATATAAAGGAGCATAAAGAAATGTAGTGTTGCCAGTGACGTACGTTTTTATCATGATCACATTGTCCAACTGTGAAATCAAATACTGGAAGACGAGTAGTTCACATATAAATGAGCCAGTGCATGAGATTTCCAACAATGTGGCATTTTGACAAGTGTAGACTCAGACGAGCCTGTGCTGCCTCCTTTTAAGCTTAGCAACTCCAAATTAAGTTCAGTCAGTAGCTTAATACTCAAAGAATATTCAAGCGACTAGCAAAGGCTCTGATCAGACTGCGCATATGCGCAGGCTGATCTGAGGCTTTGCTGGTCGCACATACCACATTGTTGGAATTCTCATGCACTGGCTCAAATGATAGCACTCCATTATGTCACTTCTATGACAACTGCAAGAGACGAGAATCAGATTTCGTATAAAAGGTCATAGAAAAATGAAACATAATACGTATTTTTCCAAAGTGGCAAGTAGCTGTTAAAATAAGAAACACCTGATAAGGGGAAAGTGGCTCTAGATATAGATATGGCTAAAATAGTTCTTAACAACATTCCAAAACATGTTCATGAATTACCACAGTGCGTACCCGCAACATGTGTCTGGTATTTCGGGGTGTATCATGCCTCTGTGTGTGTGTGTGTGTGTGTGTGTGTGTGTGTGTGTGTGTGTGTGTGTGTGTACTAAAATGATGTCATGTTTCTGTCAGTATATCCAACATATATCGTGTATCCATTAACTGAGCCCTGTCTCGAAGAACCCTGATTTTTGTTGCCTCTTAACTATAAAAATGCATATCAGACTACGCATCCGCATGACCTGATCTGTGCATTTGCTATGCCCTTCCTGAAAAGTATTATATCTAATTTTGCAATGCGCTTAATTCCAAATATTCTGGCTAGTCTCTGTAGCGGAGCATGCTAGTTTGAGTCTTACCTGGTCGCTAACTCCAAAATCAGATTGTCTCGCGACGGTGCCTAGTTATCAAACAATTATGGTATATATAAGCAAGCTCATGTGAAAACGGAACTAACCATAAAGATTACCAGCGAATACTGTGACCCTACATAATCCATATAAGCCTAGCGTCCTTTTGTGGGACAGAGGCAAACAGCGCAGATTCAGATCACACGCCGCAGAACGCGGCGTCTGATCAGGTTCACCACTGTTTGTTTACAGAAATGTTATATTAAAAGGTGAATAAAATGAAAAATACCACCCAACAACCCTTAAAAGGGAAATGGGCAGGTCCAATTGATAAGAGAGGGAAATTCCATCAGGCATAAATGCGTTAAGGGCGTCGAGGCTGTAGTGCTCTAATATACTAAAATGGAACCAGTATAAAGCAAAAGGTACAATTTGACATGTGCGCCAATCGAAGACTCAGAATAGCCTGCACATCCACGCAGTCAGATAAGAGTGTTCTGTAGGTGCTCTGTTGGTAGCCAAGAGTCTGGCAGAAACCAAGGCTCTGATCAGACTGTGGGAATGTGCGGACTGGTTTTAATCTACCCTGTATACACATGCCAACTTGCACTTTTTCAAATACTTAAGTAAAATGGTCAAGCCAGAGGAAATATTAGACCTTTTACTCCAAGGAACAACTGTGCATGAACCAAGCGTTTTGTTAAGAGTGTACAACAAAATTATTCTTTTCTTATTTCTCAACCAAAATATATGTTGTGGGTACTCAAAAGAACCGTCTCAATGAGAAGGTTCTTTTGAACACTCAAACTTTTGTTTAAACTGATGGGTGAGAAAATATTTAAAATTTTACGCTCAAAAATTTAATTTATCTAAACCTGTGCATGCACGTTTAGTTTAACATATCTTATTTCAACTTGGTAAGATACACATACAAATATAAACAAGTCACAGAATGTAAACATGCATGCACGTTTGAATTAAATGGTTGCACATGTGACAAATTCCAGTGCCTTGTGAGCTGGTACGTATTGTTAAGAACCTTCTCCTTTAAAGTAATAATAATAACTATTACAGTGTGATTTATTTAGCATTTGATCTAACTCGACATTAAGAAATTTAAATTATCAAATAAAATATTTTGCATCTATTGTGTGTTGTCTTGTTCTCTTATAACATTTCAATGCAGAAATACAAATGCAAAGAAAATAATATGAATATCTGTCCAATTTGCTGAATTAGGCAGGTTATGCATATTAGCCTGATGTTCTTCTTAAAAGTATACAGTAAAACATGTCCTAAGCGGCCACTCAAAAGGAATACCAAAATCGATTGTTAATGCCGATTATCGCTTAATGCAGGTCGAAAGTATTGCAGAATGCAATACTTCCGACCTTCATTAAGCTACCATTTGTCTTTAAAACCTTTGTTTTGTCTATTTTTGAGTGGCCGCTTACGACAGGCTTTACTGTAGCTTGTTATTGAACTTGATTCGTCTGTGATTACTTCTGCTAGATCAGTACAGAATAGGAAAAGCTGGATACCTTATTTGGACATGTTGCCGTCTTCCCTCTTCAAAAATTTGTCTACTGTGGGTCGTATATTGATTTTTTTTTATTTTCTCTGTATTAAACAGAATGGACCAGATCAGACTGTTCCTCTATGGGCTGTCTGATCTGAGCCCACAATGTTTGTCTGTATGCCGAAATGAGTCATTGGTGTAAGCCTGACGATTTCAGCAAACGTCATTTACAGATGCATTTTTTGTAGTTGGCAAGAGTCAAGTAGAGTATAACAGATTGGATAGTTTTCCGTGAGGAAATCGACACTTCTATATTAAACCAGTGTTGCAGAATTGATGCCAATTAAATAAAAGAGCATTATTTAGACATCGTGGCTGTTTAATTCAGCTGATTGTAGTTGTCTACACAGTTGCGGTAGAAGAGGACAATTGTGTGAAAGTATTTTGCCTTGGACGAAAGAACGAAAACTGACCCTTGTTGTCACGCATGTCCCACAAGAAGTGGCAACGTGACGCTAGTTTGGCAAAAATAATGCCCTCATATTGCATTAGTTAGGAAGCCTCCATGCGAGCAAACAAAAAAAGTGTTTTAACAACAACATATTTGGTCTTATGTATTCAATATAAGTTTCATTGAACTTCCATCCATTGCTTACAAAATTATGGCCGATGACGGAAAAATCATTGAAATTTAGGCAAATGTCAATAACTCCTCAATGGCTGATGCCACTCTGATGAAACTTCACATGCATAACCATACTATGGTCATATATATTCAGTATAAGTTTCATGAACTTCCATCCATAGGTTACCTAGTTATGGCTGAGGACGGAAAGACGGACATACGGATTGAGAAACCGGAAGAACCCTCCGCCTTCGGCGGGGGATCAATACAAAGTTCTGGTAGTATGGCTTGTAACGCAAATACCTCGTTCCTTATGATGCAAGTGTTTCGTATTGTGTAGATTGGTTGCCAAAGGTGTGTAGATGAATACAATGGTTATGACCTTTGATTCAAATGTCACGGTCAAAAGAGCCGTGACATGAGATGTCCACCAATGTGGTATGTGCGACCAGCATGGCCTCGGATCAGCCTGCGCGCACTCGCAGACTGATCAGTCTTTGCTAGCCGCTTGAATATTCTATGAGTGTTAAGCTACCGACTGAACATCGTCTGGAGTTTCTAAGTTTAAAAGGAGGCTGCAAAGGCTCGTCCGAGTCTACACTTGTCAAAATGCCACATTGTTGGAAATGACATGTCACCATGTTATATTGAATTACTTACCTCCTTTCATTCGAGTTACTATTCATTCCAATTAAAACTCTGGTCCCGTAAAAAATTAACTATACAGCAAAACTGTCTTAAGCGGCCACACCAAAACTTGGTTTTCAAGACCGACTTAATACAGGTCAAACGTATTGCAGAATGCTCCAAGGGGTCATTCTGCAATATTTTCGACCTGCATTGTGATACCGTGTGTCTTTAAGACCTGTTTTTTCTAATTTTTGAGTGGCCGCTTACAACAGGTTTAGCTGCACTATAATATATTACTGTGTGTGTGTGGGGGGGGGGGGGGGGGGGCTGGGGTAATCTTATACTGAATGACTTACTCCCTTTCATTCCAGCTACTATTCATTCCAATTAAAACTCTGGTCCCAAATTAACTATACATGGACTTCTATTGTGATGGTAATATCCACCAGCTTAAAAAATTAGTAAGTGTGTATGATCAGGAAATACCACAATCACAAACCGTAGACAACCTCTTAAACTGCTGACGGAGAACTAGATGGAGTTATCAGAAGAGAATATATGTCCACCGCCCACCTCATAGAGATATATAGCCCTGGAGATATTGACCAGTTAAGGTCCTTCCAATGGTGTTTCGTTTGATTAAAATCTGGACATTTTAGTTCAGAAGATAGAGGCTATTTATATCTCAAAAGATAGAGTGCATACAAAGCTTTTTTCATATAGAGCAAATGAAAATTAGATCAAGGTCATGAAAGTTTAATCCTTCCTATGGTTGTACTAACTACGTATATATGCAAGTTTGACTAAATTCTGTCAAATAGTTCATAAATAAGAGTGCAGACAAAAGCTTCGCTGATTCCAACGCTGATGGGATCCATACCAAAACAACATGGGTGCCCACCCCTTTGGAGCGGGGACATAAAAATGGCTGAATAAAATAAAGTAACTAAAAAGATGCTTACCTTGTTTATTTATTTGGAGGTAGGTAACAAGATTAAAGATCGATAACGACCTCTGAAAGATCAAAGATTACTATACGCTGAGACTATTTACCATATCAAAATTGGAGAACAGCATAATACATGTAATAAAAGTAAGGGTACAAAGATCAGGAATCGATACAATCAAGTACCACACCTGACCCAGGATACCAATGGGAAAGCCACAAACTCACAGATTATAAACCATTATAAATCCAAGAATACGAAATACAATCAAATATCTTGCTGTGGCAATGCTTCCCCGCCGTGATCTGAGGTCCAGTCGAGCTGTAAAAGAGTGCATCAATTTGATGATTCCATTCAGTAACAACTCATTAGTTTCGTTTGTTTGTTGTGTTTTTGCATTAAACTGTATTTTTCTGGAATTCTGTGTGCTGTCTATATTAGTATTACACGAGGCAAGGCTATCAGTGTCCGTTCAGTCATGTCACAGAAGAGGTGAAATTTAACTATCTTAGGCTAGAATGTAGAATGTTTTTATTAGTTGATTTACGAACCCTCCTACTGTAATTTTCCGGAAAGTAGAAATTATTTTTTTATTTCATCCGCCGACTCTAAATATTATTTTTGTTTCGTTGAAAAAAATAATATATTTTTGAGGTTCTGTCTGTGTATTTTTGAGAGTGACACTGTTAAAAGTGATTGTCCTGTTCAGATTTTTAGGAAAAATGATAAAATATTTAAAAATTTAATACAGATTGTGGGTTTACCTATTACTAGTTTTACTGTTTCTGGAGATATAAAATAAAAAGTTCTGAAAATATTAAAAATAAAATAAAAAAAAAACTCCGATAATGACCAGTTAACTGGTCATTTTCAGAGCTTTTCTATTTATGTTTTTTCGTCCCCTCGACACTAAATCTGAAAAAAAAATCCCGTAAATCAACTAATAAAAAAATTCTGGCCTTATGACTTAAGCTGGAGAAAAAGGCAGACATATTGCGTTTCATGTGTTAACTAATGGCATTAAAGGAAAAGATACTGAAAGCTGTATAACTGCATTCTCAGACTTAATTGAGACAACCCAATCAAAGTTTCCTGACACAAAAATAACTAATTTAACGGAGACTAACAGGACAGGCAGCAACATAGTCAATCTGAAGGTTTATAGCATAAATAAGAGTTAAATACCATGAGAATAACAGAGTTTTCCTTTCAGATGATAAAAACATGTCAGTGAATTCACAAATTCAAGAGAAAATGATTTCAGACGATGGATACCACTTGTCTGACGATGGAGTTATATTTCAGCATCGAACCTAAGAAATCAAGAGGAGACGACTCTTGGTATCGAATGGAGGATTGTCAAAGTAAAATCAGGTGGATCAGCGACCTACCACCAACCAGAAAGAAGTTTTTGAACCGGACGCCCACCAGGAAAGCGCAGATGGCCCTCATGAGCAAGCACACGTTGAGGTCAAAGCCTAACACATTGAATTGTTGTGTCTGTGGAGTGTCAATGGAATTAGTGCGGGGTCCAAGCATGCCAAAATATGGTCTCGTAGTACTCAGCGTATAACAGCAGCTTTTTGGTAAAAATGATTATATAATAGGTTATATTTAATAAATGTGAATGTTGCCAAGATTAAATCAAGGGCAGTAACTCGCTAGGCTGCTTCAAAGTATGACGTCACAAATATAAAAATTGCAGTAATTCATTTTGAAAGCCTCATTTCAACTTAAATTTCTCAGCAACTTTTGTATATTTTCAAACAAAGTTAATGCATTTCTAGAATAAAATTATGTAGAGTTATTTTGACAGTATTTAAAACATCGATACGCTTATCTACGGTGGATTATTATGGTCGTGAATAAGTATGGGTAAATAAGTTTCTTATACATTCTGTAAAAGGGGGTGTATCGAATGTATTATTTTCCTTATTAGTCGTGGAAACAAAATAATTTTTACACATATTATAGTGTATTATATGCGCACTTAGTATGCAGAAAATCTTCTTAAAATAATTTGTTATTATTACATAATATGGCAAAGAATATAATAGGTATATTTTACGAAAAATACTCAGTTTATTTACAATAAGAGACAAAAAATCTGTTAAATGCTTCTGGTGATGACAATATCAGTAAGGATGTTTCATGAAGTCAGTACTAATGGTATGGAAGCACCAGCATGCAATATTCACGCGATATTCACAACTATATGTTGTAATTAATAATTAGAGATCAATTTTTTTTCGAATACTATGATTGTGTTATACTTAAAATTGGTTAGAAGGGTATTTTCCACTGCATAAGCATTTATCCTGCAATTTGAAAGCTCTCTTAACTTCTAATTCTGTTTCTGATACACATTCTATTGGTTGGTTTAATAACAATCTATCAAAATTGTTCTGATTTGTGAAGTGTTGATAACACTGCCTGTGCCATTTAGGTTTCCTTTTGACCGATGATTGCAATATCTGCTCTATATCATTAGACCCATAATCATGTGGATCATTTTCTAATCTCAGCTTAAGACTATTTCATACGACATAAACCGTTGACAGTTCCCCTCCCAAGGCTACCTACACTTTCTTTTTTGTGAGAGAAGTTAAGAACTATACTGTCCATACCTCCTCTTCTTTACAGGAGAAAAATCTATCTCTGTTTCTACACAATCTGATGATTCCATGGCAACTTGCCAATGCTTAATAACTAAAGGGACAGTGGATTTGAAAAAACCCCTGTTTATTCTTAAGTAACGTTGCCTTACGCTTCAATTCAATGTTTACACCTTAAAGACGTTTTCAAAATTTTCATATTATGCAGGAATGCAAATATCAAAGCTGAATCCCGACAATTCTTATAGAAAAGAGGTACTTTCCTCTTTTAAAAGGAGAATTATAATCACCAGTATATCCTACAAACGTTTATCCAACGTTTAATATGCCAATAAGGCGTAGTAGGATAAGAAATTAATTCTATATAGAGTTAATTCCAACAGAAATGATCCAAAAACCAGACTAGTTGAGGGACTATCCTTTTACCACGAGTCTGCTTTAAACAATTCTATTGCAAATTATTCTATGGGATTCAACTAGGTTCAGCCTGATCGTTCATTTAGTGTCATTTAACTCCTGTGCAATCTATACACCTTCAGAATGCACTAGACCCCTGTCTTCTTGGCTCGGCTCTCCGGCGCAGGTACACTCTGTCAATTCAGATGCAGCACATTGGAGTTATTACTTGATTGTATAGATTCCATATCTTTGTCGCCTTTCCTACTAATATGTATTGGGTTGCTCAAGGCTTATTTGGGAGACTGATAAACTTATTGCATTACAGCTGATACTAGTTCCCATGCTGAATTTAACAGCAGTGGTGTTCACCAGTGTACTTGGTTTTGCAGGAAAACTCTTTACAATGTACTTGTGTGATTATCATATACGAACAAAGTGTTTCAGTACGTGTAACTAAGAAGTGGCAATTAAAAATAAATCATGACTATTGTGAAAGAGTAATGGTTATGATAATTAGGTTAATGAATAAGAAAGAGAGAAAAACACAATCATGTGTAATTTACCTCAAAAATAAACAAATGTGACCAGAAAATGCCACAATTACACACTGCAGCCCAACCCATGACACCGTGAGGAAGAGACATAGAGCACCAAAGACAAGAAATAGCGCTAGCAAGAAGACAATTAAAGTAAAGCAACCAGCTATTTTTCCTCGGCCAGATGATTGCAAAAGTGAAAGGCCACTAAGTAATGCAAAACAAGGACCAACCACAACACCCACCCCAAACAATGAGAGCACAAATAACCAGTGAATCAATAACAACATGACCATCGCCTTAAAACAGACAGAAGCCAAACCCGCTACACATCATGTATTTTACATGCGCATAATCTTCACACTAGAGTATGCAGTTGCTAAACACAAACATTGTTTAGCTCGCATGTATGTTTCCTAGCTTATGCAATGTATCATCAAAGAGAAATGAAAACAAATGGCTAATGGCCCGTTGGTAGTCAGAGCTAACGAAAAACTCAAGTCTAGCCACGGTGGGCTCAGCCAAATACAAGCATCAGGCACCAACCCCTCGATGAAAGTTTTAGGTCAGTTTCTTCATTGAGTCTGAGGCCTGACCCACTGCCATGCAATTAAAGAGGAAACCATAGAAAACCAGGATAGGTATGTACAACCAAGCATGCAAACAGTCACATGATATCCATGTGATGTATGTCACAATGACACTGTTTTTATTCAAAGTGGATTTCAAGTCCTATTAATAATTATCTTGATCAGGTAATTACTTATTTATTTTTACCACTCTGTATCTTCATCTGTTTCTACCAAAACCTTCATTTTTTACAGCAAAACAAGTAGGACGTCCGGATGATTTAAGCGACTTAGTGCCATCTCCCGACCCAAATTCTCTCTCTTTATCATAAATCATAGAAATCGACGTGCAAATTTTTTAGTTCTTATATAGTTCACGTTTGCTACAACAAGGCGGTCTCGTACCCATATTGTATGATAAAATGTTAAATAAGAAGACATTTTAGCAGATAACCAGTTGAATTAAGTGGGCTTGAATGACAGTTATTTAAATGAATGATTAGGTTATTGCTAATGAAAATATACCAAACATCTTTTTAAAACTTCACAGAAAAACGATTTAGATAGACATGTTTCATTAGATTTTGCTTTAAAACTCCATTCAAAGGATCGGTAATATACAAACGTTTATACATAGTCATAAGTCGTAAATGAAAGTGGTTGGCTAATATCTTTTCATCTGACATATATTGATAGTAGTCACAAGGCACTATCAAATTACATATACATCATGGATACTCAACTTATGTATTGTGTGAAAGACAAGAAACCTTACTGATTGTCATCAATTAGATACTATGACATACCTTCCTACAGGAAATAAAGCATTTTTTACGCATTGGTTATGCGAATTCGACGAACAAATGAGAGCTACTGTAACATAATATGATCAAAATTAGGGTCTTGTCTTATTATCTCCCCTGCTTTCTTATACCGCATTTTCAGGATTGGCAACATAGCAAATTATATCAAACAGGAAAATGTCTTTAATACTAAATAAAAAACATGAGTACTGCGAAACCATATTTTGGCGTATTTAGACCTTGCAAATTATTATGATTTGATGATGCCAGTAGTGACCTTAAATTGATCATTCTCTTAATTATTGTTTGTATTAATTGTACCGTGATAATGTAATATTACAATCGAATCATCATGCAAAGAATTATTTTAAGAATAATACAATCATAGTATTTTGAAACAAAATAAATTCATGTTTTACGACCTTCTTATTATAAGTTTTAACAATTAATAATGAATATGACAGTTTTGTGCTTTCATAATATTAGTATTGATATTATAAAACGTCATTACTAACTTTGTGATGACCAGAAACGTTTTATAGAACGTGTTTCTATGTCAATGAAACTTAACTCAGCCATTTTCGTGGAAAATGGGTGTTATACGTTTTGCCCTTTTATGCAATAATGGAGCCTTATTTCTTATTAACTTTCTACATGCTGCTTGCCCATATAGTCGATTATAATGTGTGTAAAATTTATTTTGTTTCCTTCACTATTAAGGAAAAGATAACATTCGATACAACCCCCTTTCATGAAATTGATACGAAACAAATATACCCATAACATTCATGACCTTAATAATCCACCGTAGATTAGTATTTCCATTTTAAAATGCTGTTAAATATAACCCCATATAAGTCATTTCTTAAATGCATTGATATTGTTTGATAATATACAAAACTCTCTGAGAAATTAAGGTTGAAAAGACGTTTTCGAAATAGATTCCTTCGATTTTGATATTTGTGACGTCATACTTTTGGGCAGCCTAATGGGTAACTGCCCTTGATTTAGCCTTGGCAACATGCAAATGTATAAAATATAACCTTTTATCTAACCATTTTCAGCAAAAATCTGCTGTTATACGCTGAGTACTACGAACTCATTTTCTATGTGACAATTGTGAATTGGACCCCGCACTAAATTAAAAAAAAAAAGATATTCAATAAGTTTAAAGACGATGCTTTTTATGTCAAATTAAGGGTTATGACGTACTTAGGTTGGTTGAGACTCATCTCCAAGACTCAATCCTATCACCTTTAAATAAATACAAGATTTATCATTACCACAGGTTACAATATGTTAACGCAAAAAGAAATTTTGGCAGTATAACTATACTAATTAAAGATGCAATAAGTGAAGGAGTTACAGTGCTAAAATAAAAAAAACTCTAACTATCAATGGGTTAAATTTAACAAATATTACTTTTGTGATATCATTGGTTGATATAGCAAGTCCATTATATATAGCAAACCCTCTGCAGAGCACTTTTACAGGCTAACTTGTAATCATTCGCTTTCCAGCTTCCATATAGCTTACTCATAAATATTAACTTGTTATACTGTAGGAAACAACTGTTGTTCTATTGTTGTCTTTCCTTAAGAACACACAATTAAACATGGTGTCAGAAATCTTTGTTTGGATTTAATTACAAAGTACAATTATACAGAGAACTTTCTTACTTATTGAAATTCTTGTGGTGAATTTACTTTGTCATTATAAGTCAGGTGAAAAATGGAGTTGGCAGGAGTTCCAGCATCAAGCATGGACTGGAGTAGTGTGAATCTTCTTGAAGCGTTCGAGAAATTCTGTCAGCATGCTGAGCTGATCTTTGCTGGAGCATTAAGGGACAAAGATCCTGAAGCACATTGTACATACCTTCTGTTATGGGTTGCTGAGAAAGGGCGTGAAATATATTTACAAAAAAACAAAAACAAGTATATTGCAGAGTAATTTGAAATTGTGAAGGACAAATCGATGTCAATCATTGTACTTAAAGTATGTTTGGAATTAAACAATTTCAAGGCTATCCAATATAAACTTAAACAGTAGGACAGCTACATCAGAAGTAATTCTTGACAGTTATAGTGATGTTTTTGAATTTGTTCGGGAAAAAGCCAAACCTGTTATCAATCCATCAAGAAAAATTCCATATGCACTGATAAATAAAGTAAAAAAATGAGCTGAACAGACTGGAGAAAAGGAGGGTCAATTAAAAAAGTCACAGAGCCCAATGAATGGATGAACTCTTTAGTTGTTGTAGAGAAACTGAACAAGAGAGTTAGATCGTGCTTATATCCTAGAGAACAACAAAAGTATTTTAAGAGAAGATTTTCCTATGAAAACAGTGGAAGAAGTCGCAGCCAAAGTTAAGAATGCAAAAGTCTACAGAATTCTCGATGCATTGAATAGTTACTGGCAGATACGTCTAACGAAAGTTTCAATTTTCCTTGTGGAAGATATAAATATTTGCGTTAACCTTTTGGTATCAAAAGCTCAAGTGAGGTTTTTGCAAAGGAGATTCTCTCTCAAATATATAGGAAAACATTCACAGTTGTGAGGTGATTGCAGATGATACCTTGTAATGGGGTCAAGATAAAGAAGAACATAATATACGTCGTTGTGGCATTCTAGAATGGAAGACACACTTGTCTGAAACCTTTGGAGGGTAAAACTGGAACCAATTTGTTGTCTCTTGTTTGTTATATTCTCTAAATAAAATTAGAAAGGCTGGAACATAATTAATCACAAACTCATTGAAAGGGGTCATTTTAACCAGGAACGTGATACAATACACTGTACAGCTAAAAATGCTCAGAAAAAAAGTATATTTACCTTCACAGGAATATCGTATTATGTAAAGCCAGAAAAAGGAAATCATATTTCATAATGTCTGTACGATACATTTTTTTCGTGGATTTTATGTCCCTCAGAACCGACCACTGTCCAAATATGAAATGGATAGTCGATGGAGAATGTGTTAACTGGTTAATGGTCAAGTGATATAAGCACTGCTTTCTGGCCCTATACACAATTTTTTAAAATGAAATTCCAATCATCAACCTGAGGAAGACCTCAACACAAGGTTGCGCAACAAGAGACTCCCCAGCATTTACCTATGGCATTTACAGACATGGAAAATAACGCTTTTGTGGCTAAATGAATTTTTAGCATTAAAATAATGTATATATTTTCGAAAGTTGACTTAAAATAGTATAATCCAACTAAAATGAATAATGTTAAAATAGAACATGTATAGGCAGCTATCAATATATCATTTTATCAATTAATTTTTTTTTTGGAAAACAGCAAAAATCACGCCAAGATATGCACAGGCAAATGTGATTTGAGAAAGATGTATGTATTCAATTGGAAAAGCTATCTGCCCAGCTAACACACAACATAGATGTTGGAGACAAGATATGTATGCTTTTTTTCTTTGAGAAACTATTGTGCAACTCCTCATGCAACAACCAATCAGTCACCATTTGAATTATTTTGTGGGAGGGCGATTAACATCAAAATACCTACCCCACCTGTAAAATCGAAATCTAAAATAAGTCTTTCAAAAGCAAAGAGAACATTTTCCTATGAAAACAGTGGAAGCGGTCACAGCCAAAGTTAAGAATGCAAAAGTAAACAGCATTTTCGATGCATTGAATGGTTACTGCCAGATACGATTAAAAAAAATGTGAGTCAGAAATACAAAATTCCAATCATCTCTTAAAGGACTTAAAATAGTATAATTCAACTAAAATGCATAATGTTACAAAAGAATATTTATAAGCGGCTATCAATATATCATTTTATCAATTAAAAAATGTTGAAAACAGCAAAAAGTAAATCTTAGAATCAACTTGGATAACATTTTAAATAAAAGGTAGCATTTTTAACCTTTGTCAAACTGAATATTCTATGCACTAGATTCCTCTCTGTAGCATTTAGACATTACTATATTATTTGCATAACCCCGTCTTTCAGAATTCTAATTGGTTATTTGTTTGTTTGGTTTGATTCTTTATGTCCCAGTCATCAATCTTTCAGTTACTTTGGGGTGGGTCTTCCTGGGTTGAACCAATTCTAACCAAGGATTTAATTGGGTTACCATACAATCAATATTAAAATGGTGACGAAGATTAACAAGGACTAAACCTATTATTTGTGATTGGACAAATAATTTGGAAATTAAAAAGTTAATTAAACTATGCTTGATACTGTGACATTAGATGTGTCACTACCAACACTCATGTTTCCATCTTATCTAAATGGCACAAGGACTACCAGTATTTCCTAGTTCCAATGTGCAAGAGCCATTGGAGTACACTTGTTGAAAGAAATGGTGTGCATGTCTAGAGCATGGAACAAACACAGGAAATAAAACAAATACACTGATACCTTTTCGCGTGTCAAGAATCAGTTAACTGTAGCAACACTAGTATAGGGGTAGATTTTGCTACAAGAGACAAAGACTGTTATATCCAGGTCGTTGCGAAGAAAGGTGTTTCAAATCGCTCATAAAGGACACCAAGGTATTGTGCCAATCAAACAATTATTGCTAGTAAAGGTTTATTTTTTTAACATAGACAAGAAGTTAAAGAGACATGTCATAGTTGTATTCTTTGCTTGGCAGCAATGAAGAAAACTGTTCCTGAACCGTTTAAATTAGCAAAATGCCAGAAAATAAGTTTGATGGAGTATCTCTTGTTTTTGTGGACCCTTTCCAAATGGAAATAATTATTTATTCTAATTGACAAGCATTCAAGATTTCCTTTAGTCGAAATTTTGAGTTCAATCAGCGCATAGGCAGTAATCTCTGTTTTAAACAAAATATTTTCAGATGAAATACCTTAAATTCTTAAAAGAGACAATAGAGCACCCATGAAGTATTTGCGCAATTCGCTGAATATTTAGGTTTTAATCATCGCAAAATCACGACAAGATATCCACAGGCAAATGTGATTTGTGAAAGATGTATGTATTCAATTGGAAAAGCTATCTGCCCAGCTAACGCACAACATAGATGTTGGAGACAAGATATATATGCTTTTTTACAAACCATCGTGCAACTCCTCTTGCAACAACAAATCAGTCACAATTTGAATTATTTTATGGAAGGGTCGTTAACACAAAATACCTACCCCACCTGTAAAATCTAAATCTAAAATAACTCTTTCAAAAGCAAAAATCATGGACAAACAGAAAAAACGCAAAATGACGAGCTATGCAGATAGACAAACAAAGACAGAAATTGAAAATAGAGGACAATGTTTTAGTTGAGCAATGTAAACAGAACAAACTCTCTACGCCATTTGATTCAAAACCACTTCAGATCACAAAGTGGAAAAGATCAATGGTCATTGCGAGAAGAGAAGACAAATCAGTAACTCAAAATTCATCATTTCTCAAGACAATCAGAGGACAGGTATCAAGTCTGCCGTCTAGCAGTAAAAACGATGATGCCTTCAACACCAGTTCACCACATGAGCCTGTGCTGCGTCGATCTGAAAGAGGGCAAAGACCTCCTACTAATTTGAAGGACTAAGTCTGTAAATAAAGTGTAAATAATATTTTGGCTATGTATCATTGTGATGAAGTGTTTATGGGCACAATAATCCCATTCACCATAACCAGGCATGCAGTCTAGTCAAAATTGCAACAAATAAAGGCTTTCATTTTTATTAGTTGTTATGATATTGGTATCACATACCATACAATAAGGTTAATATGGTTAACTGATTTATATATACACACACTGCCTCTCTGATAGTAATCAGAGCAGTACAGTTTACCATGCTAATAGCTTATACCTTCCTTTGTAATAAATAAATATATGTAGATTGAACAGTGTTAATCTCCATGCCATCTAACAGCACCCAAGAAATATAACATGGTGTCAGAGATTTGAACCTACATCCTACAATATTCGTCCAGAGATTTAAAGGATATAATTCTCTATAAAGGAATTATAATTTGGATAGTATTCTCAAAGTGTTTTAACTTTGTTGCAGTAATTATAATTTTCATTCTAAGAAGATGGAAATTTATTCTTCACAAGGACAAAACCCTAGAAAGGACTGGGAGTCCAAGGACTTACCCAATGCGTTCAAATCCTTCAAATCACATGCCAAATTTATATTTGGAGGACCTCTACAGACAAAAACAAAAGAGGTCAAATGCAACTATTTGATGATATGGGCTGGAGAGAAAGGTAGACAGATTTTCTCTACATGGAATCTTGAAGACGACGACAAAAAGAAGCTCGAAAGTTACTACATAGGGTTCGAGAACTACTGCAAACCTCGCTCAAACCAGATATATGCACGCTACAAGCTGAGGATCAGAAAACAAGAAGATGGTGAAAAATTTGAACAATTTGTTACTAGTTTAAAATTGTTGCTAAATGACTGTGGGTACGACGTGGCCATCCACAACGAGATGATTCGCGACAGTATTGTTTTTGGAGTTCAGAGAAAAGCTAATGAACAAAGGTTCAGACTTGACGCTTCAAAAATGTCTGGACATTGATCGAACCTACGAACTAAGGCAGGAGTAGCTGAAGGTAATTGACAACCAGGCGTCAATCCACTACTTAAGTCCAAGCGGTCAGCTAAACGTGAGCCTCGAGGAAGAGCAGAGCAGCGTCCGACGACGACACAACCCATACAGCGAGTGCTACCTGGACCAGCAGCCGCCAAGATGTGTACCGACTGTGGGAGACACCATTTTGAAATAATTGACTGACCCCCTGATTTTACCCCAAGTTTTGTTAACAATGCCCCAAAACCTCAAAGCATTGAGACCCAACCTCCTGAGACTATTCAGATTAACAGCAAACAAACACTTAAATCCCCTGTGAAAATTCGACTTGAATCAGAACGAATTATAAGCAAATCACCACAAAAGATTGTTGAAAGACCAGAAAAGATAATACCAGTTGTAAGAACCAGATCTGGGCGCGTTGTTCATCCTCCTATGAAACTAGATCTATAAACAGTATAAATACTGACGCTGATGCTGAAAAAAACTGGAACTGGAACTTATCTGGAGTAATGCAAACAATTTTACAGCTATAATTTGTTTTTGTTCTCACATGTTTAGTGTTGAGTTATTTTGATATTTATCCCAGTAAAAGCATCCATTAATCAGATAAACATTCCCGATATCATAAACAAATTACTGTGCTGATAAAAAGTGAATTAACTCTGAGAAAAATACACAGACCACCCCTGATATATTTCATGCGTGGGAACCGACTTTATAGAAAAACAGACTGGCACTGGTTCGAATTAATTTTCATAATTTACACAACTTTACACAACATCATTTCAGTCATGCATTGTTGTATGTGTAAATGTATTTTCTTTTAAAAACCCAGCACCCAAGAACATAACATTATTCTAATAGTGAATATGGTAGTACTTTTGCTTATATATTTTCATGGGCTCTTGTTATTCATTAAAGCAGGAATTTTACTGAAAGAAACCATTCTGAAACAGAAATATATCATCAGAAGCTTTTATCTGATATCCTTTCTATTTATTATTTGTAATTCTTTGCTTACCGGCCTCATCTAGATAGACCATGTCAAAAACGCTCCACTTTAGGCTCATAATAGTAACCTGTAGCTATACATAAAAAAGTATATTTTTAGTTTTATTGTGTATATACATGTCTTAGCCCTTCAAGCCATATTATACTCCCCATTTTAATCATGTTAACCTTTATCATTTTAACTGAAAGTAAGTGCTTTCAATCAATCTGGATTGTCCAGTTAATCTGTTTCAGCAATTTTCAAAAAAGGCTCAATCCAGGTTCAGCAACACAAGGGTTAATCTTATATCATCTATATCAGTTAACCTTTATCTAAATGCGGGGGAAAATGCAGTTACATGTTTGTTACATTATTGTTCCAATGTATACACCTACTGATAAAGTACACCAATGAACACCTTAACAACTCTTGTAAGATACATATCTTTAAAAATTTCCTCATCAGCATAACTCCTCAATGGGCCCCAACGAGAGATAGCGCAGCTTTCAACCAGCAAGATCAGAGCGAGGCTTACAACAACAACAACAAGCAGTCAAGGGTTAAATTTATGTTAAATTAAGAACGATTCTACATGTTTTAGACGGTATTGACTTTTGATCAAAGTTATACCAGTTTGTGAGGTGTTGTATGACTTAGTTCTCTAGCAATAATTCGGAGATTTAGAACAGTGAGTTGCAGTTTCCAACTTCTTTATTTTCAGGAATACGTTTGGAATCGCCATTTTGTTTGTGAGAACATGCTTGCAAACAGCGTTTAGACGCACGCTCAGTTTGAGAATACATTGGCCTCAAAGCTGAATTTATGTTTGTTCAATAGCGTGACGTTTTGGCCTAAGCATTATAATTGTTATAATTATTGCTAAATTCTCCCTGGTTGGTTACATAATACAACGAAATGTGGAAACAGATTATGCTATTTTATTTGCCACTGCTGCGAGATATTAGGATAGAATAATGCTCACAACAAATGACGTGAGTCATTAAGATAGAATAATGCTCACAGCAGTTCATACCAAGGACATTCTCTGAGCTACTTGCCTTGTGGCGTGTGTATCGCCCAAATACTGGCAGGGATGTTTATTACTTGAATATGCCTTGTCAGGGAGATACTATGCATTACTATATTTGGGATTATAGTACAATAAAGTAGTTCTGGTTATTGGAATTATGAATTGAAGTATTTTATTATGCCAGAAACAGGGCCAGATGATACAATCATTTAGTTACGATCGTTTGGGCAGAAAAATCCCAAATCCCTTGTTAGGCCACAAACAGGGTCCTGTGATGTGATTATCTTAAGGAAGAATAATCCCTTGGTAAACTTAACTTCTTCGAGATATAATGGAGAAATGAAGTTTCTTTTCTCGTTTTTAATATAATGGACTAGAAAAGGAGGTTTATTTTCTCTTTGAGAGATTAGTTATATACATCGAGATTTGATTGACGTATATACATCGAGATTTGTATCTAAAACTGTTTTATGGCATCTTCAGATGTCACAGAGTGTAGATAACAGCCTGATGAGACGCAAAAGGGGACAGACGAATCAATTGCTTCACTAAAAGATTCTGTGCTGACCACGTTAGAAAATCGCCTGAAAGAGTTTGGCAACATTGCTGTATCAGTCAGTGTGGTGAATAAATCCATTACAGCACTGCGAACACAACTGGACAAACTAAAATCCCAGAAATCAGGTCCTGAATGTTGAATGGAGTTGGTGGAACAGCCACAATCAGAACCACCGAGTAAACGGCCTGGATAATGAAAATGGTTCAAAGGATCAAGATTCAATTGATACCTACATGCAAAAACAGGAGGATGGTCATGAAATGGACAACTGGGAAGAGGAAGACTAAGTCTTGGACCTCAGTCAATTTTTCACTGAAGATGAGGAAATGGGGCCCCAAATTGAGGAAGAATTGGTCAAGATTGCTAATTCTGCATTACATGCGAAGCCTCAACCAGACAAGCTTAAAAAATGGCTGAAAAATACAAGCGACCAGAAAATGTAGAGAACCTTCAAGTGTCTAAAGTGGAGGAAATTCTTTGGCGACAACTCTGTAAAGACACTAAAGCTGAGTACTATTTGCTTCAAAAATTCCAATCAAGTATGGCTTTGGCTTTGAAACCCCATAATCAAGGCGGTGGGAATTCTACATACAGCTAATACAAACAAGGAGATCAAAGAGTTGAAGGAACTGATCGATTCATTCAAGATACTTTCTCCTAACATGACAAACAATCATGAAATCAGACGGGAGAAGATTAAGAGAGAATAAGACCCTAAATACAAGAGTTTGCTAAGTTTCTGGGCTAGTTTATACATGTTAGTGTAGAGCTCAAAATACTCCATTTCTTTTTCTATTTTGCAGAGTGCAGAAAGCAGAAAGATTCTGGTTGTTGGAGACTCTATTATTAAGAACATAGATCACATTGATGGTGTTGAGGTTATATCTTTTCATGGGGCCACCGTTGGAAGGCTAGCAGTACTATTCTCAAATGATGCTGTCACTTAAGGGAAGTGTGATTATGTAATTATTCGTGTTGGTACAAACAACATAGGTAACTTTGACAAATTCAAAATGTCCCACAGAATTGCACCTAATGGTACATGTATAATATCAGATTTTGCCAATCCAGTTGCAATTGTAAAAAAGAAAAATCCAGGCATAACAATAATGGTGTCTTCAATATTGCCTCGACCAGTCGACCACTCTGCAACTGATGATTTGATCAGATAAAAAAATTCTTGCTTGAAAGACACAATGAGTGTAGATATGGGATTTAAGTTCATTTGTTTGTAAAAAGCTGTATCTAATTTTGGTATCTACCAAAGGAATTTATATGCTAAAGCAGATCAGGGTTTGCATCTTAACACAGAAGGTTCAAACAGGCTTGGAATGTTTTTCTTGAGGGTTATTTCAACAGTAAACTAACTATAGTTCTATTTTCAGATTATGTGCCCTATCCTGATTTGTAGTATGATGTCACTTCTAATATTTTAGTAAGCTTAAGAGCAGAAGAAATGCTATTTGTTTGATTTTTTTTAAAAAATTTAATCTGAAGAATGATACAAATGGTAAGAGTTTTGGATGGCATTGCAGGAGAGCTTTTGGTAGGACTCATCACAGAATTACAGATGGCATTACTGGACATGTGTGCCTTGTTTCTTTCTGTTGATGTTTTTATTAACCCTTAAAGCGCTTATAGCAACAAAAGTCGTCTGCTTTTCTCGTCTGCTGAAATGTTTAAGAAGCCTCTATGACAAACAGTGTGGACCTAGATTAGACTGCTCCTATAGGAGCAGTGTGATCGTGGTCCACCCTGTTTGCTTCTTTACTTAAATTAGTCAGTAATGTTAGGCAATTATTTGGAGCAGAGACTTCAGCAAGCGTCATTTTTAGATGCCTTTTTTCTTGGCGCTTTTAATGGTTAACAGAGTAATTGAATATGAACAAATATCTGTGTTTGTTCTTTTGGGCTGTCTTGCAATTATTTGTTTGATTTGATTCTTTACATCCCAGCCATCAATCTTTCAGTTACTTCAGGACGGGTTCTCCTGCTCCTGGGTTGAACCAGTACTAAGCTATGATTAATGTGTCTTGCTCAAGGACACAACGACGCCAGTGAGGCTCAAACCCGCGGCCCTTCGGTCTCAAGTCAAGCACTCTACCACTGAGCCACTTCGCTACCATATGTCTTGCAATGTATTTCCTCTCGCTTCTTATCATTTGAATTTCTTATGTTGAATTTAAGTAAGTTGTATGTTCAGTTGTTTTAATTGCTCAAAAGGGAATGCAGTTGTGTAAGGAATTTTCACATTTAGGGATGATAATTGAGAAAAGAAAATGATTCACATTTGGAATCAATTTTCCCAGAAATCATGTAAATTCAATAGCTGTCAATTGTGCTTTTATGCATTTACCTTTCGATTATGACAGTGTTGGCATAATGCAAGAATGCACATATCGGCACCTTGTTTGGTTTTGATTCATCATCCTTAAAATTCTAATTTTGTTCTCTCATATATGGGCAGTAAGAGATCATAGATTTAATAAGTACTTCAGAAATCACCAATTACTATGTACCCTTTAGCTGGGATTCCCTTTGCTTCCAACTTAGACCTGATCGAACACCAAGTTAATGTGAATTTGACACTTTCATGGGAAATAGGCACTGTCTACTGATTATCTAAGGGGAAAACGTTTGGGGCATAAAAACGAAGATGTCATTGCTCTCATGATTTGCAGCCTCATCCACATAATTAGTCTTTTCTATGAAGTAATGAAACAGCTTACGCCTATCTCTAGTGCCATAGATAACCTACAGTCTGTCAGTTCCACCAAAGCAAACGATGATCAATTTTGGCTTGGCATATTTCAGAATCCAGACCCTCAACAATACCAAACCAAAGTCCATAACAGATTCAACCAGGGCACAAAATCTAGCCAACTTACTTAATCCAGTGTATAGAGGCAAGAACTTATTACATTACAACCTGAACATGTGAACAATGCCCAAGATTAACTTCTTTGTCAACTAAACCAATAACAGTTCCAAGATCTCGGCTTTATAGCCATACTTCAGGGATCTGTTATCAGCAAAACCAAGCCAACAACATTGTGGGAAAGCATTAAAGAGTCCTTTACTATGAACAACTTGTGCCAGGCTGCAGTGAAACTCCTGAAAACGTCATCTAGTTCTGCATCTATTAAGAGGGTATTTTCTGACATGCTAGATCCAGGCTAAACTGGGGAACAGAGCTTTGTCTCTAGAGAGGTGCTTAACAGGTGTTCTTTTACCACTACTTAAGAGGGAAAGCAGAGATTGACTTGTAGATCTTTGAAGAGACTGTATATCAGTGTGTGGTATTTATGCTGTGTATTCTCTTTATTTTTTTTGTCTTCCTTCTTTACTATTTTATAAACACGCCAGAAGTGTATTAGGTTCAATCATTATCTCTGTAAATCAAATCTGGTGTGTTTGAGTTATCAGGAGATTGTTTTTGTTTGGTTATCTTACATGTACATATCGCATAGTGTGCATACCTAGTTTCTACATGCAGTCGGAATGTGGATGGGTTTATGAGGCACCTTGTGCCATCAAGCGGTCCCTGCCACGAGTTCTCGCTACACTGACAGTCCGATGGCATGTGGTGCCTCGATATAAGGTGGGTTTTTTGAACATTTTTAGGCTTGAAATCTCTCTGCTAGCGCTTTTTATGAGTTTGTCCACTTATAGGTTTATTTACTTCTTTTCTATTCCTACGTTGTAGTTTTGAAAGTTTTTGTATTTAAACGTCTTGGACATAGTGTAGACCCAGCGTACGTTGGACCTGTTTGGTGTCCAAGCTGTTTAAAAGAGTTTGGTCTAAACATTTTTTTCAATTTAGTATTGGAGGAGGGGGGGGTAGGGGGTTGACTTAATGAGAATAGTGTTGCGGGAGGGGGGGGAGTATTTGTTTTCACTCAAGTCATTTGGTTGCTTGTAATTATAATACAATTTATTTTGTTTGTTGTTGATTTTGGCTTGTAATTTGACCTAAGTTAAGACATTTTATGTTTTTGCGGCTAAGCAGTGTGGGCGATTATCCAGTATCACCCCTTTGGCATATTTCAGGGCTGGGAAGGTTGTTATGCTTATAATTTTATCTCTGTTCCTTTGCTCAGTGAAATTTCCTAGGTCTGATGCACGACCCACTGCTCAGTCTATGTATGCGTGTGTTTTCCGTTGAAAGGAATCAGGCGATTCTCCAGGTCACCTTGGCTGGGCATCTGCTGGCCTCAGTCCTCTCTCAAGGAATCCGACATTAGACGACGAATGAGCAAAGTCGCATGAGAGCTTTAGGCAGGATGCACACATTATCCCAATCCGTATGTAAGGTTTCGTTGAGAGGCCGACTGTGGCCTGCTTTTATAAGCTGACTGGGATGGTACCCTGTCTTTAAGACTGTCATATTGTGTGAATCTAGAAAGACGCGCGGTACCAGACTAAGTTATAACATTGTACGTACCTTTAATAACATCACATGACGTGACGCACTGAGAGCGGTTGCTATGTTACGAGTAACGTCATTATCTAAGTTATCTTCAAGACAGAAGCAGCGTTTTTATACAGAGAAGAATATGGATTGTTTCCGATGGGAACGCCTTCCGATCAGGGAGATGCCTGACATAAGACTGCTTTATGGACTAGAAGACCATCTCCAGCAGATTAAAGAGCTCAAGAACAGAATATGGCACGCCATCTCAAGGGCGCTTGGTGCCAAGAACATCAGGACCATGGCTCGTAGAGTAAACAGCTGGTTCAGCAAGGGTATACATGGTTCTTGCCGGCAGCAGTGGCAACAAGATGCTGAGACTGCAGTACCAGTTCAAGAAAGGGCTTCTGCTGTATCTCCGGAATCAGTGGCTGATCCTCTAGCAGATCTGGGCCAGAACTGCCTCCCTATATCTACCTTGACAAACTGACAGATGCCATGCTAGCAGGCACTGGTATGTTTGCTCGGTTCGATGAGAATGACAAGCATGAAGAGCTCAACTCTAATTCCAAAGGCAAATTTGAAGACATTAATGAGGTAGTCTTGTCACTCTTGATATCGGCAATCTTGTAATAATTATCATATTTTATGAACAGTGAAACAAATCTTATAACCTACTTTCAAAGAGTGATCATACTATCAAAAAGTATTTCTACAGTTTTAAAAATTGCTTGGCCTACACAGAACAGCATCTTCATAACAGAGCTGTTAGGTTCTCAATCTTAGGTTAATACGATTTCATCTGTAGTATATTCAATCAAATGAGTGAGATATTAATTTGTTTGGAGGACCTGGCTAACAATGCATTGGTTGGAGAGTTGTTGGAATGCAGGAAGCATTTGAGGGGCCATAAAACAATAAAGAGAGATATATTATCATCTGAAATGGTCATTGCGTTGTGCTATAACCTCGTAGAGTCAACTGATTTGACGGCTGTTAGAGATTTGTCCATGATTACTCTGGGATATGCAGGACTTCTTAAATTTGGTGAAATTAGTAGCATAAAATGCAATGAGATATTATTTTGTGCAGAAAATGTTCGCATAGAAGCAGCTAAAAGAAAAAGAGATCAGTATAGATCCGTAAATGAAGTGTTAACTAGCAGGGGGTGTTCATCTGCTTTTCCTAATAGCATGTTATTAAGATATTCGAGTTTAGCAGGTTTAATTATCGAGTCCTATGGCTTTTTGTACATACTTTATCTTAGGTCAGTGCCCCTTGTTAGCTAATTTATAGGAACAAAAAGTTGAGTTATACAAGACCAAGGCAGTGTCTTTTATTTTTTTAAAAAAAGTGGTACCAGACTTATTTAGGATTGCACAGTCTAAGGGTGAGCGGTTATTCTAAGGCAGCAAAAGAAAATATCAAAGACATAAAATGCATGGTAGATGGAAAAGAAACAAAAGCAGAGACGTTATGTTGCAGATTCGATCGACAAGTGATTGGAGATTACAAAGAGTTGTGGGCTTAAATATCAAGTTATGCATAAATGTGTCAATTCTGAATAGTTGAGTTAAAGGTCATTAACCATACCTGCTTAACTAAGCATACATCTATTTCAAATAAGTGTGTCATGATCTTGAATTGTTGGTACACTGGCTCTAGCAAATAAATGCTGACCTAGCTATTGCAAATAGACATTGGTGTTGCTATCAAATTGAGGATAGACCCAGGGCTTTCTAAATTGTAAACTTATGTAAGCCCGTGTCTATATATGGAGGTTGGAAAACACTTAACCTTTCCCACGTTCAGTTAGTAAAGGGGGAAGAACTGTCTTTCTGATACATACAATTATGTGCTAGTCAATCAAGTAGCTTGGTCAAAATATGATTAAGAATTTAATTGTATTTAGACAATAAAATAACTGGCGCCATGTTGTCTTGAACGCAGGTTAGCCCTGCCTATCAATCCCTGGGGTGCTTTGGAGTTCAAGTGGTCAGTTTAAATGTTTGCCCTACTGCCAGCGGTTGAAACATGAATCACTCTCAAAATTTAACCTCAGAAATATAAAGTGAAAACCTTTTCAGGAATAGCATTAAAGTTCTTACAGTTTGAACAGACTACGGGCTCTACCAAAGAAAATAATGATGTTGAAATTTGTGTGCCCAAGTTTTCGTTTGATGAATGGGCAAATGAACTTGGCTTAAAAGGGCTTATTACACAAGAGCTTAGGAAAGAGGAATTGGTTACTAAAGAAGCTCTTTCACTTGTGGAACTAAAAGACTTAAAAGAGTTGAATTTCCCACTTGGTGTGATAAAAATCATCATGAACGGATTCAACAAAATGGAATATAAAATCAGACACTAGTGAGATCGTTCCATTGTGTAAAGTCCCCCCATCCTCAAAGCTGCCGCCAGGCTCGACGTCGGGCAATCTTAACTAGCTTACTGAGGCAGGTAAGATACTAGACACTTTATTAAATGACATTGAGGCCCTTGTCGATACCAAAAGTGACACAAAGATGAACTTTGGCTTTATGTACCCTAGAACCATACTTACCTTCAAAGGTCAAAACACCAAAGCTGTACAAATTACATAGTTCATCACAGAACAGTGTAAAAGGCGCCGACAAAACAGACGAAAAGAGTTCATAATTAAATTGGGGAAGAACTCTGAAGCGCTTATTCTGAAGCCTGACGATGACCACCCATATTTGGGAATACATATTGAAGAATGGGGAGAAGCTAACATGAGGCTCCTTAACATCTGCTATCATCTGGACAGCTCCCAAGGAATGACATAGAATTTTATTTTGCATACACCACAAAGATTTTCAAATTTGCTGAAAAATATGAATGGAACAGTGTGCTTAATTATGACTATCAATATCGCTAGCTGCAAGCTGAACACAGAGTTTATGAGGGGTACCTTTTTGCCACATATGGAGATCCAGATCTTAGTACCTAAGCTCGGTAAACCAACTGTTAGCCCCCAAGCTTCAAATTCGGGTCAGCAACCTAAGGAGGATTGGATGTTTTCAAAGCTAGAGGCTTCTGTAGCTTTGACACTGCTTGCAAATACCGTCAGCCACCTACTGCTAACAAGGCCCGAGTGGAAGCTTGTGCTGAAAACCCTCTAAAAAACTCCCTAAACACCGGACATCATATTTAAATTATGAAGCATTGGAACGCCTCCTTCCTGAGAACTATATGCAGCGTGAATTCATTTTAGATTGAATTAAAAATGGTTTTAATATCATTGATCCAGACAGTGTCCCCATTAGTGTAGAAATGGATAACTATTCTTCTGCAACGGCAGGAAATGTGCACACGCAGGGTGAATCACAAATTTTAACCGAAATTCAGAATGGGAGATATAGGATCTTTGATCACAAACCCTTATAGTTTCTGCATTAGGAGCTATACCAAAGTAAGTCTCGAACAAAATTCGCCTTATTCACAATGCAAGCAGGCCTACGGGGGAAGCCTTAAATGGTGCAACCACAGACCATTTTCAGACTCAGTCAGTGCAGGATGCTGTGGACCTAGTAACCCCAGGTTGCTTTGCCTGTCTGGATTTAGCCAATGCATATCGCAGTGTCAAATTTCACAAATCTAACTTTAAAGCTACAGGATTTAAATGGCGTTTCAGCAATGACAAACACTAAGCTTACGTGGTAGATGAGTGGGTCCCCTCTTATCTTTCATTCAATTACATAAGCTGTTAGTGCAATTATGGATAAGAAAGGCTTTAATACTATCGTGTGCTACCTGGATGACTTCCTAATTATCAGAGTACCTATGACAAGTGTTTAGAAGCTCTGAATGTACTGTTATGCCTCTTATGGGAATTAGGATTTCACATCAATTACAATAAATTAGAAGGTCCGTGTCAGTTACTTGTGTTTCTGAGAATAATACTGGACTCTGTTTCCATGACATTAAGTATCCCTCAAAAGAAGATGGGCGAAGTTATGGAATATCTCTAATCTTTTTATCCGTCACGTAAAGTTACTAAGCATAAGATTCAACAATTGGCTGGCAAATTAAAGTGGATTTCACAGTGCATTTGGGTGGCGGTTTTTACATGCACCGCCTCATTGATAGCGCTAACAAATTGCGTAACCCGTGGCATCAAACTAATGTTACTTTGGATATGAAACAAGATGTTCTGTGGTGGCTTAATTTCAAGGAAATATTTAAAGGAACTATGTCAATGATAGACTGATGTCCGGTGTCGTTTCCAGTGTGTACTGACGATTGCCAAATTGCTGGAGGGGCATTTCACCAAGGTGATTTTGTTTACAAAGCGTGGAGCGCCCACGAGGCGTCCCTTCCAATTAACTATTTAGAGGTATTAGCATTGGAGCCTGCAGTGGGCAGATGGGCCCCACTTTGGAAAAATAAGAAGGTGTTTATTCATACAGACAATGTTGCTGCGTGTGCCATCATAAACAAGGGCACCTGTCGTAATAGAACAGTCATGGACTCATTAAGACTCATTTTTTGGCTGCCAGCTATCTTTAACTTTCGTCATAAATATGTTAACTACCCAGGAGATGGGAATAAACAAGCAAGTTCAGAGAATTTATGTCCCCGCCACTTTCTGTGGAAAGTCAGCCTCAAAATATTGTATTCAGGAATATTTCTGAAAACTTGCACCCATGATTCAACCAAGATACTGAATTTATTTCCCCTTGAGAACATTTATTAAGTTCAAGCTATTTTCAAATTACCTGTGATAAACACATCTTCTCTGCTCAAGGATAATGGATTGATATATTTTTTGCAATAAATTAGGCAATCACCAACAATTATGGTGCTATAAGAGCATGGTACCATGTTAGGTTGTGTAATTAATTTGATACAGTGCTTTCAGATAAAAATATTGCAGTGAAACATGCTTATAGCAGCAGTTACTATTGGATATGAAGATCTTAACGGTATATCCCTGAGTGTAATGGAAACCCTACAGAGGTGCTTGGTAAACAGTGAAGACCCAGATAAAATGGCTAAATATCGTTGGTCGGGAGTCAAAAACTCATATCTTTGGTTTTTACGTTTTTCAGGAGAGACAAAAAACTCAATAACTCTTACTAGGATTGTCCTATATTGCTGAAAGTCAGACAAGATTATATTTAGTTACATCCAAATTCACTGTTAATGGTGTTTTAAACTTCCAATAAAGATATCATGGTCATTATGAAGAGTTTCATTTGAGATACGTCATTTTTTCGTGGAAAACCATCCTGTTATGAAATTTTGAGCATCTTTTTCATGGCAAAACATCGTATCTCGGTAAAATATGCAACAAACTGATGTTATCTTTCATAGATACGATATTTTGGAGCTTGATTGATGCTTTTTAAGGGCCTTCTAATTGGTCTAGAGCTACGAGAATTTGACAGAATGTGCCCCATGCATTGGTATTCCCTCGTTGACAAAAAGTCATTTTGGTAAAAGATTACAGTTACGAGGTTTTGACTCCCGACGGAAGATATGTGACATTTCATCAGGGTCTGCACAGTTTGCCAAGATAAAAGCAATCTTCAGGAAGTTTTACTTGGAAATGCTCTACTCTGATCCTTGATATACACAATGAACCATCTCAAGATCAGTGTACCAAACTAGATGGGAGAATTCATTAATATACAAAGGGTAACAGGCCTCCAGATAAGAGTCAACTGAAAATTATTTTCCTATCTCTTTACAAAAACATATCTTGTGGGTACTCCAAAGATCTGTCTTATTGAACCGTCTTATTGAGACGGTTCAATAAGATAGTTCCTTTGAACATCCAAAACACACCTTTAAATTGATGGGTAAGAAAACAAATGACAATTTTACTCTCAAAAAGCTTGCTTATCTAACCTATGGGTTAAGATGAAGGCACTTGGTAGAACATGAAAAAATATTCTACATTATCCAGGCCTTTAGTTAAGAGTGCGTACTAAAAAATTAAGTTTCTTATGTCTCAACCAAAACATATGTTGTGGGTACTCAAAAGAACCGTCTCAATGAGGCTGTTCTTTTGAGCACCAAAAACATATGCTCAAACTGATGGATTAGAAAATATTTAAAATTTTATGCTCAAAAATTTAGCTTATCTAAAACTATGTTATCACAATCAACTCTTGTTAACTCAATTCCAAACAACCAAAATGTTCACACTTGTTAGTAGCTAAAGTTAACTCATTTAAGCCTACCGTCCTTTCTGTGGGACATAGGAAAACAGTGCAGACCCTGATCAGATAGTCCTTGACATCTGATCAGGGTCTCCACTGGTTGCTCACAGAATGTTCTATTAAAATTTGAAAAAAAAAGAGAAAATCACCCAACACCCCTTAAATTGGAAATGGCCTCATCCTTCTGGTAAGGGTTGGAAAGTCCATTCTGCTTAAATGGGTTAAATGGAGCTTATATACAGTAAAACCTGTCTTAAGCGGCCACTTAAACATAGATTAAACAAAGATCTTAATGACAAATGAAAGCTTAATGAAGGTCGAAAGTATTGCAAATTGGAGCATTCTGCAATACTTTTGACCTTCATTAAGCGATATTCGGTATTGAAAACCAATTTTTGGTGTTGCTTTTGAGTGGCCGCTTAAAACAGGTTCTTCTGTATATAAAATAGGCTTCAACATGAGAAAACCTGTCTTTGGGATTTCTAACTGAGTAAGACTCAAAACAACCTGTTCAGCTCCAGAGACTAGCTATAATATTGAAATTTTGCATGGATTGAATTTGGCTACTATCGGTTTACTTTTGAGACAGCAATTAAAGGCACTGATCAGACTGCACTTATGTGCAGGTTGGTCTTGATTTTGTTGTTTGCATACAGCTAAGTCAGGTTTTGGTTTTCTCGCATTGAGGCCCAAATGATACTTAATCAAAATGTTTATTGATATATCTTCTACTAAATATACAATTTGGGGAAACCTTTATATGTTGGAAACCTGTGGAGATCCAGATGAAATGTCTCAGAAGTAGATATTTCATCAGAGTTTGCACTGTTTGCTAAGATTATAACAATCCACCATGAGTGATCATGTAGGATAGAGATATCTCACCCGAGGGGTCCGAATTTGAACCAGGGACGAGGCTTGCCAAGTCCCTGGTTAAATTCCGACCCCAAGGGTGAGATTTCTCTATTCTACATAGACAGGCTCATGATGGATTGTTTTTCTCCCACTTTTCCACGATAAAAAGTCAATAAAACTTAAAAATTTCAACCTTTTACTCATTGGATTAACATAAATTTTGAGTTCACGAGTGTGTTTATCGGGTATGAAAATGTATGTAAACATAGTTTGCACCTTGATGATGACTGGAAAAAACAACTGGAGCATTGGTTAAGTTACAAATTGCAAAAGAAATTCCTGCCTGTGCTACATGTGCTGTTAGCGTCATTACCCTTCAGTGATGTAAATAAGTGACTCTTAACCTAGCTAAGAGTCTTTGAGTTACTTAGGCACAATATGTTGGCTCTTTGTATATTTTATTCTCGGAGAATATGAATATTTTACTCTGCCCAAGTAAGAAAGCTGTCACGTGGTCATGTAAGATAGAAATTTCTTACATGAGCTGACAGCCTATCTTACATGGGCAAAGGTAGGAGAAAAAACAATCTTCAGGGACTGAAATGCATAACTTTATAAATCTAACCTGTGATCCATTGATAAGTACCTATCACAAGTTCTCTGTATCCATCCCATCAATCAGATATCATGCCTCTAGATAAGAGTGTGTAATTAAAACCACTTTTCTGATTCATCAGCCAAAACATATGTTGTGGGTACACAAAAGAACTGTCTCAATGAGACAGTTCTTTTGAGCACCCAAAACAAAGGTTAAACGGATGGATAAGAAAATATTCAAAATTTTTAGTTCCAATACTTTGCCTGTCTATACCTATGAGATCTGATTCCCATGGATCACATTTTTTAAAAGTTAAAGCAGGTATCATATTAAACCTAATTAGCACAATGTTTTTGGTTTGATGTTTTACATACTAGTCAACAGCTAAGGTCATGTCGAGATGGTCAGTTCACCAAAACACATTTTTTCCTAGGTAAGCTTGACTAAGCAGTTAACCAGTACTTCGTGCACATACTTTTGCTTGTAACTGACAACAACCCTTCTTGAATCAGCGGAGGGAGGAGAATGACCGTAGAAACTATTTCATGATCAATCTCCACGAAAGTATGGGACCGAGCCGGGATCAAACTTGGGACCCCTGGATCTGCAGTCAGACTCGCCACGGACAATTCCAATAATACTTTCATAATTCTATATCCTTTTTTATAAACAGCTAGTGTAGATCCAGATAAGCTGCTCCTGACAAAGCCAGCTGCTGCTCCTGACAAAGCCAGCTGATTAGGATTAACACTTTTTCATCCACACAACATGTCTGAGCATACTGTAAATTCGGAAATTTTCGCGAGAATTTTATTTTTGCGAATAGCATTACAAGACATACTTGCCAAGTAAAAAATTCGCAACATAGGCATGATTTACATACATCAGTAAATGACAAAGAGTTTCTCGCAATTTTTCCAGGTTTTTATTTCCGCGAAACTCCGCATGCGCAGAGTTTTGCAAAAATAAATCCCTCGCAAAAATTTCCGAATTTACAGTATAATGAAATAGTGGATTGAATTTATAAAGTGAAAATAGCCAGTAAAGTACCCAGTGAAAGCTTCTTAGAGCATCAGTTACAGTACTCAGAGCTATCAGGATGCTAATTATAAAAAAAAACTTGTCTCCATATGGGCCTTTGACGTGAGAAAACATGTCTTCCAGAATTCCTACATCGCGAGACTCAATCCAGCCTGCTTAGCTACAGAGACTTGCTAGAAAATTGAAATTTCGCTATGAGCAAATCTAGAAATGACATTTTCCAATAAGTGAATAACAAAGACGCTGATCAGACTGCGCAGATGCGCAGGCTGGTCTGCGCCTTTGTTGTTTGCAAACCCCCAGACAGGTTTTCTCACGTCGAGGCCTAAGACTTTAGCTGTTGGAGAGACATTAATCTAAAACACACACAATTATCAAAAGTAAACTATTCAAAATAGATGGAAATAATGCCATAGATCCAGTCAAACAAATTTTTTGAGCATAAGATTGTGAATATTTCCTTATCCATCAAGTTTTACAATTGTTTTGGGTGTTCAAAAGAACTGTCTCATTGAGACAGTTATTTTAATTACCCACAACATTGTTTTGGTTGAAAAATAAGAGAAAATAATTTGCAATTATGCGCCCTTAAGCATACATTATGAACCCTGATCACGGTTTATATAATTGTGCAAGGTTTAGATAAAGCGTAAAATTGTTAATATTGTCTTACTCAACAGTTTTAACATATGTTTTGGGTGCTCAAAATAACCGTCTCATTGAAAAAGTTCTTTTGAGTACCCACAACATTGTTTGGGTTGGAAAATCAGAAAAATAATTTGAAATCATGCGCTCTCATGTTGAGGCCTGTAATGCCCAATCAGATAACAAAGACCTATGTAGACCTTCCATGCGAATAAATATTGACTTAAATGAAGTAATGCCCAATCTGATAAATATCAAGTAATGAGGAGCCAGTTAGCATTTCTGTAGAGTTGACTGATGTGTAAACTTCTACCAATCAGCTATTTTTGTCGACTTTATTGATATGTTAACTTCAACAAATTAGTGTGTGTGTGTGTGTGTGTGTGTGTGTGTGTGTGTGTGTGTGTGTGTGTGTGTAATAATATACTGTATAAAATGAAATTGAAATCAAGTCTCTGCTTAGTCTGAGAGCCAAGATATTTGCTGTTTTAATCTTTAGTGGTGGCCATTTTGAATTTCAAGATGGCCACCATAATTTTGAATGAATCACGTGTCCTGCAGTTTTCTGAAATCAAGTGATCTATTTGGTAATTGTGCCAAGTTTCACACTTTTATCACACTTTGAACGATTTTTCCCCTATCCGCCGGACTATAATACAGATTTTAACAATATAAACACTTCGGTAAATATATATTTATGTAACATCTACAGAGCTAGGAGTTTGGGTCAATAACAATAAATATCACAAGAGTCACTGCAGGATGATGAAATCCCTTGTGTCACACTTCTCATTTAAGAATTGAAAGTTATTTTTCTGCGTTTCACTGAGGTATGAAATGTCGGTTTTCATGCTAAAATTAGATGTTATTTAAACGACATTTCATACCTCAGTGAAACGCAGAAAAATAACTTTCAATTCTTATAATTACAACTTCTTCTTTATTCATTCTTATTCAGTATTTACAATTATGTTTTCCTTAAAAAAAATATGTTTCCAGCTTATAGTTCTCTTTGCGCATTTAGACTATGACGTGCGTATGTATATGTAGACGTTATGACATTCAAAAAATCAAAATGGCGGCCGTTCTCCAATTGAAAATAAACAACTAGATCTACATTTTAGAGACTAGATAGAATCTCGTTTTTACATAGTGACAACCGAAAAAACTTAACATGTGTGTACACTAGTTACGTCATCGGATATGATGTCATTCGTTTACATCGGTGACGAAAAGCATCATCTGTCAAAATGGCTTGGAAAGGAAAAGAAATGACCCCCAGCAAAAAGAAATTGAGCTATCCTTATTGAGTGATTGAAGAAAGCAGACAAATTGCAAAAGATGTTGGATAAACCAGGCAACAGTCATGCGGTAAGTTCAAGAAACGATTTTATTGCGGGGCTCGACTGAAAAAATACAACGAAGTTGCAGGAAAACAAGCACCTAAGTGCAAGAGGTGATCGCATCATTTTGCGGACTGGGAAACTAAATAGATCGCAGCCAAGTGCGGATCCAGAGGGAGGGGACAGGGGGTCCCGACCCCCCCCCCCCCCTGGAAAATCACAAGTGGTATAGGTTTCTATAGGGAATAAGCAATTGGACCCACCCTGGTAAAAGTTGGACCCCCCCCCCCCCCTGGAAAAAGTTGGACCCCCTACGGAACCTTGAAAAATGACATTTTTCTTTGAAATTAACCATTTGACTTCTGTAAAATAAGCTGAGGACTAAGAAATAAAAACAAAAAAACAACGTTGTCAGAGCTTTTTTTGGCAGATTGATGTTGACCCCCCCCCCCCTGACGAAAATTCCTGGATCCGCGCATGGCAGCAGACAGCTGATCGGCATGACTGCTGTTAATTTAGGAGTCGTATGTTAGGTAATCTTTGCTTTTCTACCTGAAAATATAAATGCAAGTGAATGGTAAAAAGTCAGTAGTTGCAGGCTGTCCATGCATTGCACAGTATCACAAAAGTAGTTCTGTCGTGAATGGTCCCGCCCCTCATGAATACAGACCGGGTTCATTGAAAAATGAAACACAGGTCAATGCGATCAGATGACCGTTCTTGACCAATCAGATTAGCGGATCTCAATAAATGTTATGACAGTTGTAATTATACCATAATACAATAAAAGCTGTGTAAAACAGCCACTTTCAAAAAGACAGAAAATTGGTTTTCAAGTCCAATTATGGCTTAATGCAGGTCAAAAGTATTGCAGAATGCTCCAAGAGGAACATTGAGCAATACTTTCCACCTTCATTAAGCTACCATTTGTCATTAAGACCTTTGTTCTGTCTATTTTTGAGTGGTCATTTTACATAGGTTTTACTGTATACTTAAAATGGCCAAACTTCCATGAATTTTGACCATTCTGAGTGCAAATAGGCTTAAAAGGAGGTAAAATATATATCCAGAAATATAAGCATAAAATGTAATTATTTTCTTATTCACCGATTTAAATATATGTTTTAGGTCCTCAATTTTGTGTACCCACAACATATGTTTTGGTTTAGAAACAAGAAATTAAATTTTTGATTTATGCTCTCTGATCCGGATGCCTATAAAACAATTATAAAATCCTATCTTATATAAAAAAAGCAATAATCATAAAATAACAAATTAACTAATTTTAAGATCTTTAGCTTCATACGGGACCACCAGTGGCCCCTTCAGGTGGGACATATGGCCCCCGATCAGGTCCATTCTGTGAGGGTGTCCCTTTAAGTCTAAGAGCCGAGATATTTGCTGTTTCAGTTTTTAATGGTGGTCATTATGAATTTCAAGATGGCCACCTGAGGCACCATTATTTTGAATGAATCACGTGTCCTGAAATTTTTTGAAATCAAGTGATCTATATGGTTATCGTGCCAAAGTAAGTAAGGGTGCAAAGATCAGGAATCGATACAATCAAGTACCACACCCGAACCAACTTTTATCACTCTTTGAACTATTTTCCCCTTAACCGCCGGACTATAATACAGATTTTAACAATATAAACACTTTGGTAAATATATTTATGTAACACCTACAAAGCTAGGAGTTTGGGTCCATAACAACAACAAGAAATATCACAAGAAATACTACTGTATTTCAATATCGGGAAGATATAACTCTTGTGTAACACTTCTCATACTACATGGGCCTCGTCGTGAGAAAACCTGTCTTCGGGGTTTCAGACAAAGCCAGTTTCAAACCAGTCTCCTCAGCTACAGAGACTAGCTAGAAAATTGAAATTTTACCTGTGGCAAGTTTACAAATGATACTTTCCAAAAAGCCAATAACAAAGGCGCTGATCAGACTGTGCGGATGTGCAGGCTGGTCTGCGCCTGTGTTGTTCGCAAACCCCCAAAGACAGGTTTTCTCGCGTCGAGGCCCATATCTTATAGGGTAAATGTTCTAAATTTTCTAAGCTTTGTTAAAATTCTGTTCTCACAAATAAAATGTTGGTTTTCAAGGCTGAATTCACAAAATGCTTAGAATAGCAAGCAGTCAAGTCCTAGATCAGACTGCTTCTTCAGAAGCAGTCTGATCTGGGACTGCACTTCTTGTCTAGGCCTTTGTGTCAGGCAAATAGTGTTGGAAATTTTAGACTATTTACCCTACACTTAAAATAGCCCAAACTCCATGAGTATTGGCCATTCTGAGCGCAAATGTGCTTAAAAGGAGTTAAGACCAATTACCCAGAAAATATGAGCATAAAAATTTAATTATTTTCTTAATCACCGGTTTAATAAATATATGTTTTGGGTAGTCAATTTTATGCACCCACAGCATATGTTTTGGTTCAAAAATAAGAAACATAATTTGAAATTATGCGCTCTTATGTCGAGGCCTGTAATGCCCAATCAGATTACAAATACGTATCTAGACCTTCCATGCAAATAAATATTGAATTAAGTGAAATAATGCCCAAACTAATAGGATTTATCTGATAAATATCAAACGATGAGGAGCCAGTTATCATTTCTATAGAGTTTACTGATGTGTAAACTTCTACCAATCAGCTATTTTTGTTGATTTTATTGATATGTAAACTTCAACAAATTAGTGTGTGTGTGTGTGTGTGCGTGTTTAATAATATAGGGATCAAACAAGTTTTTCTATGCATTAACATCTGCTGGACCCCGAGGGTGGTGTTGAAACCCGAGCCTGAAAGGCGAGGGTTTTAACGACCCCCGAGGTTTTCATGTTTGAGCGTTTTGATCATTTTATCACTTGAAAACTTTAGAAAAATGCTTCGAAAAGTTCATTTTTGTATTACTATAATGGCGCGCAAAAGCATGAAGGACTTGTAGGTTTTGAAAAAGCCTGTTCTAGAGTAAAGACTTCCGTCATGAAAACGTCATTGAATTACATTGATTTCTATGCACGTTACTGTTGATGACGTCAATTTTTGTGACGGCCTAGAATGCGTATATATAAAGTACAAAAGCCGTGCATCAACCTCACATGAATTGCCTAATTAATACATGGGTTTTTTTGCTGGTTAAAACATGGCTTTAAACAGCGTGTGAGATGACTTTTTATGCAATAATGTACTGTATAAAATGAAAGTTGAATCAAGTCTGCGTAGTCTGAGAGCTAAGATATTTGCTGTTGCAATTGTTAATGGTGGCCATTTTGAATTTCAAGATGGCCACCATAATTTTGGACGAATCATGTGTCCTTCAATTTTCTGAAATCAAGTAATCTATTTGGTAATTGTGCCAAGTTTCACACTTTTATCACACTTTGAACGATTTTTCCCATGTCCTACCGGCTATAATATAGATTTTAACAATATAAACACTTTGGTAAATACATTTATGTAACATCAACAGAGCTAGGAGATTGGGTCCATAACAACAACAAGAAATATCACAAGAATTACTCCAGGATGATGGAATCCCTTGTGTCACACTTCTCATACCCTAATACAGTAAAACCTGTGTAAAACGACCAGTCTCAAAAAGGACAGAAAATTGGTTTTCAAGACCAATTATCGCTTAATGCAGGTCAAAAGTATTGCAGAATGCTCCAAGGGGAGCATTCTGCAATACTTTCCACCTTCATTAAGCTACCTTTTGTTATTAAGACCTTTGTTTTGTCTATTTTTGAGTGGCCGTTTTACACAGGTTTTACTGTATATTTAAAATAGCCAAACTTCAATGAATTTTGACCATTCTGAGTGCAAATAGGCTTAAAAGGAGGAAAAACATATATCCAGAAAATATAAGCATAAAAATGTTACTATTTTCTTATTCACCAGTTTAAATATATGTTTTTGGTGCTCAATTTTGTGTACCCACACTATATGTTTTGGTTCAGAAATAAGAAAATAATTTTTTGAATTATGCTCTCCAAGCTGGATGCCTGTAAAACAATTATAAAATCCTGTCTTAGATATAAAAAAGCAATTATTATAAAATAACAAATTAACTAATTTTAAGATCTTTAGCTTCATACTGGACCACCAGTGGCCCCTTCAGGGGGGACATCTGGCCCCTGATCAGGTCCATTCTGTGAGGATGCCCCTTCTGAGCTTTCATCTGGGCCAGCAGTTCTGCATGTGTTGTAGGAACCACATTCTTGACATTTTAAACCAATGACATGAAACTTCACTTTACTTTCCTGAAACATACATGAGTGAAAGTTCAAATTTTCCAAAATCCTGAACTTTTGACACTCAAAATTTAAAACCTGCAGTATGCCTTCAAAATATCAATATTTCAAGTTTAAATGGTTAATTGCCTTTAGATAAACTGTAAATATATCAGAAAAACTATTATAATCTGCCTAATTCAGTATTTTGAGGCTGAATATGGAAAGTCAGCCTCAAAATCCTGAATTTAGGAATCATCCTGAAAACTCCCCCCCCCACCCCCAATGAACATAGAGTTGTTTATCTTTTAACCCTTTAATGCCAAACCATTGAACTTTTCCATAAAGTTTGATACAGTTAAGTCAGGATGGTCCATTGTATATATTGAAGGGTCACAGATTATAATTTCCAAAAAAATGCATTTCTCTCTCTGGTGTTTGATTTTGTCCTAGCAAACAGAGCAGACCCTTCTGAAATATCGTATTTCATCTGGGTCTTCACGGTTTGAAAAAGTACCAATTTAAGCATGCTCTAAAAAGCACACACTGAATACTTTATTGGCTGTTTGAAATATATGAACTTTGATTTACAGCCAATCCGGTGGTGTAATCTCTTATAACTATGGTTCCATTATATTGAGAAAAAGTGCCGATCAAGATCAGCTGGCTTCATCAGGAGCCATCTGATCTGCATCTATACTGTTTACATACAGGGGTATAGAATTTAAAAACCGTATGCATATTGAGTATATATTTTCGTTTACTCTTTTTAACCCTTTTCATTCTTGATACTGGTAAACAGGTACTATGGCAAGCAGTGGAGACCCAGATGAAATGCCACTTAAGGTGGCATTTCATCAGGGTCTGCACTAGTGGTCTGCCGAGTATTCAAGTTCGTCAGGCATTGCTCGTTTTTAGCTTTCAAGTTGATGATCGGTACTTTTTTCTGTACTCGATTACTCGGTTCCGGCTTTTACCCACATCTGGACGTTGTGGTTAGTTTTGATCAGTTTTGATCTATTCGCTTTATTATTTATCGGCATTCTGTTTACACTTCCACAATGGCAGAAAAGAGCAAATTTCTTGACTTTCTAGGCTAAAGAGCCTCTCTGTCATCTAGAAGCACTTTGGCTTCCTGATAAAAAACAATAGCATAATATCTAAGGCTACCCTAGACACAAATAGGGCCATTTTCCGCAGCTGTTTCAAGTCGTTTGTCTTCATTGGTAAATCACTATTGATAAATCCTGAAAATTTATCATCGTTGCCGTTGAATAGAACAGCAGTCACAGAGGTTAGCCAGATTTCAGGTTTCTTTTAGAAACCAGTAACTTTGGTGCCGAAGAACCTTTCAGTGCCAACTTTAGGGGCTGTTTTATGGAAGACAAGGGTAGAGTGGGATGTGTCATTTTTATTTTATTTTTTTTATTTTTACCATTATTCTGCTTAAGTCATAGTTGACTGATTTAAGGCCACTAAAATGATTGGCAAGACTAAAATAGATTCATTTTTTGCAAACAAACAAAAGATGTGAAACAAATGAGGAACAGAATGGATAATGGAGTAGCTGCCTAATTATTCACTCCATTACAAAGTTTTCATTTGGCAGATTAATGATCAATCATTGGTCACTTACATCTTCCGATGATCGATCATAAAATTCAACCAATTCCGACAACTAGTCTGCACTTTTTGCTAAGATAAAAACAATCTTTAGGGACATAAATAGAAGTTTCAACCTGTGACCCTTTCAAACACAAAATAGACTATACCATTTTATCAATACATTTGGGAAAATCTATCCAAATAAAAAGGGGCATAAAAATCCTAGAATAATCAATGGTTAAATTAACTGTATTGTGTCTACTGAAATGAGAAGCAAGCATTTCTCATGTCTACTCCAGACAAGACAGACAAGACAAGACAAGACAAGACGGACAGACAGACAGACAGACAGACAGACAGACAGACAGACAGACAGCAAACAGACAGCAAACAGACAGACAGACAGACAGACAGACAGACCAACCTTGTGACAATCCTTGCAGAGAACATACACATAAAAATTTAAAATTTTCACCCATATATTTTGATAAATAAACTTAGAAAGACAGACAGACAAGACAAGATGAGACAAGACAGGTAACAGTTACTTCAGGAGTACCACAAGGATCTGTGCTAGGCCCAATCTTATTTTTGGTCTTCATAAATGACCTCCCAGAACACATCAAATCAAAGGTGAGGTTATTTGCTGATGACACAGCAGTTTATCTGGCCGTATCAAACCTAGAGCATGCTCGAATACTCCAAGAGGATCTGGACAGGTTGGCAAAATGGTCTTTGGAATGGGGCATGGAATTTAATCCCAGTAAATGTACAGTTATCCATGTAACACGCTCCAAATCCATAGTCCCCTCCTAGTACACCCTATATGGACAGATATTAGAATCAGTTAGTAGTTCAAAGTACCTGGGAGTGACTCTAAACGACCACCTCACCTGGAATGATCACATCCAGAACACGGTAACCTCAGCAAACAAGACCTTAGGTTTCCTGAGAAGAAACGTCCGCACAAAAGACTCAAGTATCAGGGAAGTAGCTTATAAAACACTAGTGCGTCCGATCCTTGAGTACTCATCCCCTGTTTGGAGCCCCCACACCAAATCAAACATACATAAAATAGAAATGGTACAGAGGAGAGCTGCACGCTGGACTCTGTGTCGTTTCTCTTCTTATGATAGTGTTTCAGACATGCTGGGTGATCTTGGGTGGAGGTCTCTTGAGGATAGGCGTACAGACTCCAGATTATGTCTGTTTTATAAGATTGTGCATGGTCTTGTTGCAGTACCACTACCACCATATGTTGTGCATACTCAGGTGTTTACAAGACATTCAGCACCACATCCATTAGCATTTAGACAAATCCACACAGTTGCTGACTACTATAAGTACTCCTTCTTTCCCCTCGCCATTGTCCAGTGGAATAGGCTGCCTCCAAACATAGCATTACTGCCAGATATTGACTCGTTCAGACTGGCAGTCAGCAGTCTGACCCACTCAAAGCCTTAGACCGGAAGCATTGTTTTTAACTTTTATCTTTGCACTTTGTCTTCATCAGACTTTTTAAAATTTTAACCTATCATCTTTTATTCCACTCTCACCTGTTTTTATCCTTCTGTCCTATTTTAACTTTCACTGCACTGACGCCCGGTCTGAAGCACACCGGACACCTGCACATAATCCCCGCAAGGGGGTGTTGCAGTATTAGTAGATAGATAGATAGATAGACAGACAGACGAGACAGGACAGACAGACATGCAGACCAACCTTGTGACAATCCTTGCAGAGAACATACACATAGAACTCCTTGTATTCCTCTGGCATTGGTGTATTTTCTACTTCTTTATCTAGTTGACTCCATACACCTGACATATTATACAGACTCTGACCACACGTTGGGCAGGCATAATTTCTGAAAGAAAAAAAGAAATTATAAAGAGAATGGGAATTGTAAGCACTTTTCCTACTATTCAAGACAATTGTCTGTTCTCTCTGGCATCTATGCAGGGCTTTAGTAAAGAGTGAATACCAAAACATTTAAATTTCTTATTTCTTAACCAAAACATATGTTGTGGGTACTCAAAAGAACCATCTCAATGAGATGGTTCTTGTGAGCACCCAAAACATATGTTTAAACTGATGGGTAAGAAAAATTTAAAATTTTACGCTCAAAAATTTTGTTTATCTAAACCTATGTAATATGTGCTTTGTCAGCCTATATTGAAAACACTATGAACCCAGATCAGGATTAATAGTGTTTCCTTCCATGGTAAAAAGAATCTGGCTAGCATTTTAGTATTTGAAACACACATAAAAAGCAGATGACATTTTCAGAACAAAAAAAAAACATTGGCAGGTTAAGGTCAAATTTCTTTCATCTACAAGAAAATATGTATATTGTAAGCACTATGATCTAAGATCAGACTGCTCCCTTAGGAGCAGTCTGATCAAGGTTAATAGTGTTTGCTTCTATGGTAGAAAGAATCTGGCTAGCATTTTAGCATAATTATGCAGCAGACATCATCAGCGGATGACATTTTCAGGCCAAAAAACATTGGCAAGATAAGGGTTAGTTTTCTTTCTTTTTCAAGAAAATATACTGACCAGCTCCAGAGATTTTGGTACTTATAGCACATGCATAAAGCCACTCTTCAAACATGCAGTAAACCTGTGTAAAACGGCCCCTCAAAAAATATATAGACAAAACAAAGATCTTAATGACAACTGGTAGCTTAATGAAGGTCAAAAGTACTGCAGAATGCTCCAAGCGGAGCATTTCTAAATACTTTGACCTGCATTAAGGGATAATTAGTCCTGAAAACCAATTTTTGGTCTTTTTGAGAGTGGCCATTTTACACAGGTTTTACTGTACATGTGTCACTAGCTTGTGGAGCTTTTGTACTTTTTTGGTCTTTAACCCTTTACTCCAGAATAACGCCTTTTGACACCTTTGAAATACTATATATGTGAAAATATTATGGAAAATGGAGCATTTTCTCCAAAAGCAAATGCTCCATTTTCCATAATATTTTCAGAAGTATTCAAAACTTTACTTAACATTTTCTTGATTTTTTTTCAATGTTATTTAAAAATAGAAAATGATGTCATGATCTAAATATAGCAAATGGAATAAAGGGTAAACTTTCTTTGATACAAGAGTAGTGAAGGCTCTGGCAACATTGCAGTGATGCACAGACTTGACTGAGCCTTCGCTGCTTGCATACAACATCAGGGTTCATATTGTTTGCTTCCATGAAAACATCTAGTCTGAAGTGCACCTGAATATTTGCAGCAGACATAAAAAGCAGATAACGTTTTTAGGACAAAAAAATAATGGCAGGCATAGGGTTAAGATGCCTCTGTAATGAACCACAACAAATGATGTCATGAAGCTATAAGAAAAATATCTCATTTTTAGTTTCTGGTTGTTTTTCTTTTTCAAGTTGTGCCCCACAACTTGAAAAAGAAAAACAACCACAAAATAGTAACCTTTCCATGAGAAATCCACTTATGAGATTTCAAAACCCCAGTTTCACATACACTGACCCAAAATGAAAACTTTACACTTTATTTCTTTGAATAACTGTTTTGTTAGTATACATGTCGTTGTAAGATTTACGCATGCTTATCGAGATATCGTCGCAGTTAACGATTATGCAATTTTAAATCAAATTCCAAGTCTATTCAAGCGTCAGCGCTTAAAAAACGTGATCCTTATGTTGCACGTGCTGAGGAACAGGTGGTTCATTAACAGCTTTAAAACTGACAAGAAAACATTTGCAGCTGAGTACTGGTAATAAAAAATAATTTATTGTTACAAAACGCTTCCATTTAGTGACGGCACGTCTTTCCAAAGATCAAAGAAACCAAGTTATTGGCGTGTTCATGGCGGGGTCTACGGTAAAATGATATCGCGCATCATTTTGGCTGCTCTAGACAGACTATTCATTATCTTATGAGCGGGTACAACAAAGCCGGGTATGCCAGTGTTCGTGCAAGACCTGGTCGTGCGCGTGTGACGATGTTGCGTCCTTATCGCGTTAACGCGTTAACTCACCCACGTAATCGTTTTAAACGGCAACCATTATTGCTCGTCTTTCCGGGGTTCATGCAAAAAAGATAATTAGTCATTTCGTGCAAAATAACGCACCTGGCATTTTCCAGCATGACAATGCAAGGCCTCACACAACACGTAAATACCCACTTAATTGCATGCTAAAAAACGTCAACCTCTTGCTTTGCCTGCTTCATCCCGGGTCATGAACCCCATAGAACACATATAGGAATTTATGATTTTCATCCAATATTTTTTTCAGAGACATCGATAAGGCATTGAAGATTCGCTGGCCGAAAAAAATTAAACCCGAAACTTATTTTATCATCAAAATATATACTTTTGAATACTGTGTAAAGTTTCCATTTTGGGTCAGTGTAGTTGCAACAGAATCAAATGCATGATCTATGGACAGATAATCCAAAAGCAATGAGTTCCATCAACTCTTTCAAAGATGGAGGGCATAACTCTGAAAAGGAACCCCTTAATATAACCCTTATGCAACATATTTTTTTTTACCACATAAGCTCTAAATATTTACAAAAAAGTTATCCAGTTGTTGGCGTCTAGTCCTATCAACAAAGTCACATGACCATAAGTGAATTGTGCAGATCTACAGTTGATGCCCAATGTAGCATGTGACTGTAGCAGACTTTGGAATACCTCAAACCTCAAGTGAATAGAGTTATGGGATACTGATGACCTCAGTTGCATTTCCCAATGACCTATATTTAACAGGCTAGTATGTAAACAAATCAAAATCGTAAAGCTGAACATTTTCTGATTTTTGTTACTCATACTATGATCTTTTAGCTGTTCTTGTTTAGTAAAGCACGGGTGTGTGATTCACAGCTGTTAGCCAATTAAACTTTAAAGTGAACAGAGTTATGAGATTCCCAGATAATGCATTTCACTTCAGAATTTCAAACGCCCATAACTTTCTTATTTGTGAACGAAAGCATTAAGTGTGGGTATGCATTTTCTTAGTTAGAATGTGACAAATATTTTGGTACCAAAATTATTTGGATTTGCTAAAAATTTTCGTTTTTGCATTTTCAGCACCCCCTTTTTCAGTGGGAGAGACATTGGATGTAGCCTAAAAAAATTGGTAAATACCAAATATATTTCATCTCGTGAGTTAAAAGCATCAGAATTTTCATGTGAAACTTCTCATCTCAAAAAAGTAAATATCCTCTATTGATTCAATGTGAAAATTCATCTAGAGCTGGATAAAAGACCAGATCCGTATTAAGCCACTATATGTGATTTCCAACGATGTGGTATTTTGACAAGTGCAGACTCAGACAAGCCTGTGCAGCCTCCTTTTATGCTTAGAAACTCCAAATGATGTTCAGTCAGATGCTTAACACTCATAGAATATTCAAGCGACTAGCAAGGCTCTGATCAGACTGCGCATATGCGCAGGCTGATCTGATGCTTTGCTGGTCGCACATACCACATTGTTGGAAATCTCATGACACGGCTCAAATACCTACTTACCCTGTTCTAAGGCACTCTTTCATACAATCACTGAAATAATACAAAATACATCATATTACATAAGGCCAGTTAAGCAAAAATTGTCAGCGTAAAATTGCGATTATTTTCTTATCCATCAGTTTAAACATGTTTTTTGGGTGCTCAAAAGAACCGTCTCAGTGAGACGGTTCTTTTGAGTACCCACAACATGTGTTTTGATTGAGAAATAAGAAAAACAATTTTCCGTTTTGCACCCTTATCTGGGGTCCTGATATTAGTGCATCAACAATTTGCAAAGACATTCTTATGGGTTTTCAGTTGTTAATTGGTCTTGAGGAGGAGCATGACTTTACTACTATAGACCCTTCCAATGTTATTGTTTTCATCCAGGCTTATTGACCCTGTGATAAAAAAAAATACCATGTGACTTTTTATTATGGATACAATAGAACCTGTGTAAAACGGCCACTCTCAAGAAGACAGAAAATTGGTTTTCAAGACCAATTATCGCTTAATGCAGGCCAAAAGTATTGCAGAATGCTCCATGGGGATAACAAAGCATCTTAAATGACATTCTATCTCTAGAGGTTGACATGGATGTGAAAAAAAGGGTCCTGAACCTTTACTTTCAATAACTTTCTTGCATAAAATAATGATAAATATTATCATTTTTTTTTATTCTATTTTGACTGGCGTGCGCCATGGTGTTTTGGCCTGATGAAAATGGTTTCAATCTCTGATATTTTTGTTAAATAATGATAGATACCAACCAACGAGTAATTGGTTGCCAAAGGCGGCCATCAATGGGAGTTGATTAGTTTAAACAATATTTATTTCGAAAGTACAAAGCATGTTTCAACAATACAATAATATATAAGCAAATAACAGGATTTGAAAACAAGCAATACTGCTTATATGAATCATTTCCTGCGTGGTATAAGCAATGTGAATGGCATGCCAAGTTTATAGCTGGTGTAATATTTCAAAGTATAATTCTATAGTTAACTACGTCATATCGTCATTTTGGTAACGTATCAGCGTCCAGGTGTTTTGCACAGGATTTGATTGCTGTTACAATTAGAGATTCTGTTATATTCAGTTGCAAAATGAATGCCAGTTTTTCTTTCTGTCACCCAGTTCCGGTAACTATATGGAGTCAGATTTGATGAAGTAAGAACCTTATTCTACCATTAAAAATGTGCTGCGATTATTTTTCAATTTTTTGAAAATGAAAAAATACAAAAAATAAATTTAAATCCCGAAGATACCGGTTTTGTTGATATTTAAGTTATTATTTAGCCATAAGACTGAGGGATTTGTTCAATCACAATGAGCTTGCACATTAATGATATATGTAGCTTATTCAAGCAAGTGCTTGTGTGATCCTCCTGCGTTACATCACAAATCTTATAACCTTGCGTCACAAAGTGATGATGTCTTGTGCCAAATGCCAACTGTCACATGCATCGTCACTCCTTTAAAAGAGGCAATCACAAAAGACATGTTGTTTAGGAACAGGACCAATGATATCCAATGGGGACTTCAAGGGCCCTGGTGCCTTCAAAATAGCTTGCAGCATTATTTAACAGCTCAATATGATTTCCTTATACTCAGAGTGATGTTTAAAGTCAACTTTTAGTCACAAGAGTACCAAATGACAAGAGTCCCGCATAACTGTTGTATCCTTTTAGAACAAATTGCTTGGTTGTCTATTAATCGGTGTACCTATGCCATTTTAAAAAATTTGTGTAAATACTCATTGTTTGCCAGTTCAGTGATTAAACTATGGGTCTCAGTTCTTGGAACTAATTTCTTATAAATAAAGTGACTTGATATCATTATAATAAAATTTAATGCTATTTCCATATCCAACACAGGTGAACAATAGTTTTCTGCCATCAGGAAATAATGACTTGCAGGGGACAAAAATTCCACTTGTCCGCTTGTAATTACGAGAAAAATCTAGAAAGGACGAGTAATTCTTCCGAAGCACTCGACCTGTAGGATGAGTGCTTTGGGAAGAATTACTCGAGGAAGTCATATTGCATATTACTCCTGTATGTTCTTTATTGCATACACTTTTAAAGGACATGTGCATGTATTTGCAGGATGAGTGAAAATTGTAAGTCACTCATCCTGCAGGACAAGTGCAATATTGAAATATTTTTGTCCCCTGACTTTCTTCCTGATTTGTGACGTAGAGTTTGGAAAGGTCCATATTTATATTAATGATGTTAGAATCATGAAATCTAGACATAAGCATTCTTCCATAAATCATAATGCATCTATCAATTGGGGAGGTCAATAAAATTGTCCATAAAAATTGAAGATTCTATTTGGCGTTAATGAGTAAAGTACAGTGCATTCCCTTTATAAGGCTATATTTTGGGTCCATAGGAATGGAAGGTGTTATAAGCAAATCATGTTATAAAGGGACAATTTTACTAAAGAATGATAGGAAAATGACCATTGACCATTCCATGGTCATTTTCCTATAATTCCTTTGTAAAATTCCATGGAGCCACAACATGACCCTGTTGTATCCAAATCCATGTTATAAGGAGATGTGTGTCATGAGGGGACTGCAATGTTTCTGGATATTTACCTGTGTATAAGATGACCACATTGTGGTATATGAGCATCAATCCTTGACGTGTGTAAATCTTCAAGACAAACAGCACAATTTCTTCTTGAGCTTTCTTCTACACACTAAAAAAACAAGATATAAAGTTAATATGAAATAGTCTTACATATATCAACACATTTTGTACTTGTGACCCATACATGATTATGGCTACATATAGGGGTGGGGGTGGGGAGTACTCTGGATTTTTTTATATACCCGTATACATAGGCTTGGTTGTTATTTCGGGGTTCAAATTTTGATCTTCAATATTTTGGGGAGTTTTCAGCAAAATGAATATTTTTTGGGTATGTAAAATGTCAAGTATCTTTTGGGTGTACCTGATATTTTGGTTTGGGGAGGGGGGGGGGATGTGAAACAAAATTGAGTCCCCTTATAGGTTAAGATATCATGGATATTTCAAAGTGTCATTATGCATAATTTTACAGTAGAATAAACTATAAATCTTACCTTATGTTTTCCTTGAAGACATACAGCAAGGCAAATCCCACACTTATCACAATGGAAGAACTTTTCCTTTCCCCCAACCCTGTAATAAAATACAAAAATACCATGATATTATGGTACTTTAAGTCTCCATAGCATTGGCATATTTCATAGGGCCAGTTAATAAAAAAAATTGTGATTATTTTCTTACCTATTAGTTTAAACATATGTTTTGGGTGCTCAAAAGAATGTCTCGATGAGACGGTTCTTTTGAGTACCCACAACATATGTTTTGGTTGAGAAATAAGAAAATAATTTTCAGGTACACACTCTTATCTGGAGGCCTGGTATTTGAAGGTGAGGCTGGTACAACTTGGTCGCAACTTGGTCGCAACAATAACATCTTGTGGTGGGACTTGTTACTGAAAGAAAAAACTTGGGCTTGTAATATTAATTGAAATCAATAGCGTATGAAACGCAGAAAACATTATTTTTACTAGTCATAAAATTCTAGTTGCAGGTGTACACTTTCCATGATTCCAACAGACTTCTCATTTTCAAGCAGAACATGCCATTATGAATTTGTAGTGGCTGATTCTGCAGGCTTTATGCAGGACTGGAGGATAGAAGAACTTTTCAAACAAAAATCTGGGTGGGGTGGAGAGTGGGGGGGGGGGGGGGGGGGGGGGGCTAGGAAACCTGGGTTTGTTGGCGGCAGGCTCACAGGGTAAATTGCAAATTGTCCCAGAGGTGTTTACTCACCAAAGTTCATATGGTAATTGCACACTCTAATGTTGCTAATACCTGAAAATGTAATTCATACCAAAGGGTATAATGAACAGTTTGCCAACTAGAAGGTTATGCAATTAGATGGTGGCCGGCTAATCAAGGAATATTATCATAATGAGAAATGCATTAAATTTTCCTTCAGTATTTACATGCACAGTTCCTGCTTACTCCGAAAAGTGACACTAGACTATAAAAACAGGCCAGAACACCACCAAACTGCACCTTTGTGGTTGTAACAACATCAAAGAAGTACAGATAAGGTGCCTTGATGTTTCAGCAGAAAGCAGACAAAAACAACTGCACCTGCAAAAATACTTTTACTTGTTTATCAGATGTTTAATAATGAGTAAACTAAAAATATAGCGGCCCCTGATGACTATATATATGGTGCAGATCGCCTCTAGAGCAGGCTGTAAAATCCTCTATTATTGCATAAAAAGCCATGTCCCACCCTATTTACAGCCATGTTTTAACGGCAAAAAAAAAAGTATCAATCAGGCAATTCACATGCTGTTGATGCACAGCTTTTGTACTTTACATATATGCATTCTAGGCCTTCAACAAAAATTGACATCATCAACAGTAACATGCATAGAAATGAACGTAATTTAGTGACGTTAGGATGACGTAGGTCCTTGTTGTGGAACAGGCATTTTCAAAACCCACAAATCCTTCATGCATATGGGCGCCATTATAGTAAATCAAAAATAAACTTTTCGAAGGGTTTTTCCAAAGTTTTCAAATGACATAATGCACTTTATGCAATAATAACGATCAAACACGGTTTTCTGATACACTAACATCTGCTAGACCCTTCACCTTTCAGGCTCGGGTTTCAACACCACCCTCCGGGTCCAGCAGATGTTAATGCATACAAAAGCATGTTTGATCCCTAAAATGAAGTCCATAACTATTGGACAAAACTAGTAAGGTTCGCTGCCATTTTTATTTATGCTTTTAAATGCCTGTATGCTATGTACATCGGAAGTCTGGAGCGTGTCAGCCAATTTCACCCATTTTAAAAATTATGTATAGCCCAATCAGCAGCTGTTCTACTATCACACACATTTTTTTTACTGCAGAGCTTGACCTCTATCTAACAGAGTGAACCTTGATGCTCTGTGTAGTTACTACATGAGACTGGCATTTACACGCATACCAAACGATCAAATTCTAAACCGCCAGTAAAATATGAAAAATAGCTGCCTTAGGAAGAGAATAAAAAAATTGTGGAATGTTATGCAATAGTCTATGGATTTCTATGTTGTGGTATAAATACGAGCTCAGAAAGTATACTCATTACCTCATATTTACTTTTCGCGTAATAAACTAGTTACTCTAGGATTCTGGTACACTTTTATTACGCAAAAATAAGAGAGGACTTTCTGACTCGTATTTATACCACAAACGCAGAAATCCATTGGCTATTGCATGGCATTACATGATTTTCGATTCTCTACCTAGGGCAGTTAAGAATTTGATCGTATGCCTTGGTAGGCGTGTTTTAAGCGCTATACAGTAACTGAGATAAGACTTCAAAATATCATTTTTAATTCCAGATGCCTGTAAACAGGTACTTTAGCAAACAATGAAGACCCAGATGAAATGCTACATGACGTGGCATTTCATCAGGGTCTGCACTGTTGCAAAGATAAAAACAAATCGGAAATGCATCATAATTTAGAAATTTCTACCTGTGACCCCTTAAAATTTAACCCTTAAAGTGTCAAGAAAAAAATGCATCTGAAAATGTTGTCGGCTGCAAATAATTGCCTAACATTACTGACGAATTAAGTATAGGAACAAACAGTGTGGACCCAGAACAGACTGCTCCTATAGGAGCAGTCTGTTCTGGGTCTACATTGTTTGCCATAGAGGCTTCTTAAACATTTCAGCAAACGAGAAAAGCAGACGACTTTTGTTGCGATTGGGGCATTAAGGGTTAAAATGGACAATTCTATACTTATTCTATCAAATGCCCAAGAAAATCCATCAGAATGAATAGGGTTAACCAGGGCTCAAGCTATAGCTCTCAGTTAGGGAGAATTTTGGCCTCTTATAGAAACAGGGATTTTCCTAGGCCTGATTTCGGGCCGAATATCAGCCACTTTCCGTATCAAAACTGAGCAAAAACTCCCAAAAATGGTGTATAATATTCCCAATACTTAGTTTTACAATTTGTTGAAAATTTCATGAAAATATGATCAACAATTGCAAAGTAACAGATATATGAAAATTTGCATAAAAATGTGAATGAAAACATGTTTTCATTCACATTTTTATGCAAATATTCATGTGTTTTTTAAGAAGGTCAATTAAAGCAGCAAATGCTTTACACTGCTAATTTCTTATAATGCTTAGTCCATTTAAAATGGCAGTCCAGTTCTTTTAGACTGCATCAAATGTTCCCAATTTTTATGATTCAAATGTGTTTTTCCCAAATTCAACAGGCCCCTGGCCCCGACTTCCGTAAGGTAGGAAAATCCCTGAGGTAGAAGTTTTAGTCTTAATGCTAAGTTTTCCTATATAATCTATACATTAAAACTTCTCATCCAGTTGAAAATAGGGAGAAGTGAGCCAAATTAGGGAGACTAATTCTCTCAAGTCTTCCCCTAGCTTGAGCTCAAGTTAGAGCTCTCATTTAGGGAGAATTTTAGCCTCTTTTAGGAAGTAGTTTTATCCTAAACGTTAAGTTCTCCTATATAACCTATACATGAAAACTTCTCCCCCAGTTGAAAATAGGGAGAAGTGAGCCACACAAAATGTCGGGCCTGGTCTGGATCCAATATGTTTGACACTCAGATGGTATTCCTGAAAGAATTTTTTGAAAAAGTTAATATTGAAAAAAAAACAGCAGACGACATAAAGGCATGAAAAATTTCACAGGGGCAGAGTGTGTGTACCTGCAGAGACCACAGCCATCACAGTGAAACTGGCCTTTATCCTCGTCATCATAGAGGCGACATTTTTCACAGAAGTACCAGCCAAATACTGTATCACATTTCTCACAGTTCCTCTGTACCTACAAAGCAAAATCAAAGACAAGATTTTTATCAATTCGTCACCTGCCAGTGTTGTCTGCTGATAAGGACAAATAAAAAAATATGTGTGGTTCAGGGTACACCCTGAAAAAAATTAGGGTAGGTAGGAAGGATACTACTTATTTTTTTTCTTAAAAACTTAATAAGACAAAACTGATATTAAAGGGTCTATTTTTGAAGATATAACCTTGTTTTAATCCTTTTACTACCAATGCCAAAGACTGAATGCATAGAAACGTTTCAGATGGTCATTTTGATATGTATTTTTCTCCAAATTCTGAAGTTGGAAGAGAATAGCAGAACAAAATTATTTTGTTCTGCTATTCTCTTCCAACTTCAAAATTTGGAGAAAAAAGTCTCAACCGTTCTTTTGAGCAACCTAAACACATGTTTAAATTGATGGGTAAGCAAATAATTACAATTTAACACTCATAAAATCTATGACACCGTCCCCTTGGAGCATTCTGCAATACTTTTGACCTGCGTGAAGCGATAATACACAAACAGTGGAGACCCAGATCAGATTCCTGTAGGAGCAGTCTGATCTGTGTTCACACTGTTTGCCTCTATATTTACATTAGTCAACAAGGTTAGCAATATGCAGCAGACAACTTAAGCAGACATTTTTATGTGCATTTTTTGCAGATGCTTAATCTTAACCCTTAAAGCGCCAAGAAAAAAATGCATCTGAAAATGTCGTCTGCTGAAGTCGTCTGCTGCAAATAATTGCCTAACATTACTGAAGGACAAGAAAAAAATGCATCTGAAAATGTCGTCTGCTGAAGTCGTCTGCTGCAAATAATTGCCTAACATTACTGAAGAACAAGAAAAATATGCATCTGAAAATGTTGTCTGCTGAAGTTGTTTGCTGCAAATAATTGCCTTACATTACTGAAGAATTAAGTATAGAAGCAAACAGCGTGGACCCAGAACAGACTGGAGCAGTCTGATCTGGGTCCACACTGTTTGCCATAGAGGCTTCTTAAACATTTCAGCAGACGAGAAAAGCAGATGACTTTTGTTGCGATTGGCGCATTAATGGTTAACTGTTTTCAAAAAGTGTATATAGGATATTAAAGTTATACACACAGTATTTTTTGTCCCACAATACTTTAGATAAGAGTGCGTACCAAAAAAATACTTTTCTTATTTCTCATCCAAAACATATGTTGTGGGTACTCAAAAGAACCGTATCAATGAGACGGTTCTTTTGAGCACCCAAAACATATGATAAAACTGATGGGTAAGAAAATATTTACAACTTTACACTTAAAATTTTTGGTTATTTAAACCTATGGTCTCACCTTCTGAAGCACATAGCAGTTGACACATTTCACCATTTTTACAGTGCGTCTGTCAAGTTCATGGTTTTCTGCATCATCGTGACAAATGCGGCATATGTATTCTTTACCACAACAGGGCGCCTGAAAATACATACATGTACCAGTATAAAGTTGGCCATTCCAATTTTGAAGAAAAAAATGTAGTTGTATTTTGATTACCTGTGCAATTCAATGTAAGTTAAATTCTATGCATGCTTAGTAATTTTTCATGCTTTTGTTGTCTTCGGCTGACTTTTTTTCAAAATTAACTTTTTCAAAAAATTCTTTTAGGAACACTATCAGAGTGACAATCAGCGGAAAAGGCAGGATGACCTAATAATTATTTCATGATCAATCTCCACGAAAGTACGGGACCGGGCTGAGATTGAACTCGCGATCTCTGGATCTGCAGTCAGACTCGCTACCGACTGTGCTACGGGGCCCGGTGGAAATGGTTTGTTATTTTATTTAATTCCCAACATTAGAAATAAACTCACAATATTTCCAACAGGGAAGATAAACTCTGGATTCATAAAAAAACAAAAAGAAAGAATGTCTGTGAATTTTGTGAAATGATTCATTTCAGGGGTCTTGCTACAGATTTTGGACTGAGGCCAATGTAATTGTGAAAAATACCGATGTTTTATCTGAAATTGGGAACACATTAATAGTTTTGTGATCTTTATTCACGAACCTGAATTGAGATCAGCTGGCTTCTGAGAAGTCAGCTGATCAGGAACCACACTGTTTCCTCTCTACTGAAGATTGCAATTTGGTTAGATAGATATTGGGGTGGGAGTGTTTACTAGCAGATGAAAATATCCAGCATGATAAGAATGTGAACATATATGGCATGAGAGGCAATAAAATCATTGTAGTACAGAAAGATTGTTTGTTTGATAATTGAATCCTAAGGTGTCCAACAGGACCAATACTTTCCATTTTCGAGCTGAAAAAGACACTGGCCGTACACTAAGAAACAAGAAGACATGGCTGAAAGCAATTGGCAGAATTCTATCAGGGTACAAAAGACAAAAACGACTGAATCGTCAATATTTCTATAAAACTTCTCTTCAAACAATAGCTATGAATATGTTTAAGCAAAAAATGAATTGATTTGATATCTATCTATCTTCATATTCTGCCATACGCCCTCACGGACATGTTAGGCAGTTGCGCGCTGTCGAGCAATGTTAGTAGAAAAAGAATAAAAGCATGATAGTTAAGGGGAATAAAAGATGATAGGTTAAAAACAGTGAAGATGAGATTAAAATCAGGTTAAAAACAACAGTGTCAGGATCTAGGGTTTTGAGTGTTGCAGTTTGCTCACAGTAACCTTGAAGGCTTCAAGGTCTTGCAAACTAACAACAGACTCTGGCAGGGCATTCCACTGGACTATAGCCAGTGGAAAGAATGAATACTTATAATAGTTCCTGTTTGTATGGATCTGACGAAATGTCATTGAGTGACAATAACGGGACACTCTATGTGTAGGCTAGACGTAATCTGGGAGGGGTACTGCCACAATTCCATGGACCATCTTGTAGAAGAGACAAAGGCAGGCATCCGCCCGTCTTTGCTCAAGGGTTCTCCAACTGAGTTGGTCAAGCATAGATAAAACACTTGACCTGTAATCGTAATTACTGGTCGTCCAGCGTGCGGCCCTCATTTGAATTTTTTCAAGCTGGAGTGCTTTTTCCGCATACTCCAGCTGAGGACGGACAAGCGTGTTATAGGCGGTTTGTCTCACTTTTTTTTTTTTATTTAATATTTCTCCGAATGTATCCCAAAGTTCTATTTGCATTTCCAGTAATTCGGTCAATGTGGGAGTTCCAAGATAGGCCACTGGAGATGTCGACCCCCAAGTACTTAGCGCTTGTGACAACTTCCAGGATCTGACCATGTAAAGTATACACTGTGTTGATTGCTTTCCTGGCCGTTGTCACCCGCACCACCTGGCACTTAGAAGGGTTGAATTCCATGTCCCACTGGGACTCCCACAATGATAGTTTATCCAGGTCATTTTGTAGCACTGTGCCGTCATCCAAGCCTCCAATTGTTAGGTACACTGCTGTGTCATCGGCAAAGAGTCGTACTTGCGATGACAGCTTTTCCAAAATTTCTGGGAGGTCGTTTATGAAAACAAGGAATAGGATAGGTCCAAAGACTGAGCCCTGAGGTACCCCAGAGCTCACTGGAACCGATCCTGACTCCTAACCTTCAATAACGACCGTCTGCGATCTGTTACCTAGGAAGGCTCGGATCCAGGATAGTGCATTTCCTCTGATCCCATACTGGTGGAGCTTCCAGATGAGCTTTGAGTGGTTAACTTTGTCAAAGGCCTTCAAGAAGTCCAGCAGTATCAGATCAGTTTGTTTGCCTACACTTGTATTTCTTGCAAGGTCCTCGAACAACATGGTAAGCTGAGTATCACATGACCTTTTTTCTCTGAAGCCGTGTTGAAGATCATACAACAGGTCATGCTTGTCAAAGTGCTTTACCAGATGTGATGCCATTATATGTTCAAGGATCTTGCAGAGAATACAGGTGAAGGAGATCGGTCTGTAATTTGCAGCCAATGTTTTATCACCTTTTTTGAAGATGGGGCTGACTTGGGCTCGACACCACTCTGCGGGGAGTTTGCCTGTTTGGATGGAGCGTTCAAAGATGACCTGAATAATTGGTGCAATTTCTTCACATAATTCCTTCAATAAAATGGGTTTGAGTCTGTCCGGGCCAGCTGCTTTTCCAGGTTTCAGATTTTTTAATAGTTTTAGTATGCCAGCCACAGAGATGCTGAAGTCTTCCATGACAGGAGTAGACTTCTGCATCTCTGGGGGTAGTAACTCAGAGGGTATCTTGCCACTGTCAGCCGCATCATGAAGTTTCATTTTGCATAATCGTGAGAGAGATAGTGGTTCTTTAGTGGTGAAGACTGATTGGAAGTGTAGATTGTGTATGTCGGCCTTTTCAGCTGTATTTGTAACCAATTTATGACCGTGATTGAGAGCTGTGCTGCCAAGCTGATCTTGCTTTGAGCACTTAAGAAATGAAAAGTTTTTTGGTGTCACATATTGAGTTTTCGTCATTTAATCCAAGAAGACCTTCAAGATAAGTTTCATAAGAAAGTTTTATTTTGCTTTTAATTGAGTTTCTGTGTGCCACAAATTTGTTTCTAATTTGCTGGTCTCCGGTTTCCTTAAATTGTTTGTATAAGCGATTTCTTTTTCTAATTTGACGTCTAATTGCTTGAGTAACCCAAGGCAATGATTTCTTTTACCGAAATAGTTTTAACCGGGATACACTGAGATGAGAAAGTATCCAGTGTGGATGTGAAATCATTCCAAAGTTCTTCTACAGACCTACACAAGGTGGCTGTTCATGAACTTTTGTTGGTAGTCTTTCATAAGTGATTTAAATTTGGGCCAGTCTGCTTTGCGAAATAGAGGAACTTTGCGTGGTTTGAGTTTTTGAGTTGTCGGTGAAAGTGTTCAGTTTGCCATAACCATGTCATGGTCACCTAGACCTGGTTGGCAGCTTACTTGTTGGATAAGTGTGGGGTTTGTTGTAAGGAATAAATCTAGAGTATTTCCCTGTCTAGTGGGTTGAGTAACCATTTGTGTAAGGCTAAAATCATTGAAGTCCAGGAATGTTTCATATATCTGTTTAAATGCACAGTCGGGCTTTAGGGTCGGAATGCTATCTGGCCAAGTGAGTTATGGCAGATTGAAATCTCCAAGAATCCAGATATTGCCTTTAGCCTTTTTATTAACCTCTTCAATTGACCTTCGTAGTTCTAACAAGTCTTCCTGGTTGCCTTCCTTGGGGTTATAAAATGCACATATAAAAAGTGGGTGCACACCTGCGACCTCAAGCTTTACCCACAGGATTTCACAGTTTGTTTTGAACTGTGGCTGTTCTGTACAAATCAAGTCTGCACGGGTCATGATAAAGACTCCTCCTCTACGAGTTGTCTTTGACTTAAGATCAGCTCTGAAAACTGTGTAGCCGGGGGGAAAGATTTCACCATTAAATATGTCAGGTGACAACCAGAACTCTGTGCCAATTACAATATCTGGCTTCTCAGTTTCAATCAGACAATGGAACTCGGGTACTTTGTTGACTACGGACTGGAAATTCAAATTTATGATTTTAAATTTATTTTGTTTCTCAAATCTATTTTTCTTTTTGACTGGGGTTGAAGTTTTTGGTGAGAGAGAACTGCCCTCAAGTACGCTGAAACTGTTTGAAGAACAATATGATGTTGAGAGATCATCAAATATGGTTGTGCTGAAATTTGGCAGACCACATTTTAGACAATTCCAAGAGTAACTGGAATGCTCAGTCATAATTTGGTGAATATTGGTATTCATACCTTGGATATTCATACCTTGGATATGCAGTTTACCTCAGCGATGTTAGCCATGCATGCAAACAGGCAGAACACACTGGCTCACATCAATCTCTGGAGCAGTAAGGGAAGTCACTTATGCATTCCGAAAAGGGTCATACTAAACAGAGAAAGGTTTGCAATTAAGATACTGCAAAGTCCGGTACACCTATTTTGGCGTGGCCAAAATCAAAAGATCGTTCAGAAATGAAATCAGCAAAGTATTTCAAATCAAATGTACAGATTGAATGTCTTGAAATAGTTTGCATGTGGGAGACATACAATATCAGTGTGAAGAGATATATCTACGATGCAATTTTTTCTCTCACTGAGAATTTTCAAGCGATTTCCAGAGAAAAAATGTACCAGAAAATGATCCCTGAGAACAATTTATTTATGATTCATATTTATATACAGATCAGAAAAGAAAGCTAGGTTCCCTGTCCCTAAAGTCTTCGTGCCTAGTACCAAACTTCAATGGTAAGTTTAGACATTACCAATTAATTATATCCTCGAATGACCAGTTTCAGAGACCCTAAGGGTTATTTTGGCAAAATTATCAAACTTCTTGGAATTAATTAATTTTTGTGTATAGCTCACTTTAGAACTATTTTTGTGCAATATGTTTGACATAAAACAGTGTTCAGAAAAATTAAAACAAAACATTTGACACCGTTCATCTCAACCTTACCCATATTTCCTTACAGATATTGGTTGGTACCTGTTTCAGTGACCCCCCTTAACTTTTAAAAGATTAACATCAGTCAGTCAAAAGCATCTGTTCCTTGTTAACTATCACCAACTTAAGACAAAACCATGTTGAAGCAATTAAGGTCTTTCTTTATAATGAAATACAGTTCAAATTTAAGATACTGGTTATGTAGCACAAACCTACTTTAAAGCCTAAGGGGGTAGGGTTAAAAAACTGAGCAAAAATAAGTGAAGAATCAAATTGATTTCATACAATTGTGCTTAATGATGAAAGAAGATGATGAATGTTTATTAATTAGATTGTGGAGACATTGGCAATCTTATAGCAAGTTTTTCAGAAGTAAAAAGTCGATAATCATTTTTCCAATTGACTAAGATATGTATTTAAAAGACATAAGTTCACCACATATTTCAAACTGGTCTCTTTCACAAATTATCTAGGTGGTCAGTTCTTTTTGCATGTGAAGTGATAGAAATCAAGATGGAAGTCATATCACAACAGAAAATGCATTCAGATGTTGCTTTTAAACAAAGTGTATGCCTTAACTGGAAAGGGTAAAAAAGTAATAAGAAAAATGCCAAAAAATTGGGGTTGCCATGGAAATTACAAGTCTGTCAAACTACGCCAGTGTGTACACTACTGATTTTCAGTCCCATAGGAAGTCAAACGTCTATATATCATATCTAAATTATGTTCAGTTGTATGAAACATTGCATTTGGAAATGGCAGCTCATTTTCAGCGGGTCACTGAAACAGGTCCGTCAGTGAAACAGGTCCTCCCACGATATATAAAAACACTTCAAATCCAAAATGCTGCTGGCCCACTATTTTCATGCAAACTTTTTACTTCCCAGGAAATTAAACATAATGTGTGCTTTAAAACATACTATAAGGATGCACTTTCTTGCATAATGACTGCATCCAATTCTATCTTCGAGTGTTTTATCAATTTCAACTGATTTTTGTGTACTCTCAACTTTTTCATCGACATTGTCCGCCATTTTTAATCGCTTACAGCGATAAAAATAAAAAAAATAAAATAAAGATAATAAATGCGACCAGATATGAATTAAAACAAATATTATTAAGAGCATAGCAATATAGTTCATAAAGTTTTCGCCTGGGCGATATTCTTTGAAATTTAACGAACAACCAAATAATTTATTTTTATGAATGTAAGCAGCCAGGCGGTGTCAACGCAAATAAGACTACAACAAATTTACCCGGCTTTACATAGAATTGGCTCTTTAAAATTTAGCGGTCTTCCCGACAACAACCGTCAACAACCGACAATAACCGACAACAACCGTCAACAACCGACAACAAACCTATAAATACCGACAACAACCGTCAACGACCCAGATCAACCGACAACAAGTATTCTCTGGGTTTATATCTTATATTATAATGATCAAAATGATATATATAATAACAAAAAAGTCTCCACAGCATAACTTCGCTAGTTCACCTACCAATGCCAATCAGAGTGAGACTACCGCCTCGATAGCTCAGTTGGTAGAGAGTCCGCTTTCAGAGCGGGAGGTCGTGGGTTCAAATCCTGCGGCCGGACCATACCAAAGGTGTAAAAAATGGTACTAGCAGCTCCCTTGCTGACACTCGCATATAAAAGGGGTTGTGCTAGGGAGATAAAGACAGGTAAGTATCTGTTAAAAGATATAATTGTTATGTCGCAGAAAAGCTCATGAGCTAATGTTGTCTGTTACATTATAAGCGACGTTAAATAAGGCTTCTTTATCTTTATCTTTATCTCTGACGGACGGACGGACGTACGGATAGATGGATACATGTGATTTCCGCAATGTGGCATTTTGATATGAACAGACTCAGACGAGACTGTGCAGGCTCCTGTTAAGCTTAGAAACTCCAAATGTTGTTAGGCCATTTAAGCGACTAGCAAAGGCTCTGATCGTACTGTACGTTTGTGCAGGCTGATCTGGGCCTTTGCTGGTCGTTCATACCACATTGTTCGAAATCATGGAAGCAGTCCGAAATTGGAAGCTGGTTGGGTTTTGTCAAATATACCCTTCAGAGCTCCAACTTAATAAAGCCAATGCCTCTGATACCGAAGCCGCATTTTTAGACTTGCATTTGTCAATTTCTAATGATATTGTTTCTATCAAAATTTATGATAAACGTGACGACTTTGATTTTGAAATTGTCAATTTCCCATTTTTAGATGTTGATGTTCCTCGTTCTACATCCTATGGAGTCTATATCTCTCAACTCATTCGTTTTGCTAGAGCATCTAGCTATGTTACTGACTTCAACACTCGCAATAAATTGTTAACTCAGAAACTTCTTAAACAGGGCTATTGGTATCATAAACTTTGCAAAACATTTTCAAAATTTTATAGACGATACTATGATTTGATTTCTAAATTCCAAGTTGGACTTAAATCTCTCTTGCGCCAAGGACTTTCGGAACCTGATTTCTATGGTGACTTGGTGTATAAGTTGAAGAAGATTGTTGGCTCTAATAATTTTTCAGCGCAGTTCATTAAAATAATTTCCCATTATAAAAAGATTGGCTATAACATTAATGTATTGCAACAGACTGCATGCTTGGTAGTCAACCCAATCACGGTTGGCAACTTTGCTTTCCTCTTTAATTGCACGCCGGTGGGTCGGACTTCAGACTCTATGATGGTTCCGACTTAAAGACTTATCTATTGATGAGATGGTAGGGGCCTGATGCTTTGGCTGTTTGTCGGGCCCACCGGGGTTTACCTGTTGGATTTCTTTTGCTCCGGTATTCAGTTTAATTTACTGTTGAGTCCTTATCCTTGCTTTATCTCCTTGTTATATCTTGATTTATATGTTTTAGGAGATGATGCATTGATAAGTTAGGGGTCTTTCATTCAAACCAAATATTTATGTGTCTTGATCCACATCTGAATTAAGGGTGAGGTTGGCGCCGTTAAACCGGTTTAAGCCCTCCAGTAAAATATTTTACTGACCGTTCCAAGGCGGTACTTCTTTTGTGGATCTTTTATGTTTTTGTTCTGTCTTGTATTTGCTATGTTTTGTGCGCGTCTGTTTATATGTGCTTTGTGGTCACCTGCTGGGAAAGGGCTGACCTCTTGGCTCTCGTTTGTGGTGTCTTCTGTGAGTTTGTCACTTTCCCATTGGTATCCTGGGTCAGGTGTGGTACTTGATTGTATCGATTCCTGATCTTTGCAACCTTATTACTTTGAATCGCAATTTTACATTGGTTCATTGTTAAAAAGACACCATCACAACTCAACAAAAACAAAACAACGATTCATGTTACCATGGGTGAATAATTGGATCAGCTCATGCGGTTTTAGTGCGCTTCGCACATGCACAAAACCTGATAAATCAATCACCATGCATGTGCAACTACCTAGTTGGCGTATATATCTCGGACTAAATATACATGGATATGCAATAAGGAAGGCTCTGATAAGACATCGCAGATGCGCAGGCTTGTCTGAGCCTTCGCTGAAAGCATGTGCGTTTAATAAACTGTTTTGATCTGATTTAATACACGCATGTTTGAAAAAAAAAAACGAGTGAGTAAATATTAGGCAGAATGAAAATAGAATAAGAAACTTACAAAAAAACTAAATAATAATAATAATAATAATAATAATAATAATAATAATAATAATAATAATAAAAACTCAAATGGTTTGGACCCTGGTAAGGCCTGGACAGAATGTCGGGTCTGATCTGGGTCCAAACTGTTTGCAAAGGGTTATCAGCAGATGACAATGTCAAGTAAATGTTTAAAGTTAAAATATATCGAAGTGAGTGAGTAATTATTAGGCAGAATAAAAAAAAATAAGAAACTTATAAAAAAAATAATTAAAAAAAATAAATAAAATAAATAAAAAATAAAAACAGCCCAGGAATAAATTCTATATGTTAAAAAAAATAGCGTTAATTAGAAGTGTTGTTGCCATCAAAAATACCAACAGCAGGTTTTAATCATCACAAGCCGATGTTGAGGATGCCCAACCCAATTTAGTGCTTACTTGACACAACTTTGATTATGATTAAGTTGTGAGTGGGAAGGTTGGTGATTGTGCCAAAGCTGACACGGCTTTGATATGATTGCACATAGGTAGACTCCGGCACGGCCTAACAGCTTGTAAGCCTTTATATAAACGCTTCAAGGGCACAATAGCATAAAATCTCGTTTTATTTGGTAAAAAAGACTTGTTGTCGGTATTTATAGGTTTGTTGTCGGTTGTTGTCAGTTGTTGTCGGTTGTTGACGGTTGTTGTCGGTAAATAGGAAGACCCAAATTTAGTTGTATCATTTTCTCAGCTCACTGAATCGAAGGTGAGCTTAATGAGGTTAAACCATAGGGCCCCAGGGGAAAATTTCTCCTGATTTGTAATCTTCATCTGAGGTGGAGGGCAAATCCATGACATGACCACCGTAACAGGACCACTAGTCCGAGTTTTCTCTGACGTTTTAGTGGCTTTTCTTTATTTTGATATTTCCCACTACCGTCAGAGCAACTTAGCTATCGAAAATCCAGAATTCTCCCAGCCAATCGTGGCTGGGCACTTTCAATGAAAAATATGGTAATTTATTGAGAGATTGGTGACATAAAAAGTTAAAATAGTCGAGTTATGATTTATCTCTAAAATAAAATGATATTTTTCATTTAAATCTTACAAAGATGGAAATTATCCACACCTATTGTAGCCCACCCTCTGTACACATATAGTTGGTGATTAAGCTGTATTCATTACCCATCACTTCCCATTAATCACTTAAAAAGCGAAACTTCTTTTATTTTTCAGTTGTATGTTCATTAGTTTTATCATTTTAAGCAGTTATCTAATGAATACATCATTTATCTGTCAATATTTTTGGTAAAAATACTCAATTTTTGATAGGTGAAGAAAATTCTGGATTTTCGTAATAGGAGTTACTCTGATGTTAGTGGCAAATATCAAAATACGTAAAAGCCACTTAAACATCAGAGAAGGCTCGGATTACAGGACCACTTGACTTTTTTGGCCGACTATGCTTTCCGCCTTGTCCCGGTTACCAGCCTATTTCAGTAAGCCACATTTGTTCTCTACATCATGTAACAGAGTTTTAACGAAGTAAACAAACGTCTACATCTACTGATGGCTAGCTTTTTGCCGTGTCCCTTTTTTCTCGTTTCGGATCATTTTTTCATTGCTTACCTCTGAGCCACAACGTTACGCATGTCATCAATAGGCCTAGCCAAGGTGTGAAAAGAGCAGTCACAGAGATTGTTTTAATGGACGTTATGGGCTGAGTCGAGAGAAAACCTGACATAGTAGTATGCAAACAATAAAGGCGCAGACAAGCAGTCTGATCAGCGCCTTTGTTTTCTGCTTTCCGGAAAGTATAATTGATAAACTTGCTAAAAATGCATACACTGCTAATCTCTGTAACTGAGCAGGTTGGTTTGAGTCTTGCATGGTTGGTACATGTGATATACTTGTTACCAAATGTGTCACAAAGTCATGTGATTCGCTCTATTGCTAATCTTTTTATCCCCCGACGAAGTCAGAGGGATATAGTTTTGGTGTTGTCCGTCCGTCCATTCCCTCCGTCTGTCCACACATTTGTCTGTCTGGAACCATATCTCAGTACCTATTGGTCAGATTTGATTCATTCTTGGTACAAATGATAAGTACCATGGACTCTCGATATCCTTTAAGTTTGGTCAAAATCGACCCCTTAACACTTGAGTTATTGCCCTTGTTTAAGCATAGGCAATTATAAGGCAAAACCTATATTAGCTTTTTTATGTGATGATTTCACATTTCATCAAAGCTATTATATTTAACAACCTCTCACTATTAGACCAAGATTGCCAAGTGCCTGTAGATAAGCATGGCAGTGTCAAAGTTTTACCCCACCCCCTTTGACCCTTAGTCATGTTGCATATCAAATTAAAGCTGACAAGGCTGGCAGCAACATGGTAGCAAATATTTTGCCCACAGACAAGCCCTTGACCCAGGGGGTGGGGTCAAAAGGTCAAGCTATATCTTTTTCTGGAAGTAGTCATGTTGACTATCAAATTAAAGCTGACGACACTGGCAGCAACATGGTAGCAAATATTTTGCCCACAGACATACCCTCAACCCTCGGGGGTGGGGTCAAAGGTCAAACTATATCTTTTTCAGAAAGTAGTCATGTTGCATATTGCATATCAAATTAAAGGGAATTGAGCACAGAGCACCATGAAAGCAAACATGCTGTCATTACACACACCAACAAACCCTGGGGTGGTTAGATGAATGGGATTTATGTTTTGTGATTTACATGTTTCTCTCAAACAACCCTTCGTCGGGGGGGTATAAATTTGTCGAATTTGTCTTGCATGGTGGGTACATGTGATATAATTGTTACCAAATGGGTCACAAAGTCATGTGATTCGCTCTATTGCTAATCTTTTTATCCCCCGACGAAGTCGGAGGGATATAGTTTTGGCGTTGTCCGTCCGTCCATTCCGTCCGAATTTGTCTTGTTTGTCCTAAAGTGTAGTTGTCTTGCTATGTCTACTCCAGAATACTTTTACCATCGAAGCACTTACTATGAACCCTGATCAGACTGCTCAAGAATAAGGGATCCATATTGTGTGCGATAATAAGCGACCTAAGTACATATATTAAACAGATGAGAAAGCAGACGACAATTGTCATGGAAGTTGGAAAAAGGGTAAATCTTTTATCTTTTCAGGTTCAACACAGCTCTGGAGGATTCTCAATTTCACCCTCACCCCAGAGGGCCATAAAAGTGAGTGGAAAAAAATAAAATTCCAATCTCTACTGAGGAGGTCAACCTGCCTTGGTTGGAACTCTGATGGGCCAGTGATTGAATGTCACAGGTTTAGGTAAGCAAAAATTTTCAGTGTAAAATTGAAAATATTTTCTTACTTATCAATTTTAACATATGTTTTGGGTGCTCAAAAGAACCGTCTCATTGAGATGGTTCATTTGAGTACCCACAACATATGTTTTGGTTGAGAAATAAGAAAATTAAATTTTCGTTACACACTCTTAACTCAAGTCCTGAGTGTGCTATAAAAATTCAGGTAATGTTTCACTTGTTTGTTAGTATTATTTTGTTCATGGTATGGAAATGTTAAAGCAATTTCAGTAGATGAAGAAAATGAAATGGCCCTGTCCCATATAGAAGGGATTTCCCGCCGAAATTCTATGTGTCCATTTTAGTTTTTGTTTTTTTAAGTTTGCAGTTTAATTTCGTAAAATATGTCATTGTAGCATGTGAATTGCCTAATGATAACAGCTTGGATCAACGGATGTTGCTGAAGAATTAAAAAATAATACAAAGTAAACTGTAAATAGCATCAACAACATAATAAAGTGACACGAAACAAGCATTGAATATTGTCGGTAATACCGCGCTTCTTCCTATGCTATATATTTTGACGCCAGAGGGCGCGCTTTCATTTATAATTTATAGAGTATCCCTTTTTCAGAAAACGGTGACAGGAGACGTTTTGACTGAATGGTTTATCCGAAAATGGGACCTGCTTATTTTCAAATAAATATGTCGAAAAATTCAAGGGTTTCAACTTTCGTCCTTTTGTAAAACGTTTGTTATAGGATGCAAGATAATTTCTTACAGAAACATCAATCTAAAATGCCATAAATATAAACTCATTTAAACCTTAAAAATGAATATCAACGAAAACATTACAAAGATAAAAACATCTTAAGTTTAAAGGGAAGCAACCTAGTGGAAATACAAGTTAAAATTTTGAGAAAAGATTAGTACCAACTTTCGCACAGAGATAAGACCCAAACATGATCTTCCAAAAATCGAATTCATTACTAAAATGATTGAACTTTTTCATCCAGGGGTCGCGAGTTTGACCCAAGCCCAGCCCCATACTATTGCGGAGATTGATTATGAAATAAGTTCTTTGGCAATTCTTCTCTCTTCCGCTGAGTCAAGAAGGGTTTTTAGTATATGCACGAAGTACTGGTACTGGTTAACTACTTTGTCAAGCTTGCCTAGTAAAAACGTGTGGTGTACATGTTTTGCATCTCTAAAAGCTGTCTTTCGGGTTAAGACTTGCTTACAACAGTCTGTTCAGATACAGAGACTAGCGTATTGACTGGAATTTTGCTTGTTGCAGGCTACGATATGATACTTTCAAATAAGGGAATAACAAAGGCGCTGATATGCTAGAAACAAAATTACAATTTTCTAGCTAACCTCTGTAGCTGAGCAGGCAGGTTTGCGCATGCATCCTCGCGAGAAAACCTGTGTTCTACAGATTGAAATTTCGGTTATGGCAAGCTAACATATACTTAAGGAAAAAAGAAAGGCAACAGGTGGAAATATAATTTTTGCATGGTTAAATGACGGTTTCATGAAATCTCTTTTTGAATTGTCTAATTGATTATTTGTAGGTTGTGATGAAATTACAAAACGTCATTTCAACGCTAGAGTTTATGCTACAAGGTGAAAACATATGAAAACGTAATATGCGACGTGAACGTCAGAATTAAGATCACTAAAAATAGTAAGTGAGTATGATCAAGAAATACCACAAACACAAACTGCAGACAACCCTGTGGCACCGCGAGGAAGAGCTGCTCAACCGTCACAAGACACCAGGAAGACAAATTAAGCAAAGCAACCAGCTCTCTCTTCCCCATCAAGTCTTTTGCATGCTTGCATGGTTACATTGCGTCGACTTGACAATTTGCAAATAAAAAAACGTCCAATCATATTCGTAATGCAGTCAAATATTGCGTCGAAACCGTCTACTTGAATGCCAAGATACACAACGACAGAGAATAAGCAATTGACGTCACTTAGAGCCGTCGAGTTTGTGTCGTTGGTGTATATACAGTGTAAACCAAACCTAGAGGCATCAGAACATGCATTCTCGGAGAAAAAAACTGACTTTTCAGATACCGTCGAGAATGCTAGCAGGGTGTTTATATTGACGTTAGCCAAACTAAGCACGTCATAATGCAAATGAAAACACTTGATTACATGCTGAAAGTAAACACTAAAATTCTGTCACTGGACCATTCTCTCATTGGAAAAGCGCATAAACCTTATGGAAACCATTAAAATGTAGGATAACATATTTGATGCCATATTTGACTTTTGTTTGACGTCTGAAGATCTTAAATCATAATTATTGAAGAAACATCTTTATATTGAATAAAAAGTCAAACAGAAAAGAAATTTTACGCATCTAACGCAATATTCAGAGTTGACGTTAATGACGTTAAGGCAGCGTGCATGCGTAATTGATAATTACGCTGAACTGTCGTAATTTGACGGTGACATACCACTCCCATGAATTTACATCATTTTCACAAAAAACTGACATCACATTGTATGCTAGCAATGAATCAAAGCGTTTGTTGCGTTTCTTTTTTCTTAAGTATATAAGAGAATATCAAAGGGGCGGATCAGACTGTGGGATGAGTAGGCTGGTCCGCACCTTTAGTGTGTGCGCAACCCGACGACAGGTTTTTTCTGGCGTTCAGCTTAGGTAAGTGTTTGGCTATAGGTGTTGTTCGCCACACACTTTCATGCTTAGGTTATAATCCTGTAAGATTGTAATGAATTCCATCTAACATTGTAGGTGATATGGCCCAGACATAGAAGCGTGTCAAGCAAAAGTATAGTTCGCAAAACGTATTCAATCTACAGAACAATGTGCATTTCGCCATTAAACATATTTTAATAGTCATAATCCCATTGAAGACATGTGCGGATCCAGAGAGGGTGCCAGGGGGTCCTTACCCCGCCCCCTGAAAAATTACTAAGCTATACGATTCATTAGCAATACTGGTCCGGAACCCCTGGAGAATCACAAAGCATTCAATGTTGGGCCATGCTCAACCCGCCAGCGAAATGCCATAACGCCATTTAAACTGGTGTTTCGCTGATAGGCCGATGATGGCTCACTTGAAATGGTATTGGGATCATCAACTGAAAAAAATTGCCAGAGTTGGAGCCGTTTGACCCCCTTTCTGGATGCACATGGAGGAGGCACCCACAGTATATTTAGAAGACGGCTGTATGTCATACATTTGATAAACGCATATCTGTCTTCAAACAATAAAGCCAAACTAGTCTTTCAATATGTATTATTATATACCTTATGAGTGTTTACTATAGAAACTTGACGTGTTTCAATCGCTGACAGTTGTACGTTTCATCTAAATTTAACGTGTCACAATGCGACAAATCACTGTCCGCGGGCTTCAATCCCATTACAACATGGCAGCAGAGGGCTGCAACGCCGTTACAGCCTGCTCAAGGACATCGTCTGCAAGTTAAGATATATCGTCGCTAATATTTTATGGAGAAATGACCAAACTATTTCAATTACCATAAAATACGCTCCTTTATCATATCGGACAGGCGGCAATCGAAAACGCTCTGAACAATCGATGAACATGGTTCACAAATCGCTAGAAACAGTGTTTTCGATAGCCAATTGTCGCCAGTCGGCAAACGGCAATCAAAAACTCAGTTTTTAACGATCTTAGTTCTACGTTCGTCGATAGTATTAACGTTTTCGATTGCCGCCTATCAAAAGTGTTAATTGAATATAGGCCTACTGAATACACAGATAAACCAATCCAAAACAATGGCTACTAGGAATAATTTACTGTCGGGCTACAAACGGCAATCAAAAACTCTGTTTCTAATGATCTTAGATAGTCGATAGTATAAACGTTTTCGATTGCTGCATATCTGAAAGGTTATTGAATATAGGCCTACTGAATACGTAGCCAAACCAATCCAAAATAACGGCTACTAGGAATAATTTACATAGCCAGAACAATCCGAAACAAGGGTTACTATGAATAATTTAATACATTTTTCATATTTCTGTTGAAAAAAAGAAATTTGTTTCCATACCAGATATGCGGCAATCGAAAACTCTCTTAACAATCGACGAACTCGGATCAGAAATCGCTACTACCAGTGTTTTCGATTGCCAATGGTCGCCAGTCGGGCGACTTATGGCAATCGAAAAGTCTGTTTCTAACTATTTTTGGTCTACGTTCGTCGATGATATTGACGTTTTCGATTGCCACCAATCCGGTGTGAATTCGTTGTACGCTTCATTATGTTACGGTGTACATTTCTGCATACAATTGAATTAAATTATTTGGAACTGGAAGGTATATAACAATGACGATATAACATTCTTTTCCGTATATTAACGTTTGCCAAGCCCTCGTGTGATAATGTGTTGCAGCCCTCACCGCTCCGCGGTTCGGGCTGCAACACATTACCACACTCGGGCTTGGCAAACGTTAATATACGGAAAAGAATGTTTTATCCTCTTATTAAAAGGGAACACCTTCGTCACAAAATGCACTTAGCATTTAATTACATCCCGACACCACGATCTTTTTCATGAAATTTGGAACTTAGCACAATAGCGAGCGAAGAAGGCTCAGACGAGTCAGTGAACATGTGGAATCTCGATAGAGCCTTCTCAGAGGTTGGACGCCGATTGAAGTTCAGATATTTGGCTTTTAGACAAACTAAATGTTGCAGATGGTTCAGCCCTAAGATGAAGATGGTCATATACTATTTACATGCAATGACTTTAATTCAAACTATCGACAATTTGAAGAAAAAGTCCAGCATGCGCAGATTAAGATTTTTTCAGAAGGGTCCAACTCGGCCATTTTTTTATAGTTGACGAGGAGAGAGAGGAGCCAAATACCATTAAAAGTGGTTCATAATTGACCCTTCAACGAAACGCCGTTTAAATTGCCAGCAAAATGCCATTTAAATGGCGTTTCGCTGGTGGACCAATGGTGGCCGAACATCAGGAATGCTGGCTTGGAAGTTTTGTGATATCCAGAGGTGACCAGTATTGCTAAGGAACCGTATAACTGTCTGATTTTACAGGGGGTCCAGACACCTGTCCCTTATCCCCTACCCCCCCCCCCCCTCAAACTACCGAGAATTGGCCCTGTTTCTGGAGCCTAATGAGCCAGCACATAAGATTTTGGATTCAATTTGTACGTGTCGCATTTACGAGCACCAAAGACACAGCCTCACCGTGTAAACCTTTAAGAGAAGTTTCGTTTCCATGCCAATTCATTTGTAGGTATTGTTTCTTTTATTTATTATGTCTAACTTATTTTACAGAAAGGGGGGGGGGGGGGGGGGGGGTGCGGGCGGGTTCCAATTTGTCTATTTTTAAAGAAGCTAAGAAAAATTATATGGGCCAGTTCTTTTTTTTCCAGGGGGGTGGGGGTCTATTTGCTTATTCCTATGCCAAAAAAATACACAATACCTTGGTGGCTACATTTAATATTATGGCAATTATTATATCGTTTAAATAAATATGATTTTTCAAATAATATGAGTTGACTGAGATGACGCATTTTTTTCTCATTTCGTTGAAATGTCTTTTCTTTCATCCAGATTAACCGTCAATTTAGTTGTAGAAAAAAAAACCTTTATGAATGCATCAGCTCTTATAACAACATGAAAAAATAGATAATTTTGAAAATTAAAGGGAGGTAAAGTTAGTCAAGACAAGTATGGATATATATAAATATGTGGTATCATTTCGTACTACCACTGACCCAGTAAATACATGAAATCGAGCCATGCCATGAAATTTCCAACACTGTGGTATGTGCGATCAGCAAGGCTCAGACCAGCAAGCGCATATGGACAGTCTGGTCAGAGCCTTTGCTAGTTGCTTGAATATTCTACGTCTGTTAAGCTACTGATCAAACATCACTAGAACTGCCTAAGCTTAAAAGGAGGATACACAGTCAGGCTCATCTGAGTCTATTCATGTCAAAACGCCACATTGTTGGAAATCACGTGTTGCAGCTCATATATTGATGTGTCCATGCTTGGCAGGAGTCCATGCGCAGAATCAGGAATTTTATTCAGGGGGGGGGGGTCCAGGTCCGACGGCCGGAAAACAGTCTGGACAACGTCGTTTTTTTTTTTTGCTTTGTTTTTTTATAGTCCTGAACTTATTTTACAGCTAGCAGAGGGAGTCCAATGGTTTTATTACAGAGAAAACTATATTTTTCTAAGGATCCAGAGGGGGTCCAGAATTTTCCAGGGGGAGGGGGTCTAACTTTTTCCTTATGTTAATTTCTAAAGAAACCCATAAAACTTGTGATTTTCCAGGGGATCCCGACCCCCTTTCCCCCTCTGGATCCGCACATGCCTGAGGATGTGAGGCAGGAAGGGTCAAAGATTTCATAGATAATTCATAGGGAGAATTTCTTGGTAGGAAAAATCATCCACAACACCGTTTGTAGCGAGTGCTACTTGCACGGGAGAAACTATTATTTCAGATAAAATATGTGCGCCCTCTGGCGTCAAAATTTTTAGCATATTCACATTCGTATTATGACAACCTAGTTTTGTCTTTTTACAACTTAGTATTGTCTTTTCACAATCTAGTTATGCCTTTTGAAAACCAAGAAATGACATGTTCTGAATGAAACTACTAGTAAATAAAAATTGGTACGATATAATGACACAATTAACAAAATAAAACTAGACTATTGACTTAAAAAGTCTAACATGTATGCAAAGAATTTTGTCGGATAATCCCTTCCATAGTCCCAAAGGTTGCATTTTTTATGTATTGGTTTATATATAGAGAAACATAAAAAAATATTGTCTGAAACCACAAGGTCTAGAACCTTGATATTTGGCATGTAGCATCACCTAGTGGTACTTTACAAAGTTTGTTCAGAATATGGCACTGTGACCAAGAATAGAACGGGTCCATGAGAGTCACATGCCTTACATTGACTTATATAGAGAATTGTTTGAAACCACAATGCCTAGAGAGGAGCACTGTGGCTCAGTGGTAGAGTGATTGACCCAAGATCCAGGGGTTGCCGGTACAAACCTCAATGGAGGCATAGCATTTTGTTCTTGAGCAAGAAACTTCCTCTGCATAGTACTGGACTACTGGTAACAGGTTCAACCCAGGAAGACCCGTCCCATCATGACTGAAAAATTGTTGACTGCATGGGACATAAAGAATCAAAACAAACAAGGCCTAGATCCTTGATATATAATATGGTATGGGTATTTAGCATCATCTAGTGGCCCTCTTTCAAATATTTTTTTTGAATTATGACCCAGTGGCCATATGTTATCCTTCATATGTGGCTTTATATCTTGGAAGCTCTTCACTTCCAAAGTAGTTGTAAGTTACTGCCTTCTAGCTTAATTTCTAGACCGCTTGAACAATGTGCAAAATGATACCCTTATATACCTATATAAGAAACTTAAAACAAAACTCAGGTCAGCGATCCTGGCCACTTGGTCCTCTTGTCATTAAAAATCGAAAGGTTGAATACACCATCAGGCCTTTAGTTAAGAGTGTGTAACAGAAAAAGAATTTTCTTATTTCTCGTTTTGTCGAGCCTGATCAGGGTCCAAAATTTTTGCAGAAGTTATCAGCAGACAACACAAGGAGATAAAGAAATACATGTAAATGTTTTTTTACACTATATTAACTTTTGATTTTATTGACCTTCCAGTGGTGCATTTAACTCTTTGAATGCTGGGTAATTTTTCACATGATAAGCTTTTTGTCGTCAGCTGATATTATTCAAAATCCATTTTTTTCCGAAAAATTCTATCAGGAATACTATCAGTGTCAAACAGTTTGAATCCTGATCAGGAAGGACATTCATTCGGTAGGTCCTGATCTGGGTCTAAACATTTTGCAAAAGTTATCAGCAGATGACAAAATTCGCCGCTGGTAAGGAAAGAAATAATAAAGAATAATAGGGAGCACAGTGGTCAGAGGCGTCACTGTGTTGTGTCCTTGAGCAAGACACATTTATCCTTGCTTAGTACTGGTTCAACCCAGGAAGACCTGTCCAGACGTAACTGAAAAATTGTTTACTGGGATGTAAAGAATCAAATCAAAAATAAAAATGATTCATTGTGCAGATGAAAACAGTGTTGATCCTGTCAGCAGGCATCATCAGAAACAAGATGATGTGGATCTTCACTGTTTTCAAAAGAAGGTACCATATTTATCTTAATAATAGCCCAGGCAATTCTTAAAATTTTTCCTGTTTACAAAGAGGGGGGTGGGCCTTTTTAAGGGGCTATAACATTGGAAATTCCAAATATACTCACAAAACTTCAGTAACCTGGTTTCTTATCATCAGTGATCATTGGGAAACAAAGACACTGAAAATCAGCAAAGTGACAGTGTGATTCCCTGTATTCATTGGTAATCAGGATAAAAATAGACCCGTATGTTTGGTGATCAAGCAACAGATTGTTTTTCTCCATTTTTTGCAGTGGGTCTTTATTAGAGGCCTTAAAATTTCCAAAAATCATCCAAAAATTGCCATTTTTGACGTCCAAACCAGGGGATGGGCTATTATTAAAGCATGAGCTATTATTAAGATAAATATGGTATATAATGTTGAAAAAGTTATGTACACGGTGTATTTATTAGATTAAAAACAGTCCATATAATACATGTACTCTTATTTTGAAAAAATAAAATATTTCTGTCTTAAAGTTTGCTAGTTTTTGTGTAGTTAGTGGGGCAGTAGGTCTAAATTAAGGCCTGAGCTTTCATTTATATCCCTACTTTGTTTGTGCGAGCAGCAAAGGCTCTGACAAGCCTGCCCCTCATCTATCAGTTTTTCAGACTTTAATTAAAAAAAGTGGCCAAATTTATTTTATTCATATGTAAAAATCAAAATATTAACATTTTTATTCTTAAGATGAAAAAAAAGTGCCTCATTAGTTTTCGATGAAATTAAAAAAAAGTGGCCTCATCTGTTTTGGGGGAAATAAAAAATAAAAACCTGCCTGCCTCATCTGTTTTTCAAAAAAGTGGCCTGAGAAACACTTTTTTGTTTTTTTAGCCTAATGACTCTAATGGGTTGATGCGCTTAACACCCAAACTCATCATCAAGCCTGCCAAAAAGGCTTAGAAAAAAAGAGCCGACCCAGATCAGACTGCTTCAACAGAAGCAGTCTGATCAGGGTCTTCTCTGTTTGCTATTCTGAAAAGCATTTTGTGTATTCCAACCATGATAAACAACATTTTAGTTGAGAGCAGAAAAGGAAAAGTGTTCAAAATTTTAGAACATTTACTGTACCAAAATCTCATGAACCAAGTAAATATTTTTCCTCAGGACTCTGAAATGAGTACGTTATTAGATGAGCCGTCTCACAAGTTCTTCCTCAAGGATTTGCAGAGCTGCACTGAAGTTGACAGAGTTGCCACCTCTCCCGCGGCTGATGCTGGAAAAATCAAAAACTGGAATTTTGTGTCCAGGGCTAAATCGGTGCATTTCTGTATTACTTGGATACAAGGTGTGGTTGTGAAGGTTAGTGATTCAATTGTCCAGAAGTGGAAAAAAGTAATCAGAAATTGTGATAATTTTTTATCCTTCCATCAAAAAAAAATCTTTCAGGCAATCACAAAATATGTTTTTTGGCTTTTCAAACAAATTATCCGCTAACCCCTTCACTGCCTTACCCCGAGCAATGCTCGGGGTGAATACCGCTTCCTATATGCCACAAACCCGAGCAACGCTTGGGTTAAACACGGTGATGTTTAATGCGTGTTGTTAGCACGATAATATTCAAGGGACAGAACTCAATTATCCTTATCTGTTCTATAATGAAAGAGTTAACTTTTCCAAGATTTATATCATAACTCCGCGGCCGAAAGCTTGCTTTTCACAGGGAAAATGGCCCTTTTGATGAAGAACTCGTTTTTTTTTTTTTTCAAAGATGGCAGGCGATCGTGGCATTAGTCCGTTGTGTTTCTTTGAAGTAGAGGTCATTTTTGAAGTCTAAAATGGCTTGTATATGGATGACGATTGATATTAATTGGAATCAGCAATGGTTAAGCAGAAAATTCCTGTCATTCTCACATTTTTGAACCATTGTTTCTCAACCATTCCAAAACAATGATGTTGTAAACGAAAGTAGACATTCATGTATTTTCAGCTGTTGAATTTTTTTTTGACATGCTATCACAAGAAAACATTCTTTCAGACATTTTACCAAATGTCTCGAGCAAGCAGGAAAAAATTTGGTGTAAATCCCTACAGTGGTTATGATTTTGTATGAAATTATATGTAACACCATAATAACATCAAAATAGCCGTATTTTCCTTAGGCATATTGCATGCATTTATTACGGCAGTGAAGGGGCTAAGGACACTGCAAAGAACCTTCTCATTTTACTGATTATTTTTAGTACCCCCACAAATAAAAAAAATATGTTGCAGGCCTTTAGTTAAAAGTGTGTAACAGAAAAATAATTTTCTTAGTTCTCAACCAAAACACATGTTGTGCGTACTCAAAAGAACTGTCTCAATGAGATGGTTCTTTTAAGCACCCAAAACATATGCTAAAAATTATGGGTAAGAAAATATTTAACATTTTACACTTAAATTTTTTTTTGTTTATCTAAACCTGTGATGTTGGTTGAGAATTTAGAAAATTATGGTAGATGAACTCCCCCGATCACATGGCTCCCCTTTTTTATCTATAGAATTTCACAGTTTTAGAAGAAGAAAACAGATAATGCACAAAGAACTTAGTTTTAAAACTTACTGTACTGAAACCATATAAATATTTTTTTTGTCCAACCTCGTCCACTTTCATTCAGGACAATGTATACATTTTTTGCAGATAATAACTAGCAAATACTCAATACTTATCTCGCATTTTATATGACCTGTATCAAAGATCAGAGGCATATATTGTTTTTGGTGCGTTTTGTGTGTTTGTTTGTCATGCATGAATGATATAAACTTAAACATATTGACCATAATAATATAACTACTTGATCTAGAGCAATGATATTTCACATGTGTATACCTTGTGAAAAGAACTTAGTAAATGTACCAATATATATGACCTTGATCTATTTTGGAAAATAAATACTAGTTTTACTTGTAGCTCACTGTGAATTGCATAATATATTCTGGGGGCATTAACCTGTAATGCGCCAATCACAATAAAAGTCGTCTGCTCTCTGCTGAAATGTTTAAGAAGCCTCTATGGCAAACAGTGTGGACCCAGATCAGACTGCTCCTATGCTTAATTTGTCAGTAATGTTAGACAATTATTTGCAGCAGACAACTTCAGCAGAAGACATTTTCAGATGCATTTTTCTCCTGGTGCTTAAAGGGTTAATGTTTCACAATATAAGATTTTGGTTGCAATCACAAGCAGTATAGAACCAGCATAGACTGCCTCCTTTCCTTTTCCCCAGGAGTAGTCTGATCAAGACCTGCACTGTTTCTCTTGGCCTATTAATTAAACCCTCTGTATACTAGTGGCTCCTAAATGTGTACTTTGGCAAACATTGAAGATCCAGATGAAATGCCACATAATGCAGCCATTTCATCAGGGTCTACACTGTTTTCTAAGACAAAAACGATATTCAGAGAAATACAATTTTCATTTGAAAATTATAACCTTTAACCCCTCCATATATACTATGGACTGGCCCAAGTCTATTGTATCAAACCAGATGGAAGAATCCATCAATGTATAACGGGTGAGGTTAGGAAATAAGTGTTATTATATACCTATAAATGATGCAACGTTTAAACTGTCTGTTTTCTGGCCATCTGATACAGAAAGCCGCATCAAGGAACTGAGGTTTTCTGATTCAGTATCACTATCCTTTAAAACGAGGCTAACGTCGCTTACCTGTTTTTGCAGCGACGTTACGTAAAGTTAATTTCAGCATGGAACCAGAGACGGAAAACATGATGACGTGATGTCAAGAAACGTAACATTATGGCAAACGTTCCTGCAATTTTTTGGGATTAAATACCAAAACAGGTTATAAAATCAGAATAATGTCAGAAAAAGGCATATAATAAACATATTATCATAATAGTAACTTGATCTGGCGTACAGTATCACGCCTCGTGGATGAGGCCAAACCATTGGATAACCCTCGACGCTACGCGTCTCGGGAAATCGGATGGTAAGACCTCATCCATTGACGAAATACTGTACGCCAGATCAAGTTATTATTATGGTAATGTGTATTTAACAGGTTTTATATAGTATTGATCTATGTTTAGGTACTAGAGTCACATGACAGCTTTTTCCTTGACGATGGAACAGGGGTGGTACTTGTGACAGGCTATGGGAAGATTTCTTTTGCTGCTATCAAGCCTCAGCTAGGTACTCCAAGTCATTTTAACCCTTTACCATTGGCGTAGCATCCATTACGCAGGTTACGCACATGCGTAATAAAAATAGTAACATTCAAGGGAGGTCACTTAATGTGATATGAGTGATTTTCCATACAATAAGGAACTGCTTATAAAGGAAAGAATTCACTCCCTCTGGGAGCAAATTCTTTCCTTTAAGAGAAGTTACCATTTGGAAAAGTGACGCAATTGAAGAGAATCATTGCTTGATCCAGTAGTCTCCCTTAGATGTGCGCATCTTTTTCAGCATTCTGGCTATGCCATTGTTTACCATTCCGATAGAGTTTCCCATACATAATGATACAATAAGCATGGATTTGTTCATTGTTTTGTCAAAGTAACGTATCTGTTTAATGGTATCCACAGTGGCGGATCCAGGGTTTCTAGAAAGGGGGTTCGTATGTATAAAGGTGTGGGGGTTTGCTTTGTTGATTTTCTCTCATTTTTCTTAAATATCCCATGAAAATGAAATAATTTGGTCTCACTGATCCAGAATGAAAACAGTTAAAAAAAAAGTTAATGTCCATCCTACTATTAACCCATTTGACCTGAGCCTCCCATAAATGCGAAGTTAGCAAACCATGTAGACTCGGTTAAGATGCTGTAATCTCATCAGGGTGTGCATTGTTTGCTATCACTAAAGACATACATGTACATGCATTCAGCACACAAAATGATTTGAAATTTCCACCATCAATCTCTTACAATCATAGATTTAGATAAACAAAATTTTTGATCTTAAAATTGTAAATATTTTCTTACCCATCAGTTTAAAAATGTTTTGGTTGAGAAATAAGAAAATAATTTTTTTGTACACACTCTTAACTAAATGCCTGTATGAGCAATAATCAAATGTTTCAACTGATGGACAAGAAATTATTCATGATTGTATGCTAAAAATATGTGCTTATCAGGACTTATGAGGTATTTTCTAATTTCTATTTTCAGGTGACTATATGATGGTAGTTGGTCCCCTACTAAAATCAGGAGTATGCCCAGTGGTAAAGGCAAGGAAAATTCAAAACCTGAACAACAAATCTCTCGAGACCATGTGGGTCCTAGAAGTTCTTGATCAGCTAGCTATGGTGGCCAATGATACTTGATGATGTTAATAGCAAAATGTTATACAGTAAAACCTGTCGTAAGTGGCCACTCAAAAAGAACACAAAAATTGGTTTTCAATACCGATTATCGTTTAATGCAGGTCATAGTATTGCAGAATGCTCCAATGGGAGCATTCTGCAATACTTTTGACCTTCATTAAGCTACTGTTTTTCATTAAGACCTTTGTTTTGTCTTTTTAAGTGGCTGCTTAAGACAGGTTTTACTGTACATTTGTTATTTCATAACAGTCATGACCTACGTGGTTGGTGCTGAGGAGAATCGTCTCCACTAGGGAAATGTTGCTTGATTCTCAGGATATACATGTGGACCCAGCAGGCTTATGGTTCTATGTGAGAAGAGTACTTGCTGCATGAGTAACCAGTGATAATCCACAAGTCTGCACATTTACAATGCCTGCATATATGCACAGTCCAGTCCAACAGAAACCTTTGCTGCTGACAGACAGTGACAAAGTAGATAAGACCGACTTATCATCTACACTCAAGGACCAGAAAATTACACGGACTAGTTTTCTGTGCAGAATTATGATATTTCTCTCAATACTATTTTCAGAGCCTCTTACACTAAAACCAATTTCATGTCTACAAAAAACCTGCATATTGTGTGACATACGACTTAATTACCATTCTTTTGCGTTGATGTAAAGTTGAATAATTTTAAATAGGTGAACAAAGAATGCAGCTAATACAAAAAAAAATTGACTTTGCAAATTTAATTTACAATAGTTAAACTTAAAATGTCACTTTAGCTGTGACATCAATGGTGACATTGCCCAAAAATTGTTCTGCAAAATGTTTAAAGCTCTGTAGCTATCAAATGCAAGGATCTAATTTAATGAAAAACTTATGAATATTGCAAATGCATTCATGTTACTTTCAAATGGTAAAAATGCAAAAGAATAATTGAGCCGCGACATGAGATTTCCAACAATGTGGTATGTGCGACCAGCAAAGCCTCAGATCAGCCTGCGCATACGCACAGAGTGATCAGAGCCTTTGCTAGTCGCTTGAATATTCTATGACTGTTAAGCTACTGACTGAACACCATTTGGAGTTTCTAAGCTTAAAAGGAGGCTGCACAGGCCCGCCTGAATCTACACTTGTCAAAATACCACATTGTTGGTAATCATATGTCGCGACTCATATGTTGGTCAGAAGAAGCAAAGTAAATGTTCTTAAAAACAGGAAAATCCATTGAAGTCTACAACTATGAAATACCTGATGATGTGGAATTACTTGTGATCCCTGACTGTACATGTATGTTTACTAGATAAGTGCAAGCATGTTCAGGAATGCATGGGTGAAAGCTTCAGTATTATGCCTGAATTCAGGATTTTGAGGCTGACTTTCCACAGAAAGTCAGCCTCAAAATCCTGAATTTGACAGATTCTTATGGCTTCTTTGATTTAATTTCATTTTATCTAAAGACAGTTAACCATTTAACTTGTCATTGTTGATATTTATAGGCATACTGCAAGTTTTAAGATTTGATTTTCAGAAGTTCAGGATTTTGGAAATTTTGAACTTTCACCTTTGGGAATGTATTGGTTCATATAGGGTGCAAAATTCTGGTTACTTTCGTATCTGCCATTTAACCCTTTACCTCATAGAGACCCCTTTTAATACCTTTGCAAACAGAGCAGACCCAGATCAGGTAGCTCTTATAGGAGCTGTCTGATCAGGGTCTACTTGGTTTGCTTATGGAAATATGATATAGCTGATCCTACACTAATGGACCTGACAAGTAATTTCTTTGTTCTATGTACAAAAGTGAAGGTTTATTATATAGAGGATCTTACAGGAGTGATCAGTTCATATGAAATTTAATAAACGAACCTTTGGCGAGTTTAATAAATTTAGGATGAAATGATCACTCGTGTAAGATTCTGTTTATCATATGACCTTCTAAATGTGATTTATCGCCTTCAAAGTTAATTTTAATGAAAATTTGCACGTTAATTGTTCCCGCCGGAAGTGTCATGTAATGTGTGGTCATAACATTATTTATGCCATGGAGTTATTGACTGAATAACAGTAATGTCATATGATAAATAATTATTCATAGTGGGTGGAGCATAGCATGAATGTTCATGAAGGAAAGGGCTAAAACACATTTTGACTGCTCAAAAGAATCCTTTCAATGAGACGGTTCTTTTTAATAACCATGTTTCTCTTGAAATATGAGAAAATAATTTTGAATTATGCACCCTTATCTGTGAGGCCTGGCCTCGAGGTTATAATTTTTTTTTTCATGCTCAACTCAACTGAGCACGAAATTTCAACTGCTCATAAAAACTAAAATACCAACAAATTAAGAAGTTTCTTGTCTTAAGCCTCTCAGATGTTGTATTTATCATGCTAATAAATATTAAAATGTCGACAATGTTTATAAGCAGGATAAATTTTGTGCTCAGCTGAGTTGAGCATGGAAAAATATTTTTTACCTCGAGACCTGAAGTGACGATGCTTATGTGATAAATGCCATATGAGTCAGTGCATAAGATATCCAACAATGTGGTATGTGCGACCAGCAAAGCCTCAGATCAGCCTGCGCATACGCGCAGTCTGATCAGAGCCTTTGCCAGATGCTTGAGTATTCCATGAGTATTAAGCTAATGATTGAACACAATTTGGAGTTTCTAAGCCTAACAGAAGACTGCCCAGGCTCGTCCGAGTCTACACATGTCAAAAAGCCACATTGTTGGAAATCGCATGCCACTGCTCATATATTATCATTGGGTGGCTATGGTATTTTACTGTGAAGTTTTTGCATTGTTTTCATCTCAACAAACTGTGCAGACCCTGATGGGAAAGCTTATTACATTTGTATGAAGCACTCATCCGAGTTCACACCATTCATCAAAGTATCCATTAGACATCAATACGTTCCAGTCAAGAGAGGAGTAGAAATAGAATATTTTTAAACATATTGAGCCAGTGCATGAGATTTCCAACAATGTGGTATGTGCGACCAGCAAAGCCTCAGATCAGCCTGCGCATACACGCAGTCTGATCAGAGCCTTTGCTTGAATATTCTATGACTGTTAAGCTACTGACTGAACATGATTTGGAGTTTCTAAGCTTCAAAGGAGGCTGAACAAGCTCATTTGAGTCTACACTTGTCAAAATGCCACATTGTTGGAAATGACATGACACAGCTCAATTATGTTCTTGTTATAAATATGTTTTTGTTCTGAATAAAAAGCTATAAAATCTCATACTGTTTTTTCTTCCAATATAATTTGATGTAGTTATTACAACCTATTAATAAGCTCAAAATACTCTCAGGGTCTTTCTATAGAGTCCCTGATATTCTGGAAATGAAGGGATACGTTGGCCAATACCATTTTTACACTAAAATTCCATACACATAGGTCAGTCCAAACAGTCTAGACCCAGGTAAGCCTGCTCCTGAAAAAGCAGTCTGATCAGGATTTACACTGTCATTTCATCACTACTTGTCAGATTTAAATGATGACTGTATTCAAACTAGAACTGTCAGACTCCGGCCTGCATAATGCCCTGCAGAGAAAAGGGGATGACTGTTTTGGCAACAAACTTGATTATTGTTCATCGGACAAAACCATATTCATACAGGACCAATAGTTGGTAAAAGCAGTCCTTATATGAAATTTGGGAATCGGGTGATAAATGACTTAGTTAAAAGTGTCCATAAGTGCAAACTGATAGGTGTCGGCATTTTTGCGGCCATCTTGGTTATCAGACAAAGCCAATATTCCTTCTTGGGCAAGAGTTTGATCAAAGTAATCCATATATGAAATTTGGAAGCAATCGGATAATAAATGACTAAGCTAGAGTGTCCATAAAAGCATTCTGATAGGTGGCCGCCAATTTTTTGTCGGCCATCATGGTTTTCCTTTGTCGGACAAAACTGGTATTTAAACTTCAATGAGAGTTTGATTGAAGCCATCCATAAAGGAAATTTGGAAGAAATCCGATTAAAAATGACTAAGTTAGAGTGACCACGACAGCGGATACTGATAGGCGGGGGCCATTTTGTTGGCCATCTTGGTTATCCTTCTTCAGACAAAACCCATATTAGAACTTGAACGAGAGTTAGATGAATGCCATCCATATTTTTGAAGAAATCTGATAATGAATATGTCAATGCAGAATAATGATTATTTGAATGCAGTATAATGAATATGACAGTGCAGTATAATGAATATGTCAAAGCAGTATAATAAATATGTCAATGCAGTATAATGAATATGATAGTGGTAGTACAACATCGGTGGGTCTGCATCTTGATCTATATGGGACATGAGACAACTTTTAAGTATCAGATGAGTTAAAACCACTTTTATGTATCCGATATTTGTACATAACAGATAAGAATATCTAGATTTTAGCCTGTGTTAGACATTCTTATCTTACCACGTTATCTTACCCAGGCTGTCACATGTTTGTTTGGTTTGATTCTTTACGTCCCATCAACAATCTTTCAGTTAAACAGGAACGGGTCTTCCTGGGTTGAACCAGTACTGAGCTAGGATAAATTTGTCTTGCTCAAGGACCTCAACGCAGTGACGCTGGTGAGGCTCGAACCTGCGGCCCCTGAGTCAAGTACTCTACCACTGAGCCACTGCACTGCGGCTGTCACATGTTTGTTTTGTTGCTTTACGTCCCAAGTCAACAGCTATTGTCATTGCGGGACGGTCAGTTCACCTAATCTCACTTTTTCCTGGGCAGGCTTGAACAAGCGGATAACCAGTAATTTGTGCACATACTTTCGCTTGTAACTGACAACAACCCTTCTTGAATGAATCAGCGGAAGGGAGGAGAATGACCGTAGAAATTATTTCATGATCAATCTCCACGAAAGTATGGGACCGGGCTGGGATCGAACTCGCGACCCCTGTCACATGTGAACTGATCATTGGTTGTATTAGAACTAACATGACCTAGTCATCAAAAGACATCAATCTCATGTCAGTGTTGACATCACGAAACATTGAACATCAGCGTATTCAGGAACTTCTGGAAGCTTATTTCAAACTAAAAATTCAGTAGTGAGCAAGAAAAAGAATCCATTTTTTTGCGTGAAGGTGGGATAGAAAACTTTGCCCCTCTGGATCACCATTTGTCATCACTAAGCAAGCCTTACGATGCTTAACTGATCCTCAGGAAAGATTTTTCACTCCCACCCTCATGATAAGTTCTTATAATCTACCTTAAATTGACAGAAAAGATGGCTCTGATCAGCACTGGGCCGATGTGCAGAATTATTTCTATTTGTCCCACCTTTGTAGTATGGAAAAATGTATCTCTAAGAAAGTAAATAACAAAACACCTTCATATGAATAATAACTCATTTAATTTTTAACAAAAATATGAGGAGTTAATATGTACTTACAAGAAAACATTGAATGGTTCTGAATTATAACTGAAAATGGGTTAAGGTCACCAGGACCCATAAGCTATTAACTTTATATCTCTACAGTACATTATCTTTCTGTGATGAGTAGCTGAGTAAAACTACATGCTACTGTCCTCCCAGCCAAGAGTGACAGTGACATCATGTTTTGTTTATAATTGTTAAGTAAAAAAAATAACGTGTTCACTCCTCTTGAGCTAATGTGAATCGATTGATCACTTGTGTATTAATCCGGATAGGATTAATACACAAGTGATTTATCGATTACAAGTCCCTGATAACTTTGTAAACAAAACTTGACATCACTGTCACTCTTGGCTGGCAGGACAGTGATGGCGTAGATTTTACCTGTTTATGCACAAGTTTTAATAAAGGATCTAATGAGTGCTCATTTTTTATCAAATTTATTAAACAAGTTGGGGAAGAGATAAAAAGTGAGGCTTGCTGAGCATTTTATCGCTTTTTTGCAACAAGTTTAATAAACTCAATAAAAAAGGAACATGAATGTTTGGTTCAATTTATCATCTGACACTAAAAGTACAAAGACATCTAAAATCATGTTTTTGAGATGCAAAACTCAAGAAATTGCCATATATTTACTAGATTGAAAGTTAATCTGATGTTAAACTTCTAGCGTACATTTGGCCTTTCTTCCAACACCAGTGTGGTCGTTGCTTCTGTGCTGTCATTTAGATATCTAAGCGGCCATTGTTGTTTACCTCTCGTCAGGTCACACGTTGTACTAACACTAAAGAGCAGTACAGCCCAGCTCAGCTTTGGAAACCACTTTTGTGTTCCTCTTTTTATAAAATTTAAATTTTAGCCTTCATGGAGTGGGAGCTGTACCGTAGCTTCTAGGGCTGGCTAATCGAAGCCACAATGCTAATCGATAATCGGTCCTTGCATTTCGATATATAACCTATTAGTAATCGCTCAAACTTGACAGAGGGTCTCGAAACGTTTTGACAACTCTTGCATGGTCAATGACATTGATTTCCCCATCATTTCGCTAAACAACACTAAGTAGCATGTGTTATATATTCAAAATATAATAGGTTTTAAATAAAAAGTGGCACCTTTGCTCAAAACAAGTCGTCAGCCACTCTGTTGGAAGAAAATTGACTTGCTAATTGGCAAAGTCGGTAATTACCTCACAGTCGGCCATTGTTGTTGCTAATTTCACGTTGCGTGACGTCATACAAAAGGAAGTCAAGTATGCATGACACGAACACCTTTGTGTAAAATAAGACCCGCTGTAAACGTCGGTAAAATTGAAAGCTTCTAAACTCGAATTTAACCGCGGAGAAAACAACTTTTATGCTAGATTATTTATCTGATGAATATTTCCTGATCTTGTACATGTACTACTTAAAAACAGAGAAGCGCAAGTATAACTTTTTCTAACAATCAGTTGTAGAGTTAGCCTGCAAACATATATACATACATACGTACATACATCGTACTACTTCCTACAACTTCGTTACAGCAATTTATACACATCTACTGTTTACGACAATGCACTTTAGCGCACTTACGGTAAATACAAAAAATAATACAAGGCAATTACGCTTCAATTTCAATTGAATAAATAGACAGAATATCCATTAAAAGTAACCGATTTTTAAATTTTCATATCGATAATTGTTTTTCTTATGTATATCGACTGATTAACCGATATTTCGATTTTTTGTGCCAGCCCTATTAGCTTCTTTTGTATTTTAATTTTATGAGAGTTTGTACATGTATTTTTGAGGTCTCGGCCAGATATCAGCTTACATTTGTTTTGGTACACATGATAGAATTCACCCAATCAACTGCCAGGCCTGCTGCAACTAAACCAATCAGATTTTAGATCTTTGTTTAACAGCTTTGTCTAAATTTGAGCATCAGTTTAAAAAAAACACCCGCACAGAAGCAGCCATGTTGATTCATTAGACTTAATTTCTAAAACTGACAACCAAGTATATATAATATAAGATGAGACTATAACTGTTAGATCCATGACATAGAGTGTCCACAAGTGCAAACTAACAAGCAGAGGCCATTTTTGCGGCCATCTTCAAAATCCTGTATTCAACATAAACTTTCAACACTGGTCCAATCGCCCGCTTATATCTTCATTAGTGTTTGTAAAGCCAGTTATTCTCAGTTTCATCACTTTGGTTATTGACATTATTCATGATAAGCAAAAAACACTATCAATGGCAACCAAACTCGAGAAATGTATACAAGAAAGAATATGCCAAGCTGTTAACAATGAAAAAAGTCAATAAGCAATGCTTATTAGATGCCCCCCGCACAGTAAGAGTAAGTGAAAAAACTCGGCAAGTTATAGTTCGAACAAGAAGACCTTAGTTTTGATAAGAAGATTTCAGAAGAATCTGTGCAAACAAAAAATTATAAACTCCTTCATGCATATGTTCAATGTGTCTACATTGTATCGGCAAAGCATCAAATGGCTCCATCAAAAGCTGTAGTAGGAGTTGATCGGCCCATTAAGGCACTATCCATGCATATACAAAAGCCATATAAGGGAATAATTGTCTAAGTTTAACAAAACTTATAAACTCCTTCATGCATATGTTCATTGTGTCTACATTGTATTGACAAAGTATCAAATTGCTTCATCAAAAGCTGTGGTAGGAGTTGATCGGCCCATAAAGGCACTATCAATGCATATACAAAAGCCATATAAGGGAAAAATTGTCAAAGTTCTCACAGCTGTCATTTTGTCAAAATTATTTTTTCTGAACCAAACTCCTTCATGCATATGTTCAAAGTGTCTACATTGTATCGGCAAAGTATCAAATTTTTCCATCAAAAGCTGTGGTAGGAGTTGATCGGCCCATGAAGGCACCATCTATGCATATACGAAAACCCAATAAGGGAAAAGTTGTCTAAGTTCTCACAGCTGTCATTTCGTCAAAAATTATTTTTTCTGAACAAAATCTTTCATGCATATGTTCAATGTGTTTACGTTGTATAGGCAAAGTATCAAATTGTTCCATCAAAAGCTGTGGTAGGAGTTGATCAGCCCATGAAGGCACCATCTATGCATATACAAAAGCCTTATTAGGGAAAAAACTGCTAAGTTCTCACAGCTGTCATTTTGTCAAAAAATATTTTTTCTAAACCAAACTCCTTCATGCATATTGTTCAATGTGTCTACATTGTATAGGCAAAGTATCAAATTGCTCCATAAAAAGCTGTGGTAGGAGTTGATCGGCCCATAAAGGCACCGTCTATGAATATACAAACACCTTATTAGGGAAAAATTGTCTAAGTTCTCACAGCTGTCATTTTGTCAAAAATTATTTTTTCTGAACTAAACTCCTTCATGCATATGTTCAATGTGTCTACATTGTATAGGAAAAGTATCAAAATGTTCCATTAAAAGCTGTGGTAGGAGTTGATTGGCTCGTGTATGGCCTATAATAGCATAAGCATAAAGCACTATATTAAAAGCCATTTAGACCTACAAAGGTTAATAACTCTTACAGAATTAGACCCTAGCCCTTACTTTTTTGTCTAAAGTATTTGTCTTGCATATATGAATATGTTTGCAAGGTTTGATGAAAATCCAGCAATGACTCTTCGAGTTATTAAGGAAACAAAGCGTTACGGACGGACGGACGGACGCACAGACGGACCGACGCACGGACGGACGGACAACGTGAAAACAGTATACCCCCTACAAACAAAGTTTGCGGGGGGTATAATGAGTAAAAAAAGCATTCAAGTCAAAAGTTGGGAGAGAAAACTTGCAGATATTACAGAAAAACTCCCATAGCTTCAATCCAATGAGTCTGAATAGAAACTCCCTGCTTGAGAATTTTATCTGAAGTTCTGCTATAGGTACAGAGAATATTGCCATATTGAAAAAACTTGTGAGAATTATGACATTGCAGATTTCTATATGAATGGAAAAGTCTGTGTTTGGTTAACTCTTATCTACTAGTGTCATCTGCTAATAAACTTTGCAAACAGTTTGGACCCAGATCAGGCCCGACAAAATGCCGGGCCTGATCTGGATCCAAACTGTTTGACACTCGGATGGTATTCCTGAAGGAATATTTGGAAAAAAATCAGCAGACAAAAAAAATGCATGCAAAACTACACAGTAGGCAAAGTGTAAAACCCCTATCATAAAAACCACACCCCAAAACAGCACTGCTTACTGCTGAAACGAGTTTTTTGGCCAAACATAATCAATGTAGACTGTCACTTGCTGAATCACAATACTCCAATGATCAGTTGAAAGACTTTGGGTATTAGAATTAATAATCTATGGCTAGTTTTCAATGTCACTGTCCTGCTCCTTGTACAGCTAATCTGTCAGCAGCCTCATTCCCAGCTATTCCTTGGTGGCCTCTCACATGTGTCTGAAATGATACAAAAGAAAAATTAACCCTTAATCCCAATAAAAGTCGTCTGCTTTTCTCGTCTGCTGAAATGTTTAAGAAGCCTCTATGGCAAACAGTTTGGACCCAGATCAGACTGCTCCTAGGAGCAGTCTGTTATGAGTGCACACTGTTTGCTTCTATACTTAATTGGTCAGTAATGTTAGGCAATTAATTGCAGCAGACGACATTTTCAGATGCATTATTTTCTTGGCGCTTTAAGGGTTAACCCTTTATCTATGTATGGATACTTCCATCTGGTTTGATACAATAAACTTGGAAGGTCCATTGTATATATCAAGGAGTAACGCGTTATTTGGTTTGTTTGTTTGATTTGATTCTTAACGTCCCATTAACAATCTTTCAGTTATGTAGGGACGTGTTTTCCTGGGTTGAACCAGTACTAATCTAGGATAAATGTGTCTTGCTCAAGTACCACAATGCAGTGACGCCAGTGAGGCTCGAACCCGCGACCTCTCGGTCTCGAGTCAAGCACTGAGCCACTGCGCTCCCTCAGGCAAGTATGAGTAAAATTCAAGGACTTCTAAAAGTCCCTTCAAACAGTTTTCAAGGACTTTAAGTTAATGAAAAATACTAATCTAAGTGTTAAAATTCTACTTCAGAAATGCTAGACTGAGATAATGGAGACATTAGTATTGGAAAATTAGTATAAAATTGTTGTGCCTATATTTGATGCAGCATATGCTGCACCAAATAAGGGCACAACAATTTTATACTGATTTAGGTCTCTATCAACAGTGCTAAGTCCTACAGAAAATAGTAGAATTCAAGGACTTTTCAATGCTTTTGAGTGATTTTCCAGTACTTTTCAAGGCAGATATAATTTTCAAGGACTTTTCAAGAACACCTCTAAATTCGTAATTTTCAAGCCTGTGTAAACCCTAGACATACCAAGTGGTTTTGACTTGTCGTTTGATGATAATTCTTGCAAATAGTTTGGAACCAGACATGTCGGGCTGGTTGGTTGGTTTTGTTGCTTTACGTCCCAAGTTAACAGCTATGGTCATTGCGGGACGGTCAGTTCACCTAACCACACTTTTTCCTGGGCAGGCTTGAACAAGCGGTTAACCAGTAATTTGTGCACATACTTTCGCTTGTAACTGACAACAACCCTTCTTGAATGAATCAGCGGAAGGGAGGAGAATGACCATAGAAATTATTTCATGATAAATCTCCACGAAAGTATGGGACCGGGCCGGGATCGCACTTGCGACCCCTGGATCTGCAGTCAGACACGCATCTGTAGCCAGACACGTTACCGACTGCGCTACGCGGCCCTATCGGGCTGAATCTGGATCCAACTGTATTGCACTCAATTGATAGTCCTGAAAGACTTGACACTCTGCTGTGGGCTCTGTTGGTATTCCTTATTTTTTTAAACTTTAAATGTATGCAAAAATTACCCAGCATGCAAAAAGTTAAAACTTCTTAGACTGAGAACTGTATTTACCCTTTATTAGTCTTGGGAACTATATCTTACCACGGCAACCAGAGTTCCAATCCAATCAGCCCAAAATCAATATGCAGCCTTTTCCCCTACCTGATGATGCTTTACTTGAAATTTGATCATAATTGGCCAACTGACTTCAGATGAATACTTCTTTTTTTTAAAATGTGGACAACGACAGATGCTGGACCATTGGCATACTAATACCTCAGAAATTTTGCTTTAGGGTGACACGCGAGTGGAGCGGTAAAACATGATTTCCAACTGTATATCCGACGATATACCCCACCCCCCCCCCCCCCATGAAAATTTTTAATATGTTTATCCCCATTCTAATGCACTTCTGCAGTCTCATCTCAAAATTAAAATTAGAGTGTTGCAAGCGGCGTAAAGCCGCACATCATCCAACAAAATATGACATAATTAATGATGGATATACTGTCGCATATTTTTAACATTATCCAATCAGACGCCATCATATGGTATGATTTCAAATGCATTAAAATTGCCAATACACTTACAGGCCTTTAGATAAAAGTCTGTTATTAAAAATTTGACCTCCTTATTTCTAAACCAAAACATATGTTGTGGGTACTCAAAAGAACCGTCTCCATGAGACGGTTCTTTTGAGCACCCAAAACTTATGTTTAAATTTATTGATAAGAAAATATTCACAATTTTACGCTCAATTTTTTTGCTTATTTTGACGTATGTACTTACATAAGTTACTCTAATTCCTCTACATGCTTTCTGTAATGTCTCAAAATCTTCTCTATTTATCACATCCCCACCATTTGACAGCTTCCAGCCGTTTCTCATCCAACCAAACACCCATTTGGTCATTGCTGCAAGAAAAGTCAAAGATTTCTCATCCAACCAAACACCCATTTGGTCATTGCTGCAAGAAAAGTCAAAGATTTCTCATCCAACCAAACATCCATTTGGTCATTGCTGCAAGAAAAGTCAAAGATTTCTCATCCAACCAAACACCCATTTGGTCATTGCTGCATGAAAAGTCAAAGATTTCTCATCCAATCAAACACCCATTTGGTAATTGCTGCAAGAAAAGTCAAAGATTTCTCATCCAACCAAACACCCATTTGGTCATTGCTGCAAGAAAAGTCAAAGATTTCTCATCCAACCAAACACCCATTTGGTCATTGCTGCAAGAAAAGTCAAAGATTTCTCATCTAACCAAACACCCATTTGGTCATTGCTGCAAGAAAAGTCAATGGTCAAGGGGATAGCTGAAGAGGTTAGAACAGGCCTTCAGATAAGAGTGCATACTGGAAAATTATTGTTCTCATTTCTCAAGCAAAACATATGTTGTGGGTACTCAAAAGAACCATCCCAATGAGACAGTTCTTTTGAGCACCCAAAACACATGTTTAAATTGATTGGTAAGGATATTATTGCAATTTTAGGTACACAAACGAACCTTATCTGGACCTATGGGTTAGAATAGTATTTCAGATTTGCTACATCATTCCAACAAGAAGATCTATGAAAATGTACGCAGTTCTAATTCCAGGAGGCAGGATTCATGCTATTTTCTTTCCAACCCGATGGGGGACAGTCCCACATCCAAACTTTGTGAAGGAAATGCCTTAAACTAGTGCTTATCCTTTCAATGCTGTAAAATATCGCCATTTTGTATGGAAAAACTACCTTTGGTCAGCTTTTTCACAATTGAGTACCCTTGATAAGAATTATCTCCAATGTGGATTAGTATGGTATCCAGCCATAGAACTGGGACCAATTTGTTGTGAGTAAAATACAGACCTAAATTCGAACTCCCCAACAACTTAATATTTAAATAAAAACAGTTTCACTAGCTGATGATAAAACTGTGAAATGCAAACTGAATGTTGTCAATGTTTATAAACTGTTTCAACATATAAACTGTGAACGGCCAAAGTCAGCATAAGCTGTTGAGCCTGAATAGGCTGGATCCCTACTACCAACCAACCAACAATTCAGCGTCAACCTTCCTTTCACATGGGTGAAAGTTCAAAATTTCAAAAATCCTGAACTTTCGAAATTCAAATCTTAAAACTTACTGTATGCCTACAAAGTGTTAACAATTTCAAGTTTAAATGGTTTATTGCCCAAAGATGAACTGAAAATAAATCAAAGAAGCTATCAAAATCTTTCTAATTCAGCATTTTGAGGCTGACTTTCTGTGGAAAGTCAGCCTCTAAATCTTGAATTCGGGAATAATCCTGAAAATTCAGTGGAACCAAATAATATGACCCCGATCTGGCTGATCCTTGGAGCAATCTGATCTGGGTGCATACTTCTGCAAATTTAGATCATCACCCAGTTCATTATTCATAAGGATTATCATCAAAACATTTCACTTGCATAATAGTAAAAGGGTTAATAGGCACAAATAAAGATGCTTATGTACTACAAACAGTGTTTTCTTGTTCCAAACTGGTCCCCTTTCCCAAATTCTTTGAAAATCTCCCTATTTTGTAGATGGAGAGGGGAAGTCCCCCTCATTTTCTAGAATAAACACTGCAGTTATTTTCTTATTGCATTGTCAAATTTTCATCTTTCCAGTTTCTGGTATGGCTTAACCCTTAACATGCTGGATATTTCATGAAGTACACTACTCCCCAAGGGAGCAGTCTGATCTTGGTCTATATTGCTTGCAATATGGACTACCGATGGGAGGAGCAGATTACAAAGTCATGATTGGCCGGCTAAAGGTTAATGGTCCAGTCAACATTATTTTAGCCAAGTAACCTATGGATTCTGATCAAAACTTTATCACCAATTTGATGATAACAAAATATATATATAAAAAATACCCAGCATGCCTGAGAAACTTACAATTGATGAGAAACTGGCTGTCAGTGTGAACATTCAGATCTGATATACCCATCTCTTTAGCCTGCTCCACTGCTCTCACAACTGCCTACAACAGAAAGTAGTTGCATAGGTTTAGATAAACAAAATTTTTAAGCATAAAATTGTAAATATTTCCTTACCCATCAGATGTAACATATGTTTTGGGTGCTCAAAAGAACCGTCTCATTGAGACGGTTCTCTTGAGTACCCACAACATATGTCACTACTGCATAAACTCCCATTAAAATCCCATTAATGGCCCCCATTAAAATTTCCCATTAAAAATGGTCCTATTAATGGTCAATATTAATGGTAAAATGCACTTTCAAAACTGAAAATCTGTCAAAATACCATTAACTCAAACCATTTATTGAAAAAAATAATGAACATCATTTAAGCATTATTTTTGGTGTGTGAAAATTAATGGCCATTAAAACCTCCCATTAAAATTGTTGCTGGTTAATTTTAATGCCCATTAATATGGTCTTTTTTTCATGGCCATGAAAATTTTGGCCATTATTAGAACCATTATTAATGGCTTTTTATTTTTAATGGCCATTATAACAGAAAATGTAACTACAAATTTATGGGCATTAATTACCCATTAGTATATTGGATAGAAAATAATGGGCATCATTCTTTTAAATCAACAGCATATTAATGGGCATTAAATGCATAATTTAATGGCCATTAGATAAGCATGACAAATTTCTAATAAAAATATGTTAATGGTCATTAATGGCCATTAGTTTTGGCTCTTATGCCCACTGCAATGTTTTCAAGATTCTATTTCTTGTGCTGTGTCCTGTTTCTCATTTAGAAGCAGGAAAGACAAGCAAGAATCTTGCTGGACTTTGGTTTAAGTCCCGTCATCTTAAGAGATAATCAGGCCAATTAACAAGTTAATGTTACCTTTTTATTTCTGAATCCTTCTATATATTGATGAAAATATAATTACCATTGGTGAATGCAACACATATACATTTTGATAAATTTAGGGCACAACCTTGCTGTATGTTAATAATAGAGATCAGAAATTCTGATAAATTAATAAATATAATATTTCAGAAAAAATATAAGTCTTAAATCATTTTTGTATATCATATTAATCTTTTGTGAAAAAATAAGATTTTTCAAGGGGAGCTACTCTAATTTGCAACTCTTGTTTAAGTGATTTTAATGGCCATTAAATGTGTTTATTAGAATTATTGCATGTTTTGATCATTTTTCTCAGTCAGAAAGTAAAACAAAATTTTTTATTAAGATAATTGTAAAAATAAAGTATGGTATTTTCACGATTTTAGAGACATCTTTAAACATTAAATTGTGTACTTCTCATTATAATTGTCAAATTCTATCCCATTGTTACATATAGCATTTACCTGTTGGTATGGTTTTTTTTTTGAAAACTTAATTCATCTGGATATTCGGTTTTGTGACATAAAAACATAGTTTGAAACGTTATGAAAAAGTGTTAAAGGGGATGATAATGATACAGCATATATCCAATAAGTAAAGTCTAAGACATGATCAAATGGCTTTACACATTAGGCACACCAACAGTCTTAATGAAGCCTCATCAAGAGCGTTTAGAATAAAGTCTTTTTTTCTTTATGATTCTATTGAGAAATGTCGCATTCTTTTACATGGAAATGAATTTTGAGTGTAAATGTTATTGGCCAAGTTGAATCCTTCTTAGGACACAGTCACATATAAAGAAAACCATATTAATTCAAAACTAATGGCCATTAATAAATAGTTTGGATAAATAATTTGCATGAAATTAGATTAGATCCATTAGATGCAACTTTAATGGCCATTAAATCCTGCTCAAAACTCATTTAGGCTAAATTAATGGCTTTGGATTTTGTATTTTCTTCAAAAATACACTTACTCTTTTTATTACTTCTCTTCTTTGTTCAGACTTATAGGTATGGTGGTCGAAGCCTGCTAACCAAGTAGTGCTTAAATTTATGAGACGCCTGACTGAAAATTTCAATCGCCATACTACTCGCACCTCGCGGGTTCCCACTTCCATGGTGATTGTGTTTGTACTCAGAAGCAGTAATACACATGTTGTTGATGGACAAGCAGGGTTTGGTAGCATACATAACTTAGAATTATAGAACTGTTTGGAATGTTAAATTATGCACAAAATTTCTACAAATGCAAGATCCATAGAATACATGTTTGTGCTACAAGTTAAAAATTGATTACCAATTGATTACCAGTGTACCTCATTAAAACTCCCCTCACTGTATCACGGATTTCATTATTTCAATAAAGCATGGTCATGGCTCCCAAATGCATATTTTCCTATATCCTATGTATTCTTGCAGTTGCTAAATCCTGTTTCCAGGCTCTAGCTATGCTTGGTATGAGAGCAGATTGGTTTGTGTCTGAAAAGGTAACAAAGGCCCACAATCTCCTTGATAATCTTTAAAATTTCCTGGATAAATGCTGGAGAAATTTCTCCAGCATTTCTCCAGGATATGTTATGATTTTCGATGAAATTAATAGAGTTTGCCTTTAAAACTCATTTTCCTACAGCATTTCTTGAGGTAATTTTCTTTGTCTTCCTGAAATTTCAGTTTAATCACACAGGCAATTTCTTCATGAAACAAGAAATGTGGCGATTTTAATTTACAAGCACTGAATGGTGGAGCTCTTCATTACACAAACATACCTATGGATGCAATGTGCAGCAAGTTTTGAAGGCTGTAAAATGATAATGTTAAAAACTAACCTTTACATGAGTGTACAAATAATGGACAATATCAAATACTCTGATGATCTTTTTATTGATGGCCAATATTAAAAATTAATGGTTTAAGATGTTCAGTCCCAAAAATTAATGGCCATGAAAATATTGATCTCCCAACTTCAGTAATTTAAAATTCATGAACACATCTTTCATGGCCATTATTTGACATGTAATGGGGTTTTCATGGCAATTAGTTTTTGTAATGGTCATTAATACTGCAAATTCATGGGCATTAAATCACCATAAAACAGAAAATAATGGCCCATTAAATTTCAATGGTCATCATTTCATACCAAGGGTAAAAATTAATGGTATTTTAATGATCATACTTGCTCTTGAAATTAAATTAATGGCCATTACCACTTAAATAATGGCACATTGTTTCGTATAAATATTGGTTCCCGATATTTCACTGCTTTCTAATGCTAATGAATTGCATATTTATATATTTAATGGCCATTAAAATATCAAACATGCAAATTTACTACTTTTTAATGCCATCAATAGACACGAAAGGTTTTAATGGTCATTACTTTTTGTAATGGCCATTACAGAATGCAAATTCATGGGCATTAAAACATCACAAAACGAAAATTAATGGACCATTATTTCTTTTAATGGTCATTAATAATACAGAAGGTGTAAATTAATCAAAAAATAATGATTTTACTTGCTCTTTAATGGCCGTTACCGCTGAATTAATGGCCATTATGATGAATATTAATGACCGAACACACAAAACCATTAATTTTAAGAAACGAAAAGTAATGGATGATTTTAACAGGAATTTGATTATTAATGGCATTTTTATGGACTTTTAACGGAATTTAATGGGTTTTATGTGCAGTAGTGTGTTTTGGTCGAGAAATAAGAAAATTAAATTTTGGGTGCACACTCTTAACTAAAGGCCTGTAGTTGACCTTAGATAGGAAGGACAATCTTAACTCTTTACCTACTAGTGTCGTCTGCTGATAACCTTTGCAAACAGTTTGGACCGAGTCAGGCCTGATCTGGATCCAAACTGTTTGACACTCAGATGGTACTCCTGAAAGAATTTTTCAAAAAAGTTGGTTTTGAAAATATCAGCAGACGACAAAAAGGCATGCAAATATACCCAGAAGGCAACGACTTAATGATATTGTTCCTATTTCATAACCAAAACAGATGTTGTGGGGTACTCAATGGAAGCATCTCACTGAGTACAATAACAAATGTTTTCATTTAAGAATTGAAGTTATTTTTCTGCGTTTCACTAAGGTATGAAATGTCATTTAAATTACATCTAATTTGCATGAAAACCCAAAGGTATTCATCCTAAAATTAGATGTAATTTAAATGACATTTCATACCTCAGTGAAACTCTAAAAAATAACTTTCAATTCTCATAATTACAACTTCTTTCCTTATTCTTTCTTTTAAGTATTTTCTAATTATGTTTTCCTTAAAATTATGTTTACAGTTAATAACATTTCACGCACTTAGAGTATGATGTGCATATGTAGACGTCACAACATTAAAAAAAACAAGATGACAGTGAGATGGCGTTAGGCAGCTGATCGGCATGAATACTGTTAATTTAAGCGTCGTATATAAGTTAATCTTTGCTTTTCCACCTGAAAATATCTGTGTAAGTGTAAAGTAAAGTGTAAGTAGTTGCTGACTGTCCATTTCTCTTCATAGAAGCATTGCATAGTATCACAAAAGAAGTTCTGCCGTGAATGTCCCCGCCCCTCATGAATACGGACGGAAGTTCATTGAAAAATGAAATGCATGTCAATACGATCAGATGACCGTTCTTGACAAATCAGATTAACCAATCTCAATAAATGTTGTGACAGTTGTAATTATAAAGAAATGATTTAAAAAAAAAATAACATTTTAGGTTGACTGTGACATGAAACATCTTCTCTAAAGCTATAAGACCCTTTCCCCAAAATTTGGAACAATTGTCATCTGCTTGCTCATCTGATAATTTCCATTGGTAGGCCAGCGCTCCAGATAGCGTCCATACAGACGTAAATTACAGGTCCATTTTCCCGAAATACGGATAGAGTTGAAAATTAGTACGTACCGAATACGGGTGTGTTTTTGCCTGTATGGTATGTTTTTACCTGCACCCCGTATTTCTCATCCAATTCGAAACAGAAGACGATTGATAATTGAACTGATTTGTGAATCTGTTGTCGTGTGTTCAGAAATCCAGAATCAACATGCTGGACTGCTTATCGATGTTTTATGTTTGCCTCAATACGAACTCCTCGTGGTTAAGTTGCGTCCCCTTAACATGTTATCGTTGTCTCCTAGATCTCCGCCGTTGATTTATTGACGCACCCGGATAAACCGGTAAAAGGAGGATAATGGATAAAATGTTCTAAACACTAAAAGTGACCAACACCAATGTACAATATAACACAAAGTGAGTAATCAATTGAATAGGTCTTCCAACACCACAAGAAGTTCTATGTACAAGAATGAGCTTTTTCAGTTAGTTTTATGGATTTAGAGATTGGATATATTTGCACAGCTGCTTATGTGAGGGCCAATCTGATATCTGGAAGACTTTGTTACAATAACTGAAGCCTTGAAGAACATGAGTTTTCAGAATAATATGTGCGCAGAAGCCACTCTCGGGGAGTTTGCTATCAGTTTGGTTTCTTGTAATTTCATGTGAACCAGTCAAAGTAGAAGGTGAAAGTAGAAATTTTTCGGAAGAGCAGCGTGTTGACAGATGGCAATAAAAATGAAAAAAGTCAATAAGCAATGCTTATTAGATACCCCCCGCACAGTAAGAGTCAGTGAAATAACTTGGCAAGTTATAGTTCAAACAAGAAGACCTTAGTTTTGATAAGAAGATTTCAGTAGAATCTGTGCAAACAAAAAAAATTATAAACTCCTTCCTGCATATGTTCAATGTATCTACATTGTGTTGGCAAAGTATCAAATTGCTCCATCAAAAGCTGTAGTAGGACTTGATCTGCCCATAAAGGCACTATCCATGCATATACAAAAGCCATTTAAGGGAATAATTGTCTAAGTTCTCACAGCTGTCATTTTGTCAAAATTATTTTTTCTGAACCAAACTCCTTCATGCATATGTTCAATGTGTCTACATTGTATGGACAGAGTATCAAATTGTTCCATCTAAAGCTGTAGTAGGAGTTGATCGACCCATGAAGGCACCATCTAGGCATATACAAAAGCCTAATAAGAGAAAAATTGTTAAGTTCTCACAGCTGTCATTTCGTCAAAAATTATTTTTTCTGAACAAAACTCCTTCATGCATATGTTCAATGTGTTTACATTGTATAGGCAAAGTATCAAATTGTTCCATCAAAAGCTGTGGTAGGAGTTGATCAGCCCATGAAGGCACAATCTATGCATATACAGAAGCCTTATTAGGGAAATTGTTTAAGTTCTCACAGCTGTCATTTTGTCAAAAAATATTATTTCTAAACCAAACTCCTTCATGCATATGTTAAATGTGTCTACATTGTATAGGCAAAGTATCAAATTGCTCCATAAAAAGCTGTGGTAGGAGTTGATCGACCCATGAAGGCACCATCTAGGCATATACAAACACCTTATTAGGGAAAAATTGTCTAAGTTCTCACAGCTGTCATTTTGTCAAAAATTATTTTTTCTGAACCAAACTCCTTCATGCATATGTTCAATGTGTCTACATTGTATAGGCAAAGTATCAAATTGTTCCATCAAAAGCTGTGGTAGGAGTTGATCGGCCAGTGTATGGCCTATAATAGCATAAGCATAAAGCACTATATTAAAAGCCATTTAGAACTACAAAGGGAAATAACTCTAATAGAATTGGCCCCTAGCCCTTACTTTTTTGTCTAAAGTATTTGTCTTGCATATTTGAACGTGTTTGCAAGGTTTGATGAAAATCCAGCAATGACTCTATCAAATTGTTCCATCAAAAGCTGTGGTAGGAGTTGATCGGCCTGTGTATGGCCTATAATAGCATAAGCATAAAGCACTATATTAAAAGCCATTTAGAACTACAAAGGGAAATAACTCTAATAGAATTGGCCCCTAGCCCTTACTTTTTTGTCTAAAGTATTTGTCTTGCATATTTGAACATGTTTGCAAGGTTTGATGAAAATCCAGCAATGACTCTTCGAGTGATTAAGGAAACAAAGCGTTACGGACGGACGCACGGACGGACAACGTGAAAACAGTATACCCCCTACAAACAAAGTTTGCGGGGGTATAATAATCATCCCTATTCCAATATTCTTGCCTACGTGTATATATATAATTATATACGGACATCGCCATTTTCATTGATGGGTAATCAAACTGTACATGAAGAAAAACAAGTATAAGCTTTCATAAAAATTTTGGCTAAGCCAAAATTAATACATGTACGGATTGAAAATAGCTGGTACGAATCAAGATTCATTTGGACCAGTACCGGTACTGATGGTAGTCAAAATTATCTGGAGCACTGGTAGTCTATGCAAACAATATGAAACTAGACGAGACTGCTCCTTTGTCTACTTCATCATTTGTGTATGCCAGCAGGAATTCATTAAAGGCTCTAGCAAGGCTGCCAGAATGAACAGGCTTGTCTGAGTCTACGTTCTCTCTTATGTGATAAATAGAGGATCTTACATGAGTGCTCATGTATTATTGAATTTATTTAACAAGTTGGGAAAAGAGATAAGATGCGAGGCTTACCAAGCTTAGCATTTTGTCTTTTTTTTACTACAAGTTTAATAAATTCAATAATTAATACAAGAGCACAAATGTTAGATCCTATTTATCATATGACACTAGAATTATTTGAAATCATGTTTTTGGTGTGAAATTGGTTAGAGTTTGCCATATTTACGCAGTGTTATTATGAACGTCATTACATAACCTTACCAAATATTTTTTAATACATGTTATTATATAATCTTTAAATAAACATCTCCTGATTGGCCCAGATGCCTCAGGGTTCGAATTTTAGCTCGCATTCTCGCAAAATGCAAGTTTAAAAAGCAATTAGCATGGTGGTATTTTCTCTACTTGCATTTTCTCGCGAGTGAAAATTTGGGGCCTTTATCCGTGGTTCTTACCCTAGATATAAATCTTCTTTGCAGTTTCCTTAAATGTCGTTCATTGACGGCAATTTTTTCATTTTTATGCATCAGAAAACCCTGTCAATGGCGGAAGTTTACATTGGATACAACCTCAATGCGCAGATGCATGCGATAAACTCCCCAGCATGGTCGGGTCTCAGCCAATCATGTGCTTTCTAGTTTTAGATTGTAGCAAATATTCACAAGTGGGTAGTTCATTAGCTCATTGGGTTTTTTGCGATCTAAAATTAGAATAAAACTATTTTTATAGCGCAATACGATTGGCCGATACCAACCCTTATCTTTCTAGGTTTCTTCGCAGATTTCACAAATTTAGATGGGTAAGTTTTTGAAAAGAAACGAGGCATCTAGCAGTAAAGATGCCGCTCAGGCTGCGAGCAAAAATAACTCAAATGGCACTGTGAAAGGATGTGTCAGCCAGTGAAAAAACGGTTTGGAAAAGGATGAAGGAATTGGATATTGACCTGGTTTTTGAAGCCATGGATGACCACATGCAAGACTTGCAAATTATTTGCACTTGCTAATATGGCATTAAATTTTATAACTGGGAATAGCACTTGAAGAGGGAGTCTGTTTCTCTTTTCATGTAAAATAGGACAGTAACTGCCAAGGCAGCCAATGACAGTAAAGCTAGGAATGAACCCTCAGACATTGAAATGGATTTGAGTACCTCCCTGAAAATGACAAAACTCTTTAGAACAGCATAATATATTGCCCAATCTGAAAGACCACGTCTTAGTAGAGTTGCAGCCTTAAACTGCTCAGAGTTAATTTACCTTAAAACAACAGCTTATTTCTGAATTTCTGTTCATAAAAATATAATTGTCAAAAATGCAATTTGTTTTTCCATTTAGCAAGTAGCCAAAAATTCCACTTGCGAAAATATGCAAGTTGAAAATCTGGCTAGATTCGAACCCTGTGCCTATCCACTTGAGTTGATATAACTACATGTTGCATGGGCTGCAGGGTTTTTCCCCATTTAATATTAGTTACTAAAAATAGACTTCATAAAAATTTTCCATAACATGTGTGCTATCAGCATGAAAGAAGCATGATTTGCTGTAAATTAAATTCAGTGAGTGACATCAGCACGAAATTTTCAAGATTTGGTGTTTCATCATATACATGTAATTCAAGACTTAGCTGTTAATTATAGTAATTAGTAGAACCCTTAATGCAATAATGAATTCTTCCTTCTGCATTGATGCAATAAACTTAGAATGGTCCATTGTATAGTTCAAGGGGTCACAGGTTACAATTTCTAAATAAAATTGTAGTTTTTTTTTTCTCTGAAGATCATTTTTGTCTTCACAAACAGTGTAGATCCTGATCATGAAATGCCACATTATGCAGCACTTAATCTGGGTCTTCCTGTTAACAAATTCATTTTTCTTTTATATTGGAAGAGATTCATCAATCATGGAAACCTCATTTTATCCCTTTAACCCTTTGTAGACCAATTGAAGTTTCCATAAAATTTTGATACACTTTAGTCGGACTTGTCAATTTTATATAATGAGGGGTCACAGGTTACGATTTTCAAAGGAGATTGTATTTCTTTCTCTGATTGATTTTGTCTGAGAAAACAGTGCAGACGCTGATGAAATGTCCATCTGGGTCTTCACTATTTGCCATAGTGCCGTTTAGGAGTTTCCAGCACACAAATGGTTAATACAGGTGAAATATTTATTTTAACTATCATTCTTTTATTTTAACTGTTATTCTTTTATTTTGACTGTCATTCCGGGATTTGAAGACAAGTGGTTGCTAAATACAGGCAACTTTTCTTGCCAAATATTTCGAAAATTCCCAACAGCTTTTTATTAAAGGGGACAGCAACATTGAAAGAAAATGAATCTGCAATGTTAGCCCTTATCAAACCATGCAATATGCCACAAACCTAATCAAAATCGATTGAAAAATAAGAAAGTTACAGATGTTTGTATAATAGAGAATTTATAGATATGGAGAGCAGCCATTTTTAGGCTAAGATCAAGTCACACAGCCCTAATTAAATATGCATAAACAGAATAACTAGCTTCGTACTATTCATTATAACTTTGTTTGCATTTTTATTGATTCTTCTGTTGAAAATAGTTGATTTAAAAAAATCTGTACATTTTGTGATGAAATTAGGAATTTCATTGGCTATTCAAATTTACAGGAAGTTAATTAAATATTCAAAATGGCAGCCTCCATTGGCTTATTAAAAGTCAAAATTTTGATTTACAGATTGCTGTAACTTTCTTATTTTACATCCGATTTTGATTGGGTTTGCGGCAGATTGCATTGTTTAATAAGGGCCTGCATTTCAAAGTCACTTACTTTCTGTGTTGCCGTCCCCTTTAATACTGGCTCCATATTTGAGGTATTGAAATAAAACTTACATGTATTTCAGCTCTGTTATTGGTGGGTCTCCCTTCTAGTCTTTCACTTACATTACTGAAAAATAAAAACATAGAAACTTTATACTGTAAAGGGGTGATTTTTTTTTTTACTCACTCGCCCTACAGGACTAGTGGGTGGAAAAAGCTACTCGCCCTCATGGCATTATCACTCGCCCTAAATAACTGATCATACATGTACTTGAATCATATTGATGAACATTTACTCTTTTTCAGTTTAATTGTGTTTTTATCATAGTCTTTCTGCTGTGGCTTCATTTTTCTGTCTCTCATTATCTCCTCCCCCTATTTTCTTCCCTTAAAACAATCTAATGTCTCGCTGTGACATTTAAATTGGGCAGCAAATATGGTACCATTCGACCGGTGTTGATGTAAACAAAAATGTGGTGTTCAATGTCTGAATTCGCCCGCCGTTTTTTAGGACCTCTGTGGTCAAACTCCCCATATAGAGGAGGCTCTGCTCTGCGAATAAAATCTACTGAAAGGCGGCCGCTGGGGAGTTAACTGAAACCAGTCTGAAAAGTGTTACTTTCGTTTAGTCTTCGCTAAAGGATAAAATGCATTTTACATTTCAGAAAATGTTCTCGACTTTAAGGACGAGCTTGGCAGGTATTCTACTCGCCTGAACCAGAAGTTAACTCGCCAATGCGAGCCGGCGAGTGGAATTTTACACCTGCTGAGACAATATGAGCTGGTTACTGGGGACTACAGCTGACCAAGTTCCCAGAACTGGGCTATTACAAGATTACCTAACAACATTTTTATTAATTAAATCTAATAGAAAACATTTAATTCAGCCAATACGGAAGAAATTCCAATGAAGGAAAACTTAGACAAGACAGGTTTATAGCTATGGTTTCCTCTTTAATTGCATGATAGTGGGTCAGGTCTCAGACTCTATGACGGCTCTGACCTAAAGCTTTAATCGGTGGGTTGGTGCCTGATGCTTATCTGTAGCTGGACCCACCGTGGCTCAACTTGAGGTTTTCTTTAGCTCTGACTATCTGTGAGTCATGAGCCCTTTTCTTTGTTTCCTCATGGCGTGTTAATTTGATTAGAATGTTTCTCCATGATGATACATTGCATTAGTTTGAAGGCCTCCATGCGAGCTGAACATTTCTTGTACTTCAACAACAGCAGAATCTAGGGCGAAGATTTGGTACCAGTAAAATGCATTTAAGCCCCACGGTGGCTTAGGCTGCTGTCCATTCTAAGGCTGTGGTTCTGTTGTTATTGACTTTTTGTTTATTGTTACTCCCATCCATTGTGGGAGTCTGTAATTGTTCTAAGTTTTGTTGTACATTACTTTATGTCCATTCTAGTATTGCAACCATCTTGATGGGGAAGAGAGAGCTGGTTGCTTTGCTTAATTTGTCTTCCTGGTGTCTCGTGATGGTTGAGTGGCTCTTCCTCGCGGTGCCATGGGGTTGTCTGCGGTTTGTGATTGTGGTATTTCCTGATCATACTCACTTACTTTTTTGGATAATGCAGGAAATTTGGAAAAGTTTTCCTGTATTTGGCCAAATTTTCCAGTCTAGGGCTCCAAAACTCCAATCATCCACTGGCATTTACAAGTGGAAGTTGGATAAGTGCAAGTGAAAAATTACAGACACTTGCCCGACATGACAAGTGACTTTTTTCAGAAGTGAGCAGAAAGTTATTTGGTTGAAAAACTAAAATTACAAGTGTAATCAATACAGTTTGAAAAGTTCATTTGAAAGTTCATCATAAATCCCACTGTTTTACAATAAAGAATGTAAACTAATTCAAGGTGAATTTGATTTAGCAATTAAAAACTGCCAGTGGCAATTTTTCCGTCTTAAAGTTGGTGTTATCAGAGCAACTACGTGACTTGTCCTGAAACATGACTCTGCAACTGCTGTCTTCAGAGATAAATTATATCTTTCCTTGCTAGGGGCAATTTATGCTGTCTGCTGATAATCTTCGCAAACAGTTTGGACCCAGATCTGGGCCAACATTCAACACTATGATAGCACTCCTGAAAGAATATTTTGAAAAGTTAATTTTGAAAAAAGTCCTGAAAAATTACCCAGCATGCAAAACGTTACAAAGGTGTTTGTAGGTAATCCCAGCATACATTTTTTCCTTACATATAATCGGCTAAAACAGGGTATTGGTGCTGATAAGTGTCTCACTAGGTAAAAAATGATGCTCTCAATACGATAATATATTATAACTTTCTACTTTGCTTATTACACATCTTACCTAAAACTAGTCTTTGTTTTTGAAAATATTCCTTCATATAATTTTTTTTATACCTTTGCTTCTGCCTGTTAATAGGTTACGGACACTACACCTAAGATATAACATGCAAGATAAGAGCCAAAATATAAATATCTGCAGTTCTTTTTCTCTGAAACAACAATGGGAGAAACTGGTTAGCATTATGAGAGGCCAAACAAAGAAGATAAACACTTAAAAATGCAAAATATATGCATATCTTTACAACAACCATTGGCTGAATTTGTCATAAATTGCCCTCTATCAGATTGCATCTCTTTTCTTTTACCAGAAGTATATCTCAATGCTTAAAATCATTTTCTGAATACAGTAAACCATACTTAAAGACATCAAAGTAGTTACAGTAGTCCAAAAGGTCAACTATCAAAAAAATTTTCTTTGTCAAAATGCACTTAAATCTGGTCCAATGTTCCATGTAGTGTCTGTAACTTTTTCTCATGCTAATTTCTCATAGATTCAAATTGTCATGACAATGAAACTTTGTCTATCTGATATTTATGTTGAATGACATAAAATATTAAAAGGAAGTTATCCTGAGATTGAAAATCTTTCAAGATTTTGCTTCATGAACTGTCAAGGTTACAGACACTACAAAAATTTACTTTTTTGTTCCTGACAGAAATGTTCTATGGTGTGACGCATTGGACTAACCTGGAATGCAAACTGTATTTTTTGGAATCTATAGTCTTAAATGGTATAATGGAAATGAATTTTACTTAAATAAAGACATGTCTTGTATAATCATGGGTATAGTGCAGTGTATCAGTGTAGTTCTTGCAGTTTTTATCAAAATTTATCAAAAACACTATCTTTAGGAATTTGAGGAGAAAATCCACTATTTTTGACCAATTTCTTTAATTCAAATTGCAAAATGTAGAAGATAAATGTCTTTATATGATGTAAAAAGTTCTGTATCAATATTTAAAAAGGAAACATGAATTATTTAGACTTTAAATGATTTGATTTTCAAAATGAGACTGTATAACGCTTATAAATGGCCATTTTGGGAGCACATTATTGACCGTATCTCTAAAACGGGCAATGTTAGCAGCTTGAAATTTTCAGGCAAACAAGATCTGACAATGCCTTTCTGCATAACTCTTATAAAGTGTTCCTTTATGACACAGTTCTTCTGTAGAATAGATATAACATGAAAAAAATTAAATCAGCACCAATACCGTGTTTTAGCCGAATACAAATCCCTTGATTCACCTTACATGAAAGTGGTAGGAGTACCAAGGTGGCTAGTAAAACCCTTCAGCATTTCATTGATCACAGAAATTAGACACATTACAATCAAGTCATCCATGAACATCAGGAAATTACCTGAGGCAGGCGCTACTGAGCGCTTTACATGCAGCAAACATGGAAAGGGATTTGTAAAGCAAGGCATTGCATATGCATAGGACTCAGTGGCACTTTTTGTTTATGCTTATAATGAACTTATATCTGACAGCTACAGAAAAGCACCTTTTTAAAGCATAGTTCTTGGATATTGTTGTTGCAGCACTATAGAGTGCTGACTAAAAGCCCTTGCCTTATGCAGCTCGATCCTAACCCCAGCACAAGGTTCAAGATATTTTCCTTTAACTCTTTCCTTGCTAGCGGTGACTTTTTGTCATCTGGTGATAACCTTTACAAATAGTTTGGACCCAGATCAAGACCGACAAAATGTGGGTCCTGATCTGGGTCCAAACTGTATTTTGTCGGTCATGATCTAGGTCCAAACTGTTTTGACACTCTGATAGTGTTCCTGAAAGAATTTTGAAAAAGTCAATTTTAAAATAAGTCAACAGACGACAACGAAAGCATGAAAAATTAAATAGCATGCAAAGAGCCAAAGGATAACTTACTATGGGTGGTCTGGTCCCCAATAGACACCAATACCAGCTTTTGCGCTGTGTCTACCATTATTCACACAAGCACCATCTGTATATACTGTCACTCCACCTGAATTATCTCCAACTGTAGTTTCTGAAAAAAACAAAAAGTGTTACTGTAAATTCGGAAATTTTCGCGATGATTTTATTTTCGTGAAACTTCGCAAATGTGGAGTTTCGCAAAAAATAAAACCCTCGCGAAATGGCGAAAACACTTTGTCTTTTACTGATGTAAGTAAAATATGACAAAGTCGCGAATTTTAATGTGGCAAACGCTACTTTTAACGTTATTAACAAAAACAAAATTCCCCAGAAAATTATCGAATTTACAAAAACTCTTGTCATGCTGATTATTTTTATGTAATACATTCCTCCCAAATTTTTCTCCTTTAACCTGCACCATTCTAGTTGTTAGCATATATATTCAATCAGATTGGAAAACAGTGTGGTTCCTGATCAGCTGGCTTCATCATAAGCCAGCTGATCTGGATCTACATTGTTTTCAAAAAAGGATAAATCAGATTCAGCAGGACAAGGGTTAAACAGGCGCATGGCTATCATGTATACAGTGTAATTTGGCATGCTTTTAGTTTGGCATGATCATGTTCTAAAATCAACTTTTTTACAACAAAAAAACTTTCATGAATATCAACAGAGTATTCTGATTTTACAGAGCCCATCCTTAAAAGCTCTTTCTACTGATCAAAGACTTCACTTCAGTTTTGTTTGTTTGATTTGATTCTTTAGGTCCCAGTCAACACTTTTTCAGTTATGTCGAGATATGTCTTTCTGGGTTGAACCAAAAATTTGCATTTATTATTGTTTTCCAGATATATGTATGGTTGTTTACATTTGGGCCTCAACGTGAGAAACCGTACTTTGTTGCATGCAAACAACAAAGACGCAGACCAGCCTGTGCATCCACAGTCTGATCATTGCCTTTGTTATTTGCTATCTGGAAAGTTTGGTAGTCAAACTTGCTCCATGCAAAATTTCAATATTCTAGCTAGTCTCTGTAGTTGAGAGGGCTAGTTTGAGTCTTACCATGACGGAAACCCTGAAGACAGGTTTTCTCACGATGAGGCCCATTTATCTTTTGGTCTCTCATAGGTCAAGATAAGAAAATCTTATAAGCGTAAAAGTGTAATTATTTTCTTACCCATCAATTTAAACATGTGTTTTGGGTGCTCAAAAGAACCGTCTTATTGAGACGGTTCTTTTGAGTACCCACAACATATGTTTTGGATGAGAAATAAAGAAAATAGTTTTCCAATACACACTCTTATCTGGAACCCTGGACTCACTGATGATAGGTGAATATCTTTGGATGCCCCCAGGGTGTATATCTGAGGCTGACATTGGTGATTTATGTTTGCATCCTTTAGATAAAACATCATAATATTCAGGAAAATGTCATTTGCATCAGTTTTTGAACATCCCTCTTGTATGAAGAAAAACAGTTTGGGGCCAGAAAAGGCCAGACAAAATGGCCCCAAACTGTTTGATAACGTTTTGAACAGGTAACAAGAATCACCACAAGCGAGTAAAGAGTTAGTCCTTCCTTGAAATTTGATAAAACAGGGCAAATATGCAAAATTCTTATCCCCAAGTACAAGGCTATTACTAGAGGAAACAGTAAACCTTACAAACATCCCTTAGCGATAATGGACATTGGTTGAAATCCTGTTCCAGTTCAACACATCATAATCGAGCTGCGACAAGATTTCCAACAATGTGGTATGTGCCACCAGCAAAGCCTCAGATCAGCCTGCGCATATGCGCAATCTGATCAGAGCCTTTGCTAGTCGCTTGAATATTCTATGACTGTCAAGCTACTGACTGAACATCATTTGGAGTTTCTAAGCTTAAAGGGAGGCTGCACAGGCTCGTCTGAGTCTACACTTGTCAAAATGCCACATTGTTACACCTTTTGTTTCAGTGACAACAGGGAAAGTTTGAACAAAAACCTACTTAACCCTATTGCACTCAGACTGATCAAACCTCCACTCCATGGAGTTTTGATCAGTCTGAGTGCAATAGGGTTAATGGAACAAGATACTACATATTTTCAATGTCTGACCTTCCACCTCATGCTAGGGTGTGCAAAGGGCTGTGCAAAGGGCTGTGCTTTGCTTGCCTGTTGTTCTTCTTTTGCCAGAGCATACACAAACAGTAACAAAGGGTACCTCAGTATCGTACTACCTTTCTAAAGTCAGGGCAAGGGTTCTGTTGAATTTGGGAAAATAGCATCGAAATTGGGAAAACTTGATGCAGACTAAAAGTACAGGAATAAACCAAATAAAATCATATAAAATTATCAGTGTAAAGGTGAAACTCCGTTATTCCTCGTGAAAATGTGTATCAAAAATATGAATATAAATATCTGTTACTTTGCTATCGTTTTGCTCACCTTTGAATTGAGAATGGGCTGCTATTCGACCCAAAATTACGCATAGGAAGATATCTGCTCAAAAATATGAATATAAATAGCTGTTACTTTGCTATCGTTTAGCTCATCTTTGAATTGGGAATTGGCTGCTATTTGACCTTAAATTACGCATAGGAAGATCCCTACTCAGGCATGGTATTTGCTGACCCCTGCCCAAGATGAATTGACAATGTATACCGTAAATGTTCTGAAATTTCGAACACTACTAGTTGCCTGGCTAAAAGCCTTGACAAACAGCACAGACCCAGATCAGACTGCTTCTTCTCTGTTTGCTGTTCTGACAACTATATTGTGAAATCCAGCCCTGAAAACAAATCCGGGATTGTCCAACCGTTCTGAAGTCAGGGCCAGCGGCCTGTTGAATTTGGAAAAAAAGCATTTGCACCATCAAAGTTGGGAAAACTTGATGTAGTCTAAAAGAACTGAACTTCAAAGACCATTAAAGACCATGAACATAAGATGTTGCTTCAATTGCCATTCATTAAAAATCAAGAAAATTTGTACAAAAATGTGAATGAAAACATGTTTTCATTCACATTTTTATGTAAATTTTCATGCATCTGTAATTTGCAAATTTTTGTCAAATTTATTAAATTTTCGGAAAAATGTAGAAATAAGAAATTGGGAATGATATACCCATTTTGGGAAGTTTTTTACTCATTTCTTAATTGGGAAAGGGCCGATATTCTGCCCCAAATCAGGCCTAGGAAAATCCCTGCAAATTTTTTATTTGAGAACAGAAAGAGAAAATTGTTCCAAACTTTAGAATATTTACTGTACCTTTGTATAGTTTTCTGACCTCCTCCATCTCCAGTAACTTGGTTTTTCTGGACAGTTTGTTAGGAGTTGTTGAGAAGTTTCTACTATACGGTTTGTTGGCAGAGTGTGAGCCTGGTGTTCTTGAGCCCCTGGCAACCATAATATCAGTACTTCTCCCAGGAAGAGCTGCTGTAAAACAAATAGTAAAATCAACATTCACTTTGATAAGCCCATGGTCCTATTGCATTAATATGTACGGGAATATTCATAACTATTACATGACATTCCCTGATTTTTTTTATCATTTCCTCAACAAACAATAAATTGTATATTACAGTCGGACCTCAATTATTCGAAGTGCCAGGGACCGCAGGAATCGTTTCGAATAATTGGTAGTTCGAATGATCGAAATTGGGAGTTTTCGGATATTTTCGGAAAAGCTTGGATGCTTTCTTAGAATGTCATTGTTTTGCCATAGTTTGCAACTTCAATTGTGTTTTCCGTGAAGTAATCAGAACATCTGTCAAAGCATTAAAGAAAATGAGCTCTTTGGAGGTTGTGGCCTCATTGTCTCTTATGCTTTGCAGGTCTTAGAACGCAGAAAAGAAAACCAGAGCTATATACATGTAACAACATCAATAACAACAATGAAAATAAAGGTTAAATGTAAATTGACAAACCATATTTACTGACGAAATATTGTCTCTTTTTTATCGCCCTACTGTCATAGGGTCTCCACCCAGCTAGCACATAAGGTTGCGCCATCAGCGGCCATTGAGATGGTATATCCCTGTCAGGCTGTTGGTGGCCCGTGGATGTGTGCTTTTTGGCTGGTAACTTTTCTTTTATTTCAGCGAAAACATACGATTTGGGTGTTAAAAAGAACTGTTTCGATGAGAGGGTCATTTTAAGCATTATGGTTGTTCTTCCTCAATCTTAAAATTGTGCTTTTGGCATTCAAAAGAAGTGTTTCAATGAGACGGTTCTTCTGATTGTCCGTGATATTCGTCTATTTAATATTGAAATTGTTATTTTTGTTGTAACCTGTTTCTTCGCTTGGTGTGTATGCTTAATGTTTTCAGTGGTTAAGAATATTAAAATCAAAGGATGAGAGACGATGCCCCTAATTAGACATTTAAACTAGAGGACCTGAAGGTCCTGAGGCGCTCACCTGATCTCCTTAATAATTGTAAAACAGGTCAAGGTCAACTACAGCTTATAATGAAACATATTTTGTTTTAACATATATGGGGGTTGCAGCCATTTTGGTCCAGTAACCTAAACAATCGAACAGCCCAGTGAGCTTGACATTTGGTACTTATATAAAACCATTGTCTCATTAGGTTAATATTTCTTACAGGTATTATGATTTGGGCTACAACAGTTATAGAAAAATGAACATTTTTTAGACCTTGCCATAAAGTAGGTCAAGGTCAACCTAGATTCATTATTTTTGCAAACCTGGTAGGGACCACATCCTCAATGCTACATAGTAAGTCCCAAGGCCTTTGGTGTTTTAGTTCTGGAGAAGAAGATATTTAAATAGTTTTTACCATATATGGGCTTGGTGGCCATCTTAGTCATGTGACCATAACAATTTGTACAAATTTTGGCTAACCAATCATAGGGAGTGGTCATATGAAATTTGATGTCCATTGGCCTAGTGGTTTCTGAGAAAACTATGTTTAAATATGTTGATGGGACTCCAATATGAGTGACCTTGGCTGAAATGTCAACCTTGACCTTTGAAACTTATTTATAGCCATTGTCTCATTAGTTTAAACATATCAAGTAAGAATAATGACTTTGGCTTCAACAGTATTCAAAAAATCAGCTTTTCAAAAAATCTTCCATTTAAATGCATATGGAAGCAAATTTGACCTTGACGTTAAGTAGGTCAAGGCCAACCTAGGATCATTATTTGAACAAACTTGGTAGGCCCAGCACCCCCAATGCTACATACCAAGTCCCAAGGTAATCGGCCTCCTGGTTCTAGAGAAGAAGATTTTTAAAGGGTTTTTACCATATATGGGCGTGGCGGCCATCTTGGTCATGTGACCTAAATGTTTTGAATAAATTTTGGCTATCTTATCATAAGGAGTCTTCACATGAAATTTGAGTTCAATTGGGCCAATGGTTTGTGAGAAAACTAAGTTTTAATATATTGATTGGACCACAATATGAGCGACCTTGGCTGAAAGGGCAAAGGTCAACCTTGACCTTTGAAACTTATTTATAGCCATTGTCTTGTTAGTTTTAACATATCAACTAAGGATAATGACTTTGGCTTCAACAGTATTCAAAAAATCAACTTTTCCAAAAAAATTCCCATTTAAATGCATTAGTAAGCAAATTTGACCTTGACGTTAAGTAGGTCAAGGTCAACCTAGGATCATCATTTGAACAAACTTGGTAGGCCCCACATCCCCAATGCTACATACCAAGTCCCGAGGTCATCGGCCTTCTGGTTCTGGAGAAGAAGATTTTTAAAGGGTTTTTACCATATATGGGCATGGCGGCCATCTTGGTCATGTGACCAGGACCATTTGAACAAACTTTCGTTCCCGCATCCTAAGGAGTCTCCATATGAAATTTGAGTTTGATTGGCCCAGTGGTTTCAGAGGAGAAGATGTTTGAAATTGTGGACGGACGGACGGACGACGGACGGACGCCGGAGTGACTGGTATACTATTAGCTCACCAATGAGCCTTCGGCTCAGGTGAGCTAAAAACATGAAACAAAACCATCATTACATTTGACCTAAATTAAAGACACCATTTACTCACTCAACGGTTAATCAAGTAATAGTGTGAATGTTAATCCGGTGTCAATTACCTGTTGCAACTTTGTTTGCTAAACCATTCGGGTGTGTAAATCGAACTCGACCAAACAAAGAAATCATGATCACCATGCGTGACATTTGGACTTCGAGTCTTGAAGGGTAATTTTATAGCAATTTCTTTAATCGGGACCGACGAATCATTTCGAAAAATTGAATTTTTCGGATAATCTTAATTCGAATAATCGGTAGTTTTATTGCAATAGAGAAAAAAGTCAGGACTGTCGGTCGTCTTCGGATAACCCAGTAGTTTCGGATAATAGGCGTCGGATAACCGAGATTTGACTGTACATGAATACAAAGACATACATAATTTCATAGCGTACACTGTATTATTGAACATGTGAGGCATACAGATTCGATTAAGTCTTCTGACTTTCTTCTGAATCCCTTTTGTAAAATGCTTGTATATTATTATTACTGTATTGCTTTGTAGGAATTTACCTATTGTACTAATGAAATAAAGTTTAAACTAACAAATTTATATTGCCTACAAAAGAGAGAATATGCAAAGTTTGAGGAATGTGGCTCTCTAATTGTTTTGCATTCTTAACCAATGGTTACACCTTCTTTTGTTTGATAGGTGTGAGAGTGGCATCATCATAATATACTTACTCCCTTAGATGAACTTTTATCGAGCAACTGTCTTCATTTGACGATAAAGAAATTTGAGCCACAACATGAGATTTCTAACAATGTGGTATGTGCGACCAGCAAAGTCTCAGATCAGCCTGCGCATACACACAGTCTGATCAGAGGCTTTGCTAGTCTCTTAATTAATCTTTGAGTGTTAAGCTGCTGACTGAACATCATTTGAAGTTTCTCAGCTTAAAAGGAGGCTGCACAGGCTCATCTGAGTCTACACTTGTCAAAATACCACAATGTTAGAAATCACATGTCGTGGCTCATTTGCCTGCATGAATTATAAAATGTAGATATAAAAACTTAAATTTATTTTTCAACCTTCATGATATGTATCTTCATCACAACATATTTAAATTTATGGAGCAATCCTTTAATAAATCTTTAGATTTTTGCAACCGTTCATAGCCTCATGAATTACAATTTACACATATTTGATTGACAGCTGCCAAGCTAACTTGCCCGTGAAATACGCTTTGAACATCAAACTCATTTGCCAGAAGTGACACTGGTGTTGTGATTGACAGCGAGCCATACCCAAGTCGCACATGCAAAACAAACCTCTTGTTTGCTCCATTGGCTGTCCGTGTTCAAGCTGGCTGTTCCCCTTTTACCCTCCGACAAAACCGTTTATACGATTATATTTTAGATACAAAATTGTTTTAATTCCTAAGTTAAAAATATTTTTTTATATTTTAGATATTTAGAGTAAAATGTAATATAAATATAAGGAATAAATTCAATTTTTGGAAGGTTCATGGAATCATGAATACTTCGGGTCTCTTGCAAAGTTTACATGAAGCCCCTTTGGGCTTCCCATTAACTTTGCAAGAGCCCCGAAGTATTCATGATTCCATGAACCTTCCGAAAATTGAATTTATTTCTTAAATAAAGGTTGAAAAATAAAATTTTAACCCTTAAAGCGCCAAGTAAAAAAATGCATCTGAAAATATCGTCTGCTGAAGTCGTCTGCTGCAAATAATTGCCTAACATTACTGACAAATTAAGTATAGAAGCCAACAGCGTGGACCCAGAACAGACTGCTCCTATAGGAGCAGTCTGATCTGGGTCCACACTGTTTGCCATAGAGGCTTCTTAATCATTTCAGCAGACGAGAAAAGCAGACGACTTTTGTTGCGACAGCGTTTGGCACGTTAAGGGTTATTTTTCAACCTTCATGATATATGTCTTAATACAACATAAAGTTTGAAAAATAAAATTTGAATTTGTAAGTAAGTCCAACTTACAGGAAGATCCTGACATTTTCCTCATTTCTTCCAATTCCTGTTCTTTGGCTGCCAATGACTTTTGTTTCTCCAGGAGCTCCAATCTTTCTTTAAGAACTTCTATCTCTTTATCTACTAATGATGTGTTCACTTTAGAACAGGCTGTAGTCTTACTAGGGGACCATGTAGGAGACTTTCTTATGACACTGGTACTCGGTGCTTCTATTTGCCTCCCAGAGGACGTTGGGGACCATGACTTTCTTATGACACTGGCACTCGGCGCTTCTACATGTATCTGCCTCCCAGAGGACATTGCTCCATCATAGGAGCTGGGAGCTACAAGGCAGGATGGAAAAAAAACAAACTTTTAGTCTACTGGTGTCGTCTGCTGATAATTTTGTTTGTGAGTTTCATTTGATTCTTTATGTCCCATCAACAATTTTTCAGTTATAAAGGGACGGTCTTCCTGGGTTGAACCAGTGCTAAGCTAGGAATAATGTGTCTTGCTCAAGGACACAACGCAGTGACGCCAGTGAAGCTCGAAACCCCGCCCCCTCGGTCTTGAGTCAAGCACTCTACCACTGAGTCACTGCGCTCCCTCGTCTGCTGATAGCTGTTGCTAACAGTTTGTACTTGGGTGAAAGGTCAATGGTCAATCATGACCTTTTGCAGTTACCAAGCCATAGTCTCGTTAGGTTAAACATATCAAGTTTGGCTTCAACAGTTATCAAAATATCATCTTTCACAAGGTTTTCCCCTATATTAATACATTCGGAAAACAGCATCCCAAATACCACATACATGTACCAAGTCCCAAAGTCATTGGCCTTCTGGTTCTGGAGAAGAAGATTTTTAAAGTGTTTTACCTTAATTTATTATTATATGGGCATAGCAAAATGATGTTAAGATCTAAAAATAGCCTATGGAGTAAACGGTTATCTGGACTTATACATATGCAATATGTACCAAAACCCTACCATTAAAAGAAAGCTGACGGTCTTATTGTCAATTAAATATGGTACAGTAGATGGTCTTAAAATTTGAGCACATTTCTCTTTCTGTTCTCAAATAAAACGTTGGATATCAGGGCTGGAATTGACAACATACTTTGTTAGATTAGCAAACAGGGAATACTCTGATCAGACTGCAGTCTGATCTGAGTCTGTGCTGTTTACCCCTAACTTTGGCAGGCAACAAGTGTTTCAAATTTTAGAACATTAATCGTACCTGCCTGCCCTGGGTGATCGAACCCTTTAACAAAGGCCCTAGCATCTTCCTCTGTTGCGAACTTCTTGTACCTTGCCTTTGGAAACTGTACTACTTCTGCTTTACACAAATCCCTGAAAAAACAAGTGAGTATAGCCAGAAAATGCCACAGTTACGGACCACAGACCAACCCTCTGACATATACTGTACTGTTCAATCCTCCGACTCACTTTGAGTAAAATAATTTAACTCTTTGCATCTTGAGTAATTTTTCATGCTTTTTTGTTGTCTGCTGATTTTTTTCAAGATCAACTTTTTCGAAAATTCTTTCAGGAATACTACCAGAGTGTCAAATAGTTTAGATCCAGATGAAACCAGACATTTTGCTGGGCCTCAGCCTTATCTGGGTCCAAACTATTTGAAAAAGTTATCAGCTGACGACACTTGGAGATAAAGAGTAAAAGAGGCTTGGTGATCATAAAAATTTTATTTGCATAATGCACAGGTAAAATTGTTAATATTTTCTTACCTGTCAATTTTAACATATGTTTATGGTGCTCAAAAGAACCGTCTCATTGAGACGGTTCTTTTGAGTACCCACAACATATGTTTTGGTTGAGAAATAAGAATAATGAATTTTCGTTACACACCCTTAACTAAAGTGCTGATAATGGGCTGTTCCAGTCAAGAAAAGGCGGTTTCAGTATGACAGGGGAGATCTAGCTCTGGCCTATGAAGAAACACTCAAAACCGTCAAAGTAATGTCTGTCTGTTCAGCTTTGAAGCATAATCAGGTGCCTGAATCTACCTCAGTGTTCGCGTATACACCGAAATAATATCTAAGTACATTTGTATGCACTGAAAATCGTTGGGACGCATGATAGCCAAATATGTTCAGTACATTGCATCCAAGCTCAAAAGTAGTCTAATTTCAGCTTAAGCCAGTCTATAACTAAATCAATTTAACAACCTTGAAACTCTGTTTGTTGTTCATTGCAACACTTCATAGTCGCAGCGAGGCTGCTATAAATAATGAGTTACAGATTTCCCAAACATTGAAGTTGCTTAAGACTTGTTGCATTTATTCCTATAATTGACAGTCTCTGTTTAGGCCAATTTATGTGAGACTTTATCAAAGGCCTTCGTGCAGTCCAAAATGGCCATGTCCACTTGATGATTCTGGTTCATACTCCTAACGATGTCATCAGTTGTGAACAGAAGTTGACTTTCACAAGATCAGCACGATCTGAACCCATGCTGGTTTTCATGAATAATTTTGTGATGATCTAAATGGTCCATAATCTGAGCTACTACTATATGTTCTTGCTTGCTTGATTTGATTCTTTACGTCCAAATCAACAATCTTTCAGTTAAACAGGGACTGGTCTTCCTGGGTTGAACCAGTACTAAGCTAGGATAAATGTGTCATGCTCAAGGACCACAATGCAGTGACGCCGGTGAGGCTCGAACCCGCAGCCTCTCGGTCTCGAGTCAAGCACTCTAATACTGAGCCACTGCGCTCCCTATACTACTATATGTTCGAAAGCATTTTTGATACCACTGCTGTAAGGCTAACTGCTCCATAATTTGTAGGTTTTGTTCTATCACCTTTTTAAAAAATGGAAATATATTGGCCTTTTTCCAGGCTGATGGAGTTTTACTTTCGTTAAGTGAATGATGAAATATATTCTGACGCACAGGGGCTATTTCATTACAGTACTGTAAATGTTTCCTGTAGAGCCAATAATGGGCATTTTATCTGGTCCGCAAGCTTTTTTAGGATTGAGTCTTTTACACATTTAATGACACCGTTTAGAGTATAGTCAGTTACATGTATATGTTAAGCATTGACTGGTATGGGGATTGACCTTTATCGGTATGGGGAGGCCTAAAATAATTTAGGCGTCACACTATAATTATCACACCAGTGATTTTATTTGTGCCATTTTTACCACTTTATACATGTATGGGAGTCATTCCCAATCCAAAAATGGCCTTTATTTTCCCAATTTCATGTATTTTAGCATTTATTCTCCCGATTTTTATGAAATATTTTCCAAAAATGTTTAGGAAAAGGTAGCTTCCAAAAATCCCAAATAAAATCAATGCACACTGAAATTAACTTTTGACCCAAACGGTACACCATAATTAGGCCGAGTTGACCCAGGGCGGAGTTGACTCAGGGGTCGACTTCTTCTTCTTCTTCCATTTTTAGGGTATAAATCTTCTTGGGAGATTGTGTAAAAACTGTGACGCATGATGAAAACAGATAAAATTCCCCAACGTCCCCAGTTAAAACTATGTACAGCTTCAGTGGATCTAGTGAAGATGGAGTGTGGGAGGCAGGGCTTCCCTGAGTCCCTGGATGGACTGGCTGTTGGTGACTGATATAGGCAGACGGTTCCAGTTGCTGATAGTCCTAGGATAGAAGGAGTATCTGTATACATCCTTGTTGGCATCCAGCTGTGATCCTCTAGTGGGGCTGTCACCGGGCTGTACAAATTCGGGGCTGATATCAACTAGTCCATGCTGAAGTGTAATATTACCTGCTAAATACACTCTTGCTGGCTCTGGGGTGAACTCTTCTTTAGTCTTTGGACAGCACCTCAGAGCTCGGTAGATCCGTCTGTTCCGTTCAACGTCTCAGGACAGAATCAATGCAATCGGCTATCGATGCCACTCTCTGCATCAGCATTTTCCCGCCTCAGCTTCCCATTGGTCAGAACCTCGGGTCCTGTCTTCCAGACATCCAGGGGCTGTCTTCGTGATACTTCGGCTATCTCCGTGGTCCTTCCGGTTGCAATAGAATAGAATACTCGCCTACCACTACACTCCCCCCCACTTTAATTTGGAAGTGCTTGATCCAGGGGTCAAATTAACAGACAACTGATGCGAGTATTCGTTTGACACATAACCATAGCCCCACTGTGAGGCGTATTCCTATCAACCACATCTCTCATGTCTGGAACCACATAGCAACACCATAGAAGACAACGATGAAGGAAAAGTAGGAGACTCAATTAACGGATCTACATCTGGCTCCGTTGGAAACGTCCACACTGCTTCAGGCTGCCCAAGACCTGAAGCGGACTAGGAAATGAGAATCTGCTTTCTCATGGAGATCTTCTGCCCTACTTCAGGCTGCCCAAGACCTGAAGCAGACAGACTCGGAACTCTTGAAGTTCTGGATGAACGCTCTACCCCAGGCTGCCCAAGACCTGGAGTAGATAGACTGACCTGTTCCAGGCTGCCCAAGACCTGGAACAGACGAGATGAAATCTCTCCATTTGGATTTGCCGCGCTACTCTCCTACTATGCGTCCGTCCTACCCCAGGCTGACCAAGACCTGGAGTAGACGGGGAAAAAGAATATTCGTTCTGTACACCTCTACAATGAAGAACTACAATCCGGGGCAAGTTATATAAAGAACATACAGATTCCAATATTAGGATTAGATGATAAAACCGGTGAGAAAAAAAAAATCCTCAGCTAGACGCCAAGCGAACTAGCGAGACAAACCTAAAGACACTGGATCGGGTCAGAGCGCCTAGCACCCAAAACCCTCGTGCCACTGTAACGCATCTAATCCACGTCCGGTCCACGTCGTTCACCATACAATCTTTTGGCGTTGGCTCTTGTAATTTCAAGAATGGCCTTCCAATCCACACCACGGATCCTACCAAGTTCAGCGGCTGTCATGCCAATTATTGCCGGTGTACTGTGGCGACTCCCTCTACAATGAAAATAGGGCGCATCGGTCTCGATGAGAAGTCTTCCTACATGGAGTTTTCTTACCGCTCTGGCGCAATCACCGGTGAAGCTACCAACCATCCTTGTAAAACTGAAGTATGTATTTGGAAAAGTCTCCAACCACATATCCACGATCCTCGATGAGCCACTGAAGCAATGGAGATGAATAAGAGCGCCGCAGCCAAGACGTAACGAAAGGGTCTTTAGTAGAAGATTATAGGCCTCTGTATTGTCTTCGTTCTGTACACCTCGACAATGAAGAACAACAATCCGGGGCAAATTATCAGCAGCACGAATAGCACGGTCGATCTTATTTGTCTGATCTGTCCATGTTGAGATAGGCATAGTCCCACCGCTGCCACCAGTGAAGTAATTCCAAGGGGAAAATATCTGGGTCCGCCAGGATTCGAACCCAGAACTCCTGCGTGACAGTCGACCACTCTAACCATGTTGCTAAAGAGTTAACCCAACAGCAAGGCTGTTAGGAATGGCACTGTCACTACACTCTTCCCCCTTTTATTTCCTGAGAGCCGGGCATCAACCACAACCTAGGGGATCCCACTTCTGTCACCAGTGAAGTGTAATATTACCTGCTAAATACACTCTTGCTGGCTCTGGGGTGAACTCTTCTTTAGTCTTTGAACAGCACCTCAGAGCTCGGTAGATCCGTCTGTTCCGTTCAACGTCTCAGGACAGAATCAATGCAATCGGCTATCGATGCCACTCTCTGCATCAGCATTTTCCCGCCTCAGCTTCCCATTGGTCAGAACCTCGGGTCCTGTCTTCCAGACATCCAGGGGCTGTCTTCGTGATACTTCGGCTATCTCCGTGGTCCTTCCGGTTGCAATAGAATAGAATACTCGCCTACCACTACAATGCTGGATCTTGAAAAGCATTGATAGCCTGTCCATGTAGCGTCGTTGTTGGAGGGACTCCCACCCAAGGCTCTGAACCATGTTTGTCAAACATCCTGGGGTACGCTGGGTATAATTGCGATGAACGAATCTGGCTGCACATTGCTGAACTTGTTCCAGTGTGTGGACATCGCTTGTCAGGTGAGGATCCAAAACTGTAGAGGAGTACTCGAGTCTTGGAAGTACCATGTTTGTATAGGCAACACTCTTCACTTGGGATGTACACTCGCTGAGGTTTTGCCGGACAAAACCTAGAGTCTTGTTAGCCTTGGTAGCAGTGTCTTCAATATGTTTCCTCCGAGTCAAGTCTTCACCTCCAATTTGTGTCCAAATAGTTGCTAGCTGGTGTTGATAATCTGTCTTCTGTTGGTGCTATCCTTATAACAGTGCACTTCGCAGGGTGGAAAGTCATCTGCCAGGTCTCCTCCCATCTCTCTAGGGTCGTCAGGTCTTGTTGTATGAGAGCGGAGTCATTGCTTGAGGCTATATGTCTATAAAGTAGACAGTCACCTGCGACTTACCTGGCATCTGAGTTCCTTGTTGATTCCGGCAGTTTGTTTATAACTTGAAGAGCAATGGCACCAGAATGGTTGAGGGACGCCTGAAAGGACATCTGCTTCTGAAGATCTGGTGCCATCTAGAAGAACTGACTGTTTCCTCTTGCTCAGGAAGGATTCTATATAGTGTAGAGTGGATTGCCTTACACCACAGAAGTGGAGTTTGTGGAGAAGTCGTTGGTGAAGACTTGACTTCAGGCCGAGTTGTCCCGCTACCATCTCCTACAGTACCCAGGCCAAAGAGGAGTTTAGGGCACTCCTCAGTCAAAAACACAGCTATGTTTTACCAAAATCTCCAAATTCACACTCCCTGGCATAATGTTCATAATTGAGCGAGCCAGTAACAAAGAAAGAAACAATGAAGTCGAAATCTCAGCGAGTGTACATCCCAAGTAAAGAGTGTTGCCTATACAACCATGGTACTTCCAAGACTTCCAGGCGGCCATATGGAATCCGAGTCGTTTCGCCCCAGATCCAGTTCGCCCCCTGGACGTTTCGCCCCAGCGGCGTTTAGCCCCAGGTCGTTTCGCCCCTGGTCGTTTCGCCCCCTTAGTCGTTTCGCCCCTGGACGATTCGCACCAAGAAGAAAAATCAACATATTTTGTTGAAATCTATGTGAATAGTTAGTGCAAATATATTTGCAATGCTTTACGCCAGTAGTATTTAGTTTAACAGTTAAAATCTTCGACACTTTTGGCTGGATAAAGATTAAGTGCACGTTTTTTTCGCATACAGCTATTGTGCCAGTTCATGAGAATCTAATACTTATCGCATATGCGGGTATACCTAAAATAATATCAATAATATTACCTCTCATGGCAAAGATGTTTTCTGACATATTCAGCTTACATGTAGCTATATAAAGCCTCGAAGCAATACACTGTATATTGCTTCGAGATAAAGTTAGGTATATTTCTTGGTCTAAATCTCCATCTTAATCCAATAGTTTAATGTGCTATCAACACGGGCTCAGTAGATGAGTCTATGTTATTCGGCAACAAACTTGTATCAAATGTTCATGTTATAGTTTAGTTACAAATTTCTGTCAAGTAGAATTTTCTAGGGTTTTGAGGTCTGAAAATTCTTAGTTCTGGTCATGTAGACCATTTTAACTATCGCACATGCCGTTTATCGCACAATCCGTTTATGACAAAATCATGCTGAAGACATTTGTAGAATCTTACACATGGCAAAAGATTTTCCATGTCTCTTTCCAATGGGTAAAACGGATAGGCGATAATTATATTTAATTGACCTATCAAATTTTGATTGAAGCCGATTGATTGGTGTGTGTTTTCAACACCCCAGTCTTAATCCCGTTAATGACTCACAGATTAAAAATTATCCGGTCGCACACTTTAATTAGAGACAATAAACGTCCAACTACTTTAACTGGTTGATCAGTCCCTTTTCTTAACGCAATGAGCAGATCAGTTCCACCCTGCGTATTGGCGCAGCGGCGAAGGAAATATAAAATTGATTTTTATGCTATATTTTATTAGTATTTTTTGTAAGCATTGCATTTTGTTATCACGATTTATCCTAGTCATGCTTATTAAATTTATGCACTGCACTCCTCTCAAACTTTTTCTCATGGAGACCTGCACCCTCGACCTTGCACCATACCAATTATAAGCAAATAATTTATAGCAGTGTGGATCACGATCAGATGGCTTTTGATATACAAAAATAGATAAATTTTGGTTCCAGAAGGTTCAATTGCTATCATTATTACTGAAGCTTGTTCATCGTTAAAATTAAATTATTATCATATAATAATGCTTAAAATAACTTTATGAAGAGTATGAAAGTTTTAAGGGATTTAAAAAAAAGTGGGGCGAAAAAGACTAGGGTAAAAAAGTGGGGGGAAACGACTAGGGTCTTGGGGCGAAACGACTAGGGTGTAGGGGCGAAACGTCTAGGCATCAGATTCGGGGCGAAACGACTAGGGGCGAACTGGTCTTGGGGCGAAACGACTTGTTACCGCCATATGCAGCGAGATAATGCATAACAGAGGCAAGTTCAATAATGCGAGCGCTCTCGGGCGCTCGTTTTACTGGTGTCAGGCTTTACACATTATGAATAAAGATAGGAACCAATCAACGAGCGCCCGGCGAGCACTCGCATTATTGAACTCGCCTCAGATTAACAACAACAACAACAAAAGTCATGGTGCGAATACAATCTGGGTAGAAATAGTTGAGCGGAAAGAGTTCGTAGTCAAAATTAAAATTTCACAATCGTACCAGGTGTGATACACTCCGGGATTTCTTCCTACCCTTACAGCATAATATGGCATGCTAATAATTGCAGGATTAAGGAGTTTCGCGAAAAGTGCCAACATCAACAATATGTTTTCGCGACTCTAACCATTACTGGTTTCCCGCGGTCGGGCCTAAAAGAGGGTCACCCTAAAATGCGTCAAAGACTCATTTTCGCGTAAATGATTTTTATACAAATACTTTGCTTCTATTTCCAGATGTTTGTTTGTTTGATTTGATTCTTTACGTCCCATCAACAATCTTTCAGTTGAACAGGGACGGGTCTTCCTGGGTTGAACCAGTACTAAGGTAGGATAAATGGGTCTTGCTCAAGGACCACAACCCAGTTACGCCGGTGAGACTCAAACCAGCGGCCCCTTGGCATCGAGTCAAGCACTCTACCACTGAGCCACTGCACTCCCTATTTCCAGATGTTGATTGTTGATATTTTTACTTAATTTATTGGGCGTAATTTATCAGTTATGATTAGATTGGTGAGCTATTCTACATGTTACACGCCACTGTCAACCATGACTTCTGTAGCGCAAGTGTTTGCAACTTTAAACTCGAAAGAAAATGTTGGCCTCGAGCTTTAAAGAAAGAATAAAGAGAAAATGATAGGAAAGTTAGAAGTGAAAAAAGATTGCGCATGGTAGAAGAAAAATAAAGTTTGACCAGATGCATTTCGTCCCTTCAATCCTGACAGGTCTAGCTTCCTTGGAGGTGCAAGGGCCCCCGAAGTCCCCACTAGCATATTGATAACCGAATAGTATCCTCCTTCTGTGGTTACTTCCCAGACCACAAAGGAGTTAAGGGATCTTATTTAGTCAAAAATGAGCCTAAAGTTTTGTGTGTTTCGTAAATTTCAAAATGAGGACTCCCTGGCAAAATGCTCCAAATACATGTATAGCAAGTCGGTAACGAGATGTTTTCAGTTTTGCGTAAAAGACTAGATCTAAATTTAGCTGCATCAAAAGAACCTGTGAGTTTGGTAATTAAAGTTGATAAGTTGATATATGAAGCGTTTTAGTAATGACTCCCGATATCATTGCATTGTTAAAAGTTAGCAGAATGATATATGATCGTTGTAGGTTGGCACTAGAATTGAGTAAATGCAGCCAAAATATAAACGAGCCACCACAGGGCATAATTAATACATATTGTAATGTGATGCCTTGACCTATATTAGATATACGTCACTTTGTAGAGCTATTGTAATGCTCAGACTCACAAGAGCCTTCGCTCCTCTCGTGCACATGCAGACTTAGACCAAAATCTAGACCTATAATCCCGCTGGATATGTCAGTATGGGCGTTTTACGGAGGTTTAAATTGCGCATACGCGATAAGTATTCAAAATCCCCCGTTGTTCGTTTGTTGTTTTTCTTCAAATCACAAAAACAGACATTCTCTGTTTCATAATAGTGCATTAATGTGATTATATTGTTTCTCTATGATGATACATTGCAATAGTCAGGAATTTTCCATGCGAGCTTAACGGTGTCGTGCTTCAACAACAGCAGAATCTAGGGCGAAGATTTGGTACCAGTAAAATGCATCTAAGCTCCCCCAGTGGCTTTGGCTGCTGTCCGTTCTAAGGCGGTGGTTCTGTCGTTGTTGATTCGTTGTTTATTGTTACCTCCATTGTGGGAGTCTGTAATTGTTCTATGTTTTGCTGTACGTTACTTTATGTCCATTCTAGTATTGCAATCATCTTGATGGGGAAGAGAGAGCTGGCTGCTTTGCTAAATTTGTCTATCTGGTGTCTCGTGATGGTTGAGCGGCTCTTCCTCGCGCTGCCATGGGGTTGTAAGCGGTTTGTGATTGTGGTATTTCCTGATCATACTCACTTACTATTTTTGTGATTGTGGTATTTCCTGATCATACTCACTAACTATTTTGTCTGCAATTTGTGATTGTGGTATTTCCTGATCATAATCACTTACTATATTTGTATGCTAAGGATAGTGCAGAATCATCGCCCTGCCACGATAGCCAAAGGTTAAAAACGTATATCTCGTTTCCAGCCGACACTATGCAGTTCTATATAACTGCATCTCGTGGAGGTGTGGGGGGACTTGATGACCACACAACATTTTTGTACAGCAACCATTTGCCAGCCCTTTTTAGCAACAACCCAAAATACTAATTCAGAGAGAGTATACCAAGATCAGACTTTGTTAATTGTTGCTCCCATTGTTTGTGGAGGTTCTGTGTCTGTTCCTTGTTTTGTTTTTCAGTACGTTTATCTTAGTGTCCTTTTTATAGTTTTGCAATCATCTTGATGGGGAAGTGAGAGGTGGTTGCTTTACTTTTATTGTCCCCCTGATGTCTTGTGACTGTTAGTGTTCTGTGGCTCTTCCTCACGGTGCTGTGGGTTCGTCTGCATTGTGTGATTGTGGTATATCCTGAGGCTGATCATATTCACTTACATTTTTGTAATACCGCAAGGCTGATGCCACCTGTTCTGACCGCTATAGCTGATAATGATATCCATTTAATCTGGTAGCTCTAATCACTATGCGCGCATGTCCATACTTGAATATTTACACCATTCATGAATGTACTCTAATTTGCGTTGTGACTCATTCTTTCTTTCTTTTTTTCTCCCTTTTTTTGAATATATTTTAAAAGTAAGTAATGGTGCAAAGATCAGGAATCGATACAATCAAGTACCACACCTGACCCAGGATACCAATGGGAAAGTGACATACTCACAGAAGACACCACAAACGAGAGCCAAGAGGTCAGCCCTTTCCCAGCAGGTGACCACAAAGCACATATAAACAGACGCGCACAAAACATAGCAAACACATGACAGAACAAAAACATAAAAGATCCACAAAAGAAGTACCGCCTTGGAACGGTCAGTAAAATATTTTACTGGAGGGCTTAAACCGGTTTAACGGCGCCAACCTCACCCTTAATTCAGATGTGGATCAAGACACATAGATATTTGGTTTGCATGAAAGACCCCTAACTTATCAATGCACCAACTCCTAAAACATATAAATCAAGATATAACAAGGAGATAAAGCAAGGATAAGGACTCAACAGTAAATTAAACTGAATACCGGAGCAAAAGAAATCCAACAGGTAAACCCCGGTCGTGATTTGAGGTATATCAATCCAAAGCATTTGCTTCAAGCATAAGTAACGCGATTGACTGTGCATGCTGAAGTGATCTGTCATGTGGATCTTTTATGTTTTTGTTCTGTCTTGTGTTTGCTATGTTTTGTGCGCGTCTGTTTATATGTGCTTTGTGGTCACCTGCTGGGAAAGGGCTGACCTCTTGGCTCTTGTTTGTGGTGTCTTCTGTGAGTTTGTCACTTTCCCATTGGTATCCTGGGTCAGGTGTGGTACTTGATTGTATCGATTCCTGATCTTTGCACCATTACTTACTTTTATCGTTTGGATATATACGATTTTGCTGAAATTATAATACCTCAGATTAAATAAAACATATGCAACAGCGTCCATTTCAGTTAACCCTTTCAAGGGCGGATCTTGAAATTTACTTAGTCCTCAAATTATTTTACAGAGGGGGTCCAATTGTTTATTCCAAGGGAAACTAAAATTGTCCAGGGTGGGGTCCAAGTTTTTCAGTGGGGGGGCGACCTAATACTTATTCCTATGTAAACATAAAGCACTTGTGATTTTCCAGGGAGTACGGAACCCCCGCCTCCCTCTGAATCCGCCCTCTTAGCCTTAGATAGCATACTTACTGACTGTCAGCATGGTTTAAAAAGTCAGAGGTCTTGCGAAACCCAGTTGATCCAGTTTGTGCACGATATCAGCAGTAACCTCAGTCCTGGGTGGGGCTATGAATCGTGGACACAAGCAGACAGATTTGATCATAATGGATTTTGCTAAGGCCTTTGACAAGGCTCCACACAGGAGGCTATTGCACAAATTAGATTGGGTCCACCCACAGGGCTCTCTGGGCGCACTAAACAAGTAGGTTTAGATGGCCAAGCCTTAGATTCAGTCTCAGTGTAATCAGTTGTGCCACAGGGACCCGTCTAAGGTCTGATCCTGTTCCTCATCTTTATAAACCATCTGTCTGATAAAATAAGGTCTTTTGTTCGCAGACTACTGTGTCCTGTATAGGAATATATATGCTTCTTCCTGTTAAAATAACATCTTTATAGATGACCACTCAAGTGTTGATTGTATGGCATGCGCCATCATAATGAAAGATTAGTGGTTTGAGCGTGAAAACATTACAGGGAAAGAAAAAAGAAAGAATTTAACTGATTACAGTACCTGAATTAGTAATATCAACTCGTATTTAGTAGCTATACAGCATACTTTGTCTTCTGTTGAATTTATTTGCATTTTGCAAATCGTTTGAACCCAGATCAGGCCCGATACAAATAATCTGGAAAAAGGATCCTTGAGAAATAGTGAGAACCTACAATATTAGAAAACAGCAGACTCGGTTTGATTGAGTGTGTTCACGATAACTAATAGAAAGTGCTACAATTCTCACACTCCCTAGCACCGGCTTAAGTACTTTTCTGCTTTCTGTCAGAACCCAATATTCCTGAAGGCCTAGAATATGAAGAAATATTAACACTATACCGATATATGGGGAAAAGTGTCACTGGTGATTGTTGTGTGGCTCTTCCTCGTGGTGCCATGGGTTTGTCTGCAGTTTGTGTTTGTGGTATTTCCTGATCATACTCACTTAGTAATACCAACTTGACACAGGAAAAACGACAGCTGTTGCGAACTCTAAATAATCTGGAAAACGGATCCTTTAGAAATAGAGAGAAACTACAATATTAGAAAACAGCAGACTCGGTTTGATTTAGACTATTTTCTTCTTGTCACTTGGTATTCTTGTCGCTCTATGCAAAAAAACCTGTCTTTGTGTGCTTGCGAACAACAAAGGCGCAGACCAGCCTGCGCATCCTCACAGTCTGATCAGCGCCTTTGTTATTGGAAACTATCATATCTTAACTTGCTACCAGTGAAATTTCAATTTTCCAGCTAGTCTCTGTAGTATATTAAATATCTCTTGTCTCTCTGGACATTTTCTTGTCGCTTCAGATAAAGCTCTTGAGGTGGGCGCATGTAGCATATATTTCTGTTTTGAGATAATATGAAATATTAATGGTAAATATCATTTTATAAATTTAAAAAAACCCGCATAGTTATGTATGTTACTTTATGTCCATTCTGAGAAGATTTTGTATAAGTAAAATGCATTTAAGCCCCCCACCCCCCTCCCCCCAAGTGACTTAGGCTGCTGTCCGTTCTAAGGCGGTGGTTCTGTTGTTGTTGACTTTTTGTTTATTGTTACTCCCATTGTGGGAGTCTGTAATTGTTCTATGTTTTGTTGTATGTTACTTTATGTCCATTCTAGTATTGCAATCATCTTGATGGGGAAAAGAGAGATGGTTGCTTTGCTTTATTTGTCTTCCTGGTGACTCGTAATGTTTGAGCGACTCTTCCTCGCGGTGCCACAGGGTTGTCTGCGGTTTGTGATTGTGGTGTTTCCTGATCATACTCACTATTTTTTATGTTAGAAAATATTAAATGGTCGTTAGAATATCTGTTCTTCTTGTGTCTCAAGAGAGTTCTCGTGGCGTTATTTTATCTTGTTCCTTACTTGAGCCTTTAGCCCCCAGTGGCTAAGGCTGCTGTCCGTTCTAAGGTGGTGGTTCTGTTGTTGTTGACTTGTTGTCTATTGTTACTCCCATTGTGGGAGTCTGTAATTGTTCTATGTTTTGTTGTACGTTACATTATGCCCTTTCTAGTTCTGCAATCATCTTGATGGGGAAGAGAGAGCTGGTTGCTTTGCTTAGTTTGTCTCCCTGGTGTCTCATGATTATTGTGTGGCTCTTCCTAGCGGTACCGTGGGTTTGTCTGCAGTTTGTGATTGTGGTATTTCCTGATCATACTCACTTACTATTTTTAAAGTGATACTTCCGACTTTCTTTCATATGCATTTATTATAGAGCTAACAGTATACTGGGAACCATATGACCATTAGTTTTGTTGAAATTGTTGTAACTATGTTTGATAACCTAGTTCACTGTTATAATCTTAATGTGATATTTGTACCAGATCCATTCAAATTTATCTTAAATTATTCGAATTCAGCTTAAATTATAAGTTTTAATAGCATCAGAGATTTATTTACATTTTTTTTACTTAAATTTTTCCATATTTTAAAGTGATAAATTAATGTGATATTTAATGTGCTATATGTTTTTAATTTGCTGTTGTATATGTATGTATGTTTTGATTTTACCAAATAAACATCAATCAATCAATCAATCAATCAACTAGCCCATAATTTAATTGCACTCACATGACACAGGGGATCGCCATTAATCACTTGAATACTCCAAGAAGAATTCCCCAGGCAGCACTACAGAAGGTGCAGTTACCAGGTCATACAGGTTAATTACAGTCAGTGTATAATGTTCAGTCTGATCAAGTTCTAAACTGTTTGGAAAGATTTTCAAAGAGCGTCAAACAGTTTGGATCCAGATCAGGCCCGACAACATAGTAAGAAAGGATGCAAAGATCAGGAATCGATTCAATCAAGTACCACACCTGCCCCAGGATACCAATGGAAAAGTGACAAACTCACAGTTGGACACCACAGTGAGAGCCAAGAGGCCTAATAAGCTGGACTTGAAGAAGATTGTTGGCTCTAATAATTTTTCAGCGCAGTTCATTAAAATGATTTTCCTATCTTTTTATATCTAATTATAAACAACATATAATTTTTATTAATATATTTATTTATCAATAAAAGTTATGGCTAAAGCACCAATCAATATTTCCCTATTATCATTTCGCCAAAATATAGTCGTTGACACACTTTAGGGTAACCCTTAAAACAGAACTAGGTACCAGGCGGAAATGGTACTTCCTTTTCCGTTAATCGCCATACATTCAAGGTACGAGGTTTCTGCATATTGTCAACAAATACTTTGTAAAGATGGTCTTTTAAAGTAATGTCCAGAAAAATAAACCTTCCATTGAATGAATAAGATATTGTTTGCAAAGTGATGATCTCAATTCCAGTTGATGCTGTATTTGTTTCAGTGATTTAACGGATTCACAAAGATCACTGGGATGAGAATCTTCCTCTTTTTAGAGGATTTCCTCTTAGTTTTCTTAAATTTGCATGAACAAAATGTGTCAGATTTGAACCAAAAACACTAAATCTGATGTATTTTGAATGTGGGTACAGGAATATTGCCAGAATTAAAGTTGACAGGCTTTAAAATCATATTTGCCATAAATGGACTGGGGTCTAGAGGCTGCAGTCCTCAGTGAGGTCCAGGGGCGTCCTGGTAGGGGTCCAGTCTTAAAACAGTTTTTAGCATTTAACACTTAGATGGCCTCTGCAACAAAGACTTGCTTTACATCAAAGTTTTGAATCTCCTTTAAAGGTCTGTGAATCGGCGAAAATGCCTATAATCGCATGGCCACAACTTCATCAGCCCAATTCGCAAAATGGTAAGTATCGAAAACAAGTGTTTCACATTAGTCGTCTTTCATGGATCCCCAAAGTTATCTGGATCGCCGAATCAGGCATATTTTTACACCAACTTTTGGTTTAGTACATGAAAATTTCACTTTTTTCCTGCTGATAGCTCTAAAACTCATACACCCGAAGATGTTTGCGGGAGTCCAAATTTAGCTTCCGCAAAAAGACCAGAAGGTCACTGCTAATTCAATGCTCCGTTGCTTGTCAAAACATGGCTCAGCGGTAGAGTGCTTGACTTGAGACTGAGAGGCTGCTGGTTCAGGCGTCACTGCGTTGTGGTCCTTGATCAAGACACTAGCACGATTAATCGAAATATCGATTAATCTGTTGATATAAAAAAGAAAAATGATTATCGATATGTAAATTCAAAAATCGGACACTTTCAATGGATATTCTGTCTATTCATTCAATTGAAATCCAAGCGTAATTGCCTTTGTTTAGATCGGAAAGGTCCTAAAGTGTATTGTCGTCAGTGATTCTATTTGGCCATTTTTGAGGCCGTATATGGGAGTCATTCCCAATCCAAAAATGGCCTTTATTTTCCCAATTTCATGTATTTTAGCTATTATTTTCCATATTCTAATAAAATATTTTCCCAAATATGTAGGAAAAGGTAGCTTCCCAAAATCCCAAATAAAACCACTGGTCGTAAACATATGTGTATAAATTGCTGTAACGAAGTAGTAAAACGTTGTACTCTGCAGGCTAACTCAACAACTGATTGTTAGAAAAAGTTATACCAGAGATTTTTTTTGCAATTTTGGGAAGGGGCCCTAGGACCTTTCAGATTGGGAAAATTAGCGCGGTAAACCACTATTTTGGGAAATTTTCTAAACAAACAAGAACAGCATTTTTGGTCAGTTTAAAAACAAAATTAGCTATTACACATACTATTGCCATTAAATTGAAGGAAAATAGAATGCAATTCTAGTAGATTGTCATCATGTTGCTTGTGAGTGTGTGTGTGTGTGTGTGTGTGTGTGTGTGTGTGGTGACCGAATGAAAATTTAAAAAAAAAAAAATTTTTTTTCTTTTTTTTTTTTTGAGATTGGGAATTTTTTTTTTCAAATAGGGAAAAAGTCACCTAAATCCCATTGGGAAAGGGGCCGAATTTCGGCCCCTGAGGACACCAAAAAAAATCCCTGTATACTTGCGCTTCTCTGTTTTAAAGTAGTTCAAAATCATGAAATATTCATCAGATGAATAATCTAGCATAAAAGTTGTTTTCTCTGCGGTTAAATTTGAGTTTAGAGCTTTCAATTTTACCGACGTTTACAGTGTGTCTTATTTTACACAAAGGTGTTCTTGTCATGCATACTTGACTTCCTTTTGTATGACGTCAAGCAAAGTGAAATTAGCAACAACAATGGCCAACTGCAAGTTTAATTACTGACTTTGCCAATTAGCAAGTCAATTTTCTTCCAACAGAGTGGATGACGACTTGTTTTGAGCAAAGGTGCCACTTTTTATTTAAAACCTATTATCTTTTGAATACATAACACATGCTACTTAGCGTGGTTTAGCGAAATGATGGGGAAATCAATGTCATTGACCATGCAAGAGATGTCAAAAGGTTCCGAGACCCTCTGTCAAGTTTGAGCGATTACTAATCGGTTATATCGAAATGCAAGGACCGATTATCGATAAGCATTGTGGCTTTGATTAGCCAGCCCTACAAGACACATTTATCCTAGCTTAGTACTGGTTCAACCCAGGAAGTACAGTGATTTTGTTACCTGCGCATCCTGCATCTTCTGCTCATAAGTTTGTCTCTGGGATGCAAAGTTTTTATTTCAGCGAGTCCCAGGATGCAATAGTATTGCAGACTTGTCATTAAAATAGTGTACTGGACTCATAAGTTTGCAGTTGGACTCATTGATATGGGAAACAGCGAGTCCCAGGACCCATAAGCCCAAAATTGTAAATGAATCACTGCTGTTAAACTGAAAGATTGTTGATGGGACGTAATGAATCAAATCAAACAAACAAAACATGGCATCACGTTTCCGACAGTAGTAGGCGTGATCTCATTTAGCTCTCGGCCAACACAGCGACTGCGTCTTTATTGTCAAGACAATCTAACTTCTATGCAAATCAAAGAAGCATGTGGCGATTAGCGCTGGTTGATTATCTGTTTTTGAGTGCTTGTTCACATTGGGAATTTGCCACTTTCTCCATCAAATCTTGAAAAGGGTAGTAGCCATTTTTGACATATGAAATCACTCATAGAAATGTTGAAAACCCAATTAACATTTGCAATACCCAAATAAATGAAAGAGGAGTGGGTAACGTACCCAATTGTGCATGAACTAATAATTCAGGTATTGGTCTTTAAAATCCAATAGAATTCACACAAATACTCAGATATTTTCTAGATGATTTTAAACTAGTCTTATTTAATTGTTACAATTTTGTAGATGTACACGGCGAGAGCCAAGATAGCCAAGCCCCCAGGTGAGAAACCAGATGAATTTGAATCTTCAATCTCTCAGGTAAAGCATCCAAGAGCCCTGTATATGGCAAAATAAAATTTAGGCCAATAACCTGTGTTTTCCAGGTGTAAATTGAGTATTTTAAATTTTATGGACATTCTGTATCAGGGACAGCAGGCCCCCAGATAAAAGTGCGTAACTGAAAATCATTTTCTTATTTCCCAACCAAAACATATGTTGTGGGTACTCAAAAGAACCGTCTCAATGAGACGGTTTTTTTGAGCACCCAAAACACATGTTTAAACTGATGGATAAGAAAATTATAGCAATTTTACACTGAAAATTTTTGCTTAACTGGTCCTACGGGGACAGTCTTTAAATATATGGACTTAGAGGTCTATAGATTTATAGACTAACCTTGTCAGAAAGACTGTGTAAAAACTGCATTCAATGGGGGAAACATGTCCCACTTGTGTAATTAACAGTAATTTTGTCGGATAGTTGAAACCTTAGGGGAATGTCTATTTTGGCATGAATACAATAAATAATTGAAATCAGCATCCCTTTCACTTGGGCTACTATGTTTACACACTGAATAAAACGGCTATAGCTGTTTTGTATTATTGGAATGTGCCCAGCATCGTGGTTAATTAATAGTCTCTTCTTATGAAAATCCACGCATTCAGATCATATGGCCTTTATAAAGCAGGGAACCACAGCTGTCAGCACCCTAGATAAGCAGCGTATTTGCGTAAATACGCAATTAAAATCCTCAAAAAAGCAATTAAAATGAAATGTGTGCGTACCGAAAAGCAATTCTAACAATCGGTATGCAATTACATGCGATTTTATTGCGTACCATTTGGTCAATTTCGTTTCCATTTGGGTAATAAACAAATGCCAGTCGGGTATTGATTTTTTTTTACCAGCGAGGGCTCAATGTAACTCCAGTATTATGAAAATATCGGTGCCCAGTCCAGTGTTTCGCGGAAAAACACTATGATGAAAGTGAAACTTTTGCAAAGTGTACACGCTCGAATGTCAACAAGGGGATGAGATTTGCTTCAGGTACAATAAAATCCGCTAGTTTGATACTTTAGAAAGGCAGACAATGGGACTGAATAAATATGCAAACACATTCCCGATGGCTTCATGCAATAAGAAAACGTGTTATCACAGAAGAAAAAAACATGGCGTAAAAAAAAAAGGAAAATACGCAATTGTTTTTGCAAGTACGCAATTGAAGAAAACCACATTGCGTAAGTACCCAATTGACCAAAAAGCTTATCTAGTGCGCTGGAACCAGCACCTGAATCTCAGGGTTCCAGGTCATTTCTTCCCATAACCATTTGGGCCCAGGAAAGTTAACTAAATCAAATACACCAATTAGAAGGCCCTTACAATGCATATCCAATAAGGAGACACAATTGGATTCTTACGAAATGTGGGATAGTGTTACATGGTGTTGATTATGTGAGGGGTTTGTGATAGTGAGGAAGCAATGACGATGAAAATAATTAATTCTAATGCACTATTTGGAACGTATTGCATCTGTTTAACAAATGTGTATAGATCTAATCATTATAAGGCTTAAATGAAATATATGTGTGGTTCCTGTTGCCTACCTGCCCTATTTTTTTTAACCCTACCCTAAACATTAAAATGGTCTGTGGAGAAAAAATGCCTAAAATGGGCACTTTTTCATATTTTGTCACTTTTTTCTTTGTTAAATGTTACAACAAAATTTAATAATTTCCCTACCTACCTACCCTAAATTTTGTTGGTATGCAACAGGAACCACACATATATTTCATTTAGGCCTAAGGCATGTAATAGAAAATAAACAATTGATTTATGTTGCAAAAAGTAAGGGCCGTAAGCAAAAAGCTTTTCAAACTGATGATATGGAAACAGATATGACTGTGCTTTAGACGTTGCTATATTTTGTGTATGAACTAAGCTAATGGTGTCGTTTTTGGGATTGTGATCTGTGCTTAGCCTTATCATCTATTCTTACGTAATAAGCTATTGTGTCTACTTCTGTCTCTACCGGGCCGCATAGCGCAGTCGGTAACGTATCTGGCAACAGATGCAAGCCTGACTGCAGATCCAGGGGTCGCGAGTTCGATCCCGGTCCGGTCCCATACTTTCGTGGAGATTGATCATGAAATAATTTCTATGGTCATTCTCCTCCCTTCTGCTGAATCATTCAAGAAGGGTTGTTGTCAGTTACAAGCGAAAGTATGTGCACAAAGTACTGGTTAACTGCTTGTTCAAGCTTGCCCAGAAAAAGTGTGGTTAGGTGAACTGACCGTCCCACCATGACCATAGCTGTTGACTTGGGACGTAAAGCAACAAAAACAAAACAAACTTCTTTCTCTAATAGCTTGCCTAAACTCAGTAAATCAAGAGAAATTAGGGCTGTCCTTGGGCATAATGGGGTGAACTTTTTCATGCAATAGGTACATTTCTGATAAATGATGTTTAAATGTGATTTTGAGTGAGATTTTTTTTTTTTTTTTTCGAAAAATTATTTTTCTTTGAAAAAATGCACATCAATCTATTGATGGCTCGTACATCAGAAGGCCGAGGGGAGCCCAATTTTTTATAGTGATATACTGAACAATACCTAAATGAGATGCACGGTTGGTTCGGATCAAATCCTGCTGGAACTGTTTAAATCGGGTTGATACTTAAATCATTCTACCAAAAAACTGCCCTACACCCAAGCCATCTGTGCTAATTGCATCATCAATGCATGATGCTAGACGAATCGGGTTGGACGATGTGATGTAAAAATATCCCTGCTCCTGAAAAACAATTTTTGGTGACATCTGCAGTTATACCTTGACATACTAAATATGTGAACAGCAGTTGTTTCATTTCTATTGTAGGCTCTTTTAGAGCTTGAGATGAACAGTGATTTAAAGGCCCAGCTTAGAGAACTCTACATCACAGGAGCCAAGGTAGGTACAGGCCCCCAGATAAAGAGTGCGTAACTGAAAATTATTTTTCTTATTTCTCAACCAAAACATATGTTTTGGGTACTCAAAAGAACCATCTCGATGAGAGGGTTCTTTTGAGCACCCAAACACATGTTTAAACTGATATTTACGAAAATAATCACATTTTAAGGCAAATTATTTTTGATAGGACCTGTCTTTTGAAAACATCTGCTGAATTTAGGGCTGGCCTTGAGATATATAAAAAAAAGTTTTAAAGGTGAGGATTTTCACTTAAATTGTTACGATTTGGCCACAAAAAGATAGTTAGATGGCATTTGGATGTATATGTAATTGCATTCCATGCATTTCAAGAAATAAGATGGACTTTGAATAATGTTCTGATATTTTTCTGTTAAACTCGATTTTTTATGTTTTTCACATTGATTTTCGGCGATAACTTTTTTATAATTAATTTTAGCAAACTGTGTTCGCGATAAAAGTTGTAGAGAAAAATTAGCGCCGATTTCTCCAAGTGATCCGAAGTTTGTGGCACAAACAGATTTTTGTGTACATAGATGAAGATTTTGCAATAAATTGAATTGAGCCAAATTGTCTAAGTCTTTTATTGACAGGTAAATTTCGTAGAGGCGTGACAGAAAGGGTTCGTCTCAAAAGAATATTCACATGGGGTGTATATACAATTAGTCAACGGTTGTTTATAGCATATTCCTGCCGTATGTAAGCTCAGAGTGTACCGTGCATATTCAGAATCTACTATGTACATGATCATTTGTAGGTAGAGACGCTGTGATATCGAATGACGCGCCATTTTTCTCATATGCACGTGCTCCTAAATAGACAGTTTCGAGATGACCCAACTAGCTTAACGCACGGGCGAATCAGGCGCGATTTCCAATATATTTGAACAAGCCATCCGTCGCCTTTTTTAGAGAATCGGGGCGGTGCAATGTAACTTTTTGACTGACATATTTGACTTAGTTTATTTGGGCTTTTCTTAAAATGATCAAAGTGTGCATCTATGCGCAGAGTTAATTGCAGCATCTATGACGTTGGAACCGCTTGGAGAAGTTGGCGCTAATTTTTCTCTACAACTTTCATCGCGAACACAGTTTACTCAAATCAATAATAAAAAAGTTATCGCCGAAAATCAATGTGAAAAACATAAAAAATCGAGTTTAGTACCGTACAAAATTGGTTAACTTAAATACAGAAAATGAAGTCTGAATGCTACCATATCTTAATTCTCAAGTGTTTAATTTCAGACAATAGTCAGGGTTGCCACGGTCAGGGAAAACATTCTGGAAAATAAAAAAAAATTCCAGGTCAGGGAAAAGTCAGGGAATTTCATTTTCAGTCAGAGAAATCTAGAAAAAATGAAAAAAGTCAGGGAAAATCAGTTTTCCCAAAAAAGTTGCTAGTTAACAGGCTTCTTGAAATTTTATTTTCCAAAAATTGCAAGCAATATTAGAAACGGAATGTTTCTGAACATAAATTGCAAGGCAATTTATGTTCAGATACATTCCTTTTCTAATATTTATGGTTTGAGATTTTTCATTAAAGATTAAATCAGCATGCATAAATATTTGTACAAAATTTTCAAATTATTGATGAATGAAATTGGCTAAAATCGGCCTTTCAAAGGGTCTGGTAAACGGTCGAAAGTCAGTGAAAAGTCAGGGAATTTTGAAAAGGATATAGAGTGGCAACCCTGATAGTATGGTAAGGCCTAAATGAAATATATGTGTGGTTCCTGTTGCATACCAACAAAATTTAGGGTAGGTAGGTAGGGAAATTATTAAATTTTGTTATAACATTTAACAAAGAAAATAGTGACAAACTCTGAAAAAGTGCCCATTTTAGGTATTTTTTCTACAAAGACCCTTTTAATGTTTAGGGTAGGGTTAAAAAAATTAGGGTAGGTAGGCAACAGGAACCACACATACATTTCATTTAAGCCTAATAGTGTTGCGCAAGGGAACCAACAATAGAAATAATATTGCACTTGTACTTCCTGCATTGTCAATACTTTTCAGACTATCATCTCCTCCCCTACCCCTCTCCTCCCCTCCCCCCCCCCCCCCCCCCCCCCCCACAAAAAAATAACAACACAAAAACTAAACTACAGCTGGTCTCTTTTCAGAATAATTTCAAAATTGTTCCACTCCACTTCACACAAATGGCTGCCAGTGCTAAAAGGGACTTAGACGAGCGATTCAGGGTCAACCTGGTCCTCTTGTTCTTGGAAACCATTTGTAATTTGTTCATTTCTAGAGTCGACAAATGTACTATTGATTACCAGAAAACCCTACTTTGGCAAACAGGGTAGACCCAGATGAAAGCATCAGTCTGCACTGTTGGCCAAGATAAAATCAATCTTTAAAGAAAGAAATATGATATATTTTTTTCTAATTCATAACATGATCCATCAATGTATGCAATAGACCATCCTGACTGATGATACATTGCATAAGTTTGAGCTAAACTTTAACTAATTTTGTGTTCTTATAACAGCAGAATCTAGGATTAAGATTTGGCCAGTAAAAGTTAATTTACCCCCCCCCCCCCCCCTCCAGTGTCTTTGGCTGCAGTCCATTCTAAGGCAGTGGTTCTGCTGTTGTTTATTCATTGTTTGTTGTTGCTCCCATTGTTTGTTGGGGTTTAGTGTTTGGATTTTGTGTTGTTTTGCAGTACTTTGTGTCCTTTCTATTTTTGCAATCATCTTGCTGGGGAAGAGAGAGCTGGTTGCTTTACTTTTGTGTTCTGAATGTCACGTCGGTGTTATCGTTCTTTGACTCTTCCTTGCTGTGCCGTGGGTTGGTCTGTAGTAGGTGATTGTGGCATTTACTGGTCATACTCGCATACTTTTTAAATGCATCAAACTTAATGGGGAATTCTATTGGTTCACAAAGGGTTAATCTGACAGTGAAAGAATTGAGTTGATGTTGAAATCAGGACTTTAGTTAAGAGTGTGTAACAAAAATTAACTTTCTTATTTCTCAACCAAAACATATGTTGTGGGTACTCAAAAGAAACGTCTCAATGAGACGGTTCTTTTGAGCACCCAAAACATATATATGTTAAAACTGATGGGTAAGAAAATATTTACATTTCTAGTACACTGAAATTTTGTTTATCTAAACCTGTGTGAAATATTTCAGGAAATAGATGTTCAGGGGAAGAAGGCCATCATTATCTTTGTCCCAGTGCCTCAGTTGAGAAACTACCAGAAAATACAGACTCGTCTCGTCCGAGAACTGGAGAAGAAATTTAGTGGGAAACATGTTGTATTTATAGCACAGGTTTGTAAAAATTCTGCCCTATAGACAATGGTGTGTACTTAATAATTATAAATCATTTTGGTATTTCCCAACCAAGACCTGGGCCGCGTAGCGCAGTCGGTAACGTGTCTGGCTACAGATGCGTGTCTGACTGCAGATCCAGGGCTCGCGAGTTCGATCCCGGCCCGGTCCCATACTTTCGTGGAGATTGATCATGAAATAATTTCTACGGTCATTCTCCTCCCTTCCGCTGATTCATTCAAGAAGGGTTGTTGTCAGTTACAAGCGAAAGTATGTGCACAAATTACTGGTTAACCCCTTGTTCCAGCCTGCCCAGGAAAAAGTGTGGTTAGGTGAGCTGATCGTCCCGCAATGACCATAGCTGTTGACTTGGGACGTAAAGCAACAAAACCAACCAACCAACCAACAACCAACCAAGACCTGTTGCAGTGTCTATTGCAAAATTCATGATGATTTTTTTTCCAGATCATGCACAGGGGGCAAAAATATTTCAATATTGCATTTGTCCCTCAGGATGAGTGACTTACAGTTTTCACTGGTCCTGCAAACACATGCACTTGTCCTTTGAAAGTGTTACAATAAAGAACATAAGGGAGTTATATGACTTCCTTGAGTAATTCTTCCCAAAGCCCTCATCCTGTAGGATGAGTGCTTTGGAAAGAATTACTCGTCCTTTCTTGATTTCACTCGTAATAACGAGCCGGCGAGTGGAATTTTGTCCCCTGATGCATGACTTCTGGGCTGATGCAAATAGTTCTGCATCCCATGTGATGAAACCTGGTCAACTCAAATAAGAGACTTTGGTGATGAAGATTTTGACAAGCATATATCTGACTCCTGATGCCAACTTTCTCTGTCAGAGAAGTCTATTGAATATAAGTATAGTACTGTGAGTATGACCAGCAAATGCCACAATCACACATTGAATACCAATACACAGCACCATATAGAGTCTGAAGATGAGACACAGAACACTACCAGTCACATTTCATCAAAAGGCAATTGAAGTAAAGCAACCAGCTCTCTTCCATAGAGTGAGATGATTGCGAACAAGAAACGACACTGAACACTGCACAACAAAACAAGGACCAAACAAAAAACACAAATAATGGGAGCAGCAATAAATAATAAATCCACAACAACTGAACCACCTGAAAATTTCAGCAATTTAACCTTTCATGAAAGTCTTTTCTCAAGTGCTTACTGCTATTAAAATATGAAATAAGGCTGGATTTTGAATGACTTCAGTGATGAAATACAATGACAAGCATATGTCTGACTCCTGATGCCAAACTTTCTCTGAGAAGTCTACTTAATATGTACATGGTGTATATGAAAACCAATTTAACCTTTCATGAAATGAATAGTCTTTTCTCTAGTGCTATAAGGATATGAAATATTAGGGATTTTGATTGACTTCAGCAGTGTTCTGCCGAGGCCGCGATCTCGCGAGAATATCATGGAAATTTCAGCAAAGTCACGGCCGAAACACCCTAATTGTGAATCTTGTTGCGGCCAAATTTCAATAAATAGTCAATCTAAATTAAGTGTTTTATTGTTCTGAAATTTGCCATGGTTAAATCACAGAGTGAACTTGGAGTTTAATGTAGCTCACCAAAACAGCATTTAAACCTAATTATTATCCTTATAAAAAATCACATTTCTTTTTTTTTGTTTTTGTTTTTTCAAAAGTATTGAGCATTTGCGAACTACTTTTAGCATGTATAAAAAAGCGCATTATCTCCCTTACTATTGCTATATATGTATTAGCGTTGTGCAGCATTTAGCTCCATTTTAAACAAGTACTAGCTTAGCGTAGGGCTGTGGATTGTTAGGAAAGTGGCGATCCGATCTGATCCACGATACATGAGTTACGATTCACAGATTGAACTGCGAGTCACTGGTTAATAAAAAAAGTGAGATGAAACATCTATTGTTGGGTCTATTTACTTAGTAAATCAGCCCTTTCTGTTAAACCAGAAGTACCACATGTACACAGCTAGATATCAAAGAAGATAAGACTACATTTCCACTCATGACTGTCAAGGCATGCAACACACTTTGTAAATTTGATTTTATACCTTCCTGAACTCTGACAGAAGTGTGCTGATTTCAGTATAAGGCCCTTTTCCTTTGTCCTGAAGTTCATACATAGACAACATGACCTGGGTCACGTAGGCCGAATCAGCTGTCGCCTTGTCGGCAAGAGAAAAAGTTCAAAGAAATAAAGAACCCTTTGAAATTTATTTGATAATTGACATTTGATGATATTTTTGGCTCTGTTATCAGTACATGTACCAATGTTGTTGTTGTTGTGTGTGTGTTTAAACAAAATAGATTGGAATATATGTATTATCAGCAGATTTTGGAATACTTTGAAGATTTTAATTACTGATAAAGGATGTCACTAACCTGCAAGAAACAAAGGTATTTGAATAAGAGATGTTATCAATTAGAACAGTAGTCATAGTGAAAAATTTCAATGGACCATTTTGTGAAAAATTTCTTGCTTCAGCAACAAAAAAGGTAAAAAAAAAAAAAAAAAAAAAAAGATCGCGATCCAACGATTTCGGCAGTGACGAATATTCATACTCAATTTTATATTCAGATCCGCGAATATCCGAGTACTCAGATACTCGCAGCAGCCCTAGCTTAGCGGAAAAGTTTCAGCATCGATGTGCCGTGGGCAGGTGGGTGGGGTATCGCGTTGTAGCGATCATGACCACTTATTACGTTGTGGGCAAACTGTGGCGCCCAGGTACCGCGTTCAAAAGGCGTTCCAGTCCATTTTCAGGAAAAAAGCTAATGTCCCGCTGATTTTTAAATGTCCCCTAATTTTCAGGGCTGTTGAGACATTTGTCCCCATGTCTTAGCAACCTTGGCAGAACACTTGACTTCAGTGATGAAATACAAACGACAAGCATATGTCTGACTCCTGATGCCAAACTTTTTCTGAGAAGTCTATGAAATATGTACATGATGTATATATGAAAACCAATTTAACCTTTCATGAAAGGCAGTCTTTTCTCTAGTGCTATAAGAATATGAAATAAGGATGGATTTTGATTGACTTCAGTGATGAAACACAAAAGACAAGCATATGTCTGACTCCTGATGCCAAACTTCCTCTGAGAAGTCTAGTACTCTACTGAATAGGTATAAGAAAACCAATTTAACCAAGACTGTGGAAATACCATGCCCGACTTGTCTGACCTGGTCCTGTTTCATTCAGGACAAGCTGAAAATTTCTATTTAGTACAAATGTATTATGTTATAAATACATTATTACAATTCTGTATTTCAAATTTTGATTAATTATTAAGAGTTCACAATGTTGCATTGAAAACTGTGGATCCTGATCATCTGGCTTCTTCAGAAGCCCTTTAAGACACCAGCTGATCTGGATCTACACTGTTTACAAGGGAGTTGATATCTGTTTCATACTGTTTTTCAAAAAGAGTAAATTGTTTAAGCACAGAAAGGTATAAGATATCTGTTCTCTAGTACTAGTAAAAGTTTCTTTGGACAACAAGATTATGGTACTTGTCCTTGGACAAGTAGAAAATTTTACTATTTCCACACCCCTGTGTATCACAGTCGGTATAGTGTCTGGCTACAGATGCCTGTCTGACTGCAGGTCCAGGGATCGCAAGTTCGGTCCCGGTCAGGTCCCAAACTTTCGTGGAGATAGATCATGAAATTATTTCTACGGTCATTCTCCTCCCTTCAGCTGATTCATTTAAGAAGGGTGGTTGTCAGTGACAAGGGAAAGTATGTGCACGAATTACTGGTTAACTTGTTCAAGTCTGCCCAGGAAAAAGTGTGGCTAGGTGAACTGACCTTCCCACCATGTCCATAGCTGTTGACTTGGGACGTGAAGCAAGAAAACAAACAAAACACCCCTGATTTAACCTGAACTTAGGCCGGATTTTGAGTGACTTCAGTGATGAAATACAAAAGACAAGCATATGTCTGACTCCTGATGTAAATTTCTCTGAGAAGTCCTTTACTGAATATGTATATGAAAACCAATTTAACCTTTCATGAAAGGCAGTCTTTTCTTTAGTTCTATAAGAATATGAAATACTTAAAGGCCGGATTTTGAGTGACTTCAGTGATGAAATACAAAAGACAAGCATATGTCTGACTCCTGATGTAAATTTTTCTCTGAGAAGTCCTTTACTGAATATGTATATGAAAACCAATTTAACCTTTCATGAAAGGCAGTCTTTTCTTTAGTTCTATAAGAATATGAAATACTTAAAGGCCGGATTTTGAGTGACTTCTGTGATGAAATACAAAAGACAAGCATATGTCTGACTCCTGATGTAAATTTTTCTCTGAGAAGTCCTTTACTGAATATGTATATGAAAACCAATTTAACCTTTCATGAACGGCAGTCTTTTCTTTAGTTCTATAAGAATATGAAATACTTAAAGGCCGGATTTTGAGTGACTTCTGTGATGAAATACAAAAGACAAGCATATGTCTGACCCCTGATGTAAATTTTTCTCTGAGAAGTCCTTTACTGAATATGTACATGAAAACCCAATTGAACCTTTCATGAACGGCAGTCTTTTCTTTAGTGCTATAAGAATATGAAATAAGGCCGGATTTTGAGTGACTTCAGTGATGAAATACAAAAGACGAGCATATGTCTGACTACTGATTATCATCCTCATTAGCTATATGTTATAATGTTGGGTGCTCAAAAGAACCTTCTCGCCCACAACTTATGTTTGGTGTAGAAATAAGAAAATCAATTTTTAAGGCCTGAAAAATCTTGTGCTGCTGAGCAATAGTGAATGGTTTAAAAGAAACTCCTAGCAAATAGATATGTTTCTTTTATGTTTCCAGAGAAGAATATTACCAAAACCAACAAGAAAAACTAGGATAAAGAACAAACAGAAGAGACCTAGAAGGTAAGGTCATGTACATCCCAAAAATATTTCAGTTACCCAATGAATAAGTGCGAGTATGTGTTATTTTCGGTTACATTGAGAATACTTATAGCTAGATTGACTTCATAGCAAGATGGCACTGTCAGTGTCACTGATGTTTTTGCTCATGATTTTGAACCATTCTTCGAAATGGTGAAATGTTCTCTAGTGAAATATTTACAAGATCATTGGCAGCATCGGTGCTGTGACATAGGCCAATGCACCTTATGCTGATGTCAGAATGTAAACAAACCCGAATGCGGTCAGAAACGTTTTCGAGGTAACAAAAAAATCTACTACAAAACAGTGCTAAATGGCAACTGATCAGTATTCTGTATGCAATATAGGAAGGTGTGCATACAAAACTGAAATACTGCTGGTATTTTGATGCTGACCACATGCTTCTGGCATCAATTTTGATTGGCTGAATTAGTTATCAACTTATGTGATAACAGCATGTGACTTGAATTACGAGAGAATTACAGAAGTACGGAAGGACTGTGAAATTGGCTACAACTGATTGTAGCTATATGTCGGGTTACAACAAGGCCAAAACAAAAAAAATGTGTGGTTCTGGTAACTCGACCCTACCTACGATTTTGGTCCCGACCCTATTTTTTTTTTTGTCCTGTAAAAAAATTATTAAAAAATCGCGGTACTGTTCGGTACAGTAAGCGATACGGTTCGGTAGTACCGGAATTGTCGCTTCAGTCATTTCGGGTAGATCGTATAACCGCGCATTTGCCACTTCCGGTTTCGCTTTCAATCACCCGGTTTTTCGTGTTTTTTTTCCTCCATTTCTGCGTTAAAGTAATGGATTCTGACAGCGTTTTGCTGAATATCTTCAGGCCAAAATGTGAACACGCAGCAGAGCTCCGGACTTTCAGTATTCTAAATTGTTCTCGGCTAGAAAGCCGTTTTTGGGTCATCCAGCATGTGAGCCATCGCAAAAAAAAAACAACAAACAACCTACCTACCCTACCTAATGTTTTTTTAGCCGTTACCTGAACCACACAATTATTTTTTTTGGCCCAAGGAGAATGGTTAAATTGCAGATTTTCTCTAAATTGGATTAATCTCATTTAGAGGTATCCAAACACTATAACTTTTCTTTAACAAGGTAGGAGAGAAATCTATGTAAATAGTTACATGTTCTTTGCCTGTATATTTCAGTCGAACACTTACTTCAGTACATGAAAACATCCTGGAAGATTTGTGCTTTCCCTCAGAAATAGTTGGCAAACGTATCCGAGTAAAGTTGGATGGATCAAGGTTGATCAAGGTGCACCTGGAAAAAACACAACAGACAAACATAGAGCACAAGGTAACTTCTTTCCCACACTCTTATCTTCTAAACCAGTGGTTGGATTTTGACCAAACTTGCATAGATACATCAGGGGCGGATCCAGGATTTCTGGGAAGGGGCTTCATATGTTTAAAGGGGTGGGGGTTCGCTTTGCTGATTTTGTCTGATTTGTTTTTAGATATCATTGAGACCAAATAATTTCATTTTCATAGGATATTTAACAACATGGGGCAGGGAAGGGGGTTCGTAACACCCTGAACCCCTACTGGATCAGCCACTGTACATTGTTGGGAGAGGAGAAAGAGTTGACAAGATTTTGGTGACCTTGACCTTATTTTCAAGTTCACACCAGCACTGAATTATCAAATTTTGATCAGAATGTTTCCACAAATTGTCTGTTGAACTAAATGATGGATTCCAGCCATACGTACCAATGTGACACAATAATGAGTTCATTATTTGGTGACCTTGCTTTAAATTTCGTGGTCATCATCCTATAAAGACTACAGCTGTTCGCAAGCATGCTTCAATTTAAGGTTTGGCTGACATGGTTTTCTTTTAAACACACTCTTTAACAGTTATAATTAAATCTTTGCATGACGGGTAGTTTTGCAGATTCTTTTTGACATTAGCAGTTTATTTTATCGCACCTAAGCCATGGGCTCAATGTGAGCTTTTGTGATCCTCTTAATGTCTCCGTCGTCCATCAGTGGGTAGAGTGCTTGATTCCAAAGGCACTGTGTTGTGTTCTTAAGCAAGACACCTTTTCTCTGCTTAGTACTGGTTCAACCCAGAAATCCCCGGCATGACTGAAAAACTGTTTACTATTGGGTAAAGAATCAAATTAGACAAAACAAAATTGTCCGTCAATTCCTAAATATACATTACCTAAACTACTGGGTGATCTTTAGATGGTGAAATTCCAATCTGGGACCCCTTCATATAAATACATTGTGCCATCCCAGCTATTCTACCCAACCAGATGTTAGAATTCATCACTTAAATATAGGGTAATATAAGTAATAAATAAAGGATACTTTTCCAAGGCTTTCTTGTTTAAACCGCGAGGTGGGCTGCCAACTGAGCAGTTTAAACAGAAAGCCGAGGAAGAATCCTTTATTTAGCTTGTAGTATGGCGCAGGCGCAAATAAACATGTGTTACTGACACCTGACGAAATTTACATTCGCTCCTTCCTGCATCCAGCCTTAGCTGTCAATTATAATACATTTACCTATGGGTTAATTTGTCGCTATTTAGGAAGTTCCCGCCTACATCGCTGTTTAACTAAAATTGGAAGTTAGAGTATGGTTTTAAGCTCCTCCTTCATTGTTATTCTAGGGTGTCAGATTTAAACATCAGCAAAGATCAAAGAAAAAAGCATAGGCCATACTACAATTGCCTCTATTTTGTTTATTTCAGTTGGAGACATTTACAGCTGTGTACAAGAAACTGACTGGAAAAGACGTTAATTTTGAGTTCCCAGAATAAAATGCCTCCTTGTCTGTTTTGTACACAATAAAGCATTGTGACAAGGAATTGTGTTTTGTATCATTTTCACAAGGAGTGTGAGCCCTTATTGTTTAACCTCATAATATTAACCCATTTCCATGCTAAATCCAGATATATTTTGTTATAGAAAACAGTGTGGATCCAGATCAGCTGGCTTCTAAGAAGCCAGTTGATCAGAATCCACAGTTTTCACTTTGCTGAAATATAAGGACTGGAGGTTGTTTTTTTTGTTGTTTTTTTTTCTTAATTATAAACCCCATGGCATAGGTTTAGATAAGCAAAACTTTTCAGCGTAAAATTGTAAATTTTTTCTTACCCATAAGTTTTAGCATATGTTTTGGGTTCTCAAAAGAACCGTCTCATTGAGGCGGTTCTTTTGAGAACCCACAACATATGTTTTGGTTGAAAAATAAGAAAATCATTTATCTGGTACGCACTTTTAACTAAAGTCCTGATACCCACTTTTACAAATGGTGTAGATCTAGATCAGCTGGTGTCATACATACGTATTTCATTCATGTGTTAAATCCATATTTGAGCAGTGACATAAGAAAACCCAACAATGAGGCTGTGCGCCACAAGGCTCGGATCAGCCCAGGTATCAGCTGTCTGATCAGTCTATGCTTTCCACATGATAGCTTGGGTCCTTATTTACCATGGGTGAAAGTTTTCAGGATTATTTCTGAATTCAGGATGAGGGCTGACTTTCTATAGAAAGTCAGCCTCAAAATCCTGAATTAGGAAGTTTGTAATAGATTCTCTGTCCAGTATTCAAGTTATCTAAAGACAGTTGACTATTTAAACTTGCAATTGCTTATAATTTTGTAGGCATATTGCAAGTTTTAAGATTTTGAATTTCTTAAGTTCAGGATTTTTTTAATTGACCCATGTATTTACCCACTGAGCGCACAGCAAAGACATACTGATCTGAGTCTTCACTCGGGGCACACTCATTTTGTTGGTTTAGTATGTCATGGCTTCTTTATAATTAGCAAGCAATACATTTATTAAACCTATATACATGTACAAGATTAATTCTGCAAAATGGATTTAAATTTGTGAGTAGTTTAGTGTAGTCCAAAAAGATATCCAACATGTTAAGGGTTGAAAGAAAGATATCCACAGAGTATTCATAGCTGTAGATCAGCTATTTCTTTTTATGCCCCCGCCTTGGCCGGGGCATTAAGTGTTACCCCCGTTCGTCTCACCCAAGGACGTCCGCTCTCTTAAGTGGAATAGTTTTGATCAGAATTTTACGAAACTTGGTCACATTGTTTAGTACCATAATGTCTTCAAGTTCCATAATGGTCCATATCCCACTTATGGCCCTTTGAAAATATGAAAATTCACACTTTGAAACGATGTTACCTCTGCAAAATTTTAAGATTTGAATTGTAAATTTTGAGCTTTCACGGACAACCTGCTTAGTATGGGTGAAAGTTTTCAGGATTAATCTTGAATTCAGGATTTTGAGGCTGACTTTCCATAGAAAGTCACCCTCAAAATACTGAATTAGGAAGATAATAATAGCTTCTTTGATTAGTTTTCAGATTATCATTTAAACTTGAAATTATTCATTTTTGTAGTCATCCTGCAACGTTTAAAATTTGAATTTCTAAAGTTCAGGATTTTGTATATTTTGAAACTTCACCCACATTATCACCCGCCTACCGAATGCTCAACATCTGGTTGAATATTAAAACAACTGCTCTATGAAGAAAATCAAAAATCGGGAAATGTCATGCAACAGCCTATGGATTCCTGCGTTTGTGGTATAAATACGGGCTCAGATAGTATTCTCATTAGGTCATATTTACTTTTCGCGCGATAAACACGTTCCTGTCGAATTCTGGTACACCTATTTTACAGGAAATGTAAATCTGACCAAAAGAGAGAACATTCTGACCTCAAAATTATACCACAAACGTAGGAATGCATAGTCTGTTGCATGACATTCCCCGATTTTTGATTCTCTTCCTGGAGGAATTGTTTCATGTTGTGCATTCGAGTGTTTGGTAGGTGTGGTACTGGGGAAGACAGGTTTCTGGAAATTGTCCCCATGTGGCTAAAAAAAATTGTCCAGTGGCGTAGCCAGAGTGCTAAAAAAGTTACACACATCAAAGGGAGACTACTGGATCAAGCAGTGATTCTTCAATTGCGTCCCTTTTCGAAATGGGAACTTCTCTTAAAGGAAAGAATTCGCTCCCTGGGAGTGAGTTCTTTCCTTTTAGAGCAGTTCCTTCTGGAAAATCACTTTTACCACATTAGGTGACCTCCCTTGAATGTTACTTGTTTCATTACGCATATGCGTAATTAGAGCTTTGCCAATGTTGTCTGATCCTTTGCTACTAGCAAATGTGATACTAAAGTGTCATGAGCTGGTTTATATGTTATGGGTAATCATTGACGAACATAACTGGGAGAGATACAAGTCACTACTAACAAAGTTAAAAAAAAATCCTTAAAAATCTGTTTATTACTGGTTCAAGACTGGAATTGGTACTGACATGACTGAAAAATTGTTGACTGTGACGTAAAGAAAGAAACAAATGCACGTCTATATTTCATCAAGATCAATAACTTCTAGCCCAATTTGAAATTAATTCCTACGATAAAAGTCCACCAGGATTGTTCAAATTTTTCTGATCCTTAGGGGGTAAAATTGCAGCCTCTTTATCTCCTAGTTTCGTCTGGTGATAACTTTTGCAAACAGTTAAGACACAGATCAGGCCCGACAAAACCTCGGGCCTGATCTGGAGTCAATCTATTTGACACTAGGATAGTATTCTTGAAAGAATTTTTCGAATAAGTTGATGTTGAAAAAAAAATCAGACAACAAAAAAGCATGAAAAATTTCCCAGAGGGCAAAGAATTAATAAGATAGTACAAACTATTCTGATCTATCAAAAACATGGTAGGCAGTGGGCTGATTTTTTTTTAAATTCATATACGTTTTATAGGAAGATATTTTTTCAGTTACAACAATCAAAAAGTCTGGTAATGAGAACATAACCAGTTCTGCTACTGAGTGATTATGATTACAACTCACAGCGCACTGAAAGTGTTTTGTAACGTTTTATCTAATCTTTTCAACATTGATCATTTTCAGCTGCAGTATATAAAGTCGGCAAACACTTTATGATGAGAACTAAACCAGTTCTGCTACTGAGTGATTATGATTACAACACACAGCGCACTGAAAGTGTTTTGTAACGTTTAATCTAATCAGCATTGATAATTTTCAGCTGCAGTATATAAAGTCAGAAAACACTTTATGATGAGAACTTAACCAGTTCTGCTACTGAGTGATTATGATTACAACTCACAGCGCACTGAGTGTTTTAAGGTTTATTGACTATTATTTAAATCCACATTGATAATTTTCAGCTGCAGTATACAACTTCGGAAAACACTTTATGATCAGAACTAAAACAGCTCTGCTACTGAATGATATTGATTACAACTCGCAGTGCAATGAGGGTGGTTTAAGATATACTAGCAAATAATTTCATCGTAGTTACCTTGGATACAACAATGATTGAAGCTGCGTGTACCAGTTTATCTCGGGTTAACAGTCATAATCTTGGATTGGTCTGGCAGAATATAAGCAACCAATCATCCCAACATGACTGAAAAATTGCTGACTGGGACATAAAGCATCAACTTTTGGTTATCCCCACCACATATGAGAGACACATGGTATTTTGTTATATGACGTATAAAAGACCTCCTCTGATTGGCTGCAACTAGGTTTCACTGGTAGTGACAGATCTTGATGTTTACCAGTGATGTTCTAAATTTAGCCCAGGACAGGTAGACATCAGATTTGTCAATGCTGCCAGACAGCTAAATATAGATTTAACTAAATTTAGCCAAGGACAGGTAGACATCACTTTTGTCACTGCTGTCAGATATTGGAAAACTAACATCAGGTTTTTAACTCAAGAGAGGAATAAAATATACTAGCATGATTTAGAATGTATCTGGTTTCGCATAGACCTGGAAAAGTCCTTGAATTTGACCTTGGTCCTGGAATTTGAAAAAAGTGCCTTTTGTCCTGGAATTTTGTGAAATTATCCTTGAAAATATGATATAGTTCTTGAAAAATACAATGAGATTTTTGGGATGCGCAAAAAATGGGTGAAAATCGCTAGATACCCATTGAAGAGCGAGGTGTGACTCGTATTCTATTCAATTTGTGCAGTAGTCCCGGTTTTTATCATCAGAATCAAAGAAAACGGGTGTGCCTTTTCACCTCTACATTTCAGCCTGAAAAATGTGAATTTTTTCGCGTTTTATACAAAATTGGGAAGAAATTGAGTCCTTGAAAAATGAAAAAAAAAAGTCCTGGAATTCTGTTTTTTTCATTTCCGTACGAACCCTGTGTATATTTTACTGGTCAAATGTTTCTAATTAAGAATGTGATAATTTTATGAGAACAGTAATTTAAAAAATGCAATTCTTTTACACATCCCAGAAACATGAAAAGCAATTGTTGAAATAATCTTGTTTTCAGTGCACTATGAACATCTGACTTGAGTAAAATATGAAAAGACTTGAAATACAATTTGGAAAAGAGAGATGAGACAGTGTCCTATAACAAAAAAATTGGTACATTCTTTTTCTGTTAACATCGGGATAAGTCAACCCTCGAAAGCTATGTTAACCTCGGCATCGCCTTGTTGAACATCACTGTTCTCAGGTTGGCAAATCCTGATGTTAAGCTCAAAAGAATGCATCAATTGTATAATGTTATACTGTCTTTGATCACTTTTGTTTCATATCTTTGACAGGTTTTCTTCAAACTAGGTGTACGCATTATTATCATCGACATTGTTTAACATTCAACAGAGTTTCGGCGTTTGATATCGTCAAAAATGGATTCGGGTGAATAGCTAATTTATATGACAATTATTTATTTGCAATAAAACACATTTACAATGAATGGTTATGGCAAACATATAAAACAGAAAATGACATGAAAATAAGTTGAAAAAATTCACAAACACAGTTTCGAAACGATCAAGTTATACAATGTCACATGTTGAGAAACAGGTAAGGCAGTCAACGTGAAGTCTCGACGAATTCTATCTTTTGGGCTGTAAGCACTTAGGGTAGCCTCCGCAAAGCACTCGTAATGAATACTTGGAGCGGATGATGCCAACCTCATCTGGTGCTCTGCATGGCTTGACCTAGAAGGCTGATATTTGGTATACTTCTAGTCTATGAGGACTTATAAATGGGCAGTTTCATTACACATGTGTCTAAATAGCAAAAATCCTAGCAACTCGTACACTTTTAAGCTAAAGATGAGCTATTATGATCGGTTGTCCGTAAGCTTTCTTTCAACATCAAATTTAAAACAATTTCACAGGAGTGTTCAACCAAAAATGCACAAATGGGTCCGCTCCATCAAAGTGGGCTGTCGGAGCTCTAGATAAGAAATCTTTTAAACAACATCTGAACCACTGGTCCAAATTCAAAATAATTTCAAAGAAATGTTCCTCATGATGCCCTCTCTCTGAACAAAGGACCAGAGCTCTAGATAAGAAATATCTTTTAAAAGTCTGAACAACTGGTGCAGTCAAAATAGTTTCACAGAAATGTTCCTCATAATGCCTTCTACCAAAACTGCAAAAATGGTTCCGCTGTGCCAATTCTACCAAAACTTCACAAATGATTCTGCTGTGCTGAACAAAAGGGCTACCAGAACTCTGGATATGAAATATCTTTAAACCACATCTCCACTGGGCTGCAGATCCAGGGGTTGCGAGTTTGATCCCGGCCCCATACTTTCGTGGAGTTTGATCATTAAATAATTTCTACGGTCATTCTCTTACTGAATCATTCAAGAAGGGTTGTTGTCAGTTACAAGTGAAAGTATGTGCATGAAGTACTGGTTAACTGCTTGTTTAAGTTTGCCCAGGAAAAAGTGTGGATAGGTGAACTGACCCTCCCGTCATGATCTTAGCTGTTGACTTGGACGTAAAGCAACAAAACCACGGGTCCAAATTCAATATAATTTCAAAGAAAAGTTCCTCATAATGCCCTCTATTAAAATTGTACAAATGGTTCAGCTGTGCCAAACAGAAGGGCTGCCAGACCTCTAGATAAGAAATATCTTTAAATGATATCTGAACCACTGATCCAAATTTAAAAAAATAATTTCACAGAAATATTCCTAGTGATGCCCTCTACCAAAATTGCTCAGACCATTCAGCTTGGCTAAACAAAATGGCCACCAGAGCTAAAAATAGGGTCCTCTTGTTGAACAAAATTTTCATCAGATATTTTGTCATAGTCTGAATATCAAATACATGTAGTTTGAAAACAAGTCTCCGCTGAACTTTTCCACATTTTTTGCATGTTACACTGAGCCCTTTTTGTGATTGTTGGGTATCAACAATTCGCTTAAACATCTAAACCAAAGTTCACAGGAGTGATCCTTGGATGATCCTCTTTCAATGTTGTTTAAAGAGTTTGTTTCCATGCAGAAATAAATAGGCAAAACTTGACTCATTGGTTTAGATTTTAGTCTGAACCCTCAGCTACTTCCATATTCTGTGTGAGCAGTGAGGTCTTATGCTACCATGCAAGATTGTCAATGGGATAAGTAATGAATCTTGATTGCTGGCTCATTTTAGTAATTCAAAATTTTTGTAGTTTTTCCATGGGTACTAACCAGTACTGGGCCAGGAGGTTTATGGTTTGTATGTTATGACGGGAGCACCCAAAGGCTCAACCAAAAATAATTTTTTGGAGAAGCCTGGTTTACAAGGCATAGGCTTATCCCCTACACCACGGCGGCTTCTCTAATTCATGGATGAAAGTTCAAAATTTCCAAAATCCTGAACTTTTGAAAATAAAATCTTAAAACTTGCACTTTGCCTATAAATAATTTCAAGTTTAAATGGTCAATTGTCTTCGGATAAACTGACATCAAATAAAAGAAGCCATTAGAATCTGCTTAATTCAGGATTTTGGGCCTCAAAATCCTGAATTCAAGGATAATCCTGAAAACTTTCACCCATGGACTAATTTGGGCACATGATAAACAACACATGTATTTAGAAACTTTTATTTATATAATTTATTTCAATAGATAATCATACTATGATTTACACTTGGGACTGACTTGATACAAAAAGGTTAAATCAGATAAATTTGCTTGATATTTACACATGGTTTTCCCTCAATAATGAGTTTTAAGAAATAGGGGATAACTGTATTCAAAATTTTCATTTGGGGAGGTATATCGTCGGATAAACGGTCGAAAGTTTAGTTTTTACAGCAATCGGAGCCATAAAATGTGATTTCCTTATGTATATCGGATGATATTCCTCCCCAAATTAAAATTTTGAATACATTGATCCCCATTCTAATGCACTTCTGCAGTTTCGTCTCAAATTGGAGCATTGCATGCCGCACGTCATCCAACGAAATGTGACGTAATTAATGACAGCAAACTTTCCTACAGTATATTGCAGGATATACTGTCGCAAATTTTTGACGTTATCCAATCAGACGTCCCGTTACAAAAGCAAGTGCATTAGAATTCCTGTGAACCGCTTCCCTGTTTGAAGTTTCCCTTGTATAAATAAAGGGTCATCCTTGCACACTGTATTTCAAAATCCACAAATATGAACATTTTATTTCAAAATCCACAATTATGAACTTTTTTTACAAGTGGGGGAGAATTATTTTCAAGTGTTCAGTTCACATCAAAATTCAATTACAGTGTCTAAAAGAATTGAGATCAAAGGGTTGCAGGTTTTTGATTCACCAGAGGCACTACATTATGTACTTGAGCATGATTACATTATCCTGCTTAGTATATCCCAGTCAAGAGTTTTTCAGTCATAGTAAGTAAGGGTGCAAAGATCAGGAATCGATACATGTCTGGACAAATGCCTGGGTTGAACGAGTACTAAGCAGAGGATAAATTGTCTTTGCTCAAGGACGCAACGAAATGCCCCCGATGTGTCTCGACTTAGCAACCCTGTGATCCCAAAACTCTCTACCAATGGGCTCCTTAGATATCCTTTAATCTTTTTACTGCACAGTGTTTGGTACAGTAAAACCTGTGTAAAACGGCCACTCTTAAGAAAACCAAAAATTGGTTGTCAAGACAATTATCGCTTATGCAGGTCAAAAGTATTGCAGAATGCTCCATGGGGGAGCATTCTGCAATACTTTCGACCTTAATTAAGCTACCATTTGTCATTAAAATCATTGTTTTGTCTATTTTCAAGTGGACGTTTTACACAGGTTTCAGTGTACTGTACTTTGGCCTCAAAAATTAAAAAAAATAATGATCCACGGCTGACTGGCCAATGTAATGATCAGGTCAAAACTGATCCTGAAAGGCTGTGTGTCCATTCCAAAAGTCATTCTTTAAATCACAAATTATCTTACAAAACAAAAGTTTTTAGTTGTAGCTGACATAATATATTAAACCTTTTCCCGCGTTTCACAACAAACTCTGTCGGCTCCCTCATCTGCTTACGCAAATATACTTTGGTAGCCTATATTGCAAACAATATGGATCCAGATCAGACTTCCCTTAGAAGCAATCTGAACAGGGTTCATTGTGTTTGCTTCCATGATCAAAAAAACTCTGAAGTGCAATTGAATATATGCAGCAGACATGGAAAGCAGACATTTTCAGGACCAAATTTATTGGCAGGATATGAGTTAGGATATGCACAAAACAAAACCATATAAATAGACAGCACAAGAGAATTCAAATGATCAGCACAACACCATTTCTTTAAGCCAAATGGGATTTCCCACCATTATCAGTTGGACCTGTCCATTTCAGTTTTAAGGGTCGTTGGGTGGTATCTTTCATTTTTATTAAAATTTTAATAGATCATTCTGTAAGCAAACATTGAAAACCCAGATCAGAGGCTGTGTTCTGCGGTGTCTGATCTGGCTCTGCACTGTTTGCCTATGTCCCACAAAAAGGACGCTAGTCATATATGGGTTAGAGTTTAAAACTGACAACCGGAGAGCAGATAAGCAAATATACTTTGTGTAAATATGTTTTCTATATGTCCCCACCATTTTTTATCCTGAAAATGTTCTCTGCTTTTTACATCTGCTGCATATATTCAAGTTCACTTCAGTTTTTTCATGGAAGCAAAGCATATGAACCCAAATCAGACTGCTCCATCTGGGTCCATATTTTTTTGCAATATACAGTAGAATCTGTGTAAAAAACACACTCAAAAATAGACAAAACAACGACAAAAGATTAATGAAGGTCAATAGTATTGCAGAATTCTGCAATAAGTGATAATTGGTCTTGAAAACCAATCTTAGGTCCTTTTCAGAGTGACCATTTTACTGTAGCTTACCTTAGAATATAAGCAGATGAGAGAGCTAAGGACAAAAGTTATGACTGGTGGGCTAAGGGTTAAACACGTTTTGGGTGTGCAAAAAGATGTCTTGTTGATTTATAATTACTGTTACCACCTTTTATCAGTAGGCCAGATATCCAGCTTATCAATAGCTATGCTACCAGGTTAAAATTCATTACATAGGCAGATTTTGTTTGATTTGATTCTTTGTCCCATCAACAATCTTTCAGTTAAACAGGGCCTAGTCTTCATGGGTTGAACCAGTACTAAGCTAGGATAAATGTGTCTTGCTCAAGGACCACAACGCGGTGAGGCTCAAACCCACGGCCCTTCGGTCTCAGGTCAAGCACTAAGCCACTGCGCTTCCACCCCACCAGATAAGAGTGCTAAAGCCTTAACTGATTTTTTTTCTCTTATTTCTCAACCAAAACATATGTTGTTGGTACTCAAAAGAACTGTCTCGATGAGACGGCTCTTTTGAGCACCCAAAACACATGTTTAAACTGATAGATAAGAAAATAATCGCAATTTTACGCTAATTTTTTTTTTTGCTTAATTGGCCCTATGATAGGTCCTGATAAGCAAGATTTTTAGCTTAAAATGCAATTATTTTCTTATCCACCTTAAAACGTGTTTTTGGTTACACAAATGAACAATCTCATTGAGACGGTTCTTTTGAGTACCAACAACATATGTTTTGGTTGAGAAATAAGAACAATAAATCTGGAGGCTTTTCATAAAATAATTTCTTATTCACAATACCTGCTAATGAAGCGCAAAAAAAATGTAGCAATTAAATAGGAACATAATTTTATGATAAGAAACACCTATAAAAACTATCTCATCAATTCCTAATTTTCAAGTCAGCAACATAATACATGATACAAGACCTGTTTCATGTTTATTTGAACAGATTTGAATTTCACTTTTTGCGGTTGCATATAATTAAAACAAAATTTCCCTTCTCATGCATAACGAACGTGCCCCTGATATTGCTAAATAGACTAGAGAACCTGAAGGTCCTGAGGCGCTAACCTGATCTCCTTAACAATGTTAAAATAGGTCAAGGTCAACTACAGCTTATAATGGAACAAATTTTGTTTTACCATATATGGGGGTTGCAGGCAATTTGGTCAAGTGACTTAAACAATCTAATGAATAATCCATCAAATAGCCCAGTGATTTCTGAGAAACAGATGTTTAGATAGGTGTGTGGCAGTCCAAATGAGTGGCCTTGGATAAAAGGTCACAGATCAGCTTGACATTTGGTACTTAATACAAGATTTTTCCCAAATAAATGCTTAGGAATCAAATTTGACCTTGCCATAAAGTAGGTCAAGGTCAACCTAGATTAATCATTTGTGCAAATCTGGTAGGGCCCACATCCCATATGCTACATACCAAGTCCCAAGGCCATTGGCCTTTTGGTTCCAGAGAAGAAGACATTTAAGAGTTTTTACCATATATGGGCGTGGTGGCCATCTTGGTCACGTGACCAGTACAATTGGTATAAATTTTGGCTAACCTATCATAAGGGAGTCTTCATATGAATTTGAGTTCAAATGGCCTAGTGGTTTTTGAGGAAACTATGTTTTAATGTGTTGCTGGGACTCCAATATGAGCGACCTTGGCTGAAAAGATGACCTTTGAAACTTATTTATAGCCATTGTCTCATTTGGTTTAACATATCAAGTGAGAATAATGACTTTGGCCTCAACAGTTTTCAAAAAAATGAAATTTTCAAAAAAAATCCCATTTAAATGCATTAGGGAGCAAATTTGACCTTGACATTAAGTAGGTCATGGTCAACTTAGGTTCATCATTTGAACAAACTTGGTAGGCCCCACATCCCCAATGCTACATACCAAGTCCAAAGGTCATCAGCCTTCTGGTTCTGGAGAAGAAGATTTTTTAAAGGTTTTTACCATATATGGGCGTGGCGGCCATTATGGTCATGTGACCAAAATATTTTGCATAAATTTTGGCAAACTTATCATAAGGAGTCTTCACATGAAATTTGAGTTCAATTGGGCCAATGGTTTGTGAGAAAACTATGTTTTAATATATTGATGGGACTCCAATATGAACGACCTAAGCTGAAAGGTCAATGGTCAACCTTGACCTTTTGAACTTATTTATAGCCATTGTCTCATTAGGTTAAACATATCAAGTGAGAATAATGACTAAAGCTTCTACAGTTTTAAAAAAAAATCAACTTTTCAGAAATTTTCCCATTTAAATACATTAGGAAGCAAATTTGACCTTGACGTTAAGTAGGTCAAGGTCAACCTAGGATCATCATTTGAACAAACTTGGTAGGCCCCACAACCCCAATGCTACATACCAAGTCCTAAGGTCTTTGGCCTTCTGGTTCTGGAGAAGATTTTTTAAGGGTTTTTACCATATATGGGTGTGGCGGCCATCTTGGTCATGTGACCAAGACCATTTGAACAAACTTTCGTTCCCCCATCCTAAGGAGTCTCCATATGACATATGAGTTCAATTGGCCCAGTAGTTTCAGAGTAGGAGATGTTTGAAAATGTTGACGGACGGACGGACGCCGGAGTCACTGGTATACTATTAGCTCACCAATGAGCCTTCGGCTCAGGTGAGCTAACAAGATGGCAATATAAAGCATAGCCCTATATACATCACCACCCCCTTTTAACTGATTTTTAGAGCTAAAACGAGTGTATCTTCTAAGAAATAACATATTTAAGTGTGAAACTTTATTTTATGTCAGAGGCACACTCTATCTATTATTTAAATGAGAAACAGCCTGTGTGCCTGTTTTTGCTTGGAAACTGGGCTTAACAAGTTCTTCCATGCAAGTGCCCAAATGGGTATCTCATGTATAAAATATGACTTGGAAGAAGTTTGAAAAGCAAATTCTCAAAACTCACATCCGACTCAATTTCTTAGATATTTTAAGTATCTATTACCGTTAAAACTGATCATCAAATATTGCATTTGAGTATTTTGCATACAATTTAGTGTTGCTATGGAAACTGTAAACCCTAAAATTTGATGTTCAAGTCGCTTCCAAAAAGTAAATATCCAACTGGAATGCTTTATTTTCTAACAGAATATTCTTTACTTATCTATGTACAATATATAAACTGCTCCAAGTGAAAAAACTTCATAGCTTTTAGAGAAATTGTTCGTGAAAGATTTAGTACATTTCGTTTCAGACAGCATTTTTAAACGCTTAAAATTTGACTACTCATCTTGAGAGACTGTTTCAAACCAGAAAATAAAAACAAAGATTTATTTTCTTGATGACTGCGTATTTCTGGAGATCAGACTAACCCATGAAAATCAATTATTACCCAATATAAGGAGAAATAAATGAGTAACAGCATTTTAAAATTTGTTCAAATAAACATGAAACACCTCTTTTAGTTCTTTTTTAAAATTACAACATGATTATTATCAACATATTAAAGCAGTCTTTTCATAGCAAAACAGAAGATGTAGTGCACACAATCAAGTTTTTGGCTTTAATTTGGCAGTTATGTCAAACAATGACCATGCAATGGGGCCAAGGTCACCAAAATCTAATCAACTCTTCATCATGTCCCATTGTTATATCCAGGCAAACTTGGTAAAAATCTGCAAAATGATTCTAAGAGATGCTGAGGCTAACATGATCCACATCAAAGCAATAGGTTCCCTCCCCTTTAACATGATCAGAATTAAACAATAGCCATACCACAATCATGTATTCAAGGTTTGCAAGCAGGTAAAACTCAAATTTGGCAACTAAATTACAAAGACCAACACATATTGCCGTCTGGTGTCTGCTGACTTTCAAAAAATTCTTTTAACACTATCAGGGTGTCAAATGGTTCGGATCTGGATCAGGACCATGTTTCTGTTAGTCCTGATCTGGGTCCAAACTGTTTGCAATGGTTATCAGCAGGCGATAAAAGTCGCAGCTAAGAAAGAGTTATGGCTGTGAACAACAATGGTGCATATTAGACTGCTTCGATGTGCTGACTATTAATTAGAGGCTGCATGAACTTCTGTTGGTCACACAGCATTTCATTTATAAGCCAATGAGATCTTTGGCTTGTTTCTTATAAATTCAATAAGCCTACTCCTCTACAAAAGAAAACTACCGCATTTGGCCGAACAAGTTGGGTCGAGATAATTACATTTTTTGTGCATAAAAATGTTATCATTTTCTTATCCATTTGATTAAACAATTGTTTTAGGGGCTCAAGAGTTGTGTCATCGAGACAGTTCTTTAGAGTATCCACAACATAAGTATGTTTTGGACTGAGAAATAAGAAAAATATTTTTTTAATTACCCCCTATTTATCTCGAGGTCTGATAAGTGCACTATGCATAGACTTTTACCAAAATCCTACACCTCCAGGTCAGCTGGCTCTTTTTCATCCCCATAATCCTTAACAATAAAAAAAAGAACAACATTAGATTGTTTTTGCTTGAATTGATGCTATACTTCCGAGTCAACAATATTTCAGTCATGTCGGGACATTTTCCTGGGTTGAATCCGTACCATAGTGCCAGTAAAGCAAAATAATTTGCGTAAAATTGCAATTATTTTCTTATCCATCAGTTTAAACATTTGTTTTGGGTGCAGTGCTCAAAAGAACTGTCTCATCAAGACGGTTCTTTTAAGTACATACAACATATGTTTTGGTTAAGAAATAAGAAAAATGATTTTCAGTTAAGCACTCTTATCTGGGGGTCTTGAGCAAGACACATTATTCCTTGCTAAGTACTGGTTCAACCCAGGAAGACCCGTCCTGACATAACTGAAAAATTGTTGACTTGGACGTAAAGAATCGAATCAAACAAACAAATCAAAACTTAAAACCTTTAGCCACACTAGCTAGTTTCCCATACACCTTTAAAGTATGACTATGCATATATGTTACAAGTACTGTAAATGTTCTAAAATTTGTAACACTAATTGCCTGCCCAAAATGCCTAGACAAAATGGGGCAGAACCAGACCAGACTGCTTCTGAAGAAGCAGTCTGATCAGGGTCTTCCCTGTTTGCTATTCTGACGAGCATTTTGTGATTTCCAGCCCTGAAATCCAACAAATTAACTAAATACAGAAATAGAAAAGTGTTTGAAAATTTAGATCATTTACTATACCATTATCTTGTGGGCTGGCCCATTTATCCTAAATATTCCTAAACTGTTCTTGCTTATCCCATTTACCCTAAGCATAAGTCCAGATACACAAACAATTTGAGCGTAAAATTTTGATAATTTTCTTACCCATCAGTTTAAATATTTGTTTTGGTTGCTCAAAAGAGCCGTCTCATCGAGACAGTTCTTTTAAGGACCCACAACATATGTTTTGGTTAATAAATAAGAAATTAAATCTTTGAGTAAGCACTTTTATCTAAAGGCCTGCATAAAATTGGATCAAGTCCATTTGGTTACCCTGAAGGTGTGTAAAATGTAGCGATGGAATATTACTGCAAAAAAGTTTTATTCCTGATCAGACTTTTCCTTTAGGGACAGTGCTGATCTCTGTTTACACTGTTAGGTCAGGCCTATAAATACCTTTTGGAATACAGTAAAGCCTGTCTTAAGCGGCCACTTAAAATAGACAAAACACAGGCCTTAATGGAAAACAGTAGCTTAATGTAGGTCGAAAGTATTGCAGAATGCTCCAAGGGGAGCATTCTGCAATACATTTGACCTGCATTAAGCGAAAATAGGTATTGAAAACCATTTTTGTTTCTTTTTGTGTGGCCGCTTAAGACGGGTTTTACTGTAGTTAGGATAAATATGGTAAGCTTGCTGTAATATTCAATTTTCTTTGAAAAAGAGAGGTACACAGTAAATTTATCCACTGCTCATCTCTGTTCATCATCTTCAGGCAGTATAGAATCCAAGTTTGAATTATCTCCAGTAAATTCCTCTCTTACTTGCTTCTCAAGATTAAGCGCACTAGGTGTTTGTGTCAAACCTTTACTGCAACATTGTTCTGACGGTCCTACAGCTGGAATTTCATTCTTACTGCAACAGGATGAGTCACTCGAGTTATGCATAGCAGGGCCTACTGTTTCACCTGACCCTTGACTGCTATACTGTCCAGAAGACACTGAAAGATTGAACTCGTCTGGTTGCAAACTCTGAGAACCAGTCTGCGACTGTATTGTATTTGGAATACTTTGGATCTGTCTGTTGCTTTCCAGCATCTGTGGTGTATTGGTACCCCTCCTTTTACCTAACACCTTCACATAGTTTGCTGGAATGAGGCCAACGGCTTTACCATCCACACTGGCTAGTAACCAGTCTTTGATTTTGGGTTGTAATTCTGAAAATATATCATGAACACAGGTTAAGATAAACAAACTTTTTAAGCGTGAAATTGGTAATATTTTCTTACCCATCGGTTTTAACATATGTTTTGACTGCTTAAAAGAACCGTCTCATTGAGATGGTTCTTTTGAGTATCCATAACATGTTAAAAGGTTGAGAAATAAGAAAATTAACTTTTTGTTATGCTTTCTTAACTGAACTGGTTACTCGACAACAACATGACACAAATTCCAAACAAAGACTCCAACAACAAATCTTCGGAAATTCAATTTAGTTCTGACAGAATTATGGTACTATAAAACTCCATAAATTCATAATCTGATAGTTCAAAGTAAATGTACCAAATGTGAATTGAATTTAGGATAGACTGGATTCAGACAATAGGACATTATATTAAGTATTTTCTTAACCCTTAAAGCCCCAAGAAAAAAATGCATCTGAAAATGTCGTCTGCTGAATTCATCTGCTGCAAATAATTGCCTAACATTACTGACAAATTAAGCATAGAAGCCAACAGCGTGAACCAAGTAAGACTGCTCCTAGGAGCAGTCTGATCTGGGTCCACACTGTTTGCCATAGAGGCTTCTTAAACATTTAAGCAGATGAGAAAAGCAGACGACTTTTGTTGTGATTGGCGCATCAAGGGTTAAGCATAAAGTTGTTAATATACTTAAAGCCAAAAGTAACTTTACACTTTGAACTATCGAATATATCTTTACTGTTTTTTAGGTATTGCAATGAGTTGCTGGTTCCCGCCCTGACCTAATTCACGAAAAACACTTTAGGTAAATTAATCTTCTTTCGAGTTATCTGTGTTTTCATTAAAAGCACAAAATCACCATTTCCTAACAAAATCCAAAGTAAACCTAGGATTTGAACATGCTATTTTAAGGGCCATCGATTGCACATTAAAAATACTGCAAGACATTCTGTATCTGACGTATTGTTTGTTTGTTGCACCATTTTAAAGTTGGTTCACTTTGAAATTATCTCCCTTTGAATTAAAACAATAGTAAATTTTAGTCCCTGCTAAAAGCTTTATCTCAGATGGCATTTGGATTTTTTACCAGTGATTTGTTGGGACTTCTGCCCTGAGTATTTGACAAGATAATCTGATAAAAAATTCCCATCGGTTTGGAAGAAAAACGACAAACCATTTCTTATGGGAAATTTTATTGAAAGCATTGTAAAGCTTACAAAAAGGGGTATGTACGTAAAAACACAACTCTAATTTGTGTTACTGGAAGGGTGATCCAGGCTGATTTGAACTTTAAACAACAATTCAATAGCCTGTCTTTCAGACTGGTTCTTTAAAATTAAAAATTGTCCAATTGCAAAGCTACAGTAACACATCAAAAGTGATGCGTTTTGGAGAAGTTTCTTTTGCCCCCTTGCTTCTTTCATTAGGGCATTGTGGTTGCATTTATGACAGCAACAACATGAAATTTAAAAGGTCATATGAATAATTGATTGAACTTTAATATGAATTAAACACAATTAAAATACCACTCACCAATACCCAGAAAAGGTATATATAAAAACAGTGTAAAGTTACTTTTGGTCTTAAGTATATTTTCTTAACCATCAGTTTTAAGTTAACATATGTTTTGGCAGCTTAAAAGAAAGTTCCCATTGAGAAATACGAAAATTTGTTATGCTTTCTATACTGAAGGCCTGGCCCTGAGGTTATAAAACTTTTTCATGCTCAACTCAACTGAGCACGAAATTTAAACTGCTCATAAAAACTAAAATATCGATAACTGAAGAAGTTTCTTGCTTTAAGTCTCTAAGCTGTTGTATTTATCATGCTAATAAATGTTAAAATGTCAACAATTGTTGGCATTTTAACATTTATGAGCAGGATAAATTTAGTGCTCAGCTGAGTTCAGCATGAAAATTTTTTTATAACCTCGGGCCTGTATGAATCTGGTTACTTCGACAACAACATGACACAAATTCCAAACAAAAGACTCCAACAGCAACTCTTCTGAAATTCAATTTAGTCCTGACAGAATTATGATACTATAAAACTTGATAAATTCAAAATCTGATAGTTCAAAGTAAATGTACCAAATTTGAATTGAATTTGGGATAGATTGGTTTCAGACAAGAGGACATTTTATGAAGTATTCTTTAATATATTTTGGGTGCTTAACTCTGTCTACTAGCATCATCTGCTGATAACCATTGCAAACAAATTGGACCCAGATCAGGTCCAACATAATGTCAGGCCTGATCTCGATCCAGGTTTTTTGACACTGATGGTATTGCTGAAAGAGTTTTTCAAAAAAGTTGATTTTGAAAATAATCAGACGACAACAAATTACGAAAAATTTCCCAGGACGCAAAGAGATAAAAGAAATGTCCCAGTGAGATAAGGCTTCTTTTGAGCACTCAGAATATTTACCTTTTTGATCAAAAACTGGAAAAAATCATTTTTGGTGTATATACATGTAAATGGTTTCCTGCCTAATTCAAACAACAGATAATTAGAAGTATAAACTCTGGTCCAAAGTACTTGGAATTAACAAGATTTGACTGTAGTTGCAGAACTTGTAATTGACAATTTACATTTCCTTTGAGCCGTTCCAGTTTGTATCACTATATGAAACTAAACAAACTTACTATGAGAAGCACAAGCCCACAAAATATGTTTTAATAAAAAAGAAAAAATACTGCTATTATTAGGCTGAAAAAAGTCTTATCTGAGACAATGCAATTCCGATACATGTAACTTAAAGGAAAACGCAGACCAAGAAGTAAATGTGTCTGAAAAGACAGGCATTTTCACACAAACAATTTTAGTGCTAGCTTGATCAAAATCAGTTGAGAATTAAGAATGTTATTAATAAATCAAGCTTTCATAACATCCTGTTACAGCCGCCATTTAGAATATATAATGAGATGCATGAAAAGTTATTAAGATGCATAAAATCTTTATTTAAGCATATAATCACAGAATTTCTTGTATAAATGATCCTTTATTGTTATATTAGACATATACATAAAATAGAGTGAAATTTATTTTTTCAGATCTTATTTGTTTCATTTTTGCATATATAATTAGGAGGCTATGACATACACACACAGATATGGCGGCTTCCATAAAAGAAATAATGGAAACTTCAAATGCATATAACTTATTTATTTCTTGATAGATTTTGATAGCAGTAAACTGATTTGATAGACAAATCCCTTCTTTTAAAGCTCATTAATTATATGGTTAGCGTTTCCCTTTAAGTAAAGTCTTGGTTTAAACATTTAGCAGTACAACTAATCTTCCATAATATTGTGTTTCTTTCTCTTAAGATCATTTTTCTCTTAGAAAACAGTGACATTGTAGACCCTGATTAAATGCTGCATTATGCAGCTCTTTATCTGGGTCTTCCCTATTTGCCAACTAGCAGGCCCCCAGATAAAGGTGCGTAACGAAAAATTATTTTTCTTATTTCTCAACCAAAATATATGTTGTGGGTACTCAAAAGAACCGTCTCACATGGATAAGAAAATAATCACAATTTTACACTGAGAATTTTCGCTTAACTGGCCCTGTGACTAGGAGTTACAGTGCCCTAGATAAGCTTTGGGGTCAATTGGGTATTTACGCAACGTGGTTATCCTCAATTGCGTACTTGTAAAAACAATTGCGTTTTTTCATATTTTTTACGCCATGTTTTTTTCTTCTGTAATTACACGTTTTCTTATTGCATGAAGCCATCAGAAATGTGCTTGCATATTTATTCACTCCCATCGTCTGCCTTTCTAAAGTATCAAACTAGCGGATTTTATTGTACTTGTTGACATTCGAGCGTTTACACTTTGCAAAAGTTTCACTTTCATCACAGTGTTTTTCCACGAAATTCTGGACTGGGCACCGATATTTTCATAAAACTGGAGTTATATTGAGCGCTCGCTGGTAAAAAAAAATCAATACCCGACTGGCATTTGTTTATTACCCAAATGGAAAGGAAATGGACCAAATGGTACGCAATGACATCGCATGTAATTGCATACCGATCGTTAGAATTGCTTTTCAGTACGCACACATTTCATTTTATTTACTTTTTTGAGGATTTATTTGCGCATTTACGCAAATACGCTGCTTACCTAGGGTGCTGGAGTTACCAATAACATACAAAGGAAAATGATTTCAGTTGTGTTAGTCTGCCTTTAACTTACCCTTTGGAGCAACATGAATGTTTTGACCAGCTTTAAAGGTCAGTTCATCGTTCCCCTGTCCAGTGAAGTCATACTTAGCCTGGGCCACAAAATGATCCTCAACACCACTAGCCCAACTAGGGGCTATTCCTGTAACAGACAGATGAGAGACTAAGTTAAACTGAGTTGGACATGTGATTTCCAACAATGTGGCATTTTGACAAGTGCAGACTCAGACAAGCCTGTGCAGCCACCTGTTAAGCTTAGAAACCCCAAATGATGTTAGGCCAGTAGCTTAACACTCATAGATTATTCAAGCGACTGGCAAAGGCTCTGATCAGACTGCATGTATGGGCATGCTGATCTGAGCCTTTGATGGTTGCACATACCACATTGTCGGTAATCTCATGTTGGGGCTCAACTCTGCATGCTGGGTGTAAAATTTTGCATGCTTTTTTGCTGTCTGCTAATTTTTCAAAGATTTTTGTGAATACCATCAGTGTCGAACAGTATGGAACCAGATCAGATTTGGCATTTTTTCTGACCTGATTTGGGTCCAAACTGTTTGCAAAGGTTTTCAACAGACAACAAAAGTGGCCACCAACATGATAAGTTAGAGCATCAATCATCATTGTTGTGTGATATCTTCTTTCTAGATTTTCCAGAAAATACAAAAGCCTGGCATACAGCACTAAGCATGCATATTAATTTTATCCCCCAAAAAGTAAATTGTCAAATTTTATGCAATGTTTTTATTGAAAATTTTTAATATTTGGGGATACTGCCTGTGACTGATACATTATATCAAGCCCCGGCAGTCACAATTATAAAAGCAGGACATTAGTTAATAGTGCGTAACAAAAAATTAATTTTCTTATTTCTCAACCAAAACATATGTTTGGGGGAATTCAAAAGCACCGTCTCAATGAGACAGTTCTTTTGAGCACCCAAAACGTATGTTAAACTGATGGGTAAGAAAATATTTACATTTTTACGCTGAAAAATTTTGCATATCTAAACCTGTCCTTTAACATGAAAATGATAAGTCTGTGACCTTGACCTCAAAGTCAAGACCCAGGGTGGGGATGAACTTAAGACCTATTTCTACCATCAGGACCAACATGAACGAGTTCCATTAAAGGGTCTTCATACTACAAATTCTAACACAACTTTAACCAAAAACTTTGAACAAGGTTGGGACAGAAAGACAAAAGAAAAAACAAATGATCGAACATACATACATACATACGAAAGGAAAGGTGAAAACACTCTACCCCATAAGAAGAATGCTTTTATACAAATGCACTATCAAATGAGCCAGTGCATGAGATTTCCAACAATGTGAAATATGCGACCAGCAAAGCCTCAGATCAGCCTGCGCATATGTGCAGTCTGATCAGAGCCTTTGCTAGTCGCTTGAATATTCTAGGAGTGTTAAGCTACTGACTGAACACCATTTTGAGTTTCTAAGCTTAAAAGGAGCTGCACAGGCTCGCCTGAGTCTACACTTGTCAAAATGCCACATTGTTAGAAATCACATGTCACGGCTCAAATAAAATTATCTCATGGGCTGACCCACACATGTTAGACGTCACATGCAGCTAAATTTTAGCCTATATGTAATAAGTCCTCTGACCCCTGTGTACTTACCCATTTGCCCAAAGGCCTTTGAAAGGAACTTCCAGATAAGCCAAGGTCCACCCATGATGATAGCAAAGAACATAAGAACAGGCCAGCTACTTTTCCCACCACCGGGTCCTGAAGCTTGAGACACCTGCACTGCATCACCCGCTTTCGTCCAGGCATCCTCAGCAAAACCTCGTGGCCGCAATCTTACCAGCTCCAGAAACTTTCTGTACACATATCTCAATGTCCGAAATAGAGCAAAGGCAGAAAATATTTGAGCAAACTGCATTTTCATTCGACTAAAATTGTCTGCCACTCCTATCACAGCTCTATAAGAATTATAAACAGCTTGGAATGTTGAGTCTAGCATCATGCTAACAGATGAAAAGGCACCGACAATACTCTCAATTGACTGAAACGCGGGTCGAGAACTTTCCTCTGCTTGTCTAGCAAACGAGCTATATGAATCCCCCTGTCCATAGCCAAATCTGTTGTAGCCATATCCTCCGTAATTCCCATAACCTCCTCCTCCATACATGCTACTGTATGGACTACTGTACATTCCACCAAATGAGCTGTATGGACTGCTGTATCCACCATAACTTGGAGAGTAGGAAGAGTAACCACTCTGTAGAGAAGGCCTCGTTGGTACAGGAGGAGTATCACCTCCTCCTACCATAGGAGCAGCTGTAGGTCCAGGAATGATTGTCCCTAAACCAGTTGTGGGACCACTGAAAATAAAAAAGATAGCCTCTAAGCTTTTTACCCTTCACTCCATTATAGCGCCTTTGGAATACTATATATGAGCCACGATCTGCGAAAAACAGCCTTACTGACGAAGTTGTCAAAATTTAGTTAATTACACACACTTAATCTACGAAGTGTTAAGAAGTTATCCCGCAAATTTTATGAAGTTATCTCCATTATTCATGGAAATGTGGTCTTTTGCAACTAAACAATGACTAAACATATATTAACGTGCAACATCGGAAACGTCATGACGTCAAAAGTTAATTTCCCGATTTAGGGGTTAGTCGGATGCATGAAAAACATGCTAGTTCTTTCTCACATACTTTTTTTAATTATCCTTAGCATGTTTGCAATGGAATTTGCAGAAAAGTTGACACTGATTCATTTTTGCCTGAAGTTTGCATGCTCTTAAAACGACTGACCATACTTTAAAAATTCTGACAGTTGCTAAGGTAAAGTTGTTGCCATGAAAACATATGGCATGATGCCAAAGAAGTTTAATCAGAAATAATTGCAAGTTGTATTCTACTGTCCACCTGAATAGGTTTTAAGGTAATATAGAAACATGTTAAATTTCTTCATTTTTGGTGTTTTTCAAATGATTTTTACATAAAAAGTCCTAAATGTCATTAAAGCAGGTTTTCACAGATCGCGGCTCATATGTATTTGGAAATATTATGGAAAATCAAGCATTTGCTCCAGTGGAGCAAATGTAAATAAAATTAAACGAAAGATAATTATATCTTCTTCTGACAAACAACTAAATTTGAGTGTTAGGAAGCCAAAATTTACATCTTAAAAGAAAACATTTTACAGTTTGGGTCAAACAAACTATTATAATTGGCAAACATATGTCTAATTAGTCTAATCATCTATCTATCTTCTCCAGTCATTTCAATAGGTATGATACATTTTGAATATTAATAATAGTGACAATTAACTAAATGGGATGTTTTATGCACTTTCATAGGCTTTAAACAGAGTGTGGGATGTTTTGTCCGGGGTGGCAGAAATGGCATGGGATGTTTTGCCTTTCTTTCTCTATATATATTCCCCCCCCCCTCGGACATGTGCCCCCCCCCCCCCCCTATGAAAAATGGCATATGAGGACATCTGCCCCCCAAGAAAATTGACATAGGAGGACATGTGCCCCCCAACTGAAAAGATGTAGGACATTTGCCCCCTAATCAAAGTGCATAGCATGGTCATTTGCCCCCTCCCAGTCATCAACACACAGTCAATGAACATTACAAGCTTGATCTGCAATTAGCTGATCAAACTAAATGTACACTGACAACTATTCATAATTAATGACATTATCATAAGAACTTTGTTTTATTAGAACTACTTAAGATTAACTATATACAATAGTTACAATACAATATTTGATAAGCAAACTGTTAAAATTCATTAGCCAAAATAACAATTTTGATAAAAGATTGGAATCAATGAGCACAATAGCAATTAAAATATAAAATATTTAAGAGTTATTGTAGTAAATCAACTCAGAACACTTAAATGTCCGGCTCCCGACACCCTCTTTCGAGTATTATCAGCAGGTGTACTTTGTACACTCTGGGTTGCAGGATGAAAGCCTACAAGTAACCATATCGAAACTACCGTAGGGTTCTATAACCTGCAAAAGGGGTGACTCTCCCTACACATGGGACATCCAGTAAACGTCCAGATCCGAAGGACGATGCACTTATCTAGTGTCATCCCTGCAAATGACACTAGGGAAAGCGTGTTCGGACATCAAAATTTTCCTTGCCCCGAGTGGGGATCGAACCTTGGACCTCTAGCACCAGAGGCAAGTGCCTACCCACTAAGCTACTACGCTTTCTTGTCCGGAGCAGCAAAAATGGTATGGGATGTTTTGTCCGGGGTGACAAAAACTGCATGGGATGATTTGTCCGGGTGGCAAATCGATGCAGGATGTTTTGTCCGGGGTGTCAAAAAATGGCATGGATGTTTTGTCCTACATTCAAAAACAAGTAGTCAATAAATTGTACATGCAGGATTACAGGGTAAAATTCAGAATGGAGCAAACAAGCTTATAGTGACTTATTCTATCGCAACACTGGCATCTGGATGGTTTTCAACAAGAAAACCCTCGTCATTGTGCTCATTAATGACCTTTGATCTGTTTAGACTGTTGATTTTCGGTAGTAAACATGCGCACTTGTTCTCATGTGGCGCATCATCTACCATTTATTTCATGCTAAATTAGTGGCCATTTTAATAATCAACCTGGACATAAACGATGGGGGTGGCCCTTCATCTGGCTGCCTGCAACAGGGTGGTTTTTCCCAGGGTTTCAGAGGAGATGCCATATCATTTATCGTTGTCCACCATATTTTTTATCAGACTGGTCCGATCGGTATGAAACCGGGAAACAATAAAAGCGGGAACCAATTCCCGAGATCCGGGACCAATTAAAGTTTACAATGCTATTTTTAACATGCAAATAGAGTAAAGATTCTCCTCTGGCTATTTTCGGTTTCGAATCGTCTCACTTTTGAATCGTCTCGTGTTTCATAGAATGGTCTATTCCACATGAGAGGGTTCAATTGTGTACACACTCAACCAACCTGCGGTTGTCCTTTGAATCGGTAACAAGACGTTTACCCCCAAAACGTCCCCCCCTCCCCCTGGTCGTTTCCCCCTAGTGGTTTCGCCTCTATTTTCAACCCTAGTCGTTTCGCCCCTATACCCTAGTCGTTTCGCTCCCAATACAATTACCTCCCTAGTCATTTCACCCCCATTTTTTAAAAATTATTTAATTGTCATATAGAGTTCTAAGTGGGTGGATGGATGTACGGACGGACAGATGGGGCGATTAGCAGAGGCTGGATGAATGGGCGGGGGACGTGCTGATTACTGCAGGATACGGGTAGGTGCTAAAATGTCTATTCCCAAAATGTCTATTCCCAAAATGTCTACTATTTAAAAAAAGATAGTGAACACAAAAAAATAAGAATAGCATAATTTTAATATCAAAACAACAACAGAAGACATGTAATCTTTTCAACATTTATCTGAATAATTTCACACAGTTGATAGTTACCGATAACTATAGGCGAAAACTACTCATGGTGTCCAAAAAGTTAGTCAGCTCACCTGAGCCAAAGGCTCACAAGATGAGCTTATAGTATACCTATCGAACTGGCGTCCGTCCGTATGTGCGCCAGAAGTATTCAAAATAATTAAACGACTTCCTAGTAGACTTTTATAGCAAATTTTATGGTGTCCAAAAAGTTAAAGTCAGCTCACTTGAGCCAAAAGCTCGTAAGGTGAACTTATAGTATACCCATTGAACTGAGGTCCGTCCATCTGTCTATCTGTCCATGAAAAATGCTGCATTGACCTAAATCACAATAATGTCCATGGCAGAACACACTTATTTCCAAATACATAAAAAAAATATATCAATTCTTCAACATTAATTCATTTTTACCAAAGGAGTAGACATTTTGGGAATAGACATTTTGGCACAGTAGACATAATGGGAATAGACATTTTGGCACAGTAGACATTATGGGAATAGACATTTTGGGAAAAGACATTTTGGGAATAGACATTTTGGGAATAGACATTGTAGCACTACCCCCAGGATACCACATGCTACCCCAGGATGCTGCAGGATACCTAATAGAAATTTAACGTAAATTAATTTTAAAATAATTAAAATACAAATCTTCAACTTATAAAAAAAATGTTTGCAGATAGTGAAAACCAATGTCACAAAAGGTATTTCATGAAGATTTAATATTTGGGGAAATGCAAAGAGCAAAGAGTACGGACCCTGATCCCACGTCGCCTTGTGTATAGTAGGTAATGTTTCATTGAAGAGGTTTGATATCTTTCTTTAGACTGTAAGAAATCTAATATGATTTTGGAATTTAATTTTATATCGGCGAGCAGCGAAGGCTAAGACGAGCCAGTGCATCTGCACACTCTTGCCAGAGCATTGTCTATTCTTATTACACAAAATATGCTAGCAGATGAAGACTCAGACCAAATATTGGCCAATACAAACAATATCCATCAAACTTGTCGACGAACCATAAGGATATTTAACGACAGCGATAATTGGATTATCAAAGCGTGTGAACGATTATCAATAATCGACTATTGATAGATTGAGTGTTTATTGAATGTCACGTGCCGGCCATGAGCGTCCCCGACAGTGTTTATAACCTCGTACCCATACTTGGTCCTATATATGCTTAGTGCGCCGGGACTACGGCATGCCGTCAATATAACCTAAAATAGTAGTAGTGGTCCGATAGATAACAAACAAACAAAAAAAATGTTTTCTTTCTCTAACTCTGTAGATCATTTTTGTCTTTACAAACAGTGTAGACCCTGATGAAATGTCACATCATCAGTAGGCGGCATCTGGGTCTTCACCGTTTGCAAAAGTACGCATTAAGGAGTCATCAGTATCTCGAAGTCAATTCATTCGAGTCAATACAGAGGTTTAATATTGTGAAATTAAACGGGCCAGTTTAGAATAACGTGTGAATAATGCTCACTCAGACTAGCCTGCACCTATGCGCAGTCTCGTCAGAGCATTTGCTCGCAATACATACATACAGTAAGGACGTAGATGATAATTCAGGCAAAATCAATATACATCCCTGGCAAAAATAACACTTCTAGACCCAGAAGATAGCCGCTTTGCGTTTTCTCATGAGTCTATTTAGGAAAATGGAAAGTTCTTAAGACGCATTTTTGGTAGCATTCCACAATCGGGGTGCAGTACACAAAAACTGCTGGTAGCCGCTGGATTATGCATTTGCGTACAGTTCAGATCTAGATATATAGGAAGGAGTAAGATTATTAAGCGTGCTGACGTAGCTACCTAGTAGGTTTATATGTTTTTTTTTTTGTTTTAAAATTATTTATTTTCATGCATTAATTATCATAAAATGATTATTAACGTCAATGCAAAAAAGGATAAATCATTAATGTCAATGCAAAAATGTATAAAAGTTTTGGTCTTGTCCAACCCAACTCATCGAGACGTTTTTTTTGAGCACCCAAAACACATGTTCAAACCCCTGGGGGCACATCCCTAGACACAGAAATAATATTAACAATAGATGCTGCCCTCAAGTTGTTGCTTCCGTCCAGACTCAAGATTTGTATCGTATATTAGCAATAGATGTAAAAGCTATGTAGGTATTTAAAAACTCGCCCAAGAGATTTCTGTATAGGTCGCGCCAATGTGAATTGATCCCTTGATTTTATTTCCGGATCTCGGAAATAAGGTTCGGCTTTTATGTCTCTGGGGAGTTCACAAACATTAGTGAACAAGTCTATCAGACAGGTGCCCGTACGTCATATCCGGTAAATTTGTTGTAACTGGAGATTTGCGATGCTTCACGATTTTTAACAGTAAAAACCTGAAAACTTCATAGTCCTTTCAAGAAATCACATAAATATTTTTCGTAAGCTTACATAAATCCCGTAACTTTTTTTGATATTATTATCAGCAGACAACAAAAGTTGCTTCTAACGAGAAAAGAGTTTGAAACGTGAGTAAGCTAATTTCGCCAATAATGAAATTCGCCAATTGAACATTCCCACTAGGGTCACTACCGGTATCTTCGGACAGTGGGGTATCTTCGGACACTTCAGCTTTTCTTTCCTGACACAAATGCGGTTCAGTGACATCAATCAGGCGCTAATTGTCCAAAATAACCAATAAAATACCTGTTTGCAACTAGCTGTATATCTTTTGTAGCATGTATATAAGACCTTATTTGATTGGATGAAAATCCAATACTTAAACAGCAACCATTTTGGCGAGAAAATAAATTAAACCAATTCCGAGAGGCACCAAGGGGGTGCATATTAAAACATTGCTTAAACCAGAATCAAGGTCAAGGTCGTCTGAGGCGCGGTTTCCCAGCGAATTTGAAGGGGGATAGAAATTATTCTTCTACAACTTCTAGACGGCAAAGAGAATCAGCACTTGGCAGAAATGTCACTTACTGTCCCAGAATCAAACCTTCACTAAAATCCAAAGCTAGCCTGTCCAGATTAGGATGATTAGTTGATTTTTACTGTCATCAAATGCAAACCGGAAGTAAACAAATATGCACTTCCGGAACCAACAACTTTCATTTCCTGGTTGTGAATATCCTACTCTCATCCTCTATATTGGAGTATTGCTATCAACAACAGCTCTGCCGCAGACATATTATGATCCATCTACACATGTACACAGAAACAGGATCCTCCTGTCAGGTGATTGCCACCCAAACCCAGGCCCTAACTACAAATTTCCCTGTGGTGTCTGTGAAAAACCATGCAAGTCCAACCAAAACTGCATTGCCTGTGACTCATGTGACACTTGGTTTCACGTCAAATGTATGAACATGCCATTACCAGTCTTCAAAGGAACACACAACGTCAGCTGGATCTGCTTCCAATGCGGAGTACCAAACTTTTCAACCTCTCTGTTTGATACTGTACTAGCTGAGTCATTACCTACTAGAAATTCCTTCAGCAGCATCGAAGAGGCAGCACCCAGCCCCCCAGCTTCTAACAGCTCACGGGTCTTCCAGTCACCCAGCTCTACTGGATCATCATACTGTTCATCCTTTGAAAGCCAAATCGGTTCACCTCTCCACACATCGTCCCCAAACAGAGGGAACCCCAGACCCCCTCTACAGAATACAATGCGCATCCTTGTTATCAACTTCCAGAGTATCAGAGCAAAAAAGACCCCATTCTGGCTTCTCTTAACGGAGTGCAACCCTGATATAATAATAGGAAGTGAAACATGGCTGTCTCCTGGTATCTATGAGCGTGAGATCCTCCCATGTGGCTACCACATAGTGGCACGCAAAGACAGAAAGGGGAGCCCCCATGGGGGTGTGTTGATTGCTACCAAAGACACAATTAATGGCACAGAAATTGACATGGATACTGATACAGAGTTCACAGCAGCATCGTTTGAATGTCCTGGAAAACACACACTTATCATCGGTGCACTATATAGACCCCCAAATGGTGAGGCCCAGCAGGAGTATGCCGAAGAAATATGTTCCAATATCAGAAGCCTCTACCAGTCACACCCAAGATCTACCATTTGGATAGCCGGCGATGCCAATCTCCCAGACATTGACTGGGAAAAGAATACAGTTAATGGTCACAGCAATCCCAGCAGCTTAAATCAACTGTTTTTAGACACAGTATATGACAATGGATCAGAGCAAATGGTGAAGTTCCCAACAAGAGAAAGGAACACACTGGATGTCTTCATAACAAATAGGCCCTCACTTATCCAGAAATGCAAACCAGTCCCAGGGGTAAGTGACCACGACATAGTCTTTGTTGAGAGCAACATTTCAGCCACCCGCAGTAAACCACCAAGCGTGGAAGCGTGCTAATTATGTCGGCATGAAGGAGAGTGTCAATCTCGCATCAGCTTCATTCGTGGCAAAGAATAAGACGTCGACAGATATAAATCAATTATGGGGTGACTTTAAGGATATGTGTCATCAAGCCATCACAGACAATGTCCCCACCAAAATGACTTCGACCAGATTCAGCCAACCATGGATCAACCGGAATGCCAAAAGACTCTCCAGACGCAAGAAAAAAGCCTATCGTAGAGCTCAACAAACTAATTCCCATGAGGACATCGAGAAATACAAGAACCTCCAGAAAGAGACCCAGTTCTACTGTAGGGAAGCCTACAACAACTATGTTGAAGACCTTGTCTCTGGAGATGACAGCAACCCAAAGAAGCTATGGTCCTTCATTAAAGCAAAGAAATGTGATAGTAGCGGCATCTCCCCATTGAGAAGAGACGGTGTCGCTCATAGCGACCCCCAGGTCAAAGCTAACATCCTCAACGACCAGTTTGCCGGTGCTTTCACAGAGGAAGATACATCCTCCCTACCGTCACTAGGACCCAGCCCATTTCCTGATGTCCCAGCCTTCGAGATCGGCACAGCAGGAGTGAAGAAACTGCTACGGGGGCTAAAACCTCACAAAGCTTCAGGACCAGACAACATACCAACCAGGTTCCTCAAAGAGGCTGCTAATGAATTAGCTCCTGCTCTATGCCTGATTCTTACAGCTTCTCTAAATCAGGGTTATGTTCCTGATGACTGGAAGACGGCAGATGTCACTCCTATCTTCAAGAAAGGTGACCGCAGCACACCGGCCAATTACAGACCAATCTCGTTAACAGCTGTTTGTTGCAAGGTGATGGAGCACATACTTCACAGCCAAGTAATGAAGCACCTCGACCTCCACAACATACTCTCGGATAACCAACATGGTTTCCGCAAGAAACGATCATGTGAGAGTCAACTCATCTTAACAATCCAAGACCTAGCCTCAGGCATAGAAGATGGTGAACAAATTGATGCAATACTACTGGACTTCAGTAAGGCCTTTGACAAGGTTCCCCATCAACGCCTCCTGCTGAAGCTCCAGCACTACGGGATCAGAGGCCAACTTCTTTCCTGGATTGAAAGCTTCCTAACTGGCAGGAGCCAGAAGGTCCTTGTGGAAGGGAAAACATCATCATATGTTCCTGTTGTATCTGGAGTTCCTCAGGGCACTGTTCTCGGCCCGATGCTATTCCTCATCTACATCAATGACCTCCCGAAGAATGTCACCTCAACCACCAGGCTTTTTGCGGATGACAGACCCTATACAGAAGAATTAGGACTACAGAAGATCACCGCATACTACAGGAAGACCTCAATCGTCTAGAGACCTGGGAAAGAGATTGGCAGATGTCCTTCAACCCGTTGAAGTGTGAGGTCATCAGGATCAGCAAAAAGAGGACTCAGATAACTGGCTCTTATACCATCCATGGTCACCAACTCGCCACTGTCAAATCCGGGAAGTACCTTGGCGTCACCCTTACAGACAACCTCTCATGGAATGCCCATGTAGACCAAGTTACAAAGAAGGCCAATAACAGTCTAGCTTTCCTGAGAAGAAACCTGTACAACTGCCCAAGCCACACCAAAGCGCAGAGCTACCAAACCTTGGTCAGGCCCATCCTGGAATATGCTTCATCAGCCTGGGATCCCTACACACAGTCCAGCATCAACAAGTTGGAAGGTGTCCAACGCCGCGCTGCAAGATTCGTCACACTCCATGCGCTACCTACAACCATTCTGTAGAACCGACGCCTATCGGTGCTCCTTCTTTCCATCGGGGATACGCCTTTGGAACCAGCTACCAGAGTTTGTCGTCACAGCGCCAACCTTGGAGACCTTCAAGGGAGGGCTGCCCGGTCACTACTAGATATAACTGAGGAATGTTTTTATCCGTTTTTATAATGCTTTTACCAGTTTTTAACCACGCCTCAGATGCACCTTGTAAATATTCAGTGGGATAATGCTCCAGAGAGGGCCCTGCACTTAACGGGAGAAGAAGAAGAAGAAATAACTGCATACCGATTATTTATGTATCAGTTGTGTCTTAGATATATTTATGTAAACTAAAATATTTAGTTTTCAGTTTATATTTGAGTCAGATGGCAATTATGAGATGAAATCTAGCTGTCCGAAGATACCAGACTATTGGCAAATCACATACCGGTACAATCGGACACATATTTTTGTTCCCCCGAGAGTGCTTCACCAGTGTATGAAGGTGGCCATGTGTTATTTTTCATGTGCATCCTAGCCTTAATGTATGCTGGAGCTGTATACCAAATTCGTCATGTGTTTCAATAACAAGAAACATTATTAATAATGCTCATTTACCCCAATGCATATGATTTTTAGGGTTATCCTGAGGACAGACCTGGGGTAATCGTAATCAGTAATTGTAATTATCTGTAATTAAATACAATTTTCAAAGTAATCAAATGTAATTGTAATCATATATTTTTTCAAATACATGTAATGTAATTGTAATGATTACTGAAAATATTTTAGCTGTAATTATGATTACTTTCAAATACTTTTCAAATACATTTGGCTATTTACTTAGAAAATTTGCCCAACACAAGAAACAAAATGATGACTAATGGTAATATTTTAAATCAGATCTATGAATGAGAAAAAGTAAACAGGATAAATAAAACATATTGACTTTTGTGGACAATAAAAGTAGCACACTTTAAAATACTTAGTCAGTTTCAGACTTACCATGGTGTTTAAGATTATTTGCATTTTGTATAAAAATTAAAAAACAAACTTTTTTTATTCAAAATTAAAATTTAAAAAATATGGCAATAGACAACTTAACATGGAATAAGGTACATTTTCTCCCAAAATTTAATCTTGACAGCATTTCTGTTTCTCCTATTTGCTGGAGGCCTTTAAAGAAATTTTGAGAAACAAAACTAGTTCTGTTCCTATGTAAATTCATAAAATCCAGACTATAAAAAGAAGACTACTCCAAGGTTTTAAATCTTTTGTTATTGAATATTGCTAGCTCATGTGAAAAGGTACTTATGACCTTCTTAAAAGCTACCTGTATATATGTGCAAACTGGACAAAGTTTATTACACAAAAGTACATTTTCTTGTGGACTGGCTAAATAACTGTTTTTCATCCAATAGTGAGTTGCAAGTGTTTATTTCCATCATATCATTAAATCAATGCACAATGGTAGCACTAGTTTTTGTTTGATTTGATTCTTTACGTCCCATCAACAATCTTTCAGTTAAACAGGGACGGGTCTTCCTGGGTTGAACCAGTACTAAGCTAGGATAAATGTGTCTTGCTCAAGGACCACAACACAGTGACGCCGGTGAGGCTCGAACCCGCGGCCCCTCGGTCTCCAGTCAAGCACTCTACCACTGAGCCACTGCGCTCCCACAGCACTAGTTTTGAGCCATTTTGTATTCCCACCAGAATATTCAGGAAATACATGTATCAAGGCTAAATGTAGAATGTTTATTCAGCTTAGCATGCTAAGTTTTTAGGCTTGAAAGATGTTCCCTCAAAGATGACACATTTGAAAAACTTATGATGATTCGAAATGTATTCAGCAAAGTAACAATTTAAAAATAGCTGACTGAGCAAAAGGTTGCAGTTGTCTAACAGACAATTTCCATTTTACATACTTTATAAATCTATCTTGCAATGTGGTACTGTATAGTGAAATAGATCTATAAAGCATGTAGGCAGATATAATCAGTGATTTTGTTACCTGCGCATCCTGCATCTTTTGCGCATAATCTTGTCTCTGGGATGCAAAGTTTTAATTTCAGCGAGTCCAGGATGCAATAGTAATTAGTATTGTAGACTTGTCATTAAAAATAGTGTTCTGGACTCATAAGTTTGCAGTTGGACTCATTGATATGGGAAACAGCAAGTCCAAGGACCCATATCAGACATAAGCCCAAAATTGTAAACGAATCACTGTTTAATGTATGATGTATAAAACTTTAAAACCTGTGCATAGTGTATATATATTTGTTTAACTTAAATAAGAACTTGAATAAAATTTCATAGCTAATTATTTCTCATTTATTTAAGAAATAACAGTATAGGACATGGCTTTATATATAACTTCAAAGACCCTATCCATCTTTATAATGTCAAATGTGAGTACTATATAGCATTGCAACTTTACATAAAAACTTCGAAAGTAATTAGTAATGTATTTGATTACATTTCTAAAGTAATTGTAATTGTAATCATTACATTTCTACAGGTCCTGTAATTGTAATGTAATTGTAATCATTTATAAGTCAAAGTAATTGTAATGTATTTGAATACTTTTCAAAGTATTTGGCCCCAGGTCTGCCTGAGGATCGGTTGATATTATAAGGTTGTCATAATTAAACTTTGCAGTGCGTAGCCCCCTCTCCCTTTCCCACCCAGCAGCAGCTGAAACTTTTTATAAAATATAAAGCAGAAGAATGACATTTCATGTATGCAAAGTGATGACTCAGGTGACAGGTCAGCAGGTGCATCCGCACACTCGAAGCCCACAGTCCTTTAACAGGAATATCACTGACTCTATATTGAACTGTGGTTTTAAGTACTGAGTGCAAAGACATGCACGGATCTAGGAATTTTTGCCAGGGGGTGGGTCCAGGCCCGACTGTCAGAAAACAGCTCTTCATTTTTAGTCCTCAACATTGTACATGATTCTCCAAGAGATCCGGACCCGCCACTCTCCCTCTGGATCCGCGCATGAAAGCGAAGACTGACCTGTTCAGTTTCCCTAAGTGAGCTGTATATTTGTTGATGCTCTGGCCCAGAGGGGTTCAACTATAATAAAGTGTGCGAATAGACTCATAATTTGCGCCAGCACACGAGATTTTTGTAAGCCTTATCATCGTATATATATGCGCAAATGTCTTCTATAAACGTCCATACGGGACTAGAGCCTGAGGTTATAAAACTTTTTTTCATACTCAACCCAGCTGAGCATGAAACTTATCAAGCTCATAAATGTTAAATTTTAAAATGCCAACAATCGTTGGCATTTTAACATTTTTTAGCATTATATATATACAACAGCTTAGAGACTTAAAGCAATGACCTTCTTTATTTGTCGGTAGTTTAGTTTTTATTAGCAGTTGAAATTTCTTGCATAGTTGAGTTGAGTACGAAAAAAGTTTTAAAAACTTTGAGCTAGAGGTCTAAATTTTGATCTGAGTTTTCAATCTTCACCAATATGCTTTATTCATACGAGCCGAAACTGATCAAGAGTCTCTGGCGAGTCTGCATATTAGCTAGCGCAGGCTTGTCCGAGCCTCCGTTGGTCAATGGCCATGGGATAGGTAACAAAATATTGTGTACTGGCTCAATTAGAACATAAATGCCAGTGGCAAATTGTTCCAAACATCCTAAAGGCTCGAGGAAGGCTTTTAGAATTGTTAAAATGATAAAACGTGGCATTTGATTTATTAAAAGGTATGTGTTACATATTATATTAAATTTTGGCCTCATTTAAAACCTGTGATTGCCATATTTTGGAAATGTATAGGACTTTTAAAAGTGGTCATTTTTACAACCGAGAACAGTGATGGTAACTGTAATGAATTTCTACAGTTGTTTGTTCAATCATTGGTATCAAATTGACCAAAATCAATTAACATGCACCCTCCCCCGCTTAAAATATTAAAGATTCAAGAAGCATATCACGTGTGGCATTAGCCCCGAAACACAAGTACGGACAATGGCCAGGAACTAACTATACATGAAGAAAATGAAGTTATGCATATACAAACAAATTTTATCTCTCGTTCTCATACGGTCAAGAGGGGACCCATTATAAAGTCGAGCCACATATGACGGTATGCCTACTAGCTAAATGTGGAAAAAAATCGAGCGAGTCGCTGTAAACTTGAGGGTAAAGTTTGTTAGTAAAATCTCGGACCCAATAAACACCGTTTATACTGGGTCCGAGGTAAAATATCCAGAATCGTTTTCTCAAGCATACAAAGGCTTAATGTTAGTGTAGCACTCTTTGTAATTCATACTAACTATTGTTTTGGGCAGATTATGCTATTGTCCGATCGTACCATCATGGGTGTCCGAAGGTACCAGACCCTGTCCGAAGATACCATACACACGTCGGAACATTACTATTGGTCTGTATTTATAGTAAATAATTATATTCTGGACTCCGGCTTAGTGTAAACTGTTACATGAAACATTGGTCTATTCAACCAAGAAGTTTTCCACAGTGTCAGGTTAACCATGAAACCGCTATAAGCTGGGAACCGTTAAGGTGTCCGAAGGTACCGGTAATGACCCTATTTTTTTCACTTGTGTAACGTCACAGGCTCACTCTGAAAAGGGGATTTTCCATGGGTTTAGTTGTTAAGCAGTAAGAAAATGCTTATCTTAGTGGTTTTAAAAATAACAGTCACTAACCTGCATCAATGATTTCTTGCTATTTTCACTAATTCTTTTTAACCCCCAATCTTTAAATCATGATCCTGATATATTTTATTAATTGAACATATCGCTTTCTCCATCTTCATTCCTGTTGACATCCTCACAACGGAGGTAAGAAAACTCAGTGATGATGCAACCCGATCTCCAGAATTGGTATGAATCAGCCGTTAATTTTGCTGCACTATCATGTGACGCTGCTGATGACGTCACATGGGTACATACAGCTTCCAACACCTTTCTGCACAGATAAATGAAGCTTTTTGATTATTTTTATGTTTAAACTGTGGCGTGTATGATACCATATCACCAAAAGAGTTTATAGACTTTTTTCTGTTTAAAAGTAATTGATAACTTCAATATTTCAAAAATAAACGTCAAATTTGATTATCAATTTATAGCTCCATTTTAGAAACATCTCCATAATTTACCTTCCATTACTGATATTGACTACATACACTGGCAGTCATGTGGGGAAGACGTTTTGATGTACATCATGGCAGGAGATATGCTGTCATGTGATCGAGAATGTCTTAAAAATTTACCTCAACGTCACTTGCACAATAGATCTACAAAAGACATGTGATATAAGGGTAACTTATGCATAATCTTTCATTTGTGTATGCCTTTAGCTTCTTCCAACAAAACTGGAAGTAAAAAAGTCGAAACTTTGAAAGGCCCAAGACGTTGAATTTTATTACTTGACTATAGTAATCAGGGTGGGTGGGGTATGTCGGTATTTTTAAAGGGATGTAATTTTGAGCATTCCGAACTGTTAATTCATTTCTAATCTTTCAATGATGAATGTGCAATCGTGAAAGAAGCAAATCTGTTGAGTCAGGAATCAAAACTATTGCGTGTTAACTTGCAGCTGAATTTGTGTCCTTCAAAATCAACCACCCCTAGCTGTCTTAAAACGGATACTTTTTCAATACCTTAAAGTAAATTTACAACCATGATTTTTTTAGGACACACTACAAGGTGGTCAGACTATGATATGCAATAACAATTATCTTGCTGACTTTCTCAGGGTTTGTGAAATAAAGGCTTTAATCTGGGTGATGCGTTTTCAAAGTCCTAAAGTATATATCAATCTTTCACCTGCAATGGCTTGATGTATCCCTAAAGTACATAAAAGAAAGCTTATGTCTACTTTTTCATTTACTGTCTCTGTGTGGTAGCACCCCAATGAACCTAGGGAGTTCAAATCAATCTGAATTTGAATTGAATATAGAAAAAAAACATGACTGAAATATTTTTGATTACAATAAATTAAATCATAGAAGATTCACAATAATTTATGTTTATTGAATGAAAAAAAATCGGTTTGTCTCATAACATCTATTGATTTTTTATCTATTCAACCCTTTATGAGGCCTTTTTTTCATGTCAACAAGAGTTGTTGAACTAAGATTACTATTTTCAAGAAGGGGGAAAAACAGATACACAAACAAATCAAAGTTTTCTAAAATTAAATAACATATTTTGATGGTCTAAGGTTTCACACATTAATCACTACATAAGGTTGAAATTTTATGATAAAATCATTTTCTGGTCGGGTTATATTTGGTTTTGCTATCCTCAGAGCATATCTGCTTACGTTGGCGAAAACTGATTATCCCAGTATACAGCTGCCATCTCTTTTGCTTCATTTCAGACTTTGACAGTGCATTTTTCAAAGAATAATTTCAGGAATACCATCAAGCACACTGTAAGTTTTTTATAGCCTCTTAGTCTTTTGAAAACCATGTAAAACTCCTAGGCAGCAATTATTAAAAGCTATTCATTTTCTTTTTTAATCAGATACAGATGTGATCACAACTGTATCCAGTTCTTGTTTGGGAAACAGATATGATATAAGAAGTTATGGGCACCGGTTCGAGTGTTCAGCCAAAGCAAGGGGTATTAGCCAATCCCCGCGTTGTCTACGCAGATCAGCTGGCCAAGAAATCGAAGAAAAAGGTATATTTAATTATTTACCCTTTCTTAACCAGTGGACTCTTCCAATCCAATCAAAATGATGTCTGCTTATTACGGTATGTCTGCTGCATATCCTCAAATGCCCTACAGAATACTTTTATAATTGTAGCAAACAGATGAACCCTGATCAGACTGCTCCTGAGGGATGTCTGATCTGGGTCCATATTGTTTGCAATATAAGCTACCAAAGTACAAAAGTAGAAGAGAGAGCAGATGGCAATTGTTGTAAATGATCGGATTAGGGTTAACCCATAAAGCCCCACCTATAATTTGCAGGAGACGACAATTTCAAATTATGACGCTTTTTCAAAAATAACAAATAAGGTATGATATTTCATGAGAATCGTCTGGCAGACCATTCTCATGAAATTTCATACCTTATTTTTTTTGAAAATTAGGAAAGATTTCGTAAAATTTGTCGTCCGCTGCAGGGTTAATACTTTTTGGATTGTCCCATATATATTATAAAGGACCACAATTCCGAATTCTCACTATAATTAATATTTGTGTTTCTAAATAAAAAGTAATTTTATTCTCGAGAACAGTGAATTAGTGATGCAGCATTCTGCCTCATTTCATGGAGGTCTACACTGTTTGCCAAAGTACCTGTTCACAGGTTACATGTTATAAAAAGTGATATGACCACACATTTGATGACATTATAAAACAGTTTTTCACATTTTAGAATGTATCTATCGTCATAGGAACATTTGTGACAATGGTACACTTTCTCTTGAAATTTCTTATTTTAAGTCTAAATTCCTGGTTAAAACCAGAATTTAATTGTGGTCATTTCATATGAAATTTATGAAAGACCTACAGGTAGAGCTTGTTTCATATTTTGGTAGATGTCTCTAGTTGCTTGCCAAAAAGCCTAGACAAACAGTGCAGACCCAGATCAAGGTCTTCCCTGTTTGCTATTCTGTTCAGCATTTTGTGAATTCATGCCCTGATAACCAACATTTTACTATACCCTGCTCAAAATCGTAGCATGTCCATCCTTCCGTCTTTCGCCAACATTTGGAGGTTTTTGTTGAATAACTAGCTTTTGTCTGTTTTAATCAAATTACCACACTTTTATCATTAGACAATGCATGTTCGGTAGGGAAAATGGAGCTGAATGGTCAGTATTGCAAGAGTTATGCCACTTTGTAATTCTAACAGTAAATGTAGTTGTGTTTGCAATATGGCTAACGTGCATACTTAGTGAAATCAACTCCTCCTACAGCCTTCAGCGTGTCCTTTTAACACTATGTTACAGCCATATTGAAGATGTGCATGAAGAAGTTTAATGACGAAGAAATAATTTTTGATAAATTTACAGCATTTTTAACTTAGCCATTTTTGGACCATTCCATAAAATGATGGTTAACAGTGTACACTTTGTGAAATCAATTCCTTGTCCTTAAAGCTTTAAGTTAATCCTTTCAATATTTTGTACTCTGTAAGTATGTTACAGACATATTGAAAATGTGCATGAAGTAGTTTGGTGCAGAATATTTATTTTTTTGACAAATTTATATTATTTTTTGAACTTTAATAGCCAATTTTTTAATCAATGCAGTGCATACCTTGTTTCAATTGTTTACCTTTCAGTTTACATGGCAGGACTAAGGTTTTGAATGTAACAGACTCAGTTCCTTGTCATTATTTATCTTTAACTTAACATAAGGCCAGAAAAAAAAATACTTGTGTTTAGGGTAACCCAACCCTACCTAAATTTACTGGTGAAACATGTTCTTTTCAGTATTTCTGGAAAAAATATAATTTTATGCATTTTAAAAGGCAAAATGCCTTTAAAAATGCATAAAATTGTATTTTTTTTTCAAAAAAAAAAATAAAAAATTAAAAATGATATGTGTGCCTATAAAGGCTTTAAGCTAATTTAAGAAGGAACATACTGTTGTGGGTGGTATACTGAAAGCCTTGCTTGCAGCCCAATTCTTTGTTTGAGAACAAAAAGAGGAAAGCACAAGTGGTTGCAATTTTATAAAATTTACTGTAAGATTAAATGACTACTAGTACTTTAACCCATATAAGCCAAATGGAATTTCCTACTATTTTCATTTGGACCAGTCGATTTTTGTTCTAAGGGTTGCTGGGTGGCATATTCATTTTTATCTAAAAATTAATAAAACATACTGTAAGCAAACAGTAGAGACCCTGATCAGACGCCACATTCTGCGGCGTCTGATCTGGGTCTGCATTGTTTGCACATGTCCCACAAAAAGGACGCTAGGCTTATATGGGTTAATAATATCATCAATTTATTCTCTTATTTATGTTTTATAAGCTAGGCTTATATAGGTTATTAAGATCGTCAATTTATTCTCTTATTTGAGCCAGTGCATGAGATTTCCAACAATGTGGTATGTGCGACCAGCAAAGCCCCAGGTCAGCCTGCGCATACGCGCAGTCTGATCAGAGTCTTTGCTAGTCTCTTGAGTATACTATGATTGTTAAACTACTGACTGATCACCATTTGGAGCTTCTAAGCTTAAAAGGAGGCTGCAGAGGCCTCAGTCTACACTTGTCAAATTGTTGGAAATCTCATGACGCGGCTCAATTATTTTATGTTTTATTGTAGGAATATGTTATAGATGCGCCAGTATTGATTGACCTGAACCATGGTTCAATAAGATACCGCTACGCCGAAGGGGAAAATGAATCCAAGAATAAATCAAAGAAAGTGGAAATACCTTTTGAAGGGGAGGAGAAACAGAAGAAAGGACATTATTTTTATCACCCAAGGTTGAATGATTTCAGTGAAAGTTAGTAAATTTTCATCCAACGGTAAATGTTCTAAAATTTCGAACAGTTTTCTCTTTCTGTTCTTATATTAAAATGTTGGTTATCAGGGCTGGCTTTCACAATGTGCATGTCAGAATAGCAAACAGAGAAGACGCTGATCAGACTGCTTCTTCAGAAGCAGTCTGATCTGGGTCTGCACTGCTTGTCTAGACATTTTTGTAGCCAACAGTTCAACTAGTGTTTGAAATTTTAGAACATATACCTACTCATGTAAACTCAAACTCGACTAGTCTTTTTTGAGTTGTGAGTGCTTTGAATTGAAAAGAGCTGATTTGGAATACTACATAACCAAAATTATATCGTTTGCATTTTTTTCCATCAAAAGATTTATGTTGTTGGTACTTTGATAATGTGTCACTGAGCACTTAAAAGAACTGTCTCACTAATACCGGTATGGGTGTTTTATGTAACCTGATATAAAAGCCTCTCAAAAGATATTGTGTGGGTACTTAAAAGAACCAGCTCACTTCAAGTTAGATGCTTGTTATATACACCTAAAATCTTATGAACACAGAGCTGAAGCCTCACAAAAGATACCGTAAAAATACATAAAAGAATCCTCACTAAGACTGTTCTTTGATGTACCCACATGAATTCTTTCATAAGAAATTAGTATTTTTATGCACTTCTCTTCCCATTTTTTTATCCTTTTAACCTGTATCATTCCAGTTGTAAGCATGTATTTTCAATCAGAATGGAAAACAATGTTGATCCTGATCAGATGGCTTCATCAGAAGCCAGCTGATCTGGATCTACAGTGTTTTTAATAATGTTTAAATCAGGTTCAGCAGGACGATGGTTTAGTTCCTTGATCTGGATCCAATGCACCATTATCCTTTTTGTACTGATGGATTTTCTATACTTAGTGATAGTCAATGGAAGGGATTTTCCATTATGTTTTTTGAAGGGTCACAGGTCTGAATTTCAAATTTTAACATTTTTTCTGTCTCTGATTGTTTTTATAGTAGCAACGTTTAGAGGGTCATGAAATGCTGCATTTCATCTGGGTCTTCTATGTTGTAAAAAGTAACTGTTTAAGTGTTTCCTGTATAAAAGGCTTTCTGTAGATTTTATTTCTTGTTCTTTGGGATTATAGATTCCATTGTGGAACCTTAAAACTCTTTATAAGAGGATCACTGATGAGGCCTAAATGGCCGGAATTAGCCTGTCTGGCCCAGAAAACTTGCACATCCTACATTTTCAGTTTTTTGGTATATTCTTTACTTCCAAAGGACAATCTTTTATGATATTTGGTTTAAATGAAAAATGAAATTGGGTTCTGGTACACATTAACATTGGAGTTATTTTTACGTTTTTTTTTGCAAATTGTGTTTTGTCTCTGAGCCCATGTGCATGCATACTTGCATGTTTGCATGCAAGAAACTTCAACTTTGGCAAAACTTTCGAAATATTGGACCTTAATCTCCTAGAGCTGTGATATTTCATATGTGTATACCTTGTGGGAAGAGCTTTTCAACTAAACCACAATATATGAGCCGTGACATGTGATTTCCAACAATGAGGCATTTTGACAAGTGAAGACTCAGACGAGCCTGTACAGCCCCCTTTTAAGCTTAGAAAACTTAAATGATGTTCAGACAGTAGCTCTACACTCATAGAATATGCAAGCAACTAGCAAAGGCTCTGATCAGTCTGCATGTATGCGCAGGCTGATCAGAGGCTTTGCTGGTCGCACATACCATGTTGACCTACTTTTGAAAATAAATAAATAATATTTATATAGCTCCTACCTTAATTGCATATGTTTCTAAGTCAGTAGTAAATGAGAAAAAATATATATCTTTAATTATTGGAAACACATTCATATTCACCACATATTTTGTTTGTTGTAAAACGCCCACTGCGCCATAGGTGTTTTGGTATCATACCTCCAATTTATGGTACACTGGAAATTTATTTTCTTATTTCTCAACCAAAACATATGTTGTGTGTACTAAAAAGAACCAACTCAATGAGACGGCTTTTAAGCACCCAAAACAAAACACATGTTTTAACTATTGAGTAAGAAAATAATCTCACTTTTACGTGCTAAAAGTTACTTATCTATGTCATCTCTCTGTTTCAGAAGCAAGAGTAGAAAATGAAGAATCTCATAAGTTTGTATATGTAGTGAAAGGTCCCACAAGTGCTCAGCAAAAGAAAGTATTTTATGTGTATGGGAAAGGCTGGAATGCAAAGGATGGAACAGTGACAAGACCAACAACAACAAAAGAGATGGGCAAGGATCCAACATGGCCGCTCAGGCAACAGCCACATGATGTCTATTATGACCTCACATTTCTTGATCAAGGTAAACAGAACACATGCATGGGTGAAAGTTTTCAGAATTATTCCTGAATTCAGGATTTTGAGGCTGACTTTCTATGGAAAGTCAGCCTCAAAATATTGAATTAGGCAGATTATAATAGCCTTTCTGATATATTTATAGTTTATCCAAAGACAATTAACCATTTAAAACTTAAATATTAATGTTTTGAAGGCATACTGCAAGTTTAAAAATTTGAATTTCAAAAGTTCAGGATTTTGGAAATTTTGAACTTTCACCCATGCACATTGGTCCAGACAAACAAAAGTTTTGAGCATATTTTCATATCCATCAGTTAAAATATTTGTTGATTTTGATTCAAACGCAAAAATGAAATTCTTATTTTTCATCACAAGTAGAGAGGAAGGCAAAGATCAGGAACATAGGTAAAGATAAGCAAAAAAATTCAGCATAAAATTGTAAATATTTTTACTCATCAGTTTTAACATATGTTTTGGATGCTCAAAAGAACCGTCTTATTGAGACAGTTCTTTTGAGTACCCACAACATATGTTTTGGTTGAGAAATAAGAAAATTAAATTTTTGTTGCGCACTCTTAACTAAAGTCCTGATCAGGAATCGATATAATCAAGTACCATACCTGACTCGGAACACCATATTGGAAAGTGACACAAACACAAGCAAAAACAACACACAAGAAAGACATTCCTGCAGGTGATCACAAGGCTGCAAGGAACAGACAAGACAGCATATCAAAGATAAACATGAAACATAAATAACTCTAGGAGATGATTCTTTTGAGCACCAACAGCACATGTTTATTCAGTGCATGTGGTATTGAATTGGTGCATAAGAAAATAATGGCAATTTTATGGACTGACATCAAATTTTGTTAGAATAGACCAATGGATATGAAATGTGTTTATTTTGAGTACATGTAGCAGACAAATTCAATAATGATCATAAGTGTTACAGTAAACAAAAATTGTTAATTTTGTTGTAAATTTGACACAGCATCATTGTGTCCTTAAGTTGGCTTATATTGTACTCTTTGATGCTGCATGAAGTTTATTCATGATCTCGCTTGTACAGTATATAGCATAAAATTCTGTTTTCAACACAGTAATATTTTTTTCAATTTCAGAAGTGAGAGATGAACCTATTCCAGGAATACCAAATAGATACAAAATACAGTAAGTAAATCATATACTAAAACACGATTTTTTATGTGTTTCACATTGATTTTCTGCGATAACTGTTTTATTTATTTTAGCAAACTGCTCACCATGAAAGTGGTAGAGATAAGTTAGCACCAATTTCTCCAAAAGGTAAGAAGTTTGTGGCACAAACAGATTTTTGTGTACATTGATGAAGATTTAGCAATAAATTGAATTCAGTCAAATTTTATCAGTCTTTTATTGACAGGTAAATTTCGTAGAGGCGTGACAGAAATAGTGGGTCTCAAAAGAATATTCACAAGTGTTATCAAACGGTTGTGTTTAGCATAATCATGCTGTTTGCATAGTCTAAAGTTACTGTACATATGCAGAAACTACTTTGAGCATGATCATTTGTAGGTACAGAAACTGGTATTTTGCATGACATGCCATTTTCCTCTTTTATGCACATGCTCCAAAATGGACGTTTTTTAGTTTACTGTATAGGCACAAGTTTTGCCTTTTATAGATTGGCATCTGCAGAAATAGGTATCACACCCATTAGTTGTAACACACCACCAATTTGTACTTCAAAACCTCTTATATGGGCCTAGTTGTGACAAAACCTGTCTTCGGGGTTTCTGACAAAGCGAGACTCAGGCCAGTCTCCTTGGCTACAAAGACCAGCCTGAAATTTGAAATTTCACCTGTAGCAAGCTTATATAAAATACTTTCCTAAAAACGAATAACAAAGGCACTGATCAGACTGTGCGGATGCGCAGGCTGGTCTGCACCTGTGTTGTCCGCAAACCTCCGAAGACAGGTTTTCTCGTGTAGAGGCCCATATGATATCAAGTCAAGCTACTGGGAATAATAAATGAACCAGCACATTAGATTTCGGTACTTATCACATTGTCGAGCAGTGATGGCTTTGAAGAGCCTGCACATCCGTACAGACACAACCTTCTCTACTGACATACTCATCACATTATCGAGCCTACACATCCCCACAGAGCCTTCTCTACTCACATACTCCAAGTATTGATGTAGGTGAAGACTCAGGCCAATACAGTAAAACCTGTCTTAAGTGTACACTCAAAAATAGACAAAACAAAGGTCTTAATGGAAATTTTTAGCTTAATGAAGGTCGAAAGTATTGCAGAATGCTCCACTTGGAGCATTCTGCAATGCTTTTGACTCACATTAAGCAATAATCGGTCTTGAAAACCAATTTTTGGTGTTCTTTTTTAGTGGCTGCTTAAGACAGGATTTACTGTATTTAGATCTCTAGCTCCACTGGATATTTCAGCATGGGTGTTTAGAGGAGGCTTTTGGGCATATGCAATAAGTGCCCAAATGGGTTTCCTTTCAACCATTCAAAACGTGCATTATATGCTGCTACCTAAAACCCCTCTTCTTCGGGAGCGCAGTGGCTCAGTGGTAGAGTGCTTGACTCAAGACCGAGGCGCGGCAGATTCAAGCCTCATCGGTGTCACTGTGTCACTGTGTTGTGTCCTTGAGTAAGACACATTAATCCTGGCTTAGTACTGGCTCAACCCAGGAATACTCATACCTTTATAACTGAAAGATTGTTGATGGGACGTAAAGAATCAAAACAAACAAACAAACAAAACCCCTCTTCAACACTGGTGAACAGTGTGCTGTCTAACTCTTTGTATACGGGAAACCTCTTAACGGGTACTTTTAGAAACAGTGAAGACCCAGATGAAATGCCCCATAATGTGGCAATTCATCAGGGTCTACAATGTTAAGGTAAAAAAGATCTCCAGTCAAAAAAATACATTTTTAGAAAATTATAACCTGACACCCCTAGGTAGGTACAAGGGACTATCCCAAGTTTATTGTATCGAACCAGAAGGAAGAATCCATTAGTATGCAATGTGTTAAAAAGTCTTGCCAAAAAGAGTGAAAAAGCAGAAGGCAAGACTACACCACACCCTCTTTAAGACTCATTTCAGGATGTTATTTTCTTCTGTTTGTAGGTACTCCTTATCAGCAACAGAAACAGTTAATGACCTCCGAGCAAAAATAGCAAAGACCATAATCAAATCAGCAACAAATGTACATGTATGTTACAGAAAAGAAGAATTACCGTAAGTTGGATTGATTACACATGTCATTGAAAAAACCTTGCATTTGGGAATTTAAATATGTGGTCTGAGATTTTTTCACACTTTGTTTTATAATTTGAAAATATATCTAGGTACTATATAACTGTAAATATGGAATGAATGAAATGTATTTTACACATACAGTTATACCTGTGTAAAACGGCCACTCTCAAAAAGACCAAAAAAATGGTTTTCAAGACCGATTATTGCTTAATGCAGGTCAAAAGTATTGCAGAATGCTCCAAAGGGAACTTTCTGCAATACTTTCGACCTTCATAAAGCTACCAGTTGTCATTAAGATCTTTGTTTTGTCTTTTTTGAGTGGCGGTTTTACACAGGTTTGACTGTATTACTCTCACATAATACCAAATAAATTGGTTATTTACCCTTTTCAATCTGGAACCGATATATCTCCATAAAACTCCAATATTGTGTCATGCCATGAGAAAATCTGTATACACTGTATACGAACATCAAAATGCATACCAGCCTGCCCATTCATACTGCCTGATCAGCTTCATCATTATTCTTTTAAATATAGTAGCTCCAGGGGTGTGGTAATCGCAAAAAATTATACTTGCCCAGGGACAAGTAAATGGCCATAATGTACATGTCCAATGAAAATTTTTATTGTCCCAAAGAACAGATAATGCACAAAGAACTCAGCTTAGCCCTTACTTTGCTGATTAGGGCATGTATAAGCTCTTTAAAAGAAGTATGAAACCAGATAAACTCTTTTAAAAAAAAGAAGATCAAGATCAACTGGCTTCTGAAGAAGCCAGCTGATCAGGATCCATAATGTCAACATGGCATTGTGAGTTCATAATAATTAATTAAATATGAAATTCAGAATTGCATTAACTTTGAAATATACTGAGTAAAAGTGAAAATGCTACACCTGAATTATTTGCCATTTATATATTAAATGATACAATTAAGCCAGTAAAGCAAATGAAAGTGTATCTGAAAGTTGAAAGACTTGCTGATGCATAACAGTAAAAGTTTTATGGATGTTGTCACGAGAAAGGACATGAAAGCCATTTAAATGTGACAGGGATCCAAATTTTCAGGTTGCATATTTGAACAGAAATCTCACACAGTTTAAGCCTTCAGAAATCCAAGTCGGACTGCACGAAATGGTAGTCTGGACATGGTACAACCAGAAATGTCAAGGACTTACGAGCACTGTTCAAGTATGAATGCAAGTAGCTTCATAACTTTCTTCACATACATGTATATGCTACGACAAAATGTCATACCTTTCTGTAAAGATCTATTTGTCGCCTTTAAAATGGCACCACACATTAAGAAACACTCACTGTATTTCTCGAGTGACAGACCCTTAAATAAAGGCCATTCCTGTATACTGAAGTTTTTCTGAAGCAAATTACAATGCACATTTTGGTACATGTGCGGATATAGTGTCATATCTTTGTTAGTTTTTGACAAAATGGCACCAAATTTTGAATGCAAGTTTAAGTAACAATACAAAAGTTGCTTGCTGGAAAAAGTTTATATAATCCTGTTTCAATCTCGAGTAACCAAACACGTTTGTGACGTCATTAAATTTATGATAAATGCCATTTGGAGTTATCTACTGGTGATGAAATAATGAACATCGCTGTGTTGTTTTCTTTGCGTTTTGCTGAAAACATGCTAAATATGTCATAAGGGAATTTTCATAACGCACCTTCCTCTATTTACAGAGTAATCACACTTTATAACATTTTTCAAGCATTTTTTCAAAATCTTAATGACTTGTTAACATTAATTAAAATATGTTCAATCTGTATAGTCCTTAAGACCAGGTGAGTATTTTTTTTAAATAATGCCTATTGTGCTCCAACTTAAAGTTTGCGTTCAAATTTAGAATAAAGCCGCAATGTTATGGCAAAAAAATATGTTTTAATTTTATAACCCCTTCACTTAAGGCATTTTTGACACAATAAAAATGCTTTTCAGCGTTTAAAAATTACCCAATATCTATCAATAATTTGTAGCAACAACTCAGTATGAGCGATCAACATATTATCTTTGAGTTAAAACAAGTTTAAATGTTGCTTCGTGTATTTTTTAGAGTTAAGTTTAACTGAAAACTGAAAGATGGTGTTTTGTTTACCATTTATTTGCAAACATAAGGGGACTTAAGTGTAAACGATTCGTTGTAATTTAACAAAAGCATGTCAAATGTTCACAATTTTCACAGAATCATTATATAAGAATATGGGGATACTTCCTTAAAAATTTCAAGAAATTTCACCTGTTTATCGAAGAATTATACGCTTGTCTATACACTGGTATATGTTCGAAGCATTGAGTTTGTTAGTATACTAACGTGACCCTCATTCAAAGGGGTATAGCTCGATAAGCATCCTGTATTTTTCTTTAAGTCTGGTGCCAATTTAAAGGTGACATATAGTCCTTTATAGAAACATTTATCATTTTGTCGTAGCATATATGGGAAGCATATTTTGAAGCTACGTGCATTCATATTTGAACAGCCCTCGTATCACAAGTATGTTTTGATCGTTTAGAAAATCAATTTTGAAAAGCAGAGTTTTCATCAAATTTCCAAGCTCGAAGCTTTGTCACTGAAATCTCCATAGGAAAATAATGTGTTGTTGCATCTTAGTCTGAGGATATTACTAGTAGAGAAAAGGTAGGAACAATGTAATGATAGGTCTTACTGATATGGCAAAAGAGAGTTATCGAAAATCATGATAAATTCAAGATTACCAAACATTTAAGATTCCCTATTTGTTTTTGTCAAAGGGACCTTATATACAAATTTGATCAATTTGAAATTGATTACCAAGCTTGTTTCAAGTGAGAAGTCAGTTTTCTTGTGTTTTAATGCAACACAAGTATGACCGATGCTGATAAGCAAAACGATCTTTTTTTGCACATGCGCAATTGCGAAATTCAGTGAATAAAGCTTAAAACACAAAAAAAAAAGAACATAACTCAGACATCAAGAGACAAATTGATGCAGTTTCCATGAATCGTTTGCTGGATTACAGGTGGTACTGGCTTGCATGTATACCAGTAGCAAGATCAATCTTGAGAAAAATACCAATCTGGTCTTGCCCGCAAGACCAATCTGGAACTGGCCCTAAAATGTTGGTGATCATTATGATAGAACAGAACAGAATTTAGAGCAACTTCAGAATCTGTCCGCCGCTTCATCTGACCCATACTTTCACTTGCTGAAATGTATATAGATATGTTATAGGTGCTACCAACCATAACCATAACCCTAAATTGACAATAACCATCACAATAGATGTTAAATCTTGAACATTACTTACATGTAATCTAATGTTCTAGCATATTCACTCTACGAACCCATTAAATAGTAGCAGACAGATTCTAAAGTCTAGCCCAGAATCTTTTTAGACTAAAGCATACAAGCTCATAAACTCTGTTTGTTTTATGTTGCAGGCTGTCAAATGTGATTGGTGAGTTAAGGATAGGAGATGATGACGATCTTCCAAATCAGTTTGGTATTGAGGTCACAATCATGAGTCAGTAATGGATCATTAATGGATCATCACAGATCTTCCAAGCCAGTTTGGCATTCAGATATCAATAATGAGTCCTGAATGGATCATTTATGGATCACCACTAAATCACAATGGCAATACTTCTTGAGACATATATACAGTAAAACCTGTCTTAAGTGGCCACCCCAAAAAATACCAATTATTGGTTTTCAAGACCAATTATCGCTTAATGCAGGTTAAAAGTATTGCAGAATGCTCCATTCTGCAATACTTTGGACCTTCATTAAGCTACTATTTTCCATTAAGACCTTTATTTTGTCTACTTAAGACAGGTTTTACTGTACCATCAATTATATTATGATTAAATTAATATTTGAACATTCTCTTTGAATAGAAATATTATGATAGGTGTTAACGTTGATCAAATACAATGGAACAATTTTGTCAGGATACAGTAAAACTGTGTAAAACTGCCACTCAAAAATAGACACAATAAAGATCTTAATGACAAAGGCAGAAATGCTCCCCTTGGAGCATTCTGCAATACTTTTGACCTGCATTAAGCAATGATTTGTCTTGAAAACCAATTTTTGGTCCTTTTAAGAGTGGCTGTTTTACACAGGTTTTACTGTATACTTCTATTTGTTCAAATTATACCAGTTTTTGATGCAGCCTGGTCCAATATAAGACTGATTTTTTATCATTAAAAGTTAATTATTTATCAATCAAAAGTGGCAGTATTTTCTATTTCCATGAATACATTTGTTGAGTTGCTCATTAGAAGCATCTCAATTATATGCTTCTAATGAGTACCTTAACATCTATTTTCATGGAGAAATTAAGAAAGGGGCTGTATAAGAAGTACCAAGTGGCAGATGCTAACCAGCCTGTCTCCTCTTGAGTATATTAGCCCTAAGCTGGTTATTAGATGTTCTGTAGACAATACTAAGAAGTAGAACATATTTAAAAGGACAACAATCAAAATCATGTTATTGTTATTTGTTTCATTTTTTAAAATGTATAGCTGGAATCAAAATATTGGAAAGATGCTACAAAACCTTTTTCTGTCCATCCTTTCTGCCATAGTTTTTAGATTGTGTGGCATAGTTGATCTATGTTTACATGCAAAGGCAAGTTTTTGTATTTACTCTAACTGGTTGGACAGATAGCCTTGACCAAACAGTGCTAGCCCAGATCAGACTGAAGGATCAGGGTTTACACTGTTTGCTGGTCCATTAATATTATCAGGTTTTCAGTTGGACTTGCAGGGGACAAAAATTCAACACGTCCGCTCGTAATTACAAGTGAATTACATTTAGAAAGAACGAGTAATTCTTCCCAAAGCACTCGTCCTGTAGGAAGAGTGCTTTTGGAAGAATTACTCGAGGAAGTCATATTACATTTTACTTCCTTATGTTCTTTATTGCATACGCTTTTAAAGGACAAGTGCATGTGTTTGCAGGACGAGTGAAAATTGTTAGTCACTCATCCTGCAGGACAAATGCAATTTTGTAATATTTTGTCCTCTGACTTGTTTTAAGAGTCTGAATATTTAGGGGAGATATAGTATCCAATCTGCAGGATAATCAACTTCTATTTGTTATTATATATAAGCTTGTATGTGGCAAAACTAACAATATGACTTGGCACCCAGTGATGACAAAGACAATGGCGTAGCCAGATTGCTGAGTTACGCACATCAAAGGGAGACTACTGGATTAAGCAATGATTCTCTTCAATAAAGTCCCTTTTCAAATAGGAACTTCTCTTAAAGGAAAGAATTTGCTCCAAGGGGGAGCAAATTCTTTTTTTCATGAGCAGTTCCTTATAGTATGGAAAATCACTTTTATCACATTAAGTGACCTCCCTTGAATGTTACTATTTTTATTAAGCATGTGCGTAACCTGCGTAATGGGTGCTGCACCAATGAAAGAGCAGCCTGGAAATTCACCAAGTCTGCTTTGAATGCTTGGGTCCTTAGCTACTTATTAAGTACACAGCAAAGACTCTGATCAGACTAGGCTAAAGCCCAGGCTGATCTGAGTCTTAGCTGGGTGCAAAGATAAATTGTTTGATTTTTCGTGCAATTGCTCATATATAATGGTGTTATAGAAGGGTTATCAGCATTTCATGTACTAAAATTGAAATGTTTTTGGAGTTATTGACCATGACATGTTACAGTAGAACTTTAATGGCACGAACAGGCTTTGGACCATGAAAAAAAGTTCTAGCCAAGCGTATTCCCATCCATCCATGGTGGATTATGCCTAAAATGACATGTAGGGACCATGATGATAGTTCTAGCCAGCCCAGGTGAATGAGCCAACAGAGTTCGAGCCATTGAAGTTCTACTGTATATTGAAGTTAAAGTACTAATATTTTATTTATTAGACAGATTTTGATTATATTTGATGACTTCATACTAATTTTTTTCTAGATATTGAGGACTTAATTTGTAGTCTTTCAAAAGATTTGGATTAGCACATAACCATTTTAAACATGACTTTATTATTTTTAAAGTGGACACTTTCTTCAATGGAAAGTACATTTTTGTCACAGACACTTCTATGGAGAGCCCATAGAAATACTTGTATACAAGACTTTAGTTAAGAGTGCGTAACAAAAATTTAATTTTCTTATTTCTCAACCAAAACATATGTTGTGGGTACTCAAAAGAACAGTCTCAAAGAGACGGTTCTTTTGAGCACCCTAAACATATGTTAAAATTGATGGGTAAGAAAATATTTACAATTTTATGCTGAAAATTTTTGTTTATCTAAACCTGTGCTTGTATACTTGTCCAAGGAGGCAACATGTAATGGTTTTGTAAATATAGTGGCACATGTACTTGCATTCTACAAAAGCTGAGCGCAGTGGCTCAGTTGGTAGAGCGTTAGACTGGGGATCAAAGGGTTGCTAGTTTGAGTCTCACCGCTGGCGGAGTCACTTTGTTGTGTCCTTGAGCAAGACACTTTATCCGCTGCTTTGTACTGGTTCAACCCAGGAAGATACGTAGTCTGATCAGAGCCTCTGCTACTTGCTTGAATATTCTATGAGTGTTAAGCTACTGACCAAACAGTGTTTGGAGCTTCTAAGCTAAAAAGGAGGCTGCACAGGCTTGTTTGAAGCTACACTTGTCAAAATACCACATTGTTAGAAATCACCTGCTGCGGCATGCTGCACCAAATATAGACACAGCGATTTTATGCTAATTTTCCAGTACTAATGTCTCCATTATCTCAGTCTTGCACTTCTTAAGTAGAATTTTATTACTTAGATCAGTATTTTTGATTAACTTTAAGTCCTTGCTAATTGTTGGAGAGGCTTTTAGAAGCCCTTGAAAAGTCCTTGAATTTTACTCATACTTGCCTGTATGAACCCTGTTTAACAGTGATCATTTCACTTATGGCCAAATCTTTTGAAGTAAGCCTATCTGATTGATAAAGATTTAAAATTTTATTTTATTATTTTGTTTAATTATTATTTGCTTTTTTAGAAAGTATTTTCTTAATTCTGTGATATAGAAATGTTGTGCTTATGTCATTTGTGAGGCAGCTGCTTTGAAAGATATATTAACCCTTATCCTGCCAATAATGTTTTGCCTGAAAATGTTGTCTGCTTATTCCATCTGCTGCATAAATTCAAATGTACTACAGAATACTTTTACCATGGCTCAGTGGTAGAGTGCGTGACTCGAGACCGAGGGGCCGTGGGTTCGAGCCTCACAGGCGTCACGTGTTGTGTCCTTGAGCAAGACACATTATTCCTAGCCTATTAGTACTGGTTCAACCCAGTAAGACCTGTCCCTACATAACTGAAATATTGTTGAAGGGACGTAAAGAATCAAATCAAACAAAAACTTTGACCATGGAAACATTGAGGAGTTATGTGGCTCAGTGGTAGAGACTCTTGAGTGTTAGTCTTGGGATTGAAGGGTGGCTAGTTTGAGACTCGCTAGAGGCACTGTGTTGTGACCGTGAGCAAGGCAATGTTATCCTCTGCTTAGTACTGGTTCAACCCAGGAAGACAGGAAAATGTCCGGACATGACTAAAAAAGCTTGAATTATACCACCCTTACCAACTTTAGCACGAAATAGCATGTGCTGTGCAAGGTCTACACTGATGTATGTGGTATAACTAGTACTAAAACAATGGATCCATAGTGTTTGAAATATAGGCTACCAAGTACATCGATCAGAAGATGACCAAGCAGACAACTATTTTCATTTATGGCGGGGAAAAAAGGTTAAGAAATCAAGTGTCTTAGCATATCTTTTACATGCGTTATATAATTTTGTTACATTTATAACTTACTATTTATGAATTATGAAATTTACCCGTTCTTGACAGGATAGCCTTGAACTGATATATTGGCAAACAGTGAAAACTTTTCCATTTGTCTGTTTGCTCATTTGTTTGTTCCTTTGTTCACCCTACACACTTTTTATGCTTTCAATATCTTTTGAACCATCCATGATGGATCTAAAAAAAGTGTGGATTTCCTATGAAAAAAATATGGCTGAACCATATTTTTCTTTTTCTTTTCAGAGTTATTTCTCTTTTTGGAGTTATGCCCCTTTGAAAAAAATAGATGTAATTTTCTAGCTTTCAAACTGCTGTTCCTCTATATTTGGTGTTATAGCTGATTAGGGATAGGGAGTGGATTACTGGGATTTTTGAATGAATTCACCAAAATTTTGACAGTTTCATCCCTTTGAAGCTTTTGGCACATTTGTCAAAGGCACAAACATTTAGTTACGTGTAAGGCCACAGTGTTTTCAGGTGTCTTTTTAAGATAATTTAACTATAGTTCATGTATATCTATAAGAGATACCTCATAGTACAAGCTGATCTAGTTTTATGGACACGAACAAAACCCTTATCATTTCTAGAACGTCTGTAATGTTCTGATTTTATGGCCTTAAGGCAAAGCTTATCATTTCTAGAATGACCCAGATTCATAAATTGTTCCGCTTTTATAGAGACTAAGTGAAAATTCCTTATTATTTCTAGAGTGGCCATGCATTTAAACATGATCATCAATTACAAAATACGATAAGAAAATGGTCATATGTCAAGTTTTGTGGTAGAGGTCATTGCAAATACCATTTTGGTTTTGATAAGTTCATTGCCCTGTAGATAGTGTGCTAAGAAATTTTATTTTCACCACAGTGGGACCATTTTCCTTGAATATCCATTTTATGCTGTAGATTCGGAAATTTTCGCAAGAATTTTATTTTCAAGAATAGCATTAAAAGACATATTAGTGATGTGAAAAATTTGCGACTAAGGCGAGATTTACCTATATCAATAAACGACAGAGTGATTTTGCCATTTCACTAGGGTTTTATTTTCACGAAACTTCGCATATGTGACGTTTCATGAAAATAAAAACCTCATGAAAATTTCCAAACTAACAGTAAAAGCACCGAGTTTACCTTCTGACTCTGCCCACAAGGTTATAAATCATATGAGAAGCTCAGTGGTAGACTGCTCAACTTGAGATCAAGGGGTCAATGGTTTGAACCTCGCCAGAGGCACTGTGTTGTGCCCCTCAGCAAGACACTATCCTCTGCTCAGTACTTGTTAAACCTAGGAAATGTCCCAACATGACGGAAAATTGTTGACTGGGATATAAAGCATCAACACAAACAAACCATGGATCATGTTCCATAAATGGTTGCCACAGCCTATTCTGAGTGCAGAAGTGTTTTACTTAAGAGCATTGATCATGTTCAAGGTATGGGGGTATGAAATTGTTTGCATTCATTATGGCAAGTATGGATATATTTGTCCTGGTACAATTCCTAATATGTTTTTCCTCTGTGAATTTTGACCAAGTCATAACTGCATTGCAAAATAACTAGTCCAGATCAGACAATTCCTTAGATTTGGATTGTTTGTCTTTAAGGCTCATTTTAACTCCTTGGGAGCTCAGTGGTTGAGTGCCTGACTCGAGACCGAGAGGCCGTGGGTTCGAGCCTTATCGGGGTCACTGCGTTGTGGTCCTTGAGCAAAACACATTTATCCTGGCTTAGTACTGGTCCAACCCCGGAAGATCTGTCCCTGTTTAACTGAAAGATTGTTGATGGGACGTTAAGAATCAAATCAAACAAAATCATTTTAACTCCTATCTCTGCTATTTCTATTGATAATCTTTGCAAATAGTTTGGACCTTGAAAAAAGGTAAAAAAAAGATGGCATAATATAGGACAATAACACTAATAAAATATATATGACTGTAATGTAAATATAAATTATCATATGACATTGCATCTGGGAGTGAAATAACGCCATGCAATAAAATTGATAAACCACTAGTGGTTTACAGGTTTTCGAAAAATTTATTGAAACAACATTTTTAACGTAGTGCTTATGGCAAAACCCTAACATTTTCTGCCAAATAAGGATTTCAAAATAATTTTAATGTCATATGATAAATAGAAGCTAACATTCGTGCTACAGAATTATGTTGTGCAAGACTCGCATTTATCTCTTTTCCCCAACTTGTTTAATAAATTCAATAAACTTGAGCACTCATGTAAGATCCTCTATATGCACTGGAATCCATCATAATTTTACTGTCCACAAAGCCCCAGCTAAATCAAGCAAAGGCAGTAAGGAGTTATCCAGTAATAAATTACACTCTTCACAGGTCATCAGGAATACTTTCCTGTTGTAACAAATTTTTATTTTAATTTACCCACTTGTTAAATAGAGGATCTTGCATGAGTGCTCATGTTTTATGGAATTTATTAAACGAGTTGACAAACAGTGTTGACCCAGTCTTATCTGGATCTACACTGTTTGCTTCAGGAGCAGTCTAATCTGGGATCTACAGTGTTTGCCCCCATACATTAGTCAAATAATAATAGCAAAATATGAACATGCAGCAGACAACTTAATTAAATAGACAGCCTTTTCAGAAGATTTTTTTGCTGGTCCTCTATGGGTTCATAATGGTGCAACCCAAGAAAGGTCCAGACATGACTGAAAAAATGTTGCCTGGGAGGTAGAGCATCAAGTGAAGCAAACAAACCACCTATTGCCTCAGAAAATAAACAATTTTGTTATTGGCCTCACGCAGCAAGACCCGTGCACATTATCAATATGTAATTCACCTGTTTATTTTGTCAAATATGTTAAATAATACACCTGTCCTACCTAGTGAACTTATAAGGATATACCAAGTGAAACAAACTGATTTAACTCTCTATAAGATAATAATAAATATTTGGAAGTTCAACCATTTTCCCGTCAAATAGATTAAATTGTCATATCTCTTTTTTTACTTCCCAAACAATCAGATAAGTTCATATGCTCTGTTGTGGTTCACATACAGACTTAGAGGCAAACATTGTAGATACAGATCCGCTGGCTTCTGAAGAAGCCAGCAGATCAGGAGCTTCAATGCTTACCAGTGCGGCCTATCTTGGCCTTGTCAGTGCAAGAGTTTTTAGGCCTTGCACGAATTTGAATATTACTAGGTTGAAAAGTCCGTGTTGTGAGTTGTAAAATATCACGTTTGCCAAATCACAGCATATGAATCTAAATATTGATAAACTTGTGCCAGTCATAGTAGAGTTTAAGTCTTAAAGCGCCAATCACGACTTCAGCAGACGACAACTTTTGAAACATCTTTCCTAATTTTCAGAAGAAATAAGGGATGAAATATCATGCCTTATTTGTTATTTTTGAAAAAGCGTAAAAATTTGAAATTGCTGTCTGCTGCAAATTATAAGTCTTAGCATGCTGTGACATTTTGCATGCTTTTTTGTCTTCTGAGGATTTATTTCCATAGTCAATTTTTCTAAAAAAGTTGTAGAAATACCTAGGAGTATCAAATTAGTATGGAAACGGATCAGATCCAACACTTTATTTGCAAAGCTTATCAGCAGATGTTAATTAAGTAGGCAAAGAGTTATTTAAGGTATTATAAAGTTCCATTGTATATCTGATACAATTGCCAAAGTACAAAACGAAGGAAGTTTTAATTTAGACCAATCAAAATATATTTGAGTAACAGGTCACCAAATACTGGGTTACCTAGCACTGCCATGCAGTCTAAGCAGGTCATTTCTGTTTGCATAAGCTTCTTTTATCTTACTAACCCTTATTACATTAGAAGCTTTATGAAAGAAATTAGTTTGTTATTAAGAAAAAATAAATCGTTGGTTTAAACATATTTTAATAGCAAAATTAGTTGACATTTTATGTATATGGAATCATTATGAAAGCATCTTTTTGTGAATGAGAAAGAATATTCTTTTCATTAATACAGCAAATGAGTTTGCAGTCGGAGTTAATGCTTCCAGATAAGAATGAATGTGTAAGAAAGAAAATTCTTTGCTTCAACATATGTTGTGGATACTCATTGAGCACCCAGAACTTATGGATAAGAACAAATAATCAAAATTTTATGCTAAATTTGAATGGGGATTTTCCACTGCCCTGCACCAGCCTTGCTATAAATAGTAGCAAATGCACTATCAGGCCAGAAAAATCTGATTATGATGTGGTCGAATCACCTGATTATTACTCTTTGCATGCTGGGTAATTTTGCATGCTTTTTGAAGGATGTATGTATTTTTTATAAAACAAAAGTTTTTCAAAGATATCTTTAAGGAGTTCTATCAGAATGTCAAACAGTATTTATTCCAGATATTTAAGGCCTGAAGTTTTGTCAGGCCTAATATGGACCCAGAAAAGGCCCTTATAGAGCCCCTGGGCTGATCTGAATCCAAATTGTTTGACACTCTAATGGTATTTCTGAAAGAAGTTTCCAAAAACAGATTTTTGAGAGATCTGCAGACAATAAAATGGCATAAAAATATCTCAGCATGCAAAAAGTTTGAACAATTTTATTTTGGTTTGATATTTTGTTTTGGTTGGCATTGTGTTAAGTTCTATAGAACCTTTCTTTTGACCTTTTTTAACTTGGGATTTTGTATGACTGCTTCCTTATTTCACCTAAAAAGCACACATAAATCTTTAAGAGTTACATATTTTACACTGTTTACATGTGCGGAATCCAGAAAATTTTGTCAAAGGGGGTCCAACTTTGACAATTTTTTTTTCAGTTGATGAGGGGAGGGAGAATTCAAATACCACTATAAGCGGCTCATTCCATGATCTAAAGGTACAGTCAACCCTCTTTACAACGACATTGTTTGTCCCTAAATAATTTGACATTAAACTGAATTTCTTTTGTAATGAATTGAAATCCACGCTAAACTGGTACATTTGTGCAAATACAATTGACATTTGTAAAGAATTTTGCTGTTATAAAGAATGCCACTATTAAGAGTTTCCACTGTACTTATTTAATGGCATAGTACTTACCTTTAATTTTATCTTTGCAAGCAGCAACTTTCTACATTTGCTGATAACCTTTGCAAACAGTTTGGATCCAGATCAGGACCAACAGAACATCGGTCCTGATCGGGATCCAAACCATTTGACACTCTGATAGTGTTCCTGATAGAATTTTTTGAAAAAGCTAATTTTGACAATACAAGCATATAAAATTACTCGGCATCCAAAGACATAAAAGGTGCAATGCAGCTATCCTGTTATGCTAGATCATCACATTAGATACTTGGTCTGAATCTTAAGGGAAACGCTCACCATATTATTTATGAGCTTTAACAGAAAGGATTTTCTAATCAAATCAGTTTGCTGCAATTTTTTTCAAAATCTATCAAGAAATAAAGAAGTTATATGCATTTTTAGTTTCCATTATTCCTTTAATGGAAGCCGCCAAATTTATGTGTTTATGACGTCATAGCCTCCTAATTATAGATGCAAAAATGAAACAAATGAAATTTGAAAATAATTTTCACTCTATTTTTATGCATAAAGGATCATCTATACAAGAAATTCTGTGATTATATGCCTAAATAAAGGTTTTATGCATCTTAATAACTTTTCATGCATCTCATTAGCATCTTATTATAAATTCAAAATGGCGGCTGTGACAGGATGTTATGAAAACTTCATTTATTAATAACATTCTTAATTCTCAACCGATTTTGCACTAAAATTGTGTGCAAATGCCTGTCTTTTCAGACACATTTACTTCTTGGTCTGCGTTTTCCAGTCGTTACATGTTTGAGAGTAAGAGCTTTTTTTGTTTTGTGGGTATGTACACAGGTTTTGCTACAGTAAATGTTTAAAAGTTTTGAACACGAGTTTCCTGCCAAAACGTCTAGGCAAACAGCGCAGACCCAGATCAGACAGCTTCTGAAGAAGCAGTCTGACCATGGTCTTTTCTGTTTGCTATTCTGACAAGCATTTTGTGAATTCAAGCCTTGAAAACCCATATTTAATTTTAGCACAGGAAAAGAAAAGTGTTCAAAATTTTAGGACATTTACTCTTGTACCAAATTCTGATGTGCTGGCTTATATGTTGTTAGACTGTCTTGCTAGCCAAGATTGACAGTGACGTCATGTTTTGTTTACAACGTTATCAAGGACTTAGAATCGATATATCACTTGTGTATTATTATGCATGTGATATATTGATTCGCATAAGCTCAAGTGGAGATTACAAGTTAATGTTGTACTTAAAGACATAGATTACTGTCTAATAGAGATAATTAGAGGATTAACTGATAATGGACAGTTTCAGTATCTCACAAAATTAATGGACCCTCAAGAGGGGACTTACCTGTATACAACATAATTTCATTCAATAAGATGAAGATCAATATTTTATCATAAAATACCGAATCCCTTTATGGGACCACTTTATTGCCCCTGTAAGGAAGTCATAATCACCTCATTATGACTGTCCTTTTAATCTGCCCAGTATAACCCCTGGAGAGAGTCATAATGAGTGGTACACATATTATTGCTCAAATATTTACCTCTTTAACAATTGTAAACAAAAAATGGTCACTGCCACTCTTGGTTGGCATGACAGAACCTGTGATTTTTTATATATGAACTTTATTTTATTTTCAGCATTTGGTAGTCACTAATTGTTAACATTGTAGATCATTGTACATGTATATCGAGCTGGTCTCAAATGATTTCTTCCCTAAAACAAAGTTTATTTATATTATAATGTCTTGTACTTATTACTTAAACCCTTGAAGCACCAATCACAACAAATTTAAATGTTAAAAAGCAAATCGTAGCCAGGAACCTACCTTTAGTACTATGCTTAACCCATAGCACACTTTAAATCTGGACATATTCTCTTTTGAAAATATCTAAGACCTGGATGAAACTAAAATGGGATCAACCAAGTCTGTATTGGGGGACACTGCAAATAGCCACACTTGTAAAGTATGAAATAATTTTAAATTGAGGCTAGATCGTCACTTTAGGTATGTAGTCTGAACTTTTGTATGTTTTTCTAGCATCTAGTTTGTCTACATATGATTTCTCTACTGTGGGTCAGGCTTTTGACTCAATATGTCGTCTTTGGTCTAACTCTTTTATTGCTGTGTTTGATGTATGTCATTGGCTGGGCAGTTAGTAGCTCAAATAGTGTTTTTTCATATTTGTTTTTTGCTTATTTTTTATGGGGGGGGGGGGGGGGTCTTTGTTTCATCGCATCAGGTTAATTGATTTGATAGACTCCCTATTAAGATACGTTGTATAAGTTAGGAAGCCTCTATGCGAGCAAAATAAATTTAATTTTATGATCGCAGCAGAATCAAGAGTTAAGACTGGGCCAGTAAAGTTGATTCACGCCCCAAAGTGACCTTAGCTGCTGTTCGTTCTAAGGTCATAGTTCTGTTGCTGTTAATTTCATCGTTTATTGTTGCTCTCGCTGTTTGTTTGTGTGTTGCTGCGTTGTTTTTAATTTGGGCATTTTTGTGCATTACTCAGGGTTGTTTTCTATTTTTTCTTCAATCATCCAGCTGGCACAACGAGAGAGAGAGAGAGAGAGAATGAGAGAGATGGTTTCTTAATATAGCACTTGTTTTCTCTGTGTCATGTTTCTTTTGGTTTCTGTGTCTCTCCTTCACTTATTAAAGGTGCAGTGAGTTGGTCTATATTGGGGCATTTCCTGTTTATACTCGTTTATTAACTACCAACACACAACAAAAGTTGGCCTTATCACTGGTCTAGATAAACAAAACAATTCAACGTAGAATTGTAAATATTTTCTTACTCATAATTTTAGCATGTGTTTTTGATGCATTGAGACGGTTCTTTTGAGTACCCACAACATATGCTTTGGTTGAGAAAAGAGTTATTTTTCAGTTACACAATCTGAACTGAAGTTCTGCTTATGTTCAAAATAATACAAAGACCAACATTAGGGGTGCATTATGGGTACTCCCTTTGTATTCAATTGATCATAGAAATCAAATTATATAGTGTTACGAACCTAAAAGTTTGACTTTCTTCTCCAACATGGAGCAACAACAAGCACAAATATATTGTATGGCCAAATATTCAAACATTTAAGGGAAATATTGTGATACTTACAAAATATTTTTTTATTTGATTCTTTTATTTAATCAAGATAACTTAAGTTAAACTGCAACAAATATATGATACCCATATGGACATATCAATGCATAATTATTTTAAACAAAACATATTGATTCAGATTATTGCATTTTAAGCAATGTATCAATTCTCTATTCAACACTGTATCACCCGCGTTCAGTATTAGCATTTTCCGAAAGTATTCTCCTAGGTCAGACTAGTAAAGTCTTTGTGTGCCCCGCGGACAGGTACACCAACGTTGGCGGATCAGATCAACATTTTTGAGCATAGACACCTTGTTTATATGACATTATCTACTAAATGCTACGATCAATTACTATAATATTTTTGCAAAATTGCTATCGATAATCTCAATGGTAAATTAAATGCTGTTTTAAGATTTTCTCAGTTCGATTGACTGAAAGCAATTTTTGTCTTTCCAAATAATTTCCACCGTTTTAAGCCATATTTTGTAATCCAACAGTGAGGCTTGTATAGGGGGGTGCCAAATACCCTGTATCCCTTGAAGTAACCAGGCAAATATCCCTTATAAATTGGCAAATGTCCCCATAATTAATTTTCCTAAATTTTCAATATCCCTGGAAGTAACGAAAATATTGAACCAAGTATCCCATATCCCTGGAGGTAAAATGGATAGTATCCTGTATCCCTGGAAGTAAAATGGCAAATATCCTGTATCCCTAAAACCCCTATACAAGCCTCAACAGTAGAGTTTGCAAGGTTTGCGATATTCTAAGCACAAGGACGGTTGTTTGATAGTGTTGATACAATAAATTTTAGTTGGATATAGATAAGAAAAAAATATTTATTTTTTACCCTTTTACGGAACCAACCCTCCCCTCCACCATACAATAAACGACCCCCGAGACAAGACTAGCCGAAAATTATCCGCGGTCAGAAAACGGAATACCTGTGATCATGCCTAGTCACAGGTTCGATGTCAGCAGTTCCGAGGTCGACGGTATTGGCCCAGGGCCGAATATACAGCTGACCTCGGACCTGTAACTGGGACAATACGAAATCACTTGTTTAATAACATAACTTTGCATTTAATTAATAGATGGTTTGGATTCAGTAAGTCTTTGATTTGTTTGATTTGATTCTTTACGTCCCAGTCAACATTTTTTCAGTTATGTTGGGACGGGTATTCCTGGGTTGAACCAATATTAAGCGTTGCCCAAGGTTTCAATAAGTCGAGTTATATACGGTTATTGTTCGTATAGGGCATATTTTCTTATGGCGTGGATCAAATTATATCGAATTTGTGAAGGCGTTGCTGTATTTTCATATCTCCGCCCAGGAACGCCTCTAATGAATAATGAGTTCACACGCACACACTGAATAACCAGAGCATGGTTTCTCATGGTCAGAATAACGTTGACAAGGAGACTAACATTTGTTTCACGGTTGAATCAAATCAAATAATCTATTTTCGATCTATGGTTTTAATCCCATTTAATTTAAGAAAAGTATTAAAATAGTTTTATACAGGACGCATTCTAATAGCAGAGCATGTAATTGTGCTAGTCCCTGATATAAGGTACTTACCGCATACGCGTAAAATCCAGCAGACACGAATTTAAGACATCGTCGTAACAACGTAGACACGACGTCGTTTTGACGTCATGTGCCTGCTGGAAAAGTCACTCTCAATTGCGTGAGGTTTCATCTAATGCCATACTCTGTGTATATGAGCCGATCTGACTGTACGAATATGCAGGCTCATCCGAGTCTTTGCTGACTGCCTTTCTCATTTACATGAACGATAAGTATCAACAACATATAACCTAAACTTATCACTCTTACTTACTGGAGATAGACGTCAGTTTTAAGCAATTCTGCTTCTAAGACGCCGACTGTCTAGTGGTTTGGGACAGCCAGTGCAGCTCTCGGCGTCCGGCCGGGAAATACCCTGTGAAACCATCGCAACCCGGAAGGCGACAGTCAAACCATTGAGACACATACCACTGCAGGAACTATTCACTTATCGATATTTTTGCTAGCGACGCTAGCGAGAATCGAACCTGCGTGGCTCATGTGAGCCGAGCTTATATCGCTCACTCTTTCCTTCTTTTTAAACATCTTCTCAGTTAATAAAGGTCAACTTTTGTTTGAGTTATGTCTCACTTTACCAATTATTAGCCTGCATAGGCTTGATTAGAAAAGTGTTACTATGGAAACGGCACCATGACTTGGTCAGACCAGCGTGCGAATCCACATGAAGCCAACCAGCGTACAATCACGAACCACTAGTGACCTGCCAGCAAAAAGACATTCAAATACATGCTGGCTGGGAAGGGACTTTTTCTCACTTATTTTGGTCACTATGCGCCTTAGTTTGAGACCTCACGTGTATCTTATCAATACTTTTACTTATGTAACTCCGCCAACTGCTTTATTAGCACCCGGGGTTACCCAAAGCAGCAAACTCCGAGGTTCGTGGAAATGTGAGGTAAACAAACGAAGACGAGCAAGGCTAGGGTCAGTATTATTTCATTTTTAATATAATGTAAAGGTAACATTAGAAACTAATGGTGCTTTTGGTCATTGGATACTATATCTAGGAAACACTTTATGCCTAACCTACCTGTTTATGCTGTTCCATAAATATGCTATAGACCTTCAAACACAGAATTTTTCAGAATTAAGTATGGAAGCAAACATCGTGGACCCAGAACAGACTGCTCCTATAGGAGCAGTTTGATCTAGGTCCACACTGTTTGCCATAGTGGCTTCTTAAACATTTCAGCAGACGAGATAAGCAGACTACTTTTGTTGCGATTGGCGCTTTAAGGGTTAAGCGAGGCTAAAAAGCATGCTCTTATTAAACCATACTTGATGCCACGAATGGTACGGATATGAGGGTCTGGATGAGGTGGGGTGGGCAAACAATAAGCTATGTATGTAGAGAAGACTGTGAAAGCAGCCTTCTCAGACAGTCCTAATCAAATATGTATCAACAAAATAGCTACTTGCACATCATTCTAACGTTGCAATTGATGTTGATTTTTCAATGGAACAGTGACCTATATTATATAGGCCACACATATTATATAGGTAACTGCTTGGAAATAGTTGTTTCTGAAAATATCTTGATTTTGATTAAATTGTGAGCTTTTACATTTGTTTTCAGAATAAATAATCTGGATTTCAGTGGCATTTCAAGATTTAAGGAAATTAATTAGATAGGTCTGTTAATACTGGCGGGCTCCATCGATTTATTAGAACTCTGATTTGCAATAACCTTCTCATATTCCGATGACGTTTAAAAGTGTGCGCTAATGAAGCCCTAAATGTTATGTGTGTTTTTTACGAATATTGCGTTACTCTTCAAACACAGTGTAGCCGCAACATGAGATTTCCTACAATTTGGTATGTGCGACTAGCAAAGCCTCAGATCAGCCTACGCTTAGTCAAGTGACTAGGTAAGGCTCTGATCAGTATCATACTGATCAGAGCCTTAGCTAGTCACTTATATATTCTATAACTGTATAGCTACTGACTAAACATCATTTGGAGTTTCTAAGCTTAAAAGGGGGCTGCACAGGCTCGTCTGAGTCTACAGTTGTCAAAATGCCACATTGTTGGACATCATATGCCGCGCCGGGCTCAGTTAGTTAATATTGAGTGTAGCTTCGTCTTTCTCCACTACCATTATCGTTGCCCAATTTGCTGCTGTCAAGAAATCGTAACCGTAGTAGGCGCTTATTACGCTTGTGCGCAAAATCTTTTCACTGAACAGTCTGCTTATCAATCTGCATCATGACGAGACTTTTGGTTTATACGGGTTTAATCTTCGTGTCCCCTAAAACGAGTGGATGTCGTTCATAGACATTGATGCTTATAACTGCTATGCTCTCCTCATCGGTAATCCAGGTATGAAGCATTCCGTTTCTCTCCATTCAGAGGGAGAAGCGGAATGCTCCGATCACACCTGGGTTACGCAGTGGATGGAGAGAAACGGAATGCTGCACACCTGGGTTACCGATGGAGAGAAACAGAGTGCTTTACACCTTGGTTATCGAGGATGCTATGCTCTGTGAATTGGCACAGTAACGCCATGAAGCGCAGCAATCCCTGTTCACTGTGCTTTATTCTGAAGCTGTGCATTTACTTATCAATCAAAAACAACAAACGACTCTTAGTCTAACGCAGTTATAAAGACTGATCATGGTTTTCGTTTATCAAATTATTGGTTCTTTATCACACGTACTTGATTGAATGACTATCACGACATGATGACATATCTTGAGGTCAAGTTGTCACGACCAGAAAGCATGTGGATAAGTAGACACTAAAACAGTATCAACCTGGCTTATGCAACTCCAAAAACTGTCCAATAGAAATCATATCCCTTAGTCCTTAGCACAAATCTGTGTTTGACTTAATAGTGAATTTCCATTTTTTTATTTGAGGGGAAACCTGCTTTTACTTTAACTGTGCATGTTTTTTGTTGTCTGCTGATTTGTTCTTCAAATCAATTTTTTTCGCAAAATTCTTTCAGTTTGCAAACTAGAAAAAAATAGTTAATGGCTTATAATTAATCCTGATAGAATTTTAACGGACGTCTTTAACAGATAGCCAAAACGGCTGAAAATGTTTTCTGGCGAAATCATTTTCTGCATTTTTTACTATAACAGCAGATTTATTTTTACTTGCTGCATACAGTATGGACTCTGGTCAGGTCGCTCCATATGGAGCAGTCTGTTTCAGTCCATATGGTTTGCTAGACATGCTTGCCAAATACAACAGCAGACGACAAACTAGGCAACTCTAGTTGTCAATATTGCAGCAAAAGTGTTAAAATATTGTCATTTGACATAACAGTGATATGGCACCCATGCAGTTCTCAAGAGTGGACATCGTTATGATTTCGATTTTGAAAAGGAAAAAGTTGAGGGCATTACGCACAATTGTGCACTGATATTCACAAGTGGTGCTGGATGTATTCTGTGACCATGATTATGCGTTATCTCAAGGAGGAAGACAGCTAGCCGAAGTAATTAAGCACAAAATGGTTGATGCTGATTGGAACTGACTGGACAACGTAAGGAATAAAACTAAACATGCTTCATATTTCCTCTTCATAGAATGACTTTTGAAAAATGTCAACCCGCACACGCAGATTAATTTTCTAGCTGGATTTCTAAAATGTATTAACCCATTCGAGCCTAAAATTTCCACCCTTTTTCAATTGGACCAGTCCATCTCTGTTTTTAATGTTGTTGTGTGATATTTTTATACTACTTGTAATAGAACATTAGAAGTAAGCTAATAGTGGAGGCCCTGATCAGACGCCGCGTTCTGTGGCGTCTGCTTTGCTTGCCTTTGTCTCACAATCTGCAGTAATTCATCCAAGTTAAAGAATTTATTGCAGATGAAAGCATTAAATAGTCCCTGATCGGGCTACCTCTAGCAGAAACAGTCTGATCTGGGACTATTTTCCGTGCACATGCTTTTCTTGTCTGAATAATGCGGCTCTGACATATTTTTACTACTTTCACTCTCATTCAATCTGCTACTGTACTAATAAAAAGATCGACATTTAATCATGTCTTGTTAAAAATCTGACATATTGTAGCAAACTCCGACTATATGTAGTATAACTTTTCTTAACAAAATACGACAGAATGTCGTTTCTACTCGACGAAAAAATAGTTTTATATTTTGTTTAGCATCATCAGATCAATATTCTTACTAACTATTAACTTCAGGTTAAGCATTTGTTTGATTTTTATTGCGGGTGAAAAATGGGCCGCGAACCTTGAAAATCTGACTTTAGCGCAGGCCAGCCTGCGCATCAGCGCATTCTGATGAGCTCCTTCATTATTCACTCCCTGACGGTTTGATATCTAAACTTGCTTCATACAAATTTGTATTATTCTAGCTAGTCTCTGTAGCTGAGCAGGCTAGTTAAAATGTCCTGGTTAAAAACCCCGAAGACAGGTTTTCTCGCGTCAATGCCCAAATGCTCATTTGCAAAGGACACTGTGCCCTGCGTGTATTGCGATATCTAAATAAACTAGATTCGGGATAAGCTAACGCCTTATTTTTTCTTCTTCGAAACATCGTATTCTGCAATTTATGGCTGACACGATTATGATTAATCGTATAAACTGGAATTCAATAATTCAATAGAATATCGCTGTTCTGAAATATAACCTGTTCCAAATTATGTTCTACTTTTATTTGCGTGGCTCCTAAGACGTAAAATGGAACTTAATGCTTCACTTGTTAAATTATGTCAAAAGAAAATTTGAGCCAGTACACGAGAGTTTGGAAATTATAAAACATGCGATCAGAGATTCCACAGACAAGCCTGTGTATCCGCGCAGTCTACCCAGAACCATTGCTGCTAGAAAACACATGGGCAAAGTAGGGGGTATATGGAGGTGCATGCTGTCCGCTATGCATCTACAGTAAAACCTGTGTAAAACAGCCGCTCAAAATAGACATAACAAAGATCTAAATGACAAATGAGCCGCAACATGATATTTCCAAAAATGTGCTATGTGCGACCAGCAAGGGCTCAGATCAGCCTGCGCATACGCACAGTCTGATCAGAACCTTTGCGAGTCGCTTGAATATTCTCTGACTTTTAAGCTACTGTCCGACCAGCATTTGGAGCGGATGCGCAGGCTGATCTGCGCATTAGTTGTTTGCAAGTATCAAAGTCAGATTTTCTCGCGATGCGGCCATATAATCTGGGTTTGCACGGTTCGGCTATGTCCCACAAAAAGGACGCTAGGCTTATATAGGTTAATTTATTTTGTTGACATAACGCAATACAACCCTGCCTCCCCACGTATTATAAAACTGCTAAGGCGCAAAATGCTTTAAAGAGACGGTTATATTGCCAAAATCGTCTTTCATTTGCATTTTGCGCAGGTATTTTCTTTATTTTATTATTATTATTATTATTATTATTATTATTATTATTATTATTATTATTATTATTATTTGAATATGTAGTAGGTGATTCGACAATGGCTGTCTGTGTCTTAATTATCTGATATAACTATTAGCAACTGTCATTTTGTCTTGTGAAATTCTAAGCTTCAAACAACGCAAACTGTCAATTATTAAGCGGACAACTATCAAGTTCTGAAACCAGTAAATAAAAGTCGATCCATTGACAAAAGTTTATTTATGAAAGATTTCCGCAATTATACCACCTTTACCAACATTAGCATTAAAATATCTCGTGACACTGATGTAGGTGGTATAAAATAGTTATACCATGCTTGTCCACCTGTACGTAAGATAACCCACAAGCTAAAGCCACGTACAGGCGGACAACCCATGGTATAACTATTACTTAGCAATATCGCTGTCAAAGACGAGTGAGCATGACCAGGAAAAGCCATACACGTCATTTAATCAAGAATACAAGAAACTCTCTCTTCCTCGGCGCAAGACTATAATTGTCACAAAGAACTATATACTAGAGGGCTTTGAAAACGCATCACCATATTCTTGCATTTTTTCTTGCAAACCGTAAATGCGATTGAAAAGTTTCTCGCAGGTTTTAATGTGCAACCCAGAATTGGTATGTTGACTGCACTATCACGCGACGCCGCTGATGACGTCACATGGGTATATACAACATCCAGCACCTTTCTGCGCAGTCAGCTGAAGCTTTTAGATTATTTTTGTGTTCAAACTGTAGCGTGTATGATACCATATCAGTAACAGAGTTTATAGACTTTTTCTAATTAGAAGTAATTGATAACTTCAATATTCAAAATTAAACGTCAAATTTGAACATCGATTTACAGCTCTTTTTTAGAAACATCTCCATGACTTACCTCTCTGCACGCTTTCATTACTGATATTGACTACATACACTGACAATCATGTGGGGAAGACGGTTTGATGTAAATCCTGACAGGAGATATGCTGTCATGTGATCCAAAAGGTCTTAAAAAATTTTGTTAGTTAACGTCACTTGCAAAATACAAAATACACGTGATACAAGCGTTATTTATGCATAATCTGTCATTTGTGTATGCCTTTAGCCTCTACCAACAAAAGCGGACGTAAAATTGAAACTGTTGAATTTTATTACTAGACTATAGTTATCAGGGTGGGTGGGGTATGTCGGTATCTTGAAAGGGGTGTACATTTGAGCATACTGAACTGTGAATTCATTTCGAATCGTTCAATGATGAATTGCAATCGTGAAACAAGCCCAGGACGCAAATCTGTTTAGTCAGAAATCAAAACTTACGCGTGTTACTTTGCAGCTGAATGTGTGTCTGTGTCCTTCAAAAACGACCATCCCTGTCTTAAAATGGATACTTTTTCAATACCTTAATTTAGATAAACTTACTACCATGAATTTGCTAGGCCACACTATAAGCTGGTCAGACTATGATATGCAATAACAATTATCTCGCTGACATTCTCAGGGTTTGTGAAATAAAGGATTTAATCTGGGTGATGCGTTTTCAAAGTCCTTAAGTATATATGTACAGTATATCACAAAATTGGGGCAAACTCTGATTTTACCGTTGCAGTCAGATACGTCTTTACCATATTCGCTTTTGAGACGTAATTTTACAAAAATACACACTTTCCTTTCAATTCGCAAGTCCATTTTTATTGGTGGCCAACTTGAAAATGCGGTGGTCGCTTTGACTAATGGAGATTATAATGGCAAATACTCTTTGAGTGGAAAATCTTGAAAATTTGATTCTTATTTTGACTTTCTGGCAGAGTTCAGTAGAAAAAATATTGGATATGTCTTCTGGACACAGCGGCTGTCTGTGTTCTAAATATTCACATATAGTTATACAACATTGTATGCAAAAAGTAAGTGAGTTTGATCAGGTAAAAACCACAATCAGACACTGCAGACAAACCCACTACACCTTGAGGAAGAGCCACAGAACATTTATAGTAACAATACATATGTAAGACAAAAATAGCAAAGCAACCAGCTTTCTCTTCCTCTTCAAGATGATTGCAAAAATAGCATGGACACAAAGTAATGCATTACAAAACAACTACAAACACAGAACTCCGACAAACAATGGGAAGTACATTAAACAATAGATCAACAACAACAGAACCACCGCATTAGAACGGCCAGCAGCCTAAGCCACCGGGGGCTCAAATGCTAAATCTTCGCCCTAGATTCTGATGTTGTTAAAACACAAAATTGTTTAGCTCGCATGGAGGCTTCCTAACCAATCACAGAGTAACAATCTAGCCAAATTAACACACTATGTAATTCTGGTTGACGCAACAATACAAATGCCACCTCATGCACGGTACACTGACATAATTCATCAGATAGCCTTGTTGTAAATAGTGCAGTGAATGTGTTTTCTTCATATATACCACCAAATTGTACGGATTTTTCATGTGTATTTTTGTATCTCACTCAAATTTCACAGTGTAAATCATGTGGTATGGCGTATTTTGTCTGACCCATTCATCATTAAGCCTGCTATCGGCATACCATGTCCAGTCATAACACCCTTCTTACCAGCCACATGCTTCACTTCATTTCTAAGATCCCCAACATGATTGTGATTTCTACTGCTGTCCGTTCTAAAGCGGTGGTTCTGCTGTTGTTTAGTCATTGCTTACTGTTCCTCCAATTGTTGATGGAGATTTTTTGTTAGGTGCTTGTTTTGTAATGCAGTAAGTACTTTGTATCTTTTCTAGTTTTGCAATCATTTTGCTGGGGAAGAGAGGGCTGGTTGTTTTACTTTTATTGTCTTCTGAATGTCATGTTTCTGTTGTTTTTCTTTTGCCTCTTCCTCATGGTGCCGTGGGTTGGGCTTTAGTGTGTGAATTCGGCAAATCCTGGTCATACTCAATTACTTTTTGAGTCGTGTTGACTGTCAGAAGACAGTTTTTAATATTTGTTTTATCAAGCAGCTGTAAATTGGCCAGCTACACTGAACAGACGTTATAAGTGGCCACTTTTCCATTTCATTTTTCTGACTAACCGCTAATGATTTTGAAATGATTTTTTGTTCAAATATGTGCATTTCAATGGGCTAAAGTAAAGCGGTGCTTTGGAAGAGTGATCTATCATTTCACGATTTTGAGATTCCAAACTGCAAAAATCGACTTTTTGAAGAAAATAAGCGTTTTGATTGCATTTTGTTATCGAATTGAAGTAGAGGCGATTACAAACCCGTCTAGCCGACTTGAAAAAAACAAACAAACACCAAATCCTAAATTTTTGCTTATGACAGATTTGTTATGATTTTTAGAAAAAAAGCTCATTTTCCGCATTTTTCGATATTTTCGGAAATCATGAGCTGCACATACTAAAATCATTGTATGCGTTTTATTTCATGTGAACATGTTTGACCAAACAAACGACAGCTTCATCAGCCCATTTTCTAGCAATACGTTTTCAAGACTGGTGCCCACTTCCGGTTTTAACGTGAAACTTTAAAGGTCATTTAAATGGCATTTGTATTTTTTTTTAATTTTTAAGTAGACCTGGGACGCCTATTCATAATGAATAATCACTGAAAAATTTAGTGCCGTACCGCAGATAATAAAGCGTACAGAGCAGTGTAAAGTCTGTATGCATGGTTAAAGCTAAAGCTGCTGGTAATGGCTATCTTCATGTTAATGTAGGAGTGAAGTGGAGAGTTCAGTTGTCACGCAACTTTTGATTCTTTTTCATCTTATATCACAGCTGTAAACTAATTAAAATTAAATGGGTAACGTATCTGAGTAATATTTTTATATCACTTTAAAAGGTGTGACTTTTTGAAATTAGGATACCTTAATTTACTAGGACTTCCTCTGTGCAAGATCTACCAGTCATTTTGATATGACACAATTTGCAGAGTCTCGATAAAGTCTTGGTACTTTTTATATATAAGTAAACTTTTGAAGGAGCGATATTTATTCTCTGAACAGGCGCAAAAAAATGTATATGGTCACTTATAACTTTGGTTCAGTGTATGTTGTTTACTAATATTCTTGCCAAATAAATGTTTATTTTTAAACACGTTTGTGTGATTACAAATGTGTGTAATGTATACATCATGCTAAGATTCCTATGCAATTAAGATCCCTTTAAATTCCCCTTTTATATTGAAAGCTTGAGTAATCAAAGCACTGAGAGTACTGGTGGAAACGATGTCTTGTGATTTTAGTTCTTGTAGGCTTAGCAGAGTGCATTTTTGTAGATGATATTTTAGGAATATTTGAATTTGTATATTGTATATTTTTCTGACCAATGATGAAGGAAAAGTTTGATATGATTTCTATTTTTAGTTTTTAGTTTTAGCATAACAGAATTTTGAAGGGGCATGCGACAAAATATCAATCTTATCATTTCAAACATGGGCTGGTATGTCTTTAAACCCTATTTCATTTTTAAGCTCTGGTGGCCATTTTGTTATGTGGGATCAAAAATAGTAAGTGAGTATAATCAGGAAATACCACAATCACAAACCGCAGACAACCCCGTGGTACCGGGAGGAAGAGCTGATCAACCATCGCAAGACACCAGGAAGACAAATTAAGCAAGGCAACCAGCTCTCTCTCTCTTCCCCACCAAGATGATTATAATACTAGAATGGACATAAAGTAACGTACAACAAAACATAGAACAATTACAGACTCCCACAATGGGAGTAACAATAAACAAAAAGTCAACAACAACAGAACCACCGCCTTAGAACGGACAGCAGCCTAAGCCACCGGGGGGCTTAAATGCATTTTACTGGTACCAAACCTTTTGCCCATATTTAGCAGAGGGTATTATGCCGAATACATCACTGAAATTGTTTTAAGAGTTTGGATTACTGGTTAAGAAGTTTAGATATCTTTTTAGATTTTCCATTCGGTTCATTGTTGCCCTATTTTGAGGGTATTGCGATGAATTATTGCAAGCAGGAAACAATGGTTAAGGAAATGTGGTTTATAGCCATTTCCTTTTGCCTAGCTCTTGATAACATTTTGTTCAGTGGAGCAACCCGTTAACATTTTGCTAACATAGACTTGCATTATAATTGCCTAAAAATTCCAACAAGGGCAATAACTAAAGTTTTAAGGGTCGATTTTGACGAAACTTATAGGATATCAGAGTACTTGATACTTATTGTGTACCAAATATGTATCAAATCTGACCAGTAGTTCTGAGATTATTTTAAGAGTTTGGATTACTGGTTAAGAAGTTTAGATATCTTTTTAGATTTTCCATTCGGTTCATTGTTGCTCCAGTATTCAGTTTTATTTACTGTTGAGTCCTTATCTTTGCTTTATCTCCTTGTTATATCTTGATTTATATGTTTTAGGAGATGATGCATTGATAAGTTAGGGGTCTTTCATGCTAACCAAATATCTATGTGTCTTGATCCACATCCGAATTAAGGGTGAGGTTGGCGCCGTTAAACCGGTTTAAGCCCTCCAGTAAAATATTTTACTGACCGTTCCAAGGCGGTACTTCTTTTGTGGATCTTTCGTTTTTTGTTCTGTCTTGTGTTTGCTATGTCTTTGTGTGCATCTGTTTATATGTGCTTTGCGGTCACCTGCTGGGAAAGGACTGACCTCTTGGCTCTCGTTTGTGGTGTCTTACTGTGAGTTTGTCACTCTCCCATTGGTATCCTGGGTCAGGTGTGGTACTTGATTGTATTGATTCCTGATCTTTGCACCCTTACTTACTTTTATTCCAATTGTGCTTCTTGTCACCAAAGAGTTATTTAACTTCTGGCTATGACATTATTTTTTGACATGATTTGTTTGTTTGATTTGATTCTTTACGTCCCATCAACAATATTTCAGTTAAACAGGGACGAGTCTTCCTTGGTTGAACCAGCACTAAGCTAGGATAAATGCGTCTTGCTCAAGGACCACGACGCAGTGACGCCGGTGAATCTTGAACCCTCAGTCTCGAGTCAAGCACTCTACCACTGAGCCTCTGCGCTCCCTTTTTGACATGATATATTCCACTGAATAACAGTAACATCAAATGAAAAAATAATGTTATGGCCACAGGTTGCATAATTTTGATACAAAGAAGTTATGTTAATAACAATGTAAATTTTCTTTGAAATAAACCAGCTTTGAAGTGTTAATTTCGCAATAGAGTTCATATGATGAGAGAATCTTCCATTTGTGCCCATTTCAAATCATTTTTTTAAACTAACCTAAGGCTGAGCCTGTCTAAACTGATTGACTTAAGCTTTAAGTATTTGGTCAACATTATTCAGTCTAGTCAGACTCCTCCCACAGAGGAAGGCAAAGAAAAGAATATACTTCCTGGCCCCCATCCCTCAACAAAGTTTGACAAGTAAATTTAATCCTGCCAACAATAAAGGAACCATCTCTCAGAAACCTTCAGCAGAAAATAAAATGCCCCACTCTACCACCTTGTTATGAAATGATAACTTGTGTAAGACCCTCTATAAAATACATAGAACAAATCAGAACGAATGGAATAAGAGACCCTATTTCTGCTTGTTAAAGTACCATCAGCACATCAAAGAACAAACATAAGAGTCCCTGTCAAGGCTAGTCACCAAGTCATTTTCTATTTCATCCTTGCTGGGAATCTATCTTAATATATTATCCCAAGGAATCCTAGTTAGTTGGATTTTATAATACGGTAAATCTTGTATTAGTTCGTACACTCGAATAGTTCGTTAAATGTCATGTATTAGTTCGTACACTAGTCATTTTTTATATGCAATTCTATTAGTTCGTACACAACGTTTTTTTTTTCTTCATTGGTGCTTGTTTTTAATCAGCGTTGCTGTCTACGATATGTTCCTGTTAACTTTCGCGTGCTTACACCAAACAGACCTTTTCGTCTGTCAATCTAACGACTTCGGTCGCTAACGTAAATCCAGCATTGACGTCGCATGTTAATAAAATTAAAATTTGTCTTCTGAAAATCGAGCGAATGCTAATTTACACGCCCTATGTCGCCGATGCGTCGGAGATATATTCTGTACGGTCATTACAAAAAGTGTCCTTAGAATAATGGAAAGTTATATTTTACTTCTGTGTCATATATCTTTTATAATCGGACACCCAAGCCGCGTGCGACCCGGAAAACATTTTTATACTTGTGCAGCTCGGACCCGACACGAAATCAACTTGCGCGGTGCCTCACATAAACTGGTACCAGAATATTTCGTAAATAGCCTGCTGGTACTTATGACAAGGCCCAGGAGAGCGTGTGCGTTTGCGCAATCTCATCAGGGTTTTCTGCTCACTAACATAAAGTTTGAAGTGGATGAAGACTCAGCATGCTCAGACCAAATCAAATTCTAGATATCTACGTACGTTTTGTTTTATATAGTTGAATATCAATTTCGGTTTTCTGAGCGTAAATAACTCAATAAATGTAGTAATAACGGCTTTTCCTAGGTTCAAACAAATGGAACATTTTAACAAATTGTTTAGCCGATCGTGGCGTGTCTTGCTGTCCTCATGAAACTACATACGGAAGGTCCTGAGAGTTCATGATTACCGAGATAGTGTACGCACAGACGCACAAACCGAGCATAATTTGATTGTATCATGATTCTAGGTCTTGATGAATGGCATTTCCATGAAATAAGCCAGTTCATGAGATTATGGTACCTATCGCATATGCGAGCAGCGAAGGCTCAAACGAGCCTGTGCATCTGCGGAAAATCGTCAGCGCCTTCAGGCTTAACTGCGAGCATAGAAGGAATTAGATGAAGGTACGTTCATTAATTTAGGATAATAGCCCCACTAGGTGGCTGTGAATTTGAAAACAGGAAGAATTCGCTTTATTTTAACCACCACGCATCTATTGATGTATGTATCCCGACTTTCAATATATTAGTTTTCATGAACAGTCAGACCGTGTGTCTTTTTTGGAAGGAAAAGTCTTCCAATATGGATGGATTTTCCTTCCATTTAGTTTTTTTACAGAAAATTGGAAGGTCTTTATAACATCCATCTTAATGAAAACAGCAAAAGACCTTGAGATCATCCGCGGGTGACATACATATCAGAATTTGCAAAAATCCTTACCACACGTCTGTAGATGTTTTACCCCGACTTTGTTGTATGAGACCAACAAAGTCGCAGATCAGCCTGGGTACCGCACATTCTTACCAGCGCCTTTGTCATGAATACAAAAATTAAACATTTTGTCGGGCCTGGTCTGGGTCAAACCTGTCTGCTAATAATATCAGCCGCAGACATGAAGATCAAATCCGCCGCTTTTATGCCACGTGCTGTTTTAAGAGTTGGGTAGCACGTGGTGCATTGGCGCATAACATAAAACATAATTGCTCAGCTGCATGCGCGGATCCAGAAAGGGGTCCAACTTTGACAACTTTTTTTAATTGATAATGGGAGAGAGGATCCAAACACCACTATATGCGGGTCATCATTGGCACGCCAGCGAAACACCATTTAAATGGCGTTTCGCTGGCGTGCCGCTGATGGCCCAACATCGAATGCTGGCTTGGTAGCTTTGTGATTTTAAAGGGAACCGGACCAGTATGCTAAGAAACCCTATTTTTGAGGGGTGGGGTCTGTCCCCCTCTGGATCCGTCCATGAGCTAACAATTTCTGTAAACTCATCACTTTCGCTCATTGCGATCGCGTACACGTTCGCAAACATGTGATATAAATTGTTTTGGATCTCGGAAATTTACTTTACAAATTCAAACTATCAATGCCCCACAATTTTATCAAATGGCGGGCGACAGCCAGAACTCCTTTTTTTTAAATTTCCAGTGGGTGCATAAAAGGCCTCGATACACCGTCACAAAACCGAAAAATCGCACCGGAAATTCACTTTTTTTCTTAACGACGCGAAGAGCATTAGACGCTAGTAGGCAAAGATGAGCCTGTGCATCCAACACTGTTGACTTTACGGTAGTATCATGCGCGGATCCAGGAATTTTTGTCATGGGGGGTGGGGGGTAGGGGGCTCCAGGCTCAACTGACAGAGAAAAAAAAAACACTCTGATAACGTTTTCTTAGGCATCAGCCTTTTACGATTTTACAGAGGGGTCCAATAATTTATTTTAAGGAAAACCATAATTTTTCAAGGTTCCAGAGGGGGTCTATCATTTTTCAGGGGAGGGGGTCCAAATTTTTCCAGGGGGTGTGGGGTCCAAATGCTAATTTCAATTGAAACCTATAGAATTTTTGATTTTCCAGGTGGTCCGGGCCCCCATACCCCTCTGGATCCGCGCATGCGTATGATAGATCCACTTGCGATATCCAAATTTTCAAGTCAACAGTAAAGCCAATCCCGAAGGACAGGTTTTTTTTTCATGCAATTGTTCATTTTCCATTCCCGGAGCATCTAGTGACACCTCAAAACATGATGAGGTATATGATTCTGCAATATGTTAGTGAAAAACAAATGTTGAGACCTCGGACCCTGGTCCGAGTTGAGACACAGTGATAATCGCGACTTTTAGTCAACTATTGATGGTTTCAGTCTTTCATTATGTATATAAGACTAGGCCTTGATTTCTGGCATCAGTTTTAGAAAAACGGGCTGTCCAATGTTGTCAAATAACGTTCATGCTAGATACATTACCATAACATACCATGCATAAGCTGGGTGCTTAAGATCAAGCAACATACTCGCTGGAAGAATGTGTTTAATGGTAAAAAAATTACAGTTCAAACGTAAATGATCAGATCTTAGAACAAATCTACATGGATATGCTCGAGAAGCTCAAAATGGAAGCATGCAGTGTGCAAGAACACATACAATAATATGGCTAAACAACCGCCAGCTTTTTTGAAAAGCTAATACTTGTGTAAATCTACTGTTGCGCGAAACGAAACGAAAGTTAAGGTGTATTTATTTTATTATTACTATTATTCGTTTCTGTCTATTGACAGTGTCTTTTCATGCAATTGACTTAATTTCAAACGCCACTGCTATCATTCTGTCCATAAAAACTTATACCTAGCGCACTATATTTTTAGAACTATTTTAGTGGCGGTCAGGTTCATTCACCATATCTACATTAATTGCTGGTTCCCTGTCTACAGGTGGTCAGTAATGTAAATACAGGTAACCAGAACCCCCCCCCCCCCCCCATTTCCAGGTATTGGGGGGGGGGTACTGGTTACCTGTTTTTCCATTACTGACCACCTGTAAAGCGGGAACCAGCAATTAATGTAGATATGGTGAATAAAGGGCGGGAAAACATTAGCAATCCACAAGAAAACGTGTCTTCTTCACGTTTATGACAAAAGGACAGGGCTGCGTTTATTGTCCGTCTCGCAATCTTTAAAAGCAAAGAAAAGTATAATGATAAAAAACGATTGCAAGATATTGTGCTTTTAACTGCAATATCTGGCTGCATCATAGATATTGCAAGCGGTTCTTCGGCGTACAAGAGCAGGTTTTCTCATGCTAAGGCATTGTTTTTCTGACGCTCGTCTGAGGCATCCAATGGGGTTTACTGATTTGCGAATTTGTCCCAAATTTTTACCAATTAGCGTCTTCATAAAACTCATTTTTACCAGTAAGCACATTCAGCATTACAAAATAATTTTTTTTATCACTGATTTCTCTTAAATTAAACTGATTAAAGCGTAATTTTAACAAACGAAACACTGATTTTTAAGGTACCCCGTTGAGACCCTCTCCGTTTGATGTACAAATAAACTTATAATTCTGTTTCACTCATATGTAAGCTTTCAATAATCAAGTTTTCAAGCACAACAACGTTTTTCTGACCGTTGGGTTTACATTTCAGAGCTGAAAACCGCAACAAACTAATAAAATACCAATATTGTTTTTGTCTAGCAGCAGGACAAGGGTTGTTTGCATTAAGGACATTTGGTTCCCAGCGACTTACACAGGCTGTAACGGTATAGGTAGCGGACTGGGTAGCAATGTTGAACGGGGGTTCGATGATATGGGGATTTTGTGTGTATTTTGTGTATATGATACCATTGGAAACAGATGTTTTGAGAAAACATCGTTTCCAAAAATGGGTATTTGTGACTTTGCTCAAAACTAAGAGTATGGGTGTTTGACAGAACCGCCCAAATGAATACTAAACTGTACCCATAACCTAAGATGTTTTAAGTTAAAATAAAAGACACCATTTTCCAACTGCAAATGATCTTTTTTACAGTTGTAGAAAACCACAGCATACTGCATGGGTGTGTTAATGGAATGTATTTTGAGGTTTGTGAGTGACACACTGAAAGACATGGAATAATTGGAGTTATTTTGATATTTTAAATACTTTTCGCGTAATAAATACGTTCCTGTTGGAATCTGCTGCATATTTATTGAATGAGAAGTAGCAGTGGAAGCCATAGTTACAGCAACAATAGCATCACTAGTAGTAGTAGAATGAGGTAGTCCAAGCAGCAGAATAATGTATAGTTGAGGTAGCAACAGTAGTGACAATTAGAAGTAGAGTGAATTAAAATGGTGAAGGTGGTAGTTATAGCAGCAACAACAGCATCACTAGTAGTAGTGTCAGTAGTGTATGAGGTAGTCCCAGCAGCAGAACAACGTATAGATGAAAAAAAGCAGCAACCGGAGTGACAGAAGTAGAATTAGAAGGAGTAGTAGCAGTGGAGCCGGTAGTTACAGCAACAGGAATAGTATCACTAGTAGAAGTGGCAGTAGTGTATGAGGCTACTCCCAGCAGCAGAACAACACTGAGATGAAAATTGCAGCATAAGTAGTGACAGAAGTAGAATTAGAAGGAGTAGGAGTAGTGGAGTTGGTAGTTACAGCAGCAACAACAGTATTACTAGTAGTTGTGTCGGTAGTGTATGAGGTATTCCTAGCAGCAGAAAAACGTATTGATGAAAACACAGCAACAGTAGTGACAGAAGTAGAAATAGAAGGAGTAGTAGCAGTGGAGTCGGTAGTTACAGCATCAGGAATATAATCACTAGAAGAAGTGGCAGTAGTGTATGAGGTTAGTCCCAGTAGCAGAACAACATATATATGAAAAAGGCAGCAACCGTGGGGACAGAAGAAGCAGCAGAACAATGCATAGTTGAAGAAGCAGTTACAGAAGTGACAGAAGTAGAAGGCGTAGTAGGAGTGGAGCTGTAATTGCAGCTGCAGGAATATTATCACTAATAGTAGTTGCAGTAGTGTATGAGGTTAGTCCCAGCAGCAGAACAATGCATAGTTGAAGAAGCAGTTATAGAAGTGAGAGGAGTAGAATTAGAAGGAGTAGTAGCAGTGGAGTCGGTAGTTACAGCAGCAGGAATATTATCACTAGTAGAAGTAGCAGTAGTGTATGAGGTAGTCCCAGCAGCAGAACAACGTATATATGAAAATGCGGCAACCGTATGGACAAAAGTAGAATTAGAAGGAGTAGTTGCAGTGGAGTTCGTAATTGTAGCAGCAGGAATATTATCACTAGTAGTAGTGGCAGTAGTGTATGAGGTTAGTCCCAGCAGCAGAACAACGTATAGATGAAAATGCAGCAACCGTTGGGACAAAAGTAGAATTAGAATGAGTAGTTGCAGTGGAGTTTGTAATTGTAGCAGCAGGAATATTATCACTAGTAGTAGTGGCAGTAGTGTATGAGGTTAGTCCCAGCAGCAGAACCATGTACAGATAAAAATGCAACAACAGTAGTGTCAGAAGTAGAATTAGAAGGAGTTGTTGGTTGCAGTGGAGTTGGTAATTGCAGCAGCAGGAATATTATCACTAGTAGTAGTTCCAGGAGTGAATGAGGTATTCTCAGCAGCAGAACAACACATTGCTGAAGAAGCTGTTAGAGAAGTGACAGAAGTAGAAGTAGAAAAACAGAAGACTGAGAGGCGGTAGCTCCAGCAGCAGCAATAGTATCAGTAGTATGCGCAGGATCAGGGTGTCCTGGCAACATTTTTTGTCATAAGCGTATTTCACATAGTGCTGTAAGGACCTCCCTTTAGAAGCACTCGGTCCTGATGTGTCCATTTGCTTCTCAAAGGGTGTCCGTACCAGTATTTCTAAGGCAACCTATAGCCACTTGTGATTTTGCAGGGGGAGTCTGGACCCCCTACTGCCTCCCTCTGGATACGCCCATGAGTAGTAATATTAGATATAGTAGTAGCAGTTGTGTAAGCAGTAGTCCTAGCGCAAGAGGAAAAGATAGTTGAATAACAGGCAACAATAGTGGCAGAAGTTGAAGTAGAATGAATAGAAGCTGTGAGGTAGTAGTAGTAGTAGTAGTAGTAGTAGTAGTAGTAGCAGTAGCTTTTCGCTGTAGTACTAGTATCAGATACAGCTACAGAAGAAAAAGCCGTAGCAATATTAACTGTATATACTGAGCAAAAACACAGTAGTTGTAATTGTAGCTGCAGCAATAAGTGTATTAGCTGTGATTGTAGCAGTAGTAGTAGCAATAAATAATGTAGAGTAGTAGTAGTAGTAGTAGTAGAGGCAGTTGTTGTAATAGAAAATAATAGTGGCAGAAGTTGAAGTCGAATTAACAGTAGCAGTGAGGTGGTAGTTTTAACAGCAGCAGCATTATTAAAATTAGTATTAGTAGTAGTTGTTGTTGATGTTGCGGTAGTACTTGTATCCAATACAGCTGTAGAAGAAAAAGATGAAGCAGTATCGACTGTAAATGTAGCACCAGCAGCAAAAACACAGTAGTTGTAGCTGCAGCAATAAGTGCATTAGCAGTAATTGTAGTAGTAGTAGCAATAAATGTAGAAAAGTAGTAGTAGTAGAAGTAGTAGTAGAGACTGTTGTTGTAATAGAATAGAAACAGCTCACCCAAGCAAAAGTAGTAGTAGTAGTGCCTCTGAAGTTCCTGCCTCAGCTACTTATTTTAATTCGGTTGCCAGTATGTTACTGCTTCTATCAATGCTTCTGAAACTACTACTTCTGCAGTTACAACTACAACTACTACTACTACTACTACTACTACTACTACTACTACTACTACTACTACTACTGTTGCTGCTACTTTACTACTTCCACTACTTCTACTGCTGCCAGTAATGCTTCTGCTGCTGCTGCTACAACTGTTGTTGCTTTAACTGACATTAATATAACCACTCCTGTGGTTGCTGTATCTACAACTACTGGTCTGGTGCAGGTTTCTAAAAAACCTACATATACAGTCGCTACTACAGCTACACACCTACCGCTGCTACTTCTACAGTTACTTCTACTACTACTACTACTACTACTACTACTACTACTACTACTACTACTACTTATGCCTCAGCTACGCCAAACACTTCCACTATTTCTACAAGGATCCACACTACTACTACTACTACTACTACTACTACTACTACTACTACTACTACTACTACTGATACTACTACTACTACTACTTATGCCTCAGCTACGCCAAACACTTCCACTATTTCTACAAGGGTCCACACTACTACTACTACTACTACTACTACTACTACTACTACTACTACTACTACTACTACTACTACTACTACTGATACTACTACTACTACTACTTATGCCTCAGCTACGCCAAACACTTCCACTATTTCTACAAGGGTCCACAATACTTTCTATGCTGCTGCTGTGCTTCTACCAACTATGCGACATTTTGACATTAATAGACTCAGACAAGCCTGTGCAGCCTCATTTAAAGCTTAGAAACTCCAAATGCTGTTCCGTCAGTAGCTTAACACTCATAGAATAGTCAAGCGACAAGCAAATGCTCTGATCAGACTGCGCGTATGCGCAGGCTGATCTGGGGCTTTGATGGTCGCACATAGCACATTGTAGGAAATCTCATGTCGCATTTATTTTACATTTGCAGATACGTTTAAAACATCTAGCTCTTTTCTAGCTTCTATTTTACTACTTATACTTTTACTTCCATTTCAATTGTAGCTACTACTTCTTCTACTGAGATTATTTTCATACTGCTACTGAAACAATTGCTACAAATAATTATAATGATTTTAGTGATACTCATAATAATGTTACCACTTGGGTTGTTTTGTTGCTGCTGCTGCTGCTGCTGCTGTTGTTATTGTTGTTGTTGTTGTTGTTGTTGTTGCTGCTGCTGCTGCTGCTGTTGTTGCTGTTGTTGTTGTTGTTGTTGTTGTTGTTGTTGTTGTTGTTGTTGTTGTTGTTGTTGTTGTTGTTGTTGTTGTTGTTGTTGTACAAAGATACATAGTAGATGCAGTGGCAGCAGCAGGAGCAGCAGAGCACAGTACATGTAGTAGTAGTAGTAGTAGCAGTAGTAGTAGTAGTAATCGTTGTAGTTGTAGTACTCATTGTTGTAGTAGTAGTAGTAGTAGTAGTAGTAGTAGTAGTAGTAGTAGTAGTAGTATAAGTTTCCATTCATTGTTTACCAACAATGTCAGATATCGAGCATTCGAACACGTCAGAGTATTGTGTATTTTGATTGGGCAAGTAAGACGCACCTCCACTAAATCTTCCAATGAAAGTGGAGGTGTGTCCTCGGTTAGACCTGTTATATTTAAGGCAGTTGGCGACCTGTATTTTTCATTAACAGGCATCTAATAGACCCAACAGGCTGGTGAGTGTTTTCTTCTTCATTTCACATCGCTTATTCATACACTTGTAATAATAAATTTAATTTATTGTTTTATGCAAACGTTGCAGTTTGCTCTTATCGGAAGAAAAGAATGTGTGTCATTCATATTCGTATTGAAAAAAAAGATCCAATTTCTGATATATTATGTAAAATATGCATGTGCATCCGACGAGCAGAAAAATATACCTTTTTAGGAAGTGTCCACCGCAGACTCTGGGGAAGCTGCGTACTCGTCAGGCTGAACAACTGTATAGCGCAGGCCAGTATGATCTGGATATTCGTGGAGCCATGCACTCGAGGCTGTGCATAGATATGATATAACAAGTAGTCTCAGTGCAATTGGAAAATAATGCATAATCTTATAGATTTTTCGCTTTGAACGTGTAGTATTATGTACATAACCTTGAACAAAACATGAATAGACTACTCGGTCAGACTGGCTTTACTATGACCCCTCTTACCTATAAAACCTCGTCGAAAGAAAATGCCTTTGGGGACCGTGGTCTACCTAAAGTGGTCAATTTCAAGTAAGAACGTAAAATCGGGCCAGTATCGACCCCAGGTGTACACTTTTTGCTGAAAAGTAGCCCTCTATAACAAAACCTATATATGCATCAAACATTATTTACAAATTGCACATGTTTTAACCCTTAAAGCGCCAAGAAAAAAATGCATCTGAAAATGTCGTCTGCTGAAGTCGTCTGCTGCAAATAATTGCCTAATTTTACTGATGAATTAAGTATAGAAGCAAACAGCGTGGACCCAGAACAGACTGCTCCTATAGGAGCCTTATGATGTGGGTCCATACTGCCATAGAGGCTTCTTAAACATAGCAGACGACTTTTGTTGCTATTGGCGCATAGCGGGTTAAAAGGATGCATGGGTGCATTAAAACAGTCCATAAACATGAATGGCGTTTCGCTGGCGGACCGATAGCAGTGGCACGTGATAATATGCTGGCTTGGTTAAGGCTGAAGCCAGCTTACTCAGCTACATCAAACGTGTAGCCATTATACTATCTAGCTAGCATACAAGAATGGACGCCAATGCACAGGCTAGCCTGCGCCCTTCGGTATTCGTGATTTTTTATCATGGATAAGCATACCTAAATCGGTTCGCTAGGCGAGACGCCATGAGACGCCATTCGAATGGCGTTTCGCTGACTAACCGGTCGTGGCCCGACAGTGCGTGCTGGCTGGAAACCTACATTATACTGTGATGATGCTGACTAATACATAATTATATGCATAACCGTTTTAAACCGCGACGGCCTGAAGTCTCATATCTGCACCTGCGCTGGCTTTTTGCTGATTAATTATTATACCAGTCTACTTCACTTCAAGTGATACCTGCAACTTTCTTCATATAGCTAGTCTGTGTAGCTTAACTGACTGGCTGCTGCAACCCCGAGAACAGGTTTGCTCGCGACGTGGCTAATTATTAAAATAGGTAGTCTCGCAGGTGAAACCTGAGCATTTCGTATTAGGTGTTACACGTGACACAATCAAGCTACGGTCACCGTTCTTTTCTGGGCGGTCATAAAATCCTCTTGTTAGACTAATCCATTATTCATCATTATATCATTTAACGAGTGGGCCTGATGTTAGATTGGATTCAAACAACACTACGTAGCAGCGTCTCATCATGGTCTACACTGTAAGCAATTGTCCCAGAAACCAAGGCACAACTTAGTAAAATAAATAGTATCAAAATATATAAACTGGTCGAATATGTTAAGCCTCAACCGTTTCCTTCATATTATGCAATCTACAGATACACGCAATTTTTATACGACTTATTAAACTCTTTTTTCATGCTTGTGTCGTCTGCTGATTTTTTTTCAAAATCACCTTTTTGAGAAATTTATGCAGGAATACCATTAGAGTGTCTACCAGTTTGGTTCCAGATCGGGTCCTACTTTTTGTCGGGCCCTATCCGGGTCCAAACTGTAGCAGACGATACTAGTATAGTATATATTATTGGCAAAGCGTTATTAAATGAGCTCTCCTTTTGAAGCTTTCATATGAAACTCTGTATAGCATAGTTACATTATGTTTCAACTGCAGTTGCTAAACGTTGACAGTTTCTGGCCAAAGTTGGCAAGGGGCTCAACTTATTTTATCCAGGCCCCGAGGTTTACTCAACTCAACTGAGCACGAAATTTCAACTGCTCATGAAAAACTAAAATACCAACAAATGTCTTAAATCTCTCAGATGTTGTATTTAATATGCTTAAAATGTAAAATGCCAACAATTGTTGCATTTTAACATTTATGAGCAGGATAAATTTCGTGCTCAGCTGAGTTGAGCATGGAAAAACTTTTTATAACCTCGGGGTCAGGCCACTGTATAATGAGTGTCAGGTTCTGCCAAAGGGTAATTTTGTTTATGAATTTCTATCATGTGTGTTTAGAACAGTAAGAACTTAAGCAAATAATCCTTCCGAAACAACATATTAACCCTTAAAGCGCCAATCACGACTGCAGCAGACGACACATTTTGCAACATCTTTCTTAATTTTCGAAACAAAATAAGGTATGATATTTCATGAGAAACGTCTGCCAGTAGACGATTCTCATGAAATATCATACCTTATTTGTTATTTTCGAAAAGGCCGTAAAATTTGAAATTGTCGTCTGCTAGAAATTATAGGTGGCGCTTTAAGGGTTAATATGGAAAAACGTGGATCCTCAGATAATAGAGTCAACCTACAAAAAATGAAAATAACAGACTCGGTTCATGAAAATTAATGAAAAATGCAAGAACTCTCAAGCCTCGTTGCACCTGCAATCTACTATCCGTATGAACCAAATTTAGTCACAGAGGACGAGAGTTTGAACAAGAAATATATTCCAAAAAAAATATATTCAGCGGCTTCAGGCGGTGCTTCTTTTATGGATCCTTTTTCTTATTTGTGTTTCGTGTTTGTCATCCTGTTTTGTTTCTGTTCCTTGCAGCCTTGTGGTCACCTGCTGGGAAAGGGCTGACTGCTTGGCTGTCTTGTATGTGATGTTTTCTTGTGTGTTTGTCACTTTCCCTATGGTGTCCTGGATATTTGATTGTATCGATTCCTGATCTTTGCCTTCTTCCTGACTTTCAAATAATGATTCAATTCGAACAATAATGATATTCAAATCCCTACCAAATTAAATTCAATGTCTGGTTGCACAATACTGTAAACCATACAAATGCATACATTTCAATGTTCTGTATCTCATGCTTACCCATGCTTACCCATTGCATGGGTAAGCATGAGATATAGAGCATTGAAATTGACTTCAATCACCAAAACACTGTCACTTGAAAAGGAACAGACTATTAGACGCAAGGGAGACTCAAATTTAGAAAAAAGGACTATATGTAGTTTTGTATTGGTATAAATTTGTAAAATAAACTATATCAGTCTGTGTCTCTAGTTTTTACATTAAGTTTTCAAGAATAGTTGCTTGTGTAATAAGTTTGCATACCAGTCTGGACTAATAACCAATGAGAAAACCGTTTTCTATCATGTGCGCTTTAAGATGGAATAATAAACAGTACGGCTACTTTCAAAAATACCCAAAATGGATTTTCAAGACCAATTGTCGCTTAATGCAGGTCAGAAGTATTGTAGAATGGGAGCATTCTGTAATACTTTCTATCTTAAGCTACCATTTGTCATTAGGATCTTTGTTTTGTCTATTTTTGAGTGGCCGTTTACCACAGGTTTCACTGTAGGTCAATACCATTAGTAGACAGCTAGCCGCTGAAAAGTTATCAACAGTTAACAAGTTAAAGCAATGCTATTTCACTTAATTGTCCACATAAAGCGATTATAATTTTCCCTAAGAGTTGTGTCTATCTTGGCCTTAGAAGTTCAAGCGAACTTCCCTTATCGGGTCACAGTATAGGACTAAACACAAATGATCACACATATAGTTCACTTTTCCCCATCACATTAGCATAAGTTAGACGACACCAATTCCTTAGGCAACTACATGTACCATAAACACGTGGGCACCTAATACGTGGAACACGATTACCATATATTTACATTTTCAAAGCAAGCCTTAATGAATCTTTAGACTTTTGCAACCGTTCATAACCTCATGAAGGACATATACATGATTGACAGCTGCCAAGCTCAATTGCCTGTTCAATACGCTTCGAACATCGATAGTCTACAAATTCATTCGCCAGATGTGACACTGTTGTTGTGATTGACAGGGAGCCACATCTGATTCGCACATGCAAAACAGGCCTCTTGTTCGCCTCATTGGCTGTCCGCGACCACATTGGCTGTTCCGCTATTCCGTTTTACACTCCAACAAAACCGTTAATATGATGACGTATTAAAATCAAAACTGTTTTGGTTCCTAAATTATAGGTAGATATTTATTATGAAATGTGAATTTAAGTAAAAAAAATAATTTTGGTCTGTTCATGGAATCATGAATACATCGGGCTTCTTGCAAATTTAACGGAGCCCTCCAGGCTTCACTTACTTTGCAAGAGACCCTATATGTTAATGATTCCACGAACAGACAAAAACTGAATTTATTTCTTAAATGAATCTTATCATAAGAGAATATATCGGATGTGCATGACAAGCTATTTTACTATTTATTTTGGAATGTAGATATTTCATTTATTTTATCAGACATCTGATATATTATATACGAATATTTGTATATTCACGAGTATTTGTACAATAAAATGCTTGTATCATGACCAATAAAAAATCAACTTTTAATTTATTCATCAGATATTCAAGTAAATTCTAAGCTCCACCTTTGACTGGTCTCGTCGAAATTAATGAACAGCATAGATCAAAGAAAAGGCGGCAAAGTCATGATACACGATATCTAAATTGGCATATAAGATTATTTAACATATTAGATATATCATATATGACATCTGAATTGCAGAGTTTAAATATGATATCTTATATAGGATATATACTTTAGAAAATAAGATATCTCATTTATGATGTTAAGATATCTCATATCTTATATGAGATATCTTATATCCTATATCAGATACATTATACCATAAATCAGATATCTACGTTTCATAATAAATAGTTAAATGGTCTGCCTCGAAAAACCTGCTAGCAAAATTTTGAAAGTTAACGTTATCACCATATGAGCCGTGACATGAGATTTCCAACAATGTGGTATGTGCAACCAGCAAAGGCTCAGACCAGCCTGCGCATACGCGCAGTCTGATCAGAGCCTTTGCTTGTCGCTTGAATATTCTATAAGTGTTAAGCTACTGACTGAACATCATTTGGAGTTTCTAAGCTTTAAAGGAGGCAGCACAGGCTCTTCTGAGTCTACACTTGTCAAAATGCCACATTGTTGGAAATCACGTGCCACGGCTCAATTATTATCTTTTGATAGCGTGTTCAAATATTGGAAACGTCACTTTGAATGTTTTGATATATATTTCCAGTAAGACGTTAAGTCAGACTACTCTACATCTACTGCCATGTTGCTAGAAGTACTCACAGGAGAACTCACGTTCAAGTCGAGGTCACCCCCAGATCTCACGAAGTGTACTAAACAGTAAGTATGACACAGTGTGACATGACTGGCTAATAACGATTTCAAAATTACATGCAGGATTTACCTGGATTCAAGACACACGAGTCTGCGCCGAGGCTACACTATGCTCTAGTCGTATGGAAATATAGTTTAAAACTAATTCATTGGTCTTGCTATAGCATTTGGAAACGGCTCTCAAGATACATAATGTAAAAGAAAGTTATAAAAAGTGTTATTCTTTAAAATTTCTCATTTGCTAAAAGGATACTTTTAACAAAAATCTATGAGAAAAAAGACACGTGTTTCAATAAATTGATCAAAATATGCATCGTATATATTAAGCAATATTTCTTTGGTAAGCTTGAACAAATTTCATCTCATCAACTTTTTCAATACGTCTCTGAACATGCCTACGGTATATGATGATGGTCACAACTGATATGCGATACAAATTATACCTAGGCCACAACTTGTGATTAGGAGTCGCCGTGGTGTAGTGGATAAACCGCTCGCCTTATAAACGAGGGGTCGCAGGTTCGATTCCTGGCTTCACCAGTCTGTCAGGTGAGACTTTAAGCCGTGGTCCCGTCTCCAAATGACCTAAACTGTTGGTGGGACGTTAAACACAAACACAACAACAACTTGTGAGTGATCCTGTTACAGCTGTTGCTTGATTTAGGTACAACTGTTGTAATATCGCATGTCAGATATATGGGTTCATTATGATATTTACACACCGGGCAATCAGCGATCCTTAGCAGGTTTTTAAAAGTCTCTGGTTAACCGGGCGCACTTTATTCTATTTGTTGTTTAGGGATTTCTACCATATTGGAATCCGAAAAGACCGTAACAATATGGCCCACAAATGATTTAATAGCCCTTACACGAAGAGGAAGCAGGGGTGTGGGGGCGCAGCCCCCATTATTTAACAAGCAAAAATTTAAGAGTCAGTCTTACGTCATAAACTGCGCCCGGTAAACCAGAGGTGCGCCCGAAACTGCGTTGATGATCGCCATAAACGACGTTTTTGATCGCAAGTGACAATTGCCAAGTTAAGTTGTATTTCTGTAATAAGCGCATATATCTGACATATGACCCTTAAGCAGTTGTACCTTAATTAAGCAAAAGTTGTAAAATGATAACTCAGAATGACTAAGTAATTAACTCTGTTATTTTTTGCTGTAGCTCACACATTGTGTTAAAATACGTGTTAAGCTATGTATGTATGTATGTATGTATGTATGTATGTATGTATGTATGTATGTATGTATGTATGTATGTATGAACAAGTATGTATTTTATTTTTCAGAGAACTCCTGGCGTATTTTGAAAACAGTTATGATCTCAACGAGAGCCTTTTTACAGCCCTTAAAGGTAGTTCCTAGTTTCTGGACACAATGCGGTTGTGTTTGAGCAGAACTGAGTTTAAACACTTTGCCTCAAACACATGCCCCTTCGTGCGCTAGAGTACTCTCTGAAAAGTCTTATAGTATTAAGCTGTGTCAATATCTTAAAACCTTTTTTGACTTTAAATCTGGATCAGTTCATGAAACAGTTTTCAAATACTAGCCACCAATCCAGGATTTTCTGTAATTCTTCTCTGGTCAATTTCAGTGTGTCTTTTCCAAATGCCTTCATTTTTACATATGGCATTGAAATATAAAACAACAAAATGTTGTATATGGTGGGGCACAACAAACTTGTGGTGAGCTAGCTATTCACACTCCAGTAACCACACGTTTTTATCCAATGTTCAGGAATATTAATCAAAATGTTTTGACTTTATTTAAGAAAGGCTAAGTTCGTATACAGGTCAAGTTGGATTAAGAACTAAGTCACTAACTCAAATAAAAGAAAAACTTAGTTCCCATCCTTGAAGCTACATTTTAGCTTAATACCTCATTTAACTTGATCAGAAGAGATTCAAACTAGGTCATACCAGGTCAAAAACTCGGTATCTATGTTATATAAAAGAAACTAGGTTTTCATTCTAGAAGCCATAATTGTCATCCATCTAGATTACATGAATACAGCGCTAAGTTCAGATATGATCTGTCCCAGGTCAAAATATGCTCATTAGGTCAAATAACAAATAAACACCTTTGTTTTCGCTCATGATTCCATATTTTGGACTCACTCATATCGAAAATCTGGATGTGTGTCTTGATATAACTAGGCTTAAATGCCATGAAGGTACTGCCAGCCACATGCATGCCATTTATTGTCATACAACATATATAATTTAGGCCACAAGTCAATCAGTAACAATGCTCATTCACCATATTATTTACACTGTGGTCATACCACTACGGCAATTTGGATTTCGTCACTTATTCTGGTGTTAAGGTAACTTTCTCATGTTCAATTTCTTTATTTAATCACAGATTAACGCCCAAAAATGCTTGGGTTTCAATGGATTTTTGTCCATCAAATTCACATTATATCTTTTAGCTTTAAAATTATATGAAAACTTTAACGTTTGCTGCCTAGGCATGAAATAACTAATTACGGTTTTGTCATCCTGAATAATAAATCAATGACAAAACCGTATAATTATGACTAAACCGTAATTGACAATTTTTTTAATATAACTGTAAAACACACACATTTAAAATCTGATTTTATCTCCGTTTTGGCAAAACAACACAGAGGCTGTTCACTAGACGATTCAGTCTCGAAGCAAACATATTCGGAAGTTCTAATTTCGTCAGCTTTCATTTGAAGGTAATTTTACTATAACACAGGAGTGGGTAACAAACCCTAAATTGCCTTAGTGGTATGACCACAATGATTAAGGTATTATATTGAACGCCACCAAAAAGTTTTTAATGACAATGCTTAAGCTGATGTCCCAATTTTAAAATCATGTCCCACAGTAGTCAGCCACAACGTCTTCTACAACAATGTTCAATCTGATGAACAAAATAGTGACCACATTTAAACAGACTCAGGGTCATCATGGTACTCGGATGCTTTATTGCATAAGGCTCGATAAATGTGTCTATACTAACTTACCTCAATCCTATACATACCCAAGTATATTGGCTGTGGTGGGATCTCTCCTAAACCTCAGTTACTATGAATCTAAATTGCATATCATACGTGTAAAACCCCGCTTCTTTTGGCTGCAGACGCTTTTACATGGGCTGCAAACAAACCATTCCAAGCTGTCTACACCTCTTATCTACCACAGAAGCCTGTCCATTTCAAATGAGGTTGAGATTGTCTGCTACACATGTCTGTGACACGTGTTCTGTTTTATCATACAGCAAACTAGTTTGTCTGTCAGTTTGGCGCTGGCGGGGTCCATCAGAATGCACTAAAAGCCATATAACTTAAAATTTGGATACTATCAAGGCTTATGGACTGCCTTTCCTTTGACGTAGATTTTGATAGTTTCCTTTGCTTAAACATAAAATCTCTGAGCATTAAATATGTTACATGCTGCGCATATTACAGGAATTTATATTGGCCTGGGACTACTTAGTGTGCGTGAGCAGCGAATGCTCTGGCAAGACTGTGTAGATGCACAGACTCGTCTGATCGTTGGCTGCTTGCCAATGAGATAAGCACCAAAATTTCATGTTCTGGCTTAAATTCCCGCTCAATTTATTGTAGACGAGTCCGTGTTCTACAAATGCCCTGATCGTTTGCGACTGCCACTGGTTTTCTACTACTGCCACACAGCTGTCGTGTATGTCAACAAACTCATGCTGGCTGGCCTTGTCAAGGTATGTTGTCTGTCTTCACATAGACAAGGTGTAAATACAGCTCCTTCAATATTACTGCTAGATATAGCTAAGCATGCGCCTCACCCTTTCTGTATGGCTGGCAATGTTGATGAATCTGAAAAGTGAATAGAGAACCTTCGGAGCTGTAATTTCTGCTACCATACACAGATGATGCATTTGTCATCTAGTCCTGATGGGTGATTTAGCAGCTTATGCCACCCTTACAAACTTTTGCTTAGCATATTACATTATATGCAAGGTATAAACAAATGTAGGTGGTGTAAAAACAGTTTTACTATGGTTGTCCAACAGGCATCGAGGTTATAAAACTTGAGCACAGTCACAGACTCAAAATAAAGCGTAACGATTGGCTGTTTGCGGACACGTGTCCACAAGCAGCCAACCATTGCGCTTTATTTTGAGTTTGAGAATGAACTTAGTTTTATAACCTCGAGGCCTGAGCTTTAACGAACGAATTATCTTCCGTATAGAGTTTCACAAACCATGGTATAACTATTACTTATCATATTTTGTTAATCACCAAGGTATTTTCCAGATATGTCTCAGTAAATAACTCACCTCTACTGGTTTGCTGAGAATCAGTTTAAGAATCTGAAAAAGATAATAGACAGGCTACAAAATTGAAATTTCATTTAGTTTACACAGACGTTGTGTGTTGTGTTTGTCACTGAAGCCATTATGTGTGATTTGGCAGCTTACATTGATCAGGCCTTTAGTTCAGGGTGTGTAACCAAAAACAATTTTCTTATTTCTCAACCAAAACATATGTTGTGGATACTCAAAAGAACTGTCTCATTAAGACGGTTCTTTTTAGCATCCAAAACATCTGTTAAAACTGATGGGTAAGAACATAGTTACAATTATGGGCTATTTTTTGTTTATCTAAATCTGTGATTGATATTCATCTTAGATTCAGTATAGATCTTTAATATGAAATATTATTGATAATCTCGTCTGAGTAATATTCTATATGGTCACTATGCATTTAATTTGTAAACAACTATTTGCCTTTCTCCCTCATTATTAGATTTCTGGATAAGTTTGGGTAGTTTAATTAATTAAATCCTCCACCAATTTTGATATAGATAATAAATGACATGCATACATTCAAAATTAAGTGTCTGGCAGGGTCCTGCTGGCCACTTACTCTTATTACCAGCTGAACATCTCTAGCATACATTTTAGTATTATGTGTTTCTGCTTTTCAGGAACGGATCAACTTTGAGTTTGAAAAGATGTTCGAAACAGGAGTAGATGAGATGTCCTGGGATGACACGGTTGGTTGTATTTTCATTTTTATCTGTTTTGTGATTGTGTCATTTGGCACATATGACCTAAGATCCACCAGTATACATGCAGAATATGCAAAGCAGCATCGTCGAGATGATTTCCAACACCTTGAAAAGGACACAATGCATCACATCACATCATCAGCGCGAAACACGAAACCCACACTCTCAGTGGGAGCATCATAAACAAAGAAATAACAACAACAGAGAACACTTTAAAATGTGAATATGATCAGGAAATACCACAATCACACACTGCAGACCAACCCACGGTACCATGAGGAAGAGCCACAGAACACTAACAACCACAAGACATCAGGAAGAAAATTAAAGTTATGCAACCAGCTCTCTTTTCCTCGTCAAGCTGATTGCAAAACTTGAAAGAACACTAAGAAATGCATAACAATACTAGGACCGAACACAGAACCCCACAAACCAATCGGAGGAACATTAAAAATGAATCAATAACAACAGAACCACCACCTTAGAATGGACAACAGCCTAAGGAACTGGGGGGGGGGGGGGGCTAAAATGCATCTTACGGGCGTCAATATTCGCTCTAGATTCTATTGTTGTCAAAACACAAATATTGTTTGACTTACAGTGGTCAGCAGTCACAACTACTGGGAAAGGGGGAGTGGGAAGGGTGTCTCATAGACATATCATTGCCCTAGATTATGTTATTTGTTAAACAAATGTATTGTTAGCTTGTATTGACGTTTTGTAAAAACTTAGAGTAACAATCAAAGAAAAGGGCAGTTAAGACCCACATAATCCACAAGGAGCCAGCGCTGAAGAACTGCTATATGAGCCACAGTGGACATTACCAATGACAAACATCAGGCGCGAACTCAACACTCAAGTTCTTACAAATTATTATGAAGTCAGTGCACATGCCTTTGTGAATAATTTTCCATATTGTTTTGTATACATATCATAAATGCCATTGTCTCACCATAAATATAAATATTGGTAGTGTAAAGTACACATACTATTCTTCCTATAACAAACGTTCCCAATTCTCTACAGCCTCCTAAAATGTCAAGTGCATGTTATCGTCTCAGATAAGGAATCACTTTGAGGGTAATTTTTCCAGTCGGTCAAACATGTTTTGGAGCTTTAATTTCTATCTTATTGGCTCGTTTTGTAGGTACCTAAAATATAGGCTTGAAACGGGTAACGTAAAAGCCACATTTGAGCCAGTGTACAAGAAAAGAGACAGCTGCACCAGTTCATTTCGTAATTTATCGCATTGCATATGCGTAAAGACATCCTACCTGCATAGCTACCAATTAGAGCTAGTGGCCTAAGATTGGCCCGAGCCTTGATCTATGCTCCTACTTTGTTTAAGCGAACAGGGAAGTCTCAAGCGAGCTCGAGTCTCAGTGATGGGTACACAGGCTCATCTGAGCCTTCGCTGCTCGCACGTGTGATAAGTAGCAAACTCTTAAGAACTTGCTCAGTGGTTTTAGTAACAAACCATCAAGCAGAGACGTGGCTCTTATCTCAAGACAAGTAAAGATGAATATATTCTAGAACTATGTCAGTGAAGAGTAAAAATTGTGACAAACACTTACGTGCGCACCTTCAGTTTTCAACCGTGAGAACAATGTTGTTGTGTTTTCACATTGATTTTTTGTCATTGGTTAGTAGTGGAAAATTATTGACCTTTAATTTCTCAATTTAAGCAAGCAAACTTTAAGAGGTTTAAAATGTCCTCGTCTGTGCATCAGCAGTATCTAACCAATCAGTTACTGAAAATGTTATAAAATCTTTCCCGCCATTCACATTAGTTGTGGTCTACATGGGCATCTGATTATACCCTATATTGCTCAAATTGAACCAGTCGGACCAAGGCTCATATATGGTGTTTGCTTCCCAAATAAAAGTTGCCTTGAGTTTATTTGAATATATGCTGCAGACGTAAAAGGCAGACGATTTTTTTTGACAAAAGTATTGGCAGGATATGAGCTAAAGAGTTGAAGCCAAAATAGCTAGTTATGTCAATAAAATAAAACATTATGCAAGAAAGGTATCTGTTTAATATATGCACCGCCTTGTGTTTGTAGCTAAAAACCAGGTGCATTATAAGAATGCATGGTCAGCATAGGCTTTTTTGTCTTAATAAATTTCTTTAAAGTTTACTCCACCCCTTCCTGTGCTTTACAACCAATCAGATTGCACAAAAATTTAAATTGTTTGCCAACTTAATTGTATTTTGGTTCAAATATGTGTAATACCTATTAAGTAAAGTCATGAAGTAAACCCATGAAGTGGTCAATGTGGCTTTTTCCAATGGGAGGGGAGGAGAAATCTATAAGTAGGTCATAGATCATATATAACAATTATTAAGAAATTTTGTGGTTCACTCGCTGCGCTCGTTCCCACTTTATTCCTTTATAATTGTAATTTATCATCTATAACCTATACAAAAGTAGTTGTGTTTTTATTTATTTTATTGGTATAAACGCTTAATTAAAAAGGTGCAAAATATGAAACTTGTGCATATGCTTCATAAGTTTCAGTTTTTGTACAATCCATGTAGCTGCAAATCATTAATCAAAAGGAGATTATCATCAGGTTACTATTGTAATTGTCTTGTTAAATTTTCAGGAGAACTATCGAATGGGAGGGGCTTATGAGTGGCCGCCTCTTGCTGATGTTGTGGAATATCGCAGAAAAGTGCGTGACGTTGTTGTTAACATAATCAAGGACACGCCCCTTCAACTCCCTATTACTATGGACAGCAAGTGGGTAAGTCCTATTTAAATATAAATCATTATTCATTTCCACACCCCACTCGATCATTTGCAAGCAAGTCCCCTATGTCATCAAGAAATAGCAAAGATTATGAATTTTTTCTCTGCATGGCCCTGTTATATGCCATATACTATTGGGTCATTATGGGGTCGAATCTTCTCAAATATAACGCATGTGAAGTAAAAGTACAAGATGATGCATGATACAATTGCCAAATGACAGATGTGTCGATGAACGCTCACATCAGCCTTGAAACATACCCATTTAGATTAGTTTTATGCTTGATATGCAACGTGCTGCTATGGCTTGAAGCTCTTTCATACGGATAGCATACAAACTGATTAACAAGTCAACACTTTTTTTGTATATCTTTATTCTTCAGTGGGGTCTCTTAATGGGTATGGAGCATGAAAGAATCCACCTAGAAACGTCCTCAGTTCTTATTCGTCAGCTGCCGGTTGATATGGTAACAAAGCCAGATGGATGGGTTTACGGACCTGTCAAAGCTGGTAAGCGATGTGTCAACTAAATACTGTAAAGGGTATGCTCCACCACATAAATATTTGGTACCAATGATCGTGGTAGCGAAGAGCTACGGCTCAGTCAGTCTGCGCATTCGTTCAGTCTCACCAGAGCATTTCCTGCTTGCACACACACAAAGTATTAAATTAGATAATATGTCAGACCAAAACCCACTCGATAGGTGCGCAAGTGCGTTAATTCTTTGCATTTCTTTGAAAATAGTTCAAAAATGTCGTAACTAACGTTTAAAAAATATTTCAGGAATACCACCAGAGTGTCAAATAGTTTGGATCCAAATCAGGGCGACGTTGCCTGTCTTACTTGTCTCTCTTCACTCAGGGTGGGTGGGGTTTAGTTAAAACAAAGATAAAACGCTATGTAGCGTTATTATGCGTGCATATTACATGGACACGATCTCACATGATTATTGTCAACATGAAGAGTGGTGGATCCAGAGGGGATTCAGGGGGTTCGCTTGAACCCCCCCCCCCCCCACCACCACTATTTTTTAAATATCCTATGAAAATGAAAGAGTTTGGTCTCTGTGAGACTCAGTGAGACCAAATTATTTCATTTTCACGGGACATTTACGAAAATGAGAAGAAAAAAAATCAGCAGACCGAACCCCCACATCTTTATACATGTGAACCTCCTTTCCAGAAATCCTGGATCTGCCCCTGAGAGTTAGAGAATAATTATTGTCCAACGGAAAGTTTTTGATTATGTGGAATTATTAAATGTTCCCAACATTCAATGACCTATGCAAATACTATAAACTACTCAATACGTGAAACAAAAGGCCCTATTACCATTTGTAAGCTTAAGGGCGCAACTCTGCATATTCTCTCAGAGTCAATTTAGTCAAGCTTGACGGCCCTGCGTATTAATGTAGATGTTAATGGGGGTTTTTTATCATGCAAAGGTGACCCATTTGGTATGTATGCGCAAAACAACTCTCCTATACAGTTTATGGTTATTCTATGCTTTAAGATTGCACTTTTAGTGTCAGATATGTCATTATATCACAGATATCTGGACGTGATGATATTATGTGGATCCAGAACACACCCGGCTGTCTATTTTTATTTGATCATGTTTTATTAGTTGGCTGGGCTCTTTCTTATATTGGTAGAAGTTATCCTTTCTTGTATTGTGGTTCATAAAACGGATAGCCATTGTGGAGCACATATATTAACCCCTAGTATTCTGATGAATTTTCAGAAACATACTGATACAATGAGTATGGGACTGCCCATTGTGTACTTAAAAGGTCACATGTAGAGTTTTCTAGATTATGATGTATATCTGTCCCTGACAGTTCATTTAATCTAAGCAGACAGTGTAGACCCTGGTGAAATGCAGCATAATGCTGCATTTCATTTTGGTCTTCACTACCTTTAGGATTTTCCAGTATGCAAATGAAAGAACAGTTTGACAAATTGTAAGTATCAGTATGATCTGAACTTGATTAAACCATAAAGAAAAGTGTGTATAACAAATTTAAAGCCATAAGTACTGAGACGCTTACCGTTTTTGACCAAATGAGCACACAGTGTGCATTACTTTTTCAAAATTTGATACACTGTAGTTCAAGATCTGCTAGCTTCATCAGCAAGCGGATCAGGATCCACACCATGATTCATGGTGATGATGAATCCATATTAATAATGATCCACTGGATTGATTGCAAATCGTAATGTCATATCATGTATACAATATACCAAATGTGCGTTTATATGAACATATGCTCTTAGTAGGTCGAACACAGCACATTTAATGAGGGGGTCAAATGGGTTTGGCTTTTACTAACTAGAAGCCTGATATTTCGAAGTCTCTGCTTAAGTCGTATCCTATCATAAGATATGGGTAATAAAAAGAACTGCCTAGCTCTATCATATTGTATCATTTTTGCTGGCAGTGTGATATGACTAAAAAGTAAATCCATGGTATGTCAGCCTATACGTGGAGATAACCTGTACGAGTTGACTTGATGATGTAAGACCTTGCATATCACAAGCTATTTTGTGCTTAAGTAATATAGAGAATGTGACCCTGACTTTTCTCATCTGTTATTTATCCCAAGTTTATCAGATTGGGATCACGTTATTTCAGCCAAACGTGTCTCCGTTTTCACGTTTTAATTCACGTGTAAAATAATCACTCACACACAGTTATGTAACTCTGTTATCAGTGTATTGATAAACACCTCTTGAGACACCAATAATCTTGTCCAGCTTGGGACATACAGGTTACAATAAAGATGATAAATATCTTAATCCCTGACTTAGTATCGTTGTTTCGTTAACAAAAGGCCCTTAAACTCAAAAACAGTTTGAGGGGATCTATATAAAAATAATCCAACTGAATGGAAAAGAAACAGCAAAATAACTAGGATGCAGATTTTCTCTTGGAGCTCTTGCTGTACATACACACGTACTTGTTGTTTATAAGCGATCATTGAAGAATTTGATTGCTGTATGGTTTTTTTTTTTCATACGCTGGCTAAGATATAAATTATTTCACACAGCCTTCATAGGCAGTTAGGCACCGTGTCAGTTAAAACATAGCTTTTTAATCCTTCACAGATAGTGCAATAAGTATTGCTATCATATATACAGTTACTATTAAGAATGAGGCCCTCCCAGGGGGTTTGGGGAACAGGGGAAACAGGGCATTTATTTCAGGGGAACAGGGGAACAAAGGCCAAATTTTGAGGGGAACAGGGGAACAAAGACAATATTGGGGAACAGGGAACATAAGAAAACTATTTTTCGATTTTTGGGGAACAGGGGAACAAGCCAATTTATTTCAGGGGAACAAGGGAACAGGTACCCCCTGGGAGGGCCTCAAGAATATACAATGAAAGTGCGCACACCATCGAAGAGAAAATACACTTATTCGTTTTTGATAGAAATAATGTACTTTTTGCAAATAAAGAAAAAATATAATTTCTTTTCGGCGCTAAACGTATTTCTAAAGCTTCATGAAACAGATGTTTTTGTAGTATATGAAAATAGCCAGTCTTATATACATGTCTATCAGTAAATTACCTCTAATATTAACTGCATTGTTATACGTTGCCTGATTAACGTTGTCTATCTCAAGGCATATGCCTTCATCAGGTCATAATCACGTTGCACTTTTTGAATGACGTCGCTAATGACGCTGAATCAATAAAAAATCGAAAATTCCGTCATAATCGCTAGTTTGAAGAGTAAAAACAATTGGTAAACTGATAAATAGAATACCACGTTCACGTCTTTTGATATCAAGTTTACCAGGCTCCGCTTTGAGAATGCATGTTGAATCCCTCGGCAAGCCTCCCTATGTCAACAAGCATTCTCAAAGCCTTGCCTAGTAAACTTGATATCGAAAGACACTCACCTAGTATTCTCTATAGGCAGATATGATTTGATCAATTTCGTTGAATTTCGATGATGTTAACCAGTAATTTTATTGTATATAATTTGGTAAACTGGAATTGGTAATTTGAAAAAACAAAATATTATAAAACGAATTATATAAAATTCAAAAACAAACCAACAAAACACTGTTACAAAATTTGCATGCATGCCTATCACAGAGTCAACCCGCCTCTTGCTTAAAACTATAATTGGGCCAGCACATGAGGTCGTGGTACGTATTTCGGCATGTAATGAATCTGGTCAGATTAAAATTGGCATATGTACAGTCTCAGCAAAGCCTTCGCTGCTCGCACACACAATTAGGGTCCCAAAAATTAGGCTCAGGCCCAACTCATGGGATCTTTCCCTACAAGATAGCTTGTTTAAAGAGTGCATTTCTATGTATGCTGTAGGTACCAACACCTCATGAGCTGGATCGATTGTTGTTTCTAGATTTGCTATATACAAATATAGGAATGTAGATCCTACATTTCACTTTTTTTGCAGCTGGCCATGAGCAGAGACACAATAAAATGCTTCGTGTTGAAGGAAAGGAGGTTACATTAGGGAAGCCAAAAGATTTTCCATCCTATGGCTGGGACAATGAATATGGGAAATTAAATTGTCGGTAAGTTACCAAGACACATGAGTAACCAAGATTCATGAATATACATTTTTGCAATGAAAATAGGATTTAAACATTAATGTTGAGTATACTTTGCAACTTACAAGGTTTGCACTCTGGTTTTACTAGCATCATAGCGGTTTGACTTGGGTTTTTAAACACTACATTCCAAACTGAAATAATAGTCAAATCATTGTTGAGTCAAATAATGGTTAAATAGATAACACTCCAGCCAGGATATTTCAGGCAATTTGTATATGAGCCGCGACATGTGATTGCCAACAATGTGGCATTTTGTCAAGTGTAGACTCAGACGAGCCTGTGCAGCCTACTTTTAAGCTTAGAAACTCCAAACGATGTTCAGTCAGTAGCTTAACACTCAAAGAATATTCAAGCGACTAGCAAAGGCTCTGATCAGTCTGCCTGTATGCGCAGGCTGATCTGAGGTTGTTGGTCCCACATACCACATTGTTGGAAATTTCATGTTGCGGCTCATATCTAATTCCAAATGATTAATTTTTTCAAATTTTAATAGGGAAAATGGGTAAAATGTGATGTTGAATATCTAGTAAAAACCCACAATCAATAATGAGAAGTTGATTAATCTAATTTAGTGAGCCTCTAACAAAAATAATAGATCATGAAACTTATCTATGAAAGCTTTCGTTTTGTGAGAGATCTTTATTGTTTATCTAGTAGGCAATCTAGTCTTTTTTCTTCAGAAATCATTGTAACATCCCAAAAAAGATGTCATTAATTTATAAGATGAATGTAATTTTCCGATGAAGAAATGGGCCAATGATTGAGATCTCGGTGCTTATCCCATGGGTGAGCAGAGAAGACTCGGGCATATGTGCAGACTCAACAGAGCCTTTTCTGACCCACAAATACAAAGTAGGAATGTTAATATATAAAGGCTCAGGCCATAATGTAGACCCTCAGCTTTGCTTGATACCTCATCATGGGAGTTTGTTGGAGGTATCTGTGTATATGCGATAAGTACCAAATTCTCCTGAGCTTAAGCGTCTTAATGGTTGCTTTTGTATAAAGAAATGCATAATTACTTTACAAGCATGTCAAACGTGGTAGCATATAGCTAAACAAAAATATTAATTAAGTGTTTAGTATGTTTCTCCCTTTTTCACACAGGATATTGAAGTTGATATAATAAGATTATTGAACATTATCCGTTACATCTATATAATGTATAGATAAATATTATTTATTCTTATCCATAGTGGCTTAGCGATAATGTGTAAGACTTGAGATCTTAGGATCACTAGTTTGAGACTCACCGGAGGCACTGTGTTGTGTCCTTGGTACTCTTTCCTCTGCTTAGTATGTGCTGGTTCAACCAAGGAAGACAAGAAAAAAGTACATGACTGAAATATTGTTGACTGGGATGTAATAGAATAAAACACTCATGGTTCGGATCGTTAAGGGTCATTTATATTCAGTTTATTTATAATATTTCAGTGTACCAACATTTGAAGCATCTAAATATCTTGTAACCAACGAGGAATTCTATAAATTCATGCAAGATGGCGGATATAACAAGCGTGAATTCTGGACAGAAGAGGGTTGGAGATGGAAGGCATTCAGGCAGTCCAAACACCCCATGTTTTGGATATGTAACAATGGTGAGTAGGTCAAAGAAGGAAATATCAAGATTACTTTTTGTAAATTTCATCAGCATAACTCCGGAACTTTTTTCCTTCTGTGAGCTGCTAAAATGTGCAAACGTATAACCAAACAATTTGATAAAAAAGAAAGAAACAATACTTTTATAGATCTGTAAACTTTGATCAGAATTCAGGATACAACATATATATTTTTAACAAGCAAGTGACAAGATGCACGTTACAAAAACTTTGGATGAAAGATAAGCTGAAAACATGTTAAAAAAAGAACTGGTTATCATGCATTTTGAGTGTTTGTAGGTTGGTTAGTGTTTTGATGTTTGTATTGACTGCTACAAACACAGGAACTGTAGGAAATATGAAACAGATTTCATAATTTGTACACTTCATTTGGTCATACACCTTAAATGGTTTAAGACAGAAAATAAATTTGTATCATTTCAATATAAATTCTGAAAACGAACGATTTGTATTCTGTTTTAGGATGCAGAAGTGGCTGTGGTGCTGATTTAGCCTCTTACAGCCATTGCAGCTTTCCAGATGGTCCTGATGATATAATCATGAATGGAAACTCAATCAACAATGACAACGGTATTCAGAATGGTCACTTTCAAGAGAATGGAGTTGTTATGAACGGATTTAGCAATGGTGTACATGAAAATGGAGTCAGTGCCATTCCTCAATACAAGTAAGAGAAATGAGCATCCGCATGGCAAAACATCACATGGCCACATTAAAGAGTTAAATCAACCTGACAACCCACCTTGTCAGACTGAGTCTGCACTGTGTACTCATTTGGTAGCTTATGAACCATGGTATCTTTAGGCACGCAGCCAAGACTCTGGCCAGACTAGGCATATGTGGTTTGTAAAAGTTTTCATTAGCAGGCTCAAATTATTGCTTGTCCAATATTGTATGGAACAAAATATTGTATGGAACAGTCTAAGTAATGCATGATAAAATATATGAGTTTCTTTTACCCCCCCCCCCCCTCCCAAAAAAAAAGACTTTTTTTAGGCTTTTGTGTTGGATCCTTTCTGAGAAAGAGGGGCCTGATCGCTTTAATTGTGCTGTGGCTGTTAGTGTTCTGTGTCTCTTCCTCTATGTGCTCTGGACTGGTCTGTGTATACGACATTTCCTGGCCCTGAGGTTATAAAACTGTTTTAATGCTCAACTCAACTGAGCACGAAATTTCAACTGCTCATAAAAACTAAAATACAGACAAATGAAGAAGTTTCTAGCTAAAAAATCTCAGGTGTTGTATTTATCATGCTAATAAATGTTGAAATGCCAACAATTGTTGGCATTTTAACATTTATGAGCAGGATAAATTTCGTGCTCAGCTGAGTTGAGCATGGAAAAAGTTTTATAACCTCGAGTCCTGGTTATACTCACTTACTTTTTTTGGTATATATTTGCTGGAACCAAATATTCAAGTAAGCCTCTTTACAGTCTAAAGTATAATGCTGAATTTCTAAAATTGGCAGAAGTTCTGGTTGCTCTTTTTCTGAGTATCAGCCTGTTACCTTGTAATTGGTTCCTGCTGTTAAATTTAGTTTTGACCGCAGAGAAATATCAGCTGGTCAAATCAGTTTATAGTTCTTTATAAGAAGGAATTGAGAAAAAAGTAAGAAAATATGCAAAGATCAGCTGCATGAAAAGTATGTTCTATTTATTTGAAAAACAATCACTTTGTATGCAACAGTTACCTGATCCAGATTAAGTAACTTAGGAGATATCATATCTACAATACAATAAAACAGAAAAAAACTATATAAATTGCATCCTTGTTTAAGAAAAAGGTGCTTCCAAATTGTCAGTAAATACAATTTTGAAAATTCTGGGAGAAAGTTGAAATATGATCGCCTAAATCTGCTTTCATTGTAGAAGCAGGAATTTGTTCCACGATTGATGGCGGGTAAAAAGGAGAGAAAATTTGCCAGAACAATTTTTTTTTCAATTTTCCGGCTTTATATTTTCTACTGTTTAGATTACTAGATGGTTCTGAGGTCAACATGGATGTAAGTGTCTTGTGGTATGGCTTACATGGAGGAAATAATTATTGTAGTACTTTTGGCCAGGATGTTTCCATACTTTTATTACACGGGTACATGGTGATTAGAGATATTGTTCAAGCCTTACCACTGGTAACGGTTATTCTACCTGATATTAGTGCCCCTGATTGACTCTGTGCATAACTGCAGGCTGATCTAGATCTGAAGAATCTAATAAAATACATTACACTATTCCTACACCGTTTTACATAATGGTCATTGAACTCTCTCCTGGTTAATTTATTTTAATAAGTTTTCAATAATATTTACTGAATGTTGTTTTGTTTGTTTGTTTGTTTCGTTGCTTTACGTCCCAAGTCAACAGCTATGGTCATTGCGGGACGGTCAGTTCACCTAACCACACTTTTTCCTGGGCAGGCTTGAACAAGCGGTTAACCAGTAATTCGTGCACATACTTTCGCTTGTAACTGACAACAACCCTTCTTGAATAAATCAGCGGAAGGAGGAGAATGACCGTAGAAATTATTTCATGATCAATCTCCACGAAAGTATGGGACCGGGCCGGGATCGAACTCGCGACCCCTGGATCTGCAGTCAGACACGCATCTGTAGCCAGACACGTTACCGACTGCGCTACGCGGCCCGGTATACTAAATGTTGTAGTTATCATCTAGATAAATAAAGCTCCTTATATAGAAATAGTGTTGTCATTTACTGTAATTTAGAAAATTCATGATATTTGCTTTCTTTTTATCAGCCTGTTGAATGCATAAAAAAATTCAACATATAAAAATAAATTGGAAAGCCATCAATGTTGATAGCAATGCTTTCCTTATTTTCACAGATACCGTGCCATGTTTGACAACCTTGAAATGCCGTGGTCATGGCCTGTAGAGATCAACTACCATGAAGCTAAAGCTTATTGTACTTGGAAAGGAAAGGGTTATCGACTGCTTACTGAGGCAGAACATAATGCGATAAGAGGCACTCAGGTATTTACCCACTAGCATTATTTATTCTGTATCTTTTGATGTTTGGTTACTGACTACACTGCTATCTTATGTAGTTTCAAAATATCAATATTTTATATAATGGCAGGGTTGCCATTCTCAGGTGTCTATATACTTCGTATTTAAATAGATGGGTTGTAAAACAATAAGTCAAAGAACCAGGTTAATTTTAATATGGTATTCTATTACATGTATGTAAATTACAAACTAAATGTCAGCGGATGAACCTATACATTGACATTTATAGAACCAAATGCTAAGCACCCATACATGAAATGCAAGAAATATTTCTCATTTGTCTACATCATAAGGCCGATGTATGATAACTGTTTCAAAATGCTTTTCAATCTTTTGAAAACCTTAATCATGCTGTTGAAGATCAACTTCCTTTTGGCTGATCACAATCCACACGGTTTTATCCACATGATGAATCCATATTAATACTCTAATGACATCGCTGGGTTGTTGGGATATCAGAATTTCATATAGTGTAAACAATCCGAAATGTACTCAGTGTACACTTAAAGGTGTAAATGTCTTCATAGGATCTAATATGGTCTTTTTCAGGCACCTCCTTCCACTGGCACTAGCTGCGACCACATATTCAACAAACAGTATAAATACAACTTCAACATGACATATGGATCATCTACAGTGAGTCATTTTAGTTATTTGGATAAAAATATCTATTTTGTAAAGTAGGCATAATGAAGAGCTACATGCATTATTACCTGAAATGGCCCCATTCAAAATGATTCACACTGTTCCTTAGTTGATCTTTTTACACTAAACTGTTTATATGCAATTTATTGTTGGTTGTTGGTACAAAGTTGTTCTATATATATGTACATTTAAATCAGTTCAATATCAAGAGTATCTAAATATGGCAAACTTGTGTGTGTAACTGATCTTAGAATAAATGTGTATAAAATATATGAACTTTTGTAAGTCATGGTGCTAAGCAGATTAAATATTTGACAGGCTTATCGTTTATCACATTCGTACTCTTCACTTAAATCATAAATTTTAAAAATTACATTTGGAGAAATACCAAAATAATTTATTACTATTCACCAAATAGAAAATAAATTTGTAATTAAGAAGAATGTGAACAAATTGAAAGTTGTTGCTGATCATGGTTTTCTTTTTAAAAACAAACAATCTAAAAACTGATGTTGAAAATATTAAATAAAAGAACTATGTTCCATACCTAAATTATGATTTTCTGGAATAAAAATACATGTCAATGGTTGCCTAAAAGCTGGTATTCATTATAGTTGTATACTCGCTTTTATGTAATTGTGTACTGGAAATTTAGATGCACTTTACAAATACATTATATTTAAAAAAAAAGGGGGGCATGTTTTAAAGGCTTCTTAAAATGCATGATATTCTGTTTTGCTGTCACAATGGCAGAACAATACATCTTTAACCGAAATTTGTATACCTGAATTTGCAGCCAGTCAACCTGTTCCCTAGCAACGAGCTTGGCTTCCATGACGTATTTGGTAATGTTTGGCAGTGGCAAGAGGACCATTTCAATGGATTATCAACCGACTTTCACTGGTTCTATGATGATTTCTCGTCACCATGCTATGATGGCAAGCACAATATGATCCTGGTAAGAACAGACAATATAAAGCATAATATTTTAGAGCGGTTTAATATATTTCGTGGGGGCATTGCAAATAAGTCATATCATCTTATAATTTATTGTGTAGTTATGTCACTGTTGTATTGAACCCACGTTTGTTTTTGTCTTTAAGCCCCCTTTTGTGTTTTGATGACGTTTACTATATGCTTACACACCATGTGGCAGTCCCTCTGTCCAGTTGTCCACAAAAAACTGGATTCTCAGATAGGGTAACTCAAAATGTGTATATAGGTAAAGTTTGAAATTGAAATTTGAAGTAATCAATAAAATTACTTGGTTTATGCTAGTGCATTATTGCTCTCTGGAAGCTGATGTTTTGCTCCATACTTCATACAAATTAAAATATTCTCACCTGCTCCCTAAATCCTATTACATGGATTCATTTGGTTCAGCTTCATATTATGAAACAAGTTTGATAAACATATGAAATTAAAAAGTGAATCTGTTAACTAAATGTGCTGTGTCACTATTAAAAGACCATAACAACCCAATCAACATATAGTATTTAAAATACATCTCTCTTTTGACAGGGAGGCTCTTGGGTTAGTACAGGAGATGAGGCATCCAGATTTGCTAGGTTTGCTTTCCGGCGTCATTTCCTACAGCATGCTGGTTTCAGGCTTGCCAAAACTGTGAAGACATCGAATGATCCATTTCCCCTGCCAGCTAAATTAATTGACACTGAAGTGTATGTCCTTGGGACTGGAGTTGAAGGTTAGCTGTGCTGAAGAGAAACGATGGTCCAATTAAGGACAGCAATGCTTAAACGGGTTAATCATGTGAATAAAATTAGGGAAGAAGGCAAAGATCAGGAATCAATACAATCAAGTACCACTACAATACAACAATGCTGCAGTCACAGATCAACACCACAAGGAAGAGACACAATAGTGCAGGCACACTAACAAAATTCCTAAACAAACAAAACCCATACAGTTAAGCAAACAGAGCAACCAGCTAAGATCCAGTTGAGCTGTCTCATAATATAGCAGCCCACCAGCATCTGCATTAATTTCATTCATAAAAATAATCTGGAAAACGGGCCCTTCAGATATAGAGAGAACCTACAGTATAAAAAACAGAAGACTGTTTTATTGAGTCTGTTCATGAGAACTAATGGAAAGTGCAACAATTCTCATGCCCCCTAGCACTGGCTTAAGCAGTATTCTGCATTCTGTCAGAACCCAATATTCCTAAAGGACCAGAAAATGAAAATATGTCGACACTATATCAATGCCTGGGAGAAGTTTTACCAACTGCACACAGATACAATGACAGATGTTGCGACCTCTAAATAATCTAGAAAAAACAAATCCTTCAGAAATAGAGAGAACCTTACAATATATGAAAACAGCAGACTCGTTTTTCTTGAGCCATTTTTCAACAGCTTAATTAATTTGGAAATTTCAACCTACTGCCCAGGTTTATATGTACTTGTTTTCTTCTCTTCACAACATGTTTAAGTGTTATGGTAGTCTATTTATATTTGCATCTGACAGATTGTTTTCTATTAAATGAAACATCGTTTCAAATATTAAAAGGTCAGATTGATATTTGTGGCATGAAACTGCCACAGATTCCTTACTCATTCAACTTTTTCATGTTTTACAAGGGATTCAGATTTATTTTCATTGCTCTTTACTGTTGTTATGTTTGACAGTTTTGTATCTCTAAAACATATTTATATCCCTGTACTCGAGAAAATGTTCAAGCAAAGCTACATCTTGCTTTCCTTATTCAATATCTATATTTTCGGCAGCCCTGTTGACGCGCGTACTATTCTTATGTGTGACCTGGGAATTATTTGGTCAGTAGGCATCATAATGCTGCTTGTATACATTTTTTTTAAATTATTAAAAGCTTCAACATAACATCTGGACAATAAGCAGCACATGATAGATGCGCATTTACGTTTAAAGACATAATACATATGCATAAAGTAGCATTTTATGTGAGTTGACTTTAGTTGGCATGCTGAAGTAATGTTTACATTTCTATAGCTGCTGTACCAAACATACTCAATGCATTTTAAACAGTCTTGTGATCTTCCTACTGGGACAGTGTGCCAGCATCATGAACCACTGACATTGTTTGCTTACTGGCATTTTAAATTATGAGTTATAGTTGGTTTAATACCCTTTATCCAAAAACGTTAATGAAAACTAGCTATGTGTAAAATATTATTATGTATAACTTCTTGATAATACAAGTTGTAACGATAAGAATTGAAATTCAGTAGTTGATATTAGCTTTTTAGAGCCTCAGATAGGATTTCACAGACATAAAAAAGTAAGAAAGGTGGCAAAGATCAGGAATAGATACAAGCAAGTACCACACCTGACCCTGGATACCACATGGGAAAGTGTTTTGCACCATACCCACATGTAGAGTAAAAAGGGAAATAAGTGGTATAATCATGAGATAATCTGGGCCTCATTACAAGAAACTCTGATTTTGTTGCATTTGGACAACAAGGGTGCAGACGTTTTGTCCGATCAGTGCATTTGTTATTCACTCTCTTGAAAGTATAATAGCTAAACTGGCTTCATGTAAAATTTCAGTGTTCTTGCTAGTCTTATAGCTGGGCAGACTGGCTTATGCCCCGCTTAGTCACTAACTTGAAAACAGAGCTTCTCATGATATATTTTGCTAGCATCTTAAAATGGCCCGTTACATGATATTTTGAAAATTATTCCTATGGCAAACAATGAATGCTTAGATGAGCCTGCTCATATACACAGTCTTTCCATAGCATTTTCTGCTTACTCACATCAAAACTGGTGGTAGAAGAAGGATTACACAAAAATAATCACGCATACGAGACACCTCGTATTAAAAGTATGCTCATGCTCATGCATGTTTAAAGTATGACTCTACGCTATTACAATACTGTCCTGCCAGCCAAGAGTGACAGTGATGTTGTGTTTTGTTAAAAACTGTTAAGTAAAACATTAACTTGTGCACGCCACTTGAGCTAACACGAATTGATAGATCACTTGTCTATTAATACTTTCCTGTGGATAGGATTAATACACACGTGATCTATCGATTCTAAGTCCCTTATAACTTTGTAAACAAAACATGACGTCACTGTAACTCTTGGCTGGCACGACAGAGGTACCATTATCTCATGGCTTGTTTTTCTTACAGCAAACCAGATAGTAGTTAACAAAGAAAAAGTAGTGCCAGAGTATCAGCCCTCTGCTAATGTGCAATATAGATATGAAACGCAGTCAGCCTTATATGGAATTCTCGAGATGGAATTTGGTTTCCGAAAATCCTTCTCAGCTGCCGTTGCAGAGTTCTGTCATAAATTGACAGACAGCCATGACATCCATCCAGAATCAGCCTTGTGGATTGGAGCTGGCACTGGATGTGGTCCATTTGTACTAAGCAATAAATATGAACAGGTATTTGACGTTTTTAATAACAGAAGTGAATTGCATATGTTCTGGCGTCATTTGTGTTTTACAAAGACATCTTGTTAGTTGTGTGTTAATTTTGCAAAATAAAGCATATTTGTTGTATAAATATCGATGTTTAAGCTAATTGCTTATGCAGATGAATTAAAATATGTCAGTTAATTGGACCTTTGACTAATAATGAATAATAATTGTTGCAGAATATTCGATTTTTCATGTATGGACAGCAATATGATAATATTTTGATATCTATATGTCTAGCTTGACGATTTAACTAACAACTTTACCTTGTATGCTGTTGCAGATTTTCAGTGGATGATGTCAAGTCATAAAATCCAATATGAACACTTGTTTAATCATACTTTTCCATGTAAATGTAACTTCATAACTTTTTCCACTGAAATATTTTCTTCTTTAAAAGTTGATCTTACTGATTAAGAGGTCAGATGATAAACAGAATCTTACAAGAGTTTGCTTCATAGATTTCATATTAGACCACAACTTGTGTAAGATCATCCATGCGCAGATCCAGAAAGCTTTGTCAGAGGGGGTCCAACCTTTTTTTAATTTAGTTGATTAGGGGAGGGGAGGGAGGGTCCTAATACCACTATAAATAGCGTTTCACTGGCCACTGATGATGGACAAACATTGAATGCTGGATTGATAGCTTTGTGATTTTCAGGAGATCCTGACCAGTATTGCTAATGAAACCCTATATTTCTGTGATTTTAGGGGGCGGACTACCTGCCCCCTCTGGATCCACGTATGTTCTTTTCTTATGCTATATATGTGTTTGTTACAGATTCTTGCTTTGGATTACTGTGCACGTTTTCTAGAGGCAGCAATGTATATTCAAAAGGGAAATACAATGATGTTTCCTACTAGCAGTGCATTATTTCAACAAGCTGATATTAAATCCATGACAGCCTCACTGCTACCCACCTACAAACCAGAAAGGATACTATTTAAGCAGGTGAGTTAAGTTCTCTTACATAGTTGTCAATATATTTTAGAGTCTATTATCAGAGTGGACATGGCCCTGCGTTTGTTTCATTGTTTTTAAAATGTTCAATAAACTCTAAAAAAAGAAAAAGAAGAAGAAGAAAAACAGAAGAAAAAGAATAAAGTAAAAATAAAATATACAAATAGAATAAACTCTATGCACCATTAGGAATAGACGCTATAACACAAGCAAACCAAGGCACATAAACACGCAAGAATGCAATAAGCAAACCTGAAAGCACCAGTAACGAGTGCATTAAACTTCGCATTTATAATACCTTAGTACGATAATGTTTGGTTTTCCTTCAGCAGAGGTTTCAGATGAAATAGCTCAAGGATCCGTTATTCCTGATCATTTATTAGTTCTTAACAACATTTGAAAATGGCCTCACCTGCAAATAATTGTTGGCATTTTATAGATTCGTATTATCTGCACAACATGATACACGCACGGGACTTGCCTCGCCAATTCTGCCATATCCCTTATACATAAAAAGTTTAGATGCATGTATTACCTGTTTTTGTCTGAGCTTCATTAAAAATAGTAAGTGAGTATGATCAGGAAATACCACAATCACAATCCACAGACCACCCCGTGGCATCGCGAGGAAGAGCTGCTCAACCATCATGAGACACCAGGAAGCCAAATTAAGCAAAGCAACCAGCTCTCTCTTCCCAATCAAGATGATTGCAATACTAGAATGGACATAAAGTAACGTACAACTAAACATATTCAATTACAGACTCCCACAATGGGAGTAACAATAAACAAAAAGTCAACAACAACAGAACCACCGCCTTAGAAAGAACAGCAGATTAAATACATATAGTTTCGGTATTTTTGAGTGAACAATTAAATTATGCAGTCATTTCTCATCTACCTTCACTCATATTTTTCAGTTCACTTGGATAGCTAATGAGGTGAGAATCAACAACGACCTGACTGTTGTCACATTTCTGGAGAGAACAAATGAACCAAAAGGTATCCACATTGTTTAATATAGATGGGTGCTACACATTTTGATGGTTTAGGGTATATTTTTGTGGCCAACTCTTTAAGCTTTTACTTACCTGTTTACTGCATGTGGAAATAGTTGCTGATATATGGGTAATAAAAGTTATCTGAACATCGCTCATATGTATGACCCAAACCTTTTTAAAATATAGGGGAGTCCTAGCATCAGAAAGAGATATAATTGAAGAAGCAGCACCATTAGTGACAGAACTAATGACAGCAGGATCAGTGGCTGCAAAGACAGAAGAACCAAAAGTAGCAAAGTATAAGTACATGTAGTTTAGGCCGTAGTGTATGTGGTAGTGCTAGCAGCAGTGGCGGCAGCAATAGCGACAGAAGTAGAAGTATGTTGAATGGTAGCTGGGAATGTGATTTTATCAGAAACAACCAGGGTCTCCACTCTTAGTCTGAGTCTGAAATGAAATGCCCTGATTTTTCACTAGCTTTTTCCTGACCAAATCTCATGTTTCCCTTACTATTGTACCTCAATTTTTTGCCTTCTCCTTCCCTTACAGCCGTCCATTCAGCCGGTGTTATATTAATTCTGACAAAAACTAAATCTTTAAAATATAGTACATTAGAAAAATGTTGTTTTTTAATAAAAAGACAAACAACAAGCAGCAAGCATGTCAGAAACATGCATGTAATATTCGTAACTTTGTGTTGCTTGAAATAGTTTGAATAATATGTTACGTTATAAGTTTGTGCCCATTTTACTCAAGCCAACCTAATAATGTATAATACAAAGCAATTAAACATTTGATAAATTAGTGACCAAGCTCTGGAGGTAAGGGTTGCAAAATCTTATCAGTCTTCAAGTAATCACATAAGATATATGTGACCAAATATTATATTTTAGATTACTTTTTTAACTTTAAAATAAGTAACAGAGAGGAATATATTAGAAAACCTGGATTGCATGATATTACAATCACCCAAAAATTGTCAAAGTCATCATCTCATATCAGTTTCTTTCAGTCTTGATGGGTTGAACAAATTATGATTTCAAAATTCCCTGACTTTTCCCTGACCGTGAAGAAAAAACAAATTTCGCTGACTTTTCCCTGACCAGTGGGCACCCTGAACAGCAATAGTATAAGTATCAGTAGTGTTAGAGGTAGTCCTGGCATCAGAAGAAGCTATTGAAGATATATGTTGCTCCAGCAGTAGTGACATATAAAGAAGAATAATGAGCACTAATGTTGAGACCATAGCTTCAGCAATAACAAAAGTAGCAGTAGTGTATGCTGTAGTCCTAGCAGCAGAGAAAGCTATAGTAGAAGGAACAGCAGCAAAAGTGAATGATGAAGAAGTATAATGAACAGTAGTTGCAGAGATAATAGTTCCAGCATCAGCAAAATGATAAGAAGTTAATCCTAGCAGCTGAATAGGCTATAGTAAAAAATCATCAGCAGTAGTGACAGAAGTATAAGTATAATAAACACTAGCTGGTGAGGCGATAGTTACAGCAGCAGCAATATCATCATTAGCAGTAGTGTAATATGAAATAGGCACACCTAATGGGCAACCAACCACTATTTGATCTGAGAGGATAGCAAAGTTTACGGTATTTCTTGTGAGTCGGTACTCGTGTGAGTATAAAAAGTTAGGAAGAAGGCAACTATCAGGAATCAATACAATAAGTATGACACCCCGCACAGAACACCTTATGAAAAGTGACAAAAGTGTTTCAGTAAATTGTCGTTGCTCTGAGTATAAGGAAATAAAATAATCCTACAAGCTATTTAAAAGGTGCTGGGACTGTTGAACGGAAGTTCCTATTGGATACCATAAGGATTTTAATTTGAGCAGCGACATGTGATTTCCTACAATGTGTCATTTTGACAAGTGTAGACTCAGACGAGACTGTGCAGCCTCCTTTTAAGCTTAGAAACTCCAAATGATGTTCAATCAGTAGCATAACACGCATAGAAAATTCAAGCGACTAGAAAGGCTGATATGACGTCACGTCATGGGGATCACACAGCCGCTTGCTTGAAAGAGCTATCGTTAACGTTCAAGCTCCTGGTGATCGAAAAAAATCCCTCAGTCTTATGGTTAAAATACAAGTTAAATATCAACAAAACTAGCATCTTCGCTATTCAATTTTACTTTTTGTATTTTTTCAATGTCAATAATGATCACAGCACATTTTTCAAAGGTAGAATAAGGCTCTTAGTTTGATCGAATCAACTCCGTATAGATACCGGAACTCTGTTTTGACAGAATGGAAATCAGTCCTTCATATAGCAGATAAATAGAACAGAACAGAGCCTCTAATCGTAACAGCAACCAACCCTCGATGTTGCCGCTGCGCGGCAACAACTCGTTGGTTGGTTGCTATTAGATAGTCATAGCAAAAGAATAAGCTATAATAGAAGAACCAGCAGCAATAATGAACAATAGCTGTAGAGGCGGTTAAGTCAGCATCAATAGTATAACTAGTAGTAGTAGTAGTAGCAGTAGTGTATGAGGTAGATCTAGCAGCAAAAGAACCTACAATATAAGAACCAGCAACTGTAGTCACATAAGTAGAAGTGTGAGTAGCTTTGGGGTGATAGTTGCAGCAGCAGCAATGGGATAAGTAGAAGTTATGGCAGTAATAAATGAGGTTGTCCTAGCAGCAGAAGAAGCTAGCAACAGTAGTGACATAAGAACAAAAGGAGAATGAACAGAAGCTGAAGGGGCGATAGTTTCAAAAGCAGAAATAGTATAAGTAGTAGGAATCTTTATAATGTGGTGTTACACATATGTGGTAGATAATGCCCTGCAGATGTCATAACTTAGAGCAATGTCTATTAATGGTACCAACAGGAACAGGCTTAAATACAAACATATCTCTTCGACAGTAAAGATAAATACCTGCTTTCCCCAGTGAGATGGTTGGAAAGTTATAAAGAATGCAAACTAATAATTTGCAAAATCTGGCGTAAGTAGACATGGGTTAGGCTCAATAAATTTCGTATGTAGAAGTTTCTGTGCCTAAGCGCAAATTAACTCTTTAAATAGAAAACCGTTTAGTTCCTAAATGAAATGATTTATAACACATCCATTAAATGTGTGCGTTTTATAATTATGAATGTTTAGAAATGTTCGGATATGTTGTTTTGATTTTTAGAGATTTTAATAGATTCCAGCGCCGCTATCCTGGAATTATTTATTAATTTTCTTGCAAAGGCTGATTATAGATAATCTGAATATAATATATATCCTATGTTTATAACTATGTAAATATCCCAACTTTATTTCTTTCTAGCATGGCTTCTTCGTCTGGGTGAAATTACCAAACGTGGAGGCCTAGTAGTGATAGCATCATCTAGTGGTAGATGGGGTAAAGAAGAACTTGAGCCAACTCTTAGTGACAAAAGGTAATTTCTAAATAAATGCATTGCATTAACTATTTAGGGGGCTGTACAGTTATACAACATTTTGTTTTTTACATTTGGTCTGGTTTTATTATGTGCATTTTGTGTGTCCATTTCAAATACGTAATGATCTCACTACAGAAGAAGTGGTTCAATGTTTGGCTGTAGTAGCTTTCTTTGCTATGAGTTGGTTTTGCCATGCAACATTGTATGTCCTGTCTACTGAGTTTGGCAGTTATTTTGCTAAGGAAGAGCTAACTTTGTAGTTTGACAATGATCTCGCTGAGATAGCTGGTTATTTGCATATTCTATTCTTGCGACTAATGTATCCCTTTGTTTTGCTATTCTGTTTCTTTAGTTCTCTTAGATGCATTTTGTCTTGTTACTTTGCCTTTGATTTGCTGTTTTCTATCATATGGCATCGTGTCTCATGCATTAAAATCAATAAACCACTAGTGGTTTACAGATCTTTGGGTGCATGTGATTTTATGAAATGATGCCCATAACAACGTTGCATACTTATGTTTAAATCTAAACATGATTACAAAAATTATTTTAAAGTCATAAAAAAATAGAATCTAATATTCGTGCTCCTGTATCATTGAATTTATTAAACTTTCACGAAAAATTGATAAAATGCTTTACAAGCCTTGCATTTTGATTCCTTTTCATCAATTCATTTAATAAATTTAATAAAACATGAGCACTTATTTTAGATCCTCTTTTTATCTCTCTCTTGGTGCCATAGTTTGGTCTGTGATCTATTGATGTGTGTTTTATTTTTAAGTCGATGTACTCTGTACTTAGAAGCGTATAGCTTGTCTTTATGACTAAGGCGTTTCCTGGACAAAATCATTTGTAAAAGAAAATAATTGTTTCAAAAGTTGATAAAGGATTTATATTTTACCTTAATATATGTCCCATTGGTGCTATAAATCTGTTATTTTAGTCTCAGCTTGTGTGCGCCTTTTCGTGTTGATAATGCTCAGGTGCTGGTTCTATATATGGCATGCACATATGTCAAATGAGCTGTTAGTTGTAGGATGATTCCTAAAATAAAACATTTTGCAATCTATATATATATATATATATATATATATATATATATATATATATATATATATATATATATATATATATATATATATATATATATATATATATATATATATATATGATTTTTCATTAAACAAGTATAAAACACTTTGCAAACATATGTCATATGATTCAACAGCAATTGTCCAATACTGGCACAATATAGTTTAAGTCTACCACAGGATGCAATGAGCGCAATAATATGTTCTATCTTAATGTTGTAAGAGGACACATGTGCTGTTCCGAATATTCAACATTGTCATGCTGAATATGGGCCTCAATGGGAGAAAATCTGTCCGGAGTTTGCGGACAACAAAGGTGCATACCAGCCTGCGCATCCGTGCAGTCTGATCAGCAACTTTGTTATTTGCTTTTCGGACAGTAGCATATCAAAACTTACTTCAGGTGAAATTTCAATTTTCTAGCTTGCCTCTGTAGCTGAGGAGAGTGGTTTGAGTCTCTTTTTGTCAAAAGACCCATAGACATATTTTGTCCCGACAAGACCTATAGTTTCATGTACTACATGCATGTTAACCTGCAACATTACATTTATAAGCATATATTTAAGAGGAGAGTGAAAAAAGATCAGATGGCTTGGTCAGAACCCAGCTGATCTAGATCTACAGCATTTTCATAAAATGATAAGTCCCAGTTCTGTAGCACAATTGTTAACAGCAGTGTGTTCGTATTCCGGTCACAATGTGAAAAGGGGTTAGTTTATTCATGTGTTAAGTAGCAATAACTTGATGAATTTGAGATCCAAATGTTTTAGTTTATAGACAATAGTAGATATGCTGCTATTGTCAGACAAGCACTGTTCACCCTGTTTCATTCTACTGTAACCTCTGTGGCCTGCAGATTTAATTGATTGAAACCATCGTATATGTGGATCAGCATGCATTTAGCGCATGTTTTCTTTTTTCTTCTTCTAGGCTTAGATGCATTGATACTCAGAATATACCATATGAGGGTGTGGAAGGTGATCAGACAGCTAAAATAACAGTTTGGAAGCATGAATAAGTGACCTGTTGGAATAATTCGTCTTTCAATATCAAACAAACACATTCTCACCAGTAGTTTCTCAGCTGGCACTTAACATTAAGCTACATAGGTCAAGATAAGAGATTTTTTTTGCATATATAATTGTGATTTTTTTCTTATCCATCAGTTTGAACATATGTTTTGGATGCTAAACAGAGACCATTCTTTTGAGCAACAGAAACACATGTTTAGACTGAAGGATAAGTAAATAATCACAATTGTATGCTCAAATGTTTCGCTTATGTGGAATTATGCTATTGTCTAAGGTTCTGATGTCGGATTGACCGTATTTATTTAGATAATATTGCTTACATTGTATATGTTTCTATCACTGTTAGTGTATCATGGGCGGATGCAGAGTGGGCGACAGGGGGTCACCCCACCCCCCACATACACAAAGGGTCCAATTGATTATCGAGGGTGATCCATATGGCCCTCTATGAAATATGCTGATAACTAATATTTAGAAAAATGGCCCACCTGACAGACTTTCTAGATCTGCGCATATGTATCATATCTACATGGATTACATATCATCCAATGTTAATGACAATCGTTTCTAACTGATTTAATGTGCACCTTCATAATTTTATTAATAACATTTCATGTACATAGTAGTGTTAGCATAATATTTGTGCGTTTTATGTTTGAGGGATTATATCTCAGTGTTATTGTTATTTTATAACATAATGCACAATGCAAAAATATTGATATAATAGAATATGTCAATTACCAAGGCCCATATTTTGGCTTAATATTGAGTAGTATTAATAGGGCATTCACTCAACACTGGCATATTTTAGTACTATTGTACCAAATCTATACACCACAGGCATTTGAAGGATCTGACTCCCCTGTGTGACTTGCCAATCAGATCAGTACATTAGTTCTCAGATATTGCTTTTAGGGCCAAACACTTGCAGTTTTCAAAAAGAATTGGCATTATATCTCATCTCGCGTATTTATGTATCGCAGCACGGAGTGGGAGACATACTGATTTAATACTGTCTGTCTGCCTGTCTAAACTCTATTTGGATGTCCATACAACTCACGTGATAGCTCGATTTCCACCATATTCACAGGAGTGATCAGTGGAAAGTCTAGTTGAGCATTTAATGTAGGTTTTCTGTGGCACTGATCACTGACTGAGTTACAGCCTTTTATGTGTTGAATTTAATAATACTGGAGTTGGTCAGCACAATTCCTCTGATATTGTTAAGCCCATTCAACTAATATGAGCTGTAACATGTGATTTCCAACTATGTGGCATTTTCACAAGTGTAGACTCAGACGAGCATGTGCAACCTCCTTTTAAGGTTAGAAATCTCGAACGAGGTTCGGCCAGTAGCTTAACAGTCATAGAATATTCAATGATTAGCAAAGGCTCTGATCAGACTGCGTGTATGGGCAGGCTTGTCTGAGCCTTTGCTGGTCGCACATACCGCGTTGTTGCAAATCTCATGCATTGGCTCATATAAAGAAATGATCAGTGGCAGATCATGTTGTGGATATCACTAGGATGTGCTGCTTTACTACTTTCTGCTTTCTGGCAGAGTTAAGGCCCTTGGTGTGTTGAATTTTTCAATATTAAAGTTTTGTAAGTACAGATTCTCTGATTCTGGCTGACCTTCCGTGAAAGGTCCAGATGTGATTTTCATCAGGATATTATGCTTCAATGATATTCTATGGAGTAGCGGCCCTTGATTTTTTAATATTTCATTATTAAACGTTGTCAGCAAAACTCCTCTGATGATTTTGGCTGCTGTCCATCACAATTTACTGGAGTAATCAGTTCCATATCTAGTTGAGCATATCACCAGTGTGCTCCACTTCAACGATTTAGGCAGATAAGATTCCCTTTGAGTCTTGAACTTTCTTATATTTGTAATTCTCTGTAATTACAGAGATGACAATTTACCTACATTGTACAGCCATACCAACCTAAAAACGCTTTACCGGTCGAGAGTGATGGAAAAAGGTGGGAGACTTAGGTTCTGCCTTAAACAATATCTAGTTATTATTATTATTATTATTATTATTATTATTATTATTATTATTATTATAAGTTCAAATGAATCACAATTGTTTGTGTATTAAGCCTAGCTATTCGATTGTTATTTGTCTTAGTTGACTATGATTTTTATAAACATTGTATTTATGTTTGAACCACCAGCATAAGTAGAGTTGCTAGTTTTTGTGATATGTACTCTTATTTCATCGTGAAAAACATTGTTTCAGTACTCTTTGGTAGCGTCTCCAATGAGTACCTACAGCATATGTTTTCATGACGAAATAGAAGACAATTATCAGTTTTCTACGTTGTTTGTATTGTCGTGTATATATATACCTTTGTACATGGTAGATAGTGAACATTTAACCCAGCTTTGGCGTAAATGTTCTATGTTGTTATTGCTCTTTTTCTTCTCATACATATTTATGATTCTGTTGTTCTTAAGAGTAATTTTATTTCTTGAAATGAATGCACATGCAGATATATAAATAAAAACTGGAACTGTTCATAGAATTCTTGTGTCTCACTTTTGTCACATAGACAACTATGTAAAACGAAATACCCCTATAATATTGAGAGAAATATGTTATTCAAATTAAAGGGTCGTTGGCGGTTTGGGCCTTATACGCCTATTTTTCTGATTCCCAGAACGGTGCTTTCGAGCTTCTGGTGTGATGCATGTAGTATCAATGCAAAAAGTGAAAATGGCAAGAGCCAGCAAGCAAAATATTTTTAAATTTCCTACGCACTTGAGAGATATGTCGGGTAGAAAAGGGAGGGGGTCTGAAATTTCATGATTATGAAAAGTGACTTAAAAAGTGATTTCTCTGCACTTTTTCTTGATTTATTTGGTAGGCATGGTGATATCTATTGAACATATCATATGCAGAGTATTAACAAATCACGATAATTGATGAAATTGTTTTAAAGACAAAATATGTTTTGTAATAAAATGATTTTAGGAGATAATTTAGAAGTTACCTGTACACTTTTGACTGCATGTACCGTAAATAATACAAAACTGAAAGCTCAACAAAAGAAATAAATACTTTTGAAGGAGTGAAAATGTCCCATTTAGCATTGGAAAGTAGAACTGATTCTAACGAGCTCCTTTGAATATTAATTTTGCTTTGTTTAAAGGATAGCATGTCGAAATGTATATAAAGTGTCCGAATATTTATGATAAACATATACATGTATCATGAACACTAAAGTATTTACCTGTTATAACTCTTTGCATGCCAGCGGAGAATTTTGTCGTCAGCCAATAGCCTTTTGCAAACAGTTTGAATTGAGATGAAGACCAACAGAATGTCGGTCTTGATATGGATCCAAACTGTTTGACACTCCAATGGTGGTCCTGGGTGGTTTATTTGTAAAAACTTAATTTTAAAGAAAGTCAGCAGACAAAAATAAAAACGCATGAAAACATAAATAAGTACAGGACGTTTGCAAAAGAATGTGTCATTAAATAACAGTGGGTTTTTTTTCTTATGAAAAAAAGCATAAACCTTGCTAATTCTACTTTTAATCTTTATGTACTTTATATTAAACTAGAACAGAATACAAAGCAATGTAGGAGGTTGGTTCTAGAGAACTTCGTTACTGTCATTCATTTCTTATTCGGTAGAAAAAGCATTTTATGGGCTTAGGCCCTGGTTTTTGGGCTGCTGAACATCTCCCCCCCTTGTGCCAGCAAGCCACTTTCATACAATGTGTAAATATGGTAACACATATACAGGCAAAAGCTTTTTGCTGGCACACGTGGGGGAATGATATTTTAAAAAATGTGTTCTGATTTCTATATGTTTTAATGTAAAACTGATTGTTCTACCCAAAATTTTACATCTTTGAAGCATATACTATCGAAAATGGATATCACTGCCATAAAGTACCCAGGTCAGGGCAGCTTCGCGGTGAAGAAAGAGACGATTGACAAACTTTTATTTTTACTGAATACCATAGGCATTTCCCCATAGCAAGTGTCAATGATCCTTTAACTCTCTACAGCTAGTGCCAAAATGTTAATGAATAATTGTTCTCCCATAATCATTGATGTACTCTAATATTGCAGTTAACAGTGGGTTTAATGGATTATATAGTTTTATCTTAGTAAATGTATAATGGTTTGTCCATACACAAACTTTTATATTACAAAATGGACATGAATCATGTGGAACAAGATGTTTTAATAGAGATCTGGGGCAAATTACAAGTATGAGAATTTAGAACTTGTATGAGAATTTAAAACTTATCACGTGATAAGGTGGCATATATTCATAAGCAATATATACACAAGCATAATTTGACGCCACATGTCACAGCAAATATTATCAGAAGACAACCAATGACTCCAATTAATTATTTGACCAATTCATCCATTTGGTTTGAAACAATAAATCTTGGATAAATTTTGGATGGTTCATTGTAAATATTAGGGGGTTATTGGCTTAGAATTTCCAAATTTAGATGGACTTCAGTCCCTGAAGATTGGTTTTATTTTAGTAAATAATGCAGATCCTGATAATAGTCCTTGCTCTGCTGCAGCATTTTATCTGGGTATACAAATGCGTAGCCAGAACGCTGAAAAAGTATGCACATCAAAGGGAGACTACTGGATTAAGCAATGATTCTCTTCAATTGCGTCCCTTTTCAAAAGGAAACTTCTCTTAAAGGAAAGAATTTGCTCCCAGAGGGAGCGAATTCTTTCCTTCATGAGAAGTTCCTTATAGTATAGAAAATCACTTTTATCACATTAAGTGACCTCCCTTGAATGTTACTATTTTATTATGCGCTGGCGTAACCTGCGTAATGGGTGCTACGCCAATTTGGAAATAGGAACGACACTTGTTCTCAAGGATGTCATTGTTGCTGGGGGGAGGGCGGGGGGGGTCTTCAATACATTTAAATGTCTATCCCACATTCAACAATGTTTCGATAAATGCATGCAACACTTAATACTATGGGCAAGTTGATGCCCAAACTACATGTTAAAACGAGGGGGTTCTATATGTAATTAAAACGCATTCATAACTCTGTCTGCAAACGTGTTCAGATTCTATACTATATGCGGAACAAAGGATCAAAGCATTGCCTTTCAAATGGTGCATAAAACTTTATTTTATCTTTTAAACTTAATTAGTTACAGACTTTTTAAAAAGCACACTCATTTTCACTGTATATATTTTCCTTCAGGATGCAAAGAAAAGTCTGGAAGGTATGCTATATTTTCTAAAACAAACAATTAACAAACATGAATTTCACATTCATAGTTTTCAGATTAAATTCCCTTTTACCTGCTAAAACTCTGTTAACCTATGATCAGTACTGATTTATCGTGTGGCGTTTTTGACGTCGTTTAAAACAAGAGATGTAACACTACAATAGGCATGGTTCGTGAATATCGGCATTTTTGCTTTGACACTTCTTATTGGACACACACAGTACAAAGGCGACCAACCAAGGTGGTAAGATAACATAAAAACAAGTTAATTTAAATAGAAAATGACAAATTCAGAGACCAAACCAACTTGACCCTTTACCTCATAGAGACGCTTTTACAAAAACAGAGCAGACCCAGGCCATGTCTCTTATAAGAGCTGCCTGATCAGGGTCTGCTCTATTTGCTTGTGCAAATATGATATAACTGATCCTACACTAGTATAACTGACAAGTATTTTCTATGTTTCCTTAGAACTACTGGGCCTAATTGCTAAGAAGCAAATTAGTACCCCTTCTTCTCCCCTCTGTAAAATAATTTGATGACTTAAAAACGAAAAAGGTAGTCAAAGCTGGACCCCCTGACGAACCGCGCATGTAGATGAGCTCAATCCTGTAATGACTCTTTGCACTGTTTTACTTCGAAAGAGTATGTTGAAGAAGATGCACTGATTTCGAGAGGTTGCGAGTGCAATTACCGTTAAGCCAACGATGAATGCTTGTGCCAGACACGTTTTGTTCAACTTGCTATCCAGGAAGTGAACGTATGTCAATGACGGCATCGACCGTTCCTGGAGATTTCGTGGCTGAGTAGTAATGTAGATTCTGCCACAGCCAACAACTTGAAACAGACATCCTTAAATCTTTATCAATGGAAGTAATACAGTATAGAAACAAAATTATCAAGTGAGTATGATCAGGAAAGCTATAATCACAGAGTACAGACCAACTGATGGCACCGCAAACAGAAAGAATTACAAAAAACAGGCAGGAACAGATACACACATGATAACAACAAAACAAAAATAGCAATGCTATCAGCTCAAACATTGCTGTTAAACATACATATATAACCTTGCTAAACAACTACAAAAGTGAGTAGTCACGACCTGGAAATGCCACAATCGCAGACAGACCCATGGTTTTTGTGGTCCAGTATGGAAGTCAGAGCACCCTTTTGGCGGTAATTGAAATCTGAAAGCAGATTTTATGGCGATTTAGTTAATAAATTCAAAAGAATTGTTTAAAGGTCTAATTTTAGTGATCAATTTTTAAAAGATAACACGTTATCAATAAAAAGTTGGATATAACATGGATACCATGCGACAGTCTGCATATCTGGTAGTAAACCCAGTGACGGTTTATAGCCATGGTTTCCTCTTGAATGGCAGGACGGTGGAACTTTGGAAAACTTTTAGTAAGCAAAATACCTTGGTATATCTTTCTCTGATAATATTGATTTGTTCAACTCATTTCAGAAATTTCTTCCAAAGCAAATTAGACGCTTGGTTTCCTTCGCAGGAACTTGGCTTTTGCACCTAAGAGCACTAAGGTAGTTGCATACAAAACTTTGGTCCGCCTAAACTAGAGAATGCAACTCCCATTTGGAGCCCTTACTCAAAACTTCAGATTAATCAGGTAGAGAAAGTTCAGAGGTAACAGCTCGCTAGACCTGCAGGAGATGGCGAAACACAAGTAGTGTCTGAGAGATTGACGAGCTTGAGTGGCCATCTTTTGAGGCCCGTAGAGATCGGTCCTCCTTGCTTCTCTTTCATAATAAGTAAGGGTGCAAAGATCAAGAATCGATGCAATCAAGTACAACACCTGACCTAGGATATCAATGGTGAAGTGACAAGGTCACAGTTATACACCACAAACGAGAGCCAAGAGGTCACCATAAAATACATTCTGGTGCTGTGTCTATAGAAAAAGACAAGTACCTGACCCCTGCCCACAGTTTGAAAACTACCAGGTCATCACACAGTGCCCAATATTGTAGATACCAGACATACAGTGATGCCCTGAAGAACTCTTTTTCCTCGAATTATTCAACAGAGGAATAGTCTTTCTCCTTCGGTGGTCAATTTCCAGACTGCTGATGAGTTTAGGGCACTCCTCATTTAGTCAAAAACACAGCCGAAAGATTATTTTTTTCTTCTTCTTAAAAATTCCAACTTCGCACTCCCTGACGTAATGAACGAATTCGATCGTGCCAGTATCACACGATAGACAGGTGGGTCAGGCCTCGGACTCAATGCAATCCTGACTTAAAGCTTTCATCCGTGGGTTGGTGCCTGATGCTTGTCTTTGGCTAGGCACACCATGGCTCAACTTGATATCTTCTTAAGCTGACTATATGTGAGTCTTGAGCCCTTCATTTTGTTTCATCATAGTGTGTTAACTATTCATCCCAGCTTTCTCCTCGTTCCAGCAACGCTGAAAGATCCTGCAACGTACAGATTCAGATAATGTTTCTCTGTGATGATACATTGCAAAAGCTGCATGTAAGAAGCCTCCATGCGAGCTAAACATTTTTTGCAATTTAACAACAACATAATCTAGGGTGAAGATTTGGTACCAGTAAAATGCATTTAAAATACACTGAACTTCGCAAAACTTTTTTCTAAATTTTATGGACGATATTATGATTTGATTTCTAAAATCCAAGTTGGACTTAAATCTCTCTTGCGCCAAGGACTTTCGGAACCTGGTTTCTATGGTGACCTGGTGTATAAATTGAAGAAGATTGTTGGCTCCAATAATGTCAGCGCACTTCATTAAAATTACTTCCCATTATAAAAAGATTGGCTATAACATTAATGTATTGCAACAGACTGCATGCTTGGTGGTCAACCCAATCACGGTTGGCAACTTTGTTTTCCTCTTTAACTGCACGCCGGTAGGTCAGACTTCAGACACTATGATGGTTCCGACTTAAAGACTTAACTATTGATGAGATGGTGGGGGCCTGATGCTTTGGCTGTTTGTCGGGCCCACCAGGGTTTACCTGTTGGATTTCTTTTGCTCCGGTATTCAGTTTTATTTACTGTTGAGTCCTTATCTTTGCTTTATCTCCTTGTTATATCTTGATTTATATGTTTTGTTATATCTTGATTTATATGTTTTAGGAGATGATGCATTGATGAGTTAGGGGTATTTCATGCAAACCAAATATCTATGTGTTTTAATCCACATCTGAATTAAGGGTGAGGTTGGCGCCGTTAAACTGGTTTAAGCCCTCAAGTAAAATATTTTACTGACCGTTCCAAGGCGGTACTTCTTTTGGGGATCTTTTATGTTTTTTTTTCTGTCTTGTGTTTGCTATTTCTTTGTGGGCGTCTGTTTATATGTGTTTTGTGGTCACCTGCTGGGAAAGGGCTGAACTCTTGGCTCTCGTTTGTGGTGTCTAACTGTGAGTTTGTCACTTTCCCATTGGTATCCTGGGTCATGTGTGATACTTGATTGCATCGATTCATGATCTTTGCACCCTTACTTACTTTTATTGTTTGATAGGAATCGTTGAATCTATGTCGTTAGGATAGAATTTGTTCTCTCGAGTATGGGTCATCTCTGGTATATCCATCAATCTCGGTTTTCTCAGGTATATATATATATATATATATATATATATATATATTCTTGGTAAAATCTCAAAGCACTAGTTGAAGAAGAATGTTGCAAATGGCTGAGTGCAGGTGATTGAGTTACTCTTACCTTTAATCCTCAATAAAGGATACGAAGCTCAACTTGTCTTGAATACTGCAGGAAGGTAACTGATGACCATACTCCAGGGCGGGCTCCATGACGTCATTATTGGCGGGAACAGTAGCTCATGGAGCCTGTGGTGGTAGAGGGGTGAGCACTCACTGTCATCGTCTATCTCCAGGACTCTCCGGAACTCCCAGGTATTATCCGGAACTCCCCGGTAGCGACTCTCACAACAAAGTGTATATTGCTTCAAGGTAGAAGTTAATGGATCCACGTAAGCCGGAGCAGTTTTGGAAAATTGTAAACAAAGAAAAAAATCTACCAGTAAAAGTGTTGTGCAGCCAATATGTAGGGAAGGTGGTTCATAAGCGTTCTCAGATGAGGAAATATTCAAAGAACTTAAAAAGAGATATGGTAAGGAATCCCTAGATATGAAAGATTATGATATAGATTGGTATGAGTCAGTAGAGAATGATGTGTTGCTCAAATCAAAAGAATATGAGGAGGAGATAAGCAAGCCGGATTTTAAAGAAATGTGCGGACATGAAAATAGTGATCTTTATGTTGAAGAAATTGAAGGTGCTTTATCAAACTTAAACAATAATAGTGCACCAAGTCCGGATGAACGTATCTTTAACATTTTGCTAAAGAAGGGAACAGAATCAATGGCTAGAGCATTGCACTTCATTTTTCAGAAAAGTTGGTCTTCAGGGGAACTTCCAGTTGCTTTTAAAATTGATCCAAAAGTCATGATGCCAAAGCCTGGAAAGTCACACTATAATGTAGCAAGGGCTTACCGACCAATTACTCTTGAAAGTGTAATTGGGAAGGTGATGGAGAGAGTTATCTGCAAAAGGTTAACATGGAAACTAGAAGTGGAAGGTGGTTTAGCTGCTACACAACATGCTTATAGAAGATAAAAGTCTTGCGTTCAGTCCATGGTTCGTCTGTGTAATTCTGTAACAGAAGCTAGGAACAGGAAACAGCACATTATTATGAATGTAATGAATTTTGAACGCTGCTATGAAAGAATATGGAGAGCCGGCCTACTGCATAAAGCATCCAACACAGGAATTCGTGGTAGAATGTGGTTATATTTAAATAACTTTGTAACTGATAGAAAATATCATATTAAAGTCAACAATTATAGATCAAAATTATATCAATCAGCAGTTGGCATACCACAAGGTTCTGTCATAAGTCCGGTTTTGTGCAATTTATATACTAGTGACTCTATGGATGAGGTACGTAGTAACCATGCAGAATATGCCGATGATTATGGTGTGTGGTCAAGTGATGAATCATTAACAGCTGCTGCAAAGGTAGTCAATCAAGATCTTGTTACGGAAAAGAAGTGGTGTAGTAAGTGGAATATGTTGATTGCAGCAGATAAGACAGAAGTGATGATTTTCCCTTGGGATGGAAGGCAACCTTTAGAACCAATAAAAGTTAAGTATGGGGAGGATGAACTTAAAGTGACAAGTTTAAAGAAGGTTCTTGGAGTAGTACTAGACAGTTCATTAAATTTCAAAGACCATGTTCAGGAAAAAAACAAAAGCAGGTTTTGTGGCTTTGAGAGGAATAGATAGCTTCGTATCGCGACATAGAGGGTGTAGTCAATCAGTCTACATGAGATTGTACAAGGCTTTGGTTTTGCCAGTAATGGAGTATGCAACTCCGGTGATTGTCTCAGCTTTACCAGAATGTAGCAGGGAATTTGATAAAATACAGAGATATGCAATGATCAAGGCTTCAGGCTGTCTAGGAAGCACAAGTACAGATACCTTGGAAATATTGACGAACACCCCGCCCATAGATCTGCATTTAAAGATGAGACAAGCTCAGGAGGTGGTGAGAATAAGTGCTAAACATGAGGATGATCCAATCAGGGAGGAATTTAATACATGGACAGGAGGGGGAAACACAATAGGGAGGAAACGAACAATCTTTCACTTATTGTTGTGCAGGTTCAGAGAGATGAGTGGTAGGTTGCAGTTTGATTCAGTAGAAAAGTATTTTAAATATAGTAAAGATTTGATGGGACTGATAAAAGTGAAAGGCAAAGTGGAGGAAGAGGATTTTGTTAATACTAAGAGTGACCAGGTGAATAACGTGATAGAGATTCTAAGTCAGATAAAAGAGAATGAAGTTGTTATATTCACGGATGGGTCAGCATTAGGAAGTCCTGGACCAACAGGGACAGGTGCAGTAGTCTATCTAAACGGTTATCAGTCTTCACCCATACTACTAAAAAAAGTATACGTCCCCTGAGTAGCAATTACACAGGGGAACTAGTAGGTATACAAATTGCCCTTGATTTAATGATTGGATTAGAAGAACAGATAAAGGACACACACACATCCATTTTTTCAAGGACTGTCAACCCGCCGTCAAAGCAGCGTTCAATGGTGGAATACCGTCAGGAAAAGTTGATATCATACTACAAATCAAAGAGTCAGTTAACTGCTTGTCAGACAGTGGTAATGATATTATAGTTCATTGGGTTCCAGGACATAGGGACATAGAAGGTAATGAGCTTGCTGATTGTCAGGCCAAAGAAGCTGCTAATGAAACGGTTGGAGCTGATACAGAAGATTTTCCAGTAATTATGGATAAAAAGGAAGCTGTGGCTGAAATTAAGAGAAATCTCAAAGACAAATGGAAAAGAAAGTTCGATCTATCTGATAAGGCATGTAGACTTCAGGAGGTGTTTACAGATGTTGGAAAAAGGAATTGTATAGGAGAAGAAGACAGGCATAATTTCTCTATGCTAAATCAATTGCTTTCTGGGCACACCTTACTGCATCAGCATAGAGCTAGGCTAGATGACAATGTCTCAGAGATATGTCTAGTATGTCTGTCACTAGAAGATCCAGAACACTTCCTGTTTTATTGCAAAGCATATGACCAGGAACGAGGAAAGATGGTAGAGAAGGTGGAAGAGGTGTTGAATAGAGAGGGACTAGATTCAATTGGTGATATCAATTTGAGGGTGCTGACAGGTAACGTTGAGAATCTGAGCATTCAGTGTCAAACTGAAATGTTGAGTGCACTTATGCAGTTCATCAAGTGCACTAATAGGTTAAGTCAAAATTAAGTCAGTAGTCACTACGCATGCCCACAGTGTATCAATTGTTGACATGCTTTGAGTTATTGTACCGAAGACACCCAATCGTACCAGACGGTCATATGCAGCGAGATAATGCATTACAGATTAACAACAACAACTACATAACAAGTCTGGAGGTGCACGTTAAAACCTAGCTCTCCGGGTGATGAAGTCACCCAGCGCGGGGGAAATGTCTTTTTCATAATTTTTCTCAAATCCAATTTCACACAGCTGAGTAGGAATTCACATGTAGGTTCTGATATGCCAATTGTATTAAAACGTTCGTCCTTAACCCCTCTCTTCTATTTTGGTTGCATAAGAGGGCACCAGTTTATTTATGCAGTATATTAAATAAATTTTCCTTTTTAAAGGAGGGCTTGCCTAGTTGAAAAACAGCATGTGCACCTTGTATGTTGGGAAAACCTCCAAAGCGGTACGTGCATTAAGGGGCTATTTTTGCCCCCTTTAGAGCCAAAAAACTGAAAGTTGCTTTTCACCAATTTCATCTTATTGGGTTGTTAGAAGAATAACCCAAGTGTAAAATTCTGGCATTTATTTTACTTTTACCGGTTGCTATGGTAACCAAAATGGCCAACAAAATAGGCTTAAAATAGAGAAATTGCCATTTTAGGCCAAATTTGAGGCTTTTGGAGACCGATTTTTTAAGAATTGGATATCAGCACAAGCAAATACCAAATAACTTTTAATATATTGTTTGCCACGATAATTCTCATCATCTGTTAAAATATTTTTTGGAATTTGCTTGTGCTCTATATTAATTCCTCTGTTACATGTCCCAATTTTGCTCCAAAAAGGTCATTTTCCTATTTTCAGCCTATTTTGGCGGCCATTTTTGTTACCATAGCAACTGTAAAAGTCGAATCAATACTAGACCTTTACAATTTGGCTATTGTTCTTATAAACTAATAAGAAGAATCTTGTGAACAGCAACTTTTATTTTTTGACCTCATAGGGGGGCCAAAATAGCCTCTTAATGCACATACCCCTTTGGTTATTGTTTACACTGCACTAAAACCACGTCATAGACGAACATTAACAATAGTTATTGAGTAGGTGGGTAAGATACTCTTCTGGCAAAAGAAAAACGCAAACAGTTATCTAAAGCGGCACTTAGCGCTGTACACTGAAGGACTTTAAAAACGCAAGAAAATAAAATTAATAAAATTTACTTATTTTTAATGTATCAATTTTTTGAGTTTTGGCACCAATGAACATCAACACGTCAGCAAAACATGTTTTTAATTTCATGCCAAAATGATAAATAATGTTTGGACAACAGTCTATCGAATAGCAATACCCTTAGATTCAAAAGTTGCAAATTAAAGTTTGTCTAGGAATCGGACGTGATTTAAAGTAATTGTATCAAAATATTTTTATTAAAAACCTGGATACAAGTTACCCTCGAAGCCCTATTATTTGTCTGGAACTGACGATAGCCAGCCAGAACAGATATCGTTGATGCAAATATTGTTGATACAATCGACGTAAGTTGCCGTCTTAACGTCAGGTCGTCATATTTGGTTAACCAGACCTGCGTCGATATTTAACTGTCCCTGTAGCCTGATAACGATCTCTTGGGGGGGGGGGGGCTGTAAAGTTGATCGCCTTTCCAAAAGGCTTAGAACATTTCAAATAGTCATTTCATTTTTCCCATATAAACATATTCCTAATTTGTTGCTAGTCTATAGGCTGGTGCAAAGTTCATATGATCATACAACTGCAATTGAAGACAATTACATTAATAGACCAATGAACATACCCATTTGGAAAAGAAAGAAATTTTATTACAATATTTTACGTGTATTAATGACCACTTTTATTATCAGACTGGTAGCTATTCTATATAGTTGACTGATGGCAATTATAATGGCCCACTTCAAATCGAAGTTTAGTTCCTACTATAGTAACTAAAGTTCAATTCGAACATCGATAGTCGCTACTATAGTGACGTCATGAACATACTAAACATCAACGGTGGGTAAGAGCACCGTTACTTTAGTAGCTTATCTGGTTCCCTCCTCTAGACCTATCTAGCAAGATGGGTTCAAGATCTATCAATAGCCTAAAAATGTTTTTATTTTACAAAATAAATCCTTGATGTGTTCTATTTGCAGTCCCTCTTATTCGTAATTGTTAATTAGAGTAGTCTGTGCAGTTTATGCACAGCCTTTTTGTCTACGATGAAGAATTGAGGTGGGGCATACAGGGCTATTCACTTTATTTACTTGACAACTAAGTAAAAGGTTGCAACTGTAGCCATTCGGGTGTAAACGTACGCACGCATATCATGCGCGGATCCAGGAATTTTCGTCATGGGAGGGGGGGAGGGTGGGGGGGGGGGGGGGGTCCAGGTCAGTCTGACAAAAAATGTTCTCTGACGACGTTTTTTTTTTTTTTTAGTCCTCAGCTTATTTTACAGCAGAAAAATGGTCAATTTCAAAGAAATCTATCATTTTTCAAGGTTCCAGAGGGGGACCAACGATTTTCCAGGGGGGGGGGGGGGGGGGGGGTCCAACTTTCAATTGCTTATTCCCTATAGAAACCCATATAACTTGTGATTTTCCAGGGGAGGTCCGGACCCCCTGCCCCCCCCCCCCTCTGGATCCGCACAAGCATATATTACGTAAGATCTGTAGTAGGAACTTTAGTGGGCCAATATCATTCCAATTGCGCCAGATCGTTCATGTTTGGACAATCGTGGCACGATTAATAAAGTTATAAAACTAAAGCTGCAGTGTTTTATACATGCTTATGTACAAGCTACATATCAAATTGACCCAGAAGTGTATGCAACACGCCATGATCCCAAAATATATCCTCACTATAAATTTATGATTCCTACCTCAAATTATATACAGATATGCTCTGAGCTCGACCTTGCTAGAACTGAAACCAGAGGTCAAGGTCACAGTGACCTGGAAATATTTGGTGACTCGCCAGGGTCCAACTTGTATCTACATAACAAATATGGAATGCTATCATAAATAAAATAGGCGATCTGCTGTGGGTGCATTGTTTCAAGAACTGACTCCTGAGATCAAGGTCACAGCTAGTGGATGAAAACAGTGAGCGACATTCCATGACCACAACATATATCCACAAAGTGAATTTGGGGATTAATATGGCATATATAATATGAGACATGCTCTTGCAGAGTTCGTACATACCTGGAAAAATTTTACCTTGGTCCTAGAAATCTCCTCGAATTTGAAAAAAGTGCTTTTTGTCCTGGAATTGTACTAGAATTTTGTAAAATCATGCTTGGAAATATGAATTAGTCTTTGAAAATTATAAAAAATATATTTAGTCCTTTCAGATTTATGGGATGCGCAAAAAAAAACTGTGTGAAAATCGCAAAAAAATGAATAAAAATTGCTGGATACACGTCAAAGAGCGAGGTGCAACTCGTATTCTATTCTATTCAATTTGTGCGGTAGTCCCGGTTTTTATCACCGGTGTCAGATCAAACTCCCCGACAGCGATGTCTCCTCGAATGAATTCTTCTGAAAACATCACTGCCATAGGGTTAGGCTGTTTTGTTGCAAATCGCAACAAATGGGGTGATTAAGATTTTTTCTGTCACCGGATAATTCTGTATTAAGTACATCAGAAAGTATAAGTTTTCGTTCATAAAAAATATAATTTTATCAGGAAGTAATTTGAAAATTTGAAGATATTAGAAAAAAGACGCTGCACTAAACTTTTACGTCAGTTTTAACGAGTTTTCGTGGCTGTTAAAAGTCGTCCCTTCTTCACGTGGCTAAAAAGCTCGCAATCGAGTTCTAAATGAAGAAAAACAAAATGGAGGTACAATTAAGATCTTATTATCGCCCTGGTCGCTCTTTTAACACTCTGTCGAATCCGTCTTCAAAATTCAAAGGAAATAGAAATAAAAAATTCGTCTGCAACCTCAAAACCAAGTCGGGAAAATTTCAGAAGGCCTTGAATGCACAGATTATTTGTGCTTTTAAAATAATTTACGATATAAAGCCCTCCCGGGAAGGGGGGTACCTGTTCCCTTGCCCCCCCCCCCCCAAATAAAGATAATCTTGTTCAAAAAAAAACTGAAAATTTGTTTTCTTATGTTATGGTGTTCCCCAATATTGCATTTGTTCGCTCCCCCAACCTCTCAAATTTTCCATTTTCTTCCCCTATACCCATGAATTTTTCTCCTGTCCCCCTCCCCAGGAGGACATTGGTCTCGCATATACAGATAGTCATAGATCATCCAGGAATCTCCCTTAGGGTGTGTGGGGTGGGGTCCAGGCCCAACTGACTAGTTTTGACAGAATCCTCAGCTGAATAACAGAGGTGATCAATGGTTTATCAAGGTTACAGAGGTGGTGCAGCATTTTCTAAAGGGGATCCAACTTTTTCAAGGGATGGGGGCGGCCCGGGTCCAATTGCTAATTTCCTATAATTATATAACATTTTACTTTCCAGGGGAAGGGCTGCCCCTGTTCCCTAACCCTATCTAAATACACATATGCAGATCTATGATTTGATGATTTCCACAACTTGCAATGATGTGCCAAATTGAATGTCAGAAGTTTTACTGCCCCTGGTCCTATGATCTATTCATTTGTCAATATAAGAACCTGAAAGATAGGATCTAGTTTGATCTTCTATAACCATTTCTCTATGTATCCTATAACACAGTTGAATATATATCTATTGTTAAAGCATGTAAGAGTTATCCAACATGAAAAACAAAACAAATTAGGATGCAAATTTGGAGCCTTATGGAGATAGAAATAAGTCAGACTGCCTTTATTGTTGTCAAGACTGGTCAAACAATTCTCGATCAGCCTAGATTTACATATAATGCAACTGACTGACTGCTTCAATGTTTACAGAACCCACCTGCATAGCATTGAGGAAAATAAAGACAAGCTGCAAGGTATTTTTGACTTTATGTATCGTTGTGTGTCTTTTTTTCGTATGATGTAAGTTATTCCACAGTTTTCCCTGACCCCTATTTATATAGTAATGAGTGACTTATGACCCCAATATTTCCAAAATGTGCCTTAAAATGAGAGTTTTTTTAGTGTTTGTTTCATAATTAGTGGGTCCATTGACCCCATCATGATAATCTGTCTTTGGTGGTTTGTGAACAAAGGCACACCCATGCAGTCTGATCTGCACCTTTGTTATTCGCTTTTTGGAAAGGTCATTTCATTCAGGACAAGTAAAAAATAGTATTTACTTGTCCTCGGACAAGTATAAACAAAGTTAATACAATTCTGTATTTCATTTTTAATTAATTATTATGAACTCACAATGCTATGTTGTATTGAAAACAGTGTAGATCCAGATCAGCTGGCTTTAAAGCAGCCAGCTGATCAGGATCCACACTGTTTTCCATTGAGATCTGGTTTCATTTTTTTAAGAGTTTGAGTTCTTTGTGCATTTTCTGTTCTTTGGGGCAAGTAAAATTTTCATTGGACAAGTACATTATGGCCATTTGCTTGTCCCAAGGCAAGTATAAAATTCTGCTATTTCCACACCCCTGATTTTGTTTACCTGAAAATGTTGGAAGTAAGAAGAAAGTGTCAAATTTGATTTTTTTTAGCATGTGGGCTGAAATCTGTGAGATTAACCAAAATTTTAAGTGAGATATGATAAAGTTCTGTGGGATTTTCATAATAATCACTTTGGAAATCCCCCTTATAACCAAAAAGCTTTTATTTTAATGTAAGAAGCTTGTAATGAACAGAATAAAGTGTGATTTGCGATTATTTCTTTATAAAATGTGTTTTTAGATGGTCCTAAAATGTGAGATTTGAAAATCTTATAGGAATTGGCTTTCAAAAGGGACAAATTCTGTGAGATTTTCAATGCCATGCAGGATGTTATTCAATCCCCAGCCATTGGTATCCTGGGTCAGGTGTGGTACTTGATTGTATCGATTCCTGATATTTGCACCCTTACTTACTTTTATCTCACAGTGTGAGGTGTGTGGCATAAATCTCCCTCCTGACCTGAAAATTTGCATTTCCACAATACGGTGAATACATGTATTTTATAAATGTGTGTGCTTGAACATCTACAGAAGTCAGATTTTCTGAAAAAGGGCCTTAATGCATATATATATATGGAAAACATTTGGAAAAACAACAATAAATTAAAAAAAATCTCTCAAAATAGATACCTGAACCTCTGAATATGGGCCTTAATGCATATATATGTAAAACATTTGAAAAAAAAAACAAAAAAACAACAACAACAACAATAAATTAAAAAAACAACTAATTTCTCAAAATCATTAGAAATCTGAGGTTGGGGATGCAGTCAAGATGAAACCAAAGTAAGAGGCAAAGATCTTATTATCCCCCTCCGAAAGGCGGAGGGATATTGGTGTGTGTCCGTCCGTCCGATTTTCCGTCCTCAGCCATAACCATAAACTATTGATGGAATTTTATGAAACTCATACTGAATATATATAACCATATTGATGTTATGCACATGAAGTTTTATCTGGGTGCTGTTGGTTATAGCAGAGTTCTTTGATTGCCTAAATTTAATGCTTTTTGGGGATTTTTTCTGTCCTCAAACTTAACTAGGTAACCAATGGATCAAATTTCATGAAACTTTTACTGCATATATATAACCGGGCTATGCACCTGAAGTTTCATCAGGGTGTCATCAGTTATACAGGAGTTATTGCCTTTTGATTGCCAACATTTTAGGATGTTTTTCAATCCCCAGCCATAGGCTGGAATCTCAAGAAACTTATACTGAGTATATATGACCATGGTGATTATACATATGAATGTGTATCAGGATATCCTAAGTTACAGAGGAGTTATTGCCCTTTGATTGCTTAAATTTAAATAATTTATCCCATCCTCAACCATAACTAAGTAAGCAATTGATCAAATTTCATGAACTTTACTCTGAGTACAGTTGACCTTCAATGGCTTGAGACCATGAAAATTAATTATAGCCTTCTATTTTAAAAAAATCTCACATGATTTTGGCGGGGGATATCAATTTGTTGTAGAATTTTCTTGTTTTTCTTAAAGTTCTTGACCAAAAGATGTGGGTACTCAAAAGAACCGTCTCAATGAGATGGTGCTTTAGAGCACACAAAACTTTTTTTAAACTTATAAATAAGAATATAATTAAAATCATATGCTCAAGATGTTTGCTGTAATTATTGGAACCTGTGCTATCTCTTGAATATTTTTATAAAATGTATAACTTCTATTGATAATAATTAACTAGTATTTAATGCAAAATTGTGATTGGATGAACTCTTCATAAGACATGATAAAATAAATATTATGCAAAATACATGTATATGTGAAGTATGTTATGTAAATCCATTTCTTAGATGTAGATCCATTCCTGATACATGTAAGGTATGACATTTGTCAAAAAGTGAGTATGATCAGGAAATAAAAACTTTATCACTGCAGAATAGGTGTGTTCATGCCATTTTCTCAAGCAATATTCATAATTATTTTCAAAGAAGATATGTTTTCATTTCTTTAAATTGATTTATAATTGGGGAAAAGTGACAAAAATGTGTAAAGTATACTGCAAAACTTGGCTCATAATCATATGCCTGGAAATTTGTAGGTATGAAAAGTCAATTATTATGTCTGCCTTCCCTTTGTAAGTAAAGTCTAATGAAATTATACCATTGGTTTAACTAGAAATCAGAGGCTCATACATTGCATATTGTTTACAACCAATAAAAAACTAAAGTATGCTCTTCTTAGGACAAAATGTGTGCATTTTGACTTGGACATAGTTAGTAATAAATATGTTTTTACTGTTGCTGTGTAGATGTTTTCCTTTGACATATTTTATATCATTTTGGCCACAATGGGTTATGATCTCAGCAAGGCATATCAGCACATATGAGGATCTGGATGGGGGGGGGGGGTCTGGTATTCACTTTTCATTAAAAATTTAAATCATTATACCCCATCCAGACCCTCTCATATTGCACATTCCCTCTGAGATGTGTCATTGGTGTTGGCATGATTTGTTAAAGTTTCTCAAGTGATCTTTATAAACAATCATCTAAAAGTATTCATATTTAGACCATGGCTACCCTGGAGAGTTGGTGTACTCATTATGACTCCAGACCCCAGGTACCTGCCCCTGGGTTGGACTGGAGGGGAAACAAATCTTAGACAATATTAAAAATGTTATTCTCTTTTTCTGACTTAAATAATATTACATGTATGCAACTATTGCAGTAAGGCCTATCTAATGAACAATTCATGATTGGACCATTCATACATGTAGGTGGCCTGCACTAGATGGCAGACCCTTGATCAATGCCCCAGGGTGGGGACATCTTGAGATTTTTCCTTATCTTATCAGCTTATAGAATCACTCATATTGGAAGAAGTCTATACTGACTTTCTATGACTTTAATAGGACCTAAAAGCTCATGACACAGAAAGGAGCTAGAGGACTCCTTTAAAAGTGCTAATTTAAATGTTTCCTGTTGACTTTTAAGATACAAATTTCTTGCCATCCATTTATTAGAAAGCATTCATATTGTGACAATTGACTGACTTCCACAGACACTGGGATACATGCCAAAACTGGGGCTAGATGTCAAAATCCAGGACATCTTTAGATTTTTTTCTGATCTATCTATCTATCTATCTATCTATCTATCTATCTATCTACAAATGTATGTATCTATCTATCTATCTATCTATCTATCTATCTATCTATCTATCTATCTATCTATCTATCTATCTATCTATCTATCTATCTATCTATCTGTCTGTCTGTCTGTCTGTCTGTCTGTCTGTCTGTCTGTCTGTCTATCTATCTATCTATCTATCTATCTATCTATCATACTGGCTTCGCTCATACTTGAGCATTACGCCAGGGAATGATAATTTTGAAATTTTGATGAAATAAAAAAACAAAAACAACAACAACAACAACAACAAAAACAATACAAAAAAACAACTTTTGAGTCACTCGATCTAAGCATCGACCGATCATGCCGATGGCGATTGTAGAGGCAGGGCACGTTTCTGGTTTGTTTTGCATTTAAAACTGATTTACTTAGTTGGTGAGCCTGAAGTCATCTTATCAAAGATAAAATGATCAGCAGAGTGATGTGCAGAAGTCTCATATTTCTGCCAAAAATGTGATAAGAGATATTAAGTAAAACATATAGCGAAGCGAACTGTTGTCAGGCATGGCAGCCATATGTAAACAACTCCGAGCGCTAAGAAGCAGGGTACCAGATGACCGTAAATAGATCCGGCAGATTCCTACTCATTTGGAAGCGTACGGCAGTGGCATTTTCTGAGGGAAGGATGACCGCTAGGGGACGCCACTGTTGGGGAGTTTGGTGTCAGATTGTTGTTGTTGTCAGAATCAAAGAAATCGAGTGCGCCTTTCATTTCGCCGCTTCTATCTGAAAAAAGTCCACTTTTAAACGTTGTGTTATACAAAATTGGGAAGATATCGAGGCCTTGAAAAATGAAAAAGTCCTGGAAAAGTCCTGGGCTTCTGTTTTCCCATTTCCACACGAACCCTGTCTTAACTTCCTGTCGGTGAATTGTCTTGTCGTTGAACTATTTTGTTCCCATAACCACGACCGTTATGCTAACAGTATGTTATATAAATAGACAAACCAGGTAGAGGGTATCACTATTCCGACAGAAATGCTTGCGGCGAGAGCGCCGCAAGCAAAAATAGTACTGGGGAGTTTGTCTTTCAGTCTGGGGAGTTTAATTTCAACCGGTGTCGAAGTAAACAAACACTCGAAGGAGGAAATTCAACTACAACATTCAATCCCAGAATCAGGCATTTGTTTTGAATTAGAGATACATATTATATGTGCTTTTGTTCAATTGAATGATCAATTATTGAAGATTACACGTACCACTCAGAGGACAAGACAGCATTGGTAAATAAGATTTTTTTCGCCCCTAAAACAGTTCGGCCTAGGGAATCAAGACAACTCGTCGACAGAACAATTCGTCGACACATTTTTTGAGACAACTCGTCGACAGATCCTGAGACAGCTCGTCGATACTTTATCAGACAGCTGCTTACTACAATGTACATGTATCTGTATGTAGATATGCCTAAAGGGATACTTCCAAATGTAGTGTTTACCCCAGGAACAAAAAAGGGCACGGTAACTTTATAAAAAAAGGGCACTTTAAGCGCGCGCTGAGCGACCAAAAAGGGCACTCTAAGCACGCGCTGAGTGATAAGTGTGGTAGCTTAGGCTTATTTTTGCATGCAACCCTACTTTGAATGTTTACTACAATAAGCTGGTAGTCTGTTCCCTAGTTCCCCTGAAATAAATTGGCTTGTCCCCCCTCCTCCCCATTAGTTTTCCTATGTTCTCTGTTTATACCAATTTTTTTATGCCCTTCAAAACTCTTTCTTTGTCCCCCCCCCCCCCCCCCCAAAAAAAAAAAACAAAACAAAAAACTTTTGTTCCCTGTTTACTTATAGAATACAAAACAAATCCAGCATTTGTTCCTTTGATCCTCCAAAAAAGATGTCCTTTTTTCAAAAAACCCAAGGGATTATGATGCAATATGATTTCTGTGACCCAGCAAAAGTAATATCTTAATGTTCCCTGTCCTTGTTCCTCTCAAATTCTAGCATTTTATTTCCCCCCAAACCCCTGGGAGGGCCTCACTATGATGCGTTATGTTCAAAGGGAAATAAATGCAATAATATTTACAAGGGAGGTAAGTTGGTAAAAAATTAATTGGTGCAGAAATATTTCTTTTTCAACAAGATTAAAAACGAACTTTATTAAAAAGGTAGATCTATTAACATATATGTTTTATTACATATCAAGTGAAGTAATAAAGAATTTATTTTACAACAACAAAAAAAAAATCCAGACTATTTCACAAAGTTGGAAGTTACACAAAATTATTTTAACAAAGAAGAATTGTAAGTGTGTACATTGTGTGATTATATCGGTAAATCTGTTTGATGACGCTTGCCAAGTTGCTACATGTAATTTTCGTAACCCTTATTCCGCCAGCCAGTATTTTTCATCCTGAATCCTTAAAGTGCCAAGAAAAAAATGCATCTATAAATGTCGTCTGCTGAAGTCATCTGCTGCAAATAATTGCCTAACATTACTGACGAATTAAGTATAGAAGCAAACTCCTATAGGAGCAGTCTGATCTGGGTCCACACTGTTTGCAACTGAGGCTTCTTAAACATTTCAGCAGATGAGAAAAGCAGATGACTTTTGTTGCGATTGGCGCATTATCATCATCATCATCATCATCATCATCATCTTCAGTAATTGCCTCCCTCAGTACTTGAGTATTCTCAATGTGGTGGAGGATGCCCACGCGCCACGGATAAAAGAGGTATGTACAGTAGTTAAAATGGTTAAAACCGGTTAAAAACAAGGCGTGGCGTTTAAAGGGTATGGGTGGCCAGCTGGTTCTGGAAGGTCTCCAGCGTTGTCTGGCTTACTGCAGTCTGAGGGAGTTGGTTCCACAAGATGACGGTTCTTCAACTTCTTGGGAAGAAGCTCTGTTGGTAAGTTGTGTTTGATGTCCGGATCTGGAAGAAGCGAGAGTCATGGCCTCTAGTCATACTAGTTGATGGAGTCAGGTATGGCTCTACTAGAATATCAACTAGGTGGTGTACAATACGGTACATCATGCTGAGCCTGGCAAGATCCCTACACTTCTGCAGAGTGTCCCAGCCAAGGGTTGATATCATCTCTGTGACACTGCTGGTGCGTCAGTAGTCATTTGACACAAATCGCGCTGCCCTTCGCTGGACCATCTCAATCTTGCTGGTTTCAGTATCTGTGAATGGTGCCCAGGTTGTAGCGGCATACTCCACAATTGGTCGGACGAAGGTCTTGTAGGCAGTTTCCTTTGCAGCTTGTGGCGCAGATCTTATATTCCTCTTGAGGAAACCCATGGTGGAATTTGCCTTCTTTGTAATATTGTCTGCATGTCTGCTCCAAGATAAGTCGCTGCCTATGGTCACTCCCAGGTACTTTGCCTTTGTCCGTTGGGCCAACTTCTGGTTATGGATGAAGTAGTCAGAACAAAGGGGCCTCTTTTTGTTGGTTATACGGATAACTTCGCACTTCTCTGTGTTGAAGGCCATCTGCCACTTCTGTTCCCACTCTTGGAGTTTATCCAAGTCTTCTTGAAGTTGACAACGGTCGGCATTGTTCTGTATCCTCCTATATAACAGGCTGTCATCAGCAAAGAGTTTGATTTCTGATCTGACGCATTCTGGCATGTCGTTAATATAGGCTAGGAACAAGAGAGGACCCAAGACTGTGCCTTGAGGGACACCTGATGAGACTGGAGAGGGTGTTGACTTTGAGCCTTCGATGACAACCTCTTGTGTTCTGGCAGATAGGAAGTCTTCTATCCAGCTGAGGATGTTGCCGCATACCCCATAGTGCTTCAGCTTGAGTAATAGGCGTTGGTGGGGTACTTTGTCAAAGGCTTTGGAGAAGTCCAGGAGTATGGCGTCAATCTGCTGCTTGTCGTTTAGTCCTCTGGCCTGGTCATCGATGGTGAGGATGAGTTGGGTCTCGCACGACCTGCGCTTACGAAAGCCGTGCTGACAGTCGGTGAGGATGCTGGTTTTCTCAAAGTGGGAAATGACGCTTGAGTGGATGACATGTTCCAGGATTTTACATACGATTGACGTAAAGGAGATTGGCCTGTAGTTGGATGGAGTCGAACGATTTCCTTTCTTGAAGACCGGGGTGACGAGTGCTGATTTCCAATCCAATGGGATCTTGCCATTGTCTATTGAGATCTGGAAGACATGGGCCAGGCCAGGAGCTAATTCTTCTGCGGCTTCTTTCAGCAATCTTCCAGGGATGTTATCAGGTCCGGCGCTTTGTGGGGTTTGATGTCCTTTAGCAGCTTTTGGACTCCTTTACTATTAACCTTTATGGGTGGAACACTGGGAGTTTGGCTTGGTCCAAGATCTGGTAATTCTGATGTATCTTCTTGGGTGAAGACTGAGCAGAACTGGTCTCCCATGATGTTGGCCTTGTTGAGACTGTCGGAGAAGGTAAGTCCGTCTTTCTTCAAAGGGGCAACATTAAGGGTGAAATTGTTGTCTACTTTGTTTTCTAATGCACTGCAGAACACTTTTACCGTGGAAACAAACGCTATGATCGCTGATCAGACTTAGGGAGCAGTCTGGTCTAGGTCCATATTGTTTGCAATATCAGCTACATGTACCAAAGTACATACATGTAGGCAGGTGAGAGAGCAGACGTTATTGTTGTAAATATAGGGAAAAGGGCTCAGGAATCAAGATTGATGGAGACAGCAAGTGCAACAAGTCCATAGAAATTGAAATCATGAAAAACATCCTTTTAAAATGCAGCTACATTGTATAATGAATTGGCAATTTTCTTGTTTTCAGCCAAAATGAAAATTGTTATGTGTCCATGATGGATAGATTGAAGCATGGCAACATACAGCATCCTCAGAGAAGTGCCAAGCAATATGAGTCCATCCACAGGCATATACCAAAGAAAAAAGTTGTAGTAAAGATATGCAAGGTAAGGAAAACATCTGACTTAAGTACTTGTAACATCTTTATTTTTTGAGGCTAACAACATTTAGCACATACATTAACACATACACTCATGTAATAGCTAATCGTCCATGAGGCCTTCAATATATACATACATTGTATGTACATATACACACAAAAATCAAATTGAATAATGTTACCCTTTTTTCACCATTCACAACAAATGTTGTCTGCTATTCATGTACTGATGTTTTTTGTAGCAAAAAATATGGACACAGATCAGATGGGTCCCTCAGGAGCAAACAGTATGAACACAGATGCTGATCAGACTGCTCCCTTAGGAGCCAATAGTATGAACAAAGATCAGACTGCTCTCATATTATTTACTTACATGATGTTAAGTAGCCTGGAATGCATTTGAATATATGCAGCAGACATTAACCCTTTCTATACTGGAAACCGCTTGACGGGTACTTTAGCAAACAGTGGAGACACGGATGAAATGGAGCATAATGCTGCATTCATCAGGTTCTACACTGCTTGCTATGATTAAAACAACCTTCAGGGACCCAAATACATCATGCATAAGAAGATTGTACCCTTAAGTACACGATGGACAGCTCCATATTTATTTTATCAATATGTGTGGGAAAATCTATCAGAATGCAAAGGCTTGAAAGCAGACATTTTCAAAACAAAGAATATTGGCAGACTAAGATAGGTTTCTTTAAAAAAAAACATATATATGAGAAAGATCGTGAGAGTTCAGTACTTATGGTACAAGCATAAAGTTACTCTCCAGTATCACATGTTTAGATAAAAACAAATTTGCAGCGTAAAATTAATTGTAAATATTTTCTTACCCATAAGATTTAGCATATGTTTTGGGTGCTCAAAAGAACCGTCTCATTGAGACGGTTCTTTTGAGTACCCACAACATATGTTTTGGTTCATAAATAAGAAAATTATTTTTCAGTAACGCACACTCAACTATAGGCCTGAGTATTTTTTTTGTGGATCTTTTTTGTTATTTAGGTTTCATGTTTGTCTTTGTTATGCTATCTAAACTGTTCCTTGCAGCCTTGTGATCACCGGCTGACCTCTTGGCTCTCTTGTGTGTGATGTTTTCTTGTGTTTTTGTCACTTTCCCGTATGGTGTCCCGGGTCAGGTATGGTACTTGATTGTATCGGTTCCTGATCTTTGCCTTCTATTTTACTTTTATACCAGTGCATTGGAAAATAAAGTCATAAGGCCTGCTATTCCCCTTAGGCTGGCAGTGGTTACAAATGACTTGTGCATAAATATATTAATATGATATTGTTAAATAAACTAAAAAAGGCCCTTATTTGTTTTATTCAACCAATCTACTCAGTCTCTGTGCTGGAACTGATGCTTGAAACACTAATCAAATTGTGTCTGTAAGGAAGCAAATACATGTACAGTTAAACCTGTCTTAAGCGGCCACTCAAAAATAGACAAAACAAAGGTCTTAAAGACAAATAGTAGCTAAATAAATGTCGAAAGTATCGCAGAATGCTCTCTTGGATGGCGTTGATAGGTCAATAAATTCAGCTTTTTCAGAACATGGTCACATTGCCTATCAAATTAAAGAGGTGCAAGAAGGCAACAACATGGTAGCAAATATTTTGCCCACAGACCCCTAATACCCCCCCCCCCCCCCCCCCCGACCCTGGGGATGGGGTTTCAACTTTTTCAGAACATGGTCATGTTGCATATCAAATTAAAGAGAATCATGAATGCAGCAACATGGTAGCAAATATTTTGCCAGCAGACACCCCTGCCCCCCCCCCCCCCTGCCCCCCCCCCCCCCACCCCCTGACCCTTGGGGTTGGACCAACCAATAGGTCAAAATTCAACTTTTTCAGAACATGATCATGTTGCATATCAGTTTAAAGGGAATCATGAACTGCAGTAGCATGGTAGCAAATACTTTGCCCACAGACCCCTAATACAACCCCCTACCCCCCTCCCCACAGACCCTGGGGATGGGGTCACTAGGTCAAAATTCAACTTTTCAACTTTTTCAGAATATGGTCATGTTACATATCAAATTAAAGAGAATCACAAATGCAGCAACATGGTAGCAAATATTTTTTACAGAACATGGTCATGTTGCATATCAATTTAAAGGGAATAAGGAAATGCAGCAGCATGGTAGCAAATATTTTCCCGCTGACCCCAGCCCCCCCCTGACCCAATAGGTCAAAAGTCAACTTTTTCAAAACATGGTCATGTTGCATATCAAGTTAAAGGGAATCATGAATGCAGCAACATGGTAACAAATATTTTGTTCGCAGACACCCCCCCCCCCCCCCCCCCCCCCCCTACCCAAGGTGAACTTAGGGATTGGAGAAATGGGATTTATGTTTTGTGATTTATAAGTTTCCCTAAAATAACCCTTCGCCCGGAATATAAATTTGACAAATTTGCCTTGTTTGACTTCTGTTTGGCCAGGCAACACATCCATTCTCGAATTCTAGTTGTAGAAGTAATTACATGTACATGTACCCTATCTGGCCAGAGGGCCATTTGCTAATTACATCTGCTACATTTATTTTGGAACTGAGACAAGCAAACAGTGTGAGCGCTGATCAGACTGCTCCACCTAAAGGAGCCGTCTAATCTGGGTCCATATTGTTTGTGACATGCAATGTAGGTTTCCAAAGTACACTAACAGATGACCAAGCAGACAACAATTGCTGTGATTGGCAAGAAAAGTATTAAATTATCATCTAAATACCTTTTTCTCCAGGTGTATGTAACTTGTATCCCCAGATGAGATTATTTTTATCAACCGAAAAATACAGATATTTTTCTTATTTGAGCCATAACATGAGATTTCCAACAATGTGGTATGTGCGACCAGCAAAGGCTCAGACCAGCCTGCGCATACGCAGTCTGATCAGAGCCTTTGCTAGTCGCTTGAATATTCTATGACTGTTAAGCTACTGACTGAACATCATTTGGAGTTTCTAAGCTGAAAAGGAAGCTGCACAGGCTCGTCTGAGTCTACACATGTCAAAATGCCACATTGTTGGAAATCACATGTTGCGGCTCATTTATCCTTGCAAACAGTAGTTGTTGAGCTCATTTGGGACACTTCCAGTGAGTACCCACAACATACATTTCTGTTAAGAAATAATTTGAAGAACAAGTTATTTATAGTTCCTTCTTATCTAGGGCACTGAATGTGTACCTTTTACTTGATGAACCAGATCTTATTAAGCATTAACCATTTCTAACTCCAATCATTATTTTTTAATAAAATATTTAGGCAATATATCACTGTGTGTTTTTTAAAATGAATGACAAACACTGTAGATCCTGATCAGCCAGCTTTATAAAGCTGGCTGATCAGGATTTGCATTATTTGCAAATTCATGTACAAGATATATAGGTATTTAGCATACCAGATATTAGATAAAGGGAGGTTTTTTCTTCGAGCTGCCTGTCACATCTTTGTTTTTGTGTCCGTGTTTGTCACACTTGTAACAGTTTGTGGCTAATAATTGGATTTTTTTCTTCTTGTTGTTAGAAGATGAAGCTCTCTCAATCTTTTCAGGCGGGATTATTTGTGGTGCTCATAGTAACCCTGGTGATTAACGTGTCTTTTATCATCGAAACTAACAAAAGGCTCAAAGTGGACCATGTCAGTGACAATGGTAAGCATTCTTACTTTTAAAAAAATCTATTAACTACAGATTCAAGAGGGGTTGGTGTCAGTTACAAGCGAAAGTATGTGCACGAATTACTGGTTAACCGCTTGTTCAAGCCTGCCCAGGAAAAAGTGTGGTTAGGTGAACTGACCGTCCCGCAATGACCATAGCTGTTGACTTGGCACGTAAAGCAACAAAAACCAACCAACCTACAGACTTCAGTGTTAAATGCAACTCAAAGCTTTTCATCAAAAGATACATGTATCAGTATTTGTTTGGAATTAATTTTTTTACATTGCAAAATGTTTTTCATGCATGTTTACAATGTCTTCAAGATATCAGTATTAAAATGGTACGAGTATAACCTTTTACTTTGCAAAATGATGCTCAAAGTTTTTTTTACCTGCATGGCTTTCGCGAAGCAGGTCCAGTAGTGGGTCCACTCTGTCCATCGGTCTGTCCGTCCTTCTGCAACACTTTTGGGGTGCCTAGTTTGTGTAATCTGTAACTCCAAAAGTTTTCATTACTTTTTATTTAAACTTTGTGTAATGATTGTTCACATATTGAATATGTGCACGTCCTATTTTGTGCACATTTCATGACTTTTTTTTCATTTTTGAGGGGTGTTGAACTTAGACATTTTTACGCCCAAAATGCTTAGAGGGGACCTGGTTTGTGTAAACTGTAACTCCATATACTTTAACTCCAAAAGTTTTCATTCCTTTTTATTCAAACTTTGCCTAATGATTGTTCACATATTGAAGATGTGCATCTACTCTTTGTGCACATTTTACGATTTATTTTTTTTTTTTATTTTTGAGGGGCATTGAACTTAGACATTTTTCTGTCCAAAATGCTTATAGGATGCCTGGTTTGTGTAATCTGTAATTCTAACAGTTTTCATTCCTTAATGTTCAAACTTTGCATAATGATTGTTCACAAATTGAAGAAATGCACCTCATATTTTGTGCAAATTTGATAGAAAAAAATGTTTTGGCAGGTGTTGAACTTTGACATTTTTTCCATCCGAAATCCATAGGGGTTGCCTATTTTGTGTAATTTGTAACTCAATCAGTATTCATTCCTTTTTATTCAAACTGTGCATAATGATTGTTCACACATTGAAAATGTGCACCTACTATTTTATGCACCTTTGAAAAAGTATTTTCTCATTTTTGAGGGATGTTGAACTTAGACATTTTATCCATCCAAATGTTAAGGGGGTGCCTAGTTTGTGTAATCTGTAACTCCAACAGTAATACCGACCAATGTGCTAAAGTTTTAATGATTTATCAATTTTGATTCTCCACACCCTCTTTCATCGATTGTAACTCAACTATCTCTTTAACTCTTTGCCTGCTAGTGTAGTCTGCTGTTAATCTTTGCACACAAGTTGGATCCAGACCAGGCCCCAAGGTTATAAAACTTTTTTATACTCAACTCAGCTGAGCACGAAATTTATCCTGCATGCTCATAAAAATGTTGGCATTTTAACATTTATTAGCATGATAAATACAACTTCTTTACTTGTCTGTATTTAAGGTTTTATGAGCAGTTGTAATTTTGTGCTCAGTTGAGTTGAGCACAAAAAAAGTTTTACAACCTCGGGGCCAGGCCTGACAAAATCCCAAAATATTTTTTTTAAAAAGTATATATAATTTTGAAAATCTGCAGATAACAAAAAAAAAAAAATCATGAAAAATTACTGAGCATGCAAAGTAACTAAGTAAGTTGTCTAAATAATATCAAACCGACTTTGTCATGTTAGAATGTCTCTTTTTTTTTATAAAAAGTAAAACATACACCTGTTATCACAACAAATATCTTCATGGATCTAATGGACTGTCAAAAGATGTCCCTCGGGATAATAACAAAAATAAATTGACTTTCTGTAAAAATAATGTGTTTGATTTTTCATTGTATTCCTTAAAAATTAAGTTTATCAGACCCAGTGAATTTGTAAGGAGACAATTAGCTTGAAATGGCAAATTTTATTGTTGAAAAATTAAAATAAATATGAAAAGATATAACTTTTAAGATGTTGTCTGCTGATATTTTAACATGGGCAAATCAACATAAAATCTGCTCCATTAGGTAGTATATCTTGCCCTTTAGCCTTTTAATAACCTCCATTAATTCTGCCCTGACAGGAAGATGCGTTAGTAAACAAAAAATTGTAAAACCTGTCTTCATTTTTACCTTTTCTCTCTAGCGGTAATTTTTGTTGTCTGCTGATAACCTTTGCAAACAGTTTGGACCAGATCAGGAATAGAGATTATCGGTCCTGATCTGGATCTAAACCATTTTACACCCTGATAGTGTACCTGAAAGATTTTTTAAAAAAATAATTAATTTTAAGTCAGCAGAGGACAACAAAAATATGAAAAATTACCCAGCCTGCTAAGAATTAGAGCATTGTGCTTATCAGGTTAAGTAAGGTAGTGATCATGTATTTCAATTACAGTCGAATCTCGTTAATTGGAAGTCCTGTGGACTAGAGTTTTTATTTCAAATTGTCGGTAGTTCCAATTCAAAAATGATCTTTATCAGCTTTTTTCTAACAAACATATATGATTTGGGCGTGTAAAGGAAACGTCTCAAAGAGACGTTTCTTTTACGCACCCAAACATATGTTATTATAGAAAGTTATTAAAAAGATCATGAATATGTCCTATTCTCTGAATCCAGTGTGTCCCAAATTCATTTAGTGAGTATTACGAAAAATTGAAGTTTGAATTTTTCGAGGTTTTAATGTACATATAAATAATGTAATAAAATATATATGGAAATGATGGTGGAAATGATCATCAATCCATGATTATATGTTACAGCCAGGATCATGTTGCCAGAATATTGAAGTTCAGGTCAAGGTCACTGTGAATGTGAGGATACTATTTTATGTCTCATGTAACATACCATGTCATTATCTCTTATGTTGTGGCTACTTCATCATCCAATTGAATACATGGCCCAATTAACTCTTTGTATACTAACTAATGGATTCTTCCTTCTGGTTTGATACAATGAACTCGGGATAGTCCATTCTACATGAACATATCTAGGGGTGTCAGGATTTTTTTTTAAATCTTTTTTTTTGTCTGAAGCTCTTTTTTACCCTTACAAACAGTGTAGACCCTGATGAAATGCAGTCTTTGCTGTAAAAGTACTCATGTTAAGTTTCCAGAATACAAAGTCGCACTGTAATTTGAAAGAACCAACTTGTTTTAAAAATGATGGATAAGAAAATAATCACTATTTTGTGCTTAATTAGTTTGCTTAATCTGGATCTGTTCCTCATTGACCCAGTCTCCAGGTTATATAACTTTTTTCATGCTCAACTCAACTGAGCATGAAGTTTATCATGCTCATAAATGTTAAAATACCAACGTTGTCGTTTTAATAAAGTCATCTAGTGCTAAACTGCGTCACATGTTGAATGAATAGAGTTGAACCCACAACCAGCAGAAAAAAAGGCACCAAGCACTCAAAACAGACTTACATAACCTTTCCTTGGTAGCGACACCTTTTGTTGTCTGCTGATAACCTTTGCAAACAGCTTGGACCCAAATCGGGACTGACAGAATGTCATTCCTGAACTGGATCCAAACCCTTTGACCCTCTGATAGTATTCCTGAAATAATTTTTTGAAAAAGTTAATTCTGAAAAAAGTCAGCAGACAACAATGAAAACATGAAAAATTACCACGCATGCAAAGAGTTAACCTTTTTGCCAAATGGCAGCATGTGTGATATTGACAACAACCACAAATGATAAATAACCCATCGCCTGCTACGAAATAAGTGCATCTGCTGAAGGTGTCTGCTGCATGTTAAATTTTTTAAATGAGTATATCAAGCTCTGATCTTGGACCACAGTGTTTGCTACAGGGACCAACAGATAAAACACAGCAGACGACCTTTAGTAATTTTTTTTGCAGCCTTAGAGTTAAGACACTATAAATTGAAGAGAATAATGATGATAATCACAATGACCCATCGCTAATGTTTGTTTTTTGTTTTAATATATTTCTTATTTATTTATCTAATTGTAAACAAGTACATTTTTACAATACTTTTACAAAAAAATCTTGGGTTTACTTTTAGTACACATTGGAATTGAAAGAAAAATGACATAATTTATCATGCATATCTTGTATGACATCAAACTATTATGTAAATGTGGTAAAGATATCAGGAAGAAGAATATGATCCTTATGTCAAGAGTAGATAATCAAAAACAAGTTGCCCAATGGGCAAGTATCGCTCACCTGGGAGCCAGTTTAATGCTTGGAGACACCATAATTTAGGATGCGCAAAGGCAGGTCACTCTGAACTTGAAACAGTGATCGGGAATAAATTCAAACACTCAAGATATTATGCCAGTTCTCGTCATCTGCAAGTGTTAAAAATGTCAGAATAAAAATTGCAGAGAAAACCTGATGAAACCATAATTTTCAGATGCTCAAGGGTAGCTAACTCCGTAGTCAGTGGTTGGATCTGAAAGAAATTCAAACTCATCCTTGCTTTTATGTATGCCCTGGTTCCCTACAAGAATGAAGAAGATCAAATGAAAAATGAAGGCGCTAGAGTAGTCACATAAGACAGGGATATTTTAGATGCTCAGGGGCATCTAACTCTGTAAGTGGTCAGGTGTGGCCAAAAATCAAATTCATTCAAGCTTTTATGGTTGTTCTTGTTACCTGCAAAAAAGAGGATAATTCATTCAAAAATGAAGGCGCTAGAGTGGTCACAACAGATAGATCCCATTGTAAGTCTATGTAGATTTTACCAGACCCTCAAGGGCAGTTAACTCTTCAGTCTAAGGTTGGTTCTGCTTGAAATTCATACTCATCCAAGCTTTTATGGTTGTACTTGTTGCCTGCAAGAAATTAAAAATGAAAGCGCTATAGTGGTCACAACATTATCCATCAATTTTTAAGACACTCAAGGGCAGCTAACACCTTAATATTTGATGGGATACGGCAGAAATTCAAACTCGTACAAGCTTTTATGGTTGTCTTTGTTACATGCAAGAATGAAGAAGATCCAATGAAAAATAAAGGAGCTAGAGTGGTCACAATGTTATTCATTGATTTTTCAGATGCTCAAGGGCAGCTAACTCGCTAGTTGGTGACCAAATCTTGCTGAAATTCAAACTCCTACAATCTTTTATAGTTGTCATTTTTACTTGCAAGAATGAAGAAGATCCATTCCAAAATGAAGGCACTAAAGTGGTCACAACATTTCTCCCATTATAAGTCTATGGGGATTTTTTCCAAATGCTCAAGGGCAGCTAACTAGTCAGTCCCTGGTCAGGTCTTGCCAAAATTTCGAAAGCATTCAAGATTTCTTTGTTGTCCTAATTGCCTGCAAGAATTAAGAAGATCCAATCAAAAATGAAGGAGCTAGAGTGATCACAACATTATTCATTGGGGTTTTTAGGCGCTCAAGGGCAGCTTACTCCGTAGTTGGTGAGCAAATCTTGCCGAAATTCAAATTCGTCCAAGTTTTTACAGTTGTTCTTGATACCTGCAAGAATGAAGAAGATCCGCACTAGAGTGGTCACAAGATTTTCCCCATTACAACCTTATGGAAGCTTTCTGTTGCCATGGAAACCAGAGTTTTGATCTGATCTGGCCCAAAACCTAATGCAGCCAATCCCTCACCCCAATCATGCTCCAGATGAAATTTTATTATGATTGGCCTGCTGGTCCCAGGGATATTCATGTTTGAAAGTGTAGACAGAAAGACGGACGGACGTCAGCTCGAGTTCCATCCTATAAGCTCACTGGGAACCTTCAGCTCAGGTGAGCTAAAAAATTGAAAGACACATGCACACAACTGTGAAGTTTCATGAATATTCAATTAGGTTTAGGAGTTATGATGCAAATTGCAGATAATCAAAAAACCAAATAAGTACCAGTTATCTCTATGTATGGGTTGGTGGGTGGCAGAGTTTCAAATTATGGTGATCGAGTTGTCATCAAGCTGGGACCAAGCTTAAAATCCTTTTGCTGTAAATTTTTGGTGAGCTTATCCACTGGCTGATCTGGATCTACACTGTTACTAATGGAATACCAATGGAGGACATGCATGCTAAGCAGGAGTGGGGTTAAAGGTACATCTGTACTTCTTCAGTAGCACAGCTTGTTGTACTTTTATGGATTGGAATGTATTAGCATATTTAAACCCACCCGCCACGTCCAAAAATACTTGGCCGATTTTTTTTTATTGGAATGAGAGGAAGCTGGTATATCTTATTACATTGATGTCTGTTTGTGTCTTAACCTTTTAACCACTAATGTTATCTGCTGACAACCGTTGCAAACACTTTGGTCCCAGATCAGGCCCGACAAAATGTCGGGCCTGATCTGGGTCCAATCTGTTTGACACCCTGATTGTATTTCTGGAAAAAAAATTAAAAGCGTTAATTTTGAAAAAAATCAGCAGACACCAAAATAGTGTACAAAACTTCCCAGCTTACAAAAGCCCAATAACATTTTTTTGTACATAATGGAAATCAATTTTTCATCTATTAATGTTGTATAGGTACGCACCATCTGTTGCATGTTTAATTAATTCTTTTCACTGTTGATGGCAACTTTTGTTGTCTACTGAAAAAACTCTTGAAAACAGTTCAGATCCAGATTAGTCCTGACAAAACCTTTGGCTTGATCTAGATCCAAACTGTATGACACTCCGGTAGTATTTTTCAAATATTTTCTAAAAGTTTTTTTACTTCTAAAAATTGCAGACCGAAGAAAAACATGCAAATAGTATTAATTAACTTTTCTTTGTATACTAATGGATTCTTCCTTCTGGTTAGATACAGTAAACTTGGGAAAGACCCAGATGAAATTGCAGCATCAGTTTGCAAAAGTATTAGTTTAGGGGCTTTCTGAATACAAAGTGTTAACCCATATAAGCCTTGCATCATTTTTGTGGGACACAGGCAAACAGTACAGACCCAGATCAGAAGCCACAGAATGCAGCGTCTGAGCAGGGTCCCCAATATTTGCTTACATATAATATTTTATTATATTTTGGTCAAAAATTAATTTTCTAATAAAATTTGAATAAAAATGAAAAATACCACCCAATACCATCAAAAGTGGAGATGGGCTCATCCTACTGAAAGGAGTAGGACATTCCATTGGGCTTAAATGGGTTTTAACCAAGATTCCGGTACCTTTTTGCTTTGCGCATCTCACCCTGTAGGTGACTAAGGATGTACCTTTTGTGTTGAATGCCCGTAACAGCTTACATACATGCATAGGAAAGTGAATTTATGTGAAGATAAATATTAATTATTGGACTTAATAACTTTTTTTGATCAATATTGCTTTAGATTCTTTGAGATTTTGTTATTCTTGAGGAATTTTAGATTGAAAATGTACATTCCATATTGTTACAGTATGCATAGATTTTACTGTCAAAGTTGATACGTAAAACGGAGAACACATTGCATGATCAAATTTACTGAGAGGCAGGTCTTTCAAAGTTTCAGTTTTCAGTTTTTGCATTCACAACTTCCTGAACAATAATTATGGATACAAGAATGAAATAATTTTAATTTATAGTTGATAGACTAAACTTGAGTGAAAGTATTTAACTACAAACGTAATTGTAAGAACATGGCAGATTGATAATTAATTGTAGAGATGTGGTCTTGAGAAAAGTTTGGGTGACATGGGCAGTTTTCAGGATTATGCCTCAATTCAGGATTTTGAGGCTGACTTTCAGCCTCAAAATCATGAATTAGGCTGATTTTAATAGCACCTCTGATTTATTTTCAGTTTATTTTCTAAAGACAATAATTTACCATTAAAACTTTAAATTGTTTTAAGATTTGAAATTCTAAAGTACAGGACATTTGGAAATTTTGATCTTTATATTCAAAAATTTCATTTGGGGAGGTATATCATTGTATATACGTTCGAAAATCACGTTTTACGGCTCCGCTCGTGCGTCACCATAAAACTAAATTTCCGACCGTATAGCTGACGATATACGTGTACCTCCCCAAATGAAAATTTTGAATACAGTTATCCCCTAATTCTTTTTGCAAACACTTTTCCTGTCTGAGTTTTTTTCTTTCTGGCAATCAATTTTGAGCATTTTGAGCTTAACAACTCCTTGATTTATTAATTGAATTTTCTGAGGCAATGTACCTTCTCATTTCAATCATAAAATCGCATGGCCTCTCCTCTCCAAATGTATTAATCTTTTATTCTATTGATTGTATTTTAATAATTAATGAATTACAAGGCTAGAACTTTGACTTAGTGTTTGTGATGTTGAAATGGCGGTATCTGATAGCAGTTCTGGTGATAGAGTTCACGTGTTTTTTCATCGGATATTACTGTCTAACCCACTGTACAGACTGGAAATCTTGTGGCGTTGAAGCATCATGTAGGTTCATTTAAGTTTTATATTAATTCATATCCCAGGGGGGGGGATACTCTAATAGTTTCATACATACGTAGGCTCAGTTCATTTTTTTGGGTTCAAATTTTGAATTTCAATATTTTTGGGGGTTTTCTGAAAAATAAATATTTTTTTGGGTATGAAGATTTTGTGGATATTTTTTTGGGTCATCACAAAATTTGACTATTTTTAGGGGTCATTTCTATGCATTTTAGGGTGTTTTCTTTGGTCTATGTACAGAATGGGGGATATTTTTTGGGGGTTGCTAAAATTTCAAATATTTTTTTGGGGTGCTTGAAATTCCTGATATTCTTTTGGGGTGAAGGGTAGATGCTGGGCTCGAGCCTACGTATGAAGAAAAAATGAGAGTACCCCTCCCTAGGACTCATATAAGCCTTGCGTCCTTTTTGTGGGACATAGGCAAACAGTGCAGAACCAGATCAGACGCCACAGAATGTGGCGTCTGATCAGGGTCTCCACTGTTTGCTTACCGAATAGTCTTTTAAAATTTGAATAAAAAGGAAAAATACACCCAAACAAGCCTTAAAAAGCAAATGGACTGGTCCATTTGATAATAGTGGGAAATTCCATTCAGCTTAAATGGGTTAACACTTTTCCGGCTAGTCACGACTTTTCGGGCTAGTCACCACTTTTCCCGCTAGTCACAGCTTTTGTCATCAGCTCTCTCTTAAGCTTGTGGTAAAATTTCAAAACACACTAATGAGCCGTGACATGTGATTTCTAACAATGTGGTATTTTGACAAGTGTAGACTCAGACAAGCCTGTGCAGCCCCCTGTTTAGCCTAGAAACTCCAAATGGTGTTCAGTCAGTAGCTTAACAGTCATAGAATATTCAAGTGACTAGCAAAGGCTCTGATCAGACTGTGTCTATGCATAGGCTGATCTGAGGCTTTGCTGGGCGCACATACCACATTGTTGGAAATCTCATGTTGCGGCTCAATTTTCTCTTTCAGTTCTCAGCTAAAATTTTGATTGTCAAGGCTGGAAGTCACAAAATGCCTGTCAGAATAGCAAACAAGGAAGACCCTGATCAGACTGCTTCTTCCTCCCCACCTCTTATCTAATTTACTTGCAGGATTTCATTATTTAGCGCATATTTACAAGCAGGGTGGAAAACTGTTGATTCTGATCACTGCGATTCATGAGTTGTCTGCCTTGGCACCTGCCTTTTAACTTGGAAGCCACTATAACAATCAATTATGGAAGTTTGCATGCAAGTTATCTGTTGTTTATCCTTAAAGTGCCAATCATGACTGCAGCAGACGACAAATTTTGCGACATCTTTGCTAATTTTCAAAAAAAAATAAGGTATAATATTTCATGAGAATTGTCTGCCAGCAGACAATTCTCATGAAATAGCATGCCTTATTTGTTATTTTTGAAAAAGCAGCAACATTTGAAATTGTCGTCTGCTGCAAATTGTAGGAAGCGCTTTATGGGTTAAATTTAAAAATTGCAGCAGATGACATTTTCAGTTGGGTTTTGGGCTGGCAGAATTAAAGTGTTAAAATCATTTATCTTGTAGATAGTCCTTTGGTTCAGTCTGGTAAGACGAGAAATGTCCTTGACAGCAAGAGCGGGGAAGCCGATATGGTTGTCATGGAGATGTCTGAAAAGAAAGTACCCACCAAGCAAACCATAGAAGTGGAAGTTGTGTCCAGTAAAGAACTTGTGTCTGTCACAGTAGACAAGAAAAATGTAAGGGTATTATGAGAAGAGATGTGTTTTAGCTTTAGCTTTTTGCATCGTTTGTAATTTTGCATGCCTTTTTTTTGTTGTCTATATATTTTTTTAAAAGAATTAACTTTTAAAAAAAAAGACTTTCTGGAATATCATCTGAGTGTCAAACAATACCCCTATTTTGTTGGGCCTGATCTTGGTCCAAACTGCTTGCAAAGTTAATTAGCAGGGAGACCAAAGTCGCCATATTATAGCAGAAATGAGTGCAATAGCATCAAATAAATCACTTCATTCATTGAAACTTTTTTCTCTACATATGAGCCAATCACCAGAAAACCTGTTTTCAAAATTTGTGACCATATGCAAACATAATCTGCTCAGCTAAATTTTTAATTATCTTAATGAAGCAAGTGTTTCTAATTTACTAACTTAGCAGTGAATAACAATGGCATTTTAACAGACTGTGCAAATTGCAGGTTGTCCTGCACCTTTGTTATTCTTGCACACCAGATAGGGATATGTGAGATTTTAGCGTGGGATAGTTATAGTTATTTGTTTGTAGTATAGTCAAAACTATTACCCCAAGGTGCCCTGGCCAAGAGCAATAGTGCATCAGGTTGTCTGCGGCGACGAGGGGTAATAGTCTGACTATACTACAAACAGGCATGAAATAATTGTTTTATTACCCAACCCATTCGATGACATACTTAGCAGCGTTCCTGGAATGGAGTTGCTGTAGACTATGCAGTTTTGTTGCAAAACAGAAAATTTCACTAATCTGCTCAATTTTGTACTTGACAGTGACTGATAAATCTAGTCAGGGCTGCCACCACTATGGACTCCTGGGCTTTGTCCATGGCTTGAACACGACTAACCCAACCTAGGTTTCGTCTATTATGAGACTCTTCAGGGGTTTCTTGCTAAGTTTTGGACTCTGCGGTCGAGAATCCAATGATGCCTGAACAGCAATCACTCATGCTTTATATAGCCGTGGGAAGCGGCTCCAAAAACGGCTCTTGGAGTTTAAAATTGCCAAACCATGCCTCGTTTCCGCCATTGCTACAAAACGAGCCGTACGTGGATAGTCATTGTGCATGTCGATAAGCGCCTTCGAGTTTTTAACAGCGAAGCAGGGAACCAGACCATGGTATAGTCCCAGTCAATATCCAAAACTATTGCGCGGGCAATTGTTCAGTGACTCATGACATAGCACAAAATACATAGACAATTACTCCATAAATAGACGGTTGGGTAAAAAATACAGTTATTTCATGCCTGTGTGTAGTATAGTCAAAACTATTACCCCAAGGTGCTGTGGACAACCTGGTGCACTATTGCTTGTAGCCTAAGGCCGAGAGCAATAGTGCATCAGGTCGTCCACAGCACCGAGGGGTAATAATTTGACTATACTAAACACAGGCATGAAATAACTGTTTTATTACCCAAGCCATTTGATGAAGTTAAACTGCAGCGTCACTTAGATGGAGAATGTGTAGATGGTGCAGTTTTGTTGCAAAACAGAAAATTCCGCCTAATCTGCCCAAGTTTGTTCTCAAAGGGTTCCTCTCATTCTAACTAAGAAAAAGAGTACCCACACTTTATGTTTCTGACCATAACAACGAAGTTATGGGAGTTTCAAGGTGCCGAACCATGCCTCATATCGGCCATTATTACATAAGGTCTCCTGGCGTAAGCGAATCATGCGCGCATCTTTGTCACGCAAGTCGATGAGCGCCTCCTTGTGATTAGCAAGGAAGGGGGAAACCAGGCCATGGTATATTCCCAGTCAATATCCAAAACAATACCCGGGCAATAGTTCAGTTATTCATATCGTAGCAAAAATAAACAATTACTAAGTAAATAGAAGGTTGGGTAATAAAAAATCTTATCTTACCCATGTTATCTTACCCAAGCTATCACGTTTGTTGTTATGGAACTCATCACATGGTCGTCAAGTGACATCATTGTTATGTTCAAGTTCTGCATCATATCATGTCGCATCTCAGGGTATTCAGAAACTTCTGGGAGCCTTTTTTAAACTTGAAAATTCGATAATTAATGGTGAGCAAGAAAAAGAATCTATTACTCATGTGAGGGTGGGATAGAAAAATCTGTCCCCAAGGATCACAGTTAGTCATCACTGGGCAGCCTCACACTCATGATGGATTCTTAAAATCTCATACAAAAACAACAACAACAACAACAACAACAACAACAACAACAAAAAAAGTTGTCCTATCCTCTAACTAATGGTTACTGAAAGCCTTGATTTGTCTTTTCATGAGTATTCACAACTTTTTGTTTTCTTGGAAAAATGAAAAACTTATGGTTACCGAAAGCCTTGATCTGTCTTTTCATAAGTATCCACAACTTTTTGTTTTCTTAGAAAAATGAAAAACGTATGGTTACTGAAAGCCTTGATCTGTCTTTTCATGAGTATCCACAACTTTTTGTTTTCTTGGACAAATGAAAAAAAAAATACATGTAAAAACTCTTTTGTTGTATGCAATTCTGTATTTCCAGGTATTATTTAGTGACAAGTTTGACGAGGACAGAGGCATTCATATAGTGGTGTTAAACCAAGCTACAGTAGGTTACTTACATTAATTTACCCTTACCATGCTGGATATTTATATGTGAGTACAGTGGCTCAGTGGTAGATGGGATGAAAGGGTCCCTTGTTTGAGCCTCACTCACAGGTTTAAATAAACAAAATTTTTCAGCGTAAAATTGTAAATATTTTCTTACCCATCAATTTTAACATATGTTTTGGGTGCTCAAAAGAACCGTCTTATTGAGACGTTTCTTTTGAGTACCCACAACATATGTTTTGGTTGAGAAATAAGAATATTTTCTTTTCGCAACACACTCTTAACTAAAGTCCCACTCACCCGAGGCTTGAACAAGACACTTTATCGTCTACTGAGTACTAGCTCAACCGAGGAAAATGTCTCAACATGACTGAAAAATTGTACCATGCCCAAATTTGGTATTGCTAAATTTCTCAACAACTGCTAGTCTGATTTTTGAAATACTTAAGCTAGAATGAGGAACAAAGAGCTCTCAATGTAAAGTTATTCTTGTTAACATTTTGCATGCTGTGTAATTTTTGCATGCATTTGTTGTCTGCTGATTAGAAACTAACATTTCGTGCTCCTGTATGATTTAATTTATTAAACTCTTTGCGAAAAAGTGATAAAGTGCTTGGCAAGCCTCGCATTTGATCTCTATCCTCAACTTGTTTGATAAATTCAATAATACATGAACACTCACGTAAGATCCTCTATATCAATCATCTTATCTCTTCATGAAAGCATTTGTTGTGGGGACTGAGTATCTTGGTGGATATGAGCATAGGTACAGTTAAGCAAAAAAATTTGAGCGTAAAAATGTGATTTTTTTAGCAAACAGTTTAAACATGTGGTTTGGGTGCTCAAAAGAAATGCCTCATCGAGATGAGTACTTTCAACATATGTTTTGGTTGAAACATGTACCAAGAGTTGACTCTGAATGCATCTCATATACATGAGAGGTAGTTTTCAGGATTATCCCTGAATTCAAGAATCTAAGGCTGATTCTCTTCTGTCAGACTTTATCTAGAACGTCAGACTAAAATTCCTGAATTAGACAGCTATTTATAGCTTCTTGGATTTATTTTAGATTATCTAATGACAACTCACTGTTGACCATTTAAATGTGTTATTTGACGGTCGATATTCTACAGGATTATCCCTGTATTCAAGAATCAAAGGCTGATTCCATATTCTCTTCTGACTTTCCATAGAAACTCGTAACTAGAACACCAGACTCAAAATCATGAATTAGACAGCTATTTATAGCTTCTTGGATTTATTTCAGATTGTCTGACTATTGACCATTTAAACTTGTTATTGTGATGGTCAATATTTTGCAGCATTTTATAAGTTTTATAAAATGAATTTCAAAAGTTCAGGATTTGGAGAATTTCATCTTTCACACATGTACATCGGGCAATCTAACTACGACATTTTCTTTGTAATTCTCAGGGACAAGTTATGGCATCAAGGCTATTTGACACTTACCTTGAACATGAAGATGAAGCTATGGTGCTATTTCTGAACATGATCTCACCTGGAAGGATTATCATCTTTGCTATAAAGGTCAGTGTTCTACTAGCCATTCTTATTATCAGAATTCAAACTAACAATGCCCCACACTTTCACTAAATACAGCCAGGCGTAGGATTATGGCAGGTTGTTGGTTGTGTTGCTTTACGTCCCAAGTCAACAGCTATGGTCATTGCGGGACGGTCAGTTCACCTAAACACACTTTTTCCTGGGCAGGCTTGAACAAGCGGTTAACCAGTAATTTGTGCACATACTTTCGCTTGTAACTGACAACAACCCTTCTTGAATGAATCAGCGGAAGGGAGGAGAATGACCGTAGAAATTATTTCATGATCAATCTCCACGAAAGTATGGGACCGGGCCGGGATCAAACTCGCGACCCCTGGATCTGCAGTCAGACACGCATCTGTAGCCAGACACGTTACCGACTGCGCTACGCGGCCGGGTGATTATTGCAGGTTAAAGCCAGAATTGCTTTTTCAAAGCCTTAGTTGGTGCATATAACTGGGTGTGCCACGTGCGCTTTATATGTTATTTGCAAGGGGCCACGGCACACCATCACAATAACCGAAAAAGGACGACGAGCCATTCTTATTCCCCAATCGTCATGAATAATTTGATGGAAGAGATCTTTCAGAAATAGAGAGAACGGCAAAATTTGGAATGGGTAAGACAAATTGCTTTTGGCATGCATACACCTCTGTCCATTCATGATTCTAACAGTCAAGCCTTTCTTTTCAGCAAGATATAAACTAAGAGATTTTGGTCAGCTCATAGGGGATGATGAGATGGTGACATGATAACCATTCTACAAAATTTTGAAAAATATACCTAATGCAGTCTAAATGTAGTCTGCTTTTTCATGTCTGCTGCATATATTTATTATTTGTGTAAGAATGTGAATTAGTCGCAATGAAGTCCTCAAACACATGCCAGGCTTAAAACTTCATAAAAATCACTTTAACCCTTATCACACTAATTTTTTGTCCTGAAAAGGTAGTCTGCTTTTTATGTCTGCTGCATATATTCATGTTCACTTTTTTTTCATGGAAGCAAACAATATGAACCCTGATCAGACTGCTTTGGGAGCAGTCTGATCTGGGTCCATATCATTTGCAATATAGGCAACCTAAGAACATAAGCAGATTGGAGGAGCAGACGACAAAAGTCATGACTGGAGGGAGAAGGGTTCCAATACTCCTGCCATCTGAGATTGTAAAAATTCAAATTATTTATATCCCTTTGCAGGGCATATTATTACAGGTAATCTAAATGTCATTCCTGAAGCTAGAGTTCGCAATATCATTTCTAAAGGTCCTAAATATAGATTTCCCTCTAATATTGATTTCTCTAAATGTCGTAGAGAGATCGCTGCTTCTTTAAATGACTTTAGTATTTTCGTTGGTGCAAACGGGAAAATGTTGAATTTGATGCTTTGAAGGAATGGAAGATTAACATTTTTAAAATTATTGATACTCGTATTTCATTTTACTCTCGTAATACACATCTTTTGCCCCCTAAACTTCGTCATCTTAAACGAGGTATCTAGGATTTTCATATGAACTATGTTTTGGTTCCAGCAGATAAAGCTGCTAACAATGTTGTAGTTGTTTGACGATTGTATTATATTAATACTCTTAAGCGTGAGCTTGTTTTGGTTCCAGCAGATAAAGCTGCTAACAATGTTGTAGTTGTTTGACGATTGTATTATATTAATACTCTTAAGCGTGAGCTTGTTGACACTAATGCCTATAAACTGCAGCCTTCTTTAAGTGAAAAGGTGATTGTTGATGGGCATGGTTGTCATACATCCCTACATTTTGGTGTCAAAGCTAAAGAAAATCAAGACAAGGTTCCTACGTTGTACTGGTTACCTAAACTCCATAAAAAACCCTATAAAGCAAGATTTATTGCTAATTCTAGTTCTTGTACGACAACAGAACTTTCTAAATTGTTAACCTCGTGTCTTACAGCTGTAAAAAAACATGTTATCAAATATTGTGAAAAGGTATATGAAAGATCCGGTAAAAACCTATTTTGGTCTATTAAAAATTCAGGTGAAATTTTAGATAAACTTAAAGCTAGAGATTTCAATGTGACCAGTTTGTCTACTTATGATTTTTCTACTCTTTACACTACTTTACCTCATAATTTAATTAAAGTTTAACTTATTGATCTTATTGAAAGAAACTTCCAGAGAGAAGGCTCTCCTTATCTTGCATGTAATGACAGATATGCATTTTTACTTCAGGAAAACCTAAAAAATATCATGCATGGTCATGTCGAAATGTATGTGATCCGCTGACCTTTTTGTTGGACGACATTTTTATTCGATTTGGCACCAAGCTCTATAGACAAGTAGTTGGGATTCCTATGGGCACTAATTGTGCTCCCCTGGTTGCAGATTTATTCCTGTTTTGTTATGAGAGGGACTTTATGATGTCTCTTTCTGATGATAAGCAGGCTGATGTTATTGATGCGTTTAACACTACTTTCAGATATTTGGACGATATTTAAGATATTAATAATGTTTATTTTGACAATATGATTAGCCAAATATACCCTTCAGAGCTCCAACTGAATAAAGCCAATGCCTCTGATACCGAAGCCGCATTTTTAGACTTGCATTTGTCAATTTCTAATGATATTGTTTTTACCAAAATTTATGATAAACATGACGACTTTGATTTTGAAATTGTCAATTTCCCATTTTTAGATGGTGATGCTCCTCGTTCTACATCCTATGGAGTCTATATCTCTCAACTCATTCGTTTTGCTAGAGCATCTAGCTATGTTGCTGACTTCAACATTCGCAATAAATTGTTAACTCAGAAACTTCTTAAACAAGGCTATCGGTATCATTAACATTTGCAAAACATTTTCAAAATTTTATAGACAATACTATGATTTGATTTCTAAATTCCAAGTTGGACTTAAATCTCTCTTGCGCCAAGGACTTTCGGAACCTGATTTCTATGGTGACTTGGTGTATAAATTGAAGAAGATTGTTGGCTCTAATAATTTTTCAGCGCAGTTCATTAAAATAATTTCCCATTATAAAAAATTGGCTATAACATTAATGTATTGCAACAGACTGCATGCTTGGTAGTCAACCCAATCACGGTTGGCAACTTTGCTTTCCTCTTTAATTGCACGCCGGTGGGTCGGACTTCAGACTCTATGATGGTTCCGACTTAAAGACTTATCTATTGATGAGATTGTAGGGGCCTGATGCTTTGGCTGTTTGTCGGGCCCACCGGGGTTTACCTGTTGGATTTCTTTTGCTCCGGTATTCAGTTTAATTTACTGTTGAGTCCTTTTCCTTGCTTTGTCTCCTTGTTGTGTCTTGGTTTGTGTGTTTTGGGGGATGATGCATTGATGGGTTGGGGGTCTTTCATGCAAGCCGGGTGTCTATGTGTCTTGATCCACGTCTGGGTTGAGGGTGAGGTTGGCGCCGTTAAACCAGTTTGGGCCCTCCAGTAAAATATTTTACTGACCGTTCCAGGGTGGTGCTTCTTTTGTGGATCTTTTTATGTTTTTGTTCTGTCTTGTGTTTGCTATGTCTTTGTGCGCGTCTGTTTATATGTGCTTTGTGGTCACCTGCTGGGAAAGGGCTGACCTCTTGGCTCTCGTTTGTGGTGTCTACTGTGAGTTTGTCACTTTCCCATTGGTATCCTGGGTCAGGTGTGATACTTGATTGTATCGATTCCTGATCTTTGCACCCTTACTTACTTTTAAAATTGTAGAATATCTAATTTTGAGTCAGTATATTATAACCTGCTTTTTAGGATGAAGGGACATTTCATTTGAAGGAGGAAGCCAGAAAACACCTCATTAACATGGGGAGTGAACTGACCCCTTTACTAAACTGGAGGGACATGTGGGCTTTCATCGTTCTCAAGGGAGGTAAGAATTTTTCAACATTTTATCATATGTGTTTGATCTCCAGAATTTTATTCATAAAAGAGTTTTTTTTTCTTATTTTGAGATAGTTAGATATCATATGCTCAATGTAGATAACTCCTCCAAAATGTTATGAATTATTCATTCATACAGTAAAACCTTTCTTAAGCGGCCTCTCAAAAAAAGACTAAACAAAGGTCTTAAAGACAAATGGTAGCTAAATGAAGGTGGAAGTATTGCAGAAAGCTCTCTTGGAGCATTCTGCAATACTTTTGGCCTGCATTAAGCGATAATCTGTCTTGAAAAACAAATTTTTGGCCTTTTTTTTAGTGGTCGCTTAAGACGGGTTTTACTGTAGTTTAATAATAATAATGTTTATGACATATAGGTAAAAAATTCAGATACAACTTCAAAATGTAATATTTATTTAATTTTCACATTTCATCCAGTACATGGTGATCAGGAATTAAGCAGGGATTACCCTAGCCAAGAATTTGAAATGGCCATTTTAGCCAAAACTTAGTTATCAGAACAATATTTGAGGAGTTTCCCTATACACTTACATTGCAAAATGACCCCTAATTGCCAAAAGGGCATTGTTTTAAAAAAATGTTTTTTTTTATTATACAAGTGCCCTCTCTAAAGTTATCCTTGCTATCTATATTAAATCCAAAAATGTGAAATTTTATCAGAGGCGGCGGAATTAAATTAGATAATTAAAAAAAAACAGTAAAAATGATGCTGCCAGGAATTTTTTTTTTTGTTTATCAGGGGCTGAAATTCAGCCCCATTCCCAATGGAATTTAGGTGACTTTTTTCCCAATTTTGAAAAAAAAAATCCACATCTCCAAAAAAAAACACACAAGCTACATGGTGATGTTCTCCTTCAATTTAATGGCAATAGTATGTGTAATAGCTAATTTGTTTATTATTGACCAAAAATGAATTGATTGTGCACTATAACAAATTTCCCAATTTAGGGTTGTATCGTGCTACTTTTTCCAATCTGAAAGGCCCTTGGGCCCCTTCCCGAAATTGCGAAAAAAATCTCTCGCTGCAAATGCATGTGTTCTCATAGCATGGTTCATTTGAGCATCATTACAAGGAAACCAGGCCCTAGGTTATAAAAGAGCACAAAATTTATCCTGCTCATAGATGTTAAAATGCCAACAATCATTGGCATTTTAACATTTATCAGCATGATGAATACAACATCTGAGAGACTTAAAGGAAAAAACATCTTTATTTTTCGGTATTTAGTTTTTATGAGCAGTTGAAATTTCGTGCTCAGTTGAGTTGAGCATGAAAAAAGTTTTATAACCTCGGAGCCTGTCTTCACCAGGAAAACTCCTTGAAATTAGCTGCTCCGCAACAGAAGCATGTTAGAACATTTTAAACTTTGCATGTAGCAAGTTAAACCATAGGTCCAGTTAAGCAATAAATCTGCGTAGAAATGCAATTATTTTCTTACCCAGCAATCTTAACATCTGTTTTGGGTGCTCAAAAGAACCGTCTCATTGAGACTGTTCTTTTGAGTACTTACAACATATGTTTTGGTTGAGAAATAAGAAAATAAATTTCTGTTACGCATATTTATCCGGAGGCCTATTTAACTATTATACTTTACAGGGAGCTAATAGAAAAGATGCTGATCAGACTGTGCAGATTGGCATGCTGATCTGTGGTTGTATTGGTTGTATGCAACAAAATCATGACGTGCACAGAGGCCCATTTATTGTAAAATCTCCAGCCTCTCTGAATAACAAATCCTAAAATTGAAGTGACCCCTGCATTTAGTATACCTACCATCTTTTCTGTCATGTTTGGACATCTTAACTCCTCACCAAATTTATTTTGAAACTTCAAACAAGTCCATTTTTAAAACCTGATGAAAAGGTAGGGATGGAATGGCAAATATTGGAAATCCTGATCAGACTGCATCTTCAGATGCAGTCTGATCTAGGTTTACATTGTTTGCTTTAGAACTTTTTGTCCAAGTATCAAGTTGAAAATGGTATCTGAAAAAATTTTGCTAGAATAGATAGCATTGAAGATGCTGATCACTTTCTTTTTAATCACAGGGAGGAGGTTAGCAGAGAAATATTCCAAGTCAGCCAGTCTGTCAAGTTGGGGAGAAAGAGTGTCATTATTTACAACTGTAACTCTTCTCCCACAAGCTGGTAAGTGTTAACTGCAAGGCCAGGTACCATACATTCTCTAATAAGCACACACTAAGTTGACCGGGCCGCGTAGTGCAGTCGGTAACGTGTCTGACTACAGATGCATGTCTGACTGCAAATCCAAAAGTTGCAAGTTTGATCCCGGCCAGGTCCCATACTTTTGTGGAGAGTGATCATGAAATAATTTCTACGGCCATTCTCTTCCCTTCCGCTGATTCATTGAAGAAGGGTTGTTGTCAGTTATAGGCGAAAGTATGTAAACGAAGTACTGGTTAACCACTTGTTCAAGCTTGCCCAGGAAAAAGTGTGGTTAGGTGAACTGTCCGTCCCGATATGACCATACCTGTTGACTGGGATGTAAAGCAAAGAAAAAAAAACACACACAGTTGCTTTCAGTTGTGAATACCATCTCAACCAGCGGAACCAGTGGTGCAATTTCTTTAGAAATAAGGAATCATCATGTGGTTGAAAATACAGTGTGCATCCTGATCAGCTGGCTTCATCAGGATCTACACTGTTTTCGAAAGAGGCTTTAAAATTTAGAAATAAATATGTGCACAATATGCTTATTGGGTAGAAAATGGTATATGCTCTTAAAAACAGTGTAAAGCATTGTATTATGCTGAATCATGCAACTCTGCTGGCTAGAAAATAAAAAAGAATGTGGCATATTATTTTTATGCCCCAGCTTTCAGAGTGATGGCCATGTCATATTTGGCTTGTTGACAGAATGAAAGAGCTATGTGCATTAAGGGGCAAATTTGGCCCCCTCTGGAGCCCAAAACTGAAAGTTGCTTTTCACCAATTTCATCCAATTGGTTTATTAGAAGAATAACGCAAGTGTAATTTTCTGATATTTATTGTGCTTTTACCTTTGCTATGGTAATAAAAATGGCCGACAAAATCGACTTAAAATAGAGAAATTGCCATTTTGGGCCAAATTTAAGGCTTTTGGAGACCAATTTTTTTATGAATTAGATATCAGCACAAGCGAATACAAAATTAACTTTTAATATGTTGTGTTCCGTGTTAATTCCCATCATCTGTTAAAATATCTTTTTGGTATTAATTTGTGCTGTATGTTAATTTCTCTGTCAAATGTCACAAATTTGCTCCAAAATTGTCACTTTCCTATTTTCAGCCTATTTTGGTGGTCATTTTTGTTACCATAGCAACGGTAAAAGTCAAATAAATACCAGACTTTTACACTTGGGCTATTATTCTAATACAATTATAAGAAGAAACTAGTGAAAAGCAACTTCTATTTTTTGGCCCCATAGGGGTGAGGCATAATAGTCTCTTAATGCACATAGCTCTTTGCTTCATTTGAGACAAAATTGGGCAGGGGTTGGAGCCTTTAAGCCTATCCAATTCTTCTTTTCTTTCTCTCTCTCTCTTTCTCTCTCTCTCTCTCTCTCTCTCTCTCTTTGGAGGGAGTCCCAACATGCCTGAAATATTGTTGACTGGGACTAAAAACCTTAAAGGGTATGTTCATGGTTTTTAACATTTTACTTAAATCAAAAATAAATATTTCATTATGTACTTATTTAATTTTCATAGATCATTCCTTCATCTGCTAAGTTAATTACAGCAGTAATCATTGCCTTTATCTAAATGCCTGGGGGCTGCCATATTGCAGCAGGGTCTTTCGAAACATTTGTATAGAGAGTCCCTGATTGCAGTAATAGGCATTAAACAGATGGACATTAGCCTTTATTTCAGGTCAGCTGAATGACTACTATAGTAATAATTAGTGCTTTAAGGGTTGAATTTAATAAATAATTATCGAACACCGGCCCATGTATCAAAATATAGTCAACAATGTATAGTCTGTGCTCGATAAGAGTAGAGTGACGAAACAGATTTACAGTTAGAAGTATGAATGAATAGCCTATATTTGTCCAATCGGGTGAATAAAGTAACATAACGCGACCAACTACGTAACTCTACTCTTATCGAGCTAGGACTCTACAGACTGCTTAAAAAATTACTCAGAAACATTGTGGATTTTTGCCATTATTGAGAATTTCAACTCGTGTCTGGTAGTGTGTAAGCAGGTCGTAGTGCTTCCAGTCCACTTGTTCGGAGCTCATTGCTCATGTGCCGTGTGTGCTATATATGCCTTGTGCGCTGGGACCGCGGCACACCGTCACAATAACTGAAAATGATGATGGAGCTCATTGACCTGAAAATGACCAGATCCTAGTGCCAACTGAAAGTAATTAATTATAGACTAATTGAAGGGATTTCAAACACATTAAATGACTGATTATTCCTACCATACTGTAAGCTCTATAATAAATGCATTTGAAAAAAAAAGTTTGAAATTTCACTTTAACTCAATTAATCAAACCACAATTTTCAATGGGGGTGAGGGGATATTTTATCTGCCTTGTCGTACAAATGGCTTTTCTCCCATGCCTTGGTAACAGGACATTAGCTGTATGTTATTATTAATAATTTATAGTTGGAATGGGGCATTTCTACCACCATTTATAATCGCTTGGTTTTAACGACAACGCAACTCTATTTGTGTTTTATGATATCATACCAGTGCACATTTGATGTAACAATTAAACTCCTTTTCACGGTTTACATATTCGAAAAATTGTTTGTTGCGGATTGGATGCAGCTCTTGGTGTGCCTTTTAACTGCTTTAAAGCTATATTCTGTTCAATGGTTTTGATCCGCATAATAACTACAACAATGGCAGGTAGAAAAGTTTAATATTTATGCAGTGTTTTTTTATGATAGTGTTTCCTAAAGATTTTTTTTTTAAAATTAATTTCAGAATAAGTCAGCAAAGGACAACAAAAGCATACAAAATACCCAGCATGGGAAGAGTTAATACAGGTCAACCTTGTTATCTCAAAGTCCAGGGAATAGAGAAAATAGTTCAAGTTATCCGAGGAGAGCGCAGTGGCTCAGTGGTAGAGAGCTTGACTCGAGACGGAAGGGCCACGAGTTCGAGCCTCACTGGCGTCACTGTGTTGAGGTCCTTGAGCAAGACACATTTATCCTTCTTTCCAGGAAGACCTGTCCCTGCATAACTGAAGGATTGTTGATGGGATGTAAAGAATCAAATCAAACTAACAAACTAATCAAGTTATCCGAAGTTCAACATAAGCAAAATGTGTCCTTGAGAAAGATACTTTATCCTCTGTTTTGTACTGGTTCTACCAAGGAAATTTCCCAATGTGACTGAAAAAATTGTTGACTGGGACATAAAGTGTTAAATCACGCCAGCAAAATAACTGCATCTGAAAATGTTGTCTGCTTTAAATCATCTCCTGCATATAATCACTAAAGGCAAACAGTGTAGACCCAGATCGAGCTGCTCCTACAGCCCTATCTGGGTCCACAGACTTCTTAAATATTTCAGTGGGAGACAAAAGCAGACAACTTTTTTTGTGATTGGCACTTTAAACATGTTTTAGTAGTCTCCCTTGATTGGCACTTTAAGGTTTTATCTTTTTTTGAGTAGTCTCCCTTAAGAGATATTTTGATTGTTTTTTAAAACTTAAAATACATTTGTATTCATTTATTTTGTGTTCTTAAGAATATAACCTAACGTAATATATATATTGTGATAATTTTATGTTTTAAATGAAAGAAAACTATAAAGAATACTATATTAAAATTGAAGTTATATTGTGCAAATTAGATAAGCTTTTGATTTTAAAATAGATATAGAATATATATAATTTAGACACCAGTCAAATTGATCCTGTCGAATTTTGAATTACATTCAAATTTTTATTTAGAGTACTCTTCGCAGGTTCGATTCCTGGCTTCTCCATAAAACCACTTTCAGTGAGCGTTCGGGTGCTCCATCATATAATAAACACACAAATCATAAACCCTCCCGGCGGTACTGGTTACTACCCAGGGAAAGCCACAAAAAAAAAAGAGTACTCTTCAAGAAGCCCCCGTGGTGTAGTGGATAAGCTGTAGTGGATAAGCGCTATGCCTTGTAAACCAGGGGTTGCAGGTTCGATTCCCGGCTCCTCCATAAAACAACTTTCGGTTGAGCCTTTTGGAATTCCCGTCATATAATAAACACACAAATCATAAACCCTCCCGGCCCAGTACTGGTTTCTACCCATGGAAAAGCCACAAAAAGTTTTTGAGTACTCAAAACATATCAAAAGTAAAGGAAGTCCCTGTCCCTCACCCATATCCTGAGTTTGATCCCAGGCACTCTAAAAAACTTAAAAAAAACAAAGAAAAAAAAAACAAAGATGAACCCAGTGTCATTAGATTTGATAATGTCCACTGGTAATTATTTCTTAATAATAACAAAAAGGGTTTATTGTTTTAAAGTATGCAATAAATGCAAACCAATTATGAGGTCAGGTTCAGATTGGTCTTGGGAGCGCAGTGGCTCAGTGGTAGAGTGCTTGACTCGAGACCGAAGGGCCGCGGGTTCGAGCCTCACAGGCGTCACTGCGTTGTGGTCCTAGAGCAAGACACATTTATCCTAGCTTAGTACTGGTTCAACCCAGGAAGACACGTCCCGCATAACTGAAAGATTGTTGAGTGGACGTAAAGAATCAAATCAAACAAACAAAATCAGATTGGTCTTGCAGTCAGGACCAGATTGGTCTTTTTCTCAAGACTGATCTTGCTACTGGTAACCATGTAAGCCAGTACGACTTGTAACATGGTGGTAGATTGGGCTCATAAACCCGGGAGGGTCACCCATCTAGCAGTTTTCTCTTGGCCTCTACACAAAACTATTAGGTGACAGCTATGCCAGATACTAGCCTGTCACAACCTGGGTGACAGTAGCTTTGCAGCGGGAGTCAACAGGCCGACTTCCCGGTGCTGTAGCAATGGTCCAACGGTAGAGCACTACTATTAAATTCATGGTGCCAAGTTGCCAACGGTTGAGCACACAGCCCAAGTCACAGGGATTCATTTTTGTGTCGGCCCTAAGACATAGTCCGAAAATAGTTCCAGATGTCCGAGAGTTTGCTGTCCAGTTTGGACAGTTTTTCCGAGACGATTTTCGGAAGCGCACACTGTACGGTAATGCACAGTGATGCAATAGTATTTTTGTTTTATAAAACGGTCGCTGATTAGCCAAATTTCTGTAAGCGTTAGACTTGTTCGCTTAATGTTACGCCTGAAATACTTAATCAATAAAGCAAACCAGTCATAGTGTTTGTTATGCGGCGCCTGATTGGTTAATTGCATCCTGTTAACTTAGTTTCTACCCTCGATTTCATCTCGAAGGGGACAACATATTTGCATTGGCATTCAACAATGAATGACTTAAAATCATAATGGCCACCAAGAAACAACAGGAACTCAAGTTTTTTATGTCCCAAAACAGTTTGCCCGCTCCATCATTACCTGAACAGCCACTTTTCTGCAAGTTGTGCAGCGACCGCAAATAGCAGCAAAAAACAGTACCCCACCCACTTCCAATGATCTACAAGCTCATGTGTCTTCATTAAATAAAAAGCCAGCCAATTAATCAGCCCACACTTACCGTCCGAAATAGTAGCGAAACTACCCCTGGTTTCATTATGAGACGTGCAGATAGCAGTTTCCCTTTATGGTGGTAAAAATGAGTGGCTGAAAAATGTCATAAAAAAATCCAAATGTCCGAACAATAGGGAGCGCAGTGGCTCAGTGGTAGATTGCTTGACTTGAGACCCAGGGGCCGCGGGTTCGAGCCTCACCAGCGTCACTGCGTTGTGTCCTTGAGCAAGAACATTAATCCTAGCTTAGTACTGGTTCAACCTAGGAAGACCTGTCCCTTTATAACTGAAAGATTGCTGATGGGACGTAAAGAATCAAATAAAAAAAAAATGAAAAAAATGTCTGAACAATATTGGGGCTGCTTGGACAAAATGTCTGAAGTAAATTTCAATCCACCTGAAACCCTGAGTAGGGTACAGGCTGAGGTCTTGGACTGCCGTCTGCATTTTTGAAAGTAAGGGCATATCCTGCCATAAAACTTTGCTACAAATATACAAATGGCAGTCTTACCCAAAGTAAGATCTGCTCTGTGTGCAGCTAGCCAGTTACCTGGCGAGGGGCCCACTGATATGGAAGATGCTCCTGCACCATTAACCATTCATGAATGCATGTTTGGTTGAAGAAAAGGGGCTGCAAGTTTTGCCACTTTGTAGTTCTAACTGTATGGTGTTTGAAATATGGCTGATAGTGCATACTTTGTGAAATCAAATCTTCCTAGAGTCTTTGATGTATCCTTTTAAAACTTTGCATTTACTTTACAGACATATTGAAGATGTGCATGTGGAAGTTTAATGATGAAAAATTATTTTTGATAAATTTACACCATTTTTAACTTAGACAATTCTTGACCACTGCACATATTAAATAATGGCTGACAATTATTGACTATTGAGGCATTGGACATGATGTGATGTCGACCTGAGAGTACCAATATTGACCGAAATTTTTATCTGAAAAATTAAATGCTGTTGAAAATATCTCTCATTAAAAGATGACGATAAATAATATTCAGTCATTAAAATTTAGGCACCGCTAATATTCTGATGTTCAACACACCTGGGTGGCTACGTATTCGTCACGGGGGTAATACCAATTTCGCTTTTTTTGCTGGCGACAGGGACGGTACTGCGTAAAGCTGCTATCGACCGAGGAGTACGGCTTGCGACCGGTTGGTACGGCTGTTGACAGATAAACAAACCATCAAATTCAACGGTAAGTGTTCTAAATAAGTGTGTATTCCTACATTTTGGTGTTTAAACCGTTTCTTGAATAGCTTGCTATTGTTTTAAATGATTTGCAGGCCTGGCAATTAGCCTGTTTTAACGCTGGGCGTACTTCAACTGATATTCACCAAAAACTAAATAAAATCAGTATTCCCAAGAAAATTTGCAAAACGAGGCGATATGATGCAGATATATCATAAACTTACATGATTACCTTTAATCTGTGAATGTGCATGTTGTTATATGCCTCTGTGGTATTTTTATATTTTTTGTGATACTGCTGTCGACCAACAGTAAATTTGCTGGGTACGGTTGTCGCCGTTTACTGGATACGGATGTCGACGATTCAACAAGAATGTAAACAGATTTCGTTGCTGGAAAATTAACAGTTTAACACTGAAAAATCTAACTTTCTACGTCATTTAGTTTGAGGTCATATTTTAGGACCCTGCCAACAGTTTTTAGTCATACTTGGACCATTTTCAGTCTTCCTGGGTTGAGCTAGCTGCACTAAACAGCGGTTATAGTGTCTGGCTAAAGGAAATAGCTCACTGTCTCTGACGACTCTCTAACTATCTACCATTCGATCCCCAGTCCAACGCTGTACCAATCTGAGCCGCCACTGTGATTGGATTAACATATTGGACTACAGCTTGTAAGGAACTATTAATATGCATAATCAGTCATGTGTTTTCTAGTTTTGCAATTATATTGACGAGGAAGAGAGATGGTTGCTTTGGTTTAATTGTCTTCCCTATGTCATGTGACTGTGTTCTGCGGCTCTTCCTTGTGTAGCTGTGGGTTAGTCTGCATTGTGTGATTGTGGTATTTCCTGACCATGCTCACTTACTTCTGCATGTTAAATGTAAAGCTGAAAACGGCAGTTTTTGCATATAAGTACAGCAAATGTTTAGACGTGTGTGCATTTGCACATTCTCATCCGAAATCGCTTAGAGCAATGGCTCAGTGGTAATGTGCATGTCTAGAGACTGAAGTGCTGCGGGTTCGAGCCTCACTGGCGTTGTGTCCTTGAGCAAGTCACATTAATCCTTGATTAGTAGTGGTTCAACCAAAGAAGACCCGTCCGGACATAACTGAAAAAGTGTTGAAGCAAATCAAACAAACAAACAGAAACTTCTGCCAATGTGACCAGTGTTCAGACATTTTGTTAAGACTGCGTAGCATAAAATTAATTTTCTTATTTCTCGATTGAAATATTTGTTGTGGGTACTCAAAAGAACCGTCTCAATGAGACAGTTATATAGAGCACCAATGTATGTTTAAACAGGTAGATAATATTTTACTCTCCAAAAATTGTTTATATCTAAACCTGCATGTTCGGGCTGAACATGTGACAATAGAGACGCTGAATGACCCTTTTCTTGGTTTGTGCCTGATGTATGTGGCAAAGCCTCTATAAAATGTAATATTCTCGCGGTTATCCCATTTCCTGTTGACTTTCTGAGTATATATACCGGTGATCACCAAGCAGGCACATAATCTTGACTCAAGATTGGTTCAATGTATGGGGTTGAATCAATGTTGATTCTATGTTGAATCAGCAATGTGTGCCTGCTAGTCAGATCAGCAAGTGCGGATCCTGGATTTCTTGATAGGGGTTCGAATTTTCATAGAGGGGGGGCGGGGGGGGGATTTGTTAACTTTACCTGATAATTTTTTCTGAAAATTCTTCATGAAAATGAACTAATTTTAGTTCAAAGCGAACCCCCTGAATCCCCCTGGACCCGGCATTGATCAGACGAGTCTATGTTATGGTAAAGCACGCAGAGGGGGAGGGGTAGGGCGTAGGGGGATCTGATATATTTTTGTGGGGGGATAAGGGGGCAAATTTTGTGTTTAGGGTGATGGGGGTGATTACCTCTGATAGGAAACATTTTTCAAATACAGAATTTTTGTGTATTGCGCCTACGCAGGTATGTGTGTGTGTGTGTGGGGGGGGGGGGGAGTAAAAATTGAGCTTCTTCTTTTCGGGTCATTTTAGGATTTTGGTGGTCTAGCTACAATTTGAACCAACAGATGCAAGGGTCCTGGTAGAGCATCCTGTCCCACGCTGCCAGAGTTGTACGCCCGAGATTTTTGGTGTACACGTCAATTCGCCCCATACCCCCCTATCTATTTTGATAAGATGTTTCTATTATATTTTTAGCTCTTTCTCAATGTAATTTTGCACCCTTGATTTGTTTCATGTTGGCCAGTATTCCTACATTTTGTTGACCAACATAGTAGCCAAGTAAGTCACCGAAAATCCAGGGATGTGCACAACTAGTGCTTTAACCTGAAGAGACACATAACAGAACTGAACTGAAATATAATTAGACGTAAACTATACAGTTTCAAGCCTAGCCTATTATTTTAGCAATAAACACAATTTACGGGAAGATGTCAAATCAGTCAAGCTTTATAATAAGAAGAAGGATAACAAACATGTACATGAACAATGGTCTTGGAATGAGAATTATTTTAACGCAAATCAATCTAATCAGTCCTAATTTACAAGGATATAGTTGTCTACGCCCAGTGGCTGGGATACTTTCGAAGTTTGGCTCGTTTGCATGTAACTGGAAGTGTGACGCGTGTGGTATTGCCACATCTGTGACTGCTAATAGGGACGGCTCTAGTCAAAACACTATGAATGTGAATAAAGGCTAATCTTGATTTTGACATCTACTTTTCTTTTGAAATCAGCCTAGACCACTGATTTACTTTACTGGCCCGAGTTGGTTTAAAAACAACGAAAAAAAAAAACAAGCGCAGGTGTTGTCACCAACGCGTGAGTCACCACCTACCGATACACCATTTAAGCAATTTTTGTTACCATAGCAACCACACCACAATCAATTTTATGTGACGTCAAAAATGACGTGCATAACCAGCACCTGTTCACATACCACGTTTCATCAAGCTAGCTTTTATCTGGGATAAGTTTGTTTTCGCAACAATTTGACTATTTCTGTTACCATAGTAAACGCAATAATCTTGCAACGGCGAAAAAATAACGTTCATAATTAGCATATTGCCACTTAATTACAAATCAAGTTTCATGAAGCAAGTTTGAATAGTTTTTTTTAGTTATATCAGGTTCTAGATTACAGCGGACAGACAGATGAACGGACGGACAGTGAGCGGGTATACCTATAGTCCCTACCAGAGTAAACAGCGGAGGAGTCTTACAATTGAGACCATCGGGATAGCTAGGAGAGGAGCTTAGCTGGTTAAATCACTTAACCATGCCCCTTCCTGTCTGTCTGTGTTTCTGTCTATCACAAACCATTTGGCCTGACTTGTTCCAATGTCAAAATGTTCCGAATGGTCGAATACAAAGAAAGAAAGTGGTTGGGATTTTTGGACCATCGGTGTAGCTCAGGTTCTAAGAGGTCCTGGCTAGCCTGTCTGCATTGATGAATATATGTCTGTCTTTCATAAACCAATGTTGCCCATGCTCAAGACAATAACAATTTGTATAAGCTTTGCGTGGGCCATTTTTTGTAAAAGCTGATACTTGTAGGTGGTATATCAAAAGTTCCGTTATACTGCAAAAGAAATTTCTCTTAAAATGTCATGCGCGGATCCAGAAACGTTTGTCTGGAGAGCGGGCTATTATCGGCCCTACAGCGGTTTTGCCATTGAAACGGTGTTTCGCTGGCCGGCCGATTGTGGCCCAACATTAAATGCTGACTTTGTAGCTTTGCGAGTTTTAGTGGGCTCCGAACCAGTATTGCTAAGGAACCCTATAGTATTGTGATTCCTCATGGGTCCACACCCCTCCCCCTCTGGAAGTGCACATGAATGTACAGCAACCCCAAGAATTTCACTCATATAGACGACATCCCTAGCATGTGACATAGTAGCACAAACAAATCACATGTGTCCAATATAAACGGATCAAGAGGAGGGGAATGGGGTTCCGGACACCCTACATACACAGACAAACACACACACATGCGTGCGCGTGTCTCGGCTGAGCACAGGGATGTAGGTTTGCGTAGGAATACAGGTATTGACGGTGACGTTAGATTTTATCTTTCGGTTCATGCACTGTAGTAGTGAAGATATTTCATTCAACAGTATTTGTCTGAATGTGTTGAAAGGCATCAAGCAGTTTTACTTGTTAATGTGGTTCAAGAAAACCCGACTAGAAACACCGTAAAAGGCGACAACATAAAAGCATTAGTAAAAACGTCAAATTGTGGAAACTTGGTCCTTTACTTCTTAGAGAAAGTTCAGGAAATTGCATTATTTTCTATGCTTTTTTGGTTTTCAGTGACCAAACAATCGTTTGGAAATGGTTTGGGCTTCCCCAAATGATCAGAAATACCCACGTTACCCGCTAGTCTTAAAATTAAACATCACTTTCGCACGGCCGCTGCGTTTGGCAATTCTGTATTTTTTAAAATGGAAAATCTTGTCAGATGATTGGCGCTTGTATCTTCATGACAGCAAATGAAACTCGAGATCTGATGTGGATGGGTTCACCCAACCAAAACAATTGCTAAATTTATTGTGCATAGTATATATGGGAGAGATGGAATGTAGTTATTATTTGTGAATGTTGCGCCTTTTAGATACCAATCCGGATAAAACCTACAATTTTGTTAATTGCTGCTAGTGGAAACTGCCTGAAAAAACAAATTTCAGTATAGCCATGGAATAAATCGTGTATTTTAAGCCCAGTGCATGATAGATATTTTTCATATCTCGTTGACAGCCGTATCATTCTGAATATGAAATCCTCGACAGCCGTATCACTGGAAGTTGACAGCCGAATCATGGCATTTTTCTAGGGTCCATAAAATCTCCCATAGTGCAAAAAATATGCCATTCGCACTTGATTGAAGAAGCTCAAACGACAAATAACATATATAGGGCGTTTCGTTGTTTTTGCATCATTCTTAATATGTTAGATTAATGATAATCTATGAAAACTGGATTTTTCGAGAGAACCTGTAATTTATAGTGTATTTCTAAGTCACAAACTCTAAATAACTAATCAGACAAATAGCACATGTCCTCTTGAAAAAACTATAGCATGTGTAGACGATAAAACATACGCTATGACCCCTCCAAAAGCGTTCAACTCGTGACCCCCCTATACTGACAGCCGTACCGACCGGTCGCAAGCCGTACTCCTCGGTCGATAGCAGCTTTACGCAGTACCGTCCGGGTCGCTAGCAAAAATAGCGAAATTGGTATTACCCTCGTGTTCGTGTGTAAAGGTCAATTGCTTCAATTAGTGTGCTCAAACAGCTAATGAACAGTGAACGCATCCTGACCGCTATAACTAATTGGCGATTAATCTTAACAATGGATAAAACTGAACTGAATTAAAGGCTATTGTTTGATTAAAGAAGGTAAATTACTTTGTTTGACATTCATATTGATAACTTTTTGACCAACACAAATTTTTACTTTAACACAAGCAGTGGTAAACAAGCAGACAACTAATTTTCGGGAATGAAAAACCTCTTCGACATAGCTGAGTTTTTGTGATAACTGAGATTGACATAAACAAGTTTGAAATACAATACAATATATGCACGGGTGGGCATCAGCGGAACTACCGCGAAATCGCGTCAACGTAAATTTGTTCCTTCGTCACATCCGGGACCTTTCGCGTTAGTGGCATCGTCACACAAAAGCCAAACAAAGGTAGGTACTCTCACTTGTTTTGATTTTTTGTAAAAGAATGAGCAAACTATGTAACAATCCGGCAATGCTATTCCATGTAGATATGATTTACCTTGATAAACAGGCCAAACGCGATGTTGAAAAAAGTTTTGCTCTGAGATGAGGACCGTAACCAATTCGAACACAGTACGGGATTTCTTCAGTTTTATGTCAAAACGAAGAAAGTTTGCAGATGTTTTGCCAGTTTTAGCTCAGAGCACGAGCATTTTACACATGGCATGCACATAACAGCCCTTATTCGTCCTTCAGACGTAAAAAAATCGAACCGATCATGTACTATGAAGGAATGATGCCAACGTTTTCAGGCGCGGAGGCTCCTTCGCCATCGCGTTAGTTGTAACATCACGCTCTAGTTCCTTGGAGGATACCATGTCAGTACATGCAGGCGCTGAGAGAAATGTGTGTAATATTGTAGTATCTGCTGAAACACCCCAATCGACCACTTATCCATCTCAAGCTGCTCCCCATGTACAAACTAACACTCTTACCCCTGTCTCACCCCCAAGACTCCCACAACCTTTAGCTCAGCCTTTTGCGCCAAGTATCAGATATCATCCACTGGCCCAAATATACTTGAAGTGTGTTTATATAATTTATCTGTCGGTACATGCGAGTTTGTCTCCACGAATCCAATAAGCCTGCGCATTTTTAAAGCTTCACCAGAGCTCGCACACACAAAGTATGGATGTAGATAAAGACAAGGCCAACTTTTAGACCACCAGCTGGATACGTCAGCATAAGCGTATAAAGAAGGCTTTTGCGATACATACCGAAATGTTGTTAGCTGACCCATATAGATACCCTTTTGGGATTGGTTTGGGTTGTGTTGGGTGTATATTAAAGAGCTATTCAGTCACTGCAAAGGCGGCAACTTTCATATGGCTATAGAAGGAAATCAGGTTCTATCTATTTGGTACAGTTAATAAGTTGTTTGAGCTGCGCAAACATGTGTGCGTTCAATGGAAATCCTGGCCGTTAAACTGGTTTACCCTTACAAAGATCGTAATGGTAATGAAGCTGAAAATGAGGTACGTATCGCAAAAGCCTTCTTTATACGCTTATGCTGAGGTATCCAGCTGGTGGTCTAAAATTTGGTCTCGTCTTTATCTACATCCATACTTTGTGTGTGCGAGCAGCGAAAGCTCCGGTGAAATTTTAAAAATGCGCAGGCCTATTGGATTCGTGGCACTTGCGATAAGTGAAAATCTCATGTACTGACGCATACATACGTGTAAAGTTATATAAACACACTTCAAGTCTATTTGGGCCAGTGGACGATACATGATACTTGGCGCAAAAGGCTGAGCTAATGGTTGTGGGAGTCTTGGGGGTGAGACAGGGGTAAGAGAGCTAGTTTGTACATGGGGAGCAGCTTGAGATAGATTGGTGGTCGATTGGGGTGTTTCAGCAGATACTATAATATTACACACATTTCTCTCCGTGCCTGCATGTACTGACATGGTATCCTCCAAGGAACTAGAGCGTGACGTTACAACTAACGCAATGGCGAAGGAGCCTCCGCGCCTGAAAACGTTGGCATCATTCCTTCATAGTACATGATCGGTTCGATTTTTTACATCCGAAGGACGAATAAGGGCTGCTATGTGCATGCCATGTGTAAAATGCTCGTGCTCTGAGCTAAAACTGGCAAAACATCTGCAAACTTTCTTCGTTTTGACATTAAACTGAAGAAATCCCGTACTGTGTTCGAATTGGTTACGGTCCTCATCTCAGAGCAAAACTTTTTTCAACATCGCGTTTGGCCTGTTTATCAAGGTAAATCATATCTACATGGAATAGCATTGCCGGATTGTTACATAGTTTGCTCATTCTTTTACAAAAAATCAAATCAAGCGAGAGTACCTACCTTTGTTTGGCTTTTGTGTGACGATGCCACTAACGAGAAAGGTCCCGGATGTGACGAAGGAACAAATTTACGTTGACGCCATTTCGCGGTAGTTCCGCTGATGCCCACCCGTGATATGGGAAATGTTCTGGAATGGATGATCACTTTGAAATAAGCCGTGTATTTGTGATATGCAAGTTTGACATAGAGGGATTGACCTGTATTTTTATAAGGACATGAACTGGTTAGGCCAAATATAAAAATAAGTGTGTTTTGGGTAACTGGTCTGAAAATTTTAGGTAGGGTAGGCACGCATATTATTTTTTAATTGTTTTTTCTTGAAAAAAAATATAATTTTATGCATTTTGAAAGCATTTCGCCTTTCAAAGTGCATAAAATTTTTCCAGCAAATCTTAAAAAAATCTAGGTTTCACCACTCAATTTAGGTAGGGTCAGGTTACCCTAAACACAGGTATTTTTTTATTTGGCCTTATTAAGTTGTAAGAAATGGGTGACCAGGGGCCAGTTTCATCGACCATGTTTTGTTGGACAAATATCGTAAATCCAATATAAATTCATAAGAGATATATTCAGTCTGATCATTGTCTTTGATGGGTGCTCTATTGGTAGGGGAAAACTAAGACTCTGATCTGACTACATAGAGGCGGATCCAGGATTTCTAGAAAGGGGGTTCATATGTATTTATTTAAAGGTCTGGGGGTCCGTGTTGCTGATTTTATCTCATTTTTCTTAAATATCTCATGAAAATGAAATAATTTGGTCTCACTGAGACCAAATTATTTAATTTCCATGGGATATTTAAAAACGGGGGGTGGTGAGGGGGTTCTAGTGAACCCTCTGAACCCCCCTGGATCTGCCACTGCAACATGGATATGTAGACTGATTTGAATCTTTGCTATACTTGTACGCACATGTCAACATGTACCTAATGCTGGACACCAGTCCTGCTCAAATACTGTGATATTTTCTGTGGTTATTTTTAGCAACTGAATGTGCCTGGGACAACAGTGACATAAGTCAGCGGAGAAGGAAATTCTGTAACATAGTGGAGGGATACGGTAGCGTTTGTAGCTGTCAAGACCCAGCACCAATACACTTTGTACCCAAACCTGTAAGTCAAAAACGTCATACTGTAAATGTTCTAAAAAATCTAATTTTTTCTCTCTCTGTTCGCAAAATATTGTTTGTTATCAGGTCTGGAATTCACAAAATGCTTGTCAGAAAAGCAAACAGGGAAGACCCTGATCAGACTGCTTCTTCAGAAGCTGTCTGATCAGGGTCTGCTCTGTTTGCATTGTCTCCGCCGGGAAGCATCTTTCAAATACTAACCTGTCTGATTTGAGCATTGTGGGTACACGTGACATATTTGTTTATAGATAGTGTCATCAAATCATGTGATTCGCCCGATTGGTTGGTTCATACTAACTATCAATCTGCGTCATCACGTGTCACTGAAACCAAATTTTTGACCCAAATATGTTTTAGCGTAGAAAATCTTATCATTGTTTCGCAAATTACTGTAATACCAATCATTGTTATTGTTTACCTACCAAAGGTTACTTGATGTCTCCATAAACAGATTATTTATAGCCATTCAGTGCTTGTTACTTTTTTTAACGTAGTTTTTCGGGTAATGCACACCGCCTATTGACACAAATCTGACTTTTCAGTCGTGATGTGCCTTAGCAGACTGGTCGATTCTTAAGTATTGCACCTGCACAAGACAATAATGGCTCTGTTTGTCTAGGCCTTTGTGGCAAAATGTTGGTAAAAAAAGCAAACAGGGAAGACCCTGATCAGACTGCTCTGTTTGTCTAGGCTTTAATGGCAAGCAACTATTATTTGAAATTTTAGAACACTAAAGGCAAACAGTGTAGACCCAGATCGGGCTGCTCCTACAGCCTGGTCTGCGTCCACAGACTTCTAAAATATTTAAGCAGACAACTTTTGTTGTGATTGATATTTTAAAGGTTTTTTAGTAGTCTCCCTTGATTGACACTCTTTAAGGTTTTATCTTTTTTTTGAGTAGTCTCCCTTAAGGGATATTTGATTTTTCTTAAAACTTAAAATACGTTTGTATTCATTTATTTTGTGTTCTCAAGAAGTGACCTAACGTAATATATATTTTGATAATTATATGTTTTAAATGAAAGAAAACTATAAAGGAAACTATATTATCTTTAAACTAATATTGTGCAAATTAGATAAGCTTTTGACTTTAAAATAGGTATAATACATATCAAACAGAGACACCAGATAAATTGATCTTGATCGAATTTCGAATTACATTCAAACTTTCTGTAGAGTCCTAGAGTACTCAAAAATATCAAAATTACGGAAGCCCCTGTCCTTCACCCATATCCGGAGTTTGATCCCAGGCACTCTCAAAAAGTTAAAAAAAAGAAAGATGATCCCAGTGTCATAAGATTTGATAATGTCCACTGGTAACATTATTTCTTAATAATTACAAAAAGAGTTAATTGTTTTAAAGTATGCAATTAATGCAAACCAATTATGAGGTCAGGTCCAGATTGGTCTTGCAGTCAGGACCAGATTGGTCTTTTTCTCAAGATTGATCTTGCTACTGGTAACCATGTAAGCTAGTACCACCTGTAACATGGTGGTAGATTGGGCTCAAACCCAGGAGGGTTACCCATCTAGCAGTTTTCTCTTGGCCTCTACACAAAACTAGAAAGTGGCAGCTATGCCAGATACTAGCCTGTCACAACCTGGGTGACAGTAATTTTGTTTTGTTTTTTTCAAAATTTTGTTTGTTATCAGGTCTGGATGATTGTAGGGAGCGCAGTGGCTCAATGGTAGAGTGCTTGACTCGAGACCGAAGGGCCGCGGGTTCAAGCCTCACTGGCGTCACTGTGTTGTGGTCCTTGAGCAAGACGCATTTATCCTAGCTTTAATAGTACTGGTTCAACCCAGGAAGACTCAGCCCTATATAACTGAAGATTGTTGATGGGACGTAAAGAATCAAATCAAACAAAACAAAATGCTTGTCAGAAAAGCAAACAGGGAAGGCCCTGATCAGACTGCTTCTTCAGAAGCAGTCTGATCTGGGTCTGCTCTGTTTGTCTAGGCTTTTATGGCAAGCAACTATAGTTTGAAATTTTAGGAGAAATTTTAGAACATTTCCAGTACTCCCAGTTATACCAATTGTAGAATGCTCATTATATTCCAACAGATTTGGAAATTGATGGCTATTAGGTCATATTTAAAACAATTCAATAGAGAAAATCTATCATCCATTTTCACAACTTGGTATGATCAAAAGTGCATTGCAGAATTAATACATCGAGATAAGGTTTGACAATTTAACTTGCATTTTTCTCATTTTTCCCATACACCTTTTAAATTCAGCTAAGTAAAAAACAAAAACCTGATTGTGCTATAATATGTGACGGGCTATGAGATTTTAGCTTTTTGGAGGTATTATGGCAACATCACAAAACAGTTATAGCTCAAAATTGGCACATGATATTACATTGGTTTCCATGGATTGAGATATAATCTTTTAAAATAGAAATGTAATAAAAGATTTCATAAACAAATGCCTATATAATTGCTTTTTTTTTATTTCTACAAGATATCATATGGGCTCAAGAGGTAATATAATAGTACTTTTTAACCCTTAAAAAATTGCCACGTCTTTCCTAATTTTTGAAAAAGAATAAGGTATGATATATCATGAAAGTAGTCTGCCAGCAGACGATTCTCATGAAATATGATATGTTATTTGTCATTTTTGAAAAAGCAGCTTTTGAAATTATCGCCTGCTGCAAATTATAGGTGGCACTTTATGGGTTAAACATGCATGTACAACTATCTAGAGGATTAAAGGGCTAAATTTTTATTTGAGCATCTTACTACATCCCCATTTTTGACAAGACTGTTTAATTATGTGTTGTTCTACTGGCCTTTTGCTGCTCACATGATCCCATAAATATCTGGCTCAAATGTTGTTGGTATTTATTAGAAGCATCTTGTATAGATGCTTCCAACAAACATCACAACAAAGGATTTGTGGAGAAATAACAAGAATATTGCAATTTTAGGTTTTAAAAATGATCCCATATAATATAAATGGTTGTGGATTAGCCTGTTACTATATATATTTATTTTCAGTTGGAGTCAGGAAAACAATTTGATGTCCCAGTATCTGTGATAGCTAGTAACAGACCGCATTATCTCTTTAGGTAACTATTTCTACCCTATACCTATTCTTATCTGATGTTTGTTATAGTACAACAACATTGGTTTGTGTGCAAATTAAATGAATCCCAAAGGGATGTGTGTAAAGTTTGACAGAAGCTCAATGATTTTATACTTCAAGATTTACATTTTCAAAGCAAGCCTTTTGATGAATCTTTAGATTTTTGCAGCCATTCATAGCCTCATGAAAGACATAAATTTGATTGACAGTGACTAAGCTCAATTGCAGAAGCAATACACTTTGAACATCGAATTCATTCGCCAGAAGTGACACTGGTGCTGTGATTGACAGCAAGCCACTCCTGAGTCACACGTGCAAGACAAGCCTTTTGTTTGCTCCATTGGCTGTCGTGTTCCTCTTTTCAGTTTTACTCTCCAACAAAACCCTTAATATGATTATATATTAAATACAAAACTGTTTTTTTTTTCCTAAATTATAAATAATTTCTATATTTTAGATATTTATAATGAAATGTAAATACAAGCAATTTTCAGAGAGATGGCCCTGTTGGCAGAAAGAAATTCGCTTCATTTGAGGCAAATTTGGGTGGGGGTTGGGGCCTTCTATTCTATCCCATTCTCTTTATCTCTCTCTCTCTCTCTCTCTCTCTCTCTCTCTCTCTCTCTCTCTCTCTCTCTCTCTCTCTCTCTCTCTGTCTGTGTCTGTCTGTCTGTCTGCCTGTCTGTCTGTCTGTCTGTCTGTCTGTCTGTCGGGGAGGAGTCCCAACAATACTGAAATATTGTTGACTGGGACTTTTTAAAAAGCATTAACTCAATCAATCAGTCTGATGATATCTAAAAGCTTTTTAAAAGGTTTAATTTTAAGAAAATATCTGTGAATTACATTCTTGTTTATTATTTGTCTATTTTTAGGATGTTACAGACTTTATTACAGACACCTGGAGTTCCTGCAGACAAAATTACAGTCTTCATTGATGGATTTTTCGATGTAATTAGTTATTTCTATCACCATATCAATATTGCAACTTGCTAAAACAAATGAATATAAGCTTGCATGACAAATATATACTTTTCATGAAAAAGTGTCAGAGTAGCTTTAGTGAGGCTTTGGGTGAGAAAAGAACTGAATAATTGAAGAATTCTTATCCAGATCCTCCCCATGGGCTATTTTCTTAAGAATTGAAATTTTATTTTTCAATCTTCATGATGTGATAATGACAGTGGGCAATGTTTAAATTCTATATGAAGCACAAATGCTCTAAGAATTGAAACTTTATTTTGCAACCTTCATGATGTGATGCAGACAGTGGGCAATGTTGAAATTCTATATGAAGCTCAAATGCTCTAAGAATTCAAATTTTATTTTGCAACCTTCATGATGTGATGATGACAGTGGGCAGAGTTTAAAGTTTATATGAAGCTCAAATGCTCTAAGAATTAAAATTTTATTTTGCAACTGTCATGATGTGATGATGACAGTGGGCTATGTTTAAAGTCTATACGAAGTGCAAATGCTTGGGGAAATAATAAGAAAAATAATGTTCCATTATTTGCTCTTATCTGGAGGTCTGACACTTCTTTTTAAAGGGAGTATTGAATTTTGAAAAAAAAATATTATGCACACAGTGTGCTTAATGGTGAACCCTTTACCTCATAGAGATGCCTTTTACCGCTTTTGCAAACAGAGCGGACCCAGATCAGACAGCCCTTGTAAGAGCTGCCTGATCAGGGTCTACTGTGTTTTCTATTGAAATATGATATATCTGATCTGGCACAACTACACCTGACAAATAATTTCTTCATTTTATATACCAACATGAAAGTTTATTTATATAATTATTCGTAGTTTTGCAAGCAGAGCAGACCCAGATCAGGCAGCTCTTGTGAGAGCTGCCTGATCAGGGTCTACTCTGTTTTCCATTGAAATATGATAGCTCTGATCCAACACAACTAGACCTGACAAATAATTTCTTCGTCCTACATACCAACATGAAAGTTCATAATTATTCATAGTGGGTGGAGCTTAGCTTGAATATTCATGAATGAAAGGGTTAAATATGTTATGCTGGAAGGGCTCTTCTACTCACATTCTACTCACATTCTACTCACATTTTGTCTCCTCTAATTTCAGGAGCCTCTAGAAGTGTGTAGGTTATTCAATGTCAGAGGAATACAGCATACCCCACTAGGAATGAAAAATGCCAGGATTGCTCAGCATTATAAAGCCAGTCTCACAGCAACATTTAGCCTCTTTCCGGTAATTACCTCTTTAACTCTTTGTATGCTGGGTAATTTTTATGCTTTTGCTGTCTTCTGCTGACTTTTTTTTCAAAGGTAACTTTTTCAAAAAGTTCTTTCAGGATTATTATCAGAGTGTCAAATGGTTTGGATCAGATTAGGACTGACGTTCTGTCAGAAGGTCAGTTGTAAAGAAGATCAAATCACGAGCCTGTAGCGCAAGTGATTTATCTTTGTACAACTGATCAACAAATAGTGAATTATAACTCAACAGTTCACGCACTAGAGCTGATCTATTCTCTTCTAACACACAATAAATGAAGAAAACACATTTGAAGTCTTCAGCTTCTTCCAACTTTCCGCCATTGCACCAAAGAATTCCCGCCAATAATTGGACTGTGTCACATACGTTTACATGTTTTTGTAACGTCTTTCAAGCATAAAAATGATGTAACACCGTCTAACGCCATGACTGATGTCATTTTGCAGTAACAAATGACGTCAGCTAGGGTGCTATTTCCTCACGCGTCTAAAATTGTGAATTATGGTTTGATATATCACATATTTTAGCATTGACTATATAGGGGACTAAGGGGAGGTGTGTTAGAAATGGTGATAATGTCTTCTGTCACAGGATTCTCATGAGACATCAAGCCTTATTTTGTCTCTTTAACAAATTTGAAAAATAAATAAAATGTCATTTGCTGCAATTTTAATTGGGGATTTAACCCTTCATGCTCTAATGGATACTTCTTTCTGGTTTGATACAATAAACTAGGTATGGTCCGAGGAATCATAGATTAAAGTAGGAGACAGTTCTTTTGATCACCCAAAACATTAGTCAGAGTTTTCTCTGACATTTTAGTGGCTTTTCCTTATTTTGATATTTGCCACTATTAGTGGCAAATATCAAAATATGGAAAAGCCACTTAAACATCAGAGAAGGCTCGTATTACGAAAACATATGTTAAAACTGATTGGTAAAATAAAATAAACAATTTTACATTCAAAATTGTGTTTATCTAAACCAATGCCATTATTTTATTTTTGCAGGAAGCAGAGTATGCTGTCATCATTGAAGAGGATCTTGAGGTGTCACCTGACTTTTTCAAGTAAGATAACTCATTATTGCATAAAAAGCTGTATTAACAGCCATGTTTTAACCGGCAAAAACCCATGTATTAATCAGGCGATTCATGTGCTGTTGATGCACAGCTTTTGTACTTTACATATATGCATTCTAGGCAGTCAAAAAAATTGATGTCATCAACAGTAACATGCATAGAAATGAACGTAATTTAGTGTCGTTAGGATTACCGAAGTCTTTGGTCTGGAACAGGCTTTTTCAAAACCTACGAATCCTTCATGCTTTTGCATGCCATTATAGTAATACAAAAATGAACTTTTCTAAGCGTATTTCCATAGTTTTCAAGTGACAAAATGACTTTATGCAATAATAACGATCAATCATGGTTTTCTGATACACTAACATCTGCTAGATCCCTCTGGGGTCGTTAAACCCTTGCCTTTCAGGCTCGGGTTTCAACACCACCATCAGGGTCCAGCAGATGTTAATGCATAGAAAAACATGTTTGATCCCTCTATTGATTTATTTCAGCTGAAATTAGTCTGAAATGCTTTGATCGTTTAACTTATCTGTTTCTTTACTAGTGACTCCTAAATGTACACTTTGGCAAACAGTGAAGACCCGGGTAAAATGCAATAAAATAGTTACCATACCTTTTACTGTATTTGACCTGTACTAAGATCCAGGTTAAATGCGCTAAAATAGTTACCATACCATTTACTGTATTTGACCTGTATTGTCACTACTGTGTAACCCTCTTTTGAAAGCAGTGTAGACCCAGATCATCTGATTTCTGATGAAGCCAAATGATTGGGATCACTCAATGAATCCATCAGTGGATTTCTGATGAAACCAAATGATTGGGATTACACAATGAATCCCTATTAAAAATGATATTACACCACTGGATTGAATGGAATTTACAAGTTCATATAGCTGTCACAACCCAAAATGAACTCAAGTATGCTATTATAAGAGAATGTGCCCTTATTAGATAAAAAACAGTGTAGTCTCTTTATAACACACCTTGTTATAACACAGATTTGAATATAGCATGGTCATGTTGTGGCTCCCATATTTTTTTAGCATAGAATTTTACAAAGGAATTATAGGAAGATGACCATGAAATTGTTATTTTCCTATAATTCCTTTTTAAAATACAAATCACTTATAACACGGTCCAGTCCTGTGGACCACAAACATAGCATTACAGTTAAACCTGTCTTAAGTGGCCACTCAAAAAAAAAGAGACTTAAAATTGGTTTTCAAGACCAATTATAGCTTAATGCAGATCAAAAGTATTGCAGAATGCTCCAAGAGAGCATTCTGCAATACTTTTGACCTTCATTAAGCTTCCATTTGTCTCTAAGACCTTTGTTTTGTCTATTTTTGTGTGGCCCCTTAAGACAGGTTTTACTTTATAAAGGGCCTGCACTGTACAGTATTTTTCCTTTTCCAGTTATTTCTCTCAGACCATGCCTTTGTTAGAGGACAAGACCCTGTACTGTATCTCAGCCTGGAATGATCAAGGCTACGAGCATTCCTGTAAAGACCCCGCCCTCTTGTATAGGATCGAGACCATGCCTGGTCTGGGCTGGATGCTGAAGAAGTCATTGTTCAAAGACGAGCTTGAACCACAGTGGCCTAGTTATGAAAAGGTAGAGGATCAGATTTTTGTTTTGTTTTGTTTGTTTGATTTGATTCTTTACGTCCCATCAACAATCTTTCAGTTAAACAGGGACGAGTCTTCCTGGGTTGAACCAGAACTAAGCTAGGATAAATGAGTCTTGCTCAAGGACCACAATGCAGTGACACCGGTGAGGCTCGAACCCGTGGCCTCTCGGTCTCAAGTCAAGCACTCTACCACTGAGCCACTGCGCTCCCATAGGCCATCAGATCAAGATGTGATAGGGATACAGTAAAACCTGTGTGAAACGGCCTCTCAAAAAGACAAATAATGGTTTTCAAGACCGATTATCGCATAATGCAGGTCAAAAGTATTGCAGAATGCTCCCTTTGGAGCATTCTGCAATACTTTTGACCTTCATTAAGCTACCAATTATCATTAAGATCTTTGTTTTGTCTATTTTTGAGTGGCTGTTTTACAACAGGTTTTACTGTATGTTTTGTATGAGTTGACCAAAATGTATGTTGTGGGTACTCAAAGGAACCATCTCAATTTCTAAACAAAGAGGTATTTTTTTGTTGTTGCTTTAGGGGGTTAACATCATTTTCAATAATTTTTCAGTCTTATCAAGAGGCTCAGTTATCCTATCATATTGTTCATGGACAGCCCCCTGATCAGTTGGCTTCATCTAAAAGTAGAATCCATTAGTGCATAAAGGGGTTTAGGTTGGTTATGTAATAGTTATACCATGGGTTGACCGCCTGTTCGTGAAGATAATCCACAAGCTTTAGCAAGTGGATTATCTTACGTACAGGTGGACAAACATGGTATAACTATTTTATACCACCTACATCAGTAGACCTTGCACATCACAATATATTTTGTTCTAAAGTTGGTAATGGTGGTATAAAAAGTTGTATTTTATCTGACTACTGGGTAATTTTTCATGCTTTTGTTGTTGTCTGTTGATTTTTTTAAGAATTAACTTTTTTTAAAAAATTCTTTCAAGAACACTATCAGAGTGTCAAACAGTTTGGATCTAGATCAAGACCAATATTCTGTAGGTCCAGATCTGGTTTCAAACTGTTTGCAAAGGTTATCACCAGACAACAAAAGTTGCTGCTAGCATTGGAAAAGTTAGTATATAGAGGATATTCAATTTTTTTAATGAATGTGCCATTTATTTCATAGAGTGAAGTGAAAAATGCATATTTCATGAGTGGCGAAACCACAAATGAAATATACATTTTCTCGCTTCACAAGATGAAATAAATGGCATATTCATTCCAAAAATTGAATTTTCTTTTTATTATATACAATTTTAAGCGTTACAGATTTTTTGCACAAATGACATCATACATGTTCGCACATTATGTCATATTAATGATGACGTTGCATAACGTGCAATGTCAACCAAAACTGAAACCGTAGTGGCAGAAGTAGAGAAAGTGAAAATTTCAACAAATCTCAACAAATTCATTACCAAAATTTTCCTTGCAATCTAGCTAAGCACACTTTGTATTTTAGTCCACTGATAAGAAAGTTACAGGCGTTTGAAAATTCTGAAGTGGGCTCAAGGAAGTCACATCCAATTTCACCCTTGAAATACAACTTATATTTTCACGGCTGTGAAATACAGCTTTTTATATTTTCACGGCTGTGAAATACTAATAAAAAGTTGTATTTTGTCTGTTACAGCAATGGGACTGGGATATGTGGATGAGACACCCTGTGATCAGAAAAGAGAGAGAATGCATCATTCCTGATATATCTAGAACATATCATTTTGGATCAAAAGGACTCAATATAAACCCCTACTTCCAGGAGTTATATTTCCAGAAACACTCTTTAATGACAAAACCTAATGTCAGGTTAAAAGATGTTGACAAGTAAGTATATAGTTAACTCTGCATATTGGGAAATTTCACGTTTTTTTGTCGTCTGCTGATTTTTTATGCCCCCAAAGGAACTTTGGGAGGCATATAGTAATCGCACTGTCCGTGCGTCCGTCCCGCTTTCGTGTCCGGTCCATATCTCCTATATTCTTTGAGGTAGGAATTCCAAATTTGGTGTGTGGATGCATCTTGGGATGGCGGAGTGTCGCGTACCATTTTTGGGTCACTGTGACCTTGACCTCTGACCTAGTTTTAAGAATAATCGTGTCCGGAGCATATCTCTTATATTATTTGAGGTAGGAATCTCAAATTTAATGTGTGGATGCATCTTGGGATGACAAAGTGTCGCATACCATAATTGGGTCACTGTGACCTTGAACTTGACCTATACCCTAGTTTCTAGAAACTGCATTGAGTCTGGTGCATATCTCCTATATTCTTTGAGGTAGGAATTCTAAATTTGGTGTGTGGATACATCTTGGGATGGCGGAGTGTCGCATACCATTTTCGGGTCACTTTGACCTTGACCTCTGACCTAGTCTTTAGAATAATCGTGTCCGGAGCATATCTCTTATATTATTTGAGGTAGGAATTTCAAATTTGATGTGTGGATGCATCTTGGGATGACGAAGTGTCACGTACCATAATTGGGTCACTGACCTTGAACTTGACCTCTGACCTAGTTTTTAGAATAATCATGTCCATAGCATATCTCTTATATTATTTGAGGTAGGAATCTCAAATTTGGTGTGTGGATGCATCTTGGACTGACGAAGTGTCGCATACCATAATTGGGTCACTGTGATCTTGAACTTGACCTCTGACCTAGTTTCTAGAAACTGCATTGAGTCTGGTGCATATCTCCTATATTCTTTGAGATAGGAATTCCAACTTTGGTGTGTAAGTACATCTTGGGATGACGGGGTGTCACATACAACTTTTAGGTCAATGTGACCTTGACCTCTGACCTAGTTTTAAGAATTATTGTGTCCCGAGCATATCTCTTATATTCTTTGAGTGAGGAATTCCAAATTTGGTGTGAGATGCATCTTGGGATAGCGGAGTGTCATGTACCATTTTTGGGTCACTGTGACCTTAACCTCTGACCTAGTTTTAGAATATTCATGTCCAGAGCATATCTCTTATATTATTTGAGATAGGAATCTCAAATTTGGTTTGTGGATGCATCTTGGGATGAGGAAGCTTACCATAATTATGGCACTGTGACCTTGAACTTGACCTCTGACCTAGTTTCTAGAAACTGGTGCATATCTCCTATATTCTTTGAAATAGGAATTCCAAATTTGGTATGTAAATGCATCTTGGGATGCCTGAGTGTCACAAACTATTTTTGGGTCACTGTGATCTTGACCTCTGACCTAGTTTTAAGAATTATTGTGTCCCGAGCATATCTCTTATATTCTTTGAGTGAGGAATTCCAAATTTGGTGTGAGATGCATCTTGGGATAGCAGAGTGTCATGTACCATTTTTGGGTCACTGTGACCTTAACCTCTGACCTAGTTTTAGAATATTCATGTCCAGAGCATATCTCCTATATTATTTGAGATAGGAATCTCAAATTTGGTTTGTGGATGCATCTTGGGATGAGGAAGCTTACCATAATTATGGCACTGTGACCTTGAACTTGACCTCTGACCTAGTTTCTAGAAACTGGTGCATATCTCCTATATTCTTTGAAATAGGAATTCCAAATTTGGTATGTAAATGCATCTTGGGATGCCTGAGTGTCACAAACTATTTTTGGGTCACTGTGATCTTGACCTCTAACCTAGTTTTCAAGAATTATTGTGTCCAGAGCATATCTGCTATATTATTTGATGTAGGAATCCCAAATTCGGGGTGGTGATTCCTCTTGGGATGGCGGAGTGGTGCATACCATTTTGAGTCTTTTGACTTTGACATTGACTTCTTGCCTCATTTCTAGGTTTTTCGTGCTATATTACAGCTATCTTTCCTCAAATGTGTCTTATGCTAGACCATTTCCTTTGGGGGCATTCGTCACGTGTTTGTTACATTTCTTGTTTCAAAATCAATTTTTCTGAAAAATTCTTTCAGGAATACCATCAGAATGTCAAACAGTTTGGATCCAGATCAGGCCCGATCTGGGTCCAAACTGTTTACAAAAGTTATCAGCAGATGACACTTAGTAGGTAAAGAGTCAAGTCTCTAATTTTCAGCACTAAATACATGACAAAAATACCAACAACATTCTTTGATATTTATGTATATATTCATAGTAAATGTTTATTTAGTTCTTTGTGACAGAGGAAAAAGTGTTCTTTTTTGGTAGACACTGTGCCTTCATATGACTCAAAAGTGAAAACTCTTGACATCAAGTGACTGTAAAGGAGCACTGCATGAAATGGTTTCCTTGAGAAAAAATAAAAAAGAATAAGTCATTTTCATCTAAGTCTGGATAGGGTACCATATTCAACCAAGTCTCTACCCTGTACATCCATAGCAGCTGGGTTCTGATTAAGCCAGCTAATCAGAATCCACACTGTTTTTCCTCCAGATGATGAATCCATATAAATATTGAAATTACACCAATGAATTGACTGTTAATCAGAATTTCAAATAGTGTATACAGCCCATAAGTACTTGGTGTGTATAGATGTAACACGACCTCTGAGTAATGACCTTTAGACCATTCTATTTCAAAAGGTTGATGCATAACATGTAAAATGAGCCAGTCAGGCTGGAACATCTTATATGTGACAAAATATTCTAGTAAAATGTAAGTAAGCACCTGAAACACCTATTTCTAGATCCTTATTTTCAATATTGTAAATATGGTCATGCCTGAAAGCTTTTTATTTGTACCTATATGGGCATGTGTGTTTATCTGATCAAATTTTGAAATGTGGTATGTTTTATTTCAGAATGAAGAGTGAGCCGTATGAACTTCTAGTCCGTGATCTCATCAAAAGTGCCAAAACTTTAAATCATTCCAAAGATCCTTGTGCCGAAGATTTTATTCCACAAAATGAGGTAAGACATAGTGGTGACCCAGATAGGGTTCCCATGCAATGTTAAAAGACCTTTAAACACACATTAATACAATATGCTACATGATTGAAAATTGACTACATCAGTTTAGTAGAATTAGCAAGTGACAAATTTTGTTGTCTGCTGACAACCTTTGCAAACAGTTTTAACCTTGATCCGGCCCTATACTTTGTATACTGGAAACCTGTAAATGGGTACTTTGGCAAACAGTCAAGATCCAGATCAAATGCGGTAGAATGCTGCATTTCATTGGGTTCTTCCCTTTTTGGTAAGATGAAAACAATCTTCAGTGACTTAAGAATGTCTTAATTTTGAGATTATAACCTGTGACCTCATAATATACAAGTGTTTATCACAAGTTTATTTTATCAAACCAGATAGAATTCATGAGGTTTCAAAGGTTAAATTACAGGCACATACTGCAAGCATTTTTATAGCCCCAATTTGAAAAAGCGGGTTTGGGTTGTCCGTCATTCCATCAGTCATAATTTCGTTTTCGCTCAATGTCTTCAGAAAAAATTGATAGAATTTCTCCACGGGGTTGTCTGCAGTTTGTGATTGTGGTATTTCCTGATCATACTCACTTACTATTTTTGTATATGCATTGATATCAACAAGATCTAGGTTGGGTTGTTACACACCAGTTTTCGCGCATTTGTAATAGAGATATGACCCTTGACTGATGTCAGAATTTCGTTCAAAATTTCTTTTCCGTTCAATATCTTAAGAACAATTAGACAGAATTTCACCAAATTTTATATATGCATTCATATACTTGGCCATTAAAGAAACGCCGCATACAATAATTAAAAATATTGTGTGTTAAATGAGAGTGTCAAAATTCCATCATCTGTCTATATTTGGCTATTTTTTCTTCCGCACATTTTCTCACTTGATTTATTGAGGTGAGTCAATCAAAACTAGTTTACTGACCGATTTTCCATTTTCCTGTTTTTCATGTGCACACTCAGTCCATTCAGATTTGCATGAGTGCTAACTACTGAAATCTCTAGTTGAACATCCCACATGTCTAAAAACTTTGGAATTTAAGATTACACATTGCTAGTTTACGGTGACGATATTGGTGCATGTGGAATGTGAACGTGCAATAGGAATGTTAAAAGCTAACGTGACGCCATTGATAGTAGCCAAACAATATTGGTGCCGTGTTAGGACGATTGGACGTCTTAAGAATCGTTTCCAACAAATTGGGACAACGTTACACCGTCCGCGTCCAGGGCGTCAATGTGTGTCGACGCGACATCAAGATCAATACATCCAGACGTGTCATTTGTGCAATCGATTTCATCTGGAGTCAGTCATAGCTAGGACATCCCAAGGATATCATAATCCGAAAATCAGGGCTGAAACTAAGAGAAATCGCTTCAAGAGATTTGTTTAAGACCCCCACCTCCCAACGTTTGACGGAACTTAACTTTGGTGCAGTATTTACGTCAAATTAAGGAACCTGGGGTAGTACCAACGTCTTAATCAATTGAGAAACTGGCAAAGAGCATTCTCTAGCACCATTTTACTCTATTTTTTTTCTAATTACTGCATGGGGTTTTTTTTTAATGAAATACATAAATGGTACAGTTAGTACTTTTCATACATAGCGGCGTTTCTTTTTTGTCCTAGTATATGGTTGAGATTGTTACGCATCATTTTTCGCATATTTGTTACTGAGTTATGGCCCTTGATTGACGTCAAAAAAAAAATTCCGCTCAATATCTTGAAAACAAATTGACAGAATTTCACCAAATTTTATATATGCATTCATATTGACAAGATATAGGTTGGGATTGTTAGTCATCATTTTTCACACATTTGTACCAGAGTTATGGCCCTCGATTCATATCAGAATTTCATTTCCGCTCAATATCTTTGGAACAAACGAACAGAATTTTTACCAAATTTTGTATATGCATTTATATTGACAAGATATAAGTGATTTTTAGCAAACTGCAGAGTTATGGCCCTTGATTGATGATGATTGGGATTTTTTTATGCGTACTTGGCCTTCTTAATGCATGAAAAGCGCTGCAGCGGGGCTATAGTCAGATCCTCTGACAATTCTAGTTTCTTCGTCTTTTGTTCACTACACATACACAAAAGAAACCTTTGATATAAATTTCTTCTATTTTCAGGGGGAAACATTTGTTATGTATATACAGATGAATAGTAGCTCAGATTTTATGACTTGGAAGAATTTAGCAAAGGTAAGTATAGTTTTTTTCCACACTATAAATCATTACAAAATTTATCCTAGAGTCATGGGTTTTGACGCCCTTAAGCACTATTTTATCACTTATGAAGTATACATGTGGAGACGGGTTAAGTTGCACTGTTTATGTTACTAATGAACACTTAGTACGTCAGCACATGCTATTAATTTGTTTCTGTATTGACCATACTCCAGAAAATTTCAAAAGAAAACAGACCCCTGCGGTGCACACTATTTGTTTGAGAGTCATATGAAATGACGCATCTATGTTTATTCAATTTTTCTTACAACTTATTTATAAAATCTTAAAAACCAGGCTGTGTATTAGTTAAGGAGGCACATTATTTATGTTAGAATACAACAAAATAGAAGAATTACTGTTGTCGGGTATATGATCATACATGAAAAATCAGATCTGATATTCTGAAAATGGCGGCCATTTTGTTTTTTTAGTTTTGGGGGTGGGGCACTTGGAGTGGTTATTCCTCACGCTTACTTTAAGAAACGTATCCAAATTGTGGATGAAAATGTTCTTTAGACAGCATGCAGTAACAGTAAAAACTAATTTGTTCAATCTATTTATATTACTTATGTTAACGAGTTGGGGAAAATATGCTAACATATTTTCTCACTTTCAAGTTTCTTAATAAATTCATATAAGACATAGCACCACATCAAATGCAATTATTTTTTGTTAAGCACTAAAGCAATCATATGATTTGAAGGCGAATTACTAGAGCAGATGCCAATGTAGCAGGGAAATAAAGTCTTTTATAACTGGAATAAAATTTGTTTGAAAAAATCTTGTTTTTTTAATGGACAAAAAAATACCTTAAGAATTTTGGTAAAAACATGACCAATGTAGGTAAAGGGGCCTCAATATTCAAAGAAAATCCGAATTTTTACATTTGACCACCTAGATGTATTCTTCTAATGCCATTCTACCTCAGCAATGCTAGGATGTTGTAAATTAAATAATGTAGTTTCATTTATTTGACAAAAATGAAAGGTGCGTCAAATAGATGTGCGTCAAAACACATTACTGGAGGATACATTTACCCTTATGCAGCTTTCAAAACTAAAATGAAAGTTTATTGCTGTACCTTGATCATTATTGATATGGACTAGCACATGAGATTTTGGCAAGCAGCCAAGGCTCAGACGAGCCTGCACATATATGCAGTCTCACCAGAGCCTTTGTTGCTTGCATAAACGTAGCTCCCATTACACAGTTACGCATGTGCATATTAAAAATTGTAAACTTTTAAGGAAAAATCACCTAATTATACCCCCCGCAAACTTTGTTTGTGGTGGGGTATACTGTTTTCACGTTGTCCGTGCGTGCGTGTGTGCGTCCATCCGTCTGTCCGTCCGTCCGTCCGTAACGTTTTGTTTTTTTAATATCTTGAAGAGTCATTGCTGGATTTTCATCAAACCTTGCAAACATGTTCATATATGCAAGACAAATACTTTAGACAAAAAAGTAAGGGCTAGGGGTCAATTCTATAAGAGTTATTTCCCTTTGTAGTTCTAAATGGCTTTTAATATAGGGTTTTATGCTTATTATAGGCCATACACGGGCCGATCAACTCCTACCACAGCTTTTGATGGAACACTTTGATACTTTGCCCATACAATGTAGACACATTGAACATATGCATGAAGGAGTTTACTTCAGAAAAATATTTTTTGACAAAATGACAGCTGTGAGAACTTAGACAATTTTTCCCTAATAAGGCTTTTGTAAATGCATAGATGGTGCCTTCATGGGCCGATCAACCCCTAGTACAGCTTTTGATGGAACAATTTGATACTTTGCCTGTACAATGTTAGACACATTGAACATATGCATGAAGGAGTTTGGCTCAGAAAAAATAATTTTTGACAATATGACAGCTGTGAGAACTTAGACAATTTTTCCCTAATAACGCTTTTGTAAATGCATAGATGGTGCCTTCTTGGGCCGATCAAATTCTACCACAGCTTTTAATGTAGCAATTTGATATTTTTCCTTTACAATATAGACACATTGAACATATGCATGAAGGAGTCTGGTTGAAAAAAAAAGAAATTGACAAAATGACAGCTATTAGAACTTAGACATTAGTACCCTATATGACTTTTGTATTTGCATGGATAGTGCCTTTATGGGCCGCTCAACTCCTACCACAGCTTTTGATGGAGCAATTTGACACTTTGCGGATACAATGTAGACACATTGAACATATGCATGAAGCAGTTTATAATTTTTGTTTGCACAGATTCTGCTGAAATCTTCTTTTCAAAACTTAGGTCTGCTGGTTTGAACTATAACTTGCCAAGTTTTTTCACTGAATCTTACTGTGCGGGGGGTATCGAATAAGCATTGCTTATTGACTTTTTTCATTAGATCTAATGTTGAAACAGTTGGGTTTTTTTCATACCATAAGGAACTGCTCTTAAAAGAAACAATTCACTCCCTTTGGGAGCAAATTCTTTCCTTTAAGAGAATTCCCCCATTTTAAAAAGGGATGTAATCAATGAGAATCTTTTCTCATTTCAGTATTCTCCCTTTGATGTGCATTTTTTTTCAGCGTTCTGGCTACGCCCTTGGCTTGCATACATAGTATGTGATAGTAGATGAAAATGACCAAATATTAGGCCTCTAGTCCCAATAGATAGCTGTGTACACATTTTTAAAGAATAAATATCTGTATGCTATAACACACTGGGTAGACAGGGATCCTGAAAGTGAAAGAGATTTACTTAAAGAAACAGGAGCCACCATAATGTAGGGGATAAACCACTTGCATTGTACCCGGGTTCCTCCAGTTTGCCATGGTCCCGTCTCAATATGACCTTAGCTGTTAGTGGGATGTTAAACACAAACGCACTCACAATAAATCAGTAGTGAGTCTGATTGCAGATCCAGGGGTCGTGAGTTTGATCCCGGTCCTATACTTTCATAGAGATTGATCATGAAATATTTTCTACGGTCATTCTCCTCCTTTTGCTGACTCAAGAAGTATTGGTGTCAGCTACAGGGAAAGTATGTGCATGAAGTGCTGGTTAACTGCTAAGTCAAGCTTGCTCAGGAAAAAGTGTGGTTAGATTAACTGATGTCTCAACATGACCATAGCTGTTGACTGGGATGTAAAACCTCAAACAGAACAAACAAACACTAACAAAAAGAAACATCCAAGCAAAAAACGGTCAGGGAATCTTATGTGCATCATATATGCACGACAAAACCTCCTCTCACAAGTGTGACGTTGTTAGGTCTTTTCTGGCATGCTCCTTAGGTAATCTCCTTTCAAAGTTAACTCTTTGCCTACTTGTGTCATCTGCTGATAACCTTTGCAAACATTTTGGACCCAGATCAGGCCCGACTTTCTGTCTGGATCCAAACTGTTTGACAATCTAATGGCATTCCTTAAATAATTAATAGAAAGAGATGATTTTGAAAAAAATCAGCAGATGACAAAAAGCATGCAAATTGCCCAGTAGGCAAAGAGTTAATCAAAGATTACTATTACATGGAGAAGGTACAGAAAGGAAAAATGTTGAAAATCTTTTTGCTATAAACTACTCTTCTAGTTTAAAATAAGTTGGTATGACTGGTCCTTGGGTGACCCTCTATCAAAATTGTTCAAATTATCCGTTAAAAAACCTGGCTGACACAGCGTGGGACGTTTTTTTCCTATGTATATTATTTCATGGTTTCTGTACATGGTTTGTCAATCCTGTTGCACTCATAATGGCCAAACTCTAACTTTGTAGACTTTTGGTCTGTCTGGTTGCAATTGGCTCAAATCCGAAATGCCTATTGATTTCAGTTTTATAGTTAATGTTTTCTGTTTTCAGTGTTACAAATTATGGGACCTAGATGTTAGAGGGTTTCATAAGGTATGTATGCATTAGATCTGGAAATACGGTAGTTGCTCTAATAAGCACACTGTGTGCATAGGGGAGTGCAGTGGCTCAGTGGTAGAATGCTTGACTTGAGACCGAGGGGCCATGGGTTCGAACCTCAACAGTGTCGCTGTGTTGTGTCCTTGAGCTAGACACATTAATCCTAGCTTAGTACTGGTTCAACCCAGGAGGACCCGTCCCTACTTAACTGAAAGATTGTTGATGGGACATAAAGAATCAAATCAAACAAAAACTGTGTGCATAGTTTTTAGCTCACCACGCCGAAGGCTCATGGGTGAGCTTATAGTATACCAGTCACTCCGGTGTCAATCCGTCCGCCATCCGTCCGTCTGTCAACATTTTCAAACATCTTCTCCTCTAAAACCACTGGGCCAATTAAACTCAAATTTCATATGGAGACTCCTTAGGATGCGGGAACCAAAGTTTGTTCAAATGGTCTTAATCACATGACCAAGATGGCCACCACACCCATATATGGTAAAAACCCTTTAAAAATCTTCTTCTCCAGAACCAGAAGGCGGATGACCTTGGGACTTGGTATGTAGCATTTGGGGTGCTGGGTCTACTAAGTTTGTTCAAATGATGATCCTAGGTTGACCTTGATCTACTTAACGTCAAGGTCAAATTTGCTTCCGAATGCATTTAAATGGGAATTTTTTTTGAAAAGTTGATTTTTTGAATACTGTTAAGGACAAAGTCATTATTCTTACTTGATATGTTAAAACTAAAGAGACAATGGCTATAAATAAGTTTCAAAGGTCAAGGTCAACCTTTGCCCTTTCAGCCAAGGTCGCTCATATTGTGGTCCCATTAATATATTAAAACATAGTTTTTTCATAAACCGTTGGCTCAGTTGAACTCAAATTTCATGTGAAGACTCCTTATGATAAGTTGGTCACATGACAAATATGGCCGCCACACCCATATATGGTAAAAACCTTTTAAAAATCTTCTTCTCTAGAACCAGAAGGCCAGTGACCTTGAGACTTGGTATGTAGTATCGGGATTGTGGGGCTTACCAAGTTTGTTCAAATGATGATCCCAAGATGACCTTGACCTACTTAGCATCAAGGTCAAATTTGCTTCCTAATGCATTTGAATGGGAAATTTTTTGAAAAGTTGATTTTATGAATACTGCTGAAACGAAAGTCATTATTCTCTCTTATATGTTCAATCAAGTGTCTATAAATAGGTTTCAAAGGTCAAGGTTGACCTTTGACCTTTCAGCCAAGGTCGCTCATATTGGAGTCCCATCAACATATTAGAACATAGTTTTCTCAGAAATCACTTGGCCAATTGAAATCAAATTTCATATGACAACTCCTTATGATTGGTTAGCCAAAATTTACACAAATTGTAATGGTCACATGACTAACATGGCCACCACGTCCATGTATGGTAAATACTCTTTAAATATCTTCTTCTCTGGAACCAAAGGGCCATTGGCTTTGGGACTTGGTATGTAGCATTGGGGATGTGGGCCCTAGCAGGTTTGCACAAATGATGAATCTAGGTTGACCTTGACCTACTTTATTTCACGGTCAAAGATTCCTAATGCATTTATATGGGGAAAATCTTAAAATGTTCATTTTTCTATAACTGTTTAAGCCAAATTCATAATAGTAAAACATAATGAGACAATGATTTTATATTAAGTACCAATTGTCAAGCTGACCTGTGACCTTTTATCCAAGGCCCCTCACTTGAACCGCCACACACCTATCATAACATCTTTTTCTCAGAAATCACTGGGCTGTTTGATGGGTTATTCATTAGATTGTTTAGGTCACTTGACCAAAATGGCTGAAACCCCCATATATGGTAAAACAAAATTTGTTCCATTATAAGCTGTAGTTGACCTATTTTAACATTATTGAGGAGATCAGATGAGCACCTCAGGACCTTCAGGTCCTCTAGTTTTCAAAATGTTTACCAATTTTTTTTTAAAAAAGTGTAAACCCAGATCAGCTGGCTTCTGAAAAAGCAGGCTGAACAGGATCCATATCTTTTACATCCACATAATGAATTAAAGTTGATAATGAAACTGCACCTCTGGACTGGCCGGAAGAACAAAGTTGGTACAGAAATCACAACTCAAATATTGTGTGTAAGTGTATTTAGTGGTGAAACAATTCACTTAAAGTTTGAATTATTGTGAAACATACATTACAATTCAATACACAATATGTTTTCTTTATTTTTGATACAGTTTGTTTTCCTTTTTTGTTTTGCTTCTATGTCAGTGAAGGGCTGAAATTGACCAGTAGTTTGAATTGCCATTTATATAAATTTACGGGGGAAAACAAGAAAGGTAGCAAGTTTTTGATGCAGAAGTAATTCAATTTGAAATGCACTATGTATTTCTGAAATCTATTTTCATCAGATCATTGAATTTCAAAACAACAGTTGCACAGGCTGAGCAGGGCCTTCATGATTGGCTGATGTTATCATATCTTTGCATGCTGAGAAACTTTGCATGCTTTTTAGCTCACCTGAGCCGAAGGCTCCGAGGTGAGCTATTAGTATACCAGTGACTCCGGCGTCCGGCGTCCGTCCGTCCGTCCGTCGTCCGTCCGTCCGTCAACATTTTCAAACATCTTCTCCTCTGAAACCACTGGGCCAATTGAACTCAAATTTCATATGGAGACTCCTTAGGATGGGGGAACAAAAGTTTGTTCAAATGTTCCTGATCACATGACCAAGATGGCCGCCATGCCCATATATGGTAAAAACCCTTTAAAAATCTTCTTCTCCAGAACCAGAAGGCCGATTACCTTGGGACTTGGTATTTAGCATCAGGGATGCGGGGCCTACCAAGTTTGTTCAAATGATGATACTAGGTTGACCTTGACCTACTTAACGTCAAGGTCAAATTTGCTTCCTAAAAGATTTAAATGGGAATTTTTTCGAAAAGTTGATTTTTTGAATACTGTTAAAGCCAAAGTGATTATTCTTACTTGATATGTTGAAACTAATGAGACAATGGCTATAAATAAGTTTCAAAGGTCAAGGTTGACCTTTGCCCTTTCAGCCAAGGTCGCTCATATTGTGGTCCCATCAATATATAAAAACATAGTTTTATCACAAACCGTTGGCCCAATTGAGCTCAAATTTCATGTGAAGACTCCTTATGATAAGTCAGCCAAACTTTACACAAAATATGTTGGTCACATGACAAAGATGGCCACCACGCCCATATATGGTAAAAACCTTTAAAAAATCTTCTTTTCCAGAACCAGAAGGCCAGTGACCTTGAGACTTGGTATGTAGTATTGGGGATGTGGGGTCTACCAAGTTTGTTCAAATGATGATCCTAGGGTGACCTTGACCTACTTAACGTCAAGGTCAAGTTCTCTTCCTAATGCATTTGAATGGAATTTTTTTTGAAAAGTTGATTTTTTGAATACTGTGGAAGCCAAAGTCAATATTCTCACTTGATATGTTCAATCTAGTGTCTATAAATAAGTTTCAAAGGTCAAGGTTGATCTTTGACCTTTCAGCCAAGGTCGCTTATATTGGAGTCCCATCAACATATTAAAACATAGTTTTCTCAGACAATTCTCTGCCAATTGAAATCAAATTTCATATGACAACTCCTTATGATTGGTTAGCCAAAACTTATACAAATTGTTATGGTCACATGACTAACATGGCCACCATGCCCATATATGGTAAAAACTCTTTAAATCTCTTCTTCTCTGGAACCAAAAGGCCATTGGCTTTGGGACTTGGTATGTAGGATCGGGGATGTGGGCCCTACCAGGTTAGCACAAATGATGAATCTAGAATGACCTTGATCTACTTTATGGCAAGGTCAAATTTGATTCCTAATGCAGTTATATGGATAAAATCTTAAAATGTTCATTTTCTATAACTGAGCAGAATTCATAGTAGTTAAACCTATTGAGACAATGGTTTATTAAGCTGACCTGTGACCTTTTATCCAAGGCCACTCATTTGGACTGCCACATACCTATCTAAACATCTTTTTTCTCAGAAATCACTGGGCTGTTTGATAGATTATTCATTAGATTGTTGATGTCACTTGACTAAAATGTATATGGTAAAAACAAAATTTGTTCCATTATTTAAAGCTGTAGTTGACCTTGACCTATTTTAACATTATTAAGGAGATCAGGTGAGCGCCTCAGGACCTTCAGGTCCTCTAGTTTATCGTCTGATGATATTTTCAAAATTAAAGTTTTCAAAAAATTATTTCAAGAATATCATCAGAGTGTCAAACAGTTTTGGATCCCGATCAGGCCAGACATTTTGTCGGGCCTGATCTTGGTCCATACTGTTTGCAAAGGTTATCAGCAGATCACACTGACAAGTAAAGACTAAAGAGTTAAATCATGTTTACTTGTATTAGTGATTTGAATATCTTTTCAGAGTATGTGGAGACAATTTTTAAAAGGGAAACATCTAGTCATAGTGGGGGTGCCGGCATCCCCTTATTCGTAAGTATTATGCACATGAACAGTAATATTTAGGGCTATTCCAGGAAAAGGGTCACAGGGGGTGGAATGCAACATTTTTATGGGTACCACCTAGAAATTTAAATTAATTGAAGGGCACCACCAAAGAACAAAAAACAACATTAAACCCTCACCCCAAGGAATTAATTTTTAAGTTGTCTTCCACCCACCCCCCCCCCCCCCCCCCACTATCCTCCCCCCTTCCCCGGGCACGCTTTTTGTGGAATAGCACTTATCATATTCAATCAAATAAGTGCAATGAGTTGGCAATAAATTTTCTTATTAACGCAAATCAATTGAAGTCTATGAAATTCATGACTGTGGAATTACTTATGAAACCTGAAAAATCTAGGAGAATATTGCTTTTGGCTTATCCATCCTTCTGTCCATCAGGCATACCTTGTTAGCAGAGTATCTCTTAAACTAATAGATCACAGCTTAAAAATTTGGTAAGCTGATGAGAGGTGTGATGAATCGATAACCTGAATAACTTTGGAAGGGATTCCAAAAAATTACCAGTTTGTTAACTGTGTATTAAGAATGCCATTTTTATGGACAAGCATATGTTTGGGGGGCTTAATGTTTCACAAAAGCAAATTCAAATAACAGTTACATTCCATATCTGTTTCTGAAGATTGGTTTTATCTTAACAAACAGTGCAGAGCCTGATGAGATGCCACATTCTGTGACAGCTCATCTTGGTCTACACTGTTTGTTCAACTGCTTGTTTATAAGTTTTCAACTGAAAAAAAAAAGATTAAAGACTCTGATAATGTTGAAAAGATTATGGAATGGAATATCCATCTGGACTGGTATCAGCTTTCAAGTAAAAAAAAAGTATAGAATGTGTTGAAAAATCTAGTCATTTTTATGCCCCCAGTTTATGCCCCCAGTAAAGTACACTGTGGATTGGGAGTATTTTGTTTTTGGCCTGTGTGTTTGCATGTATGTGTGTGTGCAGAAACCTTTAATGTTGGCCATAACTTTTTAACCTAGAGTTTTGCTATATCACATGTGTGTACCTTGTTAAAAAAGGTTACAAAAATCAAAATATATTACCTTGACACATGACCTACCTTTGAAAATAAATGATAATTCAAGTAGGCTATATACTGTATTTTAATATGTTCTGGGTGTATGAGTGTAGTGATTCCCACAGCCTGAAAAAAGGGCAGGGTGCTGGCCAGAAAAAGGGCACTTTTGATGCATGAAATTCACCCAAAAGGGCACTTTTGTTAGAACAGACTTTTCAAATTGAGTTAGATAAAGGATTTTATGTCTGTTAAAAGGTTAGAATAGCTTCTAGTAGAGCAAAGGATTCATTGGGATAACAAAAAAGTTATTTTATACAGCAAAAATTACAATATGACTATATTTTTATATTAAAATGAAAATAAGGGCAGGAGGGGGCTTTAGGGCAGGAGGGGGGAGCTTTAGGGCAGCAGGGTGCTCCCCCCTGCTATTCCTCTTTATGGGAAACACTATGAGTGTTTCACCAACATGTCTTGTATAATGTTTCTATGTTTAATATTTTCAGAGATATGAAGCCACAGGATATAACTCCCATCCTTATCAAAGATAAAGAAGACAAAAAAGATGGCAAAAGATAGCATAGAGAGTGGCTAAAGACAGTGTATTTCATGAAATACTAGGCTTTTTCATCCTTCACTATAATATAGGGCATGATATTTCATTCATTGTTCAGGCCTCAAGGTTTTAAAACTTGTTTTCATACTCAACTCAAGTGAGCATGAAATTTATCCTACTCATAAATGTTAGTAAAATGCCAACAACTTTGGCATTTTACTAACATTTATTTTCAGGATAAATGCAACATGCAAGTGTTAAAAGAAAGATACATTTTTTTTCTCAGTACTTTTGTATTTTAGTTTTTAGAAGCAGTTGAAATTTCATGGTCAGTTGAGTTTAGTGTGAAAAAAAGTTATGCTGTTTTTCCTTTTTCTCCATTAAAACATACTATGTAGGTATTCAATGGAAAGGTCTCTTAGAGATGCTTCCAATAAGCATCACAACAAGTATTTTTGTGGAAAATAAAGAAATTATCACCAGTTTTTAGTTAAAAAAGCATTATATCTAGGGTATGATTGGGTTAGAAGGGCTCTTCTGGTATATGTGCAAGGGCAGATCCAGGATATCTTGATAGGGGGCTCAAATTTGCAAAGGGGGGGGGGGGGGGGGGGGGATTTGTTAACTTTACCTGATTTTTCATTAATTTTCCTGATTTTTCTGAAAATTCTCCACATAAATGAAATAATTTTGTCTCAAAGCGGGGTTCGAATGAACCCCCTCTGCATCCGCCACTGATTTGAAAAGTCAATACTTACTGTTTTTGTCCTGATAAGTACACTGAGCGCATATATGTTTTTTTTTTAAAGTGAAAAGAATGAAGACACATCATTAGCTGGATCAACACTTTTTTTCCATCCACAGGATGAATCAATTTTAAATAAAGAAATTTCACCACTAGATTGGCTGGAAAACAAATTGATATAGCATGGCAACTTAAAAAGAAGTCGGTGTGTGCTTTGAAGAGCCTGTGCATTTATTAGGTTTACAGTTACAGTAAACCCGTCTTAAGCAGCCACTCAAAAATAGACAAAACAAACATCTTAATGACAAATGGTAGCTTAATGAAGGTCAAAAGTATTGCTAAATGCTCCTCTTGTCCTGCATTAAGCGATAACCGGCCTTGAAAACCAATTTTGGTCTTCTTTTTGAGTGGCCGCGACAGATTTTCCTGTATTTATTTGAAACTGAGATAATGTGAAGAATAAGGGTTCTTCGTCAGTTGTTCAAAAGTTACTTTTAATCATACTTCTAAACAAATTTACAGGAATTTTCACTGGGTCACCATCAATAAATTATTTTATTATATACCTATAAATGATAAAACTTTTGAATGTCTGTTTTCTGGCTATATGATACAGAAAGCTAAATTAACAAACTGAGGTTTTCTGATTCCGTATCACCATCCTTTAAAACATGGCTAACGTCGGTTGCCTGCTTTTGCAGCTATGTTATGTAAGGTAATTTCGAAATAAATATAAATTTCTAATAAGCGAATAACAAAGGCACTGATCAGACTGTGCAGTTGTGCAGGCTGCCGTGCGCCTTTGTTGTTTATTAACCCCCAAAGACAGATTTTCTTGCATTGTGGCCCATTTAGTACTTGCATACTTGCATGGTCCAAAACTGTTTGTAGCTGTTTATATGTAAATGCTAGTCTAATTCTAGTCTTGAACTTTTGCAAAGTGTTCAGTTAGTCTTACATTTTTATCTTCTTTTTTTTATCGTTTATGATATCCAAAAGAGCCATTTCATACAATATTTTAACCATTTGCATCTGTTTATTATGGATTATAGATGAACTATGAGACATATTTAGTTTTAAGTGAGAATTGAATGTACAAAGTATTATCATATGACATCGTGTCCAGGAGTTATTACACTACGTATTAAAATTAATAAACCACTAGTGAATTACATATTTTTGTAAAGTTATGAAATGACAGTCATAACAGTGTCACATATATATGGATCAAGCTTGACATTTTCACATTTCAAACAGGACTAGAGAAATCTTCAAATCATGTTAGGTCCTAAGAAAATGAGCCTGCACTTTATGTTTTTTATCACCAACAGCCAAGTTATTGTCAATTTGAAATGACATATTACAGACTTCTAGATAAGAGCACGTAATTGAACATTATTTTTCTTGTTTCTCACCCAAAACAGGGGAGCGCAGTGGCTCAGTGGTAGAATGCTTGACTCGAGACCGAGAGGATGCGGGTTCGAGCCTCACCGGCATCACTGCGTTGTGGTCCTTGAGCAAGACACATTTATCCTAGCTTAGTACTGGTTCAACCCAGGAAGACCCATCCCTGTTTAACTGAAAGATTGTTGATGAGAGGTAAAGAATCAAATCAAACAAAAATCAACCAAAACAGTTGTTGTTGGTACTCAAAAGGAAGGCTCTTTTGAGCACCCAAAACATATGTCTAAACTGATAAGTAAGAAAATAATTACAATTTTTTGCTCAAATTGTACTTATTAAACTTTTTGTGGCTTTCCCTGGGTAGTAACCAGTACCGCCGGGAGGGTTTATGATTTGTGTGTTTATTATATGACGGGAGCACCCGAAGGCTCACCGAAAGTGGTTTTATGGAGAAGCCGGGAATCGAACTTGCGACCCCTGGTTTACAAGGCATATCCCACATTGTGTAGCAATGTCTTCTGGCATAAAAAAGCTAACAAAATTAATATGTTCCTTGGAATCTCTTTCTATACACATAAACTATATCCAACCTTATAAGCATACAAATTCAAAAACAAAATCTCATGCTCCTTTAAACACACACTGAGTACTTTCTGGCTTGTTCAATGGCGCTGAAAAGTTACACACATCAAAGCGAGACTACTGGATCAAGCAGTTGTTATCTTCATTTGCGTCCCTTTTCAAATTGAGAACTTCTCTTAAAGGAAAGAATTTGCTCGCAGAGGGAGCAAATTCTTTTCTTTAAGAGCAGTTCCTTTTTAAATGGAAAATCACTTTTACCACATTAGTTGACCTATCTTGAATGTTACTATTTTTGCCACGCATGTGCGTAATTGCGTAATGGGAGCTATGCCAATGTTGTTCATACTATATGAGCTTCTGATTTCCAGCCAGTAATGAAGTGAAATGTTATCATTGATATAGAGTCATCACATCGATAAAAACTGTGGATCCTGATCAGCTGGCTTCATCAGAATCCAGCTGATCTGGACCTACATTGCTTTTCAAAAAAGGGTGTAAAGATTTGTTAAAAGTTACATGCACCGTGTGTTAATTAGGTCCATTATGGTATTAGTAAAAATGTATCACACTCTCACCTATTGAAGTTTTGTATGAGAAATGTGTGTGCGGTAAATTTATTTTATTTATGTGTCTTATTCAAAAGAAACGAAACAACGAAATATGGCTTGGCATTAAAATGTATTAGCTTAAAGAGAAAAGTGTTTGAAATTTTAGAATATTTACCATAGCTGTTAGTATGTGTATAAGGAAACAAGTTGCTTTATGTTAACTGTATTGTTATACATGTACTTCATTTAAGGATTGAAATTCACATCATAAGCTTGCACTGAATGATGAAAAACATTAGCTATTTTAATGTCTGTGAAGCCCGAAGTGCTTCTGGGAAACATTAAAATAGCTCATGTTTTTCATCATCCAGTGGTAGCTTATGAATTTCAATCCTTATATTTTTATTCTATATTATCACTCAAATTTACTTAATTTTCTTCCACCCAACCCCATCATTTATAGTTATAAAATGAAATATTTCATTTTTAACAGAGGTGTTGGAACAGCCAGGGAGCGAAACTGGTGAACATAACGTCGTTGATGTTACTCTACCTAGAGGCGCAGTCTAGATCAATGTTTTGCATTGAGATATGCAAGCATCCAGAAATGTTGGTTTCATCTAAGGCAACTACACTGAAAATGTAAATATATACTCCTGACAATTTTACTGCCGGCTGAAAAGGTGGTGGAAAATGAAATCAAAAGAGGAGCTATGCTTACTTGGTGAAATCCATAGTCATACATGGTTTAATATGAGCGAGTTTGAGATAAAACTATAGTTACTATAATAGAACAATAGTGTAACTAAACAACCCCGGACACAGACCACTTCACATCCTCATGATGTCACTGGTTTGACTAGACTTACCAGACTAAACTCTGTGGTTGGACCATAGTTTATTGGTACCTGAACACCAATATATAATCAGAATTGCTGGAAACCTGTATTTTTGTATCGATGGCTATGCTTGTTAAGTTGTTTTAATGGGGTGAAAGACTAGTCGTCGGAAGAGCAACTATAGTTACTCACGTTTTATCTCAAACTCACTGTATGTTAATTTCTTGACCCACCAGTCACGATTTTTGTCATCTGCTTTCTCATCTGCTAATGTACTCTTGTAGCCTATATTGCAAACACTTTGGACCCATATGAGACTGCTAAGGGAGCAGTCTGATCAGGGTACATTGTGTTTACTTTCATGATAAAATCTAAGTGCACTTGAGTATATGCAACAGACATAAAAAACAGACAAAACTGTCGGGATATGGGTTAACACACCTATGATTCTCTTTTTCAAACAAAATTTGTATGTGATATTTTTCTCATTTCATCACAAAACATAGGCTGTAAGTACTCATTAGAATCCTTTTGGTGAGAGGCCTCTAGTGAGTACACACAAGCTATGTTTTCAGCAGAAATATGGAAAGAGTATAAACCTAAAATACACTCCAGCTTTTCTGTATAAAGATAGGATTGAAGGGAGTGTGGTCAAAATCAGATAGACTTATTAACTATACAGTAAAACCTGTGTAAAACGGCCACTCTCTAAAAGACCAAAAATTGGTTTTCAAGACCAATTATTGCTTAATGCAGGTTAAAAGTATTGCAGAATGTTCCAAGGGGAGCATTCTGCAATACTTTCGACCTTCATTAAGCTACCATTAGTCATTAAGATCTTTGTGTTTTGAATATTTTTGAGTGGCCTTTTACACAGGTTTTACTGTATACCCAAATAATTAGGGTAAATATCTTTCTATTTTTTTCTTATCTTTTAATCAGTATATTTTCACATTTTATCATATCATAAATATTATACATTGTGTATTACAATATATAGCAAAACTTGCAGCAATAAAATATTGATTTTCTAATTATTGTCTGGCTTCATGAGATACCCTTACAAATTTCCATAATTATCATAGCCGGGACTGAGTTTCTTCGAGCTTTGGCCCAGATTAAGTCTGAGCTATTACAGAAACAAACATTGATAGTCCAGCTATGCCCAGACCATGTAGCTGAGTGTCATGGGTGATTTCAGGATGATTAACCGATAAAGCGCCACCTATAATTTGCAGCAAAAGACAATTTCAAATTTTGCAACCTTTTCAAAAATAACAAATAAGGCATGATATTTCATGAGAATCGTCTGCTGGCAGACGACTCTCATGTAATATCATACCTTATTTTTGTCGAAAATTGGGAAAGGTGTCACAAAATTTGTCTTCTGCAGCAGTTGTGATTGGTGCTTTAAGGGTTAACCCTTATCCCGCCAATATGTTTTGTCCTGAATAGCAGAGCGCAGTGACCTAGTTGGTAGAGAATTAGACTGGGGAACGAAAGATTGCTAGTTCAAGACTTGCCGCCAGCCGCATCTCTGTGTTGTGTCTTTGAGCAAGACACTTAATCCACTGCTTAGCACTGGTTCAACCCAGGAAGACAGGAAATTGTCCCAACATGACTGAAATATTGTTGACTGGGATGTAAAGCATCACAACAAACAAAGTTTCTCTGAAATTGTCTGCTTTATATGTCTGCTGCAAGAGCACTTCAGATTTGGTTTTCATGGAAGCAAACAATATGAACCCTGATCAGCTTGGGAGCAGTCTGATCTGGGTCCATATTGTTTGCAATACATGCTATCTACGGGCAGATGAGAGAGCAGAGGACAAAAGTTGTGGCTGGTGGGGAAAGGGTTAAGTACCTGGATGATGTCAAGTGACCCCGCTTTTAAATATCCCATGAAAATGAAATAATTTGGTCTCAGTGAGACCAAATTATTTTATTTTCAGGGGATATTTAAGAAAAATGAGATAAAATCAGCAAAGTGAACCCTCCCTCTCCCGGGCCTTCTTCCGGGCCCTCTCCCTTTCCAGAAATCCTGGATCCGCCCCTGAACTAGGCAGTGGTTGCTTGAAACAGTGTTCTGCTGATAACCACAGCATATAAGCCAAGATAACCTTTCATCTTTTATATGAAGTTTTGTCGAATAGGGGAGCTTGTTTCCTTACATGTATGCCTCAATTCACAAAAGTCAGGATTTCTCAAATCCTCTTCTCAGTCGTAAATTTAATTTGAAATGTTGTGTGTTGTATATGTATAGAGAGATACATATCAAACTGCTGTTAAAGAGACTAAGTCTGTAACTATGAACATTTTTCCAAAAATTTTCTTTTCTTCTTAAATCATTTGTAAAAGTAGTATTCAGTTATGTTTTCACAGTAAAAATGTTGAGTACAGCTGAAAACTGCATGGAAAAGTGAACTATCTTATAAAGACAGGTGTTTTTTCTCTTGTTGGTAATTATTTACGTCCCTCCAATAATTCTAGACCGTTGATTTTTAACATAAATGCAGTTGTTTTGATAGTGATAACTTTTTAAGATTTACAAAAATTGTAAAATGTTTACCCAAATTTGAGTATTTTTACTGTGTTCTTGAAAAATGAAAACATTATTTCTAAAATTAGAATATCAAAAGAAACAGACAATGCAGCTTTAAGGATCAATCTGACCATAACCTATACATTTTACAATTACAACAGTAAAATATTCTATTAATTATCCCCCTAACTTTCAAAGCAGAGAAGAGAGGCCAGTGCATAGGTATAATAATGTTAAGAACAGCAGATTAATAATTATAATCGGGGTATCTATGGCTTGTTAAATATTGCTATGTCGATATCACAGGAAAGAACCAGAGCAAAGCCAGATACTTGGTAATATTAAACATAGTTTGCACACAATTGCATACTGGGTAATGTCCCATGCTTGTTTTATCATCTGTTGATTTATAAAGCAACACCATGTGGTTACTGTGGTAGCTTTGAAAATGTTGACAGCTGTAAAAAAACAAGTATGACCAGAAAATTACAGAATCACACACTGCACACCAACCCACAGCACTGCGAGGAAGAGACACAGAACACCAACGGCCATATGACAAGAAGACATCTAAATCAAAAGAACCAGCTTGATCTCCCTTTACCAGCTAGATTATTGCAAAATTAGCAAAAGGACCTTAAATAAAACAACAAAACAAGGATCATACACAAAAAAACACAAACAATGAAAGCAATAAGAAACAATGAATCAACAACAACAGAACCATCCCCTTAGAATAGATATCAACCAAAGCCACCAGGGGGCTTAAATAATTTTACTGGCCAAGTCTTCACCCTAGATTCTACTGTTGTCAAAACACAAATGAGCCGCGACATGTGATTTCCAACAATGAGGTATTTTGACAAGAGTAGACTCAGATGAGCCTGTGCAGCCCCATTTTAAGCTTAGAAACTCCAAATGATGTTCTGTCAGTAGCTTAACAGTCATAGAATATTCAAACGACTAGCAAAGGCTCTGATCAGACTGCGCGTATGCGCAGGCTGGTCTGAACCTTTGCTGGTCGCACATACCACATTGTTGGAAATCTTATGTCGCGGCTCAAATTTGTTTAGCTCGCCTGGAGGTTTGCTAATTAATTCAATGCGCCATTACAGGCAAACAACCAAATCAATTAACATACTGTGATGAAACAAAGAAAAGGGCCCACAGAGTCAGAGCTAAAGAAAACCCATAGTTAAGCCACAGTGGGCCCAGCCAAAGACAAACATCAGGCACTGACCCACCAATGGAAAGTATAACATGTTGCAGCTAAAACATTATGTAATGGCTGCTAAACATGTAAGAGCTTAAACAACACACTAAAGCAGCTGAAAACCTTTTTTAACAGAAAGTGAAAGATTTCGAAATTTTAGAACATTTACCGTAAATATGCAATGCTTGTAATTGCCACAAACCATGTATGGCTGAAAATAATCTGGAAAAACGGATCCTTCAGAAATAGAGAACCTACAATATTAGACAATCGCAAACTCGTTTTTTTGAGTCTGTTCATGAGAATTGATGGAAAGTGCAACGATTCTAACGCCTCCTAGGATTGGCTTAAGGACATATGCTACTAAATACTTCCCATGTTGAAATATTTTCAATACTTTGCATACAGTTTGTTTTATGTATGGGCTATCCATTTATGAAATGAAAAGGATATGTCACCGTGCTTATTTTTTCACTATGTCATATGGAAGTTTTCAGCATTTGACCAATTTTCTAAAAATATAAAAGAATAACACTAGTCCTAAATATCGAGCTAAATCTGTTGTAATCTTCAGCCAGCTTCTTTCTTTTAGCTTAAATTAGTGCCCATGTCATCTAACCTTTTAGAAAATGTGCAAGTTTAGTTTTTATCCCATGTTTTGACAAGATACTGCATGATATATTTTGGCAATTCGTCGAAAATTGGAATTTGTTTTTAGAATAAATCATAATATTAAAAAATCTGATGTTGAAATTCTTAAAACAATATTTTTATTTCATGGACTATTATACTACCTTTCAGAAACATGAATAACAATCTGGGGTCACCGTACTAATTCTCTTTCGGGAGGGCCAAATTTAACCCCACCCCCATAGGTTTCATGCGATATTCTATATAAAAAGTTCAGGAATGCCCATTTCGGTTGTTTGGATGATGTCATTTTACTTGTATATGAAGCAATTTAGCATTAAAATGTTGAAAAAGGAAAGAAAAAAGCACACTGAAAGTAGGTTCGCACCTGGGAATCGATCCAGGTCCTCTGGCTTTGTAGTCAGTCACGCTAACCACTAGGCCACGGGGTCAGGTCGTGTGCGGCTTTAAATAACCGTCCAAATAGTAGAGACTCGGCCACAAACGTATTTGTAACCAGGATAATTGTTTACGGCGTTTGATTTCGCCCGTGCTGCATTTATCTGTCTTTGGTACTGAGAATATAAGTTCTAATAAAAGGTCAATACATATTTCTGACACACTTTAATTAATTTATTTTGTCAATAAAATGTCGTAACACGGACATGGCATAAGAATATCTGAAAGCTATGTTGATCCGAATCCTCGAAAGGTCGAAAGACAGGGCCCCGACAGCTTTACCTGTTTCCAGAGGCGGAAAAGGTGCGCATGGGAAATAGCCGCATATGTCTTTAAGAGGTATTCTGCTTTCCGTCAGAACCCAATATTCCTGAAGGACCAGAATATGAAAAAAATGATCAACACTACATGCATGGGGCCAGTTTTACAAACTCCACACAGTAACAAGGACAACTGTTGCAAGCTCTAAATAATCCGGCAAAACGGATCCTTCAAAATAGAGAGAACCTACAATATTAGAAAACAGCAGACACGGTTTTATTGAGTCTGTTCATGAGAATTAATGGAAAGTGCAACAATTCTTATACCCCCTAGCATCGGCTTAAGCAGTATTCTGCTTTCCATCAGAACCCAATATTTCTGAGGTATGAAGTGGCTATAAATGTAATGTGATGGCTGTCAAATATGTGATGGCTGTAAATGTGATGCACAATGCGGTGGCTGTAAAATCTGAGGTGGACTGTAAATGGTATGAGCTGTGAGGTAGCTGTAAAATATGAAGTGTCTGTAAATACTGTGAGCTATGTAGTGGCTGTAAACAGGGTCTTTCTACAAGGTCCCTGCTCTAAAGTATTAAATGGATTCTGAGTCACAAAGTGATTGTAAAGTATGAAATGGATATCAATGCCCTTAGATTTTGACTATGGCTGTTAGTGCCATTAGTTTTGTGAAAGGTGAAAAGTAAATGTTACAAACCATTGGATGGCTGTGAAATATGAGATGCTGTAAATGCCATATGGTGGATGTGAAATAGATGATGCCTATAAATTACATGGGGTATGTGGTAGATGTGAAATAGATGATGCCTGTAAATGACATGGGGTATGGGGGGAAGTGAAATAGATGATGTCTGTAAAGTACATGGGGTATGGGTTGGATGTGAAATAGATGATGCCTGTAAATTACGTGGGGTATGTGGTAGATGTGAAATAGATGATGCCTGTAAATTACATGGGGTATGTGGTAGATGTGAAATAGATGATGCCTATAAATTACATGGGGTATGTGGTAGATGTGAAATAGATGATGCCTGTAAATGACATGGGGTATGGGGGGGAAGTGAAATAGATGATGTCTGTAAAGTACATGGGGTATGGGTTGGATGTGAAATAGATGATGCCTGTAAATTACGTGGGGTATGTGGTAGATGTGAAATAGATGATGCCTGTAAATGTCATGGGGTATGTGGTAGATGTGAAATAGATGATGCCTGTAAATGACATGGGGTATGTGGTAGATGTGAAATAGATGATGCCTGTAAATTACGTGGGGTATGTGGTAGATGTGAAATAGATGATGCCTGTAAATTACATGGGGTATGTGGTAGATGTGAAATAGATGATGCCTGTAAATTACATGGGGTATGTGGTAGATATGAAATAGATGATGCCTGTAAATTACATGGGGTATGTGGTAGATGTGAAATAGATGATGCCTGTAAATGACATGGGGTATGTGGTAGATGTGAAATAGATGATGCCTGTAAATGACATGGGGTATGTGGTAGATGTGAAATAGATGATGCCTGTAAATTACATGGGGTATGTGGTAGATGTGAAATAGATGATGCCTGTAAATTACGTGGGGTATGTGGTAGATGTGAAATAGATGATGCCTGTAAATGACATGGGGTATGTGGTAGATGTGAAATAGATGATGTCTGTAAATTACATGGGGTATGTGGTAGATGTGAAATAGATGATGTCTGTAAATGACATGGGGTATGGGGGGATGTGAAATAGATGATGTCTATAAATGACATGGGGTATGGGGGATGTGAAATAGATGATGTCTGTAAAGTACATGGGGTATGGGTTGGATTTAAAATACAATATATGAGAACACAACACATCAAAATGATAGTCAAAAGAGGGCTTGAATAATGAAGAAATATCTGTAAAATATAAGGTGGCTTTAGTGTCATGCACTATGTGGTGGATGATGTAAATGAGATGGGTCTAAATGGTATTCTAAGGCCACATTTTAATTTAAACTTGTATAACCCTTAGCATCCTGTTAAAGCGATTTTTTGCAAACAGTTCAGACCCAGATAAGATGCTACCAAATGGTCTATGATCATGAATATTATGATAATATCAGTAAGAGCACAATATGGGTTCTTGGTAAAAGTAGATAGTCTCCAGCAGTAGTGTTCAAAACTTTTCAAAAAGTATGCATGAATTATAACTTGATACATTCATTACTGGTAATAAGCCACTTAGCTGTTTGAATCATATGGCATATACTCTTTTGACAGGAGGAGCGCAGTGGCTTAATTGGTAGAGTGCTTGACATGGGATCGAGGGGTCACTGGTTGGAACCGGGTGTTCGAGCCTCACCGAGACACTGCATTGTGTACTTGAGCAAGACACTTTATCCTCTGCTTAGTACTTGTTCAACTCAGGAAAACAGGTCCCGACATGATTAAAAATTGTTAAATGTGTCGTAAAACATAATCACTCTTAAATTGACAAGGTCAAGCGTCCATCCCCAGACAAGAAGAAAAAATGACGTCCCTTCTCCACTACTGGGGAGTTTAGATGGCATAGGTTCGGTCAGGTTACAATGTTTACCAATAACAAACATGTAGATGAGATTGTAGATGGCGCTCGAAGATGCCGCACGCGAATTTCAAAGGGGGAATTTGGATAATTAAAATATGGATGAAAAAGAGCTTAATGCTTCCAATTTTATGCCGGAGGACCTTTTAGAAATCATCTGCATTCTTGAGAAAGGGGATTTGAAGCGTCACTCGTATAAAATCATACGAAAAAGGAATTATTTTTCTCTCATCACCAAATTTCCCGCCAAGAATGGATCGACGCCATTGAAGAACAGCGCTTCCGCTCAACGAACAGCAACTCATCAGGATAAGCAAGTACTTTCTGCCGACGATAAGCTGCGTAAAAACAAAAGGCGAAAGCGTGGAAGGAACAAATCTTCACCACGTGCTTCTAGATTGCCTGCAAGTCCACATACGGATAAGAAAGATTCTTCCAATGTTGGGCCAGCTCAAAACCTAAAGCAAAAGAAGAAGAAATCCCCAGCTCAGGTGGCAAGGGATCGTGCTAGGCGAAAGGATTACTGGAAACGGATGAAAATTGCCAGACAGCTACGTGCTGAGAATCTCGCTGGGCACAACCAACTGCAAGAAACGGAGACGGTAGCCAGTCCACAGTCCCCTGTGGTCAGTCAGCCAGAGAAAGGTTGCTTGGATCATACATCTGCTGTTTCACAGTCAATCAGACATTTAACCATTGAAAGGGAAACTGTTGGCACAGCCCGAGCTCAATTGGATTCAAATAGACTATCTGCAGAGGCTGCAGTTGAGCATTCCAGTATTCTGTTGGAAAACAATAAAGATTCGGACGTAGTGTGTGCGCGCTGTTTGAAAAGAGGAAATCAGACTGAATTACGTCGTTGTACAGGCTGTAAAAGTTTCAGTTATTGCAGCAAGGACTGCCAGATATCAGATTGGCCCTTTCACAAGCAGATGTGCAAATCTATCCAATCTCTAAACCAGCAAAATTAACTGATAAAGCTCTCTTTGTACATAGACTTTCGTGTGAAGGTGTTTCGTGATTTTCATTTAGTTTTTGTGACAATAGACACATTGTATACTGGTGTGGGTGACTTTTTAGTGTTGAACTTTTTCCATAATCCCCCTTTTACCGGTTAAACCGGGTTCGCCGATAAGTAACCGGCGGAGCTCTACTGAACAACAACAACAACAACAACATGGCGGCTTCCAATGATGATGTGTTGGAATTTGAGCCAACGGTAAAGAATTTGATTGAACAAACGACTTTGAAATGGGTATTTGTTGGTGGAAAAGGTGGAGTTGGTAAAACAACGACCAGGTATTTTCATATGTGTTTCACATTCAGTAAACAACTCTACAGACTACACGCCTATTTTTTGTGGCTGTCAAATTTCAGCGCATCTGTTTTGTTTGTTTCGACTTGATACTTATTGGATTTCGATGTGATTTTTGCTTTACATTCCAGTCAACAAATTTTGAGTGATATCCAGATGTTTGCCTGGTTCGACATGACATTTAATAGCATACTGTAATCTGTATGCTAGGCATTGCCTCTGGGGCTAGAGGTCCGGGGTTCAATTCCCGCTGATCTTCTTCTTACAATGTAGTGTATGGCCTTCTCTGAAGCATTGTCGCACTGTGGTGAACTATGAACAAAACGATTGTGAGGCTCAAACAAGGTGCAGGTTAAAGGAGGGATAAAAATTGTCTGTACATGCAAGGGGGTGATGCAGTATGAATAGATAGATAGACATATGATAGTTAACCCTGGCTGGCCAGCCCCATCTTGAAGTCATCAAGGGTAGGGGCAGCTACAATAGTCAATGGCAACTGGTTCCATAGCTTGTTTGCTGATGGGAAAAATGAATTCCGGTAGACATCTGTCCTGCAGTAGGGAATCATGTAGGGCAAAGTGTGGCCTCGAGTGCTCAATGCTGATGGATGCAGATACAGTGGTGGCCCTTGAATGTCGATGAGTCCATATGTGATACAGTACAACATTACCAATTTGAAGTTGGCCCTTCCCTGGTAGAGAGGTTTCCATCCAAGGTCTGCGACCATCTGACTTGGGCTGCTGGTGGTTCTGTAGTCCGGGCTCATCACAAATCTTGCTGCATGCCTTTGGACGGCTTCCAACTGTTGGATGTTTGATTTGGTGTAAGGGTCCCATGACGTAGACGCATATTCCAGGATAAGTCGTACCAGAGCTTGATAGCTTTGGGCCTTGTTGTCTCTTGGGCAGCTGGCAAGATTTCTCCTGGGAAAGGCTAGGCTGTTGTTTGCCTTCTTGGATGTCGTGTCTACGTGTGCATTCCAGGTCAAGTTGTCAGCGATGGTGACTCCTAGGTATTGGCCAGTCTTGTTCACTGTCAGGTCATGACCATGTATTGTATAGGTTGTCTTGATGGGATTTCGTTTCGGTGTTACCCTAATGACCTCATGCTGAGGAAGAAACAAACATGCTTTCCTTAGTGTCATTTGCAGGGATGGCAGTTGACACATGAACTAGTCACAAACATTTTTTAAGAAAAACTGTAGAAGTGTATCGCTAAAAGCTCGGACCCAGTATAAACGGACTGGTCACCTACGAAAATACAAAGATATGTTGTCGTGGCTTAATTTTAGCCCTATTTCAAAGTACAACAACCAATAAAATTGAATCTGAACAATACCCCAGATTATAAGAAGTTATTCCTGATATGTGAAGTTGAAATATTACAAGTAATCATTAAAATACAATTGAAATTTTATCATCTTTTTATCCCCCGACGAAGTCGGAGGGATATAGTATTGGCATCGTCCGTGCATGCATCCATCCGTCCGTCCATGTGTCTGTCCCTCCATCCACATTTTTTGTCTGTCCGGAACCATATCTCAGTACCTATTGGTCAGATTTGATTCATTCTTGGTACAAATAATAAGTATCATGGACTCTCGATATCCTATAAGTTTGGTCAAAATCGACCCCTTAACACTGAGTTATTGCCCTTGTTTTGGTATAGGCAATTTTAAGGCAAAACCTATATTAGCTTTTTGTGTGATGATCTTCACATTTCATCAAAGCTTTTATATTTCACAACTTCTTACTATAGACCATGATTGCCAAGTGCCTGTAGATAAGCATGGCAGTGTCAAAGTTTTACCCCACCCCCTTTGACCCCACCTAAGGGGTCAAAGGTCAAATATTTTAATTTCGCAATAACTAAGGCAATTGTTAATATTTTTGCTGAAATTTTGCATGCAGGCAGCGCAGCAATAGATATGAAACATATCAAACGGGATTTCAGTTTGAAGGCCTGGGTCCGAGTCCGTTGGGTGGACTTAGGGGGCAGGGTTGAGGCCAAAATTAAACTTTTTCAGAATATGGTCATGTTGCATATCAAATTAAAGCTAATGACGCTTGCAGCAACATGGTAGCAAATATTTTGCCCACAGACACACCCTTGACCCAGGGGTTGGGGTCAAAAGGTCACTCTATATATTTTTCTGAAAGTAGTCATGTTGCATATCAAATTAAAGCTGACGACGCTGGCAGCAACATGGTAGGAAATAATTTGCCCACTGACACACCCTCGACCCAGGGGGTGGGGTCAAAAGGTCAAACTATATCTTTTTCTGAAAGTAGTCATGTTGCATATCAAATTAAAGGTAATTGAGCACAGAGCACCATGAAAGCAAATATGCTGTCATTACACACACCAGCGACCCCTGGGGTGGGGTCAAAAGGTCATTTTGTGGTCTTTTCTAAAAGTGGTCATGTTGAATATTAAATTTAAGTGGAAGAAGTGTAGACCTACATGCAAGGTAACACTTTGAATTTACACACACCCTTGACCTCTGGGGTTGGGTTTAAAGGTCAGATATTGAAATTGTGCAGATGTAAGTATACTTTTTATTAATCTAAGCGCTAAAACATACTTGACAGGCATTTGTTATGATCTGAATGATACTATAGGTGAACTAAGGGTTAGATAAATGGGATTTATGTTTTGTGATTTACATGTTTCTCTCAAATAACCCTTCGTCAGGGGATATAAATTCGTCGAATTTGTCTTGTTTAGGTTGATTTTCGGCTAAAAGTGCCGAAAATAGCTAAAAATAGTACCTTAGTTTCTTGCTGATTTTATAAAGACAGATACCTATAAACTTTCAATAAACATAACAATACAGTCTTAAAGATAATATATTGATTGAGCCATTGCTTTTTAAAGAAAAATCACAGATGTGCAGAGAAAAAATGGATATATGATTATTTAATCTTCAACATACTCAGTTTTGAAAGTTAAGCCACGACAACATATTTCCAATACATGTATATGTCAGTGACTAGTCCGTGTATACTGGGTCCAAGCTAAAAGTAAATAGAGGCCTACTTTTTCTGTTCTATGGGTTTGTAACCAGTTCCTGTGGGATGACACTAAATCCATGTGCAATCCTTTGGATTGGGATGTTAACTGGAGGCCCCCTCTGCAGCCAAAGTCACCCCCTGTGCAGGTTAAAGAACCCTATGGTAATTTAGATGTGGTTACATGTACTTGTAGGCTTTCATCCTGCAACCCAGAGTGTACAGAGTAATCTTGCCATTATGGTGGTGCATGTTTCATTTGTGATAGAGATTGAAGAATTTAATTTAAACCCTATCACACCAGAGCAGCGTTCTCATGGCGATCCCATGGCGTCGAAGAAAAATGCAGAATGCAGAGGTGCGTGCAGTAAGATTGCAATCATCACCACAGCAACACATTGGTATCGCCATTAGACGCTGTGGGATCGCATAGAACTCTGAACGACTGCATTCGCTGTTAGGACGTGGTGACAGGCCATTTTTCACGAAAAAATTTCAAGGTTTTCTTGGGATCTTCATTGTTTTTAATTATTTCTTTTTCAAGGGGAAGAAATCACTTTCAGCTCATCTGTTTGTATTTAAGTTTGCATCATTTTCCAAATTACATTTGATGTCAGTGTTTTGGTCGAGAACTTCAGCCTTAGGGTCATTAACACTTTAAGTGTGCAAATTAATTTATTACTTCCTTATTTAGTCAGTTCAACCCTTACCATGCTAAACCCAGATATGTAGCTTCTGAGAGGCTGAGATCTACACAGTTTTCCACTTTGCTTGTAAGTATATGTACATATATAAAGAACATTGTACATGTATGTAGATTGTTCAGACCAAAAACTTTGATGCTCCATAACTTATATTCTCAAAAGTTCAGGCCTTTTGGATCCATTCCAAACTGATTTGTACTTTAATGGTAAACCAAATTGTTTTTTAATTAACCCTTATCCTGCCACTTTTCTTTTTGCCCTGAAAATGTCATCTGCTTGTTTTGCTGCATATATTCAAGTGCACTTCAGACTCTAGTTTTTAATGGAAACAAATAATATGAACCATGACCAGACTGCTCCCAAGGAGCAGTCTGATCTGGGTCCATTTTTTTGCAACATAGGCTACTTATGAACATAAGCAAACTAGCGGAGGAGACAACAAAAGTTGTGACTGATTAGCTAAGGGTTATTTTTTATTAAAATCTAGAGATGATTAAAAAAAACTTAAAGCATGCAAAATTACCCAGCTTGCAAAGAATAAAAGAACATTTATGACAACATTAAACAGTTACATTCATTTGAAGCTAAATCAAGTATTTCCTTGAACAAACAAGAAATTTACAGCAATCTTGTATATTTCAGTTGCAGCCTTGCTGTTCTTCTGGCAAAAGTTCGTGAATCTGTGTTAATCATATCCACTGATCCAGCCCATAACATCTCTGATGCCTTCAACCAGAAGTTTTCAAAGGTTCCAGGCCTTGTTAAAGGCTTCAGCAATCTTTTTGCTATGGTAAGAAGTGGAAACTTAGTGACTTCCTATTTTTAAAATGAAATTTCATTGATTGACAGGAAAGACAAGTATTCTATAATACACTGTAAAAGATCTGATGGTAACTAAACATGAAAATTCTACATTCAAATATGCCCCTAACTGTTTACGGTAAACTACCATCGATGGGGAGTGCAGTGGCTCAGTGATAGAGTTCTCGACTCGAGACCAAGGGGCTGCGGGTTGGAGCCTCACCGACGTCACTGTGGTGTGGTCCTTGAGCAAGGCACATTTATCCTAGCTTAGTACTGGTTCAACCCAGGAAGACCCGTCCCTGTTTAACTGTAAGATTGTTGATGGGAGGTAAAGAATCAAATCAAACAAATAAACAAAACTACCATCGTGACACTACTTGTTGCATGACTCATCATCAACAGATGTGTTCATAATGAGTTGGCTTTTCATACCATCTTCCCTACATGCTAACTACAGTCTACTGGAATCCTGCAAGTTAACTTGCTAAAAATTGAGGAGGAACATAAAATTATTCAAATACAGTTTAGTCCCTTTATAACGCTATGTTTGGAGTCCACAGGAATGGACCCTGTGATAAGTAAACCGTGATATAAATGGACAATTTTACAAGAGTTTTATAGGAAAATGACCATTAAATGGTCATTTTCTTATAATTCCTTTGTAAAATTCCATGGTAAAAAAATTGGGAGCCACAGCATGATCATGTTCTATCCAAAATCTGTGTTATAATGAGGTGTGTTATAAAAGGACTGCACTGTATAATATTAAGATTAAATAGTAAACTGTTTCATCTCTGCTTGGTTTAAACATATTTTATTTCTCTAATTCAAATTGACATGCAAAAACACTTTTATAAGTACATACAATAACAATTTATAGGGTTGAAATGGAAGCTTATAGAGCTTATAGCTTTCCTTTCCCAATCATCTCTGTTTTCTGTTCACAGGAAATTGATCCTAACCTTGGTATGTCTGAACTGCCTGATGAATACTTTGAGCAAGGTAATAACATAGATACAGATAAGCCAACTTTTTGTCAAAATTGTGATTATTTTTTATTCATAAGTTTAAACATATGTTTTGGGTGCTCAAAGAACCGTCTCATTGAGACGGTTCTTTTGAGTACCCACAACATATGTTATGGTTAAGAAATAACAAAATTAATTTTTGATTACGCACTAAAGTTAAAAATACATAATGTGAGTAGATCACTTCCTACAGAATAGCAAATAAAGTTGTTGATAAAAAGGTGGTAAATGATATGGGCCTCATCGCGACAAAACCTGTCTTCTGGGTTTCAGACAAATCTAGACTAAAAACCAGTCTCCTCAGCTACAGAGACTAGCTAGAAAACTGAAATTTAGCTTATAGCAAGCTTACTTATGGTACTTTCCAAAACAGGAATAACAAATGCGCTGACCAGACTGTCCGGATGCGACGGCTGGTCTGCGCCTGTGTTGTTCGCAAACCCCCGAAGACAGGTTTTCTTGCGTCGAGGCCCATATAAAAGTTGGTGTCAATATGGAGACATGTCCTTTTCATTTTCAGTAAAGCTGAAAAATAATGTTGAAAAGATTCAAACGGCTGCCCATGTTTCATGTCAAAAGTGTGATGATTCTACAATTAGAATACAATGTTCAAATTGCCTTTTCTGTGGTATTTGCTACATGTGTATGGTAAATGTTCTTAAATTTCGTACACTCGTTTGTCTGCCAAAAAGGCCTAGTCAAACAGTACTGACCCAGATCAAACTGGTTCTGATCAGGATCTTCCCTGTTTGCTATCCTGACAAGCATTTTGTGAATTCCAGCCCTGATAACCAACATTTTATCTGAGAACAGAAAGAGAATGATGTTTGAAATTTTAGAAAATTTACCTAAGGGTAGATTTTCCCTTCTGTACACTTTTTGAAATCTAGATGCACTTGAGCTGAAATGCCATGAAATAAGACCAAGGGAGATATTTATGCACAGTACATGTATTGTCATTGGATTCCATTGTCATAGAGCAAAAAAAGATCAACCTCTCCTAGCACCGGTACCTATACCTTGTCCGCAAGGCAGTTGAAGGGGGATGTATACTAGACCCTGTGACTTTTACATTATATGAGCCTTTGATTTCCGATCAATCCAATACTGTAATTGAAATACAATCCAGTACTGTAATTGAAATGTAATCCAGTACTGTAATTGAAATACAAATATGAATTCATCATGTGGATCATAGAGTTGTGCAGGCTTGTCTCAGGCATGAGAAAGTTCAGGATTGATCAGGATTTCCTGATTGAGAACTGGCATATGATTTATATAATGCCAGTTGTTTTTGCTTCAATTTATTTTTGAATGAAATTTAGACATAAATTGAGCATTTGTTTGTTTTTGTTGCTTTACGTCCCAAGTCAACAGCTATGGTCATTGCGGGACGGTCAGTTCACCTAACCACACTTTATCCTGGGCAGGCTTGAACAAGCGGTTAACCAGTAATTTGTGCACATACTTTCGCTTGTAACTGACAACAACCCTTCTTGAATAAATCAGCGGAAGGGAGGAGAATGACCGTAGAAATTATTTCATGATCAATCTCCACGAAAGTATGGAACCGGGCCGGGATTGAACAGGCGACCCCTGGATCTGCAGTCAGACACGCATCTGTACCCAGACACGCTACCGACTGCGCTACGCGGCCCGGTCATAAATTAAGCATAAACTGACTGGTTTCTATTGATATTTTGTGATTTTAAACCATTAATAAGTGATTTAAAAATTGCTTTTCTCCATTTTAGAGTCAACCGACATATTTTCCTGATTGAGAATGGCTGACTGTTCTCATCCCTGTTGTCTGAGCCTTCTCTGCTCGCAAATCATGAAATTTCACATGGGTGAAAGTTTTCAGGATTATTCCTCAGGGAGCGCAGTGGTTCAATGGTAGAGTGCTTGACTCGAGACCGAGGGGCCGCGGGTTTGAGCCTCACCGGCGTCACTGCATTGTGGTCCTTGAGCAAGACACATTATCCTAGCTTAGTACTGGTTCAACCCAGGAAGACCTGTCCCTGTTTAACTGAAAGATTGTTGATGGGACGTAAAGAATCAAATCAAACAAAAGGATTATTCCTGAATTCAGGATTTTGAAGCTGACTTTCCATAGAAAGTCAGCCTATAAATCCTGAATTTGGCAGATTCTAATGGCTTCTTTGATATGATTTAAGTTTATCTAAAGACAATTTACCATTTAATTTTTGAAATTGTTGATATTTATAGGCATTGTGCAAGTTTAAGTTTTGATTTTCAAAAGTTCAGGATTTTGGAAATTTTGAACTTTCTACCATGATTTCATGAGATGGCTAATATATCTCTGTTTTTGTTCATTACAGACATGATGAGTATGGGTAAATCCATGGCCCAGGAGCTATTAGGAGCTTTCCCAGGAATTGATGAAGCAATGAGCTTTGCTGAAGTTATGAAGTAAGTTTACTATCAAAACTCTTTAGACAGACAGATCAATTCTATAGGTGCAGTTTGATAAATGGCGGACAACAAAAATAAAATCCTTTTTAGCTTGTCTGTACTGAAACTCAATGCTGTTAGGTAACTTAAAGCGACATTTAGACTACAAGAGCGATAACTCTATATTGCATGTTATTAGCTCACCTGAGCCGAAGGCTCATTGGTGAGCTATTAGTATACCAGTGACTCCGGCGTCTGTCGTCCGTCCGTCCGTCGTCCGTCAACATTTTCAAACATCTTCTCCTCTGAAACTACTGAGCCAATTGAACTCATATTTCATATGGAGACTCGTTAGGATGGGGGAACGAAAGTTTGTTCAAATGGTCTTGGTCACATGACCAAGATGGCCGCCATGCCCATATATGGTAAAAACCCTTAAAAAATCTTCTTCTCCAGAACCAGAAGGCCGATGACCTTGGGACTTGGTATGTATCATTGGGGTTGTGGGGCCTACCAAGTTTGTTCAAGTGATGATCCTAGGTTGACCTTGACCTACTTAACGCCAAGGTCAAATTTGCTTCCTAATGCATTTCAATGGTAAATTTTGTGAAAAGTAGATTTTTTGAATACTGTGGAAGCTTTAGTCATTATTCTCACTTGATATGTTTAACCTTATGAGACAATGCCTATAATTAAGTTCAAAAGGTCAAGGTTGACCATTGACCTTTCAGCTTAGGTTGCTCATATTGGAGTCCCATCAATATATAAAAACATAGTTTTCTCACAAACCATTGGCCCAGTTGAACTCAAATTTCATGTGAAGACTCCTTATGATAGGTTAGTAAAAATTTATGCAAAATATTTTGGTCACATGACCAAGATGGCGGCCACGCCCATATATGGTAAAAAACATTTAAAAATCTTCTTCTCCGGAACCAGAAGGCCGATGACCTTTGGACTTTGTATGTAGCATTGGGGATGTGGGAACTACCAAGTTTGTTCAAATGATGAACCTAAGTTGACCTTGACCTACTTAACATCAAGGTCAAATTTGCTTCCTAATGCATTTAAATGGGATTTTTTTTTGAAAATTTCATTTTTTTGAAACTGTTGAGGCCAAAGTCATTATTCTCAGTTGATATGTTAAACCTAATGACACAATGGCTATAAATAAGTTTCATAGGTCAAGGTTGACCTTTAACTTTTCAGCCAAGGTCGCTCATATTGGAGTCCCATCAACACATCAAAACAGAGTTTCCTCAGAAACCACTAGGCCAATTGAAGTCAAATTTCATATGAAGACTCTTTATGATAGGTTAGCCAAAATTTATACCAATTGTACTGGTCACATGACCAAGATGGCCACCATGACCATATATGGTAAAAACCTTTAAATGTCTTTTTCTCTGGAACCAAAAGGCCAATGGCCTTGGGACTTGGTATGTAGCATTGGGGATGTAAGCCCTACCAGATTTGCACAAATGATTAATCTAGGTTGACCTTAACCTACTTTATGGCAAGATCAAAGTTGATTCCTAATGCATTTAATTGGGAAAAATCCTGTATTAAGTACCAAGTGTCAAGCTGACCTGTGACCTTTTATCCAAGGCCACTCATTTGGACTGCCACACACCTGTCTAAACATCTGTTTCTCAGAAATCACTGGGCTGTTTGATGGATTATTCATTAGATTGTTTAAGTCAATTGACCAAAATGTCTGCAACCCCCATATATGGTAAAACAAAATTTGTTCCATTATAAGCTGTAGTTGACCTTGACCTATTTTAACATTATTACGGAGATCAGGTGAGCGCCTCAGGACCTTCAGGTCCTCTAGTTTATGTTATGGCACTTTGAAATGAACAACAGCTGATTTTGTGATATGGTCAATGGTCATGTCCTATCTGTATCTCCCAAATTGTTTCAGTCATTTTCAAGAAAATTTACAAAAATGTAAAGCAACGTGAAATGACATGCAGAATGACATGTAGAATGCAAGACCATTTAATTGAATTGCATATTTTTTTTATTTATCATACTTTGAAATTGGAAATAGTTATTTCTTATCCTGTGAGAGCTCTTATTGCTTTTGTTTCCCACTAAGGTCACAGAAAACATGCCAACACAATAACAAGCGCGATTGCAGCAAACCAAAAGGTTATAAATGAAGCTTATGCTATAGTGTATTGAAAAATACATAAACTTCATTTATTCTGCTGATCAAACTTTTTGGGTTATCAGAAAAATGAATTTTAATAGGGATGAACCCACATGCTACAGAGCTAATTTTCCTTGCGCCAATTACTGCTAACAAAATGGAGCTTTTTCATACATAGTACAGTATTAATATTAGTACTACACTTAATGCGCCATATGTACACAGGAGGCTTGATTCAATTCTCGCATTGTGCTGGACTTTCCCCGATTGATATTGAAACCTGTCATTTATGTAAAGCTGAAATTTAATTTGATAATATTCAAATCTCACAGACTGTTTTTTTCCCACCAAAAGTACATACAATAAAAGTGACTTAGTGTTATACAGTAAAAATGCTTCCAATGATTACCCAATGAGTACTCACAACATATGTTTTGGTTGAGAAATAAGAAAGTTAATTTTTTAGTACACACTCTTAACTAAAGGCCTGGTAGTCTTATCTAGAGCTATGTTTATATTGGTTTCTTTCTTTCTGCAGGTTAGTGAAAAATATGAACTTTGATGTGGTTGTGTTTGATACAGCCCCAACAGGGCACACACTCAGACTTCTGTCTTTTCCCTCGGTCGCAGAGAAGGGGCTAGGCAAACTCCTTAGATTGAAGAACAAAGTTGGACCCTTTATATCACAGGTTCGTATAAAACATCTTATTCACTCTAAATATTGGGACATATTGACCTGAGCAAACAGGGCAAACTGTTTAAACCTAGATCAGACTGTCTTTATGGAGAAGTCTGTTTACTGTCGTGCCAACCAAGAGTGACAGTGATGTAATACTTTGTTTACAATTTCTAAGTAAAACCCTAATTTGCACACTTCACTTGAGCTAAAGCGAATCGATAGATCAAGTGTGTATTAACCCTATCCGCAGGATAGGATTAATACACAAGTGATCTATTTATTATAAGTCCCTGAATTCTATTGATCTATTGTGGCACAACTTCAAAGCGGCTACATGAGCTAGGGCAGACTTGATTTAGCTGTTCCCTTTACTCCATCCACTCCGAACATGCAGAACAGAAATCAAGTGTGTTGGAACATCTGTGCTGGCGTACGCCGGAGTACTCTGTATTCCGATGTGGTGTAGACAGAACAGTCACGTGACCTGTTCCAAAACAAGATGGCGGAGCACTGTGTGGAAATATTTGCATCGCTTGATTTATTCCAGAGTACTCCAAAGTGACCAGTTTTACTTGTTTATGTGGCTGTTCTGGCGTACGCCGAGTACTCTAAAAATTGCTAAATCAAGTCCGCCCCTAATGTGTCATATTTGAGCAATCTCTTTCCAATGACTGCTCATTTTAAATAAGGCCAAAGTATAATTTAATTGTTTCTCGGGCCATTTTTTTAATTTGGAAAACAGACTTGTGTGTTTATGGCTATTTTCGGACATTGGTCATGTCATGACAAAAATAGATTAGGAAGGCATATGCACATCAAGCCGGCAAAAATTAAAACGTGCATGTACACTGTTGGGGCTTAAAATATGACGACTTACGGAAGGGTAAAACCTGCGACCGCGGGACCAGTTGACGACTGAAAAAGCAATGTTTATTTTATTTTGTCTTAGAAAGTGAAAAAATAGTCATAATGTCAGGACTGTAGCTGTACCTGAGAAACGATTCTATACTTTCTTTTTTAATGTTTCAATTTCAAATGTCAATTTATTCTTGGGTCAGTTCATCCCGTAGTTTATTAATGAAATAGCTCCCTATAACTAACTATTAATGGACGAGTTGAACGTGAGTTATTTCGCCCGAAATTGGTGGGTATACGTCATGATTTGGTTACCTCGAACTACTGATAACTCGACATATTTTGCCCAGTCCCTTAAAATTCGAGGTATCGAGAGTAGACTGTATCATGTATTTGAAAATTTTATGGAAAATGGAGCATTTGCCCTTTTGAAGCAAATGCTCCATTTTCCATAATATTTTCAAATGTACTCAAAACTTAACTTAAAGTCTTCTTGAATTTTTTCAATGTTGTCTAAAAATAGAAAATGATGTCATAATCTAAAAATAGCCTATGGAGTAAAGGGTTAACTAAAGGCCTGTTTACGGGTATATGGATATGCATGACAAGATTGCTGAAGCCCATTTTAAGACAAGTTAATGTAAAGTAAATAATTCCTATCAATTTATATCTACATAGGTCCAGTTAAAATAAATGAGCATAAAATTGTCTCATTGAGATGTTTCTTTTGAGTACCCATGGTTGATAAATAAGAAAAATAATTTTCATTTACACACTAAATTCACTAATATCTGGAGGTTTGATCTGTGCATTAATCCAGCATATCTCTGAGTATAATTCCTATTAACCTTAAAGCGCCAAGCACAACTGCAGCAGACGACAAATTTTGCGACTTCCTAATTTTCAGGAGAAATAAGGTATGATATATCATGAGAATTGTCTGCCAGCAGACAATTCTCATGAAATATCATGCCTTTTTTGTTATTTTAGAAAAAGAGGCAAAATTTGAAATTGTCGTCTGCTGCAAATTATAGGTGGCGCTTTAAGGGTTAATTTATCTCCTACAGATGGCAGGCATGATGGGTATGCAAGACATGAATTCTGAAGACATGTCCGGGAAGCTCGAAGATATGATGAGTACCATTAGACAAGTTAATGAGCAATTTAAAAACCCAGTAAGAACATCTTTCCTCTTTTCACTTGATCTTTTTATCTTCAGTGTTGTGCCTAGATCACTGGATACCCGTGATTTTACCATTGGTGTCCCTTAAAACACAACCAGTGCAAGCCTATGTCAAAAATCCCCTGATATTTTTTCGCTTATTATAGCCATTTTGGTATTTAGCACATCCTAGTAAAGGGAAGTAAATTGCACAATTTAGACTGTGACGGCAGTAATTACCTATGATAATGTCGCATCGCAGGGTTCATCCTAGCCCAAAATGATGATGGGCCCTTAAAATGGGCCGATGGCCCATATCCCATTCAAATACATGCAACTTCCAAATTTTAATGGGCCATTCGAAATTTTTATGGGCCCTTTGCAAAATTTGATGGGCCCAAGAATCCTTTATATCCACGTTAGAGCATAATTGACATGAGATTTGAATGGCTTGTATATGGGGCCTAACCAAAGGTAAAGTCCATTTTAGCAAAACATTAATAGTTTTCTCACAAAATGGATCAGGCCCATCCTAGGATGAACCCTGCATCGTGTATTGATATCTCAACCAGTCTAATATATCAGGAGGGAAAAAAATGATTGACCCTTTCCTTCATGAATATTCATGCTAGGCTCCACCCACTATGAATAATTATATAAATAAACTTTCACGTTTGTACATAAAACAAAGAAATTACTTGTCAGGTCCATTAGTGTAGGATCATATCATATTTCCATAAGCAAACAGAGTAGACACTGATCAGGCAGCTCTTGCAAGAGCTGCCTGATCTGGGTCTGCTCTGTTTGCAAAAGTGTTTAAAGGGGTCTCTATGAGGTTAAGGGTTAAAAGACTTTATGAGGGAAAGCTTTAAAATATAGAAATAGAAAATAAGCAGGTGAAATACATGTAACAACTTTCATGTTTGTACATAGAACAAAGAAATTACTTGTCAGGTCCTTTAGTGTAGGATCATATCTAATCATATTTCCATAAGCGAACAGAGTTGACCCCGATCAGGCAGCTCTTGCAAGAGCTGCCTGATCTGGGTCTACTCTGTTTGCAAAAGTGTTAAATGGGGTCTCTGTGAGGTAAATGGTTAACAGACTTTATGATTTTGTTAGATTTGATTCTTTACATCCGATCAACAATCTTTCAGTTATAACGGGACGGGTCTTTCTGGGTTGAACCAGTACTAAGCTAGGATTAATGTTCTTGCTCAAGGACACAACACAGTGACGCTGGTGAGGCTCGAATCTGCGGCCTCTCGGCCTCCAGTCAAGCACTACCACGGAGCCACTGCGCTCCCATAAATGGACTTTATGAGGGAAAGCTTTAAAATAAAGAAACAGAAAACTAGCAGGCTAAATAATTGCCATGGCAATGGCAGAATTACCTGCAATGTCATCTACACACCTTTTCAAGCCCAAACCATGGAAATTGAGCTCATATCAATTAGTTGAAAGGTTCTCAGCTAACTATTGCTTTTATTTCTTGTATCACAGGACCACACAACGTTTGTATGTGTTTGTATAGCGGAGTTTCTTTCCTTGTACGAGACAGAAAGACTGGTACAGCAGTTAACACAGTTTGGTATAGACACTCATAATATATTAGTGAACCAGTTACACTTTCTTGCCAAGGGAGATAAACCATGTAAATTATGTGCGGCACGACATAGGATACAGTCAAAATATCTAGATCAGGTAAGGGTTAAAAATTATATTAGGACCAGCCCATGAGATTATATTGGCCCTTATCCTGCCATTTTTGGGGGGTCTTGAAAATGTTGTCTGCCTTTTACGTCTGCTGCAACGACATAGGATACAGTCAAAACATCTAGATCTATCAGGTAAGGGTTAAAATTATATTAGGACCAGCCCATAAGATTATATTGGCCCTTATCCTGCAATTTTTAGGGGTCTTGAAAATGTTGTCTGCCTTTTACGTCTGCTGCATATATTCAAGTGCACTTCATACAAGTTTTTTTCGTAGAAGCAAACACTATGAACCCTGATCAGACTGCTTCCTTAGGAGCAGTCTGATCTGGGTGCATATTGTTTGCAATATAAGCTACCAAAGTAAACCATTAGATCAGCAAGCAAACGACAAATGCCATGAATGGCGGGAAAGCAGATAAAGTAAAGTTACTCTTTCAATGGGCATGCACAGCTTTCTAGTTGGGCTATTGATTCTTTACGTTCCAGTCAACAGTTTTTCAGTCATGTCGGGACGTATCTTCCTGGGTTGAACCAGTACTAAGCAGAGAATAAAGTGTCTTGCATGTGACCAACTTTAAAAAGTCACCCCCTTTGAAACTGCTGATCAGAATTCAAAATAATTTTGCAGATATGGTCACAAGGTTACCTACAAAAATAGCTAAAACCATGGATTTTCCTAGACCTGATTTGGGGAAGAATATTGGCCCCTTCCCAATTAAAAAATGAGCAAAATTTCCCAATTTCTTAGTTCTACATTTTGGTGAAAATTTCATGAAAATCTGAACAAAATTAGCAGTTACCGATGCATGAAAATTTGCATAAAAATGTGAATGAAAACCTGTTTTCATTCACATTTTTATGCAATTATTCATGAGTTTTCAAGAAAGGCAATTAAAGCAACAAATGCTTTACACTGCTAATTCCTTATATGCCTTTTAATCAATTTAAGATGGCAGTCCAGTTCTTTTAGACTGCATCAAATTTTCCCAATTTTGATGGTCCAAATGCTTTTTTTCCAAATTCAACAGGCCTCTGGCCCCAACTTCAGAAAGGTAGGAAAATCCCTGAAAACCAATTTGATACCTCAAGAAACATGGCTCTGACCATTTAAACATTTTCTTCCCTGAAACGGCTGATTCGAATTCAAAATAACATGGCAGAAATGGTAACTATGGTGACCTACAAAAACAGCTTAGATGGATTTGATCTGTCAAAAAATGTCGCCAGTCACAGTGGGGCATGTCCAGTTACCCTTTTATTCATATAATAAGAAACAAAACTCGGCTGAGGCCACACAAACCTCCTGTTTTTGTGGGGGAGAATATTGCTTTACAATTTATGCGAATCATCTGCCAGCATACGAATATGGAATTTCATTGTCTTTTGCAAATTTAAGGTGGTGTTAATTTCTAGGGGGAAAATATGCTTGAATTTTCATGTTATCATGTTAATTTTAATTATCCGATGTTTATTATAAAATCTTAAGTTTTATTTTGTTTCTTAAGCTTGGTCAAAGTTTGTAAATGTCATCTGCTGCAATTTTTTCATGGCACTTTAAAGGTCAATAAACCCTAAATCAGCCTTGAGGTTATAAAACCTTTTTCATGCTCAACTGAGCACAAAGTTTCAACTGCTCATAAAAAATAAATACCAACAAATAAAGAAGTTTCTTTATTTGTCTTTTGTTGGCATTTTAACATTTAAGCACGGGACAAATTTCGTGCTCAGCTGAGTTGAGCATAAAAAAGTTTTATAACCTCGGGGCCTGGCCTGGAGGTTATAAAACTTGAGTTCATTCTCAAACTCAAAATAAAGCGCAATGATTGGCTGCATGCGGACACGTATCCGCAAGCAGCCAATCATTGCGCTTTATTTTGAGTTTGAGACTGTACTCAAGTTTTATAACCTCGAGACCAGGCGTCGAGGTTATAAAACTTGAGTACAGTCTCAGACTCAAAATAAGGCGCAATGATTGGATGGTTGCGAACACGTGTCCGCAAGCAGCCAATCATTGCGCTTTATTTTGAGTCTGAGAATGAACTCAAGTTTTATAACCTCGAGGCCAGGTCTCTTTACGTTTGAATTGTGTGTTTGTGTGTTTTTTTACATCCAGTGATTTTCCTTCTGTTTATTTTTCAGATTGCAGACTTGTATGAAGATTTTCATGTAGTTAAACTTCCGCTGCTGGAGGATGAGGTTCGAGGCGTGGATAAAATAAAAGGCTTCTCAAATAACCTTCTTATACCCTATGATCCTGATAATAAGACATAATCTAAAGATGCTTTGTTATAGGCCCAGGAACTTTTTGAGAGTAAAATTGTAATTATTTTCTTACCAATCAATTCAAACATGTATGTGTTTTGGGTATTCAAAAGAACCATCTCATTGAGATGGTTCTTTTGAGCACCCACAACATATGTTTTGGTTGAGAAATAAGAAAAATAATTTTCAATTTCACACTCTTATCTGGAGGCCTGTTTTGTGAAATCTGTAGAGAAAATGAGAATATGGAAGTCCTTGACCACTAGTTACTTTAGATAAAATCTAAATTTGGCCAGAGATGCTGTCATAATTGTTTGACTGCATGGTAGTTTAAAGGCCCAGTCGTCAATCTCTTGTCATCAATATTTCAGTCATATCATGCCATCTCAAAAAAGGGCCATGATGCAAAGCAAAAGCACAAACTTTGATGTCAAATAAAACTGATGATTAACCTGCCATTATTTTTTGGTCCTGAAAACAGTTGTCTGCTCTTTACATCTGCTGCATATATTCAAATGCACTTTCAGACTAGATTTTATCATGGAAGCAAACACTATGAACCCTATAAATCAGGTCTGATCTGGGTCCATATTGTTTGCAATATAGACGACCTAAGAATATAAGCAGACAAGTGGAGCAGATGACAAAAGTTGTGACTGGTGGGCTAAGTGTTAAACTATCTGCCCAAAAGCTTCAGAGTAATGGTGGATTTTTTGGATCCATGACATTTGGTCTAAAACCATTTGAGCCCTGACATGTGATTTCCAACAATGTGGCATTTCAACAAGTGTAGACTCAGACGAGCCTGTGCAGCCTCCTTTTAAGCTCAGAAACTCCAAATGCTGTTCGGTCAGTAGCTTTACAGTCATAGAATATTCAAGTGACTTGCAAAGGCTATGATCAGACTGCGCTTACGTGCAGGCCGATCTGAGCCTTTGCTGGTCGCACATACAAGCATCGTTGAAAATCTCATGCTGTGGCTCATTTCATCATTACAACATTTGGTTGAGTGCGGTATTTTGTTGACTACAACGTTTGGTTGACTACTACAGCGTTTGGTCGGCTACGACCTATGGTCTAAATTATGTCCACATTCGTCAAATTTTAGTTGAAGCGCACTTGTACTGAAAATACATTTTTTGGTTACAAGCTCAGGCCTTTAGTTAAGAGTGCATAACAGGAAAATAATTTTCTTATTTCTCAACCAAAACATATGTTGTGGGTACTCAAAAGAACTGTCTCAATGATATGGTTCTTTTGAGCACCTAAAACATATGCTAAAAATTATGGGTAAGAAAATATTTACAATTTTACGCCGATAGGTTTTGTTTATCAAAACCTATGATGCTTTTTACCTCCAATTGTAGTGCATAAAATGTTCAATAAGGGGCATTAACTTGTCTTTGATAATTTTTGAGAGTTTAACTTTGCTCAGTTAAATTTTAAAGTCTTGCTGTTGACACATAGTACTTTTTTGTATGCTTTTTACCTTTTTTTTTTTTTAGAAAAAGTTGATTTTGACAAAAAAAAAACATGCAAAATTACCCAGTTGGTCAAAGTTAACAGATTTGTCATTTGCTTAAGTCTTGGTCAGCGATTTAAAAGATCTGAAAAAATTTCTTATTTACTTTCAATTACTGATCAAATAGGCGTGACCATAAATGAAGTAAAAACGATGCGTTTGTGTAAGCAGAGTAGACAGACAGGTAGTAAACTGGGGAATATAGCAATACAAGTGTGGAAAAATGAAGCTATTACATGTAAAATTTTGTTTCTATTTCATGTATTTCAGCTTAATACCTGTTATAATGACCTCATTTATATGTCTCATGGAAAAACATTGAATGTCCAGATTTTTTTTAACTGATTATGTGATCCCATCAATGTAAATGCTGAATTTCAGAGTATATGAAAATATTAGTAAAATGACTAATGCAGCCATCTTACTAACACATAAAGACCCAATGGATTCAGCTAATGGCTTTTGATTCTCTGTGGGTGCATATGCCTCTTTGCTGGTTTTGTCATGAGGCAGTCCATCTTTTACCTGGAATATTCAGGTAGCCTTGTTAATTATAACGTAGGCAATTATCTTTATATTGTTGTTATTTTCTTATTTGTTGTTTACAAGATATTTTTGAATGAAAAAGAAAAAAATCCTCGATGCACAAATCTCAATACACTAAATCACTCAGAACTACTGTCAACAATGGTCTGGTGTGGTGTGTTCAGTATACCTTTTCAGAAGTGTTGAAGCAAAGCAAATGGAATATCTTTTTGGGATCCCTTGACAAGTTTCTTGATAAGTTTTGGACCAATATCTGCCATCATACCATACATGAACCAAGTCTTTTGAAGGGTTTGGAAGTGCTGTAGCCAGGGGTTGTAATTTGTTCAGGAGACCTTAAAATGTGACTTAAATTTTACTACTGTGAATACTGAATCGCCATGCATATTGAAGTATTTTATAAGCCAGTGTTTGACAGTAAACACGCAATCTTCATCTTGGCTGTATAAAAATAGGAGCCTGCACATAAGATTTTGATACTTATGGCATAGGTGAGCAGTGAAGGCTCAGACAAGCCTGCACATCCGCACAATCTCATCAGAGCCTTTTCCACTCGCATACACAAAGTATGGAAGTAGATGAAGGATTGTGCCAAATATTAGTATGTATGCATCATAGCTTTAGATAAACAAAATTTTTGTGTGTAAAATTGTAACTATTTTCTTACCCATCAGTCTTAGCATATGTTTTTGGTGATCAAAAGAACCGTCTCATTGAGACGGTTCTTTTGAGTACCCACAACATATGTTTTGGTTTAGAAATAAGAAAAATTTATTTTTTCGGTATGCACTCTTAACTAAGTCCTGTGCATGTTTAAAGAGTGACTTTATGCATATGCAATACTGTAAATGCTGTAAAATTTTGAACACTAGCTACCTGCTAAAAAGACCAAGACAAACAGGGCAGACACAGATCAGACTGCTACTGAAGAAGCAGTCTGATCAGTGTCTTCCCTGTTTGCTATTCTGACAAGCATTTTGTGAATTCTAGCCCTGATAATCAACATTTTATTTGAGACAAGAAAGGGAAAAGTACCATTTACCGTAAGTGCCAAAATTTCATGTTCTGGCTCATATGTACATAAACTAAAGTAAATGGCGTTGAAAACACCCACAAAGTTTAAGAGGTTGATCTGGTGTAATAAAATGAATATATATAGAGGATCTTACATGAGTGCTCATGTTTTATTGAATTTATTTAACAAGTTGGGGGAAAAGAGATAAAATGCTTGGCAAGCCTTTTCACAACGATTTTAATAAATTCAATAATACAAGAGCAAGAATGTTAGATTCTATTTATCACATGACATTAAGATTACTTTGAAGTCTCATTTCTGATGTAAAAATGTTATAATTTGTCATTATGTATGCAACGTTGTCATGGACGTCATAACGTTTCCTTAAAATCTGTAAAACACTAGTGGCTTATCGATTTTATTGTATAGCGTTATATCACTCCCAGACATGACATCATGTGATAAATTTATATACTCCTGCTAGGTAATAGAAGGGAAACAATTTTACAGTGTCTTTAGCTGGATTCCTCATCAGTTGGGCCTATTCTGAAAAAAAGAATTTGCTGGACCCTATGAGAGCAAGACCTTTCTTTAAAGAGAAGACACTTTTTGATAGAAATGCAAAACAGCATGTACAAAACACATCTGCCTGTATAGGGGGTATCAATTAACGTAGAAAATCTGTTTAAGAATGATTCATCATTGTGCGCAGCTGATCAGATATGAATTGTATATAAAGATATGAAATATCATTGCCTATTTATTATTAATGTATAAACTGTTATTTGCTTGTCCCTGTTTTTATGTCTGTTGGTGCATGGTGGAGTTGGTTGGTTGTTTACTGAAATAAAGTAAATTTTACTATAATGGCCTGCAGGAAACCATAGACCACAATCTTTGACAAATTGGGATTTCTTCTGCAATGAAGTACAATGTTCAGATTTGTCCTATGGCTGTTTTTGTTACGAAAGCTGCTTTAGATTTCCTTATAAATGTGCGATGAAAAAAATAAGATGCACTAAAGTAATCCTTTACTCCATAATAATGCCTTATATCATGTATTTGAAAATATTACGAAAAATGGAGCATTTGCTCTTTTGGAGCAAATGCTCCATTTTCCAAAATATTTTCAAAAGTATTTCTCTTAAATTTTTTTAACTTTGCCTAAAAATAGAAAATGATGTCATAATCTAAAAATAGCCTATGGAGTAAAGGGTTAAAGAATGAGCAGACATCATTTCTAAAATGTAAGCTTATGGCAGTTATTTTGTCACTGTTACTATTGTACAGTAAAACTTGTGTAAAACGGCCTCTCTAAAAAAGACTGAAAATTGGTTTTCAAGACCAAATATCGCTTAATGCAGGTCAAAAGTATTGCAGAATGCTCCTAGGGGAGCATTTTGCAATATTTTGACCTACATTAAGCAACCATTTGTCATTAAGATCTTTGTTTTGTCTATTTTGGGTTTAAACTGTATTTTATTTGTATAATATATGACAAGTATACAAAGCAACACAGAATACGATTACAATACAACCACTATACAAATGGGTTTCAGAAGAAAGTCAAATGACTTATTTGAATCTGTATGTGTCTATTTTTGAGTGTCCGTTTTACACAGGTTTTATTGTACATGTAATTTGAACTCTGCATATGGTAACCAATCTGCTGTATTCAACCTTATAAGTGCACTGTGTACTTTTCATGAAGATATCATGAATGATTACTGAGTTATGGAGTGAACAAGGATGTTTACAGATGGACTGACAGATGGAGGGATAGACCGAGCCATGCCATAATAAGCTTATGGCAGTTATTTTGTCACTGTTACTATTGTACAGTAAAACTTGTGTAAAACAGCCGCTCTCAAAAAGACCGAAAATTGGTTTTCAAGACCAATTATTGTTTAATGCGGGTCAAAAGTATAGCAGAATGAATTTAACTTTTTGTAAAGACGGGAGCACAGTGGCTCAGTGGAAGAGTGCTTGGAAGAGTGCTTGACTCGAGACCTAGGGGTCGCGAGTTTGAGCCTCACCGGCCTCACTGTGTTGTGGTCCTTGAGCAAGACACTTTTATCCTAGCTTAGTACTGGTTCAACCCAGGAAAACCCGTCCCTGTTTAACTGAAAAATTGTTTATCTGACGTAAAGAACCAAATCAAACAAACAAACAAACTTTTTTGTACAGACTACCTCGTAAGAAAACACACTTTGGTTCACAGGCCACTTCAGTAAAAACTGATAAAAGATTATGATTACATCTTAAATACCTGTGAACATGTCTTTAATCTTACTTTAGCTATCTGTCTTTGTTTATCATGACTTAATAGTAATCATGTTCGTCTCTGATAAAACCAGATACACTAATACAGCTAGAACAATAATGTTTGTAAACCATTCTCATCCCCCCCCCCCCCCCCCCTAAAGTATATTTTTAGCCCGTAATGCGCCAATCGCAACAAAAGTCGTCTGCTTTTCTCATCTGCTGCAATGTTTAAGAAGCCTCTATGGTAAACAGTGTGGACCCAGATCAGACTGCTCCTTAGAAGCAGTCTGTTCTGGGTCCACCCTGTTTGGTTCTATACTTAATTCGTCAGTAATGTTAGGCAATTATTTGCAGCAGATAACTTCAGCAGACATTTTCAGATGCAATTTTTTTCTCGGCGCTATAAGGGTTAATTTCTAAATCACATTTAAATGAGTAGGGCTTATTTTTATGTGTGGGATGAGTTAGGGCTAAAGCAATAAGGGGGCAAGACCTTATTGCATCTTGGAAGATGCAGTGGAGGCTCTTGCAAGCCCGAGCAAAACCAATAGGGATTTTATACACACCATTGACTGTTCAAAAATTATAATCAAACAATTTTTTCCCCAAATCATGCATTGCAACAATTAATGAGATCTGTCACCATTGAAGCATTTGATTTTTACCGCGACTTTTGTTGTTTAATGAAGTCCTGATCTGGATCAAAATCGCTTAACACACTGATAGTGCAAATGTTAATTTTGAAAAAATGTCAGCAGACAACAACAAAAGCATGAAAAATTACCCAGTATGCAGAGTTAACCCTTTATGCGCCAATCGCAACAAAAGTCGTCTGCTTTTCTCGTCTGCTGAAATGTTTAAGAAGCTTCTATGGCAAACAGTGTGGACCCAGATCAGACTGCTCCTATAGGAGCAGTCTAGTCTGGGTCCATGCTGTTTGCTTCGATACTTAATTTGTCAGTAGTGTTGGGCAATTAATAGCAGCAGACGATATTTTCAGATGATTTTTTTTCTCGGCGCTTTAAGGGTTAATTTCTAAATCACATTTAAAATGAGAAGGGCTTTTCTTTATGTGTGGGTTTAGTTAGGACTAAAACAATAAGGGGGCCAGGTCTTTTTGCATCTTAGCAAGCAGTGGAGGCTCTGGCAAGCCTGGGCAAAACCAATAGGAATTTTATACACACCATTGACTGTTCAAAAATTATATTCAAACGATTTTTTCCCCAAATCATGCATTGCAACAATTAATGAGATCTGTCTCAATTGAAGCATTTGATTTTTATGGCGACTTTTGTGGTTTACTGAAGTCCTGATCTGGATCCAAATCATTTGACACTCTGATAGTGCTAAAGTTTATTTTGAAAAAATGTCAGCAGACGACAAAAAAAGCATGAAAAGTTACCCAGTATGCAGAGTTAACCCTTAATGCGCCAATCGCAACAAAAGTCGTCTGCTTTCCTCCTCTGCTGAAATTTTTAAGAAGCCTCTATGGCAAACAGTGTGGACCCAGATCAGACAGCTCCTATAGGAGCAGTCTGTTCTGGGTCCACACTGTTTGCTTCTATACTAAATCGTCAGTAATGTTAGGCAATTATTTGCAGCAGACGACTTCAGCAGACGACATTTTCAGATGCATTTTTTTCTTGGCGCTTTACGGGTTTAAAGTGGCAATCATGCCTCACATGTAAAGCTCTGTGTTCCCTCCGTGGGCAAGAAATTGCATGCTCTTACTCAGTACGATTGTACTTCAAGTCGGAGCAAGGTAACATAGGAGCAAGGTAACAGATGTCTTGTCCCACTGTATTGAGTTAACTCTTTACCTACTGGGTAATTTACATGTTTTTTTGTCGTCTGCTGATTTTTTTTCAAAATCAACTTTTTCGAAAAATTCTTTCAGGAATGCCATCAGAGTGTCAAACAGTTTGGATCCAGATCAGGTCTGACGTTTTAACTGGCAAAAGTTATCAGCAGACGACACTAGTAGGCAAAGCATTAGGCAAGCTCATAATTTTGGAACTTATCAATTCAGCATTCATCTGATAAGCCTGCACATTTCTGCAGTCTTATCAGAGCCAACCCTGTTTGCACCCACAGGCTGCCAGTAGATGAAGCTTCATACAACTAGCCTCATTTGAATACTAGAAAGGTATGAATGACTTTACCTGCTTGTATTGTCTGCTGATAACCTTGGCAAACAGTTCAGATCCAGATCAGGCCAAACATAATGTCTAAACAAAGGAGTTTTTTTTTAATTAGCAGAGAACATGTGTAAAAAAATTACCAAGCATGCAGTTTTGTGTTCAAGAAAACCCATAAATGGGTACTTTTGCATTATGCTGTATTTCATCAGGGTCTACACTGTTTGTAAAGGTAATGAAGATATTCAGACAAAATACATTTTTTTTTTAAATCATTACCTGATACCCTAGATATGTACAATGGACTATCCCAAGTTTATTATATCTAACCAGAAGGAAGAACCCATTAGTAAACAAAGGGTTAAGAATGAATTTACCCACATGCTGTAAAGGCCATTTTTATTTGAGCTGACCCATATTGATTTTAGGACTTTATCAAGAAGATAAATTTTTATCTTGATTTTATGAAAAATGAAAAACTTTGGATCAATAGCATAGTAAATATCAAAAGGATTTGTTTCCTGCATTAAATGGCAAAAATAAAGAAATATTAGATTTGGGATGATTTAGCACTTTACCTACTGAAATCCTAAAGTGATCCATGGGCGGATCCAGAAAGTTTTATCAGAGGGGTCCAACTTTGACAACGCTTTTTTTAGTTGATGAGGGAAGAGATGATCCTAATACCACTAAAAGCAATCCTTCATCGGCCCACCAGCGAAACGCCATTTAAATGGCGTTTTGCTGGTGTGCCGATGGTGGCCCAATATTGAATGCTGACTTGACTGCTATGTGATTTTCAGGGGATCCGGATCAGTATTGCTAAAACCCCTATATTTTTGAGATTTTCAGGGGGCTCCGGACCCCCTGGCCCCCCCTCTGGATCCTCACATGTGATCATCAATGAATAATTTGCTAATAAAGCAAATATATTCCATGACCAGACTACTTTAACTCTTTCCTTGCTAGCGGTTCACTGACTTTTGTCATTTGCTGATAACCTTTGAAATGGTTTGGACCCAGATCAGGACTGACAGAATCTAGGATCCAAACCATTTGATAATCTGAATTTAAAAAAAAAAAAGAGTTAATTTTGAAATAAGTTAGCAGACAACAACTAAAGCATAAAAAAACAGTATGCAAAGAGTTGATTAAGGTACTGTACTGTCATGCCAACCATAAGTGACAGTGACATAATACTTTGTTTACAATTGCTAAGTAATACACTAAAGTGTACACATCATTTGAGCTAACATGAATTGATAGATCACTTGCGTATTAATCCTATCCTGTGGATAGGATTAATACGCAAGTGATCTATCGATTATAAGTCCCTGATAACTTTGTAAACAAAACATGACGTCACAGTCACTCTTGGCTGGCAGGACAGTAGTTAGAGGTTTTGGTGTCTGAATATTTATGATGAATATGTCTACTGTTCAACAACTGTTTTTCATTATTATAAATGTTTGTCATGACCACAGCCGCCAGCCATAACAAACAGTAAGCACCTCGTATCCCTGTTATATTCAAACAATTCTTGAACAAGACCGGCAAGCAAACATTCATTGTCTGCATAGGCAGCATGTAACAGCTGAGCACATGGACAACAGCTTTTGAAAACTCAAAATTTGCCTATCAGAACTTAGCCGACGACAATTTTCTTCATTACTGTTTGGATTTGAGAAAGGCACTACATATGAATAGATCTTTTAGAAACAGTTCTAAATAAAATTTTAAATAATGTTTCTCAGAAAAATACACATAAAAATTCTATAAAATATAAAGAATGCACCAAAGTTCAAAAACTGTTGTCAGAACAGCACTATTAAAAACCAGTGTCATAAAAAGGCATAATAACTATACAGAAAAACCTGTGTAAAACAGCTATTCAAAAATAGACGAAACAATTTAAGGTCTTCATGACAAAATTTTAATGGTAGCTTAATGAAGGTAGAAAGTTTTGCAGAATGCTCCCTTTGGAGCATTCTTTGGAGCATTCTGCAATACTTTTGACCTGCATTAAACGATAATTGGTCTTGAAAACCTATTTTTGGTCTTTTTGAGAGTGGCTGTTTTACACAGGTTTAACTGTACATGCATTTTTGTTCAAGAAACTGACTAGTCCCTGTAGCTAAGTATACTAGTTTGAGACTAACCAAGTAACAAACACCCTAATCATGACAATGATCAAATAAGCCATTTTCCGCTAGTGGAGGCTTGGCGTTTGCTGATAACTTCTGCAGACAGTTTGAACTCGGATCAGGCCTGACAAATTGTTGTTTGACACTCTGATGGTATTGCTGAAAGAATTTTCTAAAATAGTTCATTTTGAAAATTAGCAGCAGACGACATAAATCGTGCAAAATTAACCAGCATGCAAAGTGTTGTTAATGAAGACGTCACACCTGTGACCAGCATTTATTACTGGAGTTATAGCTTCATATGACACATTTGTATTACTGGCAATTCTGAAATGAGTTTTTTTCAGAAAATATAGTCTTTGTTTAACAGCCTAGATTTTTAATATTTACAGAGTAATGGCTTACGGTAAATGTTCTAAAATTTGGAACACTTTTCTCTCTATTCTCAAATAAAATGTTGCTTGTCAGCGCTGGAATTCACAGAATGGCTTGTCAGAATAGCAAACAGGGAATACCCTGATCAGTCTGCTTCTTCAGAAGCAGTCTTATCCGTGTCTGTGGTGCTTGTTCAGGACTTTTTGCAGGCAACTAGTGTTGGAAATTTTAGAGCATTTACCATAAAAATAAATTTTTACTCCTACCATGCTAAACCCAAACACATCCTTTTTTTAAAAACAGTGTAAATCCGGATCAGCTGGCTTCTGAGAAGCCACCTAATCAGGATTCTGACTGTTTTATTAATACATGTACAGTAAGTAAAACCTGTGTAAAACGGCCGCTCTCAAAATGACAGAAAATTTGTTTTCTAAAGACCAATTATCGCTTAATGCAGGTCAAAAGTATTGCAGAATTCAGTACCTTCTTTTGAAAAGCTGTCCTTCAATTCAAACCTTAAACCTGAAAAGCATGACAACATTTTAATTTTATTCCATGCTTATAAAACTTGGTATTGCCTGTGAATCATCTGCTGAAATATCAATTATTATTTTCCCCAAAACTCAAGATACCAATTTTTGCTTGATTGGTGCCTTTCAACCTTTTCCTTCATGAATATTCGTACTAGGCTCCACCCACTATGAATAATTATATAAATAAAACTTTCATAAAGAAATTAGTCAGGTCGACTTGTGTAGAATCAGATATATCATATTTCAATAGCAAACAGAGTAGACCCTGATCAGGCAGCTTTTACAAGAGCTGCCTGATTTGGGTCTGCTCCGATTTCAAAGGCATTTTAAGGCGTCTCTATGAGGTTAAGGGTTAAACATAAAATTTGCAGCTGACAGCATTTACAAATTATATAGCCTAATTAAGAATTTAATAAACATATGAAGCACAAAATTTCATCAGAATCCTCAAATATCAGATGTCAAGACAAATTTTTTAGTTAACAAAATCTGTCCTCTGTTACATTGTGAAAATCAATAATATAAGCAGGTAAAATATAAAGGTGTCTTTACACCAGTTTTTCAATGATGTTTAATCATGGTATTTAAAATAAGATGAAAGAGGGCTGAGGGGAATAGCCCTTATCCATCTCAACCAATTGTTTGCATTGTGTGTCCCACTTTAAATAGAAGTTTGAAATCTTTCTATATTTCTTGAAAACTCGGGGTTTTATTAAGCTAGTCACTGGACAAAAAACAATCAAACAGGACTCGGTCTTACAGTGCATTATGCGGGGCCCTTTGTCATAGTCTGACTGTTCTAGTTTGAACTGTTTTTTTACATATGTTAGCTTTTTGTCTGCTAGTAGCATCTAATGATAACCTTTGCAAACAGTTTGTTCCCAGTCCAGCCTGGTAAAACTTCAGTTTTTATCTGGTCCGGCACTCTGATGGTATTCTTGAAAGAATTTGTTAAAGATAGTTTTGAAGAAAAAAATCAGTAGGCGAAAAAAGCAAGTAAAATAATCACTGGGCATGCAATGAGTTCAGAAACTTTGTGGTCAATAACCCAGGCTATCAATGTAGAATATCATTATAAGATTTTGACAGGAGTATAGCTAATCTTTCTAATGACCATAAATATGTCATGAAACTATAAAGGACAGTCGCAAAGTTTATTGACCCGTCTTATAACAGCTTTAAAGGGCCACCTAAAAGTTGGCAGCAGATGACATTTTCAATTTTTGAAAATAAGGCTTTCTGTTTCAAGTGATTGTCTGCTGGTGGAATTATGTGTTATGACGAAGTCACTGAAGATTGAAATGTTGGTCAATGCAATACATGTACAGTAAAACTGGTCTCAAGCAGCCACTCGAAAATAGACAAAACAAAGGTCTTAATGAAGGTCAAAAGTATTGCAGAATGCTCCTCTGCAATACTTTTAACCTGCATTAAGCGATAATCAGTCTTGAAAACCATTTTTTGGTCTTTTTGAGAGTGGCAGTTTTACACAGGTTTTACTGTATTACTACTCAAGGTTTGACACATGCTAGCTATCACTACTGCATAGAAATGAATTTTCACTGAGTAAAAACTAGAGGACCTGAAGGTACTGAGGCGCTCACCTGATCACCTTAATAATATTAAAACAGTTCAAGGTCAACTACAGCTTATAATGGAACAAATTTTGTTTTACCATATATGGGGGTTGCAGCCATTTTGGTCAAGTGACCTGAACAACCTAATGAATAATCCATCAAATATCCATGTGATTTCTGAGAAAAAGATGTTTAGATAGGTTCGTGGCAAAATGAGTGGCCTTGGATAAAAGGTCACAGGTCGGCTTGATATTTGGTACTTAATATATAACCATTGTCTCATTAGGTTTAACTATTATGAATTGGGCTTAAACAGTTATAGAAAAATGAACATTTTAAGACTTTCCCCATATAAATGCATTAGGAATCAAACTTGACCTTGCCATAAAGTAGGTCAAGGTCAACCTAGATTCATCATTTGTGCGAACCTGGTAGGGCCCACATCGCCAATGCTACATACCAAGTCCCAAAGCCAATGGCCGTTTGGTTGCAGATAGGAAGATATTTAAAGTTTTTACCGTATATGGGAGTGGTGGCCATCTCAGTCATGTGACCATAACAATTTGTATAAATTTTGGCTAATTAATCATAAGGAGTTGTCATATGAAATTTGATTTCAATTGGCCCAGTGGTTTGTGAGAAAACTGTTTTAATATGTTGATGGGACTCCAATATGAGCCACCTTGGTTGAAAGGTCAAATGTCAACCTTGACCTTTGAAACAGTAGATTGAACATATCAAGTGAGAATAATTACTTTGGCTTCAACAGTATTAAAAAAAATCAACTTTTCAAAAAATTTCCCATTCAAATGCATTAGGAAGCAAATTTGACCTTGATGTTAAGTAGGTCAAGGTCATCTTGGGATCATCATTTGATCAAACTTGGTAGGCCCCACATCCCCAATGCTACATACCAAGTCTCAAGGTCACAGGCCTTCTGTTTCTGGAGAAGAAGATTTTTAAAAGGTTTTTACCATATATGGGCATGGCGGCCATCTTTGTCATGTGACCAAAATATTTTGTATAAATTTTGGCTTACTTATCATCAGGAGTCTTCACATGAAATTTGAGTTCAATTGGGCCAATGGTTTAGTGAGAAATCTATGTTTTAATATATTGATGGGACCACAATATGAGCGACCTTGGCTGAAAGGGTAAATTGAAACTTATTTATAGCCATTGTCTCATTAGTTTCAACATATCAAGTAAGAATAATGACTGGCTTTAACAGTATTCAAAAAATCAACTTTTCAAAAAATTTCCCATTTAAATGCATTAGGAAGCAAATTTGACCTTGATGTTAAGTAGGTCAGGGTCAACCTAGGATCATTATTTGAACAAACTTGGTAGGCCCAACACCCCCAATGCTACATATCAAGTCCCAAGGTCATCAGCCTTCTGGTTCTGGAGAAGAAGATTTTTAAAGGGTTTTTACCATATATGGGCGTGGCGGCCATCTTGGTCATGTGACCGGTACCATTTGAACAAACTTTCGTTCCCGCATCCTAAGGAGTCTCCATATGAAATTTGAGTTTAATTGGCCCAGTGGTTACAGAGGAGATGTTTGAAAATGTTGACAGACGGACGGACGGACTGACGCCGGAGTGACTGGTATACTATTAGCTCACCCATGAGCCTTCGGCTCAGGTGAGCTAAAAATGGCAGTCAATTGCGCACGAGCTATAGGTCACCTACAGGCGCCAGCAATCATTGCCCATAGTGAGAAGTTGCAAGGTATAATAGCTTTTGGAAAAAACAAAAAGCCAATAAAGCTTTTGCATAATCGCCTATCCCAAGTTGAGTGTTCCATTTTGATGACGCATACATGTAGGATATTGACCGTCTTTATTTGTCCCAATGCATCAAATCTGACCAATAGGTACAGAGATGTGGTTCTGGATGGACGGACAGACGTCAAAATCGTATTCCTCCAACTTTACTGGGGAATCAAAGAAAATGGTTGTATGGTAAAACAGCTACAACCACTGATTCATACCCTGCCTGCATTTTCAGTGATTTGGAAAGATCTGCTTTACAATCATATCTGCTCAATTAGTTTAAAATCCAGATCATCCCTTTCACTCCCACATTTTGAACCTTTTGGAAAAATAATTTCATATAGCATTTTTTAATCATTTGCATTTTAAAGTAGTTATTTCAAGATGCACCTGAATCCATTCTAACCTGGGCCCGAGGTTTTAAAACTTTTTTATGCTCAACTCAACTGAGCACGAAATTTCAACTGCTGGTAAAAACTAAAATACAGACAAAAAAAGAAGTTTCTTGCTTTAAGTCTCTCTGAGGTTGTATTTATCATGCTTATAAATGTTAAAATGCCAACAATTGTTGGCATTTTAACATTTATTAGCAGGATAAATTTCATGCTCAGCTGAGTTGAGCATGAGAAGTTTAATAATCTCGGGGCCAGAACAACTTTCCTTGTTGTATTTAATGGATACAATAGTGAATACACATTAGGCATGCGTAACATTATATATTTCTTGTCTGGTGCCCCGCGTTTAACAGAGACTAAGTACAGATGAAGAAAAGTAAAATTTCAATATAGAAATATTAGTGAATTCTTTAAGAAAATGCTTTGAAAAGATATTTTCCAATGTGTACAAATCCATCTACTATTTTGTGATGTAATTTATATGTTATTTGTGACACCGAGTCCGATTTGTTTGATTTGATTCTTTACGTCACAGTCAATAATTTTCAGTTATGTCGGGACGGGTCTTCCTGTGTTGAACCAGTACTAAGCAAGGATGTGTCGTGTTCAAGATAAACACACAGTGACGCCGTTGAGGCTCGAACCCTCAGTCTCGAGTCAAGCACTCTATCACTGTGCTCCCACACGGAGTCTGACACTATATTTCCACATACTGCTAACTTCCACAAAGCTCAACGTTGCATTATTAGAAGCCATCCCCTGCCCCATGGCAGCCATGTTTTTCAAATGAACCAATTCGATTTGGCAAATTTCATTATAATAGATCCCCATGGTTTGTTTGGTTTGATGAATTGTGTCCCAGTCAATAGCTATGGTCATGTTGAGACGATCAGTTCACCTAACCACACTTTTTTCCTAGGCAACCTTGACTAAGTGGTTAACCAGTACAAGTACTTTGTGGACATACTTTTGCTTGTAACTGACACACCTCTTCTTGAATCAGCGGAAGGAGGAGAATGACCATAGGAATTATTTCATGATGATTGATCAATTAACTCCACAAAAGTATGGGGCCGGGATTGAACTCCCGACCCCTATATCTGCAGTCGAACTTGCTACCGACTGTGCTATTGGGCCCTGGTACATGTATAGACTGCATGGTTTAGGTTTGTCATTTAAAGCAAATTGGTGATGACTAGCAAGTAAAATCAACAATGAGTGATCAAAAGAGACACAAAAATGAAACACTTTATCAAGTATTTAACACAATTTTATTAAAACTCATGATTTTTGCATATTTTATCGACATATTATGTAAGTTAATTCAAACACAGGATAAGAATCCTGCAACAACATCTCCCTGTAATTCAATAACAGTATTTGGCTTACAAAAATTTACATATATGACAGGGGGTAACAAACAAATAGGGGCAACAACAAAGTTGTGACAAACAAGGGCCACAACTTACAAGATATTGCTGGCTGATATGCTTATTATTATGCTAAGTGATCATCACAAGCAAGCAAGGTACAAATGTTCTATAATTTAGAAAACGTTTCTATCTGTACTTAAATAAAATGGTGGTTATCAGGGCTGGAACACAAAATCTTGTCAGAATACCAAACAGGGAAGATCCTGATCAGACTGCTTCCTCAGAAGCAGTCTGATCGGGATCTGACATGTTTGTCTGGGCCTTTTTTGACAGATTAGTTTTCAAAAATATTAGGACATTTAGCGTAGGCTTTAAATGTTCTAAAATTTAGAACACTTCTCTATCTGTTCTCAAATAAAATCATGCTTATCAGGGCTTGAATACACAAAAAGCTTGTCAGCAGAGCAAACAGGAAAGACACTGATCAGACAGCAGACCGATCTGGGTCTGCCTTGTTTGAATTGGCCTTTTTGACAGGCAACTAGTGTTCAGAATTTCAGAACATCAAACATGTTAACAAATACTGTCAGAAAAGATTACCAACTTATTTCCTAGCATATAAAAAGTGTTAAAATTAAACTGTCAACTGTTGGAACTCTTCTTAACTCTTAGTGCATGGGACCAAAGATATCAGTAGCATTAGCAGGCATCCAGTTAAGAGGGGCGATTATAGATATTTTTGCTTCTTCATAAACTTTAGATGAACAAAATTTTTGAGCGTAAACTGTAAATATTTTCTTACCCGTCAGTTTTAACATATATTTTTGGTGCTCAAAAGAACCCTCTCATTGAGACGGTTCTTTTGAGCACCCACAGCATATGTTTTGGTCGAGAAATAAAAAAAATCTGTTACGCACTCTTAACTAAAGTCCTGTTCTTTTCCAACCTAAATGTATGTTTTGGGTACTCAAAAGAACCATCTCAATAAAGTGGTTATTTTGAACATGTTAAGACCAGGGAATAACTAAGTAAGACCAGGGAATAACTAAGTTATTATTCCCTTGTCTTAACATGATTTAGTATAAGAAATTTTCCTAATTTTAGACAAAATATTTCCTCATCTGGACCTAGGTTAAGTAAAAGGAGTTGCTCTGTAAGAACATGTGGGTCGGTACCCAGCATAAGGTACAAGTTGGCATGTGCGTACAGTGAAAATTGAAATCAGTCTGCCCATTAGCACAGTCTGATCAGTCTTTAATATTTTCCACCTGAAGAAACTTTGGGACTCTTGGCCACCAAAAAAAACAACTCTGAGCAGACTGCTGATGCGCAGGCTGATCCAAGACTTCAATGGACATACAGTCAAAACTCTTCATAACGTCACTCGTTATAACAGAATATTCAATATCCGACATAAATTGCTGGCAACGCATCTGTTTCCTATAAAATTACCTCTTTATAACAGAATATTCACTTAACGACACTGACAGTAACTTCTGGGAACAGATATACAATTTCTATTGAAAATAAATTCATTATAACAGAATTGTTACCATGTGTCAGACAATTTTGTGATCAGAACAAGGTCTTTTTGCATGAACAGGTTTCTGTCTCACTTGATAAGTGGGAAACTTTATGCATTTTCATGCAATATGTAATTGAACTGATGTATACATTTGGAATAATAGCATTTTAATTCATTTGTATAATATTTTCTTTTACCAAATGATTATTGTGGAAATTTAGTAATGGTCAGAATTTCTTACAGCAAATTCACTTTAACGTCAAAGATAGCTTGGAACAAAAAGTGTCGTTATAAAGTGGGTTGACTGTATATGCCAACAGGGGACAAAAATTACACTCGTCCTCTCGTAATTACATGTACGAGTGAAATCTAGAAAGGACGAGTTATTCTTCCCAAAGCACTCGTCCTGTAGGATGAGTGCTTTGGAAAGAAATACTCGAGGAAGTCATATTACTCCCTTATGTTCTTTATACATACGCTTTAAAAGGACATGTGCATGTGTTTGCAGGACGGCATTTTAACATTTATGAGTAGAATAAATTTCATGCTCTGCTGAGTTGAGCCTTTATAACCTCGGGCCAGATGTTCATTGTAAATGTCTTTACAAGCATTAACTTTAGAAACTGCATTACCTATCTAGGATAAATGAAACAAGGACAGAAACTAATTTTACTTCCTTGTTTAATTCTGCATCTTGAGAAAATGTTAATGCTTTTTTGTCACCTGATGTTTTTCCAAAATTAACTTTGAAAAATTCTTTCAGAGTGTCAAATAGTTTGGATTCAGGTCAGGCCTGACATTTTGTTGGGCCTGATCTGGGTTCAAACGTTATCAGCAGACAACACTAGGAGATGTTTACTATTTATCTGCTAGTGTCGTCTGCTAATAGACTTTACAGTTTAGACCCAGATCAGACCCTACAGAATGTCCCACCTGATCTGTATCCAAACTGTTCAATGCCTTAAAAGTAATGCTCAGAGAATTTTTCGAAAGTTCATTTTGAAAAAATAAATCAGCAGACAAGAGATACAAGCAACTTCTTTAATTATTTTTCTCTATTTTTTCAATATTTTAAGTGCTGAAATTCTAAAATGGAACCATCCAGCTGATGATATAGACTGAATCCATCCCAATTATCAATCAATTTGACAAAGAAAGCTAACAAATAGTCCTTGATTAACCTTCAGCAACCATGCCAGATTGAGATCATTTTGAAGAGATCAACAGTTACTGATCATGACTCCCACAATGTTTTCTATTCAGCCTGCTGGTGTTAGTACACAAAAACAGTCTTCCGGTTTGGTAGCCCATGCAAATAGTACCTTTAGAAATTTAGCACTTGCGGTTTCTGTGCCCTTTATGGTGTAAATGGGTGCCTTATTCGACTTTAAATGTGCATTTGATTAAACATTGGTCTATATTTGTCATGCTGACGCAGAAAAATACATCTTTGTGTGGACTATTTTGTCACAGACTCACCAGGTAACGTATGATGTTGGTTGGATTTCAGCTTGAATTTTTTTACTATCTCTCAAAGAACGGAAAATGCTGAGAAAACAAGATTATCAAGGTAGGTTGTCTTTTCATTTTCATTGAAAGGTGAAAGACAGATCTTACCACTCACATACAGAAAAAAATACAAGCATTGTCCTGAAAAAATTTGCAGATGCTTGAATTCTGCCTTAACGCTGAAATATTTTGTTTAAACATGTGGGAGATATTGATAAGATTACTTATAAGTCAAGATAAGCGACTTTTTGATCGTAAAATTAAGATAATCTTCTTACCCATCAACTTTAACATGTGTTTTAGTGCTCCAAAGAACCATTTGAGCCTTGACATGAGATTTCCAACAATGTGATATGTTTGACCAGCAAAGTCTCAGATCAGCCTGCGCATACATGCAGTCTGATCAGAGCTTTTGCTAGTCGCTTGCATATTTTATGAGAGTTTAGCTACTGACTGAACAACATTTGGAGATTCTAATCTAAACAGGAGGCTGCAAATACACTTGTCAAAATACCACATTGTTGGAAATCACGTCATGTCATGGCTCATATTATTCAGATGATAAGTACCCACAACATATGCCAGGATTAGTTCAGAAATAAGAACAATAATTAAAAGTTTGAGCAGTCGTCTGGAGACCTAATTACTACATAAAACTGCCAAAGCTCAGTATCACATTGGCCAGGTTGCAGCATGCCTTAACTCTTTACTTCATAGTGTCATCTGCTGATAACCTTTAAAAACAGTTTGGACCCAGACGTTTTGTCTGGCCTGATCTGGACCCAAACTGTTTGACATTCTGAAAGTATTCCTAAATTTTTTTTTAGAGAAAAAATTAGCAGATGACAAAACAGCATGAAAAATTTCCCAGGTTGTAGCATGCATTAAAGATAACCTGTTGTCAACTAACTACATGTCATATACTTATTATTATCTATCATAATTATTTTTTTTAAAATGTTTTAAGAGATTGGAATGTATTTGTCCTAAATTTTCAGACATATGATTGTTTCTTACCAAACTTATCCTTAAATTTGAGTTAATATTGATAAGGTATGTAAAAAGATAGCAAGAAAAGTCAAATAATGTAGACTGATCAGACAGTTCCTTCAAGAGTGATAATCTGGGTTACCCCTATTTTATATGGCAAACAAAATATCCATCCACATACTGTCATAGTTATTAAACCAGGCCGCATAGCACAGTAGGCAACGGGCTGACTACAGATGCATGTCTGACAGCAGATCCAGGGGTTGTGAGTTTGATCCCCGCCGGTCCTATACCTTCGTGGAGATCGATCATGAAATAATTTCTATGGCCATTCTCCTCCCTTCCGCTGATTCATCCAAGAAGGGTTGTTGTCAGTTACAAGCGAAAGTATGTGCACAAAGTACTGGTTAAGCGCTTGTTCAAGCTTGCCCAGGAAAAGTGAGGTTAAGTGAACTGACCATCCTGACATGACCATAGCTGTTCACTGGGATGTAAAGCAACAAACCAAACCAAAAAACATAGTTATTAAGCTTTAGTAATTCTCATTGTTGTAGCACTAGTGGGTACCCTATTTACCATAATTATCAAATATTCTTGCAGATCTTAAGAAGGAACAGCCTGATTCAATTCCACATTATTTACCTTTCTAGGATACACAGAAGTAAGCAGTGCATAGGTTTAGACAAACAAAAAAATTCTGCATAAAATTGTAAATCTTAACCGTAACCTTTAGCATATGTTTTGGGTGCTCAAAAGGGTTCTTTTGAGTACCCACAACATATGTTTTGGTTCAGAAATATGACAAATATTTTTTGTTAACACTCTTAGCTAAAGGCCTGCAGTGTAAACCCTTATTAAATCCGACAGCTAAGCTTCTTATTAAAAACGCATACTTTTATATTTTTTTTATTACTCAACATAAACATATGCTGTGGGTACTCAAAAGAACGGTCTCATTGAGACAGTCCTTTTAAGCACCCAAAACATATGGTTAAACTAAAGGGCAAGAAAATATTGAAAATTAACACTCATTTTTTTTTTTTTTTTTTGATAAAAATGGTAAGGCAATTAAAGCAAAAAATAAAATGAGTGTAAAATTGTGAATATTTTCTTATCCATCAGTCCTAACATTTGAAAATGGCAGGTTATTGCTATTTCTATGGACAGTGAAAATGTTGCTAAACTTGTCAAAATTTTATAATCATAATTCATTTATGAAATGTACATCACATTCCAGATATGGCAACAAAAACTGCTCACTAATTTACTCCAAGTAATGAATCTGGCTTCTTAATGACACTAATTCTAATAATATTACAGAACTAAATCAAGTCTACAGATAACCAGTGACAACAGGTCTGGTTAAACAGGTATTTGCAGAGCTCCAGTTAGATTATAAATCCTCAACAGCAAGTGATATCGACCACCACATGAGATAATGGTTCTTATCTCCACACAGCTTTAGATAAACAAAAATTTTTCATTGTAAAATTGTACATAAATTTTAGCATATATTTTTGGTGCACAAAAGAACCGTCTCATCGAGACGCTTCTTTTGAGTACCCACTACATATGTTTTTGTTGAGAAATAAGAAAATTATTTTTCTGTTACATACTAAAGGCCTGATCTCATATGGGCCTCTGTACGACAAAACCTGTCTTCGGGGTTTCCAACAGAGATTCAAAAGCCTACTCAACTAAAGACACTAGAAAATTAAAATTTCGCCTTGTAGCAAGTCTTTATATGACACTTTCCAATAAGCAAATAACAAAAGCGCTATCAGACTGCGTCAATGCGCAGGCTAGTCTGCCCCTTTGTTGTTCACAAACCCCTGAAGACAGATTTTCTTGCGACGAGGCCCATGTGTCAAGTCCCTCTTTACACAGGCACCAACACAGTTGTACTAGAGGTATATAAATTTTGGTTTGAACCTTCGTTTTTCCCACACTTTTGAGTAAGCGAGCAAGGAGAGCCGTGGCAAGACTGTTTGCATAAGTGAGCAAGTAGTAGAAGGCCCAGACGAGAATATGTTTGCATAATTTCATCTGTAATTTCGCTAAATTTGTCTATTCTAATATCTACCATAAAGTATTTAGCTGGCTCATATTAATACTTAGTCCGCCAGTCATCTGCTCCTCTCGCCTACTCACATTCTTAGGTAGCCTATATTGCAAACAATATGGACCCAAATCAGACTGTGCCCTTACTGATCAGGGTTCATATTGTTTGCTTCAGTGTTCTGCCAAGGCCGCGCCCTTGGCACTTAAAAAATCCATATGGCGCAGAGAAATTCCCATAGATGGGCCTCTGGGCGCGTCCGTTTTTCCATAGGGCCGAATCGTCCATTTATCGATAAAGTAATGGCACGAATCAGTTCGTAACCGCTGTATCTGAAACAGCTGTTTTTGTTGCTAAGCGGTCGTTAGGCAGGTGAATCGGCAAACCTGATTGGTTTATTGCGTCACCTGAGCAAGTCTCAACCAATCGTATGTGTTGTTTCATTCGGCCCTTGCACTAGATCATAAAATGGCTTTGAATAGGAAAAGAACGATGTTTGACTTCTTTGCGAAGTCGAAAAAACAAAAACTGCGGACAGCGACGGTGTGGAACGTCAAGAAACATCGTCTTCCATAAGTTCTTTAACTGATTGTCGATCAGATAACACTGCAGAGGACAGATCTGTTCAAAATCCCATGAAAGTAAAACATAGGCTGCATCAGATCAGCCCAGCACAAGCGGAAAGAAAAAAAACCCTGAAAAGCGATCTTTTCAAAAAATTTGGGTGAGAGATTATAAATGACCTTTGATAAAGGGTCAGTAATTACTTAACACTTGTTATTCTGAATTGTTTATCTATGGCCCAGTAGAATTTGGAAATGGCCCCAATTTTTCATAGCTAAGGGGCCATTGGCCCCATGGTTTCAAAGTCTTGGCAGAACACTGTTGCTTCCATGAAAATATCTTCGTCTGAATTTCATTTGTTGTCTCCTGATAACCTTTCTGATAACCCTTTGGATCCAGAAATGAGATCCAGATTTTTATCCATACTTCCCTATTGGAACTTTTGAAATTGTTGAGTCAGTGTAAAAATTTTGGAGATAATTCTAATTTGGAGTAAATGAAAACATCCACTCACTACTTAGCTAAACAGAACCAACATTCTTAAACTCTGCATGCTGGGTAATTTTTCATGCTGATTTTTTTTTTAAAAATCAGTCATACCGTTTGGATCCAGATCAGGACCAACATTCTGTTGGTTCTGATCTGGGTCCAAACTGTTTGTAAAGGTTAAGAGCAGACCACAAGTCACTGTTAGCACGGAAAGAGTCAAAGAAAGGGAAATAAAAATGCTAACCCTACATGTATATGCTGTCTAGGACTGAAAGAAAGCAATCTAGACTAAAAATTGTTTGACTGGATCAGATGATAAATGAGCCAGTGCATGAGATTTCCAACAATGTGGTGTGTGCGACCACCAAAGCCTCAGATCAGCCTGAGCATATGCACAGTCTGATCAGAGCCTTTGCTAGTTGCTTGCATATTTTGTGAGTGTTAAGCTACTGACTGAACATCATTTGGAATTTTTAAGCTTAAAAGGAGGCTGGACAGGCTCGTCTGAGTCTATGCATGTCAAAATGCCACATTTTTGGAAATCACATGTCACGGCTTAAATGGTACTTATATACCAAATTTACTCTTTAAATGTACAGCTATCCAGTTGGACTGAAAAGGTTAATGTTTGGTCTCAGCCTTCATCTAATTCAGCACTCTTAAAGTGAGAAGTCATGACTCTGGTGAGACTGTGCAGGTACACATGCTCTCCTAAATGACAGGTACCAAAATATCATGTGTTGGCTCAGCTGTATGACTTATTTTATCAAATCTACGTGAATAAATGGATTTTTCCACAACTGTAGTCACTACTCATTACAGGTATATTGTTTTATTGTTGCATAAACAGATGAAAATTGAACACATTGGTGGTATGAATGAAGGAATGGGGACACATAGAATGCTAAGTCCAGCCACAACAAATCCAAACTTAGAGACTCCTGGAGCTGCAAACTGGAAGTTAATGTGAAATGATGGATGCCGCCAATGCCCACTATTGAGCAATGTCCAAAATTTGTTATAATAACGACTGTTTTTCAACCTTAGCCAAAATAACCAAAGCATATGTTTTGGATAATCAAAAGAACCATCTCATTGAGACGGTTCTTTTGAGAACATGCAGCATATGTTTTGGTCGAGAATTAAGAAAATCAATTTTGGATCACACACTCAAGGGGCCTGATTTTCTCATCTCTAATATGATATGTACCCCCAGCATCAAGTCTGATCAGCCTGGGCACACCCAGACTAATCAGATTTGTCACTGGAAGCATACGCCTTTGAGGCAACGTCTATGTGGCTGCTGCATAAAAGTGACAAGTTTGCACTAAAGTTTCCGAAATAATATGAATCCTTTTTAGAGGTATTTCCAATATATGACAGCTACACAGACCTGGCCAAGCATGCAAGCTCCATGGGAAAATGACACATTTGAGCAATGACAGCCAACAATGGCCAGATTAGCCTTCCACGGCTAATCTTTGATAAATGTTTAATGATAAAGGCAGCATCAATAAAGAACTGAATTTCAAACTTATATGGAAAATTAATTCATGATTAAATGATTATATAATACTTTCTAAATTGAGTCGATGATTCAAGTTCGCTTATAAAAATTCAATTTGAATAAATGCATATAATGACGTAAAAATCTTAATCATTAAATGATGTCAAAATGTCAATTTGATTCACTTTCTTTCTGCTTCTCAAGTTCATTCATTGCAACATCAACTAACATGAAAAATGGCTTAAATCTGTCCTCATCTTGAGTTTTAAGGACAAGAACAGGTGGTGAATGAGGTGGTGAATTCCCAGCTGATGATACACTCAAACCATCAGATTGTGACCCACTATTCGGTTCTTGAATATGAATAGCAGGTCTGGCATGGCTATATAAATGGCTGAAGTTGATTGGTGCACTATACGGAGTGGTGTTGTCAGATTCTGCAGAATCAGTTTCTGAGCCATTGTCACTTGATGAAGCCTCACAATCAGATACATAACCATCTGTTTCAGCTGCGGGTGATTCTATCCTTGTAGATGGTGCACTTGGATCAAATGCACCATATTTATCAATTTTGTATGGCATGTATTGACAAACAGGCTCATTTTTGAACATTCTCTCATCAAAACGGTCCAACAATGATTGCTTATGCTTCCGGGTAATTGTGTATTGTATAGGATCATGTCCATCTCTTTTAATCATTTCTGGCAGTATTCTACGCCTAGCATTAATGAACCAATTACACACCTGTAACACTGTTAAATTGGCAGCATTTGACAGGTACACTTTCTCTTGGTCTGTCGGATAGGCATTGTATCTATGGTCATACAACCAGTTCTTCAGGATTCTCACACTTTCTTTGGCCAAGTTCCCTCTCCTTTTCTTAGAATCTGGACCATCAAAGTGTCCCTCGTTAGAGTCATATGGGACATCCCAAGGTCTTTCCATTTCACGAACTGAAAAGGAAAACAATGATGCTAAAAATAGAAAAAACAAAGCGCGGGAAATGCCTTCACTTTGACAAAGCAAATGTCAAAGTTATGTAGGTCACTGTTGCGTGAGATGATCCTAATTTGTAGCCACTTTGGAGATGGTTAAAAAATAAAAACTATAATATGATGACATCGTTTATTTATCTTTATTAGTGACCCGTAGGGCTATCTATCGTTTGTTTTGACATCCGGCGAAATCAACAAAGCAAAATGGCTGCTGTCAAAACTGTCAAAGTTTATTCCCTCAATAAATATTGATCAGGCATTTGACGAACTGCAAAAATAATGCTAGCGAACAATTTAGTATATTTCCTCAGTGTTGTTTGTAAAAGAATGTCCACTTGGCTCGCGTTTAGCTGCTGTCTCCACTGCCAACTTTCGAAACTTCGAGCACGTGGTACGACCGCCAAATTCAACAAGTGTTCTTCAAAAAAATACAATAATCTACACCATAAAATCAAAATCTTACCTCGCTTTGGTCTCATTATAAATTTACTCTGTCAAACGAAGTCTTCAAGAAAAATAATGCCGCTGTCGTTTTGCAGCAAAATTAAGAACTGTCAAAAACAACTAACAGATTCCTTTGTCATTCAACGACGTTTACACCACGAGGTCGCACTTGGCATTTCGCCTCGTTTGTTTGACAGGCGCGCGGTGTCACGTGGTAGCAAATTATGCATAGAGAAGCCATCTGATTGGTTGGAAGCCTAAGCGCACCTGTGTCAAAAGGTCAAGTCATAGAAATTGGTACCAAACGTCACATCGCTGTCACAATGTTCTGCAATTCAGTAAAAATGTGAATAGTCAGCATAAATATGTTGCAGTGAAACACGAGATTTCTATGTGTTTTTTCGGACTCATGAATGGAAGTCTGCCCATCTTCTGGTTTTTTTTTTATTTTTTTAATAGTGCAACCCCCGCACACGTCATTACTGGGTCCGGGGCTCGAGGTCCGGAGTCTCAATGTGTCGTGGGGCGGGTTTGCCGAAGTGGCAATGTGTGGAGGGAGGGGGTTATGGTAGATGCAAAAATAACCACAACAAATGTAATAAATTAAAAATAAATACTGATATTCATAACACCTGTCGCAAGTCACGTGATTGTAACAGCTGTTCCCGCCAGCTGTCAACCCATGAGAAGTCATGCGGACAGTGTGTCTGACATTTCGCGAAAAAAGTAGAGAACATGTATCGGGGATTCACATCGACTTTTTGACTTCACGTCGACTTCAAGTGCACCAATGATTGCAGCAGCGACCTATACACAAGCACGATGTAGGCTATACTGATCTATACTGTAGATCACTGTAGGCAGGGATACTGTGGCAGACCTTGATACTGAAAGCTGAAAATTTATAATCAGAATCTCCCTAATCACAGGCAACCTACTAGCTAGCCGTTTGAACACCAGTTTTCAGCTTAGCAATTCAAACGTTTCAACGTGAACACCAAAATTTTATCCCCAAAAGGTATATCTTATGTTGAGGGAAAACATTATGTTTTGGCACTTTGCACCAGCATGCAACTGCACTGATAGTTGACGTTAAAAATAAGGTGCAATAAAATGTGTTAAATGTTGGTATATATATTTGATGTGTAACGGAAAGGCTATTGAATCCCCCCCGGATTGAATCTAACCTAGATTAGAATATTTTGTTTCCTTAAATTATTATCCCCCGCCATGAAAAAGTCTTAGTCTACCATCCGTCCGTACGTACGATAGTAACTGTTACTTCACGTCCGCATAACTATATCCTCTATTATATCTTTACATAAATTATTCCTGATGGATCTACATCAGTGACGTATATTAAAAATCTGACACATCCCGGGTGATACATATATCACTGATCTACATTCGATTATCTTTAATATGGTGTTGTTTTTTATGTTTAAACGGTCATATTCAATATTCGGAAGCAAAACGGGTCGATACGGGAAAAACAGTTGTTTACTGTTGCACTCCACATTTGGCGAGAATGTTGCTTCTGTATTTTTTCATTGAATACCTGGATTTGAGCGGTGAGTTATACTTAAATCGTCTCTCGGTTACCCACGGGTCTACCTGCAGTTAACATTTTATTTAGTTGCTTCGTCTGGTGAGGGCAACATCGACGGTAGATGCGGGAAATCAGTCGTCTTGTCACACTTTTATGAAACGGGTCTGCTGCAGACGCTGCATGTGTAAATTCATAGTCTTGATAGAGAATAGACGCCTTTCCCATTATCGGATTTTACCTGTATCACGTGATATCGGCTGACCAGTCCAACAATTGGACTACTTCCGGTATATGAAGCTGTAATAACTTACTACTAATTTTGCATGCTTTTCACTTATAATAATGACAGTTAAAACACAAAACAAAAGGAAAATGGCAATTATATGTACTACAATTACATATGATGACAAAAAGAAATTAATTTTATTTCAAATTTATCTAATTTACGCTGAACGAAACCTTGAAGACTTTTATTTAAGTGGAACGTGTACCGGTACATATCCACAATTATTTCCGCTACTGCTGACGAAGGCCCTGATGAGATGACGTGTTTCCCTGCGGGTCTACACTATTTCCAACAAGAATGTCCAAAAAACACAGAAATCGGTGTGTCTTTATGCAAACTTTCCGAGAAAGGATGTCTTGATCTATCCGGTGATACATGTATATCGCTATATATGCGAACTTTTCCAAAAGGGAGAATTTCATGGATAGTGTAGACCCGCGGGGAAACACATCTCTCAAAGGCCTTTAGCAGCAACGGAAAAAGTAGGGAACTGTCTGCCTGTTTCACCAACGTCTCATTTTAGCCAAAAATCATAATATGAGTAAAAGTAATAATTTGGACATGTTCGCGCTAGAAGCAAATGTATTATTTATCTCGAAGCAAGTTTGTACGCTGTTCTTATTTTTTAGATGTTGCAGCAATAAAGTATAACATCGACAGCTCGAACCCTGGTACATCGAAGCATCCGCACATGTCGAATAGAATATATGACACATTAGATTCCGATTAGAGGGTATATTTCTTAATATGCAAAGTTTCGTGGGTACTCAAAAGAACCGTCTCAACGAAACGCTTGTTTTTGTGTATTCAAACGCATATTTTTGTAAGACTCTGACCAAGTGTAAGATTAGAGGAGAATAATAACTTTTTGATTCAATATTATTTGCAACAAAACTCCTTTTTAAGTGCAAAATATACTTTGATTTCGAACTATTATAAATATCGGCGCAGATTAAAGCACATGTATTTGAAATGCATGCCAATTAATAAAACAAACGAAGCTGTTATACTGATGTCTATAACTCAAAGGAGCAAATACACAGTCTCACCAGGCCATTCGCTGCTCGCGCATCATAGAAATGCGGTAGATAGAGACTCAGACAAAAATGAAGACGTATAGTCTCAGCAGATACTCATGCATGCCTGTTACAAGTCGCGCATGCATATTACATATATTGACTGAGCATATGCTATAAATGATGAAATCTCATCAAATAAAACCTCCATTCATAGATCCATAATTTCATCATTTCCCGTCTGTGGTATATAAACAAGTCCGCTAGTACGGATGCGCAGACTATAGAGAGCGCACAGACTCGCGAGTCTTCGTTGCTCGCACACACCAGGGTCTTTCTGGTAGAACTACCCTGCACGCATGCACGCACCCACACACATATACACACATTATGGATGTAGATGAAGACTCAGCCTCAAGCCCCGCTGGATAAGTTTGTGTGGGCGTTTTTAAGGCTTTTACATATATGTGATAAGTAGACGTCTAGCTGGGCTTCTTATCAACTTCAAAGAAAGCGACTGGTCACGCGTGCCGAAGTTCTAAAGACACGTGTGCAAGATTTTATTGTTTTCTAAGCCCCCCCCCCCCCCCGGGCACTCATTAAAGAACCGGATGCATTTTGGGCCAGTACGAAATAAATGTATCTTATCACGGAGTGGACAGTGTACAAATGACCACAGTGACATGCAGCCTTGTCAGACTCTCCAATTAATAATTGCCGTTTTTTTTATTTCTTTAAAATTTTAACCGATTCATAAAAGTTCTATAAAGTGGGATCGATAGTCAGTAATATGTTGCTATATATACCGGAAGTAGTCCAATTGCTGGACTGGCCAGCCGATGTCACGTGACACAGGTAAAATCCAATAATGGGAAACTCCTCTATTGATCAATCTTAGTACTGGTTTATGTACATCATAGGGAGCTGACCAGTACTGTACATCCCAGGAAAGAGGCTCCTTAATTAGTAGTTCCAGGAGATGATTGCTGTAAGCAGTGATGCTTATTATCAGATCCTGTTATGTGCTTGTATATCGATGCATTATTTACTCATGCTTTGTATTTGCGAAATAAAATATTTTAAAAACTAATTAGTAGTTCTAAGTTTTTGGACATCGCAAATTGGACAAATAGTGCAAACCTGGTTCAGTCTGTCTCTGTTGCTAGGCACTTTAACGAGGTTAGCAGTGCTTGTCTATATGTGCATCACAATGCATATTAAAACCAGTTATTAACAATTTGGAGATCAACTGTACTTAACAGTTAAATCCAATTTTGTGTCCGAATTCATTGACTCATTCCTTTGTTGTTCATCACTAGTTTATTTTATGTGCCATTTATTTGTATGTATGTTTAATTCTCATACCCTCAAGTAGGGGTCTTCAATAAAACTTTGACTTGACTATGTACTGGTTCAACCCACGAAACAGTCTACTTAGTACTGGTACATCCCAGGCAACAGGGGCTACTTAGTACTGGTTCAACGCAGGAAGCAGGCTCAGGTTCCAGAAAGGTGCCGTTTTTTAACTAGCATAGCAGACTTGGGTCCAGCTGGTTGCTGGTGTAATTGGCGAGTCTGATGCAACTCAGGTCTGGTCTGAGACATGTGATTCTGTCCGTAAACCAGGCCTGAAGGTCACTAGGAGGCAAATCAAACATATGCACACACTTGCACGAAACATACGTCCCATTATATGCGTATGAAGCGAGGTTCGGGCCAGCCAGCTGCAAACCCCTGATTAGCTCCACAAGGGAGTTTCCAAGCGCTCACACTACTAAAACACACAAGCCTCCACTGGCATGACAGTCTGAGGTGTGCGATTCTGGCAGATACCATTGACACTTTCCGACGTCTGGGTTGTGCCTGATGGTGCTGTATGATTCCCTCCTCAACAACAAAATGGACTCTCCTGGAACAACGATGTGGCTTTAGTGGGTCTAATAAAAAAACGTATCGACTGTTGGAATGGACAAGTAGATATTGCAATTACTTTCAGCGTCCGCTCAAAAACAAAAACAAAAAACTTTTCGAAATGTTTCCAACATTTAGGCTAGAATTGGCCGCTAAAACACAGGGAAAGCACAAGAACAGTGTCAGAACCCAACCTTTGAACACATAGGAAACATAGTGCCTGTCTGCAACCCCTTGATCTCCAGTCGTGCTCTCTATCGCTGAGCCACTGCGATGATTAATTATTAAAAAAAAAGGTTGATTCATTACATCTAGGACAATATGTCTACACAAATATAGAGCCCTTGGTCATTAAAAACAATTAGAATAGGTCATCACTTTTGACAATCTCAGCCAGAACAATAACGGAGTAGTGTAATTTACTCAATGTTTCACCTCTATATGCATTATAAAAGCCCAAGAATGTAGCCCCAGATCAGACTGTTTCTAGTCTTATCAGATTCAATTAGGTTTGTCTGCACACATCTCACTTCTTTTAAATAAGAGTTATTCCCCCATCCACCTTCCCTCCACAATGCATTTTATGTGAAATTGGGGATCAAAAACAGTTGATAAATATACACGTGGAAAAAAGTTAAGGAACACTTGTAGCTCGAATTTTAATTTTTGAATATCCGTAATAACTGAGGGCTTGTAATTTTGGATTTTTGATAGGACACTTTGGAAAGCATTGCCAACTTAAAGCTTGAATAGCTGAAGTCCACTGAATTTCGTTTTTGTGCTTCAGAGGATACAATATGGCGTACGTGAATAATCTCAATTTTCCTGATTACAAGTTTGCCTTTTAGTTTCTTCACACCATAGAAGACAATTTTGGAAAGCAAAAACAGCATAAAATGAAAGAACTGAACATATCTAATGAATAAATGACTTTGGTTTTGAAAAAAAGTGTATCAGCTTTGAGTAACATAACCATATACAATCTGCATTTTGCACTAGTTCCTATGGAAACCGATATTCTTAGATAATTTCCAAACTAAACGAAATTCAAATACTTCTGCTGTGATTTTATGATACGAATGTATGTTTTGAAAATCCTGAATGGTCATATTCAAAATCTGACAAAATTATAACAGCCTGCAAAATGTATAGACAAAGAAGGAAATGTGGCATAGACTCTTGTCATTTGCTAAGTATGCCCCCTCCTTCAACAAAATGCCAGGAAAGCAAAAAAAAAATATGATCAAAATTCGTCACACAGCCTATCAGCTTTTTGCTTACGAAAAAAGGGAACAATCAGACTTCATGGAAGGAATTTATTGCAGTAGGGTCCAAAAATCAGAAATTAAATTTCTGTATCCAAAATGGTCGCTTCTAGCCACGGTAATTTCTTGATACTCATCATTTTCACTTTGAATCAATTTAAAATAATACAGATGTTGATTATTTAAAAAGTGTTGTTAATTCATTTTAAGAATATAGGAAAATGTTAGTCCAAAGTTAAGCCTCGTAATACAAGAGGTGTTTCCTAATTTTTTTTCATGTGCATAGTAATCTCAATTGTCATTCTGTATATCACATTTGTTTTCTATAAAACTAAAACAATACAGTCACAATAACCATTGGTATATTGTGTCTATCTTCGATAGTCTATGCCCATGGATATAGACAATAAATGAAAATATAATAAAATGGATCTTAGTGGGTCTGATTCATGTTCTTCTTATTTTACATATCTAACACTACTTAATTAAACCAGAGAGACGTTGTTGTTGTTTTGTCTGAAGCTTCAACTACTGTCATCTATTGCATGTACAAACAGTGGATGCTCTAGGGAAATTGTGACAATGTGTGCTGAGCACTCGCTGGTCGCATATGCAGTAAGTCGCGTTTACTCATGGAATATCTCAGCTCATACAAATTAAAGTATAATGTCCATCTAACAGAATTTCACTTAATGAACAAAACCATGTCCCTAGGCGATAGTACCCATGCACTGTGCACTAAAAGCCTAATAGCTTTTATGGCATTGTGACTGTAAACAATGGCCAGTCCATTGAACAATGTTTCCATAAAATATAAGCAAGAATAATCCACGGCAAGACATTATAGAGGCCCTTCTAGAGGTTTGAGGGAACAGAGGAATAATATACTGCTACTTCATGGGTATTAGGGATACAGTCAAAACTATTGCCTGATGCCCAGAGGACAGCCCGGTACTATTGCCCGGGTCCTAAGGTTGAGGACAATAGAATATCGGACAGTCATAGACTTTGAGGGAATAGCTTTGACTATATGTCCCAAACATCCATGGAAAAACTGAACACAGATGTCAGAGTCGCCCTTGTACTTGTGGCACCTACACAAACAACAGAGTATCCCCTATACTTGCTGTACGTGCACTTTAGAACAAGTAGCCCATTGGACAACGATCACTCACCTGAAAGCCAGCATAAAGTTTGGAGACACCATAATCTAGGATGCTCAAAGCAGGTAACTCTGAACTTGAAACAGTGATCAGGAATAAATTCAAACACTCAAGAATTTATGCCAGTTCTGGTTATCTGCAAGTATTAAAAGATCTGAATAAAAATTGTGGAGGAAACCTGATGAAACCATATTTTTCAGATGCTCAAGGGCAGATAACTCCATAGTTAGTGATGAGATCTGATCAAAATTCAAACTCATCTATACTTTTATGTATGTCCTGATTACATACAAGAATGAAGAAGATCAAATGAAAAATGAATGCGCCAGAATGATTAAGACATTATAGAGCTATATTTTAGACACTCAAGGGCAGTTAACTCTATAGTTGGTGGTCAAGTGTGGCCGAAAATCAAACTCATTAAAGTTTTAATAGTTGTCCTTTGATACCTGCAAGAATGATGAAGATCCATCCAAAAACGAAAGCACTAGTGTGCTCACAACATTACTCCCATTATAAGTCTATGGAGATTTTCAGACGTTCAAAGGCAGCCTACTCCATAGACCCATTTTCGATCTTGCTGAATTTCAAACCCATTCAAGCTGATATAGCTGTCCTTGTTACCTGCAAGAATGAATAAGATCCAATAAAAAATGAAGGTGCAAGAGTGCTTACAACATTATACATTCATTTTTCAAATGCTCAAGGGCAGCTAACTCAGTAGTTGGTGATGGGATCCGACAAAAATTCAAACTCATTCAAGCTTTTATAGTTGTTCTTGTAACCTGCAAGAATGATGAAGATTCATCCAAAAATGAAAGCACTAGACTGCTCACAACATTTCTCCCATTATAAATAGCAAGTGAGTATGATCAGGAAATACCACAATCACAAACCGCAGACAACCCCGTGGCACCGCGAGGAAGAGCCGCTCAACCATCAGGAGACACCAGGAAGACAAATTAAGCAAAGCAACCAGCTCTTTCTTCCCCATCAAGATGATTGCAATACTGGAATGGACATAAAGTAACGTACAACAAAACATAGAACATTACAGACTCCCACAATGGGAGTAACAATAATAAAAAAGTCAACAACAGAACCACCGCCTTAGAACGGACAGCAGCCTAAGCCACCGGTGGGCTTAAATGCATTTTAAGTCTATGGAAATTTTTCAGACGTTCAAGGGCAGCTAACTCCATAAACCCAGGACATATCTTGGCAAATTTCAAACCCATCCAAGCTTTTATAGCTGCCCATGTAACATGCAAGAATGAATAAGATCCAATCAAAAATGAAGGTGCTAGAGTGCTCACAACATTATACATTCATTCTTCAAACACTCAAGGGCAGCTAACTCAGTAGTTGGTTATGGGATCTGGCAGAAATTCAAACTCATTCAAGCTTTTATTGTTGTCCTTGTTACCTGCAAGAATGATGAAGATCCATTCAAGAATGAAGGGACTAGAGTGTATACAACATTTCTCCCACTTTAAGTCTATGGAGATTTTTTCTGATGTTCAAGGGTAGCTTACACCGTAGACCCTGATCCAATCTTGTGGAATTTCAAACCCATTCAAGTTTTTATAGTTGTCCTTGTTACCTGCCAGAATGAAGAAGATCCAATGAAAAATGGAAGAGCTAGAGTGCTTACAAGATTTCCACCATTATAACCCTATGGGAGCTATCTGTTGCCATGGAAACCAGAGTTCTGATCAGATCTGGCCCAAAACCTAATGCAGCCAATCCCCCACCCCAATGATGCTCCAGATGAAATTTGATTATGATCAGCAAGCAAGTCTCAGAGATATTCATGTCTGAAAGTGTGAATGGACGCACAGACAGACGCCGGCTCAAGTCCCATCCTATAAGCTTTGGCTCAGGTGAGCTAATTACAAGTAGCCCATTGGGCAACGGATGTCACCTGAGAGCCAGCATAATGTTTTGAGATACCATATATTACAATGTCCAAAGGCAGCTGACTCTGAACTTGAAACAGCGATCAGGCCTAAATTCAAACAAGAGATAGTATGCCAGGTCTGCTAATCTGCAAGTATTAAATAAATCTGAATTAAAATGGCCGAAAAATCCTTGGGAAATTATATTCTCAGACCCTCAAGGGCAGCTAACTCCATAGTATGTGGTTGACTCAGATCGAAATTCAAACTCATTCAAGCTTTTATGCATGTACTTGTTACCTACTAGAATGAAGATCAAATAAAAAATGAAAGTGCTAGAGTGGCAACAACATTTCTCCCATTGTAAGTCTTTGGTAATTATTCCAGACGCTCAAGGGCAGCTAACTCTACAGTCCCAAGTGAGAGCTGGGCAAAATTCAAATTCGTCCAAACTTTTATGGTTGTCATCGTTACCTGCAAGAATGTAGGAGATCCAATCAAAAATGAAAACGCTAGGGTGGTAACAATTTTGAACAGCAATTATCAGACGCTCAAAGGCAGCTAATTCCGTAGTTGGTGGTGGGGTGGGGCTCAAATTCAAACTCATCCAAGCTTTTTTCGTTGTCCTTGTAACCTGCAAGAACGATGATGATCAATTAAAAAATGAACTCACAACTTTTCTCCCTTTACATGTCTATGGGAAAATTCCATGATATTCAAGGGCAGCTTACTGCGCTGACCCTGGTCCGATCTTGCAGAATTTTGAACCATTCAAGATTTTATAGCTGTCCTTGCTACCAGTAAGAATGAAGATGATCTAAACAAAAATGAAGGTGCTAGAGTGCTCACAACATTGATTTTTCAGACGCTCAAGGGCAGCTAACTTAGTAGTTGGTCATGCGATCTGGCAAAAATTCAAACTCATCCAAGCTTCAATAGTTGTCCTTGTTACCTGTAAGAATGATGAAGATCCATCCAAAAATGAACGCGCTAGAGTGCTCACAGCATTTCTCCCATCATAAGTATATATGGGGATTTTTCAGACGCTCAAGGGCAGCTAACTCCACAATCTCTGGTTGGATCTTGCTGAATTTGGAACCCCTCCGAGATTTTATGGTTGTACTCTTACTTGGGAGAATGCAGAAGATCCAGTCAAAAAAGGAGCTAGAACGCTCACAAGATTTTCTCCATTAAAACCCTATGGGAGCTATCTGTTGCCATGGGAACCAGAGTTTTGATCTGATCTGGACCAAACCCATATGCAGCTTTTCCCCACCCCAATGATGCTCCAGATAAAATTTGATTTCAATCAGAGATATTTATGTTTGAAAGTGTGGACAGACGGACACAAGGACGCCGGCTAGTCCCATCCTATAAGCTCCCTGGAGCCTTTGGCTCTGGTGAGCTAAAAAGGTGTTTAATGGGACATGGTTACAACAGTAGCTGACACATGCTCTTAGAATAACACATATTCTGCTACAATATCTTTGATTCTGCTAGTTTTTGTTTAACTGTTCAGCCCCGTATCATAAATATTTCAAATGTTTGTTGAATGCTCTATAAGCCAACTGCCATGATTTGTATCCATGTAATATGCACATGATCTAAAACAATAGCAATTTCAACTATTTTAAGCTGCTGTTCTTCAGCAATGTGTTTTTAATTGGCGTTTGTACAAGAAACTGGGCTACGATCACCCAAAAAAAAACATAATCTGAAACCATGCTTGCTTCATTGTTAAAAATAGTCACAGATGCAACAGATCCCCAAAGAGGTTGCATTTTTCAACATTCTAACTCTTGTTTTTTGCCCATCAAGATAGAAACAAAACATTTTTATAATATACTTATGCAGTTAAATGAATCCACAAGACCTGCTTTGTTTCCCTCGCAAAAATGCTATATAAAATCGAGAAAAAGCGTGTGGTCTGGTAAACAACGGTTAATTCCGTATCTGTCTGTTTTGGCCAAATCCGATGTACAGTGTGCTATAACTAGATAAGCTTTATATCTGCCTGATCCTCATTTCTGGCCATGTTAGGTCACAAGCTATTCTGCGACATAACAATATCTTTAACAGATACTTACCCACCTTACTCTATCTAGCTGTTAGTACTATTTTTTACACCTTTGGTATGGTGCGGCCATGGGATTGGAATTTGCGACCTCTCGCTCCAAAAGTGGAGGCTCTACCAACTCAGCTATTGGTCACAATGTAAAGTATCAAAATGACTTTCTTGAGTTCCAAAATGGTATATTCATTCCTTTCCTGTGTTCGTGAAATGCCTAAGTTCCAAAATGGTCCATATCATCCCATGGCTTCAAGTATTTTTGTCCTTATTGTGAGAATATTTGTGAGAATATGCAATTTTCTTTTTGCAACGGCAGGGGCATCTATGTACTTTGGACATATTTCTAGTGTTAATACTTTGGCATCCATGGCACACCACGATACATCCCTCAAGCTATCAGCTTCGGAATTTGAAATCGTGGATAATGAGTGCAAATGCAGTAGCTAGTGAACCAGAAAATGCATGAGCCTTTACGTCACATTCAACAATTTTCAGCCCATATCGGCCTGTCGAGATGTTTTTCTGGGTTGAACCAGTAATAAACAGTAAAGATAACGTGACTTTTAATGAAGAGTGTAAATAGTTTGGTCCCAGACCCTATCTTCCTTTTTTTTTTAAGGGACACATATCTTGAACAACTGAATACATTTTACAGGCTTATTGAAGCCTAATTGGCTCTGGTTTCAGTTCTTTGGTGCAGTCTTTGCTTCCAAAGGATACCCTTTTAAGAACATATTATCCCTGGGTAAAAAAGATAGTTATTGTTCAGCCAGTGTCAGCTTGGTTTAAGTGGCAATAAAGACACATGTATGGAGAAAACAATAATGACAGGGTGTGTAGATGACAAGAAGGTATCCATGAACCTTGGAGTCAATGTCAGATATACTTAAAATCTGTCTTACGGCCGAACTCCCCTATCATTCTTTGATTGAGGGTTTCATATTTCAATAATTGCCTATAATGTGTGACAATGAAGGTTTCAGATTGCCAATATGACCTTGGAGTCAAAGGTCAAGGTCAAATATACTTAAAAAAATTGGTTTATGGCACCTAGCCAAATCCTGCTACATATTTTGATGGAGGGTGTTAATATATATATTTTGACGCCATTATTGCATTATTGCCCTGAAGATAGGAAACCGGTTGGCAATAATAAAAATAGTATAAAAAATCATCCATGTGCTTATGTTGTTTATATATATACCACAATGGTAGATGACATAGAAATTTTGGGATTGCTTAATATGATCTTGAAGTTAAAGGTCAATGTCAAATATACTTACAATATGTCTTACAGCTTATAACACAAACTCCTCTTTCATTTTTTTATGAAGGGTGTCCATATTTATACACAATGATTTTTCTTGAATATGTACAATTTTTATTATGCCTTGCATAACTGCGTGATGAGAGCTACACCAATGTAGTGGGGTGGGAATGGTACATGTACTGTGGAAATTTTTTATACCAGTATGCACTATCATACAAAGATGAGCCAAATGGGATATAGGGTTTGCAAACAAAATGGTCTATAAAATCTTTGACGCAAAACATGTGTGGATGCCAGCGAAAATAATGATGGGAGTACAATAGCTTTCCATGTTTGGACACAGTGACACAATTTGAACAAACTGGGTAGAGGTCCACTGGTGCTACATACCAAATATCAAGGCTCTAGTTTTTGTGATTTCAGACAAGACAATTTTGAAAATCTATTTTTCGCCAATGTGACATAGTCATGCACAGAAGTCATTTGAATGTATACTGAAGATGGCCACATAAGAATTATTACTGCCAAGTTTGGAAAAAATCCAGCCAGGTGTATTAGATATGTCCTTTGAAGCAATTGTTGATGACGCACAACACATGAGGGACAACCAATGATCACAATAGCTAACCTTGAGACTAAGGCTCAGGTCAGCTAATAAGTGTAATGGAATTTGCCGTTTGGTTGATTTAGCTTTTCTGAAATACTGTATTTCCTGAATTCTTGTATGTATAAGAGCATGGATGGCACTACATTAAAAGCAACTAGTCAAACTAAACTTAATCTATCCTTTAATAAAGTCAGTAAAATTTTACATGAACAAAATCAACAAATGATATAAAACATCAATGCCCAAATATCAGGAACACCTAACCCTTTATAAACTGAAAACTTTAATTGGGTACTTTAGCAAACAGTGAAGACCCATATGAAATGCTGCAGAAGGCAGCGTTTGACCAGTGACTGCACTGTTTGCTAGATAAAAACCATCTTAAGGGACTCAGGCCCCCAGAAGAAGAGTGCGTAACTGAAAATTATTTCTTATTTTTCAACCAAAACATATGTTGTGGGTACTCAAAAGAACCGTCTCAGTGAGACAGTTCTTTTGAGCACCCAAAACACATGTTTAAACTTATGGAAGTGAAAATAATGGCAATTTTATGCTGAAAATATTTGCTTAACTGGCCCTATGGGACTGAAGTACATTGTTATTTGGAAATTCTAACCTGTGTCCCCTGAATATGTACAATGAACCTCCCAATTTGTTAACCCTTTACTCCATATGCTATCTTTAGATCATGACATCATTTTCTATTTTTAGACAACATGGATAAAATTCTAGAAAAATCTAAGTTAAGTTTTGAATACAGTCTACTCTCGATACCTCAAATTTCAAGGGACTGGGCAAAATATGTCGAGTTATCAGTAGTTCGAGGTAACCAAATCATGACGTATACCTACCATTTAGGGGAGAAATAATTCACGTTCAACTCGTCCATTAATAGATCATTATACGGAGCTATTTCATTAATAACTGCGGGATGAATTGACCCAAGAATCAATTGACATTTGAAATTGAATCATTAGAATTTCTCAGGTACCGCTACAGTCCTGACATTATGACTATTTTTTCACTTTCTAAGACAAAATAAAATAAACATAGCGTTTTCAGTCGGCAACTGGTCCTGCGGTTGCAGGTTTTACCCTTCGGTAAGTCGTCATATTTTAAGCCCCAACAGTGTACATGCACGTTTTAATTTTCTTCGGCTTGATGTGCATATGCCTTCCCAATCTATTTTTGTCATGACATAACCAATGTCCGAAAATAGCCTTAAACGCACAAGTCAGTTTTCAAAATAAATAAATTGGCCCGAGAAACAATTAAATTATACTTTGGCCTTATTTAAAACGAGCAGTCATCGGACAGAGATTGCTCAAATATGACACCTTAGCTCATGTAGCCGCTTTGAATTTTAAGTTGTACCACAATAGATCAATAGAATTCGGCGACCGCGGTCAATTATGTAATTGTATATATACAACTCACTCATTTACAAATGCACGTGTCACTCACGTGGACCAAGTGTTCAAACAATTGGTGGTTTTAATGGGGATAATTAACGTTGAAAGCGGTGTATTAATTGGAGACACATTCAGATAAAAAGGTAATTTCTTATGAAATGGATTCGAGTTAGGCGTTGTAAAATGCACTAAAAATGATCAGCAGGGCCAGTTTTTCGCAACGAGTTATCAGTTTTATTGACTTAACCGTTGTCGAGATAAACGGTGTGGAATTGCAATAATATATAGGGGAAAATACCAGGACCGGGTCGTCAGGTCGAGATAAGTGATAGTATTGAGTTATGCATAGTTGAGTTAACGAGAGTCGACTGTACTTTTGAAAATATTATGGAAAATGGAGCATTTGCTCTAAGAGCAAATGCTCCATTTTCACTAATATTTTCAAATATGTGATATTTCAAAGGTGTCAAAAGGAGTTATTATGGAGTAAAGGGTTAACTGTATCAAACTGGATGGAAGAACCCATTAGTATACAGAGGGTTGACCAATTAAAGATATTCACCCTTGTTTCTGCTGAACTCAGATATTTCCATTTTTAAAAACATAGATCTTGATCTGCTAACTTCCTACCAAGTCATCTGATCAGGATCCACAATGTTTTCCCTTCAGCTAGGGAATCAATGCTGAGGGCACTATCAAGGCTCATGCTCAGTGGCAGTCCAGTCCAAAGCTTAGGTATCTAATGCTTTTAGTGAATGGAACAACTACATGTACATTGTACTCCACTGTTAGATGTATCATGTACAGTAAAACCAGTGAAATTCAAACTTCGATTTTTCGTGTATTCATGATCTATTTTAAAAACAGTCTATAATAACATATGTTTTGGGTGCGAAAAAGAAACGTCTCCCTGAGACGTTTCTTTTACGCACCCAAAACTTAGGTTTGAAAGAAAATAACTCATTATAATCATTTTTGGGGGTCATAACATCTTATGTCTACCTCTCTATAATTCAAACTAAGGATAATTCGAAATAAAACCTCTAGTCCTGAGGACTTCCAATTTACGAGATTTGACTGTAATTGGTTTCTAGCCAATGAAAAAGTGTGTCTCATTTTTGATATGCACCAATATCTTACTCTGCAGGACTACACATGCAGTACTTTTAGCAGTTAGACTGAATTAAATTAGCCAAATGATCAGGATCAACACAGTCCCAGTTAACTTCAGCAAAAATTTGGGCATAAAATTGGGCATTATTTGCTTACCAATCAAATTAAACATATATTTTGGTCACAGGTTTAGTTAAACAAAACTTTTCAGCATAAAATTGTAAATAACATATGTTTTGAGTGCTCAAAAGAACTGTCTCATTGAAATGGTTCTTTTGAGTACCCACAACATATGTTTTGGTTGAGAAATAAGAAAATTATTTTTGTGTTATGCACTCTTATCTAAAGACCTGTTTTGGAGCTCAAAAGAACCGTCTCTGTTTTGATTGAGAAATAAGAAAAATAATTTTGTTTGTTTTGTTTGATTTGATTCTTTACATCCCATCAACAATCTTTCAGTTAAACAGGGACGGATATTCCTGGGTTGAACCAGTACTAAGCTAGGATAAATGTGTCTTGCTCAAGGACCATGACGCAGTGACGCCGGTGAGGCTCGAACCTGCGGCCCCTCGGTCTTGAGTCAAGTACTCTACCCTTATCAACACTGTCTTCCATGCTCAATGTTAATATACTGTAATCAGGACTTTAGTTAAAAGAGCGTAACGGAAAAAGTAACTTTCTTATTTCACAACCAAAACATATGTTGTGGGTACTTAAATGAACCGTCTCATCGAGACGTTTCTTTTAAGCACCCAAAACATATGCTAAAAATTATGGGTAAGAAAATATTTACAATTTTATGCCGATTTTTTGTTTATCTAAACCTGTGTGTAATAAATAGAGTATGCAATAGAACAGGCTTCAATGCAGAGGATGCTGCTGCATATTGGACCAGTACATGAGATGTTGGTACCTATAGCATTGACAGGCAACCGAGGCTCAGACAAGCCTGCACATCCAGCAGCCTTGCCAGAGCCGTCGCTGCTTACATACACAAAATATGGACATAGAAGAAGACTCCAACCAAATATTAGACATGTAGCCCCACTAGATAGCTGCTTATGCTAAACCTATGTGTAATAAATGGAGTATACAACAGAACAGGCTCCAATGGAGAGGATGCTGCTGCCAATGGGTCATGCAGCCTAGCCAGAGCCTTCGCTACATGCATACACAAAATATGGACATAGAGGAAGACTCATAGGTTTAGATAAACAAAAATTTTGAGCGTAAAATTGTAGATATTTTCTTACCCATCAGTTTTAACATATGTTTTGGGTGCTCAAAAGAACCGTCTCATCAAAACGGTTCTTTTGAGTACCCACAACATATGTTTTGGTTGAGAAATATGAAAACCATTTTTTGGTATGCACTCTTAATGAAAGGCCTGAAGACTCCAACCAAATAATACACATGTAGCCCCACTAGATAGCTGTTTAAAGAGGGATTTTACGCATTTTGGCTAAGTACCAAATTATCATGTACTGTGGTGTATCCATTAATTCAGCAGGACAATGGTTGACAACAATGGTTAACATTCTTAAAAATCATTCCTGATCAGAGTACTCCTTAGAAGCAATCTGACTGGGCCGCGAAACACAGTCGGTAACGTGTCTGCCTCCAGATATGTGTCCGAATGCAGATCCAGGGGTCGTTCGTTTGATCCCAGTCCGGTCCCATACGTTCATTTAGATTGATTATGAAATAATTTCTACGGCCATTCTCCTCCCCTTCCCCTGATTCAAGAAGGGGTGTTTGTCAGTTACAAGCGAAAGTATGTGCACGAAGTATTGGTTAACCGCTTAGTGAAGCTTGCCCAGGAAAAAAGTGTGGTTAGGTGAACTGACCGTCCTGACATGACCATAGCTGTTGAATAGGACATTAAGAATCAAGCCAAACCAAAATCAATCTGATCAGGATATACACACTATGTATAAGCTTGTCATCCAGATAGGGTAAATGTTCTAAAATTTTGAACACTAGTTGTCTCCCAAGAAAGCAGTGCAGACCAAGATCAGACTGCTTCTGAAGAAGCAGTCTGATCAGGGTTTTCCATTTTTGCTATACTAACAAGCATTCCCTGATAAACAGTATTTTATTAGAGAATTGACAAGAAGAGAAAAGTGTTCGGAATTTTAGAACAGTTATCGTAACAATCAATGGAAATCTTACTGTAACGACATAGCCAAACTAAAAGCACATGCAAAGTTTCAAAAGGATTTCAACAACCTGCCACTACCCTGTGGCATGGTAAATAAAGTATGCCAACTTGAAAGAAATCAACAGCAATATTGAAGAGAAATTAAACAAAATTGAAAAGCAAAGCAAAAAAATCTACACACATATTTGGTTACACATAAAAGAAATGAGCATGTAATGCATTAAAGCACCAATAAGTTCTATACAAATATATGAATATCATGATTAAAATAACATTTCACAAGCTGATAAAAGTTGTCATGGAGTTCCTATTTTGCTTACAGTGAAACCAGTGTAAAACAGCCACTCAAAAATAGTCAAAACAAGGATCTTAATGACAAATGGTAGCTTAATAAAGGGGAGCATTCTGAAATACTTTTGACCTGGATTAAGCTACCATTTGCCATTAACATCTTTGTTTTGTCTATTTTTCAGTGGCAGTTTTACACAGGTTTTACTGTATTATCAAATTTACAATCACAACTTTTTTTTGTAGACATTGAGTTATCACAATAGCTAGCTCTGAACACTTTGAGCTCAATTGAGCTTATAAGCAGAATGGAAGACTAATTTTTGTTTAATCACAGTAAAACCTGTGTAAAACTGCCACTCAAAAATAGACAAAACAAAGGTCTTAATGACAAATGGTAGCTTAATGAAGGTTAAAAGTATTGCAGAATGCTCCAAGGGGAGCATTCTGCAATGCTTTTGACCTGCATTAAGTGATAACTGGTCTTGAAAACCAATTTTCCGTCTTTTTGAGAGTGGCCGTTTTACACAGGTTTTACTGTATTTTTATTTTGCCTTCTACAATCATTCTTCTAAATTTGTACTCTCATATCTCCTGATTTACCGCCTTATCTTTCTCAATCTGCTTTCTTATATTTAGGAGAAAACTTAGGAGATAAATGTATTCAAAAGTTTTATTTAGGATAGTATAAAGTAAAACCTGCATAAAAGGGTCACTCTCAAAAAGACCAAAAATTGGTTTTTAATGCAGGTTAAAAGTATTGTAGAATGCTCCAAGGGGAGCATTCTGCAATGCTTTTGACCTTCATTAAGCTACCATTTGTCATAAAGATCTTTGTTTTGTCTATTTTTGAGTGGCTGTTTTACACAGGTTTTACTGTATACGAATATCATTAAAATAACAATTCATATGCTGATAACAGTAGTCATGGAGTTCCAATTTTGCTTACAGTGAAACCTGTGTAAAACAGCCACTCGAAAATAGACAAATCAAAGATCTTAATGACAAATGGTAGCTTAATGAAGGGGAGCATTCTGCAATACTTTTGACCTGGATTAAGTTACCATTTGTCATAAAGATCTTTGATTTGTCTATTTTTCAGTGGCAGTTTTACACAGGTTTTACTGTATTATCAAATTTACAATCACAACTTTTTTTTGTAGACATTGAGTTATCACAATAGCTAGCTCTGAACACTTTGAGCTCATCTGAGCTAATAAGCAGAATGAAAGACTCTTTTTTGTTTAATCACAGTAAAACCTGTGTAAAACCGCCACTCAAAAATAGACAAAACAAAGGTCTTTATGACAAATGGTAGCTTAATGAAGATCGAAAGTATTGCAGAATGCTCCCCTTGGAGCATTTTGCAATACTTTTGACCTGCATTAAGCAATAATCGGCCTTGAAAAACATTTTTTGGTCTTTTTGAGAGTGGCTGTTTTACACAGGTTTTACTGTATGTCAATGTGTTAAATAACAGACAGTAACTAATATATCAATGTGATTAAATAACAGAGCAAAAGATCATTTTGATTAAATATCTGAGACATTGTTTTGATTAAATAGCATTAACATCATTTGATTATATAACTGAGACATCATTTTGATTAAATATCTGAGACATCATTTTGATTATATATCTGAGACATCATTTTGATTAAATATCCGAGACATCATTTTGATTAAATATCTGAGACATCATTTTGATTAAATAACAGAAACATCATTTGATTTATACAACTGAGACATCATTTTGATTATAAAGTGAAGACAAAATGATTATATAACTTAGTCATCATTTTGATTATATAAACGGAGACCTCATTTTTATTAAAAAGCATAGACATTCTCATTATGCAAACATCATAAATGGACATTTTGACTAAAATCTGAGACAAATAAAAGGCACTTTTTATACAGTAAAACCTGAGTAAAACGGCCACTCTCAAAAAGACAGAAAATTGGTTTCCAAGACCAATTATCGCTTGATGCAGTTCAAAAGTATTGCAGAATGCTCCAAGGGGAGCATTCTGCAGTACTTTTGACCTTCATTAAGCTACCATTTGTCATTAAGACCTTTGTTTTGTATATTTCTGAGTGGCCGTTTTACACAGGTTTTATACTAGATGTTGTTTTATACAAAAAAATATGTCTCCCCTACCACAGCATTGAAACATGGGCAATTGTACCATCAAGATGAACATGATAGAAAATTTCTGAAAAATCTGCTAAGGCCAAATAAAATAATACCTGTGTTTAGGGTAACACGACCCTACCTAAATTTACTGGTGAAACCTAGAATTTTTTTTCAAGTTTTCTGAAAAAAAATCTATAATTTTATGCATTTTGAAAGGCGAAATAATTTTATGCAAATGCATAAAATTATATATTTTTCCAAAAAAAAATGTGCACCTACCCTACCTAAAATTTTCAGACCCGTTACCCAGAACACGTTTTTTTTTTTTTATTTGGCCTAAGCATTCTGGAATGACAGAGCAAACATAACTGTTGTGAATCTGAACTTATATATTAGTGGCGGTTCCGAATTGGACCAAGCATGATTTTTATTTGAGGTGATGTTTACATCAACATTAACAATTTTCAGTCCTGTCAGGATGTTTTCATAGGTTGAACCGGTACTGAGCTGTGAGAACAAAATGTCTTGATCAGTGATCTGGATCTACACTTGCCCCGAGGCAATAAAACTTTTTTCATTCTCATTTCAGCTGAGCATGAAATTTCAACTGCTAATTAAAGCTAAAATGCTGAAAAATAAAGATTTTTCTTGCTGTCAAACTCTTAGTTGGTGTATTTATCCTACTAATAAGTGTTTAAATGCCAACAATTGTTGGCATTTTAACATTTATGGGCTCCTGCTTATAAGTGTTTAAATGCCAACAATTGTTGGCATTTTAACATTTATGAGCAGGATAAATTTCATGCTCAGTTGAGTTGAGAATGAAAAAAGTTGTATAACCCTGGGGCCTGTTTTCTTTACTGCCTATGAATCCATTGCAATAAAATGAATGTTATCTTGCAATTGAACTGGATGGTAAACTGAAGTGGGTGTAGCATATAATTTGGGCCTCGACGTGACAAAACCCATTTTCGGGGTTTCCGACAAAGCAAGACTAAAAACAGTCTCCTCAGCTTCAGAGACTAGCTACAAAATTGAAAACTGGCTTGTAGCAAGTTGAGATATGATACTTTCCAATAAGCGAATAACAAAGGGGCTGATCAGACTGCGCAGGCTTTTCTGCACCTTTGTTGTTCCCAAACCCCGGAGACAGGTTTTCTTGCGTCATGGCCCATTTTATTCAGCAGCAAAAGTATTAAAAGGATCACTTTTATGAAATAAACAGGTAATTTTTTTTTAAATAATTTACCTCCAATTCTACATTTTACACTAAGGTGGCCAATCACGTGGTCTGCCTGATGGGGTTCACAGACTTTACGAACCAGTAATTGGACATCACAGGTAAGGAAAATCGTTCATAACTTTCGTTTTACTAGGTCAAATTTCATGCAGTGAAGTGCAAAAAAAACCTCATATTTTTCTGCACAAGCCTGTGTAAAAGTTTCTCCTGGGTTCGATGCAGTTTTCCAGATTACCACGAACACCTGAAGTGTGAACCCAATCGTGGAGAATTTTCCGTTTTTTCTTCAGTTGTTCGAGGTAATCTTGGAACCAACATGGAACCCAGGAGAAACTTTGACACAGTCTTGTGCAGAAAAATATGAGTTTTTTTTTTTGCACTTTACAGCATGAAATTTGACTTAGTATAACGAAAGTTATGAACGATTTTACTGGTTCAGGAAATCCGTGAACCCCCATGCTGACCATGTGATTGGCCACCTTGTAAGTGTAAAATGATGAATTAGAGGTAAATTATTATGTCCTTGTAAAGAGAAGCCTTTTACATGAAACTATCTTTAAAGGCACTTTATTTTATAACATTTTATACAACACAAATAAATATTGATATAATTAGTATTAGCATTTTTTAAAAAAAAATTGGTTGTGCAAAAAAAGCAATCTAGTGTCCAAATAGAAAAACATTTATTCATATTTTGGTTAAAAATAGATTTTTTTTTTCATTTTGGGTGCTTAAGGGTTTTGAAATATTTTTATACCCATCAATATTCTGACTAATGGACATAAAAATGATATCAGATGGGCCTCGACGCAAGAAAACCTGTCTTCAGGGGTTTGCAATCAACATAGGCGCAGACCAGCCTGCACATTCTCGCAGACTGATCAGCACCTTTATTATTCGCTTTTTTGAAAGTATCATATAAAAACTTGCTGCAGGAGAAATTTCAATTTTCAAGCTAGTCTCTGTAGCTGATGAGTCTCGCTTTGTCGGACACCCCGAAGACAGGTTTTCTCGCAACGAGGCCCAAATGTTCACATGATTATTCATGTTGGATGAAAAATGCTAACTTTTAAATGATATAGGGCCTTTAGTACAGCTTGCACCATATTCAAAGTCAAGGATGGAATTTATAAACTGAGGGTAATTAATGTCAGCTGACAGTTTCATCCATTTGTCTTGACAAGGTATTTCATGACCAGGTATTTTGCTTCTTTTCCGACCATAGCTTGTCTTGTCTGTTGCATACACAAAATGTTCCAGGAAATTTGTCAGCCAGTCAAGATCTACCATATATACCTGTAAAAATAGAGATTGTTTTTACTAATTAGTTTAAGAAACCTACTCACTGTTCTAACACTTCTTTTTTTTAAAAATTCTTGGGACATGCTCTGTTATTCCTTGTGGTGGTTTTGCTACTGGTATCCATTACTGAAGTTTTCAATCTGGTTGGATACTGTAAATTCTGAAATTTTTGCATAATTTTATTTTCGCGAATAGCGTTAAAAGAAGTATTTGCGATGTTTAACATTCACGACTAGGGCATGATTTACCTATATAAGTAAACCACAGAATGATTTCTCCATATTGCGAGGATTTTATTTTCACGAAACTTCGCATATGCGAAGTTTTCGCGATAATAAAACCCTCACGAAAATTTCAAAATTTACAGTAAACTTGGGATGGTTCATTGTATATATCAAGAGGTTACAGGCTATAATTTAATTTTTGTCCCTGATGATTGTTTTTTTTTTATGTTAGCAATCATTGAAGACTCTGATGATTTCCATATTCTGCTGTGTTTCATTGGAGTCTGCACTGTTTGTCGGAGTATCCATTTATGTTAAAGTATTCATTTATGCTCATTGGTTGGTGGTGCAGAAATACTATTTATCGATCAACAGCTGTCACCATTACATGATGCCAATCGAACATTACGTCGACCAATCATGACATTTGTTTATTTGGGACATTTCTAGACAACACATTACACACGGGCAAATATCCTCATCAGTTGCTCGATAAAAGTTCATCGAAGGGAAGACAACGGCAAGTGTAAATGTTAGTGCTTGAAAGTGGGATGTATGTATTTCTGTATAAAGCCTTAAGGACATATAGACACTGGTATCTCGTACACTGGGATGTATGATCGATAACGACTGACCAAGCCTATACTATTATAAGCTCACCTTGCTAGTTCTTGGCTCCGGTGAGTTGAACAATTTTCATAAAAAAAATTCTTTCAGGAATATCATCAGTCTGTTTGGATACAAATTATTTGTAAAGGTTATCAGTAGACGTCTTCACTCACCCGTGATCAGATTGGGCAGATTTCCAGGATGATTAAACTGAGAAACTGAATCTTTGATGAGCATTCAGCATTTTGTTGCTTTTAACATGAGAATCTTTAACAAACCAAACAATATTTCACTCATAATGGCCAAAAACTAAAGAACTTTCACCTTTGCTAGAGTTTTAGCTAACTCAATAAAATTTGTCAAGCAAATTTTTTTTTTTCTTGCTCACCATTTTAAATATGTTTTGGATGCTCAAAAGAATGGTCTCATCAAGACGGTTCTTTTGAGTACCCACAACATAAGCAGCCACTCAAAAATAGACAAAACAAATGTATTAAAAGTCATCTGGTAACTCAATGCAGGTCAAAAGTGCTGCAGAATGCTGAGCATTCTGCAATACTTTTGACCTGCATTGAGAACCTATTTTTGCCTTCTTTTGAGTGGCTGCTTTAGACAGGTTTTACAGTAATTCAAAATTACTGCACCAACCCCTCTTATCTTGAGGCCTGACAAGAGCACATTGGTCATACTACAACAGCAATTGGGTTTCGTCACTCCCTACGGTGTTATAGTAAAACTACCTTTAAATAAAGGCTGACAAAATGAGAACTTTTGAATACATTTGCTTTGAGGGTGCATCCTCCAGATAACAACCCCTGCGTTGTTTTACCTAAACGGGAATAAAATCAGATTTTAAATGTGTGTGTTTTTACAGTTATATTGAATTGTCCATTACAGTCATAATTGTACGGTTTTGTCATAGATGAATTATCCACAATGACAAAACCGTATTTTGTCATTTCATGCCTAGAAATGAAACGTCGAAGTTTTTATATAATTTTAAAGTTAAAAGATACGATATGAATTTGATGAACCAAAATCAGTCAGAACCCAAGCATTTCAAGGGGTTTGTCTGGGATTAAATGAAGAAATTGAACATGATGAGAAAGTTACCTTAACACCGGAATAAGTGACGAAACCCAAATTGCTGTTGTAGTACGACCACAGTGAAGAGGCCTCATTCAAGAGGAAGTTACTCACCTTGTCCACAATCTTGTTTACCTGTAAGTAACCATCTCTCTTCAATGGTTCATCTCATCACCAAAATATTCTTCAGAAACAAACACCACCAGTCATGCACATGCATATTATCATTTGAAAAGAAACATGGAATTTTTAAAAACAATAATACTCGCCTGTTCTAACCCTTATCATGCTGGATATTTTCATGTTCAATGCTCCTCTCCATTTTTTATCCATTATCTTGCTGTACTCAAGTTATTTGGATACTGTAAAGGCGGTTAGGACTGGTCTACTTTAGGCATAGGTAAAAGCTAAAAATGAGGCGTTATTTTATTTGAAAGTAACTTTATCATATTGCACATGACAGTAATGATTTAACCTTTAAATCGCCAGCATATAACTAAATTGGAAAGTGTCTGTTTATTGTTTAACATAAGTATAGTGGCAACAGTGTGGGCCCAGAGGAGCAGTCTGATCTGGATCTATACTGTTTGTATAAAAGGCTTCAAATTATTTCAGCAGGGGATAAAAACATAGGATTGCGTTTAGTATGCGCTTTACGGGTTTATAACATTTAATGTGAGTCCAGTGCATAAATGGCCAGGCTTTTCATGAGATGTTAGCATGTTTGAGCGGCTCAAACAACATATCTACTCTTTACCAAATAGATAGAACCTGATTTCCCTTTTTAAGCCGAAATAACCGAACCACGCCCAGATATCAATATTGAAGTTGCCGCCTTTACAGTATCCAAAAAGTCCTATAATATTTACGAGCATAGTGGAAAACAGCATGGATCCTGATCAACTTGCCTCTAAGAAGCCAGCTGATGTGAATTGATTCAGTTTTCACAACCGGACATATCAGGGTTTAGCATGGTAAGGGTGAAGCTGGAACCATTTTTCTAGAAAGGGAATCAAAGGGATGAGGACAGGACAGATGGGGTTGGGATGGCTGATGCCATAAGCTTGCTGCAACACATTATTTTAAAAAAAAATCTTATTTCCTCACTATCTATTGTATCTTCGAAAATCATGGATATTTTCTTGCAAATAAGCTATTCTAAGGAATTTTCTTTTCTGTTTTCTAAATTGTTTTGATGGTTGATTGAGGTAATATAGGTTAGAATTTTCCAATTTCATTGGAAATGTATTACAGCCTTTTATCTTAGAAAACAATACACTACCTGATGAGATTCACATTCTAATCTGAGTTTAAACTGTTTTTCAATGTTTCCTTTTATCAGGGTGGGTAGTCACGTGTTTTTTTTTTGGTACACTGCACGGATGTTCAAATACACTGTATGGATATTCTGATCGAATGTAAGTAGATTTCTCTGTGTTTTCTCATCTATACCCAGAAAGTTATACACCATTTTTCCCTATCAAACTCTACCAGGATATCCTCTTTAAGCTTCTAACTTCGAGTACCAACCAGCTTGTGTTGTTCCATTTTGCAAAGAATATTGAAATGTTTAACATGCATTGCATCCAACTCACTCTTGTTTAATGTGCTTACTTTGATTAAAAGGAATCGTAGATAATTTGATCATGTTGACATTTCTGACATGCTCATTAAGGTTCCGTTTGATTATTTTTTTGCTTGAATTTGAATTATGTTTTAGGTCATGGAGAACAATTTTTAAGTCCTTTTGGTATATTTTCCTAGGTTGCAATAATGATAAAGTTTGTGGCTCAAGTGCGCAACACTTAGGTGCTGCCAGTGGGATTCAAACCCACAACCTCTCCCACTATTGGCACGGTGTTGTGTCTTTGAGCAAGAAACTTTATCCTTATTACTTGGTACAGTAAAACCTAAAAAAATAAATTAAAACGGCCACTCTCAAAAAGACATAAAATTGGTTTCCAAGACCAATTATCGCTTAATGCAGGTTAAAAGTTTTGCAGAATGCACCAAGGGGATCATTCTGCAATACTGTTGACCTTCGTTAAGCTACCATTTGTCATTAAGATCTTATTTTTGTCAATTTTTGAGTGGCCATTTTACACAGGTTTTACTGTACTTATTTAACTCAGTAATGAGTATTGTTTGATACTTAGCACATACATGTTGACCCTTTTCATTCTGATGGATTATCCTATACATATTGAGTGCTCATGTTTTATCGAATTTATTAAACGAGTTGAGGAAAAGCGATAAAATGTGAGGCTTGTCGAGCATTTATCGCTTTTTTGCAATGAGTTTAATAAATTCAATAATACAGGAGCACAAATGTTACGATTCTGTTTATCACATGACATTAAAATTACTTAAGAATCGCATTTTTGGCGTGAAAACATCACAATTTTGCCATCTTTTACATAACGTTAAAATGGATTTAATTATGTAAGGTTTACAAATCTGTAAACCACTAGAGTTTATCGATTCTATTGTGTGGCCTTATATCACTCTCAGACGTGATGTCATGTGATAATTTGTATTTTAAGGGGTTCCCAGTCCAAATTTCTATAAACTTTTTGTTTTCAGACCCTGAAGATTGTTTTTAGCTCAGCAAACATTTAACAGTACAGGGCCTGATGAAATGCCACAAACTGAGTATTCACTGTTTGCCAAAATGCCTGTTTACCAGTATCAAGAATGAAATGGAATAACCCTGTGATATGATGGATTTTTCTATGCAGATTGATACAATAAGGTTGAGTTTTTCCATTATAACCCGCCAACGTGTCTCGGGTATATAGTGTTAATTTGTATATTCAGGTTCAGCATGGTAAGGGTTCAATTGATTTCCATACCAGGAAGCATTTTTAAGGGTTATTTTATAAACTTAGTACTTAAAGGGGACAGCAAATTGAAAGCAAGTGAATCTGAAATGCAAGTCTTTTTTAAACCACACAATATCCCACAAGTCAGATCAAATCGAATGAGAAAACAGAAACTTACAGATGTTTGTATAGTAGTGAATTGACAGTTATGGGGGGCAGCCATTTTCAGGCTGTGTGACATTTTTTTTTATTCTATGGAAAGTCTATGGAAAGTCAGCCTCAAAATCCTGAATTCAGGAATAATCCTGAAAACTTTCACCCATGCATTTAAGATAACCTGTTTTCAATGTTGGTGTCCCCTTCAAACATGTTAAGCTTTAAAATGAAGCAAGGTGTAATTTTGTAATTTAGTCATTCCAAGCAAAAAGGTACACTTAAATCTCAGTTCTAAACAGATATTCCTTTTAAGCATATCTAGCCTTCAAAATTATATTTACATTTCAGCCAGTTGCAATTCCATAATAGTATTACAATAATAATATTAACAAGAAAGTTTGACATCTCTATGTCTGTCTGTCTATAAGGATACAGTGCAATCCCTCTATAGTATAACAAAGATTTGGATACAGAGATGCCAACCCTAAATGTTGCTATTCAGGAACATGAACGACACTTTTCTGTAATCTGGGGAAATTTTCCGGAATGCCGCATACTTCGCCATAAATGTTGTAAAAAATGCACTCACACAAGACAGTTTCCATATCACCTAGTAAGGTACCTCTTCCTCCCTCTCAAATGCATATCTCACAGCATGGCTTCAAATTGGCTTCAGTATTGGCCAAAGATTAATATAATCTGATGAATTTCTGCATCCACATGACAGGGGTTTTTTTTGCTAAGGGAATCCTTTTTTAATGTATGACAGACAGGTTCTCAGACTCTCCACATTTTACCCGCTAAAGTAACGTTTTTCCAATAAACAATACACAAACCAGTCTGTATTTTATTTTACTACCGGTAGCGCTAGTACTTACTCCCTTTATTTTATCTGGTACTGTATTAAAATTGTTATTTGCCGGAGTTTTGACGTTTGAAATTGTAATGCTGAAATCGGCCTTGAAAATGTTACAATTCCGCAAAATCAGAATGGTTGGCATCTCTGAGGATATAAGACAGTCAAGTTGTGGTTCTCAATTTTTACCATGGAATTTTCCTTTGTAAAATTGTTTCTTTATAACACAATTCATTTATAACATAGTCCATTCCTATCAACCCCAAACATAGGATTATAAAGGAACTACACTGTAAATGTATACTTTTAGACCCTTATCTATCTTAAAGTTAATGCTCTCTAAATGGCCAAAACTCAACTAGTTTTCATCCCTCTTTAATAGTGCACTAGAGTTAATGGCCAAAACTCAACTAGTTTTCAACCCTCTTTAATAGCACACTAGAGTTAATGCAAAAACTTAGTTTTCATCCCTCTTTAATAGTGCACCAGGGTTAGTGGCCAAAACTCAACTAGTTTTCTCCCCTCTTTAATAGTGCACCAGGGTTAATGGCCAAAACTCAACTAGTTTTCACCCCTCTTCAAAAGTGCACCAGAGTTTATGGCCAAAACTAAACTCTTTAATAGTGCAATAGAGTTAATGGCCAAAGCTCAACTAGTTTTCACCCCTCTTTAATAGTGTTAACAAAGTACCTTTCTGCTTACAGTGACCTATAGATATGGAAATGTGGGTGTCTTTCCCACCTTCAAATTGCCTACTTTGGCAGATGTGTATTTGAACCATTTGAACCAGCACACTGGAAAACCAGAAAATCTCTCCTTTTTTTATTGAGACGAGTCTTATTATGAGTACCCACAAATATCAAACCTAATTAATTTCTCAATTTGCAGCAAATTGAGAAATTAATGAGGTTTGATATTTCATGTGAATCATAGGCCTGATATATAAAATGATTTACAGTAAAACCTGTGTAAAACGGCCACTCAAAATAGACAAAACAAAGATCTTAATGACAAATGGTAGATTAATGAAGGCCAAAAGTATTGCAGAATGCTCCTCTTGGAGCATTCTGCAATACTTTTGACCAGCATTAAGGGATAATTGGTCTTGAAAAAATTGTTGTCTTTTTGAGAGTGGCTGCTTTACACAGGTTTTACTGTACATTTAATGATAAGCCTTATGTCACTGATTTTCGAGAAAAAACATAATGAATTGTATCACTACAGGGATTTTTTTTGTGGTTTCACTGTATTTATTTTTACCTATTCTGAAAACATTTCTTCTCTAGATATTTCTCAGACCCTTTTCAGCTTTATGTTTCTAATTTTTCATAGGAAATGCAACCCTGATCTAAAATGAACCACATGCAAGCAGACTATTCTTGTATTTTTTTTAAATGATCTATGCCAAATACCTTTCAGGAATACCAGGAGAGTCTAAGTTTGGATCCAGATCAGGCACTAGATCAGGCTTGATGCTTTTCAGGCCTGATCTGAGTCCAAAGGTTATCAGCAGACGTCAAAAGTCGCCACTAGAGGGGAAAATTTTATAATTGGGGTTTTCCTAGTCAGAGATAATCACATAGATGAAAGTGCAAAATTGCCTAAAATCCTGATTTGTAGATATTCAAATCTTTAACTTGCAGTATGCCTACACCATATTAGCATTTTCAAGTTTAAATGAGCTGTGACATGTGATTTCCAACAATGTGGCATTTTGACAAGTGCAGACTCAGACAAGCCTATGCAGCCTCCTTTTAAGCTTAGAAAGTCCAAATGATGCTCAGTCAGTAAGCTTAACACTTGTAGAATATTGGAGCGACTAGCAAAGGCTCTGATCAGACTGTGTGTATGCCCAGGCTGATCTTTGTTTGTTTGATTTGATTCTTCAAGTCCCATCAACAATCTTTCAGTTATAAAGGGACGGGTCTTCCTGGGTTGAATCAGTACTAAGCTAGGATTAATGTTCTTGCTCAAGGACACAACGCAGTGACGCCGGTGAGGCTCCAACCCGCTGCCCTTTTGTCCCCAGGCTGATCTGAAGCTTTGCTGGTCGCACATACCACATTGTTGGAAATCTCATGCCGTGGCTAAAATGGTTTACTGTGTTTATTTCAAACTGATAATAGATCAAAATTATTATAATCTGCCTAATTCAGTATTTAGAGGCTCCCTGTTTGTGGAAATCAGCCTCAAAATCCTGAATTCAAGAATAATTCTGAAAACTTACATCCATTTAATCAAACAAGCTTAATTCTGAGTAAATTCCAATCATCTCCCATTAAAGAATATTTGGTGAAAAGTAACATTATCTGCAAAACATTGATTTGAGCCTTATGACTGTCAGCATAAGCTGTTCATCAACCTACAGTGTTCATACAGACAAGTTTGTGTAAAATTAAAGGACTTTTCGAGGACTTCTGAAAGACTTTCTCACTTATATCAAGTACTGAAAACTATGATACATACTGATTTACTCGCTAAACTTCTACTTCAGAAATGCTAAACTGCTTTCTAAAGATATCAGTTTTAGAAAATTAGTATAAAATTGTGGTGCCTTTATTTGGTGAAGCACATGCTGCACCAAACAAAGGCACCACAATTTTATACTGATTAGGGTATCCAAACACAATGTTAAATCCTCCTGTAAATGTTAAAATTCAAGGCCTTTCAGTGTTTTTCAAGTACTTTTCAAGGCAAAATTTATTTTCAAGGACTTTTCAAGACAGTCCAGTATATTCAAGTACTTTTCAAGCCTGTGCGAACCCTGACCTATCTGTACTCTTGAGAAATAAACAAAAGATAACAGTAGTTCTAATTCTTTATATTCAATCTTATCTCAATCTTAACATTTAAACATAGCTCATCCTGTACATTCAAATATGACAGAAAAATTTGCACCACAGCCATAGATTGTACCCCCGAGAGCCAAAGCTTTTGTTTCCATGGCAACTAGCGCTATTTGGAGATTATAACCCTGCACCATCAGTAGAACAGTTCACCTTGCTGTGGTTGGAACTCTGGAGTTCCACTGATCCATAGGATGCCACCGTGAGTCTTCTAACAATTCAAACACCTCCTGATAAATAGAAAAAAGACATTGAGTTCATTTAAATTTTTTGCTTTGATATTTTGAGTCCCAGTCAACAATTTTTCAGTCATGTTGGGCCATTTTCATGCGTTAAACCAGTACTTAGCAAAGAGGATAAAGTGCCTTATGCAAGGATACAACACAGTGTCCCTGGTGAGACTTGAACCAACAACCCCTCTATCTGAAGTCGTGCACTCTATCACTGAGCCATTGCACTCTTCACAGAGCAGTATTAAACATTATTGCTTATTTCATCATTTCTCTAGGAAAATATACTACGTGACACTAATCTAGCCAACATTTTTTTTTGCTGTCTGCTGATTTTTTTCGAAATCAACTTTTTAAAAATAATCTTTTCAGGAATACCATCAAAGTGTCAAATGACACAATTCAAAAAAGATCAATGTTTATGTTATCAATGAGTAGGCTGTAACATGGTCATGTACGACAGTCAGTCTACATGCATGGTTATAAACCAATCATGGTTTGTATCTTCATGGTTTGTATCTTAGATACAAACCATGATTGGTTTATAACCATGCATGCAGACTGACATAATATATGTGCATAAAGGTGGGTCAGGCCTCATACTCATAATGGCCACTACGTGAAACTTTCATCAGTGGGTTGGCGTCTTTTGCTTGTGCGTGGCTGTATTCACCCTGACAGATGGACAGATGCCAGGCTGATCCTTATATCCCAGATCCTGGTAGGGAGGGAGATAAAAATCCATAAAAATCCACACCTCTATTAAGCAAGCACATCTCTTAAGCAAGCTAAGAATTTCTAGCGATAGTGCAAGCAATCTCCCTAAACGAGACGTTCGTTTTATTGTTGAAATAACGACTGGAGAAACTAGGCACATTCAACAAATATATATAGACGGGCCGTCGATGTACCATTGCCCCCGACTTTGTATATTTAAAACGGGATTTCCTTAATGCATGTAATAACTCTACTTCTTACTGAATGAGACTTTATTTCGATCATCAACTGTACTTGTTTTTCAGTTATATATATGGGAACTATATGGAAACAAGGGTACCAATCGTCCTATCACGCTATGTACAGTAAAACTATTTATACAGTTGGTGTACAATTAAAACGACCATCTTGCAAAGTGGGCTATTTTTTGTCAGGTATTTGATGTCTTCTTTCGCTTATACAACCCCTTCCCCTCCCCCCCCCCCCCCCCCCCCCCCCCCCCCCCCCCCCCCCCGACCCAACACGCCCTTTACATATGTTATATATTTGTATAGCGACATTTAATTGTCCAAAGGGCATCTTGGGTCTAGGGAAAAACAAACTGAAAGGCACCAGTTTCATCTTTTCAATGACAAATGTCACATTTTCAAGTATATTTCGTACGCATGCGCAGAAGGAATACCGCAAAATTTCGAAAATGAAGGACACTTATATCCTTAATATTTTAGCACTTTTACTTTTTGAAAACTTGCAAAGGATTTACTAAAACTCTCGTCTAAACAGCACCCAGTCTAAAGACGTAAAATGAGGGGTGGGAGTAGAAGGCGCAATATTTTAACGGTTTTGTAAATGATGAATCGCTTTGAAACTTACTTTGATGCTTTCTATGTAAATTTTACTACCGGAACAGACCAATTCTAAAAAAAATAGGGCAATTTGAAAATTTAGGTTTTGTAATCATGTCAACTAGGGAAAATATACGCCTTATCGCTAGAGCTCCTTTGGCTATCTATTCCCTGACTGCTTGTGTAAGACAGGTGTTTTGACTGTAATCAGAAAATGATTTAACCCTTAAAGCGCCAAGAAAAAAAAAAGCATCTGAAAATGTCATCTGCTGAAGCCGTCTGCTGCTAATAATTGCCTAGAATTACTGACGAATTAAGTATAGTAGCAGTCTGATCTGGGTCCACACTGTTTGCCATAGAGGCTTCTTAAACATTTCAGCAGACGAGAAAAGCAGACAATATAATTACCTCGCTCTGTTCCATATAATCTCTGTTGTATTTATCTACATCTATAGTTAACTCAGGCTCTGTAATAGAAAACAGACATGCCCTGATAAGCGAACTTTTTACATGCAAAACTGTGATCTTTTTCTTATTCATCAGTTTAACTCTTTTCATTTTGATGGATTATCCCATAAATATTGATATAATAAGTATGGAATAGTCCATTTTGTATTCTAAGGGGTTGTCAGTCAAACTTTCTATAAAATAATGTAGTTCTGTCCCTGAAGACTCTTTTTAATATACTGAGCCAAAGTTCTAACCCAACACGTAAAGGGTCAGAATTTTATATGACCAATTGCTGTAGGGCAGTTTATATTGGAAAAATTGCTCAACTAATCATGAAGAATCTTAATCACACAGAGAAATACGTTGCCTGGAGCATGGTTCTGTGAGCTGTTGTCTGATTGGTCAAAAACGCTTTACGGGTCTCAGGACCTTGTGAGTGGTCATAAAGTTAAAAAGTCCGTATTAACCCACACTCCAAGGCTAGGCCAGTAAGATGAAGTGTATTGCTTGAAAATGGTTCTGTTGAATTAATTTGAAAATGTAAATATTACACCATGGTAGGTCCTCTTATTTCCCATATATTGTAGGAAGATTAACATGAAATGAAAATCACCATTTACAGGGGGGAATAATCTTACCTTCAAGAGCATCTGCTTCAAGAGCTGCTACTGGATCATTAGGCTAAAATAGATTAGTGAATCATAGGTTGACATTAAACAAAATTTTTTGCATAAAATTGTGAATATTTTCTTATTCATTGGTTTTAACATAAGTTTTGGGCGGTCAAAAGAACCGTCTCAAAGAGACGGTTCTTTTGAGTACCCACAACAGATGTTTTGGTTGAGAAATAAGAAAATGAAATTTTAATTACACACCCTTATTTAGCGGCCTGATGAATATAATAATGACAAAACAGAAGAAAGGAGTTCTAGCAATAAGGGGTATATTTTTCCCTTGTTGTTTTACCACTACAAAAACTAACACCAATATTTGTGCCAACATTTGTAAAGTCTGCATGTTCAGGCAGTAAAGTAGATTCCTTATTTGTCACGGATGTAGCAGTGTTATAAACCAATCAGCAGAAATTGGTGAAAAGTAACTTTTAAAGTTTTAGGCTTCGGAGGGGGCCAAAGTAGCCCCTTAATGCACATAGCTCTTTTCTATTTCTATGGACTATTTTGTTTGTACATACTTCTCCAAAGTAATTTGGTTCAGGCACTCAAAGAGTGGTTGCTTTGTTTGGTTTGGTTTTATGGTTCAATGTCCCATTCACAGCTATGGTCATGTCGAGACGGTCAGTTGACCTAACCACACTTTTTTCCTGGGCAAGCTTAGATGAAGCAGTTAACCAGTACTTCATGCACATACTTTCGCCTGTAACTGACAGATGGGTGAAAGTTCAAAATTTCCAAATCCTGAACTTTTGAAAATCAAATCTTAAAACTTGCACAATGCCAAAAATATCAACAATTTCAAAATTTAAATGGTCAATTGTCTTTAGATAAACTTAAATCATATCAAAGACGCCATTAGAATCTGCCTAATTCAGGATTTTGAGACTGACTTTCTATGGAAAACCCTGAATTCAGGAATAATCCTGAAAACTTTCACCCATGCTGACAACAGTTCTTCTTAAATCAGCGGAAGGAGGAGAACGACCATAGAAATTATTTCATGATCAATCTCCTCGAAAGAATAGGGCCGGTACCTAATTCACGACTCCTGGATCAGCAATTAGACTCACAACCGATTGTGCTACCCAGCCCAGCATTAAGTGATTGCACTTAAACATAAGTCCAGATAAGACATCTTTTTTTTTGTGAAAATGTGATAATCATATTCATTGGTATAAACATGTGTTTTGGGTGCTCAAAAGAACAATCTCGGGTGCTCAAAAGAACAATCTCATTCTTTTGTGTAACCGCAGCATATGTATCGGTTGATAATCCTAAAAATATATTTCAAGTACCCTCTTAAAGGTATCAAATTGGCATTATGTTAGGGATATTGTACAATTTCCTATGAATAATTTTGTCCTATGTTAAAGCATAGGGTAACTATTTACCCTTATCTTTATTGTGATGTCTGCTTATTACGTCTCTACATATTATCAAATGCACTCCCAAGCTATTTTTATTATGTAAGCAAATATTATGAACCCAGATCAGACTGCTCCTTAGGGCTTACAATTTACCTCTCATGCATACAAAGTATGTAAGTAGATGGGGGCCTATGGGCATAATAACTTATACTATCTATACATGCGTGATAAGTATCATCATTTGAGTTAGCATTTACAACAGCAATACTGTATATGGGCAAGCTCCTGAGATTTTGGTACTTATGGCATATGCTCAAATTTCATGTCGTCTGCTGTTTTTTTTTCAAAATCGACTATTTTCGAAAAATTCTTTCAGGAATACCATCTGAGTGTCAAACAGATTGGATCCAGATCAGGCCCGACATTATGTCAAGCCTGATCTGGGTCCAATCTGTTTGCAAAGGTTATCGGCAGACGACACTAGGAGATAAAGAGTTAAATGCCCATACTGACTTATCCAGTGGGGCTAGAGGGATAAGTTTTGGTCCAAGCCTTCATCTACACCCATATGATGTGTATATGGGCAGCGAGGGCTCTGGTGAATCTGCACTTTTGCGCAGGCTCGCCTGAGCCTTCATTGCTCGACAATGCGATAAGTACCAAACTCTCATCTGCTGACTCATACGAACTACAAGTAGACTTACTAAGTTTTGAGGTGGCGGTCTAGATGGGGGCACCGCAGGCATACTGACCTGACCCTGAGCCTGTCCCTGCCCGGCGGCAGCGTTATACGCATTTTGGTAATATTGATAGTAATACTGCTGCTGATAGCTCAGGTACTCTTCGTATGTCTTGGCATTCATTCCGTAGTAGCTGGGATTGTTATAATATGCATGTTGTGACGGGTGCTGCGGTGGCATTGGTTGACTAGGAGCGCTAGATGCCGAGTCATTCTGTGACCTGTAAATAGAAGTTGTCAAAGTTTCTCTTAACTCTTTGCAGGTATTTTCCTACCTTTCCGATGTCGGGGCCAGGAGCCTGTTGAATTTGGAAAAATATAATTTGAGCCATCGAAATAGGGAAAACTAGATTCAGTCTAAGGGACAGATCTCCATTTTTAAATCATATTTAAATCTATATAAATAATAACAGTGTTTTTGCATGTTTGTTTGTTTTGTTGCTTTACGTCCCAAGTCAACAGCTATGGTCATGGCGGGACGTTCAGTTCACCTAACCACACTTTTTCCTGAGCAAGCTTGAAAACGCAGTTAACCAGTACTTCATGCATGTACTTTAGCTTGTAACTGACAAAATCCTTCTTGAATGATTCAGCAGCAGGAAGGAGAATGACCGTAGAAATTATTTCACGATCAATCTCAATGAAAGTATGGGACCAGGCCGGTATCAAACTCGGGACCCCTGGATCTGCAGTCAGACTCGCATCTGTTGCCAGACACGTTACCCACTGCACTATGCGGCCGGTAAAATATCTTTGCAGTGTAATTGTACTGACCATTATACTTGTTCATGATATATGTATCAAGGTGTGAATGTAAACATCTGTAACTTTGCAATTTTTTTTATCGGATTTTCATGAATTTTTCATGAAATGTAGTATTAAGGAATTGGGAATTTATTTCATTAATTTGGGAAGTTTTGCTTTTTTTGGATTGGGAGGGGCCTATATTCGGCCCCAAATTAGGCCTTGGAAAATCCCTGCTTTGCAAGCTGGGAAATTTCAATGTTGTCATGATCTTTTGTCGTCAGCTATTTTTTTTTTCAAATTTAACTCTTTCAGAAATATCAGAGTGTCAAACAATTTGGATCCAGATCAGGCCCGATGTTGTTTAGGCCAAAAAAAAAATATGTGTGTTTACTATTTGATGAAAATTTGAAACAGGGTAGGTAGGTCGATTTTCTTTTTTTTTTTTTTTATTTGAAATAGGGTAGGTAGGTCAGGTCGATTTTTTTTTTTTTACTCGATTTATTTTTTACTTTTTATGTACCAAGGTTTGAAAAGAAAAAAGAAAAAGTGACTGCAAATTACTTGGTTTGTTTTGTTTTATATGATCCAAGCTTGGACCAAAGAATATTGAGATGAGAAAAGACTTATAGAAAAGATTTATAAAACAAGAAAACATTCTTAAACTGAAAATCAAACTGATTGGCTGGTTCATTTATGACAAAGTCCAAAGGCAAAGCACAGATTTCCCCTACATTACCTTCGACACTGAACAAAAGGAGCATACCTGGCACTCTTGTAAATAATAAAGAGCGAGTCAGTGTAGTCAGTGATAAATGTGTTTACTTTCTTTCTTCCCATAGTTCTAAACCTCTATTTACAACGTCAAGCAGCAGAAGAGGGAAAAAAAAAACAAAGAAGAAAGACGCCATCGCATGGATAGTTGTCATTAAATATCTCAAGTCATCTGGTGATGACTTGTTGCTTCAAACAAGCTTTTTTGATCTTGGCGATCACATTTTTTGAAACTAAAAGCGACGAGAACGTCGCCATCTTGGATTGAAAAAAATCAGAAGGTATCGGTAAAAGGTTTGACTACATACCGAATAGAATAGAATCAGCGAAAAATTTGAATACCAGTACTAAAATCCGGGACCGCTGGAACAGGGTCGAACAACAGTCTCGTTTTTTTTATTTTTGGAGAAAAAATGGTAGGGTCAGCAGCTATAAAACAGGGTCGGTCGGCAAACCGTAAACACACCTATTTTTTTGGGGGGCCTTACCTGAAAATGTTTCACATGAAAAAGGATGCCATAAAAAGAAATAACTGATTGTTCCTTAATAAAGCACTTATCCTACCATTACTTTAGGGAAATTGGTCTGAAAATTTTAGGTAGGGTTGGTACAAACCTGAAAAAAAATCCTAGGTTTCAGTCGTAAATTAAGGAAGGGTTGGCTTTTGAAATTCCTCCAAGAGTTAACCCTTAAAGCGTCAAGAAAAAAATGCATCTGAAAATGTCTTCTGCTGAAGTCGTCTGCTGCAAATAATTGCCTAACACTACTGATGAATTAAGTATAGAAGCAAACAGAGTGGACCCAGAACAGACTGCTCCTATAGGAGCAGTCTGATCTGGGTCCAAACTGTTTGCCATAGAGGCTTCTTAAACATTTCAGCAGACAAGAAAAGCAGACAACTTTTGCTGCGATTGGCGCATTAAGGGTAAATCAGGTAATCCTCACATTATCTTTTATGAGCTCACCCAGTTTCAAGGCTGTAGCTTGTATAGTTTATGAGATATAATGCTAACAAGGTATACATGAAAAATGAAATTGCCAACAGACCAAAGCAATATGCCCCTCAACCTTTTTAACCCTTAAAGTGCCAATCGCAACAAAAGTCGTCTGCTTTTCTTGTCTGCTGAAATGTTTAAGAAGCCTCTATGACAAACAGTGTGGACCCAGATCAGACTGCTCCTATAGGAGCAGTCTGTTCTGGGTCCACTCTGTTTGCTTCTATACTTAATTCGTCAGTAATGCTAGGCAATTATTTGCAGCAGACGACTTCAGCAGACAACATTTTCAGATGCATTTTTTCTTGGCGCTTTAAGGGTTAAAACTGGGGGCAAAAGACTTTACTCACTTTTTGGGTGTGGCAAGACTGACTCTAATCTGTTTTCTGCCAATATCAGAACTGTGCTGCATTTCAATAAGGGCCCTCTGTTGTTCTGTTTCTTCAGAGAATCTCACAAAACCGAAACCTTTAGGTACACCTCGGCCATCAAAGACAACTACAAAATATATGTTTGAAAGTTACTAAAACATCTCATGATACACTCCTCATGTGGTTCAACTTAAGCAAACCTACAGATAAAGAAAGCATCATCAAAAAATATTTTTTTATTTTTCAACCAAAGCATATGTTGTGGTTCACCAACCACCGTCTCAATGAGCCCCTAAAACACATGTTTGATCAGATTCACAAAAACCTATCCTGACCTATGCTTAACCCTTTTCATTCTGGATACCAGTAAACAGGTACTTTGGCAAACTGTGAAATGCACTGTTTCCTTAGATAAAAACAATCTTCAGGGACAGAAATACATCATCTTTTGGAAATTTTGACCAACCACCCCTAATATAGTACATAATAGACATTATCATAATTATTGTTTCAATATGTATGGGATAATCATAATCCATCAAAATATATAGGGTGAGAGTGCAAAGAGCCTGCTGAAAAAGCTCCTTCTGATGTAACTTGTAAGCTAGGATAAATGTTTGCAGTACTTCTTGAAAAATTGAAATGTCATTGAGACGTCTGTGATAACATTACGTTTTATGTTATACTATTTTCTTCTTCAAACGCTATAAAATCCCTGTCATAATATGAGAAACAGATTCTTACACTCCCATCATTTCATATAAAATTGATGAAATTCACATAATTTCATATTAAATGACCATGTGTAAGAGGCTTTTTTCATATTTTGCTTATTTTGATGCTTTACATCACGGTCAACAGTTTTTTAGTAATGTCATGTCCTATCTTCCTGGGCTGAACCAGTTCTAAGCAGAGAACACAAAACAGTAACTTTGGCAAGGCCTGAATCAGCAATCCCTCAATCTCAGGTCTACCACTCTATCACTGAGTCCCTCAACCTCTTTTTCATATACAGTAAACAACTTACTTTGATAGCAACTATGTATGCCTTGTTGATGATTAGACTGTTTTGGGAGTGCAAGATTTTCCAATAGCTTAGTCATAAAACTGTAAGGTAACATATTCATGGCTGAAGGTTCAAAATTTCCAAAATCCTGAACTTTGAAACTTCAATCTTAAAACTTGCAATATGGCCACTAAATAGCCACGATTTCAAATTTAAATGGTTCAGACAGAAAATAAATCAGAGAAGCTATTATGATCTCCATATTTCAGCATTTCTGTGGAAAGTCAGCCTCAAAATCCTAAATTCAGGAATAATCCTGAAAACTTTCACCCATGCAATGATATTTTGGAGAACCAATGAGCCAGTTCATGAGATTTTGGTACTTGTTCCATATTGCATAGGCCAGCAGCTAAGCCTCAGATAAGCCTGCATATCAACACAGTCTTTGCTTCTCGCACACTGAAAGATGGGATGTAGATGATGGTGCAGGACAAAATTGAGGCCTGTTGCCCCCTAGATAGCTTTGTATATGTTTAAACAATGGAGTAAGTGCCAAACATCATGAGGTACAATAGATGAACATTCTAAAATTTCCAACACTAGTTGCCTGCCAAAAAGGCCTAAACAAGCAGTGATGTCCCAGATCAGAGTGCTTCTGAAGAAACAGTCTGATCTAGGTCTTCCTTGTTTGTTAGTCTGACAAAAATTTTAGTAAACTGCAGTCCTTATAGCCAACATTTTATTTGAAAACAGAATGAGGAGAGTGTTGGAAATTTTTAGATAATTTACTGTACTGTAGCTAAAATGTGAACAAATGAAATGCCTACCTTTTGCAGTATGACATGATGGATATCTTTTTTTAAATGCATGGTATAAAATATAATCATCAACATCGTCACTCAACTCTCCAACAAACAAGGAAAACTCTTTTCTGAAATAAAATCATCATCATATCATAATCAGATTTTTGATTAACGTGGAGGTCGAGGGGCATCATCCGCATCAGTGGGCCCCCTTTTAGGTGACTGGCTAGCTGCACGCATAGCAGATCTCACATCTGATCTTAAGGTGCTCCTTTCTTGTGGGACAACTGTCTTGAGCTTCCACTCACAGCAGTCCTTCTCTGTCAGTTTCTTCCAAGTCAGCTTGCCCCCCCCCCCCACAACCTGGCAGGCAGTTGACAGAAGAAAATGGAAATTGATGCAGTTGATGAGCTTATGGTACTTATCACATGGATTTTACAGATTTACGGGAAACGTCATGGCGTCCATAACAACGTTGCATATATAATGAAAAAATCATAACGTTCTTACGGCGGAAATGAGATTTCAAAGTAATCCTAATGTCATATGATAAATAGAATCTAACATTAGTGCAAGCCTTGCATTTTATCTCTTTTCCCCAACTCGTTTAATAAATTCAATAAAACATGAGCACTCAAGTAAGATCCTCTATTTAAGAAATGAATTCGATTTTTGGAATGTTCATGGAATCATGAAAACTTCGGGTCTCTTGCAAAGTAACTTTGCTAGAGACCTGAAGTATTCATGATTCCATGAACCTTTCAAAATTGAATTTATTGCTTATATTTACATTTTATTATAAATAACTAATATATAGAAATTATTTATAATTTAGGAGATAAACAATCTTGTATTTAATATTTCATCATATAAACTGTTTTGTTGGAGTGTAAAACGGAAACGCGGAACAGCCAAAGTGAACACGGACAGCCAATGGAGCAAACAAGAAGCTTGTTTTGCACGTGCAACTCAGGTGTGGCTCGCTGTCAATCACAGCAACAGTGTCACATCTGGTGAATGAATTAGTGTTTGAAGCGAATTGCCCGGGGCGAGTGAGCTTGGCATCTGTCAGTCAAATTTTGTGTCGCTCATTATGCTATGAACGCTTGCAAAAATCTTAGGATTCATTAAAGGCTTGCTTTGAAAATGTAAATATATATTAAACAAATCAATTGGATTGGTAGATACATATATATGGGTATTCAATGATATAGATTTTCTTTTCTACAGAAATCTCTATCTTTGTACAAAAATACACAAAGTTTACGAAGGTTGGGTGAGATGGGATGGGATGGGCATAGAACTGGATTAGATTGAATTAGACAGAAAGAGAGACTAAGATAGATTGTTGTTAAGGTTCACCTGTCTTAAGCTTTAGGATTTTATCAATACCGAAATATAACTTACCTAACTTTCCCTTCTTTACCTAAATTCGTGTTTAATTTAAATCGGCATGGCTGAAAAAAAAGATGAAAGACAGACATTATCAGGACTTTAGTTAAGAGTGTGTACCAAAAAAAAAAATCTTATTTCTCAACCAAAACATATGTTGTGGGTACTCAAAAGAACCAGCTCAATGAGACGGTTCTTTTGAGCACTCAAAACATATGTTAAAACTGAAGGGTAAGAAAATATTAACAATTTTACACTCAAAAATTTTCTTTATCTAAACCTATGCATTATACATATTTATGAGAAAGCACATACAAAAAATTGCATAGTCTGTCTATACACTTGATAATTTTGCATCCTATTTTGCTATCTGAAGATTTTTTTCTAAAATAAACAGTTGAAGTTTTCCTCAAAAGTCTTTCAAGAATACCAGAGTATCAAAAAGTTTGGATCTGGGTCCAAACTGTTCGCAAAGGTTATCAGCAGGCAACAAAAGTTTCTGTTAGTGGGGAATGAGTTAAATTGTTGCTGACTTTGATTTTTCATCGAAATAGTTAATGCTGTATTGATCCATTTTAGACCGCAGGGTTTCAGCTGGACTGAAATTCACTTTGGACATTTTGTCCAAGCAGCCCCAATATTGTTCGGACATTTGAAAATGTTTTAGGACATTTTTACAGGCAATCATATTTACCACCATAAAAAGAAACTGCTATCTGCCCTTCTCGTGATGAAACCAGGGTAGTTTTGCCACCATTTTGGACGGTAAGTGCAGCCTGATTGATTGGCTGGCTTTTTATTTAATGAGGAGACTGGAGCTTGTTGATCGGTGGAAGTGGGAGGGGTACTGTTTTTTGCTGCTATTTGCAGTCACTGCACAACTCGTTAGTCACGGAAAGTGGCTGTTCAGGTTATAATGGAGCGAGCAAACTGTTTTGGGGTATAAAAAACTTGAGTTCCTGTTGTTTCTTGGTGGCAATTAAGTTTTTTAGTCATTTTATTGGGGAATGCCAATGCAAATATACTGTCCGCTTCGAGATGAAAGAGGGAAAAAGTTAACAGGATACAAATGACCAATCAGCGGCCACGTAACAAAACACCATGACTGGTTTGCTTTAGTCAATAAGTATTTAAGGGGTAAAATTAAGCGAACCAATCTGACCCTTACAGAAATTTGGCTTATCAGCGATCATTTTATAAAACAAAAATACTATTGCATCGCTGTGCATTACCGTATAGTGTGTGCTTCTGTAAATTGTCTCGGACAAACTGTCCAAACTAGACAGCAAACTCTAGGACATGTGGAACTATTCACTGACTATGTCCAAGGGCCGACGCCAAACTGAATCCCTGAGACCATTGGAATTTTCAATCCAGTTTTTTTCTAAATCATCATAATTGTATTTCTGTCCGAGAAGATTGTTTTATTTATATAGCACATAGTGCAGTGTGTGATAAAATGCCGAGTGTTAAGGCAATTCATCTGGGTCTTCATTGTTTGCTAAAGTATGTTTTCATGGGTGAAAGTTCAAAACTTCCAAAATCCTGAACTTTCAAAACTCCGTTCTTAAAACTTGCGATATGCCCACTAAATACTCACAATTTGAAGCTTAAATGGTCAATTGTCTTAGGACAGACTGAATATAAATCAGAGAACAAATAATAATCTGCTGAATTCAGCATTTTGAGGCTGACTTTCTATGGAAAGTCAGGCTCAAAATCCTGAATTTAGGAATAATCCTAAAAACTTTCACACATGTGTTTTACAAGTGGGTTAAAAGTCACCTGTAATGAGCAATTATCTGCCTTAACCCTTATTGTTGTTTTTTGTCCTGAAAAGGCCATCTGCTTATAATGTCTGCTACAGGCTGCATGAAGAATATTGTAGATCATAAACAGCTGGCTTCTTCTTCTGAAGCCAGCTTATCTGGATTTACACCGTTTTCAAGAAACATCAAAGGATACATGTATGCCTGGGTTCAGCAGAACATGGATTAGTTGTATGCTTGCCAAACCTTTGTACTGCTGAATCAAGATAATTTATATCCTCTTTTGAAGTTAGCCCTTAAAGCGCCAATCACAAAAAGAGTCGTCTGCTTTTTTTGTCTGCTGAAATGTGTAAGAGGCCTCTATGACAAACAGTGTGGACTGAGATCAGACTGCAGTCTGCTCTGGGTCCACCCTGTTTGCTTCTATACTTAAATTAGTCAGTAATGTTAGGCACTTATTTGCAGCAGACAACTTCCGCAGACATCATTTTTCCAGATAAGCTAAGATTACTTACTGGCTGACTGTTTAGGTATTATTTTTCCATTAAGTCTCAAGCTAAGATTACTTACTGGCTGACTGTTAGGTATTATATTCCCATTAAGTCTCAAGCTAAGATCACTTACTGGCTGACTGTTAGGTATTATATTCCCATTAAGTCTCAAGCTAAGATTACTTACTGGCTGACTGTTAGGTATTATAATCCCATTAAGTCTCAAGCTAAGATTACTTAAGATTACTTACTGGCTGACTGTTAGGTATTATAATCCCATTAAGTCTCAAGCTAAGATTACTTACTGGCTGACTGTTAGGTATTATTTTCCCATTAAGTCTCAAGCTAAGATTACTTACTGGCTGACTGTTAGGTATTATATTCCCGTTAAGTCTCAAGCTAAGATTACTTACTGGCTGACTGTTAGGTGTTATTTTCCCATTAAATGCTGAAGTGGGGTATATAAGGCAGAATAACCTTCAGTTTCATCACTTTCTCCATTGCACTCAAGCTGTGAACATCTACAGGAGCTTATCTCTAATTTGATTAGCTTTTGGCAAATACCTGAATTATAGTTGACAGGTCTTATCAGCTCAGTGACCATGCTGTTTATCAGCCTAAGCAAGTCATTGGTCCACTTTAATGACAGTAGTTAAGCTCCACCTACATATTGTCTCATATTGAAGCCACTCCCCTGCCAGGGGGTACAGGATTCCTGCCTTTAAGTCTCAAGCTAAGATTACTTACTGGCTGACTGTTAGGTATAATTTTTCCGTTAAGTCTCAACATTGCTCTCTGTGCTGACGGACCATCTCTGAAGTCTACAAAACAATAACCAGCGGGCAATCTGAAAATAACAACAAATGTGAATCATTTTCCCGCCATTCAAGACTATTGCTGTCTGCTTGCTTATCTGATGATGTACTCAGGTAGCCTATATTGAAAACATTATGGACCCAGATCAGACTGCTCCCTTAGGAGCAGTCTGATCAGGCTCCATAGTGTTTGCATCCATGATAAAAGTAGCCTCAAGAGGATTTCAATATATGCAACAGTCATAATAAATATTGGTTGGATAACAGCAGTATATCAGCATGTAAGGCCAAATAAAAAAATAATTGTGTTTGGGTCAAGGGTCTGGAAATTTTAGGTAGGGTAGACACACATATTTTTTTTCTAGAAAAATATATAATTTTATGCATTTTGAAAGGCAATTATATTTTTTTCCAGAAAACCTGAAAAAATAGTTTCTAGGTTTCACCAGAAAATTTAGGTAGGGTCGGGTTACCCTAAACACAGGTATTTTTTTATTTGGCCTAAGATTTTCTCAACAGTAAATTGCATCCTAAACATAAAGTTATTTATACAAAGTTAAATTTTCAACTCCTGATATTTTTAAGAAAGTCATGATTATTTTAAACAATGACTTAACTCTCACCCTACTGTTGGGGACAAAATGCTGATATACTGGGCCGTGTGGCGCAGTCGGTAACGTGTCTGGCTACAGATGCGTGTCTGACTGCAGATCCAGGGGTTGCGAGTTAGATCCCGGCCCGGTCCCATACTTTCGTGGAGATTGATCATGAAATAATTTCTACGGTCATTCTCCTCCCTTCCGCTGATTCATTCAAGAAGAGTTGTTGTCAGTTACAAGCGAAAGTATGTGCACAAATTACTGGTTATGTTCATTTTACAATCTGGAGAAGGCAGACACAGACTGAAGCCTCAAAATTTGCTTATGGTAAAATATAATATGTGTGGGTAAAAAAAATGGAAACATGTCTATGTTTTGTTTAGGCATTATGGGTATGTGTATTTAGGGGATAACTGTATTCAAAATTTTCATTTGGGGAATTGTATCATCAGATATTATACAGTTGGAAATTTAGTTTTACGGGGCCACGCAAGCGGAGCCTTAAAACGTGATTTCCGACCGTATATACGACGATATAGCCCCCAAATGAAAATTTTGAATATGGTTATCCCTATTCTAATGCATTTTTGCATCAAACTGGAGCATTGCATGCCACAAAAAGCTGCACGTCATCCAACAATATGTGACTAATTAATGACATCAAACTATTTCTGACAGTATATCCCAGGATATACTGTCACAATTTTTTGAAGTTATCAAATCAGACGTCGCATAACAAAATCATGTGCCTTAGAATTAAATTTAAAAAGCCTGAACTAACATTTTCTTTAAAGCTAAAGAAAAAAATTATTTAAGAGATTTTATTTACATAACCTCCTTTCCAAACACTAAAAGAATCAGATGTGCCATAGATATATAGAGGATCTTACATAAGTGCTCATGTTTTATTGAATTTATTAAACGAGTTGGGGAAAATAGATAAAATGTGAGGCTTGCCAAGCATTTTATCTCTTTTTCGCAACGAGTTTAATAAATTCAATAAAACAAGAGCACGAATGTTAAAATCTATTTATCATATGGCATTAAGATTACTTTAAAATCTAAAAACGTTTTACTTTTGTCATTATGTATGCAATGTTGTTATGGACGTCATAACGTTTCCCGTAAATCTATAAACCACTAGTGGTTTATCGATTTTATTGCATGGTGTTATTTCACTTTCAGATGCGACGTCATATGATAAAAGAGTTTTCTTTATTTATTTCTCAACAAAAACATATGTTGTGGATACTCATTGGAAGCTTCTCATCTGGATGCTTCCAATGAGCACAACAACAAATGCACCATGACATGAGATTTCCAACAATGTGGTATGTGCGATCAGCAAAGGCTCAGACCAGCCTGCACATATGCGCAGTCTGATCAGAGCCTTTACTAGTCGCTTGAATATTCTATGAGTGTTAAGCTACTGGCTAAACAGCATTTGGAGTTTCTAAGCTTAAAAGGAGGCTGCAACAGGCTGGTCGGAGTCTTTACTTTTCAAAATGCCACATTGCTGGAAATCACATGTCACGCTCAAATGTTTTGAAAGAGTAATATGAAAATTATCACAATATGTTGGTTGAAAAAAAGCCACATATGATTTTCAACAAAGTGGTATGTGCGATCAGCAAAGGCCCAGACCAGCCTGGGCATACACGCAGTCTGATCAGAGCCTTCTATGAGTGTTAAGCTACTGACTGAACATCATTTGGAGTTTCTAAGCTTAAAAGGAAGCTGCACAGGCAGGTCTGAGTCTATACTTTTCAAAATGACACATTGTTGGAAATCACATGTCGCTGCCCAAATGTTAAAAAAAGTAATAAGAAAATTATCACAATATTTTGGTTGAAAAAACCTCATGACTTATGAATTATTCAACTGTGGTGACGTTAATGGTAAGAGGTGAGCCAGCACAACGAAAGCTTCATCTACCACCTACCTAAGTTCTGGATATTTATGACCCACAGTGCAGCCTATTGCCCTGTCTTCACCGAATATCTTTTTATAGTCATCATTTTCCCCAGTCCTGTTAAAAGGAAAGAGGAAAATGATAATAAGTCACATGGCATCACACATGACATAGGATAAAGTTGGGTAAATTCGGACAGTCAGCTAAATATGGACAGCAACCTTTTTCCTTTCATACTCTAGTTGTTGGAATCAAAATCAATTAACCAAGCAAACAGTGAAAATCCTGATGAGACGGCTCATAAAGAGCCGTCTCATCTGGATTTCCACTGTTTGCAAATGTATGTCCGAATTTACCTGATGTGCAATGTTACCTGACTTTACCCCTACTTAACTAAAAAATGTGCTTGTGAAATACGGTGCCTCCATGGTCTTCCCTAAATAACGAGTTACTCTTTATGCACTTCTTTGACTTACAAATCAAATCAGTGTTATCGAATAGGATAGATATATGGTGAAATTTCATTTTGATGTGTTTTTAAATATTAAACGAAAAATAATTTCAGAACTTATTATTTTTTATGAAAAACTGTGAGTAGCTTTTACAGTGAGTACCAAAGCTACTCACATTTTTTCATTAAATATCCATATTTTCACAATAATTCATGTATAGAATGTAGTCCAAATTTTTAAAATTAACAGGACTTAAGTTAAGAGTGCGTAATGAAAATTTAATTTTCTTATTTCTCAACCAAAACATATGTTCTTTTTGAGCACCCAAAACATTGGCTAGAACTGATGGATACATTTGTGTTCGCAATTTTATGCCCATAAAATTTGTTTATCAGACCTATGTAATATTTAATAATAAAGTCAATATTTACCCTGAAAACTTGCTGTGTATCAGCTTAACTTGTTTGGCTGTTTCTCCCATCTGGTCAAAAGCTTGCAATATAAAGAACTCATCCATGTAAGGCTCCAACTGTGAAACAATCAGATAAGAAAATAAATATTTTCAGATAAGAAAATAATCATATTTGCTAGAATTAACCCTTTATGAAGTATGTACAGTACGTGCTAATGGATTCTTACTTCTGGTTTGATACAATAAACTTTAGATGGTCCATTGTATTTTTTGAGGGGACTTTAAAAATATATTTCATTTCATTCTCTGAAGATACTTTTTTAGACTGGCTCCCCGTCGTATGTTCATAGATTTATATAAGATCAAGAGAAACAATCCAAATATTGTTTTACTATTGCCATTGGAGTTGTCTTTTCTTTCAGCTCCTACTTGAGCTCGGCGATCATTTAGATTAGATTGAGGAATCCATGAAAAATGTATTTTTAAGTTTGAGTAATAAAGTTTGACGACATGAGCCAGTCTAATCCTTTTTGTCTTAGCAAACAGTGTAGACCCTGATGAAATGCCGCATCATGCAGCATTTCATCTGGGTCTACACTGTTTGCGAAAGTATGTATTTAGGAGTCAATAGTATATAAAAGGGTTAATGTAGGTAAGACCAAACCTTAAATATTTCCAGGCCCCCAAGTTATAAAACTTTTTTCATGATCAACTCAACTGAGCACTAACTTTCAACTGCTCATAAAAGCTAAAATACCGACAAATAAAGAAGTGTCTTGCTTTAAGTCTCTCAGATGTTGTATTTATCATGCTAATAAATGTTAAAATGTCAACAATTGTTGGCATTTTAACATTTATGAGCAGGATAAATTTCGTGCTCAGCTGAGTTGAGTATGAAAAAAGTTTTATAACCTCGAGGCCAGTCAACTGGATTATGCTAAGAATGATTTAGATTTTCAGAAAAATAGAGCCAGCGCATGAGATAATGGTTGTTTTTATATAACTAAGAAAAAAGACCGATTTTCATTGGCTTAGAGCGCTCACGTGGCCAGTCAATATATTGTCATATTCACTGGCTGGCGCGCGCTTGCCAGTGTATATTAGTTACTAAAATTAGACTCCTTGTTTTTTTCCGTTCCGGTTCTGCTTTTCTTAAGGGTCGCTAATAAGCATATTGTAGTTGCCGAGAACGCAACAAATCACGCACTGTCCAAGGCTGATCTATTTTGATTTTAATGCACATTGTTACGATGCAGAATAGATGGAACAACAGAATCAGTGATGGTTGCGTATACGCACAAATACGCAAAGGTTTAGGTATGCACCTGGTCACCTATTCGAACCATGATACGGTACCTTTTCTACTAATAGTCCCAATAAAAGGTCGGTTTGTCTGAGATGGAATTTATTGTGTCTATATTTATCAACGCTTGCACGATTTCGTTACTTTTCTTGAATATCTTGGAAATCTTGTGCATTTTTCAATATATAAAGGATGGATTTTCCCATTCTTGTTAGGGGACATTTTAAACATACCGTTGAAAGGTTCGATATAGAGATGCTATTCATTATTATAAAAGGTACGTGAAGTTATATATATTTTTACTGTGTTGAAATTGTACATGACAGGGCGATGGCGATTCATGTTATTGCATTGAATCGCGATGTCTCTAGCATGTCACATTGTATTGGGGTAATAAGTCGCTCGTTTTCTGTTTTGTCGTCTGTTGAATCGGCCAGCATTCCGTGTATGAGTTCTATCGGGTGTTAACAATAACGTCCCGTTTTTTTCGGTGAAAATGGCGATTGTTACGCACTTGCGTATGAAGCTACACACATGCGTAATGCCTAAAAATCTGCTGGGACCATTCTTGCGGCTATAGTAAAAGCTGTCCGGATGGACTCGTCGGGTTATTTCGGACAAAATTAGTCACAGGCCATGTCGGGCCTGCACATAAAACTATAATGGTATGCTGAAAGATTTACCAGGGACCGATAGGTGAAAAACAATTTTAGCAGCTAGATTTTAAGTTGTTGTGATTTTATATGGCGTTGTTGGAAAGACAATTTAACTGCCAGTGATAGATTTTAAGTTGTTGTGATTTTATATGGCGTTGTTGGAAAGACAATTTAACTGCCAGTGATAGTCGACTTTCTGTAGCGACCTGTATGTGTCACCTCGAGTTATATCTGACGCATATAAGAATAAGGGTTAGGTGCATACACTACAACACACTTACATAAATAAGGTGATAGCTGACATGTATGTTTAGAGATTAGGTAGGTGTAATGTTACACCAAAGTAAATGTAAAAATATTTGTTACACCAAAGTAAATGTAAAAATATTTGTTACACCAAAATAAATGTAAAAAAATATTGTACGGTTTTACGCACATAAAACAGCAGAATGTAATCTCTCAATATTGATGTAAATATGTTTGCCGAGAGGTCATAATTAGTTGTTTACAACTGATACGTTATACATGTACTAAATTAGCGCGTGGGCAGGGTGATGTCCGATGAAACGTCCAAACGTTACGTCGGCACCACACTGTTCAACCTTTTCCTGGAATTTTTAGAGAATTGGTATCAGTATTTGTAAACCTCGAAACTATCTAGATAACGTGACCTTGAAGGGAAAAAGGGCCACGGGATCTTGATGTTTCGGCTGCGATAGCGTCTCAACTAGGGTGACGTTACGACAGTGTATTGGAAATTTTGTTACGTATGGGTCTGTTCGTTTGGCATAAGAGGTATTGTTTAGCGCTGACATAGGCCAGTCACTAAAAATACTTCTCTATTATATAATTTTGAGTATGGATATTTAGAAGAGCCGATCCATCCTAACCGCATGGGAGCCGTTAGCCATACACCCACGGGTGAGGGCTAATCGCGCGCTTATAGGGTTAGGCTGTAATTTAAAAGAGTAAGACCACTGAAATTATTTCTTTTTTTGTGAACTTCAAACGAACAACTCCATTATTGATGCAACAGAGTGATTCTGAGATTCTAAAAGTAGATTGTTTGTTGCAGAATCGTCTCTTGTGTCCCCTCCTACGTTGGAGGTTGAATGTTGGTGAACCAAATGATTGATACCTGAGGGCACTTATTAGCTGTCCCCCTCAGGCCACGACCAGCGTGGATCAGGCCCAATTGTTACATCCAACCACGTAGAATAGCCCGAGTTGGGAGCCAACCGGCTTGAATTGTTATAAGTGAATCTGACATCCCAACGTGGGGATACGATCAGGGACCGTTGTATAGGAAGAACCACTTATACTAATCTTGACGTTTAGAAAGACGATCAATATTACGCGCAAGAAATACTATGCAAAACCAGTGACGACCAAAGTACAGGTTTGATCACCTCAGCGCCGATGGTCTGAAGTAGACAACGTGCGGCTAAGAAGACATAGTGTTCGCGAGACGCTTGAAATATCAACAGTTATAGTGTTCGCGGGACGCGTATAATCTCGAGATTTCTCGCCAATACGAGAACTGAAACATTAAAGGGCCCAATTTTTTTTTTCTATGAGAACTTAAGTTATATGTTAATCAAATTCTTTACGTCTTTTATTTCTGACTAGTTGACATACATCTAGAGCAGGACACTCCAAGATTGATTCTAATTGAAATGATCTTGGCGTGGCAACTTGCCCAAGTATAGGATGGTCAATTAGCCAGAAATAACAGCGTAGGTGGTGTCATTGTATATTAATGTGTTGTTGATGTTTTCTTAGTACATAAAGTACTGAAAAGTTTTTGCTAGTTGTGTGCATTATTTTTCCCTGGTAGCATCGTCATCGCATAAAGGAATTTTCCAATAAGATTTCCCCTCTTCCTTCCTGACCGGCTTTATGTTGTAACACACATTAAACGACGAAAACAAATTTGAATTCTTCAGCTTCTTCCAACTTTCCGTCTTTGCACTGAAGAACTCCCGCCAATACTTAGACCACGTCGCATACGTTTACATGTATTTGTAAAGCCTTTCAAGCGTAAAAACGACGTTACACCGTCTAGCTCCATGAATGACGTCATTATCCAGTAACTGAAATGACGTCAGTTATCACACATTTTCCCTGCGCTTTCAAAGCTATGAATTATCGTTTGGCATATCACAGTTATTTAAAATTGGCTCTACAGGCGAGGTGTGTTAGAATTCTTGCTTGTAATGTTGAATGATGACACTCATGCACAACATATATAAACTAGTAAAAGGGTGGTCTTATCTAGGTCTGAACTGTTATTGCTAAATGCTTGACTGTCCCTTAACTTGTATATAAGTTCAGTATTATTTCCAGGTGCAATGATACCTGTAAATCTTTCTCTAAATGTTATATAATAAAACAGTTATTGACTAATGAGGCATTGGATATGATGTGATATCGACCAGAGAATACCAATATTGACCTCGGCTTCGCCTCGGTCAATATTGGTATTATCTGGTCGATATCACATCATATCCAATGCCTCATTAGTCAATAATTGTGTATTATTGCATATGCATAAAATCACTATTTAAAAAAAATTAAAAAGAAAACAGTTGATCATTCACATGCGCACAAGTGTAACATGTGTAGTGCACAAAGAGTCAAAAGGAAATTTTAAGAGCAACAAGTGGACATAGGCAGTGAAGAAGTGCCATACTAGATCAACAACAATAGACCAGTGTTAATTGTTTTCATTCCGGCTTATTGGCCATGTGATAACAATTTTGATCACATGACTTTTTATTGTGGTGGGCAAAAAACCTTCCGCTCAATGCAATGTCCATTGAGCTGAGCCAATACTTACGTGAGAAAAAAGCATCTTAAACGATATTTTAGCTTAAGGTTTTTATTTGGATATGTAGAATAAGTATCCAACATTGATTTACAATTCTTTTTGGCAAATTTTTTTAAAATTTTATTAGTTTTTATTTGCTTTTGATGGGCCCCCGCTTCAGTGTTTTGGTCCGATGAAGGCCACTTCAATCTCCGATATTTTTGTTACATGACGATAAAATATGTGAAAAAATACATCATTTGATAGGTCGATGATCAAACCATGGGAACCAGCCTTTGAATTATTTTTTATAAAATAAATTTCTTTTAAATAGCTATAAAACTTATGATGCCTCCGTGTCTAATACAGATAAACAACGATTTACTGTCAACCAGAGTATTTACCAGCTTTCGGATAAATACCGTAGTGTTCTGAATGATATTGATTTGTGACGTAGTGTTTGGACTATAAAAACAACAAAAAGAATGTCCGTGAAGGCGTATAGCAGTATACAGATAAAAGCATAAAACAACATGAAATTGGCAACAAACTGTCTTCAATTCTGTGGGTGAACTGTCTTCAATTCTACCGGTGAGCTGTCTTCAAAATGCATGTCCGTAAACTTTCTTGTCGTTGCATTCCGTATTCCGTATCAGGCATTGTGACACAATCTTCTCGAGTGTAGATTCTCTCACATGTAGATTAAGCATCTCAAAAGTTAAATTTCCACAAATGTAATTTAAAAGATTTAGTGTTTGATAAGGTCAACAGATTATTGTGGTGCACTCCCATCAGCAACTCTGCTGAAAAGACAACCAGTATTGGCAGTATATTGTTCCAGTTCACATGTGACAGACTCTCTCCAACCAGAAAGATTTTCATTTTCACTATAACCAAGGAGCAGATCCATATCCAGATAAGGAATGCCAAGTTGCAAGAAAAGGTTCTTCTGACGGTTATCTTCATACAGAGGACATTCAAGAATAAAGTGCTGTACAATCTCTATATCACCACAAACACATTCGCACCACCCCGATAGCTCAGTTGGTAGACCGTCCGCTTTCAAAGCGTGAGGTCGTGGATTCGAATCCCGGTCGACCATACCAAAGGTGTAAAAAATGGTACTAGCAGCTCCTTTGCTGACGCTCGCTTAAAAGGGGTTGCACTAGGAAGCTAGAGTAAGGCAGGTAAGTATCTGTTAAAAAAGATATTGTTATACTGGTACTGGTTCTAGTAGAATAGGATGAGTTCTGTAACTCGTCTTCTACATCTCTTCTTTTCATAACTTATAGTAAATATTCGGACTTCCGGGTTTAAAATGTCAATATATGTATATGATCTGACAGTCATTTATCAGTAAGTAAAGTTCCTGGTCGTTTCGGCCGTGGGTCGTTTCGGCCGGGTCGTTTCGGCCTGGTTCGTTTCGGCCAAATTTTGGGGTGAGTCCATTCGGCCTATTTTGGTGGGTCGTTTCGGCCGTGAGTCGTTTCGGCCATGGGTCGTTTCGGCCCAGTGTGTGTGTGGGGGGGATGGTGGGGGTACTCTCAATTTTTCTGCATACATAGGCTTGGACCCAGCATCTACTGCTTACCCATTAAAAATATCACGCATATCAGGCATTTCCAAATAAATATTTGAAATTTTGTGACCGCAAAAAAAAAGATTCCCATTCTGTTAAAAATATCACGCATATCAGGCATTTCCAAATAAATATTTGAAATTTTGTGACCGCAAAAAAAAAGATTCCCATTCTGTACCTTGCCTTAAGAAAGGCCTAAAATGTATAAAAAAACCCTTTCCCCCCCCCCCCCCCCCCAATTAGTCCAGTAATGTAATGATCTCCCAAAAATATCCACAATTTCTTTATACCCCCAAAACTATTCATTTTTTCTAAACCCCCCCCCCCCCCCTCCCCTCCCAAAAAAAATTAAATATTGAATTTCAAAATTTTGAACCAAAAAATGGTCCAAGCCATATGTATGTTTGAAAATATCAGAGTACCCCCCCCCCCCCCTCCCCCATAACATACACACACACGCACCCACACTCCGGGCGTTTCGACCTGTTTGAATATGAATGCAAAGTACGTTACACTATCCACCACATTATAGGTTGATGGTAAAGTAATGTGAATAATCCACAATTTATTATTGTAGCCATCTCACGTTGTTCATCGCACATGCGTGATGTAATCATTTAAACATGCATGGGCAGCCATATAGTGAGACCGGATGCATATTTTTCGGCCCATATGTTAATCCAAGTCCTTATTTTGTGCGCAGGCAGCAATGACTCTGAAAAGATTGCACGTTTGTGCAGGCGACATGTACATGTACCATAAGGCTTGTAAACATTATAGCATATGGGCCATCCCATGTGACTTATCGCATATGTAGTAAGTCATCCTTTAAACATGAATGTGCAGCCATCCGATGGGGCCATATCGGGCCGAAACGACCCATCAAAATAGGCCAAAATGACTCACCCTTAAATCAGGCTGAAACGACCCAGGCCGAAATGACCCCGCCAAAACGACCCACGACCGAAACGACTCATGTCCGAAACGACCCACGGCCGAAACCAAATTGTTAGTAGATTTCATGAGTGATGTATTTGTTGAATCCCATATGTTGCAACAAAAGCTCTGCAGAGCTTATGTTAATTGTTTCAAATAAGCGATGTTAAATAAAGCTTCTTTATCTTTACACTGATTTAATTTGTATATCTGTATTCGTTTAGACTGCAGTATCCGGTACGTAGTTGAAGAAAGGTAGGAAAGAGGCAAAAGTGGTCGCGAAAACTAATGACATTTGAAAACATACACCTTTAACAGCCGTAATTTCATTTCACTTACATCTCCCATCCAAAGTGTACTCGTTACACTTTCTTCCTCCATTTTGAGCAATCAACGAGTTCGATATATGGGCGAAATGACAAAGAGTCGGTAAAATATGGCAAATTGATATTTTGTTGTCGTGTTGTGTAAAATCCTCAAATCTAGTGTATTTTATTTGTATGCTATTTAGAAGTATATCTATATTTTGCTATCAAAATCAAATATACAATTTTATATTTTATAAATTATTAGTGAAAAATCCGAATAAAAGAATTTTAGGAGTTTAATCATAACAAATATTTTGGTTTTGAGATTATTTCACATATGGGTGTTGAAAAAAACAAAACCACATGTTGAACATGGAAGTTGTTGTTGGCACATACGATGAAGTTTTGCTTGGCTTCCGAGTGGTAGAAGTAGGAGAGGTTCGTACTGTGATCAACACTGATTGAACATCAGAAAACCTGAATGCTGACATGATCCTAGCTTGTAGCCTCCTCCCCTTACCCGCTCAGCAGTCCATTGCGCAACAAGTCTTTCATTTGTTTTGTGCATACACAAAAAAGCTGCAACTGTTCGAAACACAAAAGCGCTTCTGAGAGTCATCATGTAGCGCTACAAAGCGTTTTCTTTGCAGCTTAAGATACCGCGCCCTTGTATAGCATTTTACTGTTTACTGTTTCTGTAGGGAAATGAGGAGCCCTGACGGCTCATGTTTCCCCCTCTTTAATCTTCTCAAAAACTCTGTGACTTCCGGTGTGATATTAAAAGTCAATATGAGTTTATTTGGATGCAAATTATTATCTATAATATGTATTAGTAGATCTCAAAAGTATCGAAACGTTCATTCACATGGTGTTTATCTAGTAATGTCTTGAAACTGGTAACTGTTTTAGCAGTAACAATTTCTTCTGTTAAGTTGTTCCAATGATCTACCACTCTATAACAAAAACTTTTCTGTCGCAATGATGTTAATGTCCTATGTTTAACCAAATTTTTTACTGTAGATGACATTGTTACAACAGCAACAAAATGGGTCCCCAGTATGACAAAGTACAGTATGCCACGGATAGATCGATACAACAATCCAACAACTTATAAAAAGATGTCCCAAACTCTTGATTACCTTTGTGCTCAAAAGTCAAATTAGCCTGACATGAAGACCACTATAAACCTTTAAGGGCACTGGGCCCCATAGCGCTGTCGGTAGCATGACCAATTGCAGATCCAGGGGTCTGGAGTTTGATCGGGGCTCGGTCCCATGCTTTCGTGGAGATTGATCATGAAATCATTTCTACGGTCATTCTCCTCCTTTTGCTGATTTAAGAAGGGTTGTTGTTAGTTATAAGCGCAAGTATGTGCACAGACTTGTGGAAGTACTGGTTAACCAATTATTCAAGCTTGCCCAGGAAAATACTGTGGTTGGTCTCGACATGACCATAGCTGTTGACTAGGACGTCGGACCCAGTATAAACGGACTGGTCACTGACGGAAATACAAAGTTATGTTGTCGAGACTTTATTTTAGCGCTACTTCAAAGTACTACAGCCAGTAAAATTGATTCTGAACATACACAAGATTATAAGAGGTTACTCAGGGTATGCGAAGCTGAAATATTACAAGTTACAGTAAAAAGATTTGAAGTTTTCTCATCCTTTTATGTTGATTTCTGACGATTTTTGGCTAAAGGTGCTCAAAATAGCTAAGGAGGGTACCTAGGTTTCTTGCTGGTTTTCATAAAGACGGATAAATTTTAAATAAATGTAACATTACAGTTTTAAAGATAGTATATTGAACCATTGCTTTTTGAAGAAAATTCAAAGATATGCAGAGAAATAACGGAGAAATGATAATTTAATCTGTAACATACGTCAGTTTTGAAAGCTCAGTCACCGTTGAGCCACAACAACATATTTCCAATATATACATTTACCTGTATGTGAGTGACCAGTCCGTGTTTATTGGGTCCGAGCTAGGACCTAAAACATTAAACCGCACAAACACTATCTACTGTCATCACACATACAGAAGTAAGAGAGAGATGCCTATTCTCTTAAACATTTATCCATCACATCCTGAGCTGGCCAATCGGGGCGCTTTACACACTCAGTGAATACACAGGTAATTCTCTATTATCCCTACAAATACTGACCTACCTTCAAAAGGGCCTAGTCCAGTCTCCTCTGAACAGTTAACACAAAAAGGATATGGGCCTTATGCCCAGGGCCTTACAAAGTTTCCTTAAATGATGATCCTAGGTTGATCTTGACATTGTTAAACCTTATTTTAAGGTCAACAACAGTCTTGGGACTCAGTGTCAGGTGAGTGCTCCAGGACCTTATGATCCTCTGATTTAGTTGATGTTTTTTCATGAAAACATTTGTAGTACCGTAGGTACTCATTGGATGCGCGCAATGAGTAACCACAACATGATTTTATGGAGAAATACATAAAAAATTATTACAACTCAGCTCAACTCAACTCAAATTTATTTGCAAATCACATAACATTTGATAATGGATACATGAAATGCGCCCATAAAAGGCAGAGAAAGACAAATATGTGACAAAATAAGAAAATTAACAACAAAAAAAATCTCATTGGAAGTCACCAACCACACTTGGAAACTCCTCAGCTAACTTCGGCAATTATTACGTAATTAGCCGAAGAGCGTTCACAGCCAGCAATCTCCAAAAAAGAAGTAGCTACTAGCACAGGCAGTTCCTTGCACCAGCTGAACCAAACATCATATTAAATGACATTCAAAACAACGTGAGTCAACAATTAATTGTTGTAATAAGTGAAGCATATCAGGATCTTCAGTGGTCATGACTCATAAGCCAAATAAATTTATCTGTGTCACTTAAATTCTCAGTATTAGGATAAAGATTATAAATCATTGAAAGAATATTTTTTCTCATCTTCTCTAAAACAGCATTTTAAAAGGAAATGTATTTCATCTTCAACCTCATTATTGCATAACTTACATGTTCATTTATCTGCACTGATACTCTTATAACGACCTTGCTCTATTTCAAGTTTGTGTGATTACTTATTCTGAATTTACAAACACTTCATATGAAAACCTACTTGTAGGGCTGTCCTTCTAATAATCATGAGTAGAACATTTGTAAAATTCTATCAATTGTCTTCCATTGGAGTCCAAGTAACTGAATACGGTAAATGTTCTTGAATTTCGAACATTTCTTGTCTTTAATACAAAAGGCCTAGACAAACAGTGCAGACACAGAAAAAGCAGTTTGATCAGAGTCTACTCTGTTTGCTATTCTCAGTATTCTGACTTCCAGCCCTGAAAACCAAAATTTTATTTGAGAGCAGAGAGAGAAAAAGTGTTCAAAATTTTAGAACATTGCACATAATTGATAGTTTTGATTGATTAGGACAATGCTCGTAAATTTTGCTTCTGTCTTTACAGAACTATCAGATTGAGACCAGCTTTACTGATCGCTCCCATGCTGGTTGTGTGAAGACAATAGCTGTTTCCAATAAAGGTGTCCTAGCATCTGGTGGCACAGATGAGACCATTCGACTGCTCAATCTGAAAAAACAGAGGGAACTGGGTTCGCTGGTACATCATTCAGGTAATTTTGGTATTTTATCTAATAAGTGCACTGTGGGCATTTCAAATTTCTAAAAATTCTGTGCCCTGTTTGAAAATAATGTAGATCCAGATCAGCTGGCTTCTGATGAAGCCAGCTGATCAGGATCTACAATTGTTTTCAACGAGACAATGAATATACAGGGATTTTCCTAGACCTCCTTTTGGGGCCGAATATCGGCCCCTTCCCAATTAAAAATGAGCAAAATCTACCCAAAATGGTGTATATCATTCCCAATTTCTAGTTCTACATTTTGGTGAAAAATTCGCCAAAATGCGACCAAAAATAACAGAGTTACAGATGCTTGAAAATTTGCATAAAAATGTGTATGAAAACATGTTTTCATTCGCATTTTTATGCAGATTTTCATGAGTTTTTATGAGGGGCAATTAAAGCAATAAATATGTTTCCACTGCTAATTTCTGATATGGATTTTAAAATGGCAGACTGCATCAAATTTTCCCAATATTGATGGTCTAAATTCTTTTTTCCCAAACTCAACAGGCCCTGACCTTGACTTCAGAAAGGTAGGAAAATCCCTGATATAAGTTGGGCCTTGATGTGAGAAAACTTGTCTTCGTGGGTTTGCGAACAATACAGGCGCAGACCAGCCTGCGCATCCGCGCAGTCTGATCAGCGCCTTTTTTATTCGCTTTTTGGAAAGCATCATATGCATACTTGCTACAGGTGAAACTTCAATTTTCTAGCTAGTCGCTGTAGCTGAGGAGACTGGTTTGAAACTCACTTTGTCGGAAACCCCAAAGACAGGTTTTGTCGCGATGGGGCCCAGTTATGGAATTGCACCACTGGACTGGCTGGTTTTCAGTTGATTACATGTGTATCAATAACAACTCAAAAATAACTCACACTTTACTTATTAGGTTGAAGGGAAAGTTGGAAACCCTTTGAAGTTTCCATATACATGTAAACTTGTGGGAACAATTAAGGGCCCCATTTAAGGATTTTGAAAGCTAAAACAAAATATGTTATGTAAAATCAGTTTTTTCTTCGTTTGGCAATGGCTCAAAAAAGCTGTATGCATAAGTAATTATGTAAGAATTCTACTTGTATATTTTCTACTATTTATTAAGGCAGATGGGCTGGCACACATAGTCAAGACCCAGCCATGTCGGAGTATTCACCTTACTGTAAAACACTTACATTTATTCGGCACTGTTGGCGGTAAAAACAAAATTCTATGATAAATATGGGACAACAGAATACAATTTCCAATTCAGTTACACAATAAGCAATAAATGGACACCTCACACACCCTTCATATATTGGTATTAGTATTGTCAAAACCAACTTCTGAACAGTAGATGTTTCAACATAAAGGAAACCATGTCTTAAAAGGGGCTACTATTAAAAGTAGCCTCTATGAGAATAGACAATAGCTTTAAAATAAAGGGCATTAAATTGAGAAACCACCAAAATTAAACTACGCCAATATGCCAGTCTATTAAAAATCCCCAAATCAGTATGTTGTAAATATTAAGTGGTTTACAGTTCACTGAATGGGTGGAAAATTCTGATCAGACTAAGTTGATATCCCATAATCAGTCTTTACTGGGCACACAGATCATTTTTTTGGTTTTATCAACAATGGCTCAAATCAGGGTTCCCACAAGCTCTGGAAATCATAGAAAACTTTGAAAATCACAAAAAAAGTTCCATGCATGGGAAAATCATGAAATTAGAAAAAACCCTGAATAATCATGGAAAATCATTGAATTATAAAACCACCAGTAGCAGAAAACTAGCTGTGGGACACTTATCTGGCTACTGGTGGTTTCAAGTTTTAATTATTTCAAATGCATGCATGGTCTATAAGCATGCTGTTGTTGCTGCATTCCACATTTATGCTCAGCAGGGTAAGGTTGCTGTTTAAAGGAGAGGTTGATGTCTGCATTAAATAGTCATGGAAATTACATTTTTGATCATGGAGAATCATGGAAAAATAATGGAATTGTGTTTTTGAATTTCTGTGGGAACCCTGTAATGACAAATAATCTATATTTCAGGTACTATAACAAGTTTGGACTTTCATAAAGGGTTCATGTTCAGTACCAGTGAGGATGGTAAACTCTGTCTATGGAAAGCTTTCACTTGGGAGTGCCTCAGAACTTTCAAAGGACACAAGTATGTACATGTATAAAGCTATTATTTATATGGGACTGGGCCTAATCGCAAGAAAAATTGACATTCTTGTATGTGAACAACAAAGGCGCAGACCAGCCTGCTCAACTGTGATGTCTGATCAGTGCCTTTGTTATTGATGTCTATTGAGTGTTTAATTAATAAACTTACTAGCAAAATTTCAATATTCAAGGCCTACCAGTCTGTGTAGGTGGACATGCTAGTTTGAACCTTACTTGGTTGTGAATCCCAAAGACAGGGTTTCTCACACCAAGGCCCATATAATGCATCAAATCTATGTTCTAATATCGGATTATCGGTTCTAAGGGGAGTACCTAGTTACAATAACACCAGTGTAAAACTATCACTCAAAAATAGACATAACAAAGATCTTAATGACAAATGGTAGCTTAATGAAGGTCATGAAAACCAATTTTTGGTCTTCTTTTTGAGTGGCGGCTTAAGACAGGTTTTACTGTAATCCATAACAAACTGGGAATGGTCATAAGTCTTGATGACTTGATGTTTTATCTTTGATGAAATATTTGGTGGTCTTTCCAGACTTTTTATAAGCCCATTACTTTTTAATCTAATCTGGAGTAAAATACATGTATGTCTAACAAGCTGTTTTCAATTCACAAGAATATTTTGTATGATCTGCTAAGCATACCAGTTGAAAGCATTTAGCTTTTGTTGTTTCACTTTTTTAGCTCACCTGAGCCGAAGGCTCATGGGTGAGCTAATAGTATACCAGTGACTCCGGCGTCCGTCGTCCGTCGTCTGTCGTCCGTCGTCTGTCAACATTTTCAAACATCTTCTCCTCTGAAACTACTGGGCCAATTGAACTCATATTTCATATGGAGACTCCTTAGGATGGGGGAACGAAAGTTTGTTCAAATGGTCTTGGTCACATGACCAAGATGGCCGCCATGCCCATATATGGTAAAAACCCTTAAAAAATCTTCTTCTCCAGAACCAGAAGGCCGATGACCTTGGGACTTGGTATGTAGCATTGGGGTTGTGGGGCCTACCAAGTTTGTTCAAATGATGATCCTAGGTGCACCTACTTAACGTCAAGGTCAAATTTGCTTCCTAATGCATTTAAATGGGAAAATTTCTGAAAAGTTGATTTTTTTGAAAACTGTGGAAGCTTTAGTCATTATTCTCACTACAAGTTTAACCTAATGAGACAATGGCTATAAATAAGTTCAAAAGGTCAAGGTTGACCGTTGACCTTTCAGCTTAGGCCGCTCATATTGGAGTCCCATCAATATATTAAAACATAGTTTTCTCACAAACCATTGGCCCAATTGAACTCAAATTTCATGTGAAGACTCCTTATGATAAGTTAGCCAAAATTTATGCATAATATTATGGTCACATGACCAAGATTGCCGCCACGCCCATATATGGTAAAAACCATTTAAAATCTTCTTCTCCAGAACCAGAAGGCCGATGACCTTGGGACTTGGTATGTAGCATTTGGGATGTGGGACCTACCAAGTTTGTTCAAATGATGAACCTAAGTTGACCTTGACCTACTTAACTTCAAGGTCAAATTTGCTTCCTAATGCATTTAAATGGGTTTTTTTTTTTTTTGAAAATTTCATTTTTTGAAAACTGTTGAGGCCAAGTTATTATTCTCTCTTGATATGTTGAACCAAATGGGACAATAGCTATAAATAAGTTTCAAAGGTCAAGGTTGACCTTTAACTTTTCAGCCAGAGCTCAGACATATTGGAGTCCCATCAACACATCAAAACATAGTTTCCTCAGAAACCACTAGGCCATTTGAACTCAAATTTCATATGAAGACTCCTTATGATAGGTTAGCCAAAATTTATACCAAGTGTACTGGTCACATGACCAAGATGGCCACCACGCCCATATATGGTTAAAGACCCTTTAAATGTCTTCTCTGGAACCAAAAGGCCAATGGCCTTGGGACTTGGTATGTAGCATTGGGGATGTTGGCCCTACCAGATTTGCACAAATGATTAATCTAGGTTGACCTTGACCTACTTTATGGCAAGGTCAAATTTGATTCCTTATGCATTTATTTGGGAAAAATCTTGTATTAAGTACCAAAAGCCAAGCTGACCTGTGACCTTTTATCCAAGGCCTCTCATTTGGACTGCCACACACCTATCTAAATATCTGGGCTGTTTGATGGATTGTTCATTAGATTGTTTAAGTCACTAGACCAAAATGTCTGCAACCCCCATATATGGTAAAACAAAATTTGTTCCATTATAAGCTGTAGTTGACCTTGACCTATTTTTACATTATTAAGGAGATCAGGTGAGCGCCTCAGGACCTTCAGGTCCTCTAGTTTAATGTTTTTAAAGGCCTTCTATTTATGGTCTGCCTTAACTAATGGCTTATGGTGGGGGAAAAACTGCACATGAGAAGCCTTTGACAAGTCTTATTATCATATGACGTCGTGTCTGGAAGTGAAATAACACCATGCAATAAATTGATAAACCACTAGTGGTTAACAGATTTTTCGGGAAACCTTATGATGTCCGTAACAATGTTACTTACACAACAAAATTATAACTTTTCACAGCAGAAATTAGCTTTCAAAGCAATCTTAATGTCATATGATAAATAGAATCTAACATTCGTGCTCCTGTTTACTGAATTTATTTAACTTGTTGCAAAAAAGTGATAAAATAAGCCTCACATTTTATCTCTTCCTCAACTTGTTTAATAAATTCAATAAAACACGAGCACTCATGTAAGATCCTCTATTTTTGATTACAGTGTATAATGTAGTTTTATATATTGACAGGTCAGCAATAAACAGTGTGTCTGTTCATCCAAGTGGTAAACTGGCCCTGACTGTGGGTGCAGACAAATCTTTACATACATGGAACCTTATCACTGGCAGGTCTGCTTTTATTACCAACATAAAGCAAGGCAAGTATGAAGATGCATGTACAGTAAAAGAAAAACTGTGTAAAATGGCCACTCTCAAAACGACCGAATATTGGTTTTCAAGGCCAAATATCACTTAATGCATTCTGCAATACTTTTGACCTTCATTAAGCTACCATTTGTCATTAAGATCTTTGTTTGTCCAATTTTTGAGTGGCTGTTTTACACAGGTTTTATTGTATTCATGTGTATAAAATCAGCTCATCCAGAAGTAAGTGAGTATGATTAGGAAATACCACAATCACACACTGCAGCCCAAGCCACGGCACCGTGAGGAAGAGTCATAGAACACTAACAGTCACAAGACATTGGGAAGACAATGAAAGCAAAGCAACCAGCTCTCTACTGCAAAACTAGAAAGGGCACTAAGTAATGCATAACAAAACAAGGACCAAGTACAGAACCCCAAAAAACAATGGGAGGAACAATGAATCAACAACAACAGAACCACCACCTTAGAAGGGACAGCAGCCTAAGCCACCGGAGGGGCTTAAATGCATTTTACCAGCACCAAACCTTCACCCTTGTTTCTGTTGTCATTAAATCAAAACACAAGAGCACAACAAATACATTCACCACAACAATAGCACATCCAAAGTCAAGCAACCATATCCTCACATACATAGGATGAATTGCATTTTAACCCTTAAAGCACCACCTATAATTTGCAGCAGACGACAATTTCAAATTTTGCTGCTTTTTCAAAATTAACAAATAAGGCATGATATTTCATGAGAATGGTTTGCTGGCAGACGATTCTCATGAAATATCATTCTTTATTTCTGTCGAAAATTAGGAAAGAAGTCACAAGATTTGTCGTCTGCTGCAGTCGTGATTGGAGCTTTAAGGGTTAAATACTATGCTCAAGATTGACCATTAACCTTTTAGCCAAGGTTGCTTATATTTGTTTTGTTTATTTTGATTCTTTACATCCTTGTCAACAATTTTTCAGTCATGTCGAGACAAGTCTTCCTGGGTTGAACCAGTACTAAGCAGAGGAGAAAGTGTCTTGCTCAAGGACACAATGCAGTGCCTCCGGTGAGGCTCGAACTTGCAACCCCTCGCTGTCAAGCACACTACCACTGACCCACCACACTCCCCAACTTATATATATTTTCCCATCAATATATTAAAACATGTTTTTCTCTGGAACCACTAAGCCAATTGAAGTCAATTTCATATGAAGACCCCTTGTGTTAGGGGGACGTAAATTCATACAAATAGTCCCAGTCATCCACCATGCCCATGGTACAAATCCTTCAAAGATCTTCTTCTCTAGGACAAAAGGGCCAATGACTTTTGGCCTTGGGTATACATGTAGCATTTGGGATGTGGGTCCTACCAAGTTTGTTCAAATGATGATCCTAGCTTGACCTTGACCTACTTTATTGCAAGGTAAAAATTATTTCCTATTGCATTTATGGGAAAAATCTTGGATAGTTGTTTTTTCCATTACTGTTGAAGCCAGTCATTATAATATCTAAATATGTTTAGCCTAATTAAACATTGGATGAAGGCATTCAGCTTGAACAGTGGGTCGCTCTCAAAAATAGTTTGTCCAAACATGTATTTTAGTTATTTTAATTTAATTGGTGATTTTTACCTAATTTTCGAGCTTATAGCTCAGAACATACAGTAAAACCTGTCTTAAGCTGCCACTCAAAAGGACGACCAAACATTGGTTTTCAAGACCGATTATAGCTTTATGCAGGTCAAAAGTATTGCAGAATGCTCCAAGAGAGCATTCTGCAATACTTTCAACCTTCATTAAGCTACTATTTGTCTTTCAAACCTTTGTTTTGTCTTTTTTGAGTGACCGCTTAAGACAGGTTTTACTGTACATTATCTGAAAATACTGCTATATTTTGTTTATAGTTGCTGATATTGTAAAATGGTCCCCTGATGGAGAGAGGTATCTTGTAGTGATCAACAACAAAATAGATGTGTACACAGTAGAGGTAGGCTATGTTTTTCAATTCCGTATCAGGCCTTGTGGCACAATCTTCTTCAATGTAGACTTCTCACGATGCAGGTTGAGTGCCTCAAATGTAAAATTTCCACGAATGCACTGATAGGACTGTTTTCAGTTACTGATGAAAGTATTTTTACTGTACATGGATCTTCCTAGACCTGATTTGGGGCAGAATATCATCACTTACCCAATTAAAAAATGAGCAAAAAGTTCCAAAAATGGTGTATATCATTCCCAATGTATTAGTTCTACATTTTGGTGAAAATTTCATGAAAATTCGAACAAAAATAGCAAAGTTACAGATGCATGAAAATTTGCATAAAAATGTTTTCATTCACATTTTTATACGAATTTTCTTGAGGTTTTATGGAGGGCAATTGAAGCAGCTAATTTCTTATATCCATAGTTTTTAATTAATTTAAAATTGGGGTCCAGTTCTTTAAGACTGCATCAAGTTTTTCCAACTTTGATGGTCCAAAAGCTTTTTTCCCAAATTAACAGGCCCCTGGCCCCAACTTTAAAAGGTAAGAAAATCCCTGTTGTAAAACCTAGATAACTCTGGTTGTGATAGTTTATCGGTTTGAGTTGAATTAAATTTGAGATACAATGAATGCAGATCAAAGGGAGTATATTTGAAATGTTTTTCTTATTTCCCATCAAAATAAACATTATGGGTGCTTAAAAGAAATGTCTCACTTTCTTATCAAAATGTAATGTGGGTGCTTAAAATAACCGTCTCACAGTTCTTTAAGGATCCACAATGAATTTAACAGGAAATAAGGAAAAATACCCACCTTGTTATGTTCAATATCATTTACGGACTACTGATAATCCGAATAAAAAATAATGTCCCATGGACTTAAGTGGATGATGGTTGACTGTACATGCTATCTGCTTACAGGGAATTTCCTCACAGCAAATTTAGAGCTGACTATGGGCTTTATTATAATGATAAAATTTGTAGTTTTGCCCAATTTTGATGCAATGAAACAAATTTGAGTTACAGACATAAGATTGTCATTTTTACCAAAATTAGTTGGACATCTAGCAGTGAGCAAACATTATATATCCAGAATTCCAGATCAAAGGGATCAGGGTCTTCTTAGATTGCCATCCAGGCAATTAGTTAGACCTGTCATTAGGTTAATTTAACATAAATTCCTATTAAAGTATGGCGTCAATTCTAAATAATCTTTTGAAATAATGATAGATTTATGAAAATCACTTTAAAATCGACAAAGAAACAAGAAATGTGTTATCTACCTTACCTGACTTCCTCTGACATGATGCTCTTAGCACAAACTTTTTCTTTGGCCTTTCTTATTTCCCTACTGAAATATATGTTTTAGTGCTCAAACTGTCTGTCTCAATGAGACATATTTAAACTGATAGATAATAAATAATCACAATTTTCCGTTCTGGACCTATGCTATGGCATATTTTTATGGAAATGACATTTCTACTTTTATCCTTTGTGACATTTATTTATAATAGTTTTCTTTTTCTCCCACCTTTGCCCATGTAAGATAGGCTGTCAGGTCATGTAAGAAATTTCTATCTTACATGACCACGTGACAGCTTTCTTACATGGGCCGAGTAAAATATTCTTTTTTCCCAAAAAAATGATATTCAAAGGACCAATATATTGCGCCTAAGTAACTCAAAGACACCAAGCAAGGGTAAACGTTACTTAATGACGTCATATAACGTCAATTACGTCACCGAACGTGCACCACGTGACGATAACGGCAATGTGACGCTAATGGCACAGGTGGCATAGAAGGGTTTTATTTTGCATTTTGCAACTAAACTAATGCTCCAATCGTGGCTTCTAGTCAATAACAAGGTGCAAACTACGTTTACACCCATTTGAATACCCGATAAAAACAGCCAAGAACTCAGAAATAATGTAAATCCAACGAGTAAAAAGTTAAAATTTTCACGATTTTTGACTTTTTTATGTTCCGACAAAAAACCTCGGAAAAGTGGGAGAAAAACGATCCATCATGAGCCTGTCCATGTAGGATAGAGAAATCTCACCCTCGGGGTCGGAATTTAACCAGGGACTCGGCAAGCCTCGTCCCTGGTTAAAATTCCGACCCCTCGGGTGAGATATCTCTATCCTACATGGACACTCATGGTGGATTGTTATATTCTTCATTTTGTATACTTTTGTTTCAGACAGCCAAAGTAAGTGCCAGTCTACAGACAGAAGGAAGAATAAACTGTGTGGACTTCTATAATGTAAGTTATTGTCTCTTTGTATACTTGATAAATTTCCACCCATTTCTGCTATCTGCTCATTAACTCTTTGCCTACTGGGGAATTTTTCAGCTTTTTTGTAGTCTGCTGATTTTTATGCCCCCAAAGGAACTTTGGGAGGCATATAGTAATCGCACCGTTCGTCCGTCCCGCTTCGTGTCCGGTGCATATTTCCTATATTCTTTCAGGTAGGAATTCCAAATTTGGTGTGTGGATGCATCTTGGGATGGCCGAGTGTCGCGTACCATTTTCGAGTCACTGTGACCATGACCTTGACCTATGACTTAGTTTTATTAGTAATCACAATGTCCGTCCGTCCGTCCGTCCGTCCCGCTTCGTGTCCGGTGCATATCTCCTATATTCTTTGAGGTAGGAATTCCAAATTTGATGTGTGGATGCATCTTGGGATGGTGGAGTGTCACGTACCATTTTGGGGTCATTGTGACCTTGACCTCTGACCTAGTTTTTAGAATAATCATGTCCGGAGCATATCTCTCATATTATTTGAGTAGGAATTTCAAATTTGGTGTGTGGATGCATCTTGAGATGAGGAAGTGCCGGATACCATAATTGGGTCGCTGTGACCTTGAACTTAACCTCTGACCAAGTTTCTAGAAACTGCATTGAGTCTGGTGCAAATCTCCTATTTTCTTTGGGATAAGAATTCCAAATTTGGTGTGTAAATTCATATTGGGATGACAGAGTGTCATATATCATTTTCAGATCACTGTGACCTTGACCTCTGATCTAGTTTTAAGAATTATTGTGTACGGAGCATATCTCTTATATTTTTTGAGGTAGGAATTCCAAATTTGGTGTGTGAATGCATCATGGGATGGCGAAGTGTCACATACCATTTTCAGGTCACTATGACCTTGACCTTAACCTCTGACCTAGTTTTTAGAATAATCATGTCCGGAGCATATCTCTTATATTATTTGAGGTAGGTAACTCAAATTTGGTGTGTGGATGCATCTTGGGATGACGAAGTGTCTCGTTCTATAATTGGGCCAATGTGACCTTGAACTTGACCTCTGACCTAGTTTTTAGAAACTGCATTGAGTCTGGTGCATATCTCCTTTATTCTTTGAGATAGGAATTCCAAATTTCATGTGTAAATGCATCTTGGAATGGCGGAGTGTCACAAATTTTTTTTGGGTCACTGTGACCATGACCTCTGACCTAGTTTTTAGAATAATCATGTCCAGAGCATATATCTAATATCATTTGAGCTAGGAGTCTGAAATTTGGTGTGATGATGCATCTTGGGATGAGGAAGTGTAGCAAACCATAATTGGGTCACTGTGACCTTGAACTTGACATATGACCTAGTTTTTAGAATAATCATGTCCGGAGCACATCTCATATTATTTGAGGGAGGAATCTCAAATTTGGCGTGTGAATGCATCTTGGGATGACAAAGAGTTGCATACCACATTTGGGTCACTATGATTTTGAACTTGACCTCTATGACCTAGTTTCTATAAACTGCATTGAGTCTGGTGCATATCTACTATTTTCTTTGAGATTGGAATTCCAAATTTTTTATTTAAATGTATCTTGAGATGACGGAGTGTCACATACCATTTTGGGTCACTGTGACCTTGACCTCTGACCTAGTTTTAAGAATAATAGTGTTCGGAGCATATCTCTTATATTCTTTGAGGTAGGAATTCCAAATTTGGTGGGTATATACATCTTGGGATGGGGGAGTGTCACTTACCATTTTCGGGTCACTGTGACCTTGATCTCTGACCTAGTTTTAATAATAATTGTGTCAGGAGCATATCTCTTATATTATTTGAGATAGGAATCCCAATTCTGGTATGAATGCATCTTGGGATGGTGGAGTGTCTTGTACCATTTATGGGTCACTGTGACCTTGACCTCTGACCAAGTTTTTAGAAAAATAGTGTCCGGAGCATATCTCTTATATTATTAAAGGTAGGAATCCCAAATTTGGTGTGTGGATGCAACTTTTGATGGCGGAGTGTCACATACCATTTTAGGGTCACTTTGACCTTGACCTCTGACCTAGTTTGTAGAATAATCGTGTCCAGAACATATCTCTCGTATCATTTGAGTTCGGAATGCTGTATGTTACATCTTTAGATGCTGAATTGTCGCATACCATTTTTAGGTCACTGTGATCTTGACCTATGACCTAGTTTCTAGAATAATCATGTCTGTAGCATATCTCCTATATTATTTGATGTAGGAAGTCCAAATTTGGTGTGTTGAGTTCTCTTGGGATGGCGGAGTGGTGCATACCATTTTGGGTCATTTTTACCTTGACATTGACTTCTGGCCTCACTTCTAGGTTTTTCGTGTCTGGAGCATACCTCCCATATTACAGCTAACTTTCCTCTAATGTGTCTTATGCTAGACTAATTCCTTTGGGGGCATTTGTCATGTGACTGTGACATTTCTTGTTTCAAAATCAACTTTTTCGAAAATTCTCTCAGGCATACCATCAGAGTATCAAACTGTTTGGATCCAGATCAGGCCCGACAAACTGTTGGACCTGATCTGGATCGAAACTGTTTGCAAAGGTTATCAGCAAACAACACAAGTATTAAAGAGTTATGTTAACTTTTTTTATGCCCAAGTATGTTTAATTTGATTCTTTACATCCCATCAACAATCTTCCAGTTAAACAGGGACGGGTCTTCCTGGGTTGAACCAGAACTAACCTAGGATTAATGTGTCTTGCTGAAGGACCACAACGCAGTGATAGATAAAAAATAATCACAATTTTACGCTAAAAAATGCTTTCCCTGTTTAACTGAAAGATTGTTGATGGGATGTAAAGAATCAAATCAAACAAATCAAACAAAACTTATATGGTAATAATACCGATCTGTCAGATGTTTAAAATGCAGAACTCTTTTCAGCGGATCAATATCATATACTAAAATCAAAACGTTTCTGCTAAAGAACACAGGTACTGGTACACATTTGAAAGATTTAACAATATTTACACATAAAAATAATCAAAACCTAATTAAAAATCTGATCTGATTCTTATTAGAGGGTTCACATACATCCAATTGTACTTTACCCAGGAATCTAATTGTCCTGATGAATCTAGTTCAACAGCAAACAAACGAAAGTATGACTGTACATTCCACTCCCAGTGGAGCCCTCAACAGCCAACAGCCAACAAATATCCCTTTATTGCTAAACAGCTAAAAAGTGTGACCATTATTCTTCTACATAAATGACAATTACGATATGAAAATATATTAGTAATCTGAACTCTTGGAATCCAATTTGTATAGTGGTTGTATTGTAATCCTATTCTGTGTTGTTTTGTATACTTGTCATATATTATACAAATAAAATAAAGTTTAAACCAACAACACAGTGTGGGCTTCACTCTTTATCTCCTAGTGTCGTCTGCTGATAATTTTTGCAAACAGTTTGGATCCAGATCTGGATCTGATCTCTTTGATACTCAGTTGGTATTCCTGAAAGAATATTTCGAAGAAGTTTATTTTGAAAAAAATCAGCAGACGACAAAAAAGCATGGAAATTTCCCAGGGGACAATGAGTTAAAAGAACATGTGCCCTTATTAGGTGGAATACGGAATTTGAATTTAAAGCGCCACCTATATTTTGCAGCAGACGACAATTTAAAATTTTGCTGCTTTTTCAAAAAAAAACAAATAAGGCATGATATTTCATGAGAATCGTCTGCTGGCAGACGATTCTCACGAAATATACCTTATGTTTTTTTTCGAAAAATAAAGATGTCGCAAAAATTGTTGTCTGCTGCAGTAGTGATTGTCCCTTTAAGGGTTATTTTCGTCATTCTGAGTGCAGAAATGTTAATGATTTCTTGTATGTTTACAGAATACAGTATGTATATATGGCGGAGAAGGAGGCTGGCTTTATGTACATGATATAGTGAACAACAAACCACTTTATACACTGGACACTCAAACTAACAGGTACACTTGGCACCAGTTATTCACTAATTCAATACTGTAAAACTCTTATATTTTGGGGATATTTTTATTTGGTGCTATTGTCATCATTAACAAAAAATCTCCAAAATATGAGACCGCAAAGTACAGTTTCAAAATCAGTTCAGGGCTATAATCACTTGTTTAAGTTATTTTCAGATTAGAATCTCTAGGGGTCATGTTGAATAATTATCCCCACGCTTTTTTAAAAAAGTGTCGGGGATATTGCAATCGCCTCCGTCTGTCCGTCACGCTATCTCCTCCTAAACCATTGGACGAAATCCAACCAAATTTGGTGTGTGAGTTGCTCACATGAATGGGGTGTCCAACGGCACATTTTTTTTTTGGCCCCGCCCCCTGGGGCCCTTGGGAGAGCCCAAAAGGTCAAATATCATTAAATATTAAATTTCAATTACAAAGTCAATTTCAAAGATTTTTTAACCAAACTTTGTGTGTCTTCTCACATATGAAAGATATAAAACGTGTCAGACGGGATTTTCATTTGGTCGCCTGGGTCATGCCCCAGGGGTCGGACTTAGGGGTACCATAGGGGGCTTGGGGGTCAATTTTTTTTTTTTGAAATTCAACCAGATTTGATGTGTGAGTTACTTACATGAATGGCACATGCACCGGCACCATTTTTTGGGTCCCCGCCCCCTGCGGCCGCTGGGAGGGGCCAAAAGGTCAAATATCATTAAATCTGAATTACAAAGTCGATTTCAAAGGTTTTTAAACCAAACTTTGTGTATCTTCTCACAAATGAAAGATACATAACATATCAGACGGGATTTTCATTCGGCCGCCTGGGTCATGCCCAGAGGTGGGACTTGGGTGTACCGTGGGGGGGTTGGGGGTCAAAAAAAATGTTTTCCCGAAATTCAACCAGATTTGGTGTGTGAGTTACTCACATGAATGGCAAATGCACCGGCACACAATTTTTGGGTCCTTGCCTCCTTGGGCCTTGGGGAGGGGTCAAAAATTTAGTTTTCTGAACAGGGTCATGTGGCATATCAAATTAAAGGGGATGAGCAGTAGACCACGATACACTGAAAAATTTTAATCTACAATAAAACTGGTGACCTTGGGATGGGGTCAAAGGGTCAATTACCATTAGATTTCTTCGAGAGTGTGGGGATTTGCGATGGCGCACCATCGAATGTGTTCTAGTTTTACTTTGTTTTGTTAAAGTACAGCAGCTTATCTTCTTGACTTCTACTTAGAAATGTGTGTCAGTATTATTTCTGACCAGTTATGCAATTTTATTGATACTTAATGCCAGATTTTGACCTCAGAAGCCCTAACATACCACAAAAAGGCCATAAAATTGATCAACTTTATAGTCAATTATCTTGTTTTTCCTATTTTTTCCTGCTATTGTGCCTATTTTTTCCTGAAAGTTCAAGAGTTCAATCTCAGAATTAACATATAAAAGTATGTTGCGCACATTTAAATTACCTTTGCACTCAGTGCCTTTAAGTTTTGACCCTTTCTTTACAAAATCACTTAACAGAGTAGTTTTCATTATGATACAATCAACTTTTACAGTGATATAATCACCTGTTACCATCATTCATTGCTTAACGTACTTGAAAGCTCAAAAGACCCTAACCATTAGATTAGTTTTGCCAGATCCTTCACTACTTAAAACACACACAAAGTATGAGTGTAGATGAAGGCTCAGTCCAAAATTGAGGCCTCTTGCCCAATATTATGACATGGCTGTGCATGTATTTTCTAAGAGTGCTTTTACTCAAACTTCATTAGCAAAAGGTACAAAAATCTCAGGAGCTAGTCCAAATATTTTCATGAAAAAAGAGAAATATGTTGTCATTTTCAGTTGAAAAAAGTCTCTTATATCTAGTTTTGCAAATACAGTAAAACCTGTCTTAAGCGGCCACTCAAAAAGAAGACCGAAAATAGATTTTCAAGACCGATTTTCGCTTAATTCAGGTCAAAAGTATTGCAGAATGCTCCAAGTGGAGCATTCTGCAATTCTTTCAACCTTCATTCAGCTACCATTTGTCATTATCATCTTTGTTTTGTCTATTTTTGAGTGGCCGCTTAAGACAGGTTTTACTGTATGTTTGTTTCAGATTAAAGGGGCTGTGTGTATGTCCATCTCTACAGGAGGATGAAAAGTGTAAAAAGTGGTTATGCATGTGTAGCAGTGATGGCCATATCAAGATATATAAAATTGATGAGGATGGGGTAGGTATTCATTCCATCAGAGGAGATCATATTCTAGATCTCTAAAAAAATACTTTTTTATCAGCAGTTTGTGACATAGGAGTTCAAATTTCCGTCCATTCATCAACAATTTACATTAAAGTGCGTTTTTCTGCAGTAGTCATATCTGCCAGTGTCAAACCTTGCATGGTTATTGTTGATTCATTGACATAATCTTAGAGCACACACTGTGACCTGGATTGGCTGGAAGTTAGCAGAAGTTCATATAGTGTAAGCTACCTATAAAATACTCAATGTGCAGTGACAGATCCAGAGGGGGTTCGCTTGAACCCCCATCCCTGCGGGCCACCATTTTTAAATATCATATGAAAATGAAATAGACCAAATTATTTCATTTTCATGGGATACATAAGAAAAATGATATAAAATAGCAAAGTGAACACCCCCCCCCCCCATATGTTTATACATATTAAACCCCTTTCCAGAAATCCAGGATGGGCCCCCCGATGTGCACTTTAAACATAAGAGCATGTGTGCTTATTTGGGCAAATACATATCCAGAAAAAAATGTTGAGGCTAAAAGTTAACATTGAAAACTAATTTTCTTATATCTCAATCAAAACATATGTTGTGGGTATTCAAAATAACTGTTTCATGAGTCGGTACTTTTGAGCACCGTAAACAGTAAACACATGCTTAAACTGATAGATAGGGACAAAAATAACAATTTTACGCTGAAAATTATTTTCCTTTTTTCTCAACTAAAACATATGTTGTGGGTGCTCAAAAGAACCGTCTCAATGAGACGGTTCTTTTGAGCACCCATAACACACATTTAAACTGACAGACAAGGAAAAAATAACAATTTTACACTCAAAAAATTTGCCTAATTAGACCTTTGCTATTACTGTATTTCAGGCTGGTTTCAACTTAGATTTACTGGTAGAGTATTCCACAAACTTCAGATTAACCTGTTTGGCCGTCTATAATAAGAACACATCTACACACATTCAAGAAGAGTCAAGTGAAACTGTGACTGTTGACAATAGTGAGAGAACCGATAAACTTGGTAAAAAGAAAAACAAAAAGAGAAAGAGTTTACCGGTAGAAGAAGGGACAGAATCTGAGGAAAAATCTTTAGAGGAAACAATGGATAAAGAATCAGAAGAAAAAGACAGTGTATTACCTGAAAGTAAAAAATTAAAGAAAAGTGATCAAGCAGGTGAAAGTACAGGGTTGAAAAAGAACAAAATAGATGAAAGTAAAAAGGTGCAGGAATTGGATAAGAAAAATTCTGGTAGGTATCCGGAGAAGAGGTTTGGTTATAATGAATACTAAGATAAAACCTTGATCACCCAAACTTTGATTGCTTTAAGTACCAGCTTAACCCTCTTAAACAACATCTCCTCCTGAACCACTGGTCCAAAATTCAAAATAATTTCACAGAAATGTTACCCATGATGTGCTCTACTAAAATTGCACAAATTATTTTGCCCTACCGAACGAAACGGCCATCAGAGCTCTAGATAAGAGGTATCTTTAAACAACTTTTTCTTCTGGACCACTGGTCCAAATTCAAAATAATTCCACAGAAGTGTTACTCATAAGGCATTGAACAATGGGATGATACAACACAGCTGAAAATGTGAAGTATGGGGAGCCCGAACATTAAACTCGATTTTTTATGTTTTTCACATTGATTTTCGGCGATAACTTTTTTATTATTGATTTTAGCCAACTGTGTTCGCGATGAAAGTTGTAGAGAAAAATTAGCGCCGATTTCTCCAAGAGGTCCGAAGTTTCTGGCACAAACAGATTTTTGTGTACATAAATGAAGATTTTGCAATAAATTGAATTCAGCCCAATTTTCTAAGTCTTTTATTGACAGGTAAATTTCGTAGAGGCGTGACAGAAAGGGTTCGTCTCAAAAGAATATTCACAAGCGGTGTATATACAGTTATTCAACGGTTGTTTATAGCATAATCCTGCCGTATGTAGACTCAGAATGTACCGTGCATATTCAGAATCTACTATGAGCATGACTATTTGTAAGTACAGAAGCTGTGATTTCGCATGACGCGCCATTTTTCTCTTAAGCAGGTGCTCCTAAACGTACAGTTTCGAGATGACCCAACTAGCTTAACGCACGGGCGAATCAGGCGCGATTTCCAATATATTTGAACAAGCCATCCATCGCCTTTCTTATTGAATCGGGGCGGTGCAATGTAGCCTTTTGACTGACATATTTGACTTAGTTTATTTGCGCTTTGCTTAAAATGCTCAAAGAGTGCATCTATGCGCAGAGTTAATTGCAGCATCTATGATGTATGTTAGAACCGCTTGGAGAAGTTGGCGCTAATTTTTCTCTACAACTTTCATCGCGAACACAGTTTACTAAAATCATTAATAAAAAAGTTATTGCCGAAAATCAATGTGAAAAACATAAAAAATCGAGTTTAGTATTTGGATTTTTGGTGTGTTCTCTTGTAAAATCATTTTTTCCAATATAATGATATAATTAGTAAAAGTAAGTTTCCTTTTCATGAAATATACAACTTTTTTAGCATAATTTTTCTGCAGATTATGAAAATTATCCCTTTACTAAATTCTGTCGATAGATTATTTTGTACATATGCTGTATCTATCCAATACACATAAACTACATGGCCCCTGAATGGGTGTACTTGATGCATGGATGAATGGTTATATAGTATAGATGTACCACGACCTCTGAGTAATGACCTTTGGATCATTCTGTTTCAAATGGTTGATGCCTAATGTGTAAAATGAGCCAGTCAGGCTGGAACATCTATGTGTGTCAAAATATTATAGTAAATGTAAGTTAACGCCTGAAATCCTTTCTTCTAGATCTGTATTTTCAATATTGTAAATATGGGCACGCCTCAAAGCATTTTGTTCATCTATACCTTGCTGCATAATATTGCACTAGGTAAATATATTGTTATCAAGGTAGAATAGACTAGTTGCACTTCAAGATATTTTTAACAATATTTTTTTTTTTTTTTTTTTACAATACAAATCTCTTTATTACACTCAGGTCATACAAGCATGACATATGAGGAATACAATACAATATTGCCGGGCCGCGTAGCGCAGACGGTAACGTGTCTGGCTACAGATGCGTGTCTGACTGCAGATCCAGGGTCACAAGTTCGATGACGGTCCGGTCCCATACTTTCGTGGAGATTGATCATGAAATAATTTCTATGGTCATTCTCCTCCCTTCCGCTGATTCATTCAAGAAGGGTTGTTGTCAGTTACAAGCGAAAGTATTTGCACGAATTACTGGTTAACCGCTTGTTCAAGCCTGCCCAGGAAAAAGTGTGGTTAGGTGAACTGACCGTCCCGCAATGACCATAGCTGTTGACTTGGGACGTAAAGCAACAAAACAAACAAACAAACAATACAATATTGAAAGGTGGTACATAACTATTGGACAGATAAAGAGAGAGAGGGAGGGGGGGGGGGGGGGGGGGGAGAGGAGGTCAAGTATAAGCGTAAGGATATAAAAGTACAGCAGCAGAATATTAAACCAAGTTTTCTACAAAAGTTACTTGGTCGACTTATCAGACAACCCATGTTTCACACTCTTCCGTGATATTGTTCATACAGCCGCAAGCTAGAGCATTTTGGGGGAGCAGAAAGATTCAAAAAGTGATCCATCATGTTGAAGCGACATCATCATTATTACATGTTGGGTTTTTAAGGTCGTAAGGGAGATAAACTCGACGACTTTATTGATTAAAGTTTAAAGACCGGTATGACATAATTATTTCCCTTTGTGCATCAAGCTGCACATGCCTAACCACAATCGGTGAGGGTTGAGTTCACACATTGTGGCTTTGAATAAACTGGCTAAAAAATTTGGATCACTTTGGATATCCGTTCAAATGCAGTTAAACAGCATCGCAGTTTTTGCATACTCACTTGCTATTTTTGCAGAATGGCTTTAGCTTTAGTGTATTATATTGTATTTGGCAAGCAGTGAGGATCCGGATGAAATGTCACATCATGTAGCATTTTCATCAGGGTCAACTTTGTCTGCCAAAACAAAATGCCGGTCAACTTATATGTAGACCATACTGTGCAGACCCTAAGTATCTACAATGGACCATTTCGAGTTTACCATTCGCAGTGCTTGCAGAATGGCTCTATTAACTTTTGTGTATTATTTATTTGGCAAGCAGTGGAGATCCAGATAAAATGTCGCATTATGCGGCATTTCATGAGGGTCACCTCTGCCTGCAAAACAAAACGGCCACCAGAAGAGGGTACACTTTTTTGTAAACCATAACGTGCAGCTCCTAAATATGGACCATTCAGAGTCATTAAACATTCACGGTCTAGCAGACAACATGTATTCTACAAACACAGTGTTCTATTTATACCTGGCGATGTACATTTTACGCACGATCACTTGACATTTCATTCATAAATGAGATATAAATAGGGTATCATAGTAAACAATAAACATATATAATTTTCACAGCATTAGCCGATGATACAGAGGGAAGCGACAATGCTCTGAAATTGATTAAATGTCCAGATAAAAAGAAATTCAGCATAAAATTGTGATTATTTTCTAACCATCAGTGTAAAATTATGTTTTGGGTGCTCAAAAGAACCGTCTCATTGAGGCGGTTCTTTTGAGTACCTACAACATATGTTTTGGTTGAGAACTTATGTAATGAATCATTAATTTTACACTCTTATCTGGAGGCCTGTAACATTATGTTAAACTGTATATGGGAAGTTTCATAATGTGGCTCTAGTCCAACAGGTTAGATGTACACATGCACTCATTTATTGACTTGACTTTTTCTTGATGTGCAACTAGCGTTCCGAATGATAACAAAAAATGAAATCAACAATAAATAAATGTGAAATACATGTATGTACAACTGGAACGCAGAACTCTCTTGAATGTGAGTAAATGTGGCTCATAGCAGGCCTTTAGTTAAGAGTGCATAACAGGAAAATAATTATCTTATTTCTCAACCAAAACATATCTGGTGGGTACTCAAAAGAACCGTCTCAATGAGACGGTTCTTTTGAGCACCCAAAACATATGCTAAAAATTATGGGTAAGAAAATATTTACAATTTTACGCTGAAAATATTTGTTTATCTAAACCTGTGCTCATAGTTTTATTTTCTTTCCAGGTGACAGTAAATCAGCCATCCAGAAGAAAGATAAGAAAAAGAAAAGGAGGAAATTTCCTGTGCCATGATACTTAATAAATATTGATAATTTTATTTTTCTTAGTCATTATACAAGTGAGGGGGGGGGAGTTAGTGGCCCTGGATTGTTCATCTGAATTTTGTTTACAGTTTCTGATATAATCATAATGTATATACTGGAATCTCACACACCCCTGGTGACATATTTTACCAGATCAAATTCATTAAAGCTATTTATCATGTCGTCACATCTGGGAGTGAAATAACGCCAAGCAATAAAATCGATAAACCACTAGTGGTTTAAAGATTTTCGGGAAAAGTTATGATGTCCATAGCAACGTTGCGTACATAATGACAATATTAAAATGTTTTTTAAGGCAGAAATGAGATTTCAAAGTTAAAGCTGCATAGTCTGTAACTTTTGATCTTCTAATTTTAAAAATGTTTTTATTTTTCAAGAACACAGTAAAAATACTCAAATTCAGGTAAACATTTTACCATTTTCGTTAATCTTAACAAGTTATCACTATCAAAACAACTGCATTTATGTTAAAATTCAACGGTCTAGAATTATTGGAGGGACGCAAATAATTACCAACAAGAGAAATAAACACCTATTTGATCAGATAATTCACTTTTCCATGCAGTTTTCAGCTGTACTGAACATTTTTATTATGAAAACATAGCTTAATTCTACTTTTACAAATGATTTAAAAAGAAAATAAAAATTTTCGTAAATTGTTCATAGTTACAGAGTATGCAGCTTTAAAATGTCATTATAATAAATAGAATCACATTCATGCTCCTGTATTATTGAATTTATTTAAGGTGTTGCAAAAAAGAGATAAAATGCTCTACAAGACATTTTATCCCTTTTCCTCCAACTCGTTTAATAGTTTCAAGAAAACATAAGCACTCATTTAAGATCCTCTATTTATGTTGGAGATCACCTAATTAACATTTCTGTCAATTTATTGCGAATTCTGGTCATTGGTTACAGAGAAGATGTTTAAAGTTTCTTATAAAGTTATATGAGGGAACCTGTTCAACAATCCATTTCCTTTTTCTGCAGAAGGTCATCCAGTGACCATATTTACCAAATTATTTTGAATTCTGGCCCCGAGGTTAAAACTTTTTTCATGCTCGACTCAACGAAAAACAGTCCGATTATTGCAGAGTGCTGTCTGTCCGTAATATGTTGGCCCGTCCATAAACAAGCTTCAAGATATCTTCATGATATTTTATAGAGATGTATATTAGGTCAAGACAATGTGTCCCACACAAAATGATTGTTCCCCCTTTCTTAGTTTCCTCGTTATGCCCCCTTTGAATATTGAAAAAAAACTTTTATGCACCATAACTCAGTTACTGTTGTAAAGAACTTCATGAAACTTTATAAAAATGTGTATCAGGTCAAGACGAAGAGTTGCATACAATTATGGTTGCATTCCATTTTTTTGTTTCAGAGTTATGGCCCTTTGATTTTTTATGCTTATTTTGTGTAATTTTCTTTCTTGTACACCCCATAACTGGTTAACTGTTAGCGATATCTTTATGAAATTTTATAGGAATGTATATAAGGAAAAAAAATGTTTCATGCGCACGCAAGAATGTTTTTTTGTCTTTTTTTAGTTTCCAAGTTATGCACCTTTGAATAATTCCCCCCCCCCCCCCCCCCACAAAAAAAAAATCTTGTACACCCCATAACTCGGTAACCGTATGGGAATCTTCATGAAACTTTATAGGAATGTGTATTAGGTCTTGGTGATGTGTCGAGTACAATTATCGTTGCTTTTCGTTTCTGACTTATGGCCCTTTCACTGTGTTTTTAGGCTTATCTTGTGTAATTTACATTCTTGTAAACTCCATAACTAACTCACTGTTCATGATATCTTCATGCAATTTTAGAAGAATGCGTATTAGATTAAGATGATGTGTCGCACACAAAAATGGTTGATCCCCCTTTCCTAGCTTCCAAATTGGGCCCCTTTGATTACTTTTTTTCCAGTAATACTTGTACACCCCATAAATCAGTATGATTACTGCTTATTTTGCGTAATTTTCGTTCTTGTACACCCCATAACTTGGTAACCGTTTGGTATTCATGAAATTTTATAGGAATGTGCATTAGGTTAAGACGGTGTGTCGCGTGAAGAAAGGTTGCTCCTCCTTTTTAGTTTCTGAGTTATGCCCCTTTGATTATTGTAAAAAAAAAAAAAAAATCTTGTATGCCCCATAACTCCTTAACCCTTATATATATATATATCTTCATGAAATACAGGAATGTGTATAAGGTCAAGAATAAGTGTGGTGTAGAAATATGGTTGCGTTCCTTTTTTCGTTTCAGAGTTCTGGCCCTTTCCCTTATTTTGTGTAATTTTCATTCTTGTACACCCCATAACTGGGTAATCATTTGGGATATCTTCATGTAATTTTATAGGAATGGTAAAGACGATGTATCATGCGCAAGAATGAAGGTTCCCTCATATTTAGTTTCCAAGTTATGCCCCTTTATTTTTTTCCCAAAAAATTCTTGTACACCCCATAACTCGGTAACCATTTGGGAACAATTACGGTTGCTTTCTGTTTTTGAGTTATGGTCCTTTGTGTTTCTATTCTTATTTTGTATAATAAACATCCTTGTACATGCCATAACTCACTCGGAGTTTAGTAAGGACGATGTGTCGGGCACAAGAATGAGTGTTCCTCCTTTCTAAGTTTGAATGTTATCTCCCCCCCCCCCCACACACACACACACACACACTGTCTTGGCAAACGGGCGTATATTGCGCCGCTTGGGGAGCTCTTGTTTACCATTCAAATTAGTCTTAGCCATTTTTGCAGATGATCACCCAATGACCATTTCTACCATAGCCACTAATATTCATTACTATTCATGATGGTCAGGGCTCACATGCTTTATGTATCTATCTAGTGGGGCTAGACAACTTGAAAGCAGTCGCTATCTCCTGATATGAAGGGCAACTTTGTTAACATGGTGAGACAGAAATTATGGGTAAATTTTAAGAAGTCGTTCCATCCCATCTCTGCTGGAAGACATTGAACTGTCAAATGTTGAGCGCATTGAAGGCAACAATCATTACAACGAAAGCAAGAATATTTGTTAAGACACTTTATTTATTATATCTAGCACACTTCTGGAATATGTTCCTAATTATATCATACACAAACATTCAGATGATAATGCTGATAAATACATAGAGGATCTTACATGAGTGCTCATGTTTTATTGAATTTATTAAACAAGTTGGGGGAAAAGCGATAAAATGCGAGGCTTGCCGAGCATTTTATCTCTTTCGCAACGAGTTTAATAAATTCAATAATACAGGAGCACGAATGTTATATTCTATATATCATATGACATTAAAATTATTTTGAAATCATTTTTTTGGCGTGAAAAAATTAGGATTTTGCCATATGCCTGACGTTAAAAGCATTATTTCATAATGTTTCCCAAAAATCTGTAAACCACAAGTGGTTTATGGACTTTAATGCATGGCGTTATTTCACTCCCAGACGCGATGTCATATGATAAATGTATATATCTAAACTTGTAAAAATAAATTAAGCCCCAACGAAAATTTTCCCTTAGACTTAATGTAAATACATTCATGTTGATTTATCCGAACATTTTACTGAATAAAGATTTTTTCATAAAATTATTGGAGAAGTAGCAGCAATCTTTCCTCTCATTATGTGAAAGGTTTCACTTAATGAGATAAATTTTACATAGAGCTTCACACATTCCAGTAAATGTCCCGTTTAGTTCCCTAGCATTCCTATAGTTAAATTGCCAAAAAATTGGATTCTCTAAGAAAATTTTGAACATACCCAAAGGAAATTGGTATTTTCAATTGAAACTTTGTGTAATTACACCTAAAATATTGTTGTCTAACTTGGTGGAGTTAGAATTTTCAACTCGATATTTTTTAAATAAGCAACTAAACTTTGGGAATTTAACATTATGGCTATGGAAAAAAGTGACATTGGGCTTAACTTATTTTGACCATTTATAAGTAAGTAAAGACTTTATTTCTGTCATCCAACCTGGCCCCGAGGTTATAAAACTTTTTATACTCAACCCAGCTGAGCACACAATTATCCTGCTCATAAATGTATAAAAACCCAACAAAAGTTGGTATTTTAACATTTATTAGCATGGCAAATAAAACAGCTGAGAGACTTAAAGCAAGAAACTTCTTTATTTGTCTGTATTTTATTTTTTATGAGCAGTTGAAATTTCGTGCTCAGTTGAGTTGAGCTTGAAAAAGTTTTATAACCTTGGGGCCAGTATTGTTTTTTGAAAATAAGGTGATGAAATCCTGGCTTGGTCACTGGAAAACCTTATCTAGCGGTTTTTGTATTTACTAGTTTGTGAGATTTTGGTACTTATCGAATATGTGAGCAGTGAAGGCTGTGCATTGACACTGTCTTGTTAGAGCCTTCCCTTGATTGCATCCATAAAGTATGGAAGTAGAGGAAGGCTCAGTCCAAATATCAGATGTTTATTCTAACCTAGAATAGAAAACTGTTCACGTATGATTAACCCTTTACTCCATAGGCTATTTTTAGATCATGACAGCATTTTCTATTTTCGGACATTGAAAAAAAATCAAGAAATATTTTTAGTAAAGTCTGAAAATATGGAAAATAGAGCATTTGCTCTGAAGGAGCAAATTCTCATTTTTCTGTAGTATTTTCAAATACAAAAGCGTCAAAAGGTGTTATCATGGGTGAAAGTTCAAAAATTCCAAAATCCTGAACTTTCAAATCTAAAATCTTAAAACTTGTAGTATGCCCACGAACTATTCACAATTTCAAATTTAAACGGTCAATTGTCTTTAGACAGACTGAATATAAATCAGAGAACCTATTATAAGCTCCTTAATTCAGTATTCTACGGAAAGTCAGCCTCAAAATCCTGAATTCAGGAATAATCCTGAAAACTTTTACCCATGCATTATGGCATATACTATAAGTACCAAATCTCATGAAGTGGCTGGTACAATGTATGTTCTTCAGATGAGCACCAGGCCTCCAGATAAGGGGGTTATTGCTGATTAATCTTATTTCACAACCAAAACACATGGGTGAAAGTTCAAAATTTTCAAAATCCTGAACTTTTGAATATCAAATCTTAAAACTAGCTTTAAGCCAATAAAATACCAAGATTTTCAAGTTTTAACTGTCAATTGTATTTAGATAATATATAAATAAATCAGAAATCTATTGTAATCTACTCAATTTTCAAAATCCTGAATTCAGGAATAATCCTAAAAATTTTCACACATGAAAACATATGAAGCACATATATTTTGGTACTTATTGCATATGCACAAAAGCCTCCTTTAAATGGGGCTTTAGGCTTGACCTTTTCTCTACTTCACTACTTTGTGTATGCGAGAAGCGAAGGCTCGCTGATGCGATAAGTACCAAAATTTCACGTATGTTGCTGGTACTCAAAAGACTTGTCTCAATGTTATCTTTGTGTGTTAAAAAATAACAGATTCTAAAACCGAAATGATGCCCACTAAGATGTTATCCATACAAGCCAACACATTGTTACACACTCAAAAAATATAGCTGTTACATGATTTTTTCCCTTTATGAGATAATTATGTACTCTTCAGCTTAATCTCGGCAAGTTAGTGTCGTTTTATATAGGAATGTCATTGTTCTACTGTGTGTACATTTTGTAGCCACATTTGAGCACCATCAAAGCACTGAAATAGAAGCAAAAACAAGCTGAATTAGAGAAACATTTTAAAATACCCCAAGAAAATATGAGCCGTGATATGTGATTTTCAACAATGTGGCATTTTGACAAGTACAGACTCATACGAGCCTGTGCAGTCTCCTTATAAGCTTAGAAATCCGAATGCTGTTCGGTCAGTAGCTTAACAGTTATAGAATATTCAAGGAACTAGCAAAGGCTCTGATCAGAATGCCCGTATGCGCAGGCTGGTCTGAGCCTTTGCTGGTCAAACACCACATTGTTGGAAATCTCATGTCCCTGCTCATATATGCAATTCACACTATAATGAACTACGTATTCATTTTTTAAAAGTAGGTCTAGGTCATATTTTGGCATATTTGTAATGCTCTTTCCCCAAGGTATACATACAATGTATATGAACTATCAAAGCACTTTGTCCAGCAATTCAAAAGATATGGCCACTGTTAAATCTTGTTGCAGGCAAGCAAAGACAACGCAACCCATGCCATGCACAGGTGAGGAGCCAGGTGTCTCGGTGGTAGAGTGCTTGACTTGAGCAGGACTTTAGTTAACAGTGCATAACAGAAAAATAATTTTCTTATTTCTCAACCAAAACATATGTTGTGGGTGCTCAAAAGAACAGTCTGGATGAGACGGTTCTTTTTAGCACCCAAAACATATGCTAAACATGATGGTTTAGAAAATATTAACAATTTTACGCTAAAATATTTGCTTGACTGGCCCTATGAAAGACAACGCAATCCATGCACAGGTGAAGAGCAAGGTGTCTCGGTGGTAGAGTGCTTGACTTGAGGACTTTAGTTAAGAGTGCGTAACAGAAAAATAATTTTCTTATTTCTCAACCAGAATATATGTTGTGGGTACTCAAAAGAACCGTCTCGATGAGACAGTTCTTTTGAGCATCCAAAACATATGCGTAACATTATGATTTAGAAAATATTTACAATTTTACCCTGACAATTTTTGTTTATCTAAACCTGTGCTTGAGATTGAGAGGTCTCCGGTTATATGTTTTGAGCAAGACACTTTAACCTTACTGCTTAATACTGGTTCAACAGACATAACTGAAAAATTGGTGACTTGGACGTAAAGCATAAACTCAAACAGAACATGCATGCACACACATACACAGAGACCAACAAGATGTTTATGAAACACAAATGCCCTCAAAGCATAATACATATTCAATTCACAGTATAGCTATATTAAATTATTATTTATTTTCATAAGTGGGTCAAAGGTCGAAGTCATACATTTTGGTATGTTTGTAAAGCCTTGAAAGGTATTCCCAAATGGCAGGTAAGAATTAGATACATGTGTATTTTAGCCTAAGAAGGAGCAAAATCCGGGATGACTGTGTGCACTACAAGGAATTTACCCTTTGGACAACTTTAGTCTGTCATCAAAACTCAAATCAATTGAAGCCCTCCCAAAAGGTATAAAGTGTCAGAGGTGTATTATCTAGACCCAGTAGTTAACCATGAAAGCTAGGTTGAAGTGATATACCAATTGAAGGGCACAGGCTCTAAGCTGAAAATAACATCTCCTGTCCCATCTTCGCAAGCCAAGGCACTTAGTCCACTTCCTTCCTTACAACATCTTCGCAAGCCAAGGGTACTTAGTCCACTTCGTTCCTTACGCATAAGGAACTAAGCGGACTTAGTACCCTTTGCTTGCGAAGAAGTGGACTAAGTACCTTGGCTTGCGAAAATGCTCTTGTCCATACCTACCTTAAAGTAGCAACCAGTCCAGCTGGCATGAACTTCCCAGAGTTAGCAAATCTGTACCCCATAAGACCTAGCAGCACAGCACTGGTAACTGAAAATAACATCTCTTGTCCATACCTACCTTAATGTTGCAACCAGTCCAGCTGGCATGAACTTCCCAGAGTTAGCAAATCTGTACCCCATAAGACCTAGCAGCACAGCACTGGTAACTGAAAATAACATCTCTTGTCCATACCTACCTTAATGTTGCAACCAGTCCAGCTGGCATGAACTTCCCAGAGTTAGCAAATCTGTACCCCATAAGACCTAGCAGCACAGCACTGGAAACTGAAAATAACATCTCTTGTCCATACCTACCTTAATGTTGCAACCAGTCCAGCTGGCATGAACTTCCCAGAGTTAGCAAATCTGTACCCCATAAGACCTAGCAGCACAGCACTGGTAACTGAAAATAGCATCTCTTGTTCATACCTACCTTAATGTAGCAACCAGTCCAGCTGGCATGAACTTCCCAGAGTTAGCAAACCTGTACCCCATAAGACCTAGCAGCACAGCACTGGTTACTGGAAATAAAAGTTTAATTACAACAAATATTTGTTGTCTGTTGAAATGTTTTGAAGTCTCTGGCACAGACAGTGTAGACCCAGGTCAGACTGCTCCTATAGGAGCAGTCTGATCTGAGCCCACACTGTTTGCCTTTATACTTGAACTGGTCAATAATATTCACCAAACATATGTAGAAGACGACAAACAGACAACATTTTCAGATGCATTTTTGGAGGACAGGTGCTTTAAGGGTTTACCCTTTCAGCACCAATCATCACTGCACTTGATGACAAACTTTGTGATTGTTTTCTTCATAAACATGGTACTCCTTGATATTTTATCTGCGACCATTCACTTGAAATTTCAAGCCTAAGTATATACTATTCATTCATCTGTTTTGCCTCTTCCACAGACAAGGTAGACCCAGATCAGACTGCATCTGTAGGAGCAGTCTGGTCTGATCTTGGTCCACACTGTTACACTCTATACTTAAACTGGTCAATAATGTTAGCAAGCATATGCAGCTGACGACACGAACATATATTTTCAGATGCATTTAAGGGTCAACTTTTTTACATGCGCACAAAATACACAATACATAGCTCCCTAATGAGCTCCATAAAGGAGACATCCCTCTTCCCAATGAGCTCCACAACAGTAACAAAACGAGCTCCCTTAGGGAGACACCCTCACACATACAATAGGTGACTCTCCTGGAGATGCCGTTGAAATATGGTGTCTGGGTGCGCCAGACGATTCCTCCAACCTCCTTGTAGACGAGATGGATCAACTTCCTGCACCCAAACAACAGTGGCTATAGTGGCTCGAGGAATAAACGTATCACCAGATGGAATTGACATGGAGATATCGCATTTACTTTTAGATGTCCGCTCAAAAACGAACAGCTTCACTTTCCTATATTTCAGGCCTAAATTGGCCGCAAACCATAGGGAAAGGCACGGGCACAGTGCTAGACCCAACTTTAGAACACATAGGAAACATACTGAAATTGGACTGCAGTGAGTGTTCAATTCTAAAGTAATTTATGAAGGCATATACAAACTCGAAATATTCATTTATCAACATAAATGAAAGGGAATGAAAGTTATTGAGCACACAAGTTTATATGCCTAACAGCCTTTAAAATCTGTTCAAAGTTAATAACAAATGTGATGTCTTTGTTTTCTTATGTCTCTTCCCCGGATTGCGGCAGTTCCTGGTCATACTTACATGTTTTTATCCCCCACCAAAGGCGGCCGGATATAGGTTTGGCATTGTCCCTCAGTCCTTCCATCCCGTGTTTCTGTCCATCAGTCCGTCTTTCCAACCTCAGCCATAACTAGGTAACCAATGGATGGAATTTCATGAAATCAGGTGGCAAATTAGAACCAGTGTGTCATCAGTTATAGAGAAGTTATTGCCCTTTGATTGCCTAAATTTCAATGATTTTCTTCCTGTCCTCAGCCAAAACTAAGTAACCAATTGATGGAATTTCATCAAACTTATACCGGTACTGAATATATATGACCATTGTGTGGTTATGCAGGTGAAGTTACATAAGGGTGTCATCAATTATAGAGGAGTTATTGCCCTTTGATTGCCTTCTTTTTAATGATTTTTTTTCTGTCCTCAGCCATAACTTTGTGAGCAATGGATTGAATTTCATGCAACTCATTCTGAGTATACATGACCATGGTGTGGTTGTGGTTATGCATCTGAAGTTTTGTAACAGAGGTATTATTGCCCTTTGATTGCTTAAATTTAAACAATTTATTCTGTCCTCAGCCAGCATTTGGATCGAATTTCATTAAACATATTCTGAGTATATATAACCATAGTATGGTAATGTATGTGAAGTTTTGTCAGGATATCTGAGGAAGTCATCAGTTGTAGAGGATTTATTTTCCTTTGAACACCTTAATATCAATAAAAATAATTCATTCAGTCTATTGAATTTCATGTAACTAATATTAATAATATATTTGGCAATGGCATTGTGATGCATATCAAAGTTTGTGAGATTGCTTTCAGATATACAGGAGTTATTGCCCTTTGATTGCCTAAATTTCAACGAATTGGTCTCTTCAGAATCATTACTTGGTAAGGAATAGATCCAATTTCATGAAACTTAACTGAACATGAGCTAGGGCAATGCACATGAATATTCATTAGAATGTCCTTAGATATACAGTAGTTAATATATTGCTCTCTGATTGCCTTAATTAATTTCAATGAAAAAAGTCTTGCATAATTTCGGCAGGGGGATATCAATTTGTTGTTGAATTTTGCTTGTTTGTTAAATTTCTTGTGTTTTTTTGTTTTTTCGCTTTCGGAAAATTACTCATGACCAAACCTAAAATTTTTCTTAAATTCTATTTTTAAAAGAAAATTCCATATTTAAAAAATCTATTGTTTAAGATAAAATCTAGTTCCTTACTCAAAGAAAGCTTCACGTTATTTGCGTCTTGTGTTGTCTGGTATGCCCCAGCACCTGCAAATGCGCCAAATGCTAAACCTGCTGCCAGAGATGGGACACTCCCTGAAAAGAAAACCAAGGCTCTTTTTTATCACAATAAGTTAACCACAGGTTTAGATAAACAAAACATTTCAGCATAAAATAGTAAATACTTTCTTACCCACAACGTTTAGCATATGTTTTGGGTGCTCAAAAGAACCGTCTCATTGAGACGGTTCTTTTGGGTACCCACAACATATGTTTTGGTTGAGAAATAAGAATATCATTTTTCTGTTACGCACTCTTAAAAGTCCTGGTTAACCTTACTTATTCTTTGCAATGCTGATTTTTTTTATATACTATACTACAGTACAATGGCTACACCCAAAGTTTTATCCTGTTAAACTGCAGCATTTGAGTTGTAATCGGAGTGGAAAACTGTGTGAACACTGACCTGATGGCTTCTTTAGAGCCAGCCGATCTGGATCTACAGTGTTTTCTAAACAGGATGGATCAGAGGACAATGGTTAAGCCTAGCTAGCTGCCTTGAACTTGACCTACTAAGATACTAGTAATATGACTGACAGTCCACACAATCACCACAGCACACCATTACCATTAGCAAAGTTTTTGTGTTGTTTTTGTTTTTTATTTTATCAAAATTTCCAAATTCGCACTCCCTGGTATAATGCTCAAGTATGAACGAAACCAGTAAAGATAGAAAGAAGTTATGTAACATTTGGCACTCTGATTCTATATTGTTATAGTTATAAACTTATTACTTGATAGCGTTGGATTCATGATCTGATTGCATATGCTGTGCATAGGTCTTCATGTATAGTTTTACTTTTAGATAGAATCTAGAACTGTAACTCAAATCAAATCAATTGGTTTATTCCAATTAAGGGCCCAAGAAGGGCAAGCAATCAAAGGAGGAAATCCTCCACACAATCACAATGATTAAAATGAACATACTGTAGTACTGATGGTACCCAGCATGAGCGCAACTACCCAGTCGCCCCTGCTCCAATGCCTGGGTCACCCATCCAGCTACTAACCGAGCTCTGTGTTGCTTAACTTCAAAACTTTGGCCTGACACACTACACGTCACTGTAAAAGCTAACTCACACAGCGAGGCTGTATCCGGGGGCTGTATGTTTGTCTTATGTATACCTGTGGTAGCCATAACCACTACACCACTCCCTCCTTTTTTCTTTAGGAGTCAAGAGTTGTCCCTACATTAGCTCGTCAAACACTTCCGACACCATTGTAGTACTGGTGGTACCCAGCATGAGCGCAACAACCCAGTCTCCCCTGCTCCAATGCCTGGGTCACCCATCAAGCTCCTAACGAAGCTCTGCGTTGCTTAACTTCACAACTTTGGCTGGACACACTACGCGTCACTGTAAAAGATAGCTCATACAGCAAGGCTGTATACATGTGTGTATTTTATACCTGTGGTACCCACACAGGTGTTTAGTTATGTCCAAAAACATGTTATTGAAGCTCTAGAAGGCTTTTCCAAGTTTTCTGCGAACGTTCGCAGAAAACTTGGAAAAGCCTTCTAGAGCTTCAATAACATGTTTTTGGACATAACTACAAACACCTGTGGTACCCATTCCACATACTGCAACAAAAACATACAAAAAAACACTGTAACACTGCTAATAATTCAGAAGAAAAATTACCAGCTTTTAAATAGCCAATAAGACCACCAGCTGCCACTGTCAAAGCATAACCAAAACCTAGAATATCAGCTGGCATTATGATTTCTTCTTGTGCTGTTTCTCCCACTGTCTGTAAAGATAACAATCTGCTGGTTTTCTACTTTCAGACCTATTGCGCTTCAACTCTGTATTAGAGCAGGGTACCATCAGCTAACTAATATGGCTGCGCCCATGGAAAACACGCAAAGTCATACCAGTTCGTTTCCGATTAAACACAAACAGGTTAGACTATGTCATCTAGCTTTAAATTTACCATGATTAGTAACATAATGTAAAGAAACGAATATATCGTACATTTAACTGAAATCCTTTTTTATTCTGGAGGAATATTCGGTTCTTTTAACTGTTCAATTTGCAGTGGGTGGGGTATGATTACTACATTTCTTTTTCAATGTATTCCCTCGCAACCCAGTAATAAAGTATTGTTGGGTCCGAGGTATGCCTTATTCGACCTAATAGCGCTATATGTGCATAACCTTTCAAAGCTGTATGGTGAGGATCCGGACCATTTTTTTATCCACACTGTGAATCTTTGTTTCGAATTAAATTGCACTGTGCACTGGAAAATCAAACCTTGTGTTTAGCGGATCGCAGTGGCTCATTTGATCAGTGTTATTGCTGGTTCGAGACTCCTCACCAGCGGATCAATATCGCAAGTCACTGTATAGACGAGTCCTAACACTAAATCACAAATCAATATCATCCGGAACACTACGGTCTTTATCTGATAGCTGGTAAATACTCTGGTTTGCAGTAACTATTGTTTACCTGTATCAGGCATGGAAACAGCACATGTTTAATAGCGATTTAAAGCCAAATTTATTTCATAAAAAAATAATTCTAATGCCTGGTTCCCATAGTTTGATCATTCATCTATCAAATGATGTGTTTTTTCACATATTTTATCGTCATTTAACAAAAATATCGGAGATTGAAAAGGTCGACATCGGACCAAAACACCAGAGCGGGGGCCGTCAAAAACAAATAAAAACTACGGTAATAAAATCATTATATTTTTTTCACAAGAAAATTATTGTAATTCAATATCCGATAATTATTCTACATATCCAAATCAAAACCGTGGGCTTAAATATCGTTTAAGATGATTTTTTCTCACGTAAATATTGGCTCAGCCCAATAGCCATTGCATTGAGTGGAAGGTTTTTTGCCCACCACAATAAAAAGTCACGTGGTCAAAATTGTTATCACATGGTCAATAAGCCCAGATGAACACAATTACATAGAACTGGTCTATTGTGTCCTTGAGCAAGACACTTTATCCGCTGCTTAGTACTGGTTCAACCCAGGAGGACAGGAAATTGTCCCAACATGACTGAAAAATTGTTGACTTGGCCATAAAGCATCAAAACAAAAACAAAGATCTAGTGTTTAAAAAAACAACCATGGTGTACATGTGCTTCTTGGGGAAATGTGTATTTGTTGGGTTGAGTGCATGCGTATATCTTTTTGCTGATACTTAGGACAGTTCATGTCCAAATACATGTATTTTGAATATATTATGTTATCATGCAGTACTACCTAACTACCTTATGCTCATCCTCATGCAGTACAATTTGGTATGTTAATACCACTGGTTAATACCCACTCCTTTTTCATTCATTACATTTGGGTATGGCAAATTTATGTTAATGTATTAATGGTATGGGTATTCAAGACTTGTAATAAATGTTTATTTGGGTATTTTCGGTTTTCAACTGGGTATTTTTGTAAATGTTCAAACTTTACTTACCAATTGATTCATTTTATGTCTAATTGCTGCTCTGAAAATAACATGCTGCTCAAAATTGACTCTCTCGCCCAGGCTTGTCTGTTAAACTGAATTTCTGTTGTAATGAACTCAAATTCAAGCTAAACTGGTACATTTGTGCAAATACAACTAACATTGTAAAGAATTTTGTTGTAATAAAGAGTGTCAGTATAAAGAGTTTTCTCTGTACTTGGAAGCCATGTGTACCAAAAACAAATATCTGATTCTGGTTCTCTCAGGTCACATTGATTGAAATAATGCTGAAAACCAGTCAGTTGGATCTCAAACCCAATAAACACGGACTGGTAACTTACATACAGGTAAATGTATATATTGGAAATAGGTTGTCGTGGCTCAACCGTGGCTGAGCTTTCAAAACTGACGTATGTTGAAGATTTAACTAATCATATCTCCGTTATTTTTTTGCATATCTTTGAATTTTCTTCAAAAAGCAATGGTTCAATATACTATGTTTAAGACTGTATTGTTATATTTATTGAAAGTTTAACCATCTTTATGAACATCAGCAAGCAACCTTTGTACCGTTTTTAGCTATTTTCGGCACTTTTAGCCAAAAATCGTTAGAAATCAACACAAAAAGATGAGAAAACTTCAATTCTTTTAACTGTAACTCGTTATATTCCAGCTTCGCATACCTGGAATAACCTCTTGTAATTTCGTGTATGTTCAGAATCAATTTCATTGGCTGTAGTGTAGTACTTTGAAATAGCGCTAAAATAAAGCCTCGACAACATAGCTTTGTATTTCCATCAGTGACCAGTCCGTTTATACTGGGTCCGAGGTTGGATGTGTACATTTAGCCACTTGGAACTAAAACTGAACTGCAGATGGCAAAGTGATAAAATCCGGTACCCATAACTATTTGATTGTATTTGGTATACTGAATATCTTTTGCTTTTTGTTAGCCTACCGGATCAATTAAATTATTTTAATTGCTTTTTTGGAAAATTAATTTGGGTAAACACGCAAATAGGCATACTAATTAAGGTACTGTCCTCATGTTAATTTTTTGTTATAATACATGTGAGAAAAGGTGCAAACTATGATATATTGAAGAATCATAGATTTAGATATTCTAACTTACTAAATTTGCATGTAAATAGTAATGTACCCAGATCAGACTGCTCCACATGAAGCAGTCTGATCTGGGTCCATACTGTTTGCTATAGAGATTAGAGACTTCCAAAATTTAACAGCAGATGACAAAGCAGACTCTTTTAGTTGTGAAGGGCAGTGAAAGGGTTAACATGAGGAACAAAAAGAGGGTTAACACTTGGCCCCCTGTAAATTTTTGTTATGCTTCTTTGTCGTCTGCTGATTTTGTTCAAAATCACCTTTTTCGAAAAATTCTTTCAGATATAGTATACTGTACAATACCATCAGAGTATCAAACAGTTTGGATCCAGATCAGGCCCGACATTTTGTGGGGCCTGATCTGGGTCCAAACTGTTTGCAAAGGGTATCAGCAGACGACACTAGGAGGTACAGCGTTAACTATTTTGTATCTTGCTCTCTTTTCAGACTGCTTTTGAAATAAACTCCCACCACACAGAATTGGTATGCTCACAGTTTGATGATAGATTCTTCATTATTGTTACACAGTTCAATAAAATTGGAACATTGGTCAGTATTCCTTGACTTTTCGCTTACTGTAAAGGCGGCACCTCATGAATGCATAATTAGTACTGGTCAACCTTAGACATAGGTAAAAGCTGAAAATAAAGCGTGGTTTTATTCAAAAGTAACTATCTTCTTGCGCCATGACCTCAGTATAGATGCAAAACACATTATTAAATCCTTAAAACGTCAGCAAAATAACTACATCTGAAAATGTCTATTTAACATAAGCATAGAGGCAAACATTGTGGACCCAGATCAGACTGATCTTGGTCCACACTGTCTATAAGGCTTCAAATATTTTAATGGACGACAAAAAACTTACATTTTGTGATAATGTGCTTTAAGGGTTAATAAATGTGAGTTCAGTGTGTATACAGTTAGGATTTTCATGAAATGCACTCACGTTTGCGTGGCCCAAAAAGCTTATTAACTATTTACCAAATTATAAATAGAGCCTGATTTCCCTTCCTTAGCAGATGAAATAGCCGAACCACGCCCAAATGTGAATATTAAAGTTGCCACCTTTACAGTAAGCTAAAAGTCTATTAATACTCTCTCTTCTTCAAAAATAAAAAAAAAGCAAATTGAGGGCATTATAGCAGTCAAATATTGAACATTTCTCATCCTACATTTCATGATACTTAATCAATTTATTTGAGCTTAAATTTGTTAATATTTTCTTATCCACTAGTTTAAACATAAGTTTTGGGTCCTCAAAAGAACCATCTCATTGAGATTGTTCTTTTGAGTATGCACAACATGTTTTGGTTAAAAAATAAGATTTTTTTTTTAAAAACAGTGCTGACTTGGATTTCTCCTTGTCTATCCATCCATCAAATGTAAGAGTGACATCCTTTAATTTTTTGCATGCTGGGTAACTTGTCATGCTTTTTTAGTCGTCTGCTGACTTTTTTCAAAATTAACTTTTTCAAAAAATTCTTTCAGAAACACTATCAGAGTGTCAAGCAGTTTGGATACAGATCAGGACTGACATTTTGTCGTGCAGTGGCTCAGTTGGTAGAGTGTTAGACTGGGGATCGAAGTGTCGTTGGTTGAAGACTCACTGTGTTGTGTCCTCGAGCAAGTCAAGACGCTTTATCCTTGCATGCTGGGTAACTTGTCATGCTTTTGTTGTCGTCTGCTGACTTTTTTCAAATTAACTTTTTCAAAATATTCTTTCAGGAACACTATCAGAGTGTCAAGCAGTTTGGATACAGATCAGGATTGACATTCTGTCGCGCAGTGGCTCAGTTGGTAGAGTGTTAGACTGGGGATCGAAGTGTTGTTGGTTGAAGACTCACTGTGTTGTGTCCTCGAGCAAGTCAAGACGCTTTATCCTGGCATGCTGGGTAACTTGTCATGCTTTTGTTGTCGTCTGCTGACTTTTTTCAAATTAACTTTTTCAAAATATTCTTTCAGGAACACTATCAGAGTGTCAAGCAGTTTGGATACAGATCAGGATTGACATTCTGTCGCGCAGTGGCTCAGTTGGTAGAGTGTTAGACTGGGGATCGAAGTGTTGTTGGTTGAAGACTCACTGTGTTGTGTCCTCGAGCAAGTCAAGATGCTTTATCCTTTGCTCAGGAAGACAGGAAATCATCCCAACATGACAGAAAAATTGTTGACTAGGATATAAAGCATCAACACAAACAAACTGTTGGTCCAGATCTGGGTCAAAACTTTTTGCAAAGGTTATCAGCAGATGATAAAAGTTACAGCTTGCAAGGAAAAGGTTAAACATGGCAAGCTGATAACAAATGATTGGGTTACCGGTACCTGATTAACTTTAACGGAAGTTATGGTCCTTGTTTTAGAATTGGTACCAGCCTTTGGGACAAGCATGATTGTTGGCAATGGCATAGCCAGAATGCTGAAAAGTTATGCACATAAAGGGGAGACTACTGGAACAAGCAGTGATTCTCTTCAATTGCATCCCTTTTCAAAATAGGAACTTCTCTTAAAGGAGAGAATTTGCTCCTAGAGGGAGCTAATTCTTTCCTTTAAGAGCAGTTCCATTTGAATTGGTATGGAAAATCACTTCTACTACATTAGGTCACTGGTGACCTCCCTTGAATGTTACTAATTTATTACGCACATGCGTAACTGAGTAATGGGAGCTACGCCAATGGTTGGGTGCTCAAAGTGTCACAAACACAAATTTTAGCTGTGTTTTTGTATTGCTAGGTAAAGGTGACAAGAGACAACGTCATAGACGAGACTGGAACAAGGGTGCCCATGATCTCTACAGATGTGTTGATGGGAATAGATGAGGTAACATGTCATTGTCATTTTACACATATTTTTATTTATCATATGACATTGCGCCTGAGAGTGAAATAACGCCATCCACTAGTGGTTCATAGATTTTCGGGAAACATTGTAAAATAACACTTTTAATGTCATGCATATGGCAAAACCGTAACGTTTTTCACGTCAAAAATATGATTTCAAAATAATTTTAATGTCATATGATAAATAGAATCCAACATTCATGCTCATGTATTATTGAATTTATGAAATTTGTTGCGAAAAAGAGATAAAATGCTTGGCAAGCCTCACATTTTATCTCTTTTCCTCAACTTGTTTGATAAATTCAATAAAACATGAGCACTCATGTAAGATACTCTATGTATTCCACCCAAACCATGTTTGTAAAAGTTAATACTGTCTGATGCTAAAGACACACAAGGGTTGGTTCCTCGTTACGATACATTCAAACAAACAAAGATGAAGTAACAGTCTTTACCTGTAAGGCCATCCTTAAAAATTTCTTTGTTTGCCGTCACGCGACCGACTCACTCTAAATACCACCTACCCAAAATATTTTATGGCAGTTTTGGAGATATTCTTTTATTCTAATTTAAGACATTTTCTTCTTTATTTTGATGTCTTTTTTAACAAATCAGTGAAAAAAATACCAATCTACCTACCTACCCTCCTGAAAAATTATGAGTATGGTGACAGCAAACATGATTTTTTAAGGATGGCCCAAGTGTCAGCTGCTGATAACCTTTGCAAACAGTTTGGACCCAGATCAGGCCTGACAAACTGTCAGGCAGGATCTAGATCCAAACTGTTTGACACTCTGATGGTATTCCTGAAAGAATTTTTCAAAAAAGTTGATTTTTAAAAAAAAAAAAAAGAAGACAACAAAAAAGCATGCAAAATTACCATGTAGGCAAAGTGTTAACTCTTTGCTTGCCAGTGATGACTTGTCATCTGCTGATAACCTTTGCTATCAGTTTAGACCCAGATCAGGCCCCACTTTTGTTGTAAGGCATGATCTGGCTTCAAACTGTTTGATACTCTGTTGATACTCTGTTGGTACTCCCTTTGTATTTGTGGGAAGTCCTAAACAAGAACTTTTGCAAACAATGAAGACCCAGATGAAATGCAGCATAATGCTGCATTTCATCAGGGTCTACACTGTTTGTAAAGGTAAATCAGATCCTCTGACAAAAGAATACAATATTTGTGAAAATTATAACCTGACACCCTTAGATATATTCATGGACCATCCCAAGTGTATTGTATCAAACCAGAAGGAAGAATCCACTAGTATACAAAGGGTTAATATTTAGCTCACCTAAGCATGAAGTGCTCAGAGGTGAGCTTTCGTGATTTTAGTCTTTGTCCGGCGTTCGTCAAGTCTTTTACACTGTGCGTCATGTTTAAACTTTTTCTTCAAACATCTAAACTACTGTCCCAAATTTGAAATAATTTCATGCCTTACCTTTTTACTCCATAGGCTATTTTTAGATCATGACATCATTTTCTATTTTAAGACAACATTGAAAAAATTCAAGGAAAATTAAAGTTAAGTTTTGAATACTTTTGAAAATATTATGGAAAATGGAGCATTTGCTCCAAAAGAGCAAAATTAATGCTCCATTTTCCATAAAATTTTCAAACACATATTTCAAAGGCGTCAAAAGGCGTTATTATGGAGTAAGGGGTTAAACGGTTCTGCGCCGTTGAACGAAATGGCCACCAGAGCTTAACATAGAAAATTTGTTAACAGCATCTCCTGAACCACTGGTCCATATTCAAAGTAATTTTACATAAATATTCCTTAAAGGGCTCTCTACCAAGAGTGCCTAAATGTTTCTACTGGCTTTGTAGCATTGATCACCAAGTGAATATCTACTAAGTGTGTTCAAATAATGGTCCTGGGGCTTGAAATGCCCTGGCCCCAGATGTCACAGGTTTGATATTGGTTTATTTTAGTGAAAACATAAAAAAAAATCTTGAAAAAAATGTTTGAAACCACACGGCTTAGGGCCTTCATATTTGGTATGTAGCATCACGTAGTGGCTTATATCAAGTTTGTTCAACTAATGATTCTTTGTGTAAAAATGGCCGCACCCCAGGGGCCACATGTTTTACCTTGACATATATATATATATAGTGAAAACATGAATAAATCTTCTCCGAAACCAATAGGTTTAAAGACTTGATGTTTTGTATATAGCATCATTTAGTGGTCCTCTTTTAAATGTGATCAAATTATGGCCCTATGGCCAAAAATTACCACCCTGGGGGTCACCAGAACACAGCAAAAACTTCCAAAGATACCACAGAGAAGTTGTTTACTGCTTTTACAGATGTTTTTCGTATTTTCTGTAATTACGATTTCTCATTTGCCAGCAAAGGCACAGAATGGCCTCAGTTTGTATTCTAGATGTCTAGGTTTTTTATACATTTCTGTGAGACAAAAGCTTTTTGAGTAGATATACTGCTTAAATGAGGTTTTACTGTTTATGACCTGATTTTTCTTGTCTTGAAAAGCTGTAATGCCAGGATTCGCACAGTCTTGAAAAGTACTTGAATATACAGGACTGTCTTGAAAAGTCCTCGAAAATTAAATTTGCCTTGAAAAGTACTTGAAAAACTCTCAAAATCCTTGAAAAGTAGTTGAATTTTAGCATTTACAGGAGGATTCAACACTGTTTTTGGAGACGTAGATCAGTATAAAATTGTGGTGCCGCATATGCTGCACCAAATAAAGGCACCACAATTTCATTCTAATTTTCTAAAATATTATCTTTAGTAATTATGCACTCTAGCATTTCCAAAGTAGAATTTTAAAGTGTAATTCAGTATTTTTTATAAGTTTTCAGTCCTTGAAAACAGTAGGAAAGACTTTTAGAAGTCCTTAAAAAGTCATTGAATTTTTCACAAACTTGCCTGTATGAACCTTGAATGTGCTGTCTCTATTTTCAGCCTATAACTCATGTAGTAGCGAAGAATCTGGTGAGACATATGAACATACAGAAACAAGTGATACTGTCTATGGCACTGAAAGACAACTCACCAAAGACAGTGAAAGCAATAGCTGAAGTTATTCCAACAATCCTATAGTGGTGGTTGTCTCAGAGTAGTAATCCGGTCCCAAGGTGCAGAATAGGGTATACATATATAATCTCAGATATAACACAGAAATTGCCAGCAGGAATTTTCTTACTTTTCTAAAGCTGGGGCCAGGGGCTTTTAATTTGGGGAAAAAAGCATTAGGCCCATCAAAATTGGGAAAACTTGGTGCAGTCTAAAAGAACCAGACTGCCATTTTAAATGGATTAAAATCATATAAGTAATCAGCAGTGTGAAGTTGTAACATATTTGTTGCTTTAATTGGCCTTCATAAAAATTTGCATAAAAATGTGAATGAAAACAAGTTTTCATTCACATTTGTATGCAAAATTTCATGCATCTGTAACTTTGGTATTTTTGTTCGGATTTTCATGAAATTTTCACCAAAATGTAGAACTAATAAATTGGGACTGATATACACCATTTTTCTCATTTTTGAATTGGGAATCAGGCCCAGGAAAATCCCTGGCAGGAGGTAGCAGTAAAGCATTTACTCTAAAACAGTAAGGCTCTGCAGCTTTACGTGTGAGATCTGACTTGAAAATTGAAAATACATGATCAGTGGGGACCATAAGGAGAACATAGTTTTGTGTTAGATTTAAAAAAAGAAGTGTAAATTTATGATATTTAGTTGCATCTGACAAACAAGAAGGATTGCAAATAAGAAAAATTGGGAACCATAAATTTGTTGAATGTTTCTGTGGTCTGTGCTTTAGCTGTTAGCATGGATCTGAGATCAATACCAGAGAGTGGAGAACCGCTCTTCATTGAGGAGGTACTACAGAGAACCTCAGTGGAAAATTTGGAGGGAAAATCAGTCCGGATCACTGGGAAGCTTGAAGAATATGATGCAGGAGCTAGCACAGCTAGACTGGTTGACCCACAAAGTGGTAAAAGTCTCCTTGTGAATACAGTTTTGATAGAACCATTCTCTGCTAAGAGAGGGTCACTGTTCCAGATGATTGGGGAGCTTGATTGTCTCAACAACAGAAATGAAGTGATGATGAAGGCACGCGTGGTGAGGTGTGTCGATGGACTTGATATGACAATGTATCGCAAAGCTTTAACTGCGCAGTGGGAATATCTCAGCACAAGAAAAACTCACTGAAAACATGTTGTTTGTAATCAAAGGAACTGACTCAATGAACAGTTAATTTGATTACAAGCAGAAGAAGCTTTGCAACGGCGAAGCCAGAACGCTGAAACGGTTACGCACATCAAAGGGAGACTACTGGATCAAGCAATGATTCTCTTCAATTGTGTCCCTTTTCAAATGGGAACTTCTCTTAAAGGAAAGAATTTGCTCCCAGAGGATGAATAAATGATGATTATAGCAAAATAATACTGCATATATTACACAAATGAGATTTTGCATGTAACTGTCATTTTTTCTTATCACACCATCTGCTAATAATTTGGCACTTTGAGATGAAAAATTGGCAAAAAACAATTAGTAATTCAACAGAGAAACTTGTAGTATTTGGGCCTCATAACAAGAAAACCTGTCTTCCGGGTCTGAAACCAGGTACTAAGCTTCAAACCAGCCTGCTCAGCTACAAAGACTAGATTGAGTACTGAAATTTTGCAGATATAAAGTTCAGATACTTTACTTTCCAGGGAGCCAACCACAGAGGCACTGATCAGACTGAGCGAATGCGCAGGCTGGTCTGGGCCTTTGTTGTTTGCATGCAATAAAGTTGGGTTTTCTTCCAACGTGGCCAAGTTATGAAACATTCATGAATGCGCTAATAATGCATATCTTGTGAATGTTTCTTATAACTTGGAATTCTCATTAGGCTTTCATACTTTATGAGCTGAATAGAAAAGAATAGGAAGCAAACAACAATTTGAGAAGCCTTATGCCTATGCATGACATGGCATTTCATCAGGGTCTGCTCTGTTTGCTAAAGCTCCGGTCCCACAGAGCTTGCGGCTGTGAGGCGACTGATATCCTTTGCGACCTCTGCAACGATTGCAACTAATTTTCCACTAGTAAGTAAGTAAGTAAAGTCTTTGTTTACAGCAGGTGACAACATTTAGCAGTACAACTAATCTGCCATGAGGCCCTCAAAATAAATAATATGAAAACACACAAAAAACAAAACAATCTTACACAAACTAGCAAATTTAAATTGTTTAACCCTGTACTGCTGAGCAAAACAATCCCTAAGCTTTTATAGCTAAATTTTGGCAAGACTGTAACTTGAACGCAAAACTGTGGATCCTGATCAGCTGATCAGTTTCCACACTGTTTCCCAAATATGGGATATATCTAGGTTCAGCAGTACAAGGGTTAATTAGTGCATTTGTTATAACATAGTAACCTTATTTATCGTGACAATCATCCAGTGCTTTATTAATTTCTATTTTACTCTTTTACTTTCACGCTAGAGAACCACTGTACTCGAACAGCGCAGTCATAGCTTGGTGATTGCAGTCGACATTTCCAGGACATAAGCAAAAATTTCTTTCATCCTCTTTTTCAGGAAAAAATTCACATTTTTGGCATAACTCTGGCCCTGTAGCGACTATCACTCAACCCACAAAAGATTTGTTAAGTAGATACACAGCTGGATTTATAAGCGATAATAATTCGCGATGAATAGTTTCAGAAGTAAAAAATTGACCAAAATATTACCCTTTTTAACAGCTAGGTACACTATTTTGTGCACTCGTCGACTGCAACCACCACGCAATGACTGCACTGTTCGAGTACAGTGGTTCTCTACCGTGAATTTGCTTGCTTGGAAATTTTAGGTATTTTGTCATCTGCTGTCTTTTCTAAATTAATTTTAGCATATAATTCCTTCATGATCATCATCAAAGAGTCAAACAATTTGGATTAAGATCTGGTCCAACATTTTGTCGGTTCTGATCTGGTTCCAAAACTGTTTGCAAAGGTTATCAACAGACAACAAATGCAGGCAAAGAGTAACTTCAGCAATGTATATCTAACCAACTTGCAGGGTTCCACTTATTAGTATGCATTTACAAGCAGAGCAGAAAACAGTATGCATCCTTATCAGCAGGCTTCAGGAAGCAGCTAATTCAAATCTATACTGTTTTTAAAAAGGGATATACCCAGGATAGCCGACCAGTCGCTGCACATTTGGCGATTGTTTTGGATTAAGTCGGCGATCAGTCAGCGACTGGTTGGCTACTAGTTCAGAATAATCAGCGACTAATCGGAGACTGGTTGGAGACTGTTTTACCATCATCTTTTAAAATAAAAAGTTTAGAAAGAATAAAACCATTACTGTGCAAGTTGCCATCATGATAACACAATAGATACAGTTGCTTCGCTTACAACAAAACAGCACGCTTCAGTTATGGTTGTGATGGTTCTGATGGGACCTACTAGCTCTGACCTTACACTTTCAGCATTTGATATCTCCAGCTCAATTCTTCTCTTGGACAGCTGAGGTTCAATTTAGAAAATTTGACCGGCAACTCCATACAAATGGACAATTCCATACTTAGTCTATCAACATGCATGGGTCATTGTTATTCTCAAATTCAATATTAAAGAAATTCAATATAAAAGAACAATTCCATATTGATAAAATCTTGTGTTACATCTAACTTGTGAACTAATGCTGACTGATATTTGAAATTTTATCAGTAAATGAATTAAGGAAAATTATCAGTTAATGAATAAAGGAATTAAGGATAACTGCGCTTGGCACATCTTATAATCCAGGTGTTACTCATTATCAAACTGCAGCAAGATTACATTTCAAAGGGGCATGACTCTTTCATCAAACCTCACCTATGTCCTGCAGTCTCTTCTGTCTTCAGAGTTTTGGTCACAAAGAGGGTGGGTCCTAAGAATTGTCAAGCTAAAAACTTCAAACACTTTTATCTTTCTGTTCTCAATTAAAATATTGGTTATCACAAAACATGTCAGAATAACAAACAGGGAGCATGTGCACTTATAAGGTGGAATTTCGTAAGTTTGAGCATAGATTTAGATAAACAAAAATTTTAGGCGTAAAATTGTAAATATTTCCTTACCCATCAGTTTTAACGTATGTTTTGGGTGCTCAAAAGAACCGTCTCTTTGAGACGGTTCTTTTGGGTACCCACAACATATGTTTTGGTTGAGAAATAAGAAAATTAATTTTTTGGTTCGCACTCTTTACTAAAGGCCTGTTTAGAAACATACAGCTACAACTGATTCAATCCATTTGCTACAAGAGCTGTTTTTCATCTAAAAAGCTCAATATTTATCAGGGAGGGGTAAAGATTTGTCAACAATTTCATTCCTATGTGAAAAAATATAAAAATGATAAATGATTATTTCAAAATTAATGCAAAAAGTTTAAATTCATATCTATATCCTTTTTTGTTAGACAGATGCCATAAAGCTTTCTTTGTTCTATATTTTCATATTCTAACTTTCTTGTGAACACAGTGAACTGTTTGTGTTGTTGTTATACCCAGACAATACTACTTCAGTTATGATAAGCCACCAAGGGAAAAACAAGTCGCTATTCATAGGTACATTGTATACTATTAGCTCAATGTACTTACAATAGAGAGAGAGATTGTATCTTTGCTTATTCTGTACTGTAAGAATGAACTTGACTGCGGGGGTAGTCATCTCGATCCAAACTCATTTAGACCCATTTAAGCGATTGTAGCTGTCCAGTACATTTGGCATTTTACATCTTGACATTACGGTTGCTCAGCAGTCTCTTCTAACCCATGTTGGTTATTGACCATGATAGTATAGGGGACTGAAACTACCCTAGCCAGAGACCTGCTGCTTATGCCTGCTGTACTGGAGAAGCGCATACTAATGTTTGGGGTTTCTCATTTTTGACAACTGGATGGCAGGTCCTGACCAGTTATTTTGTATTGCACGTTTGTGTGTTTGTGTGTATGCCTTGGTCTGTGTTCTAGTATCTCTAATGCTCTTGGTGTCTAGGGTTGGTATGATTTGTTTGTTTGATTTGATTCTTTACGTCCCATCAACAATCTTTCAGTTATGTAGGGACGGGTCTTCTTGGTTGAACCATTACTAAGCTATAGAAATGTGACTTGCTCAAATACCACAACGCAGTGACACTGATGAGGCTTGACCCCCCCCCCCCCCCCCCCCCCCCCCCCCCCCCCCCCCCGATGAACCCCTTGCCCCTCAGTCTCCAGTCAAGCACTATACCACTGAGCCACTGCGCTATGATCTCTGATTGTGGTCATGTTCACTTGTCTTTTGTGATCAAATGGTTTATTCACCAAAGCATGGTAGTTTTAACCACTTTCATAATGGGACAACAGCTTCAGCAATTTATTTTGAAATATGGCTGAAAACCCCCATCTATTTTCTTGAAAAAATTTATGAAATGTTCCAAAGTGTCATCTGCTGCAGAGCCCGCTGCAGAGTTTCTCAGCATGCAGTGTTTGTCTCAGGTCTCTAGATAAAAAAATAGTTAAAAATTTGTTTTCTTATTTCTCAACCAAAGCATATGTTGTGGGTACTCAAAAGAACCGTCTCAACGAGACGGTTCTTTTTAGCACCCAAAACATGTATCAAAATTGATGGTAAAGAAAAAATTCGCAATTTACCCTAAAAAATTGTTTATCTTGATTTATGGTTAGTTGATAGTGTGAAAATCAGTAGCAACATGGATACAACATGTCTGTTTGTATAAATGATGGAAAATCCATCTTTCTGTTAATTAGAATATTGAATTAACCTTTCTATCTCCTATGATTGACTTTGTTTGAGCTGCCAGGAGCAGGAATTTGACCTTTAACCTTACACAGTTCATTTGGCAGGTTTTGTATTGTTTTGACAGTCTTTGTTCTTAGAATCAGACAGAATTTGCATTCTGGGAATGTACTGGTAATGCACACACAAAACAACTATAAGTACATTTGTATCATGTTATTTTTGGCGGCTTACATAATGTGAAAATGATAATTTTGATCGTGAACATAAATTAGGAGATAACTCTGTTTATAATTTTCATTTGGAGACGTCACATGTACATCCTTGAATATATGATCAGCAATTAACTTGAGTGGCTCTGTAAATTGGTTTTCCCTATACTAACACATTATTTAATCTTTTTCACGGAAAGAACATTGAAAAGTGAAAATGTACTTTGTTACACCTACAGCCAGCTAAATAAAACCACAAGTGACCAATATTGTGTCACAGGATTTACTGTCCCATTATCTAATGCCTTTCATTATGCCAAAGTTGAAGGGGCATATTGCTTTGGGCTTGTCCATCCATCCTTCCCTACAAAATTTAAGATAGGGTTTTGACATTTCATAGATGGATTCCTCATCAAATAATAACTCACACTTTTTTTTTTAATCTGGATTATCTCCCTTTGTGGAGTTATGCCCCTTTTAAAGGGTCATAATGAAATTTTGTAATCAGGATATTTCAAAACTAGTCTGGATTATCTCCGTTTGTGGAGTTATGCCACTTTTAAAGGGCCATAATGAAATTTTGTAATCAAGATATATCATAAAATATTACAGCTAGGAGCTTCAAACTTGGTCAGCTGATAGAGGATAATGAGTAAATTATCTGGTTAATTTTTTTTAGTTATTGCCCTTTGCAAATTTGGACATAGAAAACTTGATATCTCAAAAACTATTACAGCTAGAAGCTTCAAACTTGGATAGCTGATAGGAGAATGAGTAGATTACCTGGTGAAAATTTATTTGATTTTTTTTTCAAGTTATTGCCCTTTGCATTTTTGCTGTTATTGCCCTTTGCAAATTTGGACATCAAAAACTTGTAATGAAGATATCTCAAAAACTATTACAGCTAGTAGCCTCGAAAGAGGATGGTGAGTAGATTACGTGGTGAAAAGCTAATGGTTGGGGGCATGGTGTTTCATAAACTTAATTTCTAGTTTAACAGTGCATTGGAATCATCATCATCTCAAGTAAGCAACCACCTCTGTGTGGAGGAAGCTAAAACATAAGAAAATTTCATTTAAGCAGTTTTCTACTGTGTTCTCCTGCTTGAACCAAAAGGTGATTGATAATTAACTGATTTACCTGGTAATTTTAAGGTGGGCAATCTATCAGCAGTTTTGTAGACACCTGATGGGCTGTCTGCTTTAAATAACAACAAAGCCTCTTTACCAAACCCACTTCAAAAGATGATTAATTAGTACATTCACTGGTCAAAACAATAAGAATCTCAACAGAAAATTGTGTGTAAGGAAAACAGACTGTTTCAGTGATAAGTCTTCACCTATTGGGTAAATGTTCTAAAATTTCAAACACCAGCTGCCTGCTAAAAAGGCCTAGACAAGCAGCACAGACCCAGATCGGACTGCTTCTTCAGAAGCAGTCTGGTCAGGATCTTCCCTGTTTGCTATTCTGACAATTATTTTGTGAATTCCAGCCCTGAATATCAACATTTTATTTGAGAACAGAATGAGAAGTGTTCAAAATTTGTACATTTACCGTAATAGCCAACGATAGCTTTCTTGATTTTAGCAGAAATAAGGCTTGACTATTCATGTGAATCATATGCTGGCAGACAATTCACATGAAATATATCACAAGTCTTATGTTTTCTTAAAGCAGGGTCAATTTGATGTCTATTTGTCACACAGTTTTGTCAGAGGGGGTCCAACTTTGACAACTTTTTTTTTTATTTGATGAGGGGAGGAAATCTCCAAATACCACTTTAAGCGGGCAATCATCGACCCGCTAGTGAAACACCATTTAAATGGTGCATGCCCATGATGGCCCAACATTGAATTCTGGCTTGGTAGCTTTGTGATTGTTCAGGGGATCCGGACCAGTATTGCTAAGAAACCCTACACTTTTGTGATTTTTCAGGGGGGGGGGGGGTCTCGACCCTCTGGATCCGCACATGAGAGCATTGCATGTGAATTATCTGCCTGTCACATGAAATAACAAGACTTTTTGTGGTTTTCACCTCTGTCCCCACTTGTGGAAACTGCTGCCATTTGCCGATAATCATTGCAAATGGTTTGAAACTTTGTATCCTGATCAGACTAGACAAAATGTTTGGCCTAGTTTGAATCCTGACTGGTCATTCAGCATAGGTTTAGATAAACAAGATTTTTGAGCGTAAAATAGTAAATATTTTCTTACTCGTCAGTTTTAACATATGTGTTGTGTGCTCAAAAGAACCGTCTCATTGAGAAGGTTCTTTTGAGTACCCACAAAATATGTTTTGGTTGAGAAATAAAAAATGGCCCCCCCCCCAGGGGTTTTGGGGATCTGGGGAGAATGGCCATTTGTTTTCAGGGAGCTGGGGAGCCCTGGAAATTATTGAGCAAGCTCATAATTTTGGGGATAAAGGGAGCCTTGCCAAAAAGCAAAAAAAATAAGGAAAAGCCTCCATTTTGTTTGATTTTTTAAAAAATTCTTCTGCTTCTGGGGGGCCAGCCCCCCCCCCCCCCTTGTAAATTCTACGCTAATCTAGATGGGTCTGAGAGAAAAATATGGCAATTAATTTTTCTTGTTGATTTTTTTCCTTAAAATTGTTGATTTTTTCGTTGGTAATAACATACTTTGGTACGCCCCAGATTGCACCTGATCACATCATTTTTGTCAAAAAATTTACAGGGGGGCATGCCCCCGGACCCCCCTAGCAACAGTGTGTGTACACAATGATACTGGGCCACCTACACATCATCTATTTTATTATCTTTTTAGGTAATAAGCCCTTTTTAAAGGGATTTTTGAAAAATGCTTATCAGATATATACTCAGTTTATTTAACTGAAGTTAAACAAGTGTATAGCCACTGATAGCAATTGTAGAAAAAGACTTTTTTATAGTTACCGGTAATGGTTTCAGTAAAGTGTCTAGAAAAATCTAGTTTAAGCTGTTGGAAAAAATCAGCCTCTGTTCCCAAAAAGAAAAATGAATGGTATGTCTCTAAACCTCCAAGCCTACTCTACCAGGTGCAGCAACAACATTTTAAGGATGGCCTCATACTTTGAGCCATATATGAAAGTGACACCAACCTTTTTTATCTAATTTTCGGCCTGGAAACTACCACGACGTGTCCCGGATGTGGCTTGGGAACAAAATTACGTTAACACAATTTCGTGATAGTTCCTAGGTTTACCACCCGTGTATATAGCTTCATAGTTTTCAAGTATGTGGTTTTATCCTACGGAAAGATAAATACATTTTAGGGAGAATTGGCTTATATTTTTGGGGATTTGGGGAGAAGCTGAACTATTTTTAGGGATTTGGGGAGCGAAAGCAAATACTTTTAGGGAGACAAGGAAATTATTTGCAGGGAGACGGGGAGATGAATGCATTATTTTCAGGGATCAAGGGAGCACAGACCCCCCCTAGGGGGGCCTCAAAAATATATATTTTTTGGCACTCACTCTTAACTAAAGGCCCGATTCATGGAAGAATTTTTTGAAAATTTGAAAACAAATTAATCATGAATGCAAAGCATTGAGTATGGAAAAAAAGTCTTTTGCACTCAGAATGGCCAAACACTCTCAGGGTTAAATGAATGACAATGGAATTTTACTCAATATTATTTATTTGGTCCTCAGTTCAAGCAGAGCAGGGTGACCTGAGGTCATCAACATAATCTATAAGCAGTGGTTCTGATAGACAGGGTCAGACCCAAGAGTCCAGTTTAATGCTTGGTATCTTTTTAATGAACCTTGTGTGTTGACAAAGCTGTGCTTCCATTAACACTGTTGAAAACTAACCCTTAATGGGCCAATCACAACAAAAGTCATCTGCTTTTCTCATCTGCTGAAATGTTTAAGAAGCCTCTATGGCAAACAGCGTGGACCCAGATCAGACTGCTCCTATAGGAGCAGTCTGTTCTGGGTCCACACTGTTTGCTTCTATACCTAATTTGTCAGTTATGTTAGGCAATTATTTGCAGCAGACGACTTCACCAGACGACATTTTCAGATGCATTTTTTTCTTGGCGCTTTAAGGGCTAATAGACTGGTCAGCTTCCATCTTGACTGGTTCATTATCGTAGTAATTAACGATACTCTCATAGGACTCATTAATTAGTATTGATGCAGAAGCCATTTCTCATGTGTTCAAACTCACTCTTTTTAATGACAAAGAAAATTTATGCATTAAATGCTAATTTTTCTTAATCGGAATAATTTAATTTAGCTGACAATGGTTCTAAATGGCTCAGTGGTAGAGTGCTTGACTCAAGACCGAGGGGCCGCAAGTTTAAGCCTCACTGGCGTCGCTTTGTTGTATCCTTGAGCAAGACACATTAATCCTAGCTTAGTACTGGTTAGACCCAGGAAGACCTGTCTCTATATAACTGAAAGATTGTTAATGGGGCGTAAAGATTCAAATCAAACAAAAAATGATCCTAAATACCACTCTATAATAAAATAATTTTCATGCTTGGTCATTGCTGGTTTACTAATGGGCCTCAACACGAGAAAAACCTGACTGCTGCATGCAACCAACAAAGGTGCAGACCAGCCTGCTCATCTGCACAGTCTGGTCAGCACCTTTGTTACTCACCAAGTCCAACTAGCTCCATGCAAAATTTCAATATTCTAGCTAATCTCTGTAGCTGAGCAGACTGAACAGAGTCCTACTTGGTCTGAAACCCTGAAGACAGGTTTTTTCCCGTGGAGGCCCACATAAACCAGGGCAAAAGATTTGGTCAGAATAATGTGTTCTCCCAATTGGTGTCCATTCTAAAGGGGTTACTCTGTTGTTGCTGTTATCTCATTGTGGATCTTCGTTGCTTCCTTTGCTAGCTGGGTTTTCATGCTATATCCTGATTTTCTGATACTGTTCTATGTGTCTTTTCTGGCCCCGAGGTCATAAAACTTTTTTTCATGCTCAATTCAAAAGAGCATGAAATTTTATCATGCTCATAAATGTTAAAATGCCAACAATTGTTGGCATTTTAACATTTATCAGCACGATAAATACAACATCTGAGTTGGAAAGCAAGAAACGTCTTCATTTTTTCAGCATTTTAGTTTTTATAAGCTATTGAAACTTCATACTAAGTCGAGTTGAGCATGAAAAAAGTTTTATAACCTCAGGGGCCAGGCTGGTTGCTTTGGTAACAGAGTTCTTGCTTTTATGTACTGTGTTTTTGTGACTTGTACCATGGGTTGGTCTAAGATTTCCTTCTCATATTTTTCCACGACGATGTTGTCCAGCTGGTTGCTAATGTTTTCACACCTTTTGACCCATTTAAGCTGAATGGAATTTCCCACTATTATCAATTGGACCGGTCCATTTCCGTTTTAAGGGTTGTTGGGTGGTATATTTCATTTTTATTCAAACTGTAATGAAAGCATTCTGTAAACAAACAGTGGAGAACCTGATCAGACGCCGTCTGATCTGGGTCTGCACTGTTTGCCTATGTCCCACAAAAAGGACCCTAGGCTTTGTGCTTATCTGTTTATTGGTGCCTTGTGGTCACCTGCTGGGAAAGGGCTGACCTCTTGGCTCTGGTTTGTGATGTCTGACTGTAAAGTTGTCACTTTCCGATTGGTATCCTCGGCCAGGTGTGGTACTTGATTTTATCGATTCTTGATCTTTGCACCCTTACTTTAAATGGGTTAAGGACCTGATAAGCTGGAGGTGTTAATTTCCTTCTGCTACCTGGGGGATATGCTTTCTGCTGCCGGAGGCTGTGAACTGGTGGTCACATCGCTTGATTGTTAAAACTGCTGGGAAGAAGCTCAGCGAGCAACTGCCAGGTCCATGGGTGAAAGTTCAAAACTTCCAAAATCCTGAACTTTTTAAAATGGAATCTTAAAACTTGCAGTATGGCTACAAATATTGAACAATTTCTAGTTTAAATGGCCAATTGTCATTAGATAAACTGAAGACAAATCAAAGAAGCTTTTAGAATCTGCTTAATTCAGGATTTTGAGGCTGACTTTCTATGGAAAGTCAGCCTCAAAATCCTGAATTCAGCAATGATCCTGAAAACTTTCACCCATGCAGTACTCCCATATTGCCACATCTCTAAAAAGACCCGTGGCCATGTGTACAGGTTTTGCGTGTGAAGCAGGATGCTCCTAGCTAGTGAACGTTAGCCGTTGACCAAGCCAAACATTCAGCTCTTTCAACCCAATGACAGGGCCATCATCAGACAGATCTGCAGTATCAAGCCAGAGGATGTGGCCACAGTAAGGTCGAGAGCTACTTGCAAAGCTTGAGGACATTGACCTCATTTTGAGAGAGAAAAGGCTTCCCTGGTATGGACATACAGTAAAACCTGTGTAAAACGGCCGCTCAAAAATTGACAAAACAAAGATCTTAATGACAAATGGTAGCTTAATGAAGGTCAAAAGTATTGCAGAATGCTTGGAGCATTCTGCAATAATTTTGACCTGCATTAAGCAATAATTGGGCTTGAAAACCAATTTTTGGTCTTTTTGAGAGTGGCTGTTTTACACAAGTTTTACTGTATGCTTAATAAAAATAAGAATTTCATGGACAACAAAAACTCATTCATTTGTAAGATTTTATTCAGATGTTTTATCTTTGTTCTATCTATATGTACAAGTTTATACATATTTGCAGTTACAACTACATGATTGCGGATTCTTTAGTGATTGCCATAGACTCTATTGTGATTGCCATAGATTCTATATCAATTGCCATGGATTCCATAGTTACTGCTATAGAGTCTATTTTCTCAACCAAAATGTCAATTCTATAGATAAAATGCTTTTTCTCAAAACCAAAAATGTCTATACTAATATGATGCTTTTTCTCAACCAAAAATGTCAATTCTATAGATAGGATGCTTTTTCTCAAAAAGATCTAAGAGGTCAGTTCAGGCTTGCTAACATTTGAATATTGCAAATATATTTATATTTTTTGACAAATGCATCTTTCACAGCAGTGTTCGCTGAAAAATCTAGTATTCTCTATGGAGAAAGAACTAATTTCATGAAGATAAAAATATTCTTCTTGAAAGAAGAAAATATTCTTTGGGGATAAATCCATTTCCTTAGAAAAAGCATTTTGCTCAGAGATTGGTAAAACACAACGTTATTTTTTTAATTAAGATATTTGAGCAGTGACATGAGATTTCCAACAATGTGGTATGTGCGACCAGCAAAATCTCGGATATGCGCAGTCTGATCAGAGCCTTTGCTAGTCGCTTGAATATTCTATGAGTATTGAGCTACTGACCGAACAGCATTTGTAGTTTCTAAGCTTAAAGAGACTAGGTCTGCAACTATGAACATTTTTCGATTTTTTTTTATTTTCTTTTTAAATCATTTGTAAAAGTAGAATTAAGTTATGTTTTCACAATAAATCTGTTCACTATAGCTGAAAACTGCACAGAAAAGTGAATAATCTTATAAAAACAGGTGTGTTTCCCTCCAATAATTATAGACAGCTAATTTTAACATAAATACCGTTGTTTTGATACTGATAAGTTGTTTATATTTACGAAATTGGTAAAATGTATACCTGCTTTTTAGTTTTTTTACTGTGTTCTTGAAAAATAGAAACACTCGTTCTAAAATTAAAAGATCAAAAGTTACAGACTATGCAGCTTTAACAGGAGGCTACACAGGCTTGTCTGAGTCTATTCATGTCAAAATGCCACATTTTGGAAATCACATGGCACGGCTCAATTGAAATTTTAGTTATGATTTATTGCCTAGTAAATACTTTTTAAAAAATCTGAGGAGCTCAGTGGTAGATTCATGGGTGAAAGTTCAAAATTTCCAAAATCCTGAACTTTTGAAATTCAAATTTTAAAACTTGCAGGATGGCTACAAAAATGGATAATTTAAAGTTAAAATAATTAATTTTGTTTAGATAATCTGTAAACTAATCAAAGAAGCTATTATAATCTCCTTAATGCAGCATTTTGAGGTGACGTCAGCCTCAAAATCCTGAATTCAGAATTAATCCTGAAAACTTCCACCCATGTAGAGTGCTTTACTCATGATTGAGGGTCCAAGCCTCACTATAGGCACTGCCTTGTGTCCTTGACCAAGACACTTTATCCTCTGCTTAGTACTGGTTCAACCCAGGAAGACGCATCCTGACATGACTGAAAAGTTGTTGACTGGAACGTAAAGAATCAAAACAAACAAACAAACAAACCCTTAAAATCTAGTTGAGCAAAGTCAGTTACTGTTTTTAACTCTGCATTCTGGGAAATTTTTCATATTTATTTTGTCTTCTGCTAATATTGTTCAAAATCAATTTTACCTGAATAAATTCTTTCAGGAATACCAACCGTTTGCAGGGGTGGTAAATTTTTAGACTTAGGGTCTACCAGAATGGATCCTGAAATTGATGCAAATCTGAAAGGTGGTATGTTTTTTTGTTCACTGTCTAAGGTAAGTAGGGAAAAGGCTGTGCACTGCACACGAACATTTTTAGTCATAATGAGCGGATGTCCTCCACCCACCTCCAACTTTTCATTGGCCTATGTCATCGGGGTGGGGGGGGGGGTGGGGGGGGGGGGGTGGATGAAATGTTACAAATTACAGGAGAACCTATGTCTAATTTTTTTAGGGTTGGACTGTGTTTTTTTCAAGCCCATTTTTCCAGAACAGGCCAAAGATTTTTCAAGCCTGATCTGAATCCAAACTGTCTGCAATGGTTACCAGCAGTACAAGAATTAATCAATACTAAGAGCACAAACAGTAAAACCTGTGTAAAACGGCCACTCACAAATAGATAAAACAAAGATCTTAACCCATTTATGCCAAATGGAATTTCCTCGTTATTATCAATCAGACCAGTTTATTTCATTTCTAAGGGTTGTTGGGTGGTAGTTTTCATTTTTATCAAAATTCTAATACAACTTTCTATGAGCAAATAGTGGAGACACTGATCAGACGCCGCATTTTGTGGCGTCTGATCTGGGTCTGCGCCTATGTCCCACAAAAAGGATGCTGGCTTAAATGGGTTAATGTCAAATGGTAACTTAATAATTCTGCAATACTTATGACCTGATTAAGCGATAATCGGTCTTGAAAACACATTTTGGGACTTCTTTTGAGTGGTCGCTTTAGAAAGTTTTTATTGTAGTAACATGCCAGTAACTGACGACTGCCCCACATGAAAACAGGGAAAAAATGATAGGGAGAGAATGGCCTTAGAAACAACATTTCTATTGCAAATCCACATTGGTCAACTCACTTCTGCTTTTGATTGTAACATATGAGCTTCGACACAGGAAAACCTGTCTTCGGCGTTTCCGAAAAGGCCATACCCAAACCAGCCTGTTCAGCTACAGAGACTACCTAGAGATATGAAATTTTGCTTGTAGCAAGTTTAGCTATAATACTATCCAGTAAGCTAATAACAAATGTGCTGATCAGACTGCACGGATGTGCAGGCTGGTCTGAGCCTTTGTTATTCGCAAACCCCCGAAAACAGGTTTTGAGAGATTGAGACCCATATGGTGTGTTAACTCCTTGTGTGCTTGCAATTTTGCAGGCTTTTTTATTATCTGCTGAAATTTTTCGAAAAAATGTTTTTGAAAAATTCTTTCAAGAATACCATCAGATTGTCAAATAGTTTGGATCCAGATCTGGCCCAAAATTTTGTTGATTCTGATCTGGGTCCAAACTGTTTGCATTTGTTGTGACGTTGTCAGTAGGAAAAAGCTAACTCTTTCCTTGCTAGCGGCAACTTTTGTCATCTGCCAATAACCTTTGCAAACAGTTTGAACCCAGATCAGACCCCATGGTTATAAAACTTTTTTCATGCTCAACTCAACTGAGCACGAAATTTCAACTGCTCACAAAAACTTTAAGTCCGACAAATAAAGAACTTTCTTGCTTTTTTTGTTTTGTTGCTTTACGTCCCAAGTCAACATCTATGGTCATTGCGGGACGGTCAGTTCACCTAACCACACTTTTTCCTGGGCAAGCTTGAACAAGCAGTTAACCAGTACTTCGTGCACATACTTTCGCTTGTAACTGACAACAACCCTTCTTGAATGATTTAGCGGAAGAGAGGAGAATGACCGTAGAAATTATTTCATGATCAATCTCCATGAAAGTATGGGACCGGGGCGGGATCGAACTCGCGACCCATCAGGCCCCAAGGTTATAAAACTTTTTTCATGCTCAACTCAGCTGAGCACGAAATTTCAACTGCTCACAAAAACTTTAAGTCCGACAAATAAAGAACTTTCTTGCTTTTTTTGTTTTGTTGCTTTACGTCCCAAGTCAACAGCTATGGTCATTGCGGGACGGTCAGTTCACCTAACCACACTTTTTCCTGGGCAAGCTTGAACAAGCAGTTAACCAGTACTTCGTGCACATACTTTTGCTTGTAACTGACAACAACCCTTCTTGAATGATTCAGCGGAAGGGAGGAGAATGACCGTAGAAATTATTTCATGATCAATCTCCACGAAAGTATGGGACCGGGCCGGGATCGAACTCGCGACCCCTGGATATGCAGTCAGACTCGCATCTGTTGCCAGACACGTTACCGACTGCGCTACGCGGCCCGGTAACTTTCTTGCTTTAAGTATGATAAATACAACATCTGAGAGACTTTCTTGCTTTAAGTCTCTCAGATGTTGTATTTATCATGCTAATAAATGAGCATGTAAAACGTTTTATAACCTCAGGGCCTGGATCAACAGAATGCCGGTCCTCAGTCCAGATCCAAACGGTTTGACACTCTGATAGTGTTCCTGAAAGAATTTTTTGAAAAGGTTAATTTTGAAAAAAAGTCAGCCGATGACAACAAAAGCATGAAAAGTTACCCAGCATGCAAAAAGATAAAGCTTCTTATGATAGCTTAGCATATTTTATATGTAGATATTTACAACAACCTTGTACAAGAACGTGCAAGAAAGTACTTAAAATAAATAATATTTAACAGAATGTATAAATATTACAGCTTTAAAACATCATTACAAGTAAAAATAAAACATAGCATGCACTCTACATTACACAGATCATGGTAAAATAAAATATTTCACGAAAAAGGGTATTTTGGGAAAAAAGGGTTTTTGACTTTTCACAAGGAAATTTTGGACATGAACTCTGCATTCTTAATTATTAATTGGCAGATTTTTTTTTTTTTAACTTAAAAAAAATCTTTCAGGAATAGCAGTGGCATACAGTTTGGATCCAGATCAGGCCCGACATATTACCAAGCCTGATCTGGATCCAAACCATGTGATCTAAACTGTTTGCAAAGGCTTTAAGCTTACAACAAAAATCCTACTTTTCTCAACCAAAGCTTTGGTTTATCAGCTGTTCTTATTCTAAAAATGTTTTTCAAAACAATTGAGATCTGGGTCTACTGTCACTTATGTTCAAAATCTATTTCATTTGTGATAACTAAAGCAAGATCTGTGCTCTTCACTCACCGACAGTCATCATCAGGTCACGAGGTTATCAAACTTTTTTCATACTCAACTCAGCTGAGCATGCTCATAAATGTTAAAATGCCAACAATTGTTGGCATGTTAACATTTATTAGCATGATAAATACAACATCTAAGAGACTAAAAGCAAGAAACTTTTATTTGTCTGTATTTTAGTTTTTATGCGCAGTTGAAATAAGGTGCTCAGTTGAGTTGAGCATGAAAAAAGTTGTATAACCTCGGGCCAGGCTTGGAACAGAGAAAAAGAGGGGCTATTTTTATTTCCCCTTACTTTATACACCCTTATCATGTTACTTTCTTGCACTACTCTCCTCCCCCAATCACACCCCCCCCCCCCCACCCCAAATTTCTATCCAATTATCTTGCAAGATTCCAATTATCAGCAGGTTTTTTACTAGCAGAGCTTAAACCTGTGTTGATCCTGATCAGCTGGCTTCTCAGACGCCAGCTGATCCCGATCTACACTGTTTTCAAAACATGATATATCCTGTTTAGCATAATAAGGGTTAATTTTCCTTTTCAAATATCAGATTTAACAAAACTCTCCGTATCTCATAATTGCAAGATTTCAATTATCAACTGGGCTTTTACTAGCAGAATTGAAAACAGTGTTGATCCTCATATATCCAGTTTTAGCATAATAAGGGTTCATTTTCCCTTTCAAATATCTGATTTAACAACCCTCTCAGTATCTAATAATTGCCTATCAATTGAGTACATCAATTTCACATTTAGATAAATTATTTGGGGGTTTCTGCTATTTAATCAGCTAGATGAAATTAATAGCCACTGAGTACAGATATAGGTCTAATATTGGCTTGGCATCCCTTCCAAGTCAATTCCATATCTATATTTTGAAAGTATTTTCAAAATAGCTTGTACTGCCTCCAAAATGCATTCCAGCACATGTCATTGAATCAGAGATCAGTGAACCCAATTTTTTTTGTTGCTTTTTTTTTTTGGAAAAATTATGTTTGACAAAGAAAAAAAATCTGCTTTGTTTGTTTTTTGTTTGATTTGATTCTTTATGTCCAAGTCAACAATTTTTCATTTATGTTGGGACGGTAATATCTGCTTTGTACAAGATAACTGGTATTTCCCTATTCTCTTTGCCTACTGGGTAATTTTGCTTGCATTTTTAACTTTTAAATAAAACAATTCTTCAATAAACACTATCAGAGTGTCAAACAGCTTGGATTTTGGTTCAGGCCCGACATTCTGTCGGCCTGATCTGGATCTAAACTGATTGCAAAGATCATCAGCATATGACAAAATTCACCCATAGCAGGCAAAGAGTTAAAAAAATCCATTCCCTTACTAATTTTGAAAATATTTTCGAAAGAGGGAATAGAATTTTGAAAAAAAAAAAATATGCACAATGTTTGCTTATCAGTTCAAATACAGCATGCTGCACCCCCTTTATCTCCATTCCTGGCAGGATCCATTTATCATATTAGGTATTTTTTTCTATACAAAAAATATTTATCACAATGATTTATGCATAACGAGGCGAAAGAACAAATTATTTTTTAGCTTGTTAATCTCCTGAGTATGTCGTGATTTGCAAAGCCCACAAGCTTCAGTTTGGAGGTGGGGTAATACTAGGGGTATCCATGGGGCACAAACCTTATGTAGCTTTAAAATGTCTGAATTCAGTTTTAATGCTATGTAAGGATTGTGCCTGGTGGCTACCAACACCCTCTGATAAAGCCTTAAAATAATTTTATTTCTCAGCCAAAACATATGTTTGAGGTACTCAAAAGAACCGTCTCAGTGAGACGGTTCTCTTCAGCACCCATAATATATGTTAAAACTGATAGGTAAGGAAATATCTACATTTTTAAGCTCAAAATTTTTGTTTATCTGTACCTGTGGTTTATGAATATTGTCAACCAACATAGTCAAAATCAACTTTTCGAAAAATTCTTTCAGGAATACCATCAGAGAGTCAAACAGATAAGGCCCAAAATTTTGTCGTGCCTGATCTGGGTCCAAACTGTTTGCAAAATTTATCAGCAGATGACACTAGTAGGTAAAGAGTTAATAGAACCAATGCAGTACATGTACATCCAAAATGATTGTACATATGCAGAATCTCCTTTCTTTTAATCTTTAATAAAGCGCAGCCAAAATGTTGCAGCGAGTAATTTTCAAATTGTATCACTGCTTTAACCCTTTACTCCATAATGGCGCCTTTTGACGCCTTTGAAATATCATATATTTGAAAATATTATGGAAAATGGAGCATTTGCTCCTTTTCCATAATATTTTCAAAAGTATTCAAAACTTGCTTAAATTTTTCTTGAATTTTTTCAATGTTGTCTAAAAATAGAAAAGGATGTCCTGATCTAAAAATAGACTATGTAGTAAAGGGTTAAGAAACCAAATAAAACTTGATATTACATGTGAATCATCTATCTGCAGATGATTCGCATGTAATTTGCTAATTTTCCATGAAAAAAGAGAAAATAATGCTTCACGATTTGCCATCTGTTGCAGCCGTGCTTCGCTCTTTAATGGTTAACTGTAAAGAAATCTTTTATAAGAAAAAAATATCAGTTAATTTCAGAAACCCCACTGTCAATCAGCTTCTATGCTCAAGGATTTAAAAACAGTTATGATAAAATGATACCTAAGTCTTAGATAAGGACGGGCATTTCATACACAGATGCAAACAGAAGATAAGCTCTCTTGAAATGGAGATAAGAAAATGTGATTACTCTTCAGACTCTCAAACCAAAGAATCTTTCATGGATTTCAGTGTAGAAAATTAATTTTATCTTCTGTAAAAAAAATATTCAGTACTTTTAACCTTTAAATTGCTGAATTTCTAAAATTGAATCTCTTGGAAGATGATCTTAGTTATAGGGTCGGTCGGCAAAGGAACTCTTCTGGTAAAAAAAACACAAATGGTTATTTAAGGGGCTACCTAGTGCCGTAAGTTCAAGGTACTAGCTTCAGTCTTTATTGTTGAAAGATGCCAAATTTCAGCTAAATTATTACTGTTACGAGGGTCAGTCAAAAATAACTGAGCCCTACCTCATAACATTTTAGTTTGGTATTGTAGACAACAAATGTGATTATTTTCTATAAGTATCATATGTCATCGATGTTTTGACCCTGAAGAATTATCCTAGTGAAGATTCTATTATGGTTGCTAGGCAACTGAAGGTCGACAGTCAGATCGATGCGTTCACAATCTAAGCCACCAGAAATATACATTATGTCTTTAAAAAGCTTGTGTGCTTGATAATTTTTGTGAAAGACATATTTGACATTTATTTGAATAACATATATCATATTGTCTTTTCATTACACTTTGTTCGTTAATGTTTAGATGAACATTGATTGTATGCGTTGCCTAGCAACAAAAAGCGCCAAAATTCCAAAAGTTTTTAAATACACGAGAATTGTGTTGCCATGGAAACCAAATTGTGAATTTAAATCAAGGAACTTAATATGTTTGAGGATTGGTTTTTGTATGCAGTACTGTTAAAGCATTATACGGGTAATATTTTATGTTTTCTATTAAAATTGTGTAAATATGAATGTGGGTGGGGTAAATTAAAGGACGTCAGGCACGTTAAAATTTGATTAATTCCGAAATCAAACTACCACAGCATCTATAATTTGGGACCAGTTGGTTTCTGTTCTGTGACAATGAATAGGTACATGATAAAGATATCAGACAACAGTGAATAAAGCCTAGCTTTAACATTACTGTTTCCATGGCAATGCTTAGAATTAGATGTATCACAGCGTGAACGCACCCCTTTGACAAGTCATAGTCTGTTGCCTAGCAACCATTCCAAAAAGCCCACCAACAGAAATAAGTTAGATGATTAAATAGATGAAATATAACTTCAATGAAATATCATCTAATTATATGTCCATTTTACTTGATTCAAATGTTATGAGGTAGGGCTCAGTTATTTTTGACTAACCCTCGTATAAAGAATTTTCCCATACAATCCAAATAAAAGACTTTCAGAAAAGGTTGTTTTCTTCCAAAGAAATCCATTGTTTGTGATTTTTCTCTGGTGGTTTTTTATTTTTTGTCAATAAAAATTTTCAAATTATGATTGAACCCAAGGGGATCCTAGTTGATCACCTCTCATTAGAAACAATATGGCGGCTGTGATGTCAGTGCATCCGAATGAATCAGTAAATAATTTTTGAAGAAACTGATGGAAAAGAAAACAATCACAATTTTATGCTCAGAAACTTTAGTTATCTGGACAATCCCAATCATTGTAATGAACTTTTTTTCTTATAACTCCCGAGAACAGGAATCATAAGATCCATCCTAGATTGTCTAATCTTTCTTAATTTCCTAAACTCTCTGAGAAGTGGCTAGAATATCCTAATATTTCTGATATCAGAGTTACCTCCCTACGTGACTCTCCTGTTAACAGATAAGTTCTTGTTCACTGCCGCTTAGACTTCGTGAATAAAGATACAAGCATAAACAATGCCATAATTGAGGATTAAGTCGTTACCTTTTCCACAAAAAATATCTTTTGTTGCTTATTAGATTCGTCTGGCCGAGACGATTCAAATGAGCACCTGCAAGATCATTTTTGATGCAACCTGGACAAAAATAGCATGAAATACCCCCACTTTAACTAGAACTTTTGAACATCTAAAATAAATAATGTAAAATACTTGTCTAGAAGCAAACAAATAACATTTTTGTGGGTTGGAATTAACTTTTGTCCGATAACACCACAGGTTTAAAGATTTTGTTTCATAAAAAATAGTTTTGGCAGGTTTTTATTTATTTTTTTCCGCCAAGGAGTTGTGCTGATGATTGGTATCCATGAATCATTAATTAACCCTCTTCCCACAATTCACGAGGATTGTCGTCTGCTCTCTCATCTGCTTCTGCTTTTTGTTAGCCTATATTGAAACACCTTGGACCCAGATCAGACTGCTCCAAAAGGAGCAGTCTGATCAGGGTTCATAGGGTTTGCTTCATGGTAACACTGTATTTCGGGAAAAGCAGATGGCATTTTTTGGACAAACATTGGTAGGATAAGAGTTAACCCATTTTATTTAATAAATAATATGCTGGATAGAATTTTCTATCATTCTTGGTTTATTTTGTTGGAATGGTCAGGCTTTGCTGGTTGTAATATTCAAATTACAGGTATTTTGCTTTCTGATAACTACTCTTTAGATTTTTTAAAAATACAGTAAAACCTGTCTTAAGCGGCCACTCAAAAAGAAGACAAAAATAGGTTTTCAAGACCAATTATCGCTTAATGAAGGTCAAAAGTATTGCAGAATGCTCCAAGGGGAGCATTCTGCAATACTTTCGACCTACATTAAGCTAACATCTGTCACTAAGATCTTTGTTTTGTCTATTTTTGAGCGGCCGCTTAAGACAGGTTTTACTGTAGTGCAAACCCTGATGAGATGTGACAAAATGCAAACATTATGACATTGTTGCACCATGTCTGGGTCTGCCCAGCTTACTAAAGTCCCATTTATTGGGCCACCAGGTAAACAGTTCAAAAGAAGTCAAATTACACATTATGAACAGTAAGGCCAAATAAAAAAATACCTATGTTTAGGGTAACCGGACCCTACCTCAATATACTTGTGAAACCTAGAATTTTTTTCAGGTTTTCTGAAAAAAAATATACAATTATGCATTTTGAAAGGCAAAATGCCTTTCAAAAGGCATAAAATTATTATTTTTTTTTTCAGAAAAAATTATTTAAAAAAAAATATGTGTGCCTACCCTACCTTAAATTTTCAGACCTGTTACCCGAAATGCACTTATTTTTTTATTTGGCCTAAGGGCCTAAGGGAACAATAAGAACCGCACTTGGGAGCATTTTTCTCCCCATTTAAACAGGGGTTGGTGGGCATTACAAACTGGACCATTTAAAACATACGTGTATATCAATAGCGTGCAAACTAGCATAATTTATAAATGGACTAATTTCATAACAAGCTATCAAAATATAATATATCTGGTACATCTAAATTGTTAACAATAAAATATGAGACAATCTGAACATAGCATAATGAGTATGAGGTGATACATCACAGCAGCATGGGAAACCGTCTGATCTGTTTCTATGAAATAATGTGTAACCCCCACCCCACCATGTTTGCCCTGATAAGTGCACTGTGTTTGTTTGGTTGTTTGTTTGATTTGGTTCTTTACGTCCCATCGACAATCTTTCAGTTAAACAGGGACGAGTTTTCCTGGGTTGAACCAGTACTTAGCTAGGCTCAAGAACCACAATGCAGTGACGCTGGTGAGGCTCGAACCCGCGGCCTCTCGGTCTCAAGTCAAGCACTCTACCACTGAGCCACTGCGCTCCCTAAGTGCACTGTGTCCATAACTGTTGCAAACAGATACAAATTTTTGAAAACAGTGTGGATCCTGATCAGCTGGCTTCATAAGAAGCCAGCTGATCAAGATCCACACCGTTTTTCATTCACGGGATGAATCCATATTAAATAATGAAAATGCACCATTGGACTGGCAGAAAATTGAAATATGATGAAAGCACTCACGACTCCAAACAGAACTGTGAGCGTTATGTGAGTATGACTGTGTGCTTATTAGGTCCATAGGTTTAGATAAACAAAATTTTTGAGCGTAAAATTGTAAATATTTTCTAATCCATCACTTTGAACATATGTTTTGGGTGCTCAAAAGAACTGTCTCATTGGGACAGTTCTTTTGAGTACCCACAACATATGTTTTGGTTGAGAAATAGGAAAATTATTGTTTTGGTACACACTCTTAACTAAAGACCTGAATAATTGTACGCAAATGTATGTTTATTCCTTGTGATACTGGCAGACAACTCTTAATTGCCTACAGAGCTTTCGCTTCTCACATGCATAAAGTATGTAAGTATATGAAGGCACAGACCAAAAATCCGGCCTCTAGCCCCACTAAGTACCAAAATCTTGTGTCCTCACCCGATTATGATTTCACATGATGCTGCAATGTATGAGACATTTAAGTAAGAAATGAATCACAATGATTGAGCGCCAACAAAAACCATGTCAGAAGCATCTCGCCACAGAAATGTAGTTTGGTGAAATCTGTAGTGAAACAGTTTGGTGAGATCTACATAGAAACAGCAGTTTGGTGAGATCCACATAGAAACAGCAGTTTGGTGAGATCCACATAGAAACAGCAATTTGGTGAGATCTACATAGAAACATCACTCTGGTGAGATCTGACCAGAAAATGCAGTTTGGTGAGATCTACATGAAAACAGCAGCTTGGTGAGATTTACATAGAAACAGGACTTTAAAGAGATCTGACCAGAAATGCAGTTTGGTAAGATCTTCATAGAAACAGCAGTTTGGTGAGATCTACATAGAAACAGCAGTTTGGTGAGATCCTCAAAGAAACAGCAGTTTAGTGAGATCTACATAGAAACATCACTCTGGTGAGATCTGACCAGAAAATGCAGTTTGGTGAGATCTACATGAAAACAGCAGCTCGGTGAGATCTACATAGAAACAGGACTTTAAAGAGATCTGACCAGAAAATGCCGTTTTGTGAGATCTACATAGAAACAGGACTTTAAAGAGATCTGACCAGAAAATGCAGTTTGGTAAGATCTTCATAGAAACAGCAGTTTGGTGAGATCTACATAGAAACAGCAGCTTTGTGAGATCTACATAGAAACAGGACTTTAAAGAGATCTGACCAGAAAATGCAGTTTGGTAAGATCTTCATAGAAACAGTAGTTTGGTGGGATCTGACTTAACCCTTTCCTTCATGCTAGGCTCCACTTACTACGAATAATTATATAGATAAACTTTCATGTTGGTACATAGAACAAAGAAATTACTTGTCAGGTCCACTAGTGTAGGATCAGATATATCATATTTCCATAAGCAAACAGAGTAGGCCCTGATCAGACAGCTCTAACAAGAGCTGCCTGATTTGGGTCTGTGTGTTTGCAAAAGCATTAAAAGGCATCTCTATGAGGTAAAGGGTTAAAAAACAGCAATTTAGTGGACTCAGCTAAGAAAATGGTAGTTTGGTGAGATATGCAAAGAAACTGCAGTTTAATGAGATATGCATAGAAACTGCAAAATGGTGAGATCTGCATAGAAACTACAGTTTGTAAGAACTGCACCAGAAACTGCAGTTTGGTGAGATCTGACCAAATGCTGGAGTTTGGTGAGATCTGCATTAAAAAAGCAACTTGGTGGGGTTGCATAGAAACAATAACTATGTAGTGGGATCTGCAAGCAGAATAGCAAAAGGAGAAGACCCAGGTCGCACTGCTTCTGAAGAAGCAGTCTGATCTGAGTCTGCGCTGTTTGTCTAGGCCTTATTTGGCAAGCTACTAATTGGTTGAAAATTTAAAATATCTTCCATAACACATTTCATATCAAAAAACTGATTTTTTACTTACATAGAATGGAAATGATTGAATAAAGAGATTACTTCTGAGAGGTTTGATTGTATGTGCAAACTAATCGGGGTGGGCTCTTGTCTATTAGACAAATACAGCTATATGGCAGGGTTTGTGTCAATATCCACTGGAACCCTAACTCTTTCCTTGCTAGTGGTGACTTGTCGCCTGCTGATAACCTTAGCAAACAGTCTGGACCAAGATCAGGACCGACAGAACATCCGTTCTGATCTGGATTCAAACTGTTTGACACTCTGTAAGAGTTCCTGAAAGAATATTTTGAAAAGGTTAATTTTGAAAAAAGCCAGCAGACGGCAACAAAAGCATAAAAATGTACCCATCATGCATGCTGGGTAATTAATTGTCCATGCTTTTTTGCCATCTGCAAAGTTTATTTCAAAATGAACTTTTTTCAAAAATTATTTCATGAATGCAGCAAACACTGTAGACACAGATGAGATGCCACCGATTGCTGCATCTCATCTGGGTATGCACTGTTTCCTATCACAAGCATTATTCAGCGACTGAAATCATTTGGAATAATTTTGACCTGCAACCAGGCCTCTACATAGAAGTGCATAAAAAATAATATTATTTTCTTATTTCTCAACCAAAACATAAGCTGTGGGTACTCAAAAGAACAGTATCATTGAGATGGTTCTTTGGAGTACCCAAAACATGTTACAACTTATGGATAATAAAGTAATCACAATTTTTACGATCAAAAAGTTTCTTTATCTAGACCTATGCCAATAATCCCTTATAATGAATAATGGTCCAGTCCAATTTGATGAAGGCAATAACAATGGAAAGTTCTTTTGTGGCATAAATGGGTTAACATGAATTATGCTATACGGAGTTCGTTTCTTTTAATTTCTTTTTCAAGAGTTCGTCATGAAGTGAACACAGAGCTTTGTAGAGAGCCTGAAATGATGGCCTTCCATTTGGTTTTCTATTCCAACATTTTTTCATGAGTTCATAAATTTGTTGTGGTGTATTTGATGGACAAACGAGGCACTTTCCCTCCTTGAGATACCCGACCACTTCCTCATGTGTCATGCCATAATATGGCTGAAGAGCGAATGAATATATTTCCCATAATAGAACACCAAATGACCAAACGTCTGACTCGATGGAGAATTTATTGTATAAAATAGATTCTAACGGCATCCATCTTATAGGAATAGCGTCATTATCACTTCCTTTGTAATATTCTATTCTATGTACACTACGAGCGAGACCAAAGTCTGAGATTTTTACCTGAAGATTATTGCCCACAAGACAGTTCCGCGTCGCCAAGTCTCGATGGACGTAATTTTTGTCTGAGAGATACATCATTCCAGCAGCGATTTGTCTGGATATATGTAACTGATCAACACATTCTAAAGTCGTAACTTCTTGATCATAAATATCCAAACATGTATTGTTTTTCCTGACCGTATACTGCTCAGGACTACACACTCTTAGATATTCATTTAAGTCCCCTTTACCCATATATTCAAACAATAAACACATAGGTTTACCTATTGCACAAACCCCTAAAAATTTAACGATGTTTGGATGGTTGAATTCAGCCATCAGTGAAGCTTCTCGTTCAAAATCTGACTGCAGGTCACCAGATGCATCTTCCTTTAACATTTTAACTGCTATTAACGTACTTTCTTCACCTTTCGTCAAATTTGGAGCTCTGGCTTTGAAAACACGACCGAAAGCTCCTTGTCCGATATCACGAATATACACAACGTCGTTCCTTGGATATTCATATGCCTCAAGTTTTGGATTCAATTTAATTGGTTCATCAACACGATGGTACGACATATTTGCGGGCAGTTTTTCGACGTCAATTTCCAGGTCGTCCTGAGGCGTATTTTTGTATTGGATGGCGCTCTTTTTACGGGTGATGATGTAGAAAGACATAACAACGATAACGGCGATACCAAATACGCCAACAGCTATCACAACGGTGATGATGAGTACTGTCAACCATGACATTGAATCAAGGTCATCGTCAAAAACAGCAGAATCTGAAAAAAATGATGAAATTTTCGGTAAATGCTCTAAAATTTCGAACACTTCTCTTTCTATTCTCAAATAAAATGTGGGTTATCAAGGCTGGAATTCACAAAATGCTTGTCAAGATGGCAAACTGGGAAGACACTGATCAGACTGCAGATGCAGTAGATGCAGACTGATCTGGGTCTGCACTGTTTGTCTAGACCTTTTTGCAGACAAATGGTGTTCACAATTTTAGAACATCTACCGTACAATGTATTATTATAGCATTAGGATTGCTTTTTTTCCTTATTACATGGCCAGCCCATGAGATAATGTTACTTGTTATGTAATCTATAAATAAACATCTTCTGATTGGCTCATATGCCTATCCACTGCCGCTGATATAACTACATGTCGCATGGTTTGCTAGACGTGCCGTTGCAAAGCACATGGCACAATGTAATATTGCACGGCCTACGGGAAGTGACGTCAGAATGTCAAGTAATTTTGCATGATCTATACCCAACGTCAATGGTTTTAATGGTATAAAATGACAGAAAATGCATAACATACATTTATTTTATAATAAAACAATTGTCGACTTATGTTTCGGTAGACATGGAGTGTTATTGAACAGTAAACTTAGTCATATTGACCTCCCCTCCACGTAGGTCAATATGACGTTTACTGTTCAATAACGCTCCATGTCCACCTCAACATAAGTCAATAATTGTATATTATTGCATATGTGCAAGCACCTCCTTTAAATACCAATGTGTGTGTATCCAGTGGACCAGAAGTCTAAATTTCAGTCTGAACCTTTCTCTATTTCCATACTTTGTGTAGACGAGAAGCGAAGGTGCGGGTGTCCAGGTTAACTAAATAGAGTTTTTAGAAATGTTGGTTTAAACATATTTTATTTCTCTGATTAAAATTGACATGCAAGATATATATATATACATACAATAGCTATCTATAGGATTTGAATGAAAGCTTAGAGCTTATAGATTTCCTTCAATTGCTAAATAGATAATGACATTATTTTTTTTTTTTTTTTTACTTTTCCCTACTTTTATAACCCCTTGGCATTATAGATATCCATTTCACATGATTGACATTCATTTCATGAACGAAATTCAGGGAGAAAAGGCTATTTTTAGATCATTACATCATTTCTATTTTTAGACAACATTGAAAAAAATCAAGAAAAATTTAAGTTAAGTTTTGAATACTTTTGAAAATATTATGGAAAATGGAGCATTTGCTCCAAAAGAGCAAATGCTCTATTTTCCATAATATTTCTAAATATGTGATATTTCAAAGGCGTCAAAAGGCGTTATTATGGAGTAAAGGGTTAAGTAGTCTTGCAAAATGTTAACCCTTCAGTGTCTAAATAGATACTGAGAAAAGCTTTTAATTATTCCCCCTTTTATAAGGCCTTTACCCTTTGCATAATAGAAAACCATTTCTCATGACCCTGTTCATTTTATGAATGAAAATTCAGGGGGAAAAATGCCCAGGTTATCTTAATAGCAGCTTTCTGACAGTATCATTAATAGAAATTATTTCTAATAATTTGACAGAGTACTTTAAGTATATGGACCAATTCATGAGATTTTGGTATTTATCTTGTATGCGCAAAATCCTCCTTCAAACACCCATGTTGCTGTATCTAAAAGACCCAGAGGTTTAAATTTTGATCTATTTCTTCATCTACATTCATACTTTGTGTATGCGAGCAGAGAAGGCTCTGGCGAGTCTGCCCAAATGCGCAGACTCGCCTGAGCCTTCGTTGCTCGACAATGCGATAAGTACCAAAATATCATGTGCTGGCTCCTCCTATACCCCCTATCTGAATTATTTGACATGGATTTATGTAAACCTGTAGACTTGTTCCACAAATCAAATTGGAATCATGGAAGGTTCCATACTATCAGGAATATCAGAAAACTGCCAGATAATGGGAGATAATAGAGTTTATTGTGTCAGCTTCTTTCGCTGGCTAATAAACAACTTTGAATGCATATCTATTAAATCTGATTATCATTTCCACACACTGTTTACTGGCAAAAGTTGTGGGCAGTGTTCAAATTCAATTTAATTCTTTTCTCGTTTTCAGTTTTGATTTGAGATTTCTTTCAAACTGTATCCAAAGAGACTATTTGAAAGAAATGTCAAATACTGGTTAAAAGAACAAAGTGATTACAAGAGAAATTGTTGTCAGGTGAAGTTAGATTCCAATTAGGGAGAACTAGGAAAAAGAAATTGATAAAATGTGGTGGCTAGTAAGTATGGGCCAGGGTGAACTAGAACCATACAAATGAACCGCGACATGAGATTTCAAACAATGTGGTATGTGCGACCAGCAAAGCCTCAGATCAGCCTGCGCATACGCGCAGTCTGATCAGAGCCTTTGCTTGTTGCTTGAATAATCTATGAGTGTTAAGCTACAAACTGAGCATCATTTGGAGTTTCTAAGCTTAAAAGGAGGCTGCACAGGCTCGTCTTGGTGTACACTTGTCAAAATGCCACATTGTTAGAAATCACATGTCGCGGCTCATTAATGTAAAAATGCTTTCGTACCACAGGCTGGTATATCACAAAGTTCCCAGCGTTCACCAGGATTGTTGGTATTTATATAGCACCATGGAGATTCCTCTTCGGAGCCAGCATTACGACAGTAGTTCTCCGAGCTCTCAAGTTCTCGGTACACCTCAGGTTGTCTCTTGTGTTTCTGTGGCTGGTTTGAAGACCAACGTTGACAAGGTTTACCAGATTTGGTTACGTTCACAGTGCCATTATACCATCGACCTCGATCCATGTAGCAATCACCTAAATGACAAAAATGGACATTAATTATTATTTAAGCCTCACTTGAGCTTGACAATCTCATTTGTTTATACACAGGTTTAAAATTTTGTCAATCATTTTGCAACATGTACAAATCAACATTTAGTTCTATTTTAGCATTTTCCCATCCCCCACCCCAACTATCTTCGCAAGCCAAGGGTAAGGAACAAAGTGGACTTAGTACCCTTGGCTTGCAAAGATGCACCCCAACCAACATCCAGCAAACATATTTTTTTGCAGAACTTATTTGTTTTAGCAATTTTCTAGGAGGTATGGTAGTGATCATTTTGAATGCTGATCAGAAGTTTTTAAGTTTTCCTACAGGGGCGTAGCCAAAGGCTTTATCATGTTGAAACCCACCAAAAATGGAGAATTGAGAGATATCTGACCTAGTCACTTTTTTTTCAGATAGTGAATAACAAAAGTGCTGATCAGACTGCAACAAAGTCTGGGTTTCTCGCATTGAGACCCATACGATATTGAAGCCCATGCTTCCTGGCCTCCGCCTTGCTATACAATCCTCAATTCTGATGGAGCTTCTACAATAACAATCATGGTACTTACTTCTGACTTTAGAATCTTCCCTTTCAAACAAACCAGCCTCTGTACACGTCTCTGACTTGTTCCATTTGGAGGGCAGTGATTGGTCACATGTTGGCAGCTTCACCTCTGACCTCATTCTCATCCGGAGTACTACTGGCCACTGGACATAACACAGTAGATCCTGAACAGCATTGCAGCTTTCCCTGGAAACAAATTTATATTTGTAAACATAAATGTGTGGGTCAAGACAAAGTATATAGTATAAAATGTTCTAAAATTTCGAACACTTTTCCACTCGACTTGAAAACACAAGCTTATGCAGGCATGGCTATTTTTAGATCATGACATCATTTTCTATTTTAGACAACATTGAAAAAAACTCGAGAATTTAAGCTAAGTTTTGAATACTTTTGAAAATATTTATGGAAAATAGAGCAGTTCCATAACATTTTCAAATACATGTCAAAAGGCGTTAATGTGGAGTAAAGGGTTAACAGGATAAAAATTTGGAGGAGTGTAAAAATATTCAGCATGATAAGAGTTAATAACCTGGTATATAATTTAGTGATTATCTGGAATTTATTGGAGCCTGTAGCCACTAAATTGATGCCTATCACGCTCTACTCCCACCTGGATATAAACATGATGTAAAACATAAACTATCACCTGCAGAGATGACAGGTGCTTGATTTATACTATATGCTCCGATCACCCAGAACAACCCTTATTAATAATTTTAACAGGTTCAAGTTAGGGAATTTTCTCTGAAATTCTCAGTAAAGCCATACAATAGACAGAGTGCATATCGCAGGATTTCTGGAAAGGGGGTTCATATGTATAAAGGTGTGGCTTTTGCTTAGCTGATTTAAATCTAAGTTTTCTTAAATATCCAATGAAAATTTCTTATACATCCAATGAAAATGAAATAATTTGGTCTCACTGAGACCAAATTAGTTCATTTTCATAGGATACTTAAAAACAGGGGGGATCCCCTGCTGGATCCGCAGCTGCATATCAGATGACTGGGATGGCCAATCAAAAATGGTCTTCTATTTTAACTGAACCTGACCAAGAGAATATGGCCCCTTGCACTGCTCCAAGGTGTCCACTTTCACTGAGACCAAATTATATCATTTTTATAGGATATTTAAAAACAGGGGAGGGGGATCCCCTCTCTGGATCCACCACTGCATATTGGATGGCTGGGATGGCCAATCAAAAATGCTCTTCAATTCTAACTAAGACTGACCAAGAGGAAACGGCCCCTTGCACTGCTCCAAGATGTCCGAAATATATTGGGTAAATACCATACTGCCCATTGCTGCTTCCTCTTACTGCTCCCCAGTTTGAATGTATCAATTCTTCCCAAAACAGAAAACATCATGCACACGTCAGCCAGACTCCAGGGCTACCTCAGAGATATACTAAGGAAGTTGGCTATCGCACAATTATCAGTAAATTAACTGCCAATTAGACTAAATTAGCTTTTTGTCAGATTACTATCAATATACACAGAAAATGAGTTAATGGAACCCATCAAAATCATCTTCATTGATCATATAAACAAACTTCTTCAGTTAAGTATTGTATTTTCTATAAATACTTGGACACCTCTTTAATTCTTTGCATGTTGGGTTATTTTTCATGCTTTTTATGTCATCCATTAAGTAAAGACTTTATTTATAGATTAGCACATAATATATGAGCTGTGACATGAGATTTCCAACAATGTGGTATGTGTGACCAGCAAAGGCTCAGACCAGCCTGCGCATATGCGCAGACTGATCAGAGCCTTTGCTAGTCCCTTAAATATTCTATGAGTGTTAAGCTACTGACCGAACACCATTTGGAGTTTCTAAGCTTAAAAGGAGGCTGCAAAGGCTTGTCTGAGTCTACACTTGTCAAAATGCCAAGTCGTTGGAAATCTCATGCTGCGGCTCAATTATGTAAGTCTATAGACACAAGTTAACAAACAGTCAATTTGAAAATCATGTGTTGCTGACTTTTTTCAACCTTAACGTTTTTTTAAAAAAATCTTTCAGGAATATCATCTGAGTGTCAAACAGTTTGGATCCAGATCAGGACATTCTGTCGGCCCTGATCTGGGTCCAAACTGTTTACAATGGTTATCAGCAAGACACTAGTAGGCAAAGCTTTAAGGTAAATGTTCTAAAGTTTCCTAAACTAGTTGCCTGCCAAAAAGGCCTAAACAAACAGCGCATACTGTAGAAGTGGTCTGATCAGGGTCTTCCTGGTTTGCTATTCTGACAAGTATTTGCGAATTCCAGCCTTGACATAAACCTACCCTTACTTAGAGAATAGAAAGTGAAAAGTGTTCGAAATTTCAGAACATTTACCGCAATTTAGTAAATATGACCTATTTTTCTGGATCTAGCAAAACTTATCAGATGGGCAATCAGTCGGTGTTCAATGATTGTAAAAATAACCATAATCCATGACGAAAAATTGTACAATTTCAGAAAAAGATATTAGCCGTGTCACACAGTGTAATATTATTAAATACATGTAGCAAATTTTGTCCTCTGTCAGCGATGTCTCATTTTTGGTATGTGCCTTCGTCAACTCCCATACTTTACCATGGGTAAAATTTCCAAACTCCTGAACTTTTAAAAATCAAATCTTAAAACTTGCAGTATGCCTACAAATATCAACAATTTCAAGTTTAATTGGTCAATTGACTATAGATAAACTGAATATAAATCAAAGAAGCTATTAGCATCTGCTTAATTCAGGATTTTGAGGCCGACTTTCTATGGAAAGTCGTACCTCAAAATCATGAATTCAGGATTAATCCTGAAATTTTCACCCATGCTTTACATACCCAAACATAAAAGAAACAAATCTGCATAATTACAATACTGAAACCTGAATAAATCGTCAACACATGAGATTTTGATATTTATAGTGAAGGCACTTTTGCACAGTCTCATCAGAGCCTTCACTGGTTTGGAAGTAGAAAGTTCACAGAAAGATCTAGACAACTAGGCCCACTGGATCATAGCTACATGTACAGGTTAACCATTTTACCTCACTTTTGTAAACAGAGCAGACCCAGATCAGGCAGCTCTGCCTGATCAGGGTCTACTCTATTTGCTTATGGAAATATGATATATCTGGTCCTACACTAGTGGACACGACTTCTATGTACAAACGTGAAAGTTTATTTATTTAATTATTCATAGTGGGTGGATTCTAGCATGAATATTCATGAAGGAAAGGGTTAAAGAGTGAGCTTAAGCTAACAGAGCAGACCCAGATCAGGCAGCTCTTGTAAGAGCTGCCTGATCAGGGTCTACTCTATTTGCTTATGGAAATATGATATATCTGGACCTGACATGTAATTTCTTTTTTCTATGCGAACATAAAAGTTTATTACATAATTATTCATAGCTGGTGGAGCTTAGCGTGAATATTCATGAAGGAAAGGGTTAAAGAGTGAGCTGAAGCTAATGCAATAAGTGTCTTATCCCATGGCTTGGCCTATAATGTAGTCCTCAACTCTTTTGCATGCTGAGGAGTTTTTTTTTTCCAAAAAAATGTTTTCGATTAGATCAGGCCGGATATTTTGTCGAGCCTGATCTGGTTCCGAACTGTTTATTTGCAAAGGTTATCAGCAGATGACACTAGCAGGCAAAGAGTTTAATTCAAGTTTGAACTTTATGAATCAGTATGTATGAGCTAAATTAACTAAAGTTTAAATATTTTTCGAGTTCAGAAAGCAATGTCCAAAGGATCATTGACACTTGCTATGGGTAAATGCCTATGGTTTTCAGTAAAATAAAAGTTTGTCAATCGTCCCTTTCTTCACCTTGAAGCTACCCTGACCTGAGTACTTTATGGCTGTGAAATCCGTTTTCGATAATGCTTCAAGGATGTAAAATTTTGGGTAGAACAATCAGTTTTACATTAAGATATATAGAAATCCGAAAACATTTTTTAAAATATCATTTTCCCCCCCCCCCCCCCCCCCCCCCCCCACCGTGTGCCAGCAAAAGCTTTTGCATGTATATGTGTTACCATATTTTATACATTGTATGGAAGTGGCTTGCTGGCACACGGGGGGGAAAGATGTTCAGCAGCCCAAAAACCCAGGGCCTAAGCCCATAAAATGCATTTTCTACCAAATAAGAAATGAATGACAGTAATAAAGTTCTCTAGAACCAGCCTCCTAAATTGCTTTGTATTCTGTGCTTGTTTAATATAAAGTACTTAAGATTAAAAGTAGAATTAGCAAGTTTTTATGCATTTTTTTATAAGAAAAAATCTCACTTTTATTAAATGACACATTATTTTGCAAATGTCCTGTACTTATATATTTGCATGCTAGGGAATAGTTCATGTTTTTATTTTCGTCTGCTGTCTTGCTTCAAAATCAAGTTTTTAAAAATAAACCACCCAGGACCACCATCAGAGTGTCAAACAGTTTGGATCCAGATCAAGACCGACATTCTGTTGGTCTTCATCTGGGTTCAAACTGTTTGCAAAAGGCTATTGGCAGACGACAATATTATCCACTGGCATGCAAAGAGTTATAACAGGTAAATACTTTAGTGTTCAATATATTGTCTCATATAGGATAGGGATATACATGCATAGGTATACCATAAATATCCGGACACTTTAAATACATTCAACATGTTATGCCCTTTAAACAAAGCAAAAGCATTATTCAATGGATCTAGTTAGAATGAGTTTTACTTTCCAATGCTAAATGGGACACTTTCATTCCTTCAAAAATATTTATTTCTTTTGTTGAGCTTTCAGTTTTGTATTATTTACGGTACATGTACAGTTAATGGCCCAGTTCCGAATCACTTTTACTTCAAGGCGTATTCCAAATAGTTGCTCTGAGTAAATAAGATTTTTGTTTTTTTATTACAAAGCACTATCATTCTCCTAAATAATGCACCTCAATTTGTATCATTCGGACTCTGCTATGTACCATACCACGGCTTCGAAGTAGGCTGCCAATTTGCCTAGTTGCGGGTCATTTGCCCAGTTTCGAATCACTTTAGAAATTCTAAGAAATTACCTTCAGTAGTACAGTTGCATTAAGGTTTTGACATTGCTGGCTTAATCACTACTTCCAATGACGTGTTTGACGCATTACTTTACCGTATTCATTGCAGTAAACTTGCACGGACACAGAAAGTAACTAAAACGGACAACCATCGGCCCGCCAACGAAACGTCATGTAAATGGCGCCTCGCTAGCGGTCCGATGATGACCCGACATCGATAGCTTTCTACGTTTCCAACCAGTAATCCTAAGATAATCTACAGCTTTGTGCTTTTCCGTGCGGGAGGGGGTGGTCCGGACCCAAGTACTCACTCCTGTGGATCCGCGCATGAATTAAGATCCTAAGGCTATGAACATTTTTACCACATGCAAGTAATACTCTCGATTATACACCCTGGCTAATAACAGTGTATAGTTGAACTAGATCAGATAGCTGCTAGAGGCGCGTTCTAATCAGGATCTACACTGTCTGTAATTTGACGCGTCGCTTTGTGATACATACACTAACATTCACTTTTTCAGAGTATTTTTTTCTATTTTGTGACATTTTTATATTAACGTCTGTGCTTATTTCCATTGTTATTTAGCGCACGCATATACCAACACGCGTTGTGAGAGTAAAATGCATTTGTATCCCCTGCCCCACCCGCATACACCGCGGGCGGTCGACACACGTGATACTATAGCCGGGTCATAGTAGATATTTGAATGGTTATAACGTCTTGACCCCCCCCCCCCCCCCCAAACCGACACACACACACAGTACGGGGTAAAGGCCAGGTTTTAAACATTTAAAACGACGATCGACGAAATCTGCGCCTGTAAAAAGAAAAACTGGAGAGCTTCAACATGTTTAACGGTACCAACTTCACTCTTAATTCTGATTTGGCTCTGGTCTCTACCCAAGTAAAAACTCTGTTATACATAGTTGGGCAAAAAGCAAGGGAATCATCCGACACAAGTATGTCCACTTGTGATGGAGTGAGACATATACCAGGGCACTGGAAAATCAACAAGGCGTTAGCCCTACTTTTACTCATAGGAGAATGTAGTGCATGTGCGGATCCAGAGGGGGGACAGGGGTCCGGACCCCCTCGAAAATCACAAAAATATAGTTTTTTAAGCAATACTGGTCCCCCTACGATCCCCTTAAAACCGTAAAGCTACCAAACCACCAAGCCAGCTTTCAATTTTGGGCCATAATCGGCACGCCAGCGAAACGCCATTTAAATGGCGTTTCGCTGGCGGACCGAATATGGCCCGCTAATTGTGGTTTTTGGATAATTCCTCCCCCATCAAACTAAAAAAACGTTGTCAAGGTTGGACTTCCTGTGACAAAACTTTCTTGATCCGCGCATGTAGTTGTTACGGATAAATGATGCATAGTTAGGATAATGGGCTTCTACCAGCTAAGGTTAATCGGGAACGGGACTGCATGATTGCCCTGTATCGAGCTCGGGATCCCTGGTCTGCTAGGTCTACACCAGATATGATGAGAGAGAGAGAAAGGGGGGAGAAAGAGAGACATGCAGACAGACAGGCATATACATATATAGAGACTTAGATAGACAGACAGACTGATAGACAGACAGACAGACAGACAGACAGAGTAATTCAACAGACACACATAAAGGCAAAATCCTCATGCATACGCGGATCCAGGGAAGACTGGGGGTACAGAGCCCCCTCCCCCCGCCAACCCCTGTAAAGTCTCATAGTTACACCCCTAAAATTCAAACTATTTTCACACTAATGCTCTCTAGAGCTATCAAGGCCATCAAATGGAGTTTCGCTGGCGGACAAATGACGGCCCGCTCTTGTGATATTTTGATCCTCTCTTCCCTCATCAACTAAAACGGCATGAAATATAAAAAAAAACGTTGTCAGAGTCAAAACTCTCTGGATCCGCGTCTACTAAGAGAGAGAGAGAGAGAGAGAGAGAGAGAGAGAGAGAGAGAGAGAGAGAGAGAGAGCATATGGTGCCCTTGAATTTTTTTCACATAATTTTGACTTCTATATTGTACAAACAGCTGAGCGCGTGTACGTTATTGTTATGTGACGTGAAATAAACTTGTGTTCAGCTGATTCGAAACTGGGCCAAAGAGTGACAATGATTACACGGCTATCACGGAACCAAAACAGAATAAAAGATCCGTTTTTTTTCTTGGATGTGTTTAAATAATTGTTGGAAAACATGCTGAAACCGAAAGTTTGATAAAAATGCATTTCAAACGAAAGCATTTTTCGGAAATATGTAGTTAACATATACTGACACGTGTGAAAATATACCTTCATAAAATGGGTCATGGGGGAAAATTGTAATTATTTTCACCAAGCAGATGACTTATAGATATTTGCTTTCACTTACATACATAGGGATAATTATACAACAAAACAAAACCAAAATATGTATTTTAAATTTTACCACTGATGTGTAGTTTGCAACGAAACTATGACGTGATTCGGAACTGGGCCAGATTCGAAACTGGGCCATTAACTGTAGTCAAAAATGTACAGGTAACTTCTAAATTATCTTCCCAAAATCATTTTATTTCAAAACATATTTTGTTTTTAAAACAATTTCATCAATTATCGTGATTTGTTAATCCTCTGCGTATGGTATGTTCAATAGATATTACCATGCCTACCAAATAAATCAAGAAAGCGTGCAGAAATCACTTTTAAAGCAATTTTTATTTTCATGAAATTTCAGACCCCCTCCCCTTTCTACCCGCCATAACTCTCAAATGCGTAGGAATTTTGCAAATATTTTGCAAGCTGGCTCTTGCCATTAGATTCGCTATTGCACTGATACTACATGCACCACACTAGAAGCCCAAAAGCAGCGTTCGGGGAATCAGAAAAATAGGCGTATAAGGCCCAAACCGTCAATGGTCCTTTGGCTAACAAGTCTTTAAGGTCTATTTTTCTAAACAACAACTAATGTCTTTCAATAAATTAAGAAAAAAGTTTGATGGTCCATTAAATATATCTGAAAATTATAAACTCTTTGACTGCTACAAGTAGTGTCATCTGCCGATAACCTATGCAAACAGTTTAGATGCAGATCATGCAGGCCCAACAAACATCAGACCTGATTTGGATCCAAACAGTTTGACACTCTGATGATAATCCTGAAAGAATTTTTTAAAAACATTAATTTTGAAAAGAATCAGCCAGTGACAAAAAAAACATGAAAAATTACCCAGTAGGCAAAGAGGTAAATGTAAACAAAGTGGGGCAAAATATGTTGACTTTTAAAACCTTGTTTCTGTTGATTACATTAATAACTTGTTTCTTTCCATTTCAACCAATCAGATTAGATGAGGCCATTAGTGGCTATAAATTCATAAAAATAACAACAAACAGTGAAAGAGGCTGGCTAGATCATACATGTGATACCTCCCGGATCATGCGGGAGGCTCCCGACTTTGAACCCTATCTCCCGCACTCCCGTGCGGGCAACGCAATCTCCCGCATTTTGAATTTCGCTATAATGATATTTTCGCAAGCGATCATTTTTACGGCGATCGGCACGCACTTTTAACAGCTGTCCGCAATTGAACACTACTGGGGCCACTAACTCGTAGACATCTTAAGCCTTAAGACCACCTTAAGTTCAACTTACGTTCACCTTAACGGTTATGGTCACTAACTCGTACGCACCTTATAACCGGATCCATGCATGTACGCATGTAGCAGATAAACACGCACGTGTAAGTACATGCATTTTGCTTTATGTATGTTTGTATTTGGTAATTATAGGTCATCTTATGTTATGGTCAAAATAATTAGGGGGTGGAAGACCATGGGAACAAGGGTATTGTTCTTATGGAAACAAGGGTACATTTGTACATACATGTATATCATGTATCTAAACACATCTGAGGAAAATACGAGTTGATGAAATTATCACGTTGATATTGCAGTTCACCCAGAGAGCATGTATCAACGTTAGCCCCAAAAGTGGCACCAAAGGAACATACAATACCCATGGAGAATAATTAAACGCTATTGGGAAGATCAGTTGTGATGCCCTCACAGGGAATACTTGTTTCATTGTTGGCTTGATCCCAAAAGTAGAACAAAATGTCATTTTCCCCTGTTCCCAAAATCATTGGGGGGGGGGGGGGTGGGGGGGCTCGGTAATACAATATCCGTTTCATTTGTTCCAAAACCATTGGGAGGGCCCTCAATAGTGTTCTTTTTAATGCATATGAGCGGGGCGACTACAGAGATGCCTAACACTTTGCAGCCTGATCAGAGTTTTCGACGCACTTATGAGTTATAGTTGGCTCTCAACGTCCTCTGCTTGCGTAGTCTGACTGCTACTTTTTATACGGCATTAATTTTGGACGTTTTGCTATTAACTTTTGGACTAGAGGTTGCTCAATTTGTAGCATAGACTGAGGTCTCTTTTTGTAAGCTTTTGCTTAAAATTTCTAGTTTTTTTTATTCAGTAAGCTATGAAAATAATGATGAATACTTTTTTAACTGTATGTAAAATGTGGGTTGTTGAAATTAACTTATCCAGCATGATAATCATGTTCATAAAACGCATTGAAAACCATCTTTGACAAGCCGCCGCGACTGCGACATAATCGCATTTTCTTTGATCATCGTGTACGTTTAAGACTTGCAATGGAACCAGGCGAAATGTAATCCTTTGTACACTGGTGAATTCTTCCTACTGGTTTGATACAATGAACTTGGGATAGTCCATTGTACACATCTAGGGTGTCAGGTTGTAATTTTTCAAAAAGAAAAAGAAAAAACAAAGTGTATTCTTTTTTCCAACGATCGTTTTATCTTTACACGCAGTAAAGAACCTAATGAAATGCAGATTGCATTTCATCTTGGCTTTTACTGTTTGTATAAGTACTCGTTTAGGGGTTTCCCGAATACAAAAGGTAAACTGACATCAATAGATCGACGCTTAAATAGGTAATATCAACAATAAGGGACATCGCCTCAAGGGAATCTGACTTAGTTACATGCAACAAACGATGGCACAGAACACCCTGCGCAACCTTGCAGTCTGATCAGTGCCTTTAATTTTGTTAACTGGAGAGTATAGTAGTCATAAAGTGAGTGGCTAGAAAATACCACAATCGCAGACTCCAAACAAACCCACAGCACCGTGAGGAAGAGACACAAAACACAGGCAACACAACTTGCAACGCGTTTTTTTTTCAATATTGTAGCTATTCTCTGTAGCTGAGTATGCTGATTTCAGCCTACCCGAAGCGTCGCGACCCATATATTTATCTTTTCTAATGAGTCGGCTCTAAATACTGTAAACAACACGCTTTGCACGAGAGAATAAATATAACACAGGTAAATCTTAAAAGATAAGGTGACCTTAAGTTAAGAATACGCTAAGACGGCTTTATGTTATCGGTATAACGCCACCTTAAATGTTACGATCGTCAACTTAACTTCAATTTAAGACCATCGTAAGTTGGTCAACTTAAGATGTGTACGAGTTAGTGGCCCCTGGTCATTATATACATGGTGTCATACTGTGCATGAAATAAACACAATAATCTCTCAAGTAGGGCACTCGTATGGCACGCTTATCACCATGACGTCCTTGCATATATATTGTAGACTCTGAACATTTTGAAAGATCGCCGTCCGCAAAGAAGAAAAAATACAAGTCTCCCTTTCAAGCTGACTTTCCATCAAGCGTAGTGAGAAAGGGGACAGAGTGCAATTTCAGCTCGGACCCAGTATAAATGTTTAGTGGGTCAGATTACAGGCATGAGAAAGGATCCGCGCATGAGACGCAAGACAAAGCCGAAGATTGCTTCTCTCTCCAAACAGAGTGACGCACGCTGATCAATGTGCCTTTCTCTGCATTCTCAGACATCTAAATCTATCATTTTTTAAACAGAAACCTTTTGTTTATAAGGTATTTTTATGATGTGATGGCTCACTGAGAAAGAAAAATATCCGTAAAAACCCATTATCTCCGATAAGAAGCATTTCAAGGTAACTATGCAATAATGTTTTTGAGTTAGCTCCCTTGTTGCAATATATTTTAGCAAATTCTTGAATTTCAAGGCGATTATTCACTTATTGTAATATATATTTTCCAAATTTCAACATTTTTAATTAAAGTATTTTATAATTACACTTGTGTAGTCTAATTTGGCGCATCTGCTAATTTGACTCACTCCAATATTATTCCCCAAACAACACTAAAACATTATTTTCTGGTTTCATAGTATGAAACACATAAATAGGTATATGGCAATAACATTTTGTGGTGTGAATCCAAATTAAATATCTAAATAATTAGAAAAAACTGTTTTTCACTAAATCCCAAGACCCCTTCTCCACAAATCTGGTATTTATAAGGTTGTTTTGTCAGTGATGGTAATCAAACTGCCAAGATAATGTGCTGCATTGATTGTAGAAACCAAAAACTTGTGTTAAACCCAACAAAAATCTTTTATGTTCAAGGCAACCAAGAAAATAGACATAGGTGCGCCACATTAGCAGACATTTTTCCCGACTCTGAAACAGGGGGGTTAATGACGTTGAACGCTTATTCTTCTATTATTTGCTTAAAAAATTCGTGAAGTTTTGCTCCTTTTGCTGAAAAATGATTTTTGTTCGCTCTGATATAATAAATAATTCTGAGTAGACCAGTTAACATTTGCAAATTCAGCTCAAACTCTTAGGTGCGCCAAATTAGCCTACAGCACGGTATATATTCTACCGAGTATGACATTGACTGCAAGCTTTTAATCACTATAAAAACAAGCATTTAAACTCGTAAGTAAAAAGCTAACATAATTTTAAAATTGGCGTCATATATACTATCTTTTGTTGTACAACCAGGTTAATGCTGAAAAAAATACTCTGTGAGGTGTTCCATGTAAGGAAAGATTGACAACCTACCAGATTTTAACCAATAAACATACACTAAAGTCCGATCATTAACAGCCCTGTTTAAACATTTTATGTGCAAAATACAATCACAAACACAAGCCTGTATTACTTTGGTAAATTTTAGTTGTCTAGGTACTGGTAAACAGGTACTTTAGCAAACAGTGAAGACCCAAGCACTTGCATTTCATCAGTGTCTGCACTGTTTATTAAGATATGAAAAATATACATCATTTTAAATAAATTTGTCTGTCAAAACAACTTAAAGTACAAAATGGACTATTCCATACTTATTATATCATTGTGTATAGGATAATCCACCAGAACGAAGGGGGTTAAAGACTTAAATAAGTCGTTTAAGTACACCTTTCTGTAACTTCGAAAAATCTCCCTCATTGAGACCCTGATCTCCCTCATCTGAACATCAAATCTCCCTCATGGCCATCATCAGGTTATCACATGTATGCTAGATATGTAACCAGTCTGAAAGTTTAGTTTCAGCAAGTTTTTTTTTTCAGTCTGACAAGGCATTTACAACTTTCTAACCCCAACAACAAAACAAAAGTACTTAATTACACAGACCCAGATACAAGGCTTATTTTGAACCAAAAGTAATAAAAATTGTACATATTTTCCATGAAAACATTTGTTGAAGTCCTCGATCATTAAATGCATCTTACTTTCACTGAATACTCATAACTTATGTTTTCTCAAAGAATAGTACAATCTGTATACCCCTGTTACCAGTATACAGGGCTTATAATGGGTAGTGATTAATATGATTAATGTGATTAATATGAAAAATTAATTTTTGGTATTTTAATTGAGGTCGATCTGTTTTATGTCAAATTTTTTGGTCTGATTTGAAAGAAAAGCATTTTCTTGTTTGCAAAGAAACTTAAGAAAGGCTGAATTTGTTCGCGAATTGGGTACTTATTAAGCTATTTGACAAGGCCCACTACTACTACGGAACACTTAAGTCACACAAAATAAAAAATACAACACAAGTAAGTCGCATGTATAAAAGTATTACTTTTGTGTGAGATTTTGAGAAATTAGCCCAGTTTTCGGCCAAATACCTAATTGAAATTGGCTATAATTAATGGAAGAAAAATTCCATAGCAAAATGTAATTTAGCTAAGGATTTTCCTAAAAATTCTCGCTGAAAAATGATAATTTCTCATCATTTATGGCTGAATGAGATATTTTCTCCCATGATATTCTTAGTCCTTATTCAGCCTTAGAGAACTAAAGTAATTTATGAAGTGAAAAATATTTCATAAGTATCTTTAAAATAAAATAAAAAAATATAAGAAGGAGACTTGCATCTCCTTTTTATATCTTGATTTATATGTTCTAGGAGATGATGCATTGATAAGTTAGGGGTCTTTCATGCAAACCAAACATCTATGTCTTGATCCACATCTGAACTAAGGGATTGGTTGGTGCACCGTTAAACCAGTTTAAGCCCTCTAGTAAAATATTTTTACTGACCGTTCTAAGGTGGTGCTTCTTTTGTGGATCACTTATGTTATTTCTGTCTTGTTTTGTTATGCTTTTATGCATGTCTGTTTATTGATGCCTTGTGGTCACCTGCTGGGAAAGGGCTTACCTCATGGCTCTCGTTTGTAATGTCTAATTGAGACCTTGTCACTTTCCCATTGGTATCCTGGGTCAGGTGTGGTACTTGATTGTATCAATTCCTGATCTTTGCCCTCTTTCTTACTTGCATAGGTCTATCAGCAGGATAACCTTGGTACACTTTATTCATTTTAACATGAGGAAATTTTCCTAACCCCATGTACAAGTTTCCACCTCACCTGCAAAGTGGTAATGGCTTTGGGTCCAAGTAGTGAGTGCAAGGAGGGAACATGTAGTTACAGATCAACTTCTGCCCGTGTCCATCACAGCGTTGGTGAATCATGTCTGGTGCATCTACGCTGAACATCTGGTCCAAGAGCTCACCGGCATACAATTCCTGCTCGTAGAACGGGTTTGAGCGGGTAAGATTCAGGAACACTGAGCTTGATCCCAGTACTGATGCACATCTGGTCCCATTGTATGGTGCACATATTCCCGACGTCCTGAAAGACATAGGTAAAATGAGCCGTGACATGTGGTTTCCAACAATGTGGCATTTTGACAAGTGTAGACTCAGACGAGCCTGTGCAGCCCCCTTTCATGCTTAGAAACTCCAATTGGTGTTCAGTCAGTAGCTTAACACTCATAGTATATTCAAGCGGATAGCAATGGCTCTGATCAGACTGCGCGTATGCGCAGGCTGATCTGAGGCTTTGCTGGCCGCACATAACACATTGTTGGAAATCTCATGTCACGGCTCAAATGGATTGAAGGTAAATGGATGGAATGACCTGCCTTTTTATAAAGGGGGACAATCTCCACAATATCTGGTTGCAGTGTGTCTGTTTCGTTTGCAAAAAGAGCACTGTTCTTAAAACAAGACTTTGGCAATTATTTTCTCCCAAGAATCGTCTCAATTAACAAGGTTAACAAAATCAATGAATAAAGGAAAACGTCATATTGTTTATATCCCTTTTATGACACATTGAAATAGTTTTGAACATTTTTTAAAATGGTCTCCATCTTCAAGAAGCCCACCCAAAAAGAAGAAAAATTCAATAATTAGCTGTGCTTGGGTATGTTGCATCTATGCTCTATATTAATCACTGCAAGTGCAAGTTTGTTTTGGTTGCTGGTGACATGTGCTAAGAATTATGGGAAACTTAAGAATAACTTCCTGTTGTAAGATACAGACTGGTTTACTGATCTTAGATTTTATCATTGACAGGGATACAGCAGGTGACAGTCTGCTTTTACCATCTTATCTTTTTGATGCAAAACATAAAATTGTGTATATATATTATGAAGACATGTTTTGGTGAAACACTACGCCTGTAATTCACAGTAGAGCAACATTTAACTACATTTGCATTATAAACTTTCAAAAGTAGGTCAAAGGTCAAGGTCATATATTTTTGTATATTTACAAGGTTTACACACACATGAAGTATCTAAGCTAGGTTCAGTAATCCAAAAGTTACAGTGAATGTTAAACTGTGCAGACCCCATTGAGATGCCACATTTTGTGGCATCTCAATGGGGTCTACAGAAATTTGCTTATATACCTTTTTATGGGTATCCGATTAAAGGTGGGTCAAAATAAGAGAGAGGGCAAAGATCAGGAATCGATACAATCAAGTACCACACCTGACCCAGGATACCAATGGGAAAGTAACAAACTCACAATTAAACATCACAAACGAGAGCCAGGAGGTCAGCACTTTCCCAGCAGGTGACCATAAGGCATCAATAAACAGACACGCACGAAAGCATACCAAACACCATCTTGTCCTACCAAGGGTTGCGATTGTCTAATCTAACCCTTGGCCTCACAGATTTGATTTTCTCCGATTGAATACTTCACAAGCCAAAAATAGCAACAATTAATATGATCAATCACAAAGCGGTGCAAAAAATTGATAAACACCAGTTCTCCAGATAAGAAGGCGTTATTAATTTATATTCAGTTTTCTTATTTAACAACTTAAATGTACGTTTAATATGCTCAAAAGAACTGTCACATTAAGATGGTTATTTTGAGCATCCATAACATAATTTTGAACTAAATTATAGAAGAAAAATAAGTAATTTTACGACTAAAATCTTAGCTTATCTGGACTTATGGAGACTTAGCAGGCGGTGCACATAAGATGCCGATAAACTGATACATTTAATCTGATTGGCAGGAAGGGAATATCGAAAAAATCCTTCCTGGCGTTTTCATTGGTCGATTAGTCTGCGCTAATAATAAATTTTGAGGGACGTGAGGCGAAGGGTTTGTCGAAAGGTAGATACGAGGAAACCTTCGCTGGTGAAGCTGACCAAACACAAGACAGAAATAACATGAATGATCCACAAAAGAAGTACCGCCTTGGAACCGTCAGTAAAAATATTTTACTAGAGGGCTTAAACCGGTTTCAAGGCTCCAACCTCACCCTTAATTCAGATGTGGATCAAGACACATAGATGTTTCGTTTGCATGAAAGACCCCTAACTTATCAATGCATCAAAAACCCACATACTTTGGACTTTTTTCAAAAACACATATTTCGCTCTTAGCACTGGTCACAATTGATCAAGGACAGAAAAGCACACATCAAAATGCTACGTGTGGACCCAGAAGAAAATGCTCCTGATGCTCTTTGACCCTAGTCTTTGCAGCTTAATCTTTGATCCATTGAGTCTTCATGATTTTCTAGTCAATTATAAGACAGCTTTACAGGAAATGGGTATCCAAATATTTAGAGAGAATGATCTTGTGTTCAGGGTCACACTGCTCCCAAATATTTATACCCCGAATGTAAACTGAAGAAATTGTGAAGAAAACATGTTACAACATATTACAGCTGTGTTTGTGCTCAAGAACCAGAACACAAAACGTATGAACATTTATCCTGCCAATTTTTTGTCCTAAAAATACTGTCTGTGGTATATACAGGGTTCATACAGGCAAGTATGAGTAAAATTCAAGGACTTTTCAAGGACTTCTAAAAGCTTCTCCAACAGTTTTCAGGGACTTAGTTAATGAAAAATACTGATCGAACTGTTAAAATTCTTCTTCAGAAATGCTAGACTGAGATAATGGAGACATTACTACTGGAAAATTAGTATAAAATTGTTATGCCTTTATTTGGTGCAGCATTTGCTGCACCAAATATAGGCACAACACTTTTATACTGATTAAGTTCTCTATCTACAGTGCTAAGCCCTACAGAAAATAGTAGAATTCAAGGACTTTTCAAGGCTTTTGAGTGATTTTCCAGTACTTTTCAAGACAGATTTAATTTTCAAGGGTTTTTCAAGAAAGCCCTCTAATTCAAGTACTTTTCAAGCCTGGGCGAGCCCTGTGTATATATGATATATAAATGCACTCGAGACTACTTTTTATGATTTGAACCCTACTCAGACTGATCTTGGTACATATTGTTTGCAATATAGGCTACCAAAAAACATCAGCAGGTGACAAACCAAACGAAATTTCAAAGACTTTTCAAGGACTTCTAAAAAATCTTTCCTATGGTTTTCAAGGGCCACAATGTTATGAAAAATACTGTTTAACGCGCTAAAATTGTACCTTGCAAATGCAGATGGTAGACCAAGATAATGGAGAAATAACTCTTAGAAAATTAGCGTAAAATTATTGTGCCTTTATTTGGTACAGCAATGCTGTAACAAATATAGGCGCTACAATTCTATATTGATAACAAATCTAGTAACATTCAAGGACTTTTCAAGGCCTTAATATAGCGAATATTTTCCAGTACTTTTCAAGGTCAAACACTTTTCAAGAAAGCCTTCTATATGCAAGTACTACAAGCCTGTGTGAAGCCTGTATAAAGCCTGTGTGCAATATGAAGCTTCTTAAAAAAATAACAAAATCTGATTCATTTTATAAGTACAATGTCATCTCTTCTTTATGTAACATTTAGGCATTGTCCTTTGATACATACATTATTATACAGTAAAACCTGTCTATAACGGCCACTCTAAAAAACACAAAAAATTGGTTTTCAAACCCAATTATCGCTTAATGCAGGTCAAAAGTATTATGAAAGGCATAATTAGCCACCTTTCCTCATAAATCCAATAGCAATCAATGAGTCAACATCTACAGCAGCTCCTGTAGCTAATATCTCTAATTTGATTGGCTGGTCAACACTACCTGGGAAATGATTGACATCTCTTATCAGCTCAGTGGCCATGCTGCTTATCAGCTAGATCAGCTCTGTGGTCTAATCTAATCTGGTAGGGCTAATTTAGCTCCGCCCACTTACTGTCTGTTATAGGATTCTGCCTTTAGTGGCTTTGTGGATGTGCGATAAGTACATTAGTCTCATGTGCTAACTGACACAAAGGGATCTTACATGAGTGCTCCTGTTTTATTGAATTTATTAAACGAGTCGGGGAAAAGCTTTATTGCCTTTTCGCAACAAGTTTAATAACTTCAATAATACAGGAGTAGGAATGTTAAATTATATTTATCATATGATATTAAAATTATTTAGAAATTACATTTTTGGCAAGAAAACACAGATTTTGCCCTATAATACTCAATGTTCTTGTGGACGTCATTACCTTATGTTACCAAATCTGTAAACCACTAGTTGTTTATCGATTTTAATACATGGCATTATATCACTCCCAGACATGACATTACGTGATAAGTATATTTTTTTATCAGCCATTGCAATATTTTTCTTCTAATATTTATTTCAAAGAGCTCAAAGTATTAAACCCCATCATGGTATCAGAGACATAATGGAGAAGAGTGATACAAATCTCCCCTGAAATGTTGCTTCAGATAAACTATCAAAATACTTATCTCTTATCTAAACATGCTTATCAGTACACCCAATACTGATTGAAGCAAATTAAATGAGAAAACAGTTCTTTGGAGTTCTTTTTCCAGACCTTTGTATGACATTAGCAGCTTGTGTTACACGCTTCCAGACAAAACATCAATTCTTGCAGTCCTGTGGGTTCTAAACTCTGTCACCTTTTCCTTGTTGCAAAATTCATAATTGGAGTAACAGATTTTTGTTTTTTTATATCATTTTCATTCTGGCATCATGAATCATTCCTGCTGATTGGGTAATATCAGTCTCATTATACATTGACAGTAAATATGTGTATACTAATGGATTCTTCCTTCTGGTTTGGTACAATAAACTTAGGGAAGTCAATTGTACATATCTGGAGATTTCGAGTTATAATTTTCAAAAAATACTGTATTTTTATGTCTGAAGATCTTTTTTACCTTTACAAATAGTGTAGACCCTGATGAAATGCAGCATTATGCTGCATTTCATCTGGGTCTTCACTGTTTGTCAAAGTACTTGTTTAGTGGTTTCCCGAATACAAAGGATTAAACATGCTCCCCAAGCTATCGGAGCAAGTCAGCAATATTTTGTTCTGGGTCCTCATCTGCTTCCATACTTTGTATGTGAGAAATGAAGGATCTGGTGAGACTGCGGGAATGTGCAGAATCATCTTAACTTCGGCTCCTTGCTGAAGTGATATGCATCCACTCTCGGAGTCTGATCAGTCTTCACTGCCAAAATAAAAGGAACATTGGTGGGCATTGGAACAGCCCTTTGAATGCATATCCAGCAAAGACTATCCAGTGTGGACAGACTTCCAAACTGCTCTGACTCTTAGCAGGGCACATCTGTATTTTTTTGCTGGTTCTGTCATGTTCGGGTTCCTGTTATAAATTCCTGGAGAAGCAATTCCTGCCTACAATGTCAGAGATGATATCAGGGGCCAAGTGATGTTCCCCATTACACCATCAACAAATGACAGTCACTCAGAGAGTGAATAAGACAAATAATCAGAGTGACATGGCTACATTCCTGGAGATCCTATCTCTTGTTTAACTCCCCCTGCGAAATTTTGTTCTACAAATTGGAGGTGTTCTAGAACTGTTCTAGAACATTTAGAACTGTTCTAGAACTGTTCTAAACAGGTAAATATGTTCGTTCTAGAACTCTTGTTCTACAACTGTTCTAGAACATTGTTATAGAACAAATCAAACACATTCTAGAACTGATTCCCATTCTATAAGTGTTCTTGAAATATTCTAGAACATTTTTAGAACAAATCAAGAACCAGTAAGTTTTACAAATGTTCTAATAATATTCTACTTCATTTTTAGAACCTTTCAAGAACAAAATAAATTGACAGAAACTTCTAAAAAATGATTCAAATTAAGTTCTAGATCATTTGTCTTACTTTTTAGAACTAGTTAATTCTACAAATATACTGATAAGTTCTAGAACATTTTTGAAACTTCTCAAGAGCAGAAAGCATCAGGTAGCTCAGTGGTTGGGCAATGAGACGGTTCTTTTGAGTACCAAAACATAAAACATGTTTTGGGTGAGAAATAAAGAAAATAATTTTCCAATATGCACTCTTATCTGGAGGCCTGGTCCTTTGGATGGGGACGTTAACTGGATGTCCCCTTTGCAGGGAAGGTCACCCCTTGTGCAGGTTAAAGAACCCTACGGTAATTTAGATATGGTTTAAATTACTTGTAGGCTTTCATCCTGCAACCTGGAGTGCACAAAGTACACTTACCGATAATACTCGCAAGTGAGGGTCTAGCAGTATATAGAGAAAGAAAGAAAAAAAGGGCAAAATTAAGTAAAAGAAAATTCAAATTAAGTTCTAGAACTTATTTAGTACTTTTATAGAACCAGCAAGTTCTAGAAATGTTCTAAAAAGTTCTAGAACATTTTTAGAACATTTCAAGAGGAAACATGTCATAACCAGATGGATGATGGGAAAAACATGGCTTCCAGAATTGGAGGGAAAATGTGGAGGCTCTTCAAAAACATTTGTTTGGGAATTTCTAGATGGCAAACATGATAGTAGTATTGACTGAAACAGTGAGTAGACCTGAGAAACAGTTTCTCTAAGGTTTTTAATGTTGATTAATGGTGGGGTTGTTGTTTGTAAGTTTTTTTTAGCAAATGCAAGACAATGTTTTGAAATGGGTGGGGTAATACAGGGTGGCATGTTACCACAATGAGAAGATGATCATGGCTTAATTACTATAAAGAGGTTGAGCAGTTAACATCCAATAAGTTTTCCAAAAACTACAATGTTTCAGTTTTGCAATGAATGTTATTTATTTTTCAATTCACTGATAATTCGGGAGAAATATTTTACTAAAATTTACTGAACCAGCAAGTTCTACAAAAGTTGAAAAATGTTCTAGAACATTTTTAGAACAGTTCTAGAACAAGCATGTCATTATCATAAATTTAACCAGATTGATGTTGGGAAAAACATGGGTGCCAGAATTGGAGGGATTATGAAGGCTCCCCAAAAAGCACTTATGGCAGTTTCTAGATGGCAAATTTGACAGTATTATATAGTCTGGGACAGTGAGTAGGCTTGAGACACAATTTCTTAAGTATTAATGTTAATTGTTGCTGTAGTTGCTGTTTTTCCAAGGTCAAATGCATGACAATGTTTTGAAATGGGTGGGGTAACAGGGTGGCAATAACTAACAACATTTAGGCCAACTTAGGGCCCCTATAATAATTCTCCTCCAGTTGATGTTTATTTATTTATTGAGTCATCTGCATTTGGGGATTACTTATTGTGGTTTTAAACCAATGTCAACAGTTTTCTAGATATATAAAGGTAGCATTCGATGGAATCTTATTTCCAAACCCTATATGGGACATTTTTGGGGAGGTGTTCTACAACTGTTTTAGAAAAGTTCAGATTTTTAGAACAGTTGCAGAACAAACCACTAGAACATTCCTGAAATTGTTCTTAAACAATTCTAAAATGCTCTAAAATAATTCAGGGGCATTAATAGAATGCTTTATATGACATTTTTGAAGAGTTGTTCTACAGTCTTTCCAGAAAATTTCTAAAGGTTTGTTCTGGATCAGTTCTAGAAAAAGCCAATGTTTATTCTAGAACAGTTCTAGAACAAACCATTAGAACACTTCTGGAATTGTTCTGGAACCATTCTAAAAATGTTCTAGAATGATTCAGAGACATTTTTAGAACGTTAAATGGAACATTTCTAGGGGTGTTCTACAATTGTTCCAGAAAAATTCTAAAGGTTTGTTCTAGATCAGTTCTAGAACAAACCAAGGTTAGTTCTAGAACAGTTCTAGAACAAACCATTAGAACATTTCTGGAATAGTTCTGGAACCATTCTACAGATGTTCTAGAACTATTCAGAGACATTTATAGAACGTTAAATGGTACAATTTATGAGGGGTGTTCTACAACTGTTCCATAAACATTCTAAAGATTTGTTCTGGAACTGTTCTAGAACAAACCAAGGTTAATTCTAGAACAGTTCTAGAACAAACCATTAGAACATTTCTTGAATAGTTCTGGAACAATTCTACATATGTTCTAGAACTATTCCGAGACATTTATAGAATGTTAAATGGGACATTTTATGAGGGATGTTCTACAATTGTTCCATAAATGTTCTAAAGATTTGTTCTGGAACTGTTCTAGAACAAAATTGATTTGTTCTAGAACTGTTCTAGGAAAAACTTTTAGAATTTTCTGGAACTTTTCTAGAACAAATTTTTTGACCTCGACTAGAACAATTGTAGAACAAAAAATTGTCCCATTTAACGTTCTACATCTGTCCCATATACATTCTAGAACATATCTAGAACAGTTCTAGAACATAGTTCTAGAAAATTCTAGAATAATTTTAGAACATTCTAGAACAGTTCTAGACCATTTCGCAGGGGTCTGCTTTCTTGTGTCTTCTACTGAAAACCTTTGCAAACAGTTTTGAGGAAAAACATTTTTGACAACAATTTTTATACCCCAAATTTCTTGAAGTGGGTAGGCTGGTCAATGTGTGTGGGCATCGGTCGGTCATGTATTCTGTTCATTTTGCCTTCCTAAACTATTAGAGCAACAGCCTTGAAACTAAATGTCATAAGCTGACCAACTTTTGACAAAGTTTAAAAAAAATATACAAGTTATGGCCCTTGTTAAGAAAGAGCACAGTCTTTATAGACCTTAGAATATCAATTAAGAGACAAAGCAATCAAGAATTTCTTTATTACTACTGTAAAAGTAAAACCTGTCTAAAACGGCCACTCTCAAAAAGACCAAAAATTGGTTTTCAAGACCTATTATAGCTTAATGCAGGTCAAAAGTATTGCAGAAGGGGAGCATTCTGCTATACTTTGACCTTCATTTAGTTACCATTTGTCATTCAGATCTTCGTTTTGTCTATTTTTGAGTGGCCGTTTTAGACAGGTTTTACTGAAACAGCAATTGGGGATGGCAGACAATGGACCTTGAAGACACTTTGAAGCTGACCAAAGTAAGAGAAGACCATATGGTTCTTGGAAGAGTGTGGAAGTTAAATTATCCTGATAAACTATTATTCAATCATCTGATAGCAATTCACTGACACTGATTTGATATGACATCAATGTGATAAGAGATGCAGTGGGATATGCAAGATTCCAACTTCTCATAATTACCCAGATTTTTCTTACATCCTAATTCATTACCCCATAGTTACACCAGGTAGGCGGCAATCCTGAACGAAAGTTTAAACAAAATTGTATCAGTTTGCCAAAAGACAACACTTTTTATCACATTTTTGCGGCCATTGATGTTGAATGTCATTTTGGCAAACAAAATTGTTCTTTTAAAATGAAACACGATCTGTTTGTTTGCGGTTAGGCTGCAGATCAATAGAAGCAATTTGCATGAAACTGCATCTGCAATAGAATTATAGGAACAAGTGCAGCTCTTCACACCATGCAGGCTTTCATTTTTATCAATATACTTCAATAATGAAATGATTGATGATCATGATAGCTGGAACCTGACCCCTCCATTAATTTAACTTCATTATTGAAGAGTGCCTTTGAGAAAAGGGAGATAATCATGCATAATGTGTCAATGACACATGAGAAGACATCACAACTGCTGAAAATGAAGAGCCAGATCAGTCGGCACAGTTGTGCCGGCTGAGCTGGATCTTCATCTTCAGCTTACAAGGTAGGAGTAGACTGACAGAGAGTGAAAGGTTGTAAAGAATGTAGTCGCTCAGCATGGCTTGGCTTGTAATTTCTCTTTTTTCACAGCTAAACATATTTGATAGGGTTTATGTCAGATTGCAGCCATATGGGTATGCCTTTGAGCCTTGCCTGGAATACTGGCATATGTTGATGCCATAAGTTGGTTGTAGTATATTCTGGACATTTTCACTTTTTTGGGGGGGGAGGGGTGAATCAAATGATAACCCATAAAAGAATTTCCACATTTAATCCTTTCTTAACTTATGATTCCTTTGATACATTGTAGATTGGATGTTGCATTATAATTTTACCCCCCCCCCACCCCACTGGATTTTGTGTTCCTTGCATTTAATCTGGGTGCACACTGTTTGCCAAAGTAATCATAATTTGTGTGGGCAAGTCATATCAGCCTGTGTCAGACTGGCTAGCCCTAGTATACTGAGTTAATCCATCTGGACACTCTACAGACAGGTCCAAGATGAGATAGTAAACTCTGAATTACAAGCTTTTCAGCTCCCTTTTACATATGAGAATCAAACCCTTACCAATTATAGGGCTCACAGATCAGCTGACAACAAAGGACTATTAGTCAATCTTGTTCAGCTAGCTTTGCTCCAAGGATTACCCAAACACAGAAACTAACAACAAGTACATTTCTTTGATTCAGAAGAACAAAGCATGTCATAATAATTCGATAATCATGATACACGTTCATTTGAAGCCAGATCAGATAGATCACAAGAAACTGATTAGACTGGCTCCAGTCCTTAAAGTATTTTTTCATCAATGTGTCATATCACATACTTGTAGCTAGTCTTACTCTGATGGCTCTGTTTTAAGAAAAACAGAGCCATCAGAGTAAGACTAGTTACAAGTTGATATGGGGCATTGATGAAAAAAATATTTAAGGACTGGAGTATAAAAACAGCGCCATCAGAGTAAGACTAGCTTCAAGTATATGATATGGCACATTGATGAAAAATGTTTTAAGGACTGGAGCCAGTCTAGAAACACTTTGAGTGTGTAATTTAATTTCTCAAAGTTATGGATTCTCAAAAGAACTGTCTCACTTAGATGGTTCTTTTAAGCACCCAAAGCAAATATTTAAACTGATGAATAAGAAAATAATCACATTTTTAGGATCACATTTGGCCATATTTTTGTGGCAAGAGATTATATCCATCAACTCCCAGCAGCCATTTAGAAAGCTGATACCAATCAAGCTGTGATTTATGGAGTGTTTCAGGCTGGTGCCATTGGGTCTTGGACAGATGGTTGCAGAGTCCAAGATCTAGCTGTCAGATAAACTGCAATCTCTAATAACTCTTTGCAAGCATGACCTCTGTGATTACCATATTCCACCTAACTCTTTGACTTTTTTCAAAATCCTACAAAAGTGTGTAACAAAAAATAATTTTCTTATTTCTATCTTTTGGATGCTTGGGTCAAAAGAACCATCTCTTTTAAGCACCCAAAATGTATGTTAAAACTGATGTGTAATAAAATATTTAGAGTTTTATGCTGAAAAATTTTGTTTATCTAAATTTGAAATTCAGGGGCGGATAAGGGGGGTTCATATGTATAAAGGGGTGGGGTTTTGCTTTGCTAATTTTATCTCTTTTTTCTTCAATGTCCCATGAAAATGAAATAATTTGGTCTCATTGAGACCAAATTATTTCATTTTCATAGGATATTTAAAAACGAGGGGCAGGGAGGGGGGTTCGTAGGAACCCCCTGAACCCCCTCTGGATCCGCCACTGAAATTGATGTTCATCCTAAGATGAGAAAAATAAGCACTCTTATAACAAATGAACAGGAAAACAGAAAGACACATGAAAACCATCAAAAGAAGAGGTTTTAACTGTCACCATAAAAACTTTACATTTTTTTAAAATCAAGAATCTGAATGACATGGGGATTGATGGAAAAATTAAGTTTAGGAGCTTGATGAAAGAATTAGATACTTAATTCTTTTTCCTCTGTGGAACAGATGGTTCATGTAATATGGAGCACGTGTACTCTTGAAACACCCAGCATTTCCTAAAAATGGGCCATGACTTTCTACTAAACTCGTACTAAGGTGCCGCTCTGATGTAGAAGATAAACCACTCACCTAGCAAACCAGGGGCCGTGGGTTCGATCCCCAGCTTCACCAGTCTGTTGGATGAGACTTACAGCTCCATATGACCTCAGCTGTTGGTGGGATGTTAAGCACAAAACACACATAAACTTATACCCGGACAAACAAACAGAATGGATGGAGGGACAGATGCACGGACAACATAATATCCCTCTGACTTTGTAGAGGTTTAATACAATAATACGTCCAATTTTTTTACTAATGCAAAATCTGCTGAACCATGAAAATAAAAAGGTCTTACTAGTACAAGCTCAGGAAAATAGAATGGGTCTAGAGAGGATCAAGGGTATATAACAATATCAGGAGGCCAATTTCTTGCTTAAACAAATATGTTCTTTGGAACAGAAGCAAAGAATGCACCAAAGAACTGAAACTAGAGTGTACATATTTTCTGGGCCAGACTAGCTAGTTTCTGCTATTTAGGCGTCATCAGTGACCCTCTAATAGTTTCAAAGTTCCACAATGAAACCCATGATCCCAAAGGACAAGAAAATAAAATCTACACTATAGTGAAGGGCAGGGAGATGTTCTACCGCCGCCACACAGTCCCAGTCACCAGCTGTAGTGAAGTCAAATATGTTCTTAAAATGTATCCTTTGAAAGCAAAGACTGCACCAAAGAACTGAAGCTGAAAGTACAAGCCCGGAAAAATTAGAACACTGTGGGTGGCCATGAATGGTATCTTCCTTGAGTGTCCAACCATGGAGTGATGTAATTTGCACCTGATCTGCACATATATGGGCCTCGTCGGGAGAAAACCTGTCTTCAGGGTTTCCGATAAAGTAAGATTCAAACCAGCCTCCTCAGCTACAGAGACTAGCTAGAAAATTGAAATTTCGCTCGTAGCAAGTCTAGACATGATTCTTTCCAATACGCGAGTAACAAAGGCGCTGATCAGACTGCGTGGATGCGCAGGCTGGTCTGCGCCTATGTTGTTTGCAAACCTCCGAAGACAGGTTTTCTCGCATCCAGGCCCATATAAGAGAAGACTGGTGTCTTGCAAAGTTGGGAACTGTTGAACCAAAAAATTACAGAAGCACAATAAAAATAGAAAGTTAAGAGTTACAGGTGGGAGTCTGGTTACAGGAAACCGTGATCATTAGGCATGTAACTTTCAAAAAATCCTTCTGGTTGAAATTTCAAGTAAAAAAAAAATGAATCAAATCAAGCAATCACACTGATTAATTGCAAACATGCTCTATTCTTGTTTCATTTATAATGTCAGCGTAGTGCGGCCCCCTGCCTCTGGCATATAGAGGGTGCACAAAACCCATTAATGCTCGAAAAAGGATGCTCGTTATTCAATGTCTTTTTGATACCTGGCAAGTTTTAGAAAACAAAATATGACTAAATGTCAATTCTTTTCAATAAGCACGCTTTTATATTTTTTTTATACCATTAATACTAATGGTAATACTAATACTTTTGATATTACATGATTATTTGGATATTTGTGTTGAATAAGAAATGCAATTCCTACAGAATATGTAGCACTTTCAAAAATTATCTTCAATCTGCTGTCTTTTAATAGATCTTTATTTATAGCAAGCAAAAGGTTGAAAATATAGAACTGTTATTTAAAAGATATGAAAAAAACTGAAATGTAACAGCTAAATGATTTATACTTAAGCAAGATAAGCCTGTGAAATATATGTACCAGACAAAACAGTTCACAAACGAAGATGTGATTCCTGGATAAATCTGATTTACTTAAAATTGAATAAACATGCCATAGACATGCTAACTCTTGTCCTACTGAATCCTGATATATCCTCTTTAGAAAACAGCGTAGATCCAGATCAGCTGGCTTCTGATGAAGCCAGCTGATCAGGATCTGCACAGTTTTCCATGCAGCCTCAGTCCACTATATTATTTGAAATCGCAAAATTGAACAAGCTGGAAAACAGAAATGAATGTGCCATTAATTTATTCGCAGAACCAGGGTTAGCCTAATTTGCTGCTGTACCCAGATCTAGCATCATTTGAGAACAGTGTAGATCTTGATCAGCTGGCTTTTCAGCCAGCTGATCATGATCTACACTGTTTTCAACTCAGCCTAGCTGTTAGTGAAGGTAATTAATAATGGTATATAGAGTGGGAGCGCAGTGACTCAGTGGTAGAGTGCTTGACTCGAGATCGAGGGGCCGCGGGTTTGAGCCTCACCAGCGTCACCAGTGGTGAGGCTCGAACCCGAGGCCCCTCGGTCTCGAGTCAAGCACTCCACCACTGCACTCCCTCCTATGTAGTTAAGATACTGGATAAGGAAGTATGCTAAAAATTGAAGAAACAATGTTTTTGATTTCAAATTGGGGGAAATTTGTAAAAGAAAACTTAATGCTGCCCATCATGTTTCTGTTGTTCATGCGATTTTGAATGGTTGAGAAAATCTAAAGATTCATTAATATTAAAGGCCTGCTTTGAAATTGTAAATATTATAGAATGATATCTGAGTTTAATTCCTCTGAACTGGAAGGCTGTACAAGTAAGCATAAATATTATGTCATGGGGAATGAAAACTGTGAATGAAAGGTTCCATGGCGATATAGTTATATATTGACTGGAAAAAAGTACACTTACAAAAAGTTTAGATATTGACAGGGTCTGCACTGTTTGCTAAATACAATCTTCAATGTAACAACGCTTTGCCAACTGGATGATTTTGGTTCCATGGTTAGGCTTTGAACAAATTTAAAAGGTCCGTATAAGCAATATCAAGGCTCTAGCTATAGGCCTAGTGGTTTTAGAGAAGATTTTTCTGTTTCCACTATATATGTCAACGTAAAACATGTGTAACCTGGGGCAGGGGCCAATTTTGGCCCCAGAGCCATAATTTGAACAAACTTGGTAGAGGTCCGTTAGGTTATGCTAGTCACACCAAATATCAAGGCTGTAGGCCTGGTGGTTTCAGACAAGAAGATTTTTTCATGTTTTCACTATAAATTTAAGCAGGTAAGGCCTTTATTTTTTGAGGGTGACAACATTTAGCACATATAAAATAAGAACATGTAATAACTAATCTTAGGATGAGGCCTTCAGTATATACACAAGATCAACAGTCACTTTCATAATATTACTCGTACATTTAATTCTGTGTCTATACGTAGTAAAAATGTAAGATGCACAATGTTAGGAGCCTTCACCGTACTGTCCAACCAAAATCAATTTCTCAAATACTTCTGTCACATTTAAATTTGGAAGGACCACCCCACAGTGTACTGTATTAACCTCTTTTTTGTTTTGATGATAATCCTGATCTTTATCCATTAAGGGATTAAAAGATTTCCCAAAAAAGAAAACTTTTAACTGAATATGGATAAAATGTTTAACGATATAGTAACTCACAGGTACTTGTGGTTGTCTAATCTAACCCATGAAGCGTCCCCTACATTTTGCAGCAGGCGACAAATTTAAATTTTGCTGCTTTTTCAAAAATAACAAATAAGGTATGATATTTCATGAGAATTGTCTGCTGGCAGACAATTCTCATGAAATATCATACCTTATTTTCTTTGAAAATTAGGAAAGATGTCACAAAATTTGTCGTCTGCTGCAGTCGTATTTGGCGCTTTTAGGGGCTAGCACCCCCTGTGTCACAGCTTCTCTGATATAAAGACTTCTGTTTGTTCAGGTTATCAACAATAATGATAACAAAAATTATGAAAAGACACATGAAATTTTGCTGATCTGGCAGAAATTGGGAAAGCAAGGCTTGTTTTAAAAATCCTTTCTTCCATCCCGTTTGATATATTAAAAGTTTTAAAAATCCTTACTTCCATCCCCGTTTGATACATTATAATTTTTCAAGCTTCTAGTGAAACAGGCTCTCATTTTTTTTACATGACACAATCTCTGTCAACTGCTATTATATAGGCCATCAGGACACATAACTGACTGGGATTTTTCATTGGTACTGTTAAGCAGTGAAAATGCAACATTCCCCACCATGTCATTCAGCATGGGATGTCACCCCACCAGCGTGCATCTTCGAGAATACAGAATGTGCGACGACCCCTAGAGAGCGCATCTCCAGATACCCTTGGAGATGGCGCGAGACATCAGAACCCCAGGTTCCAGCTGAATACGGCATTACAGTACACATATCAGACTGCACTACCGGGGCTGGCATATTTTAGGTGAATAGAGTAGGAAGGAATAAGATGAAATAAGATGATTTGTTTATAATATTCACCTCTAGAATAAAATCTTATCTCTTATACACAAAAAGTCTATCAAGTGCTTCAAAAAAAAATTAAGGATGACCCCTGGGGAGGGAGATGTTCTCATTTGATCATTTTATCAGCTGTCTTAACCCTATATAAATAATAGACCATCTAGAAAAATGTGCAGCAGCCAGACTCGAGAGTCTTTCTTTGAGAGAAAATATGTTTCCTTTTCGCAAGTGAATATGCTTTGATATTTTATGTGAGTCCTTCTGCAGGCAGGTGACTCACATGAAATAGCATGCCTTATTTTCCCTGAAATGAGCGGAGAGTTCATCAATGTGCTGTCTGCTGCACTCTGATGCTTTGGTCCTCCTAGCTTTGCCAGGTCCATAAAACACATGGAAACATAATGGTAGATCCCAGGTCTAAGCACCTGAGAACCAAATTACAAAGACGAAAAGCATGTGCAAACAATATAGTCCCAGATCAGACTGCTCCTTCATTGACAAATTGTTTACATTTATTGACAACTTAAGACCTGGATGGATTTATAATTAAAAGTGTAGGTCCCGAGGTTATAAAACTTTTTTCATGCTCAACTCAGCTGAGCACTGTTGGCATTTTAACATTTATTAGCATGATAAATACAACATCTTAGAGACTTAAAGCAAGAAACCTCTTCATTTGTCAGTATTTTAGTTTTTATGAGCAGTTGAAATTTCATGCTCAGTTCAGCTGAGCATGAAAAAAGTTTTATAACCTCTGGGCCAGATCATCAACTGGAAGATTCCATTTCAGAAATTCAGCACTTAAAGAGGTAAAAGAAATTACTTTGAATAAAACAGGTTATTATCTAAGGGAGGACCTCCTAGCGATGAAGCTTGTAAACAGAAAGATGTAAGAAAAGATAACTCTGAAGAAGGGAGTTGATTAGTTTTTTTTTCTGTATTATAGCTTGAGTTCCTAGAGATTTAATCTCACTTCCTAAGACATATAACAGATAGCAATCACATAAATAAAATTCAAAGGTTCACCAATTTTATTGCATTCAAGAGATTCCATGAAAATAATTTGCTAGAAGCAGAAAACAGTGTCTGACTTTTTTCTTTTGAAAATTATAAAAATGTCAAGAACTGTAAGTACCACAAACAAACTTGAAATATCCCTTAATTTCAGCTACTCAGTTTGTGTACTGTCAATCTTGCTGTTGCCAATGTAGCTCAGTGGTACCAACAAGTCAAGCATGTGTGTATAAAGCTACCAAAGTCCAAGATGGTTGAGTAGGAGGTACCATCTAAAATATACACCAATACTGATGCCTAACAGACCTGGTGCAATAAAATTGACACGCATTTTTCCATAAATCTGACACTTAAAATTGGGTGCACATAATGCATGTGTGTGTGCTATTCACGTGTGATTTGCCTGAGTTTATACATCCACCAACTACAAAATTTTAATTCATTCCCATAATAATTTGTCTGTTTGTTTGTGTATAATGTCCCACCAACAGCTATGGGGATAGAACCTCGGCTTAAAGTCTCATTCGACAGACTGGAGAAGCCGGGGATCAAACCCGCAACCACTGGATACAAGGTGATTGGTTTATCCACTATTTAGTGCAGATTAAATGGTAGAGAGAAAAAAAATCATAAATTCTAGGCTATGTGTGTGTCTGTGTGGGGTGGGGGGGGGGGGGTGACTAGGTATAGCATATGGGGTGGAGTGTACTATCGTTTTTAAAACGTCATTGATAAATAGGTGTATTTTTTTTGCAGAAGTTTAATATTTTGGCAGTGTCTATTACCAGCCAACTGGCAATAGACTTTTTGTTCTAGTGACAGCCGGCTGGTTCAGTAGACCTAAAACACTATAGCCAGCTGGCAATAGATTTCCGCCTAATATTTTATGTAAAAATGCCTGCTTCGATGTATTGTTTCTGTAGTATCTTGTTTGTTGTTTTGTATCCATGTCTGGAAGGCTGAAAGTTTCACAGGTAATCAATTCTTGGGATAAATGGTTCTACTGACATGAGTATGAGAACAATTCTCTATTGAGATTGATGAGATCTAACTCCTCTGTCCAGTTCTAGGAAACATATTTAGCTTAACTCTTTGACTACAAGTGTCTATTCTGCTGATAACCTTTGCAAACAGTTTGGACCCAGACCAGGCCCGACATAATGTCGGGCCTGTTCTGGATCCAAACTGTTTGACACTCTGACAGTATTCCCAGTAGGCAAAAAGTTCAAATGTAAGTGAGTGTGATCAGGAAATACCACAATCACAAACTGCAGACCAACCCACGGCACTCTTTGAATGCTTGGTAACTTTAGTTTTTAATTTTATTTCAGATTTTTTTTTAAAATTCTTTCAAGGATGCCATCAGTTATTTTTTGATGGTATTATATTCTTCCACTAAGCAAGGTTAATGATATTCCTGAAAATATTTTTGAAAAAGTTATTTTGATCAGAGATTCTGGATTTACTAACCTAAAAATGAATTAATCTGCTTTGTACAGCCTGACTTGTAGAAAGATAATTTGCTTAAAATATTCATAGTTCACTTACTTGCATCTGCTTAAGTGGGATGCACATGTTCTCTCTTGATTATTTTCATGATATTCTTATAATCTTGATTCTCTCTTAATTTATTTTTTTCTTTTAATGATCAACAAGTACTGATCTATATCTTACCGGTATATCATATTCAACCAAAAATGTGTTATAAGAACAAATTCATAAGCCAGCTCCTTATCCTAAAGGCAACTAGACTTCAGTTGATGGTACAGTAGATGGTATACCATCTCAAATATCCGCTTTTGAGCTAACCAAAGCATCTCCAAAGCATTTGCAAAGTTTGAAGCTGCTACCTCCAACCGTTTAGGAGGAGATGCATTTACAAGAAAGTACATTATTTCACTTTTGACCTTGACCTTAGGTCAAGGTCAAACACGAAACGTTGCCCAGTATCCTCTACATCATATGACCTATGCACCTGCAAAGTTTGAAGCTGCTATGTCCAACGGTTTAGGAGGAAATGCATTTAAAGGAAATATTTGATTTGACCTTGACCCAAGGTCAAGGTCACATGAAGCATTGCCCTTTACATCATGTGACCTATGTACCTGCAAAGTTTGAAGTTGCTGTTGCCAATGGTTAAGGAGATGCCTTACCAAGAAAATACATTATTTGACCTTGACCCCAAAGTCAAGGGGGTGAAGGTCACACAAAATGTTGCCCAGCACCCTCTACATCATGTGACCTATGCACCTACAGAGTTTGAAGCTACTACGTCAAAAGCTTTAGGAGGAGAAGCATTTAAGAAAATTCAATATTTGACCTTTGAAGTTGACCTTGGGGTCAAGGTCATATGAAATGTTGCCCAGTACCCTCTACATCAGGTGACCTATCCAGCTACAAAGTTTGAAGTTGCTACGTCTAACTGTTTAGGAGGAGATACATTTACAAGAAAATACATTATTTGATCTTTGACCTTGACCTTGGGATCAAGGTCACACAATATGTTGCCCAGTGCCCTCTACATCATGTGACCTATGCACCTACAGAGTATGAAGTTACTAGGTCAAAAGGTTTAGGAGGAGATGCATTTACAAGAAAATTCAATATATAACCTTTGACCTTGACCTTGGAGTCAAGGTCACAGGAAATGATGCCCATTACCTTCTACATCATGTGACTTATTCAGCTACAAAGTTTGAAGCTGCCATGTCTTCAGGTTGAGGAGATACATTTACAAGAAAATACATTATTTGACCTTTTACCTTGACCTCGGGTCAAGGTCACAGGAAATTGCCCAGTACCCTCTACATCATGTGACCTATTCAACTACAAAGTTTGAAGTTGCTACCTCTAATGATTTAGGAGATGATACATTTACAAGAAACGTGACAGGCGGACGGACGACGGACCGACTTTGACACGAGATTAATATACCCTTTTTTTCTAAAGGAAAAAGCGTGTATAACCAAGGAATTTTAGACAACAGAGTTTGTCATCTGCTCCTCTCATCTGCTTATGTTCTTAGGTAGCCTATATTCCAAACAAAATGGACCCACTCACTGATCAGACTGCTTGGAGCAGTCTGATCAGGATTCATATTGTTAGCTTACATAAAAATATCTGGTCTGAAGTGCCCTTGAATATATGCAGCAGATGTAAAAAGCAGACAACATTTTCAGGACAAAAATATATTGGCAGGATACACGATAATAATGGCACTGACCTTGAAATAAAAATTGAGCGGCAACATGATATTTCCAACATAGTGGTATGTGTGACCAGCAAAGCCTCAGATCTGCCTCAGCATAAGCGTCTGATCAGAGCCTTTGCTAGTCGCTCAAATATTCTATGAGTGTTAAGCTACTGACGGAACATCATTTGGAGTTTCTAAGCTTAAAGGGATGCTGCACATGCTAGTCTGAGTCTACAGTTGTCAAAATGCCTCATTGTTGGAAATCACATGTCGCGGCTCAAATATTGGACAGGATGATCGTGTACTCCATAGGCAATACTGCAACCAGATCCAATGCGGCCACTGTTTACACTGTTGCATTCAGAGTGGCTCAATTAATTCAGATTTGGCTCCCCCCACCCCCTCCCCATCTCTTAACTTCTCAAAGAACAGTTGTTAGATATGCAAATGCATATTAGCCAATAAAGCTAACTTGCAGGGTGCAGCCATAAGGTGCATTTTATCACACCTTGATTTATTCAGTCAGAGGCATGTTTACATGAAACAAAGCCCCTAACTGACACTGATTGCTGGGAGCAACCGATCAATCAGTCTGAGAGGAGCCAACATATTCCCTAAGACAGGAGAAAACCATATTCTAGATTCCATTTGGGTGATTATACATGAAAACATGGACAGACCACTCAATCAAGCTGGCTATTCCAATCACTCCCCCTGACACTGATACCTTGTTATAACTCCAGAAGAAAAAAACCAAACAAAAACAAGAGGGCCATAAAGTCCTGAAGCACTCACCTGGCACTTAGTCACAGGAAAGTAGATGACCTTTCTTTTATGTTTTTGTTCTGTCTTGTGTTTGCTATGTCTTTGTGCGCGTCTGTTTATATGTGCTTTGTGGTCACCTGCTGGGAAAGGGCTGACCTCTTGGCTCTCGTTTGTGGTGTCTACTGTGAGTTTGTCACTTTTCCATTGGTATCCTGGGTCAGGTGTGGTACTTGATTGTATCTATTCCTGATCTTTGCACCCTTACTTAATAAGTTTTACAATGATCATCAGGATCTTCATTTGAACAAACTTCCCTAAAATCAATTAAAGGTGATTGACCCTTTAATTCCAGAGATGAAAGATTTTTGAATACTTTTACCTAACATGGAATGGAAGTCATTTTGATCACATGGGTCAAAGTTCAAAATTTCCAAAATCCTGAACTTAAGAAATTCAAATCTTTTAACCTGCTAGATGCCTACAAAAACGAATAATTTCATGTTTAAATGGTTAATTGTGTTTACCGTAGATAATCTAAAAATTAATCAGAGAAGCTACTATAATCTCCCTAAATCAGCATTTTGAGGCTGACTTTCTATAGAAAGTCAGCCTCAAAATCCTGAATTCAGGATTAATCCTGAAAACTTTCACCCATGGGATCATATGACATGGACAATATAAATATAGTCAGTTTGGTTGCCTCATTCAAACCATACCTTTTGTCCAGTCTGATCTGGTTCCAAACTGTTTGCAAATGTGATCTACAGACCACACTAGCAGGCAAAGAGTTAAACATGGAAAAAAACAGTATCCAACTATTAATTACCAACATGAGAAATCCTGTTGTTAATGCTTGTGGATCAGTCCATTTGATACAATTGATGAATCTGTTTTGGGGGTTGCCCTGACTCCTTGACCAGGAGTTTAGTTTCCCATAGCAAATTAAATTAATGAGCGGGGCTGATTTTAATGCCTTTTGGCCCTTTGATACATCTGATTTGCTACCAGTAATACATTGATACAGTTGTATTGGATGGACATAAACTATAAGTTTCAATAAATTCTGACATGTTCCAAGATATGGTTTATTTATGACTGACCGTTGATGCCATGAGAATAATCCTCTTGTCAGCCTGGCCCAGACAAGAAATGCCCAGATCCTTATGCCCAGATTATTTACTCTTCGTCTGCTTTTGCAAACATTTTGGATCCAAATCAGGCCTGACAAAATGCCAGGCCTGATCTGGATCCAAACAGTTTGACACTCTAATGGTATTCCAGGGATTCATGAGGGTCTAGATGGGGTATAATGATTAGTGAATAATGGCCTTATTTTATAATGAATAGTGAATAATGAGCCAAAAAATTAATGAATAGTGAATAATGAAGGCCTAAAAAATAATGAATAATCCTATTTTTTAATGAATTGAAGAAAAAATTAATGAATAGTGAATAATTAGATTTCTTTGCCACCTTTCTTACTTTTAATGAATAATTGGTCTTATTTTAATGAAATATAGCAAGAAGTGAGCAAAGCTCACATACCCCCGGCGGTAGCCATCAGAGGTTGTAACACTTTCAGAGAAAAGACAAAATTGTCAAAGATTTCATAATCCTAAATCAAGTAGTTTCTGAGAAAACTTTGATGAAAAATGTCCATATGTGTTATATAAGAGTGACAGAAGGAAAAAATTGAAAATTTGAAAAAAGAAGGCAAAATGAGAATTAGCACCTTAGTTTTCATTTACACAATACACTTCTCCTACCTGAAAATACACAAATAATTTCATAATCCTAAATCAAGTAGTTGCTGAGAAAACTCTGACAAAAAACGTCCATATGTGTTATATAGGAGTGACAGAAGGAAAAATTGAAAAAGAAGCCAAAATGAGCTTAAGCATCTTTATTTTCATTTACACAATACACTTAGCCTACTTGAAGGTGTACACTAAATTTGAAAACACTGGCTCCAATAGGAGCCGAGAGATCTGCGACAGAAATTTTCATTGGAGAGAAAGAAAAATGAATAAATAAAGGGACTGATAAGAAAAATGTGGCTGTTCTTTTGTTACACAATACAACTAATCACTATCAAGCTTTGTACCAAATTTCAGAATCCTAACTCGTGTAGTTGCTGACAAATCTTTGACAGAAAAAATGTCCATATGTATTATATAAGAGAGAAAGAAGGAAAAAATGAAAATTTGAAAAAAGAAGGCAAAATGAGGATTAGCATCTTAATTTCCATTTACACAGTACACTTTGCCATCCTGAAGATGTCAACAAAATTCAAAAACACTGGCTCCAATAGGAGCTGAACTATCTGTGACAGAAATTTCCATTGGAGAGAAAGAAAAATTAACAGATAAAGGGACTGATATGCAATATGTGGCTGTTCTTTTGTTACACAATACAACTCATCACTATCAAGCATTGTACCAAATTTCAGAATCCTAACCCAAGTAGTTGCTGAGAAATCTTTGACGAAAAATTTTTCCATTGGAGAGAAAGAAAAATGAACAAATAAAGGGACTGATAAGCAATATGTGGCTGTTCTTTTGTTACACAATACAACTCATCACTACCAAGCCTTGTACCAAATTTCAGAATCCTAACCCAAGTAGGTGCTGAGAAATCTTTGACGAAAAAAAAGTTTACAGACAAACAAACAGACAGACAGACAGACAGACAGACAGACAGACAAACATAATTACAGAAAAGGCAAAAACTATATACCCCCTATATACTTCGTACCGGGGGTATAATAACCCTAAATTTTAATGAGATGAATAATGGGCTAAATTTTTAATGAATAGTGAATACCAGACCCCCCCATCCAGACCCTCATTCATTTACAATTTTGGGCTTATGGGTCCCCCAGGACTCGCTGTTTCCCATATCAATGAGTCCAACTGCAAACTTATGAGTCCAAAACACTATATTTACTGACAAGTCTGCAATATTATAATTGCATCCTGGGACTCCCTGAAATAAAAACTTTGCATCCCAGAGACAAAATTATGCGCAAAAGATGCATGATATTCCTGAAAAAAAAATATTGAAAAGATAATTTTGCAAAAATATCTATGACAAAAAAAATTTTGCAAAAATTACCCAGAAACCAAAGAGCTAAGCAGAAAGCATTAAAACCTCATTTCTTATTGTTCACTTTGAATTGATTCATTTGATATTTCTAGTCATTCATCATATTTTTTGTTTTACCTGATACATCCATTATATGGTACTTATTGATAGGCCACATTTAAGAAGTTACATTCAGAATCAGTTACTTATGCATGCCAAAAGTTGTTACAAAGAATTTTCTTCCGGTTCATTGATAGCTACAGTCTAGAAAATGTTTTTGAAACATTTAGATTATTTACATAAACCTTTACTTTTTATGAGAAAGATTATAGGATGATGGGGGAAGGTGAGTGAGGGGATTGAAATGCTTTATTTTAGTCTTTTAATACTTTGAATTCTGGAAACTCTTTAGCAAACACTATTACAATCTTCAGAGACAAAAATATATCATTATTTGGAAATTCTAACCTTGATATGTTAAAATGCACATGAAATATATATGAAACCTTTTTGGCATATACCAACAAGGGACAAATATATTTCAATAATGAACTTGTCCTGTAGGAAGAGTGACTTACAATTTTTCACTCGTCCGGCAAACACATGCAATTGTCATTTAAAAGCGTATGCAATAAAGAACATAAGGGAGTAATATGCAATATGACTTCCTCGAGTAATTCTTCCCAAAGCACTTATCCTGTAGGATGAGTGCTTTGGGAAGAATTACTCCTCCTTTCTATATTTCACTCGTAATTACGAACTGACGAGTGGAATTTTTGTCCCCTGACCAAGAAATTCAAGAAATTTTGCAAAAGAAAACTTGGTCTGCTGCTAAGCACCTAAAAGGTTAACTAACAGGAATCATGCCTTATCTTCAAGTAGTCAATTAGATTGCACCTCAAACATGAGGTGGGTGGTCAGTTGTGATCAGCTCTGACCGTTATTGGCCATTAACATGTTTAAATGCACATAAACAACTATGAAATGCCCATAATGTTCCACTTTCTCATATTTTTATAATTAGACAAATGGTCCATGCAACATAAAGCACCTGCTCAGAATTCCAGCCAGAATATATCCCATGCAAACTGCATTGTGCATTAGAACATGTGCATTATTATACCATGACAAGTTTTACATGATCAACCTAGATATATATAGATAAGAAGTTTTGAACCCTGTATAAAACGGATTGCAGCCCTCCCTTACAGTGATAGAGAGCTTGATTTCCTCCTGGGTCGAGGTTATAAAACGTTTTTCATGCTCAACTAAACTGGGCATAAATTTCAACTGCTCATAAAAACTAAAACGCTGAAAATGATGGTTATTTCTTGCTTTTAAGCTCTCATAATTTTATGATGTATTTATCCTGCTAATAAATGTTAAAATGCCAACAATTGTTTATGAGCAGGATAAATTTCATGCTCAGTTGAGTTGAGCATAAAGAAATTTTCATAACCTTGAGGCCTGGTTCATCAACAACAGATGCACTGTGTTGTGTCCAGACACTTTATCCTCTATGCTTAGTATTAGTTCACCCCAAGAAAATGTTGCTGCATGACTGAAAAATTGTTCACTAGGAAATGAAGCAACAAAAAAATTTGAAGCAAGAGTGACATGCATGAGATGAAGGAAATGAGCACTTTACAAGCATGTCAAAATATGTTTTAATAACATGCATGAGCAACTCAGTCTATGATACAGGCTTTGACATGATGTACAAGAGCATGTGTCATACGCATGGGTAAACTTGTACATGTATATATGGCACTGACATGCATCCACACATTACTCCAGTTCTTTTAAGAAATGATTTGAGTTTTTGAATTTTCATGGAATCATTAATTCTTCGGGTCTCTTGCAAAGTAAGAAGCCCGAATTTATTGCTTTTGATATATATTTACATTTTTTCATAAATATCTAAAATATAGAAATTATTTATAATTTAGGGAAAAAAAAAGTGTTGTAATTAACCGTATTAATGGTTTTGTTGGAGTGTAAAAAGGAAAAGCGGAACAGCCAATGGAGCAAACAAGAGGCTTGTTTTGTACGTGCGACTCAGGTGTGGCTCACTGTCAATCACAACACCAGAGTCACTTCGAAGCACATTGCACAGGCAAGTGAGCTTGGCAGCTGTCAATATCAAATTTATGTCTTTCATGAGGCTATGAACCGGTGCAAACTTCTGAAGATGCTTTGAAAATGTAAATATTATGTGAAATTGGCCTATAACAGCAAAATAATTGGGTTGATGAACATACATATTTAACTGAAATATGTTTACCCATAAATCTGGACTCTAGCTATGAACCCCATAAATAAGAAATATTTTCTTATTCCTGAACAAAACATATGTTTTGGGTGCACAAAAGAACCATCTCAATGAGATGGTTCTTTTGAGCACCCAAAACAAATGTTTAAACAGATCGATAAGAAAATAATCACACATTTTACGCTCAAAATGTGGTTTATTTGGACCTATGACATATAATGTTATGTATTTTACAGAATCTGTACCAAAATACTAACTGAACTCCGACTGAATTGAGATATCAGGTAAAAACAGGAATTGGCAAAGTGTCTGGCTTAGATAATGCTATTATGATGCACACCTGGGGTAATGAAATCCATTAAAATCAATCCAGCCAGAAAATCACTCTTTTTATGAGCATTTCTATCCTTAATTTTTGTCAATATGTTCCAACAATGATAGTGTCTTATATAATACAGACAGGAACTGCCAAAGTAATCTTGAGCATGCAATAAAACAGTTATTGTGCTGATTATGGCATACCTATATAGGAGGCTGCATTCTCAGAGAGAGCTCATGACAATTAATTCACCATTGTTATAATCTAATAAGTTTTTACTATAGAAACTTGGTGTGTTTCAATCCCTAACAGTTGTACATTTCATCTAAATTTAACATGATCATTGACCAATCACTGGCCGTGGGCTTCATTCCCATTAATATACTTCAGCAGAGGGCTTCATTGCCATTTAAGCCTGGTGTGCTGGAAAGGACGGTATATAACAATGACGATAAAACATTCTTTTACGTATTAACGTTTGCCAAGCCAGAGTGTGATAATATGCTGCAGCTCTAACCCAGAAGCGGTGAGCGCTGCAACAGATTATCACACTCGGGCTTGGCAAACGTTATGCTGTATACACACATTACATTTTGAAATTTTCATTTTATACCGAGTGGCCCCGACCCCCTTGCCACCCTACACATCATCTTGACCTGCTATATATGCCTACCTAGTATCATAAATTTATCTAAAAGGGTGTAAGAGTTATGGAATGCACAAGGTTTTTCCTTTGAAGTTTATTCAAGGGAGATTACTCAAACAAGAAGCAAGGGACGGCATCTATTCTTGCAAGCAATAGATCATCTTGACCCGATATGGTATATATTTCTACCAAATATTATTAAAATATCTCAGAGGGTATAAGAGTTATGGAGCGCACAATGTTTCCCATTTAAAGTTCATTCAAGGGGGAAGCAAAGGAGGCATTAGACCGGCTATATATGCTTGCCAAGTATCACAAAAATATAAGCGCATAACATTTGTTCTATGGACGGACAGACAGACAGACAGATGCGGGGATGATCGCTATATCCCCAAACCTTGTCGGTCGGTTTAATGCACAGTGAAGTTGCAATGGTCATATAAGCAAACTACAGAATAAGATATTTCAAAATTACAAAAGTTTCTATTGGGTGTTAATGGGTTAAATTAATTTTCTATAAAGATAGCCATTGACAGCACAGTGAGAAAAAAACAAAAATATTTCAATATGTCATCAACTGTTTGTTTTATTTCTCATAAGAAAGGTTTAAATCATTCAGTCACTGATAGCATTGAGATACTACCACATTCTTCTATTGAAAGTTTCCTTACTGTCAGATCTGCACCCATTTTTGGCACGCCTGCACCTTAATCCTTAAAATGCCACCTAAAATTTTCAGTAGACAACATTTTTTAAAATTAAAGTAGTGTTTTCAGTGGAAAACTATGTCCCCCCCAACTGCAATTTGAGTCGCACGGGTGGGCATCAGCGGAACTACCGCGAAATAGCGTCAACGTAAATTTGTTCCTTCGTCACATCCGGGACCTTTCGCGTTAGTGGCATCGTCACACAAAAGCCAAACAAAGGTAGGTACTCTCGCTTGTTTTGATTTTTTTTAAAAGAATGAGCAAACTATGTAAAAATCCGGCAATGCTATTCCATGTAGATATGATTTACCTTGCTAAACAGGCCAAATGCGATGTTGAAAAAAGCTTTGCTCTGAGAGGAGGACCGTAACCAATTCATACCCAGTACGGGATTTCTTCAGTTTTATGTCAAAACGAAGAAAGTTTGCAGATGTTTTGCCAGTTTTAGCTCAGAGCACGAGCATTTTACACATGGCATGTACATAACAGTCCTTATTCATCCTTCGGACGTAAAAAAATCGAACCGATCTTGTACTATGAAGGAATGATGCCAACGTTTTCAGGAGTGGAGGCTCCTTCGCCATCGCGTTAGTTGTAACGTCACGCTCTAGTTCCTTGGAGGATACCATGTCAGTACATGCAGGCGCGGAGAGAAATTTGTGTATTATTAAAGTATCTGCTGAAACACCCCAAACGACCACCAATCCATCTCAAACGCTGCTCCCCATGTACAAACTAGCCCACTTACCCCTGTCTCACCCCCAAAGACTCCCACAACCTTTAGCTTATGCCTTTTGCACAGATGTGCTTTCTTTCTTTCTTTCTCTATATACTGCCAGACCCTCTTTCGAGTATTATCGGCAGGTGTACTATGTACACTCCGGGTTGCAGGATGAAAGCCTACAAGTAATCATATCGAAATTACCGTAGGGTTCTTTAACCTGCACAAGAGGTGACTCTCCTTGTACAGGGGACATACAGTTAACATCCCGATCCGAAGGACGATGCACTTATCTAGTGTCATCCCTGCAAATGACACTAGGGAAAGCGTGTTCGGACACCGAAATTTTCCTCGCCGCGAGCGGGGACCGAACCTGGGACCTCTAGCACCAGAGGCAAGTGCCTAACCACTGAGCTACCACGCTACAGATGCAAATATCAGGTATCGTCCACTGGTCCAAATAGACTTGAAGCGTGTTTATATAATTTATCTGTCAGTACATGCGAGTTTGTCACCACGAATCCAATAAGCCTGCGCATTTTTAAAATTTCACCAGAGCTTTCGCTGCTCGCACACACAAAGTATGGATGTAGTAGATAAAGACAAGACCAACTTTTAGACCACCAGCTGGATACGTCATCATAAGCTATAAAGACGGCTTTTGCGATAAATACCGAAATATTGTGAGCTGACCCATACCCTTTTAGGATTGGTTTGGGTTGTGTTGGGGTGTACATGTATATTAAAGAGCTATTCAGTCACTGCAGAGGCGGCAACTTTCATATGGCTATAGAAGGAAAATCAGGTTCTATCTATTTGGTACAGTTAATAAGTTGTTTGAGCTGCACAAACGTGTGTGCGTTCAATGGAAATCCTGACCGTTACACTGATTTACCCTTACAAAGCCCGTAATGATAATGAAGCTGAAAATGAGGCGCGGTTTAATTCAAAAGTAACTGTATCATCTTGCATCATTACTTCAGTAAAGACCCAAAACATATTATTTAATCCTTAAAACGCCAGCAAAGTGACTGCATCAGAAAATGTCTGATAATTGGTTAACGAAAGAATAGAGGCAAACAGTGTGGACCCAGATCAGACGGCTCCAACAGGAGCCACCTTATCTGGGTCGACATTGTTTGTCGAGTGGCTTCATACGACACAAGCAGACGATATTTGTTGCATTGGCACTCTAAGGGTAAATAAATGTACGGTAACGCACGCACGTTTGCGCAGCTCAAACAAGGTATTAACTCTACAAAATAGATAGAACCTGAACCACGACGAGATATGAAAGTTGTCGCCTTTGCAATTTTTCGGTAGTTCCGCTGATGCCCACCCGTGGTCGGCAAGCATGCTTAATGCTCTTTATTCATCAATTATTTAAAGGGAGAGCATGCACAAACACAATTTTGGTAAAACTTTGAAATTACAAAGTGTTGTGGTTACCATGAATATAAGGTTAATGTCATTAAAATCTAATTAACTCTTTTCTGTCTCCAAACATTGTATCTATGCAAGTTTGCAGAAAAACCCACTGGTTCAGAAGACAGAGCCCAGAAAAGGCTGAATTTAGAGTTTTTTAAGGATGATGACCTTGAAATGAGGTGAACTTGAAAGTTAGGTCAAGGTCACCAAAATCATTTCAACTCTACATTTTTGCCACAATGATTCATTACATTAAGTTAAGCTAGAATACATTGTTCAATTCAAGAGATATCATACAAAAACCCTATTTTGGTCAAAATTTGACATTTCAAAGTGCTGGTGTGACCTTAAAAATAAGGTCAGGGTCACCAAAATCTAATCAACTCTTAACCCTCTCCTAACAATATAACTATTGAAGTGTGGTTAAAATTGAACCACCGGTTCGGAAGATAGTCTCCTCTGGTTCAAAGTATAGCGCAGAAAACCCTATTTTGGACATTGCAGAGTTCCGTTGTGACCTTGAAAATTAGGTCAAGGTCAACAATGTATCTATGCAAGTTTGGTCAAAATCCGTCAACTGGTTCAGAAGATAACGCACGGAAACCATATTTTGACCATTTCAATGTGCCGGTGTGACCTTGAAAAATTAGGTCAAGGTCACCAAAATCTGATCAACTCTTCCAATCCTCCCAACAATGTATCTATGCAAGGTTGGTCAATATCCATCTACTAGTTCAGAAGATAACACACAGAAACTATATTTTTGACATTTCAGTGCCGGTGTGACCTTGAAAATTAGGTCAAGGTCACCAAAATCTAATCAACTCTTTCACTCCTCCCAACAATGTATCTATGCAAGTTTGGTCAAAATTCATCCACTTGTTAAGAAGATAACACATGGAAACCATATTTTGGACATTTCAAAGTGCCCCTGTGACCTTGAAAATAAGGTCAAGGTTACCAAAATCTAATCAACTCTTCCCCTCCTCCCAAAAATGTATCTATGCAAGTTTGGTCAAAATCCATCAACTGGTTCAGAAGATAATGCACCACGCTGACAGGATTTGGACCAAAAACAATATATCCCCGCACCCTGCGGGTTGGGCGGACATAATCATGTTCCAAAATAAGGCTTAGTATTACGTGTTAATTGTCTGCTGATGTACATGCAATATTAAGGCTTATTTCCACAAAAAATGGAGGAATATCTATCAGGTTTGTCATCTGCTATAGTTGTGATTGCCACTTTATGAATCATACTTTTTTGATAATTTCCCCGATTTTTAGTCAAATTATTAAGGTTTGAAATTACAATGAACTGAAAATTGGTTCATGTTTTAATTGTTTTAATTACCCCATGATTCTCTACTTGTTGTCTGCTCATACCTTGTCAGAAAAGACACTCCCCAAGTTAATTTTGACTTCATGATTCTATCAATTCTTATCAACAACCAGAAAACCACTTTTATTTCCAACAATAACAATTGCATGTCTGTAGGTAGACTGGCCCCAGAGTAAAACTGATAATCTCTCTATGATAGCAATTTATAAACTTTACTTGGAAGTAGAAGTTCTCAACTTGGACATCACACTAAATTTGACTATCAGAGAGGATAGAATTTTTAGAAGATGATTTTTCATAGTTAAATATAATTATAAATGTAATTATATATATTTAGTGGACTGATGCCAGTTTAGTCTGTAGGTAAAAACACTCTTTTCTTTGCATAGCATCAAAATAATCAAATTTCGAGCTAAAATTGTGAACATTTTTTCTTATCAATCGTTTGGATGCTCAATAGAACTGTCTTGGTGAGATGGGTTCTTTTGGGCACCAACAACATATGTTTTGGTTTAGAAATAAAAGATAATTTTCAATTACACACTCTAAAATGAAGGTCTGCTTAATATATAGAGAATATTCAAATTTTTGGAATGAATATGCCATTTATTTCATTGAGTGAAGCGAAAAATGCATATTTCATGAGTGGCGAAGCCACGAATGAAATTTACACTTTCTCGCTTCACGAGATGAAATAAATGGCATATTCATGACAAAAATTTGAATTTTCTTTTTATTATATACAATTTTAAGCGTAACATTTTTTTGCAGTAAATGACGTCATGCACGTTTGCACATTGCGTCATATTAATGATGACGTTGGATAATGTACAATGACGGCCAAAACTGAAACCATAAGAGCAGGAGTAGAAAAAGTGAAAATTTCAGCAAATCCTGACAATTTAATTACCAAAATTTTCCTTGCGATCTAACTAAGAAAATGAATACCCACACTTTGTGTTTTTGTCCACTAATAAGAAAGTTACAGGCTTTTGAAATTCTGAAGTGGGTTTAAGGAAGTCAATGGAGAAAGCAGAGGACATCCAATTTCACACGTGAAATACAACTTATATTTTCACTGCAGTGAAAATACAGCTTTTTATATTTTCACGGCTGTGAAATACAGCTTTTTTAAAATATGCATTATATTTAATCAATATTTTTCTGTATTTCATTACTTTGTATATAATAAATTAAAATATTACCTGTTCTTGTGTAGCAGGATGGATATGACAATTCTTCCTACCCACATCTTTGTCAATGCAATCAAATAAAACTGTGGCACAGACACTAAACTGTATGTCTTGTAAACCAAGGCTCAGATGTTCCAATCCTTCAGTGAAAACCTGGATTTTCTTATCAATTGTCACATAATGACGAAAACGAAAGAGATTTTTCTACTTGCTTGTCAGAAAAGACTTCAGAGATATCTCCCAATATTATGCCCGTCTAAGCTTGTGCCTATAACACCAGTTTGACAAGACAGGACAGGGTCTATTATATTATGTCCAAGATTTCTAAGTCTTGAAAGTTGGAACTTCGTCCTTTATTGTCAAAATGCCCATATCTGGATACCCGGATGTGTGACAGTCCCATGACATCTAGGGACCAGGGACCACTCAAAGGACCACTCAAATTACTTATGCCTTTGCATGCTGGGTAACTTTGCATCTGCTATTTTTTTTTTTTCAAAATGAAATTACTTAAAAAAATATTGCATTTTTCGTTTCAGGAATAATACTATCAGTACTAGTGTCAAACAGTTTGGATCCAGATCAGGCCCAACGTAATGTTGGGCCTGATCTGGGTCCAAACTGATTGCAAAGGTCATCAGCAAGCTAAAAAAAGTCGCCACTAACAGGTAAAGAGTTAAGTGGCTCAACGTTTTTTGGTTTGATTTGTTGCTTTGCATCCCAGGCAACAGCCATGGTCATGTGGGGACTGTCAGTTAACCTAACCACACTTTTTTCCTGGTCAAGCTTGAACAAGCGGTTAACCAGTACTTTGTGCACATACATTGCTTGTAACTGACAACAACCCTTCTTGAATGAATCAGCGGAAGGGAGGAGAATGACCGTAGAAATTATTTCATGATCAATCTCCACAAAAGTATGGGACTGCTCGCAACCCCTGGATCTGCAGTCAGATACGCACCTGTAGTCAGACAAGTTACCAACTGCGCTACCGTGCCCTGTAAGTGGTTCAAAGGCTTTTTGAACATTTTTAGATACATAAAATATAATTATATAATATAACTAGTATATTTACCTTCTTGTTGCATCTGTGTACGTTGACCAACAAACATCAAACATGAAAAAGAAAACAGGAAAAAGTTCTCTTAGAAATATAGCCATAATCATGTGTCATTCATTCAATCACAGAAACTACGAATATATCCATCCATGTATCATAATGATCATAACAGCGGCAGAAACACTATTTGAGTCATCTGAAACCACAATCATAAACAACCATGTCTTAGTAAGTCATGTTTCATTTGTCTTATCTTATTGTTTTAACATTTGTTTCCTCTTCAATTCACATGTTTAATGTACCTGTAATCCTTTTCTGTCTTATTTTGCACTTTTTAATCATTCCTTACATAAAGTTGTATAATATCTTACAATTCCTTCTTTCCGAGTTAACTTCAAATAAATTCCAGTATTCTTTTTTTTCCGCTTTTCATTTAAATTTTTTCCATTTATTCAGCACATTATTAATCCTTATCATTTATTCAGTAATATTTTTCCTTCTCCATTGTCAATTGAACATTCATTTAAATTATATTTATACTATCTATTGTTTCAAGTTTTCTTTCAATCAAAATAGGAAAATCAAGCATTCAGTTATTGTCTTGATTTTTTCATTTTTTTTTTTAAATTATTATTAGGCCTATTTATTTTTTGTTGTTAGTGAAAGCACATTTGAAGTCAAATAATATTTCCAAATTGTGACAGAGTATTCTTGACCAGGGTCTACAATGTTCAGGCTATAGTATGTGTTTAATCCCAACAACCAAAGTTTTGTTCACACATGTATTTATTTATTTTCTTAGAATGTCTACAACTCCATTCACAAACATCTCCTTAACAACATCTGAATGACAGACGACCAAATAACTATTACAACATCTGAGAACAATTTTGTCAAAAAATAACACATTTCATTCACAGAAATTACTCTTGTATTGCTCTGGAATGTCTATTGCCAGGAAGCAGGCCTCCCAGAAGACTTGTCAACTATGATACACTTCTCAGTGATCAAGCTTGATATATTTCACAGTCATTGAAATCTTCTCTCCACCGCCATTGATAGAGCAGTTATGATTTATACTGCACTGCCAGTCTCCCTTTATCAGTTTGTGCTGCTAGCAGACATGAATATTCTTGATAAATAGAGAATACTAGGTGAGTGTCTTACCAGGCAAGGCTTTGAGAATGCTTGTTGACATCGCGAGGCTTGTCGAGCGATTCAACATGCATTCTCAAAGCCGAGCCTGGTAAACTTGATATCAAAAGATGGGAACCCTGGTATTCTATTTATCAGTTAACCCATTGTTTCACTTTTCAAACTAGCGATTATGACGTGATTTTCGATTTTTGTGTTGATTCAGCGTCATAAGCGACGTCTATTAAAAAGTGCAACGTCATCATGAGCGGATAAAGGCACATGCCGTGAGACAGATAATGATTATCAGGCAACATGCAACACTGCAGTTAATATGAATGGTAACTGATAAACATGAGTTTGGGGTAAAACTAGTTTAACAACAACTAATCATGTGACATATCCCTAGATGGGCCTTGTCGTGAAAAACCTGTCTTCGGGGGTTTACAACAAGGTCATGCTCAAACAAGCCTGCTCAGCTACAGAGACTAGCTAGAAAAAGGAAATTTAATGGTAAATTCACATATGATACTTATCAATAAGCAAATAACAAAGGCGTTGATCAGTGTGCGCTAATTCTTCCTACTGTTTTGATACAATGAACTTGGGATGGTCAATTGTATATATCTAGGGGTGTCAGGTTATATTTTTTTTAAATATTGTATTCTTTTGCCTGAAGATCTTTAATACCTCGACAAAAGGTGTAGATCCTGATGAAATGCAGCATTATGTGGCATTAATAATCTGGGTTTTCACTGTTTGTAAAGGTACCCGTTTAGGGGTTTCTCGAATACAAAGGGTTAAATGAGGCTTTTGTGCTTATCCAATAATAAACAAACTCTCATGTGCTGGCCAATATATAGGTCGCAACGCGAGAAACCTGTCTTCGGGGTGTCCGAGAAAGTAAGACTCAAACAAGGCTGCTCAGCTATAGAGACTAGCTAGAAAATTGATATTTCGCTTGTAGCAAGTTTAGACATGATATATTAAATAACAAAGGTGCTGATCAGACTGCACGGATGCGCAGGCTATTCTGCGCTTTGTTGGTCGCAATTCCCCAAAGACAGGTTTTCTTGCATCGACGTTCCTATGTCTTCCTAGCTGTCACATTGTCATAGAGACATTTTCTATAATTATGACTCATTTTTTTTTAGCATTTTACAATAAACATCTGAAGAACTTTAGCACTTTCATCGAGGACAAATAACCAATTTTGATAATGCATATAACTGCATGAAGAGGCCTTTGAGACTTTAAATTGGCTTTCAAGTATGACAAAGCACTCTGGAATTTCTCCCAACATCACTCTTATTCTCTGTTCATATGTGCAACAAAATGGTCATGCTTAAAACTTCAATTTTGATACTACAAATATAAACATTCTCTAAAATGGTTCTATTTAGAGCCCACAACATATGCTTTAATTTAAAAGTATACAAAATGCTCAGATGGTCCCATTGGATTCATCCGAGTATTGTCACGAATGCAATGCCAACCCCTCACCATGACCTCAAAATTTCACCTAAATTCACTCATTTCATCTGTTTTTATTGTCAATCAATGATGAAAATCTCCAGAATGCAGTTCAAAACCTCCTTTGCCAACTTTGAAGAAAGTTTGTTTTAAAAAACAGGGGTGTAGCTTGCCTAAAATTCAATGTACGCAATTGTGGGAACGTGGTCAATACATTTATGTAAACAATTCAAGAAGAGAGCATTTACAAATAGCATAGACCCAGTGGAGACGCCACATAATGAGGCGTCTCATCAGGGTCTGCGCTATTTGCCAGGTTATGCACATTCTTGGTAACGATGAATCAGGACCTATTTCACTTCGATAATGGGTGATAAAAATGCCATCATATAACCTCTACCAAAATTGGAATTAGACACATTAGAATTGCCTTTCAACACACATTTTGTATGCGTATCCTCAAGAAACCTTAAGAACACCATATTTTTGGTTCAAAAGTGTACGCAAATGCGTTTTTTCGTATATGGTAGTGGAAAAAGTAATGCTCAATTTAGAAGTGGTAGCAAAGCACTTACAGATGGATGGACAGAGGATCAAAAATGAGCCGGTATCCAACATGAGGTACAAGTTGGCATGTGGGCCCATCAAAGATTCAACGCAGTCCACATATCTGCACAGTCTGATCAATCCATACAGTCTGATCAGTCTTAGTTTTCTGACTGAAGAAACACTGGACCCTTGGCTACCCATAGAGCACCCATTGAAGACACTGATCAGACTGTGCGGATGCGCAGTCTGATCTGAGTATTTGATGGGCACACATGCCAAATAGTACCTTTTGCTAGACACCGGCTCAAAAAATACCTGCAATTAACGATCATTAACTTATCAGGGATGTACTAGTAAAAAAATATTCATTATTTTGTTGACCCCCCCCCCTACCCCTCCCCCACAGAGAAAAAAACACCTATTTAACTCAATGAACAAAAAAGTTAACTGTAAGTAGCTTTGCTCATAAATTGGCATTCTTTGTCATCAGTAATGGTGCAACAATTTCACAGCTGCTTTCACTATTAAAACAGTAATTGACAATACTTGCAGTATTTATTACAAACACTTTGCAGTAATTAAAGTTCACGATTACAAGTTTTTGCTGGGAAGTGGAAAACATGAAAGCAATATGAAAGCCTGCCAATGTCACATGGGTAACTAGAATTGTTGTGTTGCTGAAGCCAACTATAATCTAAATCAAGCAAAGAATTTGGATGTTAATGATGTCCAGGTCTATGAAAACTCTGCAAAATATGTGTGTTATTCCATATTAAAGTTCCATAATGGTCTAAATAGGAGTTATTGCTCTTTGTTCATGAAAGAATGCCATTTTTGGAATGTCCAGACTCTAACTTGAATAATTTTGGAATGGAACTTTATAAAACTTGGTCACAATTCGATAACATAACACCAAGTTCCATAATGCTCCATATGGTCCAATGGCTCCTAGAGCTATTTTTATACCCACTTTTTTCTTAAGAAAAAAAAGGATATATCAATTTGGTACCAAAGTCTATCCATCGTCTGTCTGTCTGTCTGTCCGTGCATCTGTTTGTCATGTTTCTTGTAAATGTATCTTCTCCTAAACCGTTAGACATTATGCGCATCTTCAAACTTTGTACATGGATAGGTCACATGATGTAGAGGGTACTGGGCAACATTCCATGTGACCTTGACCTCAAGGTCAAAAGACAAACAATGTATTTTATTGTAAATCATCCCTCCCTAAACCGTTAGACGTAGCAACTTCAAGCTTTGTACTTGAATAGGTCCCATAATGTAGAGGGTACTGGGCAACATTTTAAGATCAAAGGTCAAATAATGTATTTTCTTGTAAATGCATCTCCTCCTAAACTGTTAGAGGTAGCAACTTTGTACCTGAATAGGTCACACAATGTAGAGGTTACTGGGCAATGTTTTGTGTGACCTTGAACTTGGGGGGTCAAGGTCAAAGAACATATTTTCTTGTAAATGCATCTGCTCCTAAAATGTTAGATGTGTAGCAACTTCAAACTTTGTATATGAATAGGTCATATGATGTAGAGGATACTGGGCCACATTTCATATGACCCAAGGTCAAATAATGTATTTTCATGTAAATGTTTTTTTTTGTTTTTTTTTTTGTTTTTGTTGCTTTACGTCCCAAGTCAACAGCTATGGTCATTGCGGGACGGTCAGTTCACCTAACCACACTTTTTCCTGGGCAGGCTTGAACAAGCGGTTAACCAGTAATTCGTGCACATACTTTCGCCTGTAACTGACAACAGCCCTTCTTGAATAAATCAGCAGAAGGAAGGAGAATGACCGTAGAAATTATTTCATGATCAATCTCCACGAAAGTATGGGACGGGACCGGGATCGAACTCGCGACCCCTGGATTTGCAGTCAGACACGACTCTGTAGCCAGACACGTTACCGACTGCGTTATGCAGCCCGGTATCATGTAAATGTACCCCTCCTAAACTGTTAAGACATAGCAACTTCAAATTTTGCAGCTGAACAGGTCACATGATGTAGAGGGTACTGGGCAACATTTCATGTGACCTTGACTCAGAGGTCTAAGTCAGAGGTCAAATAATGTATTTTGTTCCTAAACTGTAGGTCATTGCAACTTAAAACTTTGCAGGTGCATAGTTCACATCATGTAGAGGGGGCTGGGCGATATTAACTGTGACCTTAATGCAAAGGTCAAGGTCAAAGCTCAAATAATAAATTTTCTTGTAAATGCATCTCCTAAACTGTTGGATGTAGCAACTTTAAACTTCGCAGGTGCAATGGTGCATACATTACATGATGTGGCGGGTACTGGGCAACATTTTGTGAAACCTTGACCCCAAAGTCAAGGTCAATAGTGAAACAGTGGTATTTGCCCATGGTGTACCATCAACTGCAGTCTAGTTGTTCATAAAAATATGCCAATTTTGGCTTTGATTGTGTGAGACTGGCATTTTTATGACGATGGGGCATGCGTCTTCCCTGGACACACTTCTAGTTTTCTTAACTTAAAAAAAAAACAGGTATACCATTTAAGTCCAAACAGTTAGATACAGATAGAGTCCGCTTTTTGTCGAGCCTAATCTTGTCCCAAACTGTTTGCAAAGGTTTTAATCAGCAGATGGCACAAGCATACAAAGGGTGTTACGGTAAATGTTCTAAAATTTCGAACACTCTAAAATTACGAACACCTAAAATTATCGCCGAAAATAATTTTCAAAACATCCTAAAAAATCGAACACTGGCCTTTTTTGGAAAAGTGAATTTCTAAAATTACGAACACAAGTTATTTTCGGCGGAAAATCGATGTCCGTTTATGCTCGGTTTACTTATACCGTACAGCGACATTTGGAAGGTTCCATTCTACTTAAATGGGTAATCTGGCACGTGACGTTCTTTTTCGCATGCAGAGCGCAAGGCTGTACTTTTTGTCTGCTAATTGTGCGATACATGCTTTCAGATAAGATCAAAGGCAAGAGCGCATTAAAAGCACGGACTTTTCTACATGAACGTGACAAAGCTCATGTATTTTATTGATTTAGGCTGTCATCGACGGAAAACAGTGCAGGCTCGAACCCTGTATTGGCGAAATCGTTTACCTAATAAAAATTTGAGCCGCGGCATGAGATTTCCAACAATTTGACTTTTTGACAAGTGTAGACTCGGACGAGACTCTGCAGCCTTCTTTTAAGCTTATAATCTCCAAATAATGTTCAGTCAGTAGCTTAACAATCATAAAATACTCAAGCGACTAGCAAAGGCTCTGATCAGACTGCGCGTATGCGCAGGCTGATCTGAGACTTTGCTGGTCGCACATACCACATTGTTGGAAATCTTATGTACTGGCTCCTATAAGAAGCATTCGATCCATCGGAATTTTTCAGCAATGGTCATTAACATGGTCACAGACATTAAACAGACATGCCTCGGGCAAGGATTAGGAGTTACATTTACCGCGAGAAAACGCCCATCTAAGCTTATGTTCCCCATGAAGGACTTAGGTCATACGCTGCCTGGTCGTCAAAATTGAACATTTTCAAGTAACAGTAGATGTTACTACTTTTAAAAAAAGTCATGCAAACCACAGCGTTAGACAACTGAGTAAATTTGCTTGTTTGTTTGCTTATACAAACTTATATACAAAAGGGCCCTTTTCCAAGTTGTGGCGTAAGTCGAGGGACACAAAATTTAATCCATTCAACTTAAAAGCGGTGATGCTTGACATACCAGAGCCATCAATGCTGAATTGAGAATGCAGACTTGCGTAGACTCGTCTGAGACTTTGTCGCACGTTGTAAGTACCAAAATATCATGAAATTATGTCCGTCGGCAGTTTAATTTTAATCGAGCCGGTTCACACGCACTGTATGCATGCGCGGATCCAGAACATTTTGTCAGAGGGGGTAGTGAGAGAGGACCGAAATGCCACTAAAATGGACCACCATCGGCCCATCAGCGAAACACCTTTGTAATGGCGTTTTGCTGGCGTGTCAATCAATGGCCCACCATTGAATGCTGGCTTGGTAGCTTTGTGATTTTTAGGGGATCCGGATAAATATTGCTAGGAAACCCTATATTTTTGTGATTTTTCAGGGGAGGTCCGGACCCCCTGTCCCCCCTCTGGATCCGCCCATGGCATGCATGTGAAAGAAGGTACTTGTCTGAAATGTACCGTGATCATCGGACGCAAAGTCGGACTAGATTATAACTCTTGGTATGTTTCTTTGCCCCTGATCAGGCACGTCGGACGATCTTCTGGATTCAAACTGTTCGCAAACTTTGATAGCAGGTCGTAAAAGTAGAGAGAGAGAGAGAGAGAGAGAGAGAGAGAGACTGCACGGTGTTTGCACAAGAATCTTTTGTTTTGGCTTGGTTTCTTAGAATATCGAAACACAATGTTTGGGTCAGTCAATCAATCTTGTTACAACTGCTTCCGATGAGGACCCAAAACCCAAACTTTTTGTGCGCATCGGCTTTTGTACGACAAAGTCGGACATTCCACAGTTTTAACGCTTTTTAAATTGACGAAACATTCTATCCTGAATACCATTCGGGTCTGATCTGGATCCAAACCGTGTTTGCAAATGTAGAGAGAGAGAGAGACTGGTGCAGGCACGTCAAAGTAAACATTGCATCGGCGGATCGACAAGTAGAGAGAGAGAGAGAGAGAGAGAGAGGTGTGTGTGTGTGTGTGTGTGTGTGTGTGTGTGTGTGTGTGTGTGTGTGTGTTCTTTTTGAATTTCGTCAGTTTTTTTTACTCTGGGGACTCGTCTACGTATTTCAAAGTTTTGTGTCGATCTTTGCAAAAAAATCTGATCGTACGAGATGTCTAGCGGTTTCAATTCTTGAGTACAATCTCGGACCCAACATTACTGGGGTCCGAGGTACAATTTTAACTGGAATTCGAAGTCGGCAGAGCGAGCGAAAGCGTTTTGATTTCTGAAGTAGTGATTCATCGGTAGTCCGAGACGAGTGAACGTAGGAGACCCGGCTTATCGAATAGTTTAAATCAGTGGACTTTTATGACTTGTAAGTAAATTGAGTGACATAATATGCACGTGCCTGGCTCTCGACTTGGCAAATACCGCACGCGCTGGACATTTAACTGACTCAGTCCGCATGAATTTAGCGGCGGTTTTAATAAGATTAAAGAAAAGAAAAAAATAGGAGATAGCACAGAATCACATCGCTGTGTTTTTAACACGTTTCTAACACATTTTGACATGCACATATACCGTTTTTTCTCATGATAAAGCCCACATTCTAAAATTTCGAACACTGACATTTTTTCACAAACGTAATTTCTAAAATTACGAACAGCGGAGAAAATAATTATTTTTTAGTGTTCGTAATTTTAGAACATTTACCGTAACACATCAAAAATGTTATACTTATATATCAATCATATATTATCTCACATGTAATTCTATTCCACAGGTAGCTGGAGTCTTCAATAAATACTTACCAGTTAACAGAGTTCAACTCATTTAACATGGCAGCAGAGCGTGGATCCCAAACAGTGAAAGTGTACAGCAGATGTTTGTAATTGATGTATGCAGTGTTCAGCGGAAAGTGTAGCAGTGAATTTGAAGCGTAGCGTTATAGACAGTGAAGCGTAATTATTGACAGTGTAGTGAATGTGAAGCGTTGCCTATAGAGACAGTGAAGCGTAATTAGTGACATTGTAGTGAATGTGAAGCGTTGCCTATAGAGACAGTGAAGCGTATATGTTGATGGTGCAGTGTGGTGCAATAAACAGTGTCAGTACATCCTTGAAGAAGTATATGTTAGCGTTAAAATTTAACACATTCACTAAATAAATAATAAGTGAAAATGGCAACAGCAGTCAGCTATAAAGTTCCACCAGTGTTTACGACAAACAAACCTTACAGTCGATGGGTTGATGAAATTAAAGCGTGGCAAGCTCTGACTGATTTAGATGCGAAGAAAAGAGGTATAGCAATAGCGTTGTCCCTTCCTGAAGAAGGAAAGAACTCAATAAGAGATAAAGTGTTCAGTGAACTTACTGTAGATGTGTTAAATGCAGATGATGGTGTTGAGAAACTTATATTGTTCATGGACAAGATATTTAAGAAGGATGAGTTGAGTGAAGCTTATGAGGCATATACAGATTTTGATAGATTCAGACGTAGTAAAGTTACATCAATGGAGGATTATGTAACTGAGTTTGAGAAACTGTACAATAAAACTAAGAAGTTTAAAATGGACTTGCCTCAACCTGTATTAGCGTTCAAACTTTTAGAATATTCTGAACTAGAAATGAAAGACAGACAATTGATACTTACAGGTGTTGACTATACAAAGGTAGATACATTATTTACACAAATGTGTACCTCATTAAAGAAATTCTTTGGACAACAGGCTGCCTCAGGAAATGAAATGGTTGATACTAGCGGAATTAAAGTTGAATCAGCTTGCCTTACTTCTGAAGACGTTAATTATGCGAGAAATCGTTGGGGAAGAAATACAGGTTACAGAGGAAATCGTGGAGGCTACAATGGACGCGATAATGGTGGACGTGGAAATTTCACTAGTAGAACAGGAAGTGGAAGCAACTACAAAGGAAATGATAACTGGGAACGTGGAAATTTTGGTACCAAAGGCCGTGGTAGCTTTACTGGTAAAACGACAGCAACAAGCTCAGTAAATAAGCCAATTAATCCTGATGGACCTGATGGTCAACCTCTCCGTTGTCTAAGTTGTGATTCAGTAAGACATTTAATGAAACAGTGCCCACATTCATATGAAAACCTTACCAAGCGAAATGTTGAAAATGGAGTGTTATTCACGGGTAATAAACCACAAGAGACTCTTATACTTTTGGCTGAATCTGCCAATTCCGCAGTATTAGATAGTGCTTGCACTTCAACTGTAGCAGGAGAAGCATGGATAAACTGTTATATGGACTCTCTTGATCCTTCCATCAGAGATAAAGTAGTTGAACAATCAAGTGATACACTGTTTAAGTTTGGAGGAGGAACAGTTCTTCAATCAACAAAGAAGGTCATATTTCCATGTATGATTGCTGGAACTGAATGTGAAATACAAGCAGATGTGGTATCCAGTGATATACCGTTACTGTTGAGTAAGGATTCAATGAAGAGAGCCAAAATGAAGCTTGATTTAGAGAATGATAGTGCTTCCATATTTGGAAAAGATGTTCAATTGCAGTGTACCTCTTCGGGACATTATTGTGTACCGATAGATCAGATATATGTCAGTGTTGATGCTACAGCTTCTGCATTAATTGCAACTTGTCAGCAGAAAGAAAAAGCTGAGATCATTGAAAAATTACACAAACAATTTGCTCATCCTACAGCTAAGCGCCTGAAATCTCTTCTTAAAGATGCTGGTGGATATACAAAAGACCATCTAGATTATGTAGATAGAGTAACTGATAACTGTGAAGTATGCAAGCGATTCAAGAAGACTCCAGCTCGACCAGTAGTATCTCTTCCATTAGCTACTGAATTTAATGAAGTTGTGGCAATTGATCTTAAAGAATGGAAACCCAATTTGTATTTTCTGCATTTAGTTGATGTTGCAACAAGATTTAGTCTTGCAGCTGTAGTCAGAAAGAAAACTCCTGAAGTTATTACAGAAAAGATAATGACTCTTTGGATTGGTAGTGGTATGGGACCTCCTAAAAAGTTTTTGGCTGACAATGGTGGGGAATTTGCCAATGAAATCTTTCGGGACATGTGTGCTAATCTGAATATTGAAGTAATGAATACTGCTGCATATAGTCCTTGGCAAAATGGAATATGTGAACGCAACCATGCTGTTGTTGATAATTGTGTAGCTAAGATATTAGAGGACCAACCTAATCTGAATCTGGAAGTAGCCTTAGTATGGGCAGTGAATGCAAAAAATAGCTTATCAATGGTTTATGGGTGGAGTCCATATCAGCTTGTGTTTGGGTCAAATCCAAATATGCCTAATGTTATTAATGACAAACCTCCTGCTTTAGAGAACACTACTGTCAGTAAGAACTTTGCAAAACATCTTAATGCATTACATTCTAGTAGGCGTGCATTCATACAAGCAGAATCGTCAGAAAGAGTAAGAAGAGCACTGCGTCATAAGATAAGAGCATCTGGTGAATGTTATCAACAAGGTGACCATGTGTACTATAAGAGAAATGATGAAAATAAATGGAAAGGGCCTGGAACTGTCATTGGTCAAGATGGCAAAATAGTGTTTGTTAGGCATGGAAGCATTTATGTTCGTGTACCTCCCTGTAGACTTATAAGGTGTGGCACTGAGTTCAGTGTTGAAGGGAACAAAGGGACAAGTAATAAAGAACAAAATGAAAGGGATAGACTATCTAAAACAAGCTTAGTAGCAAATGAAAGTGATTCAGAATCAAAAAATGAAACTGAAAAGGAACATGAACCATTGAATCTAGAGGAGGAACCAGAAATAGATCCTGTTCCTATCTTACCTGAAGTACAAATTCAACAGAATGCTGAAATAGTTAGACCCAAAGAAAAACCAAAGATACCAAGCATTGGTGAGAACATAAAATATCGTGCTAAAGATAGTGACACATGGATTAAGGCAAAAGTTCTTGGTAAAGGTGGTAAAGCTTCAGGGAAGAACTGGGCATATCTTAATATTCAGGATGAAAACAAGGATACACCTTCAGGTATAGATTTCGCGAAAAATATTGAAGAGTGGCAAAAGTTTGAGCCGGTTAATGAAGTTAACTCTGTCATTGTTCCTGTTTCGAGACATAATGAAAATAAAGTGAAATGTGCCAAGCAATTAGAACTTGAAAACTGGAAACAATTCGGTGTATACGATGAAATTCCTTATTCAGGACAAAAGTTAATGTCTACCAGATGGGTTATTACTGAAAAAGAGACAGAAGGTGTAGGTAATGTTAAAGCCAGATTAGTAGTAAGGGGTTTTGAGGAAGAGTGTGATGTAAAATCTGATTCACCTACGGTTCACAAAGAAAGTCTCAGATTATTTCTTGCAGCTGCCGCTACACAGAATTATGATATTCATTCTATAGACATTAAAGCTGCATTTTTACAAGGACAAAAGTTAGATAGAATAATCTATGTACAGCCACCCAAAGAGTGTGCATCTAATAAATCTGTTGTGTGGAAATTGAACAAATGTGTGTATGGACTTGTAGATGCTTCAAGGAACTGGTTTCTGAGTGTAAAGAAAGAACTTATTCAGTTGAAATGTGAACAATCTAAGCTTGACCCTGCTTTATTCTACTGGCATCGCGAGGGCAAACTAGAAGGAATTTTTCTAATGCATGTGGATGATTTTCTTTGGGCTGGCAGTGTCAATTTCCAAAAGGAGGTGATTGCACCACTAAGATTAAAGTTTCACTTTGGTAAAGAAATGAATAATAAGTTTAGGTACATTGGTCTTGATATAGAACAAGATAATGGTCAGATTTACCTTCAGCAGCATGACTATACTGAGGAACTTAAGCAAGTTGACAAAACTGTAGAGTCTAGAGATGTTAAGAATGATATTTATCCTGAGATTGTAGGACAGTTGCACTGGATAGCTACTCAGAGTAGACCTGATTTGTGTTTTGATGTTCTAGATTTGTCCACTATATGTGATCTGAGTGAATCAAAACTTCGTTCTAAAATAAACAAAGTGGTCAGAAAAGCAAAGTATAATCAGTATAAGATAATATTTCCTTGTTTAGAAAACATAGAGGGCATGGAATTATTACTCTTCACTGATGCTTCCTATGCAAATTTATCAGATCGTTTCTCAAGTGCTGGAGGATATGTGATATTCTTGAAAGGCAAGAATGGGAGTTTGTGCCCTATATCTTGGGGTGCAAAAAAGATAAAAAGGGTCGTTAAAAGTACATTGGCAGCCGAAGCACTGTCTCTGGTAGAAGGACTTGATGCTTGTTATTTTGTAAGAAGTATTCTTCATGAGATGTACAATGTGAAAGCTGGACAGTATATCGTGATCAAATGCTATACTGACAACAAATCACTTTGTCAGAATATACATTCTACTAAACTCATATCTGAGAAACGTTTACGTATGGACTTGGCAAGCATCAAAGAAAGTGTCAGTGCTGGAGATATTTCAGTTACATGGGTACAAACTAGTAACCAGATTTCTGATTGTCTGACTAAAGCGGGAGCTGATTTCCACCGACTTATTGAAGTATTGAAAACTGGAAAGGGACTTGGTTAAGGGACTGTTTCCATGTTTGGCTTTTGTTTGTGAAATGGACCTGCTAAATACTTGAGTGACAGTGTAGGAGATACAGAAACTTTATATACACTGATATTTTTTTATTTTTCATTCAATTTTTTTTATTTGGAATACATTGATCTATATTCCAGTTCATCATTTTTCAGATTTTTTTTAAATATTTTTTTTAAGAAAACCATGGTAAATGCATCACCATATTAGTCTTAATGGTTCGGAACTAAGTAGTTCTTTCTTTTCATTTGTCTCTACACTTTAATTTCTTTCTTTACTTAAGAAACACCCAGGAATGTGTTATACTTATATATCAATCATATATTATCTCACATGTAATTCTATTCCACAGGTAGCTGGAGTCTTCAATAAATACTTACCAGTTAACAGAGTTCAACTCATTTAACAAAAAATACATTATTTTGAAACTTTTGGTATTCCAATCAAAGACTAGCCCCCCTCCCCTATATCTCAGAACCTAGGAACCCCTGGGAGATATGGAACCAATTACTTGATAAATTTTCTCTGATAGCTCAGTGTGATAAGAATCTCACAGCACTTTCAAATGATATCATGATAAGTATAGCCAATAAAAAGATTAAAGTAAAAGGGGGAGGTGTTACTACTTCAAGGGTCTAACCACAAAAAATAGTGCCTTAGTCTTGAAATGCTCAAGTTTTTATTGTGTTAAGCGCTTTATCTGCTACTCATCTGTTGATAACCTTTGCAAACAGTTTGGACCCAGAACAGGCCCGACAAAATGTCGAGCCTGATCTGGATCCAAACTGTTTGACACTCTGATGGTATTCATGGAAAAATAATTTGGAAAAGATGATTTTGAAAAAAATCAGCAGACAACTAAAAAGCATAATCTTTTCGAAATAGTGACGACTGCTGATAGATAAATTGTGCAAACAGTTTTGGACCCTGATTAGGCCCAACAAAATGTAGGGTCGGATCTGCATCCACTCTGATGGTATTCCTGAAACAGTTTTTAAAAAGTTTAATGCTGACACAAAAATTTCCCAGCACGTGAAGAGTTAACGGATCAAGTGAATTTTATAATGGGTTCATTCTTAGAACACTTGAAATTTAACTGCAAACTTCTTTGATAGTTTGGAAGATCTAATTACATAATCTAAAAACAGACTTGAAAAGCCAGTTGAAAAGCCTATTTTATTAGAAAATAAACATAAAAGTCACAAAAAACAACTTCCAACCATTTCTTGAAGATGGAAGACAGATAACCCTCTGAGTGTAGATAAAGATTGCATTGACTGACAGATAGCCACAAAATGCATTGACTGACAGCTAGAACTTTTAAGTGCAAAACATGATACATTAGACAGCCCTCTTAAGTGTAAAACATATTACATTGACTGAAAGATAGCCCCTCTTAAGTGTAAATTGTGATACAATGGCTGACAGATAGCCCTAATAAGTATAAAAAGTAATGCATTGACTGAAAGATAGTCCTCTTAAGTCTTAAACATGATGTATTGACTGACAGATAGCCTTCTTAAATGTACAAAAGGATTGATTTGGCTGACAGCCCTCTTAAGTGTAAAATGTAATGCATTGACTGTAAGATGGCTCTCTTCAGTGTAGATCTGACAGATAACACAGTCATCCTATTTAAGTGTAAACATAATGCATTGACTGACAGATAGCCCGCTGAAGTGTAAAACATGATGCATTGACTGACAGACAACCCTCTGAAGTGTAAACATGATTGCATTGATTGACAGATGGCACTCTTTAGTGCAGATCTGGATTGCATCGACTGACAGATAACCCTTTAAGTGTAAACATGTCGCATTGACTGACAGAAAGCCTTCTTAAGTGTAAAGCATAATGCATTGACTGACAGATAGCCCTCTTAAGTGTGAAGCATAATGCATTGACTGACAGATAGCCCTCTTAAGTGTATAACATAATGCAATGACTGACAGATAGCCCTCTTAAGTGTGAAGCATAATGCATTGACTGACAGATAGCACTATTTATTGAGGATCTGGATTGCATCGACTGACAGATAACCCTCTTAAGTGTAAAACATGTCACATTGGCTGACAGATAGCCCTCTTAAGTGTAAACATGAAGTATTGACTGACAGATAGCCCTCTTCAGAGTGGATGAAGATTGGAGTGGCTGACAGATAAGATAGCCCTCCTATATAAGTGTAAACATGATGCATTGACTGACGGCCCTCTGAAGTGTAAAACATGATGCATTGACGACACAGCCCTCTGAAGGGTAACAAGACGTTTCGCCTCCAAGACGTTTCCCCTCTAGTCGTTTCCCCACTAGTCGTTCCGCCTCTATTTTCAACCCTAGTTGTTTCCCCCCCCCCCCCCCCCCCCCCCTAGTCGTTTCGTCCCCAATACCCTTTTCCCCCTAGTCGTTTCACCCCCATTTTTTTGAAATTATTTATTTGTCATATATAGCTAGGTGGGTGGATGGAAGGGTGGGTGGATGACCTACTTTTTCATCGGCGAGCAGTGAAGGCTCAGACGAGCCAGTTCATCTGCAAAGTCTGGCCAGAGCCTTTGCTGTTCGTATACAGCTGTTCGTATACACAAAATATGGTAGCAGATGAAGACTCAGACCAACTATTGGCCAATACAAAAAATGTTATCAAAATGGTAACCATCAAAATTGTCGACAAGCCATTAAGATAATCCACTTAACAACAGCGATAATTGGATTATCAAAGCGTGTGAACGATTATCAATTATCGATTATTGATAGATTGAGTGTTTATTGAATGTCGCGTGTCTGCCATGAGCGTGTCCAACAAACAAAAAATATTTTCTTTCTCTGTAGATTATTTTTGTCTTTACAAACAGTGTAGACCCTGATGAAATGTCACTTTATGCGGTATTTCATCTGGGTCTTCACTGTTTAATTGCAAATGTACATGTTAAGGAATCATCAGTGTGAGCAGTCTCGTCAGAGCATTTGCTCGCATACATACAGAAAGGACGTAGATGATATTGAATTCAGGCAAAAAAAAAACACTAAGCACTAGACCAAGTAGTTAGTCGCATAGCATTTTCTCATGAAAGTAAGTAAGGGTGCAAAGATCAGGAATCGATACAATCAAGTACCACACCTGACCCAGGATACCAATGGGAAAGTGACAAACTCACAGTTAGACACCACAAACGAGAGCCAAAAGATTAGGCCTTTCCCAGCAGGTGACCACAAAGCACATATAAACAGACACACACAAAGACATAGCAAACACAAAACAGAACAAAAACAAAAAAGATCCACAAAAGAAGTTCCGCCTTGGAATGGTCAGTAAAATATTTTACTGGAGGGCTTAAACCGGTTTAACGGCGCCAAGCTCACCCTTAATTCAGATGTGGATCAAGACACATAGATATTTGGTTTGCATGAAAGACCCCTAACTTATCAATGCATCATCTCGGAAAACATATAAATCAACTTATAACAAGGAGAGATAAGGACTCAACAGTAATAAAACTGAATACCGGAGCAAAAGAAATCCAACAGGTAAACCCTGGTGGGCCCAACAAACAGCCAAAGCATCAGGCCCCTACCATCTCATCAATAGATAAGTCTTTAAGTCGGAACCATCATAGAGTCTGCAGTCCGACCCACCGGCGTGCAATTCAAGCGGAAAGCAAAGTTGCCAACCGTGATTGGGTTGACCACCAAGCATGCAGTCTGTTGCAATACATTAATGTTATAGCCAATCTTTTTATAATGGAGACAGTTCTTTAGAGCACCCAAAACACATGTTTAAATTGATGGGTAAGATAATCATTACAGTTTTATTCTCCTAAAGTTTCCTTCTCTGCACACATCATGTATTCAAAGGTTTGAGCGTTCTTTAATTTATAATCATAAGGCCTCAAAGACTAAGATCTGGGTAGCATACTGGGTCCGAGGAAGCATGTAAAGAAAAATGCGCCTACATGCGAGAAAACACAATGTTGTCAGATAAGAAAAACAAAGGCGCAAAACAGCCTCACATGGGTGCAGTCTGATCAGCGCCTTGGTTATTCGCTTTAGCTAAACAAGCGAATCGCCAAATTTCACTATTTTAATCAGCCCCTGTAGCTAGGCATGCTGGTTTAACTCTTAGCTAAGACCGAGTCTATTTAATAAACATAAAATGCTAAGTTTTTCTTTCCATCTTTAACATGTTTAAGGACATTGACACTTGCTATGGGTAAATGCCTATGGTTTTCAGTAAAAAATAAAAGTTTGTCAATCGTCCCTTTCTTCACCCTGAAGCTACCATGACCTGAGTACTTTATGGCTGTGAAATCCGTTTTCGGTATTAAATGCTTCAAAGATGTAAAATTTTGGGTAGAACAATCAGTTTTACATTAAGATATATAGGAATCCGAAAACATTTTTTAAAATATCATTCCCCCCCGTGTGCCAGCAAAAGCTTTTGCATGAATATGTGTTACCAAATTATACACATTGTATTGAAGTGGCTTGCTGGCACAAGAGGGGGAAAGATGTTTAGCAGCCCAAAAACCCAGGGCTTAAGCCCATAAAATGCCTTTTCTGCCAAATAAGAAATTAATGACAGTAATAAAGTTCTCTAGAACCAACCTCCTTAATTGCTTTGTATTCTGTGCTAGTTTAATATAAAGTACTTAAAGAATAAAAGTACAATTAGCAAGGTTTTATGCATTTTTTCATAAGAAAAAATCTCACTGTTATAAAATGACACATTATTTTGCAAACGTCCTGTACTTATCTATTTGCATGCTAGGGAATTGTTCATGTTTTATTTTCGTCTGCTGACTTTCTTCAAAATTAAGTTTTTACAAATAAACCACCAAGGACCACCGTCAGAGTGTCAAACAGTTTGGATCCAGATCAAGACCGACATTCTATTGGTCTTCATCTGGGTTCAAACTGTTTGCAAAAGGCTATTGGCAGACGACAAAATTATCCACTGGCATGCAAAGAGTTATAACAGGTAAAAACTAAAGTGTTCAATATATTGTCTCGTGCATCATGTATACCATAAATATTAGGACACTTTAAATGCATTTCAACATGCTATGCCCTTTAAACAAAGCAAAAGTAATATTCAAAGGATCTAGTTAGAATCAGTTTTACTTTCCAATGCTAAATGGGACACTTTCATTCCTTCAAAAATATTTTTTGTTGAGCTTTCAGTTTTGTATTATTTACGGTACATGTAGTCAAAAATGTACAGGTAACTTCTAAATAATCTCCCCAAAATCATTTTATTACAAAACATATTTTGTTTTTAAAAACAATTTCATCAATTATCGCGATTCGTTAATACTCTGCATATGGTATGTTCGATAAATATCACCATGCCTACCAAATAAATCAAGAAAACGTGCAGAAATCACTTTTTAAAGCACTTTTTATTTTCACGAAATTTCAGACCCCCTCCCCTTTCTACCCGCCATAACTCTCGAGTGCGTAGGAATTTTGAAAATATTTTGCTAGCTGGCTCTTGCCATTAGATCCACCTATTTCATTGATACTGCATGACCACAGTAGAAGCTCAAAAGCAGCGTTCTGGGAATCAGAAAAATAGGCGTATAAGGCCCAAACCGTCAATGATCCTTTGCATACTTTTATTCAGTTTCTCTCCAATATTCTACAGGATTGAAAATCGCACAGTCAGAAGCATGCACCTAAATACAAACAAAATATGTGGCGATTTTTGCCGTATGCAAAACAGTTTAGACCCAGATTAGACACGACATAACTTATACTAGAGGCAAAACAACTAATGGGGCGAAACCACTTATGGGAGCGAAACGACCAGGGGGGAAACGTCTTGGGGTCGAAACGACTAGGGGAGGAAATGGTTTGGGAGCGAAACGTCCCGGATTCCTCTAAAGTGTAAAAATGATTGCATTTACTGATAGATGGCACTCTTTAGTGAAGATCAGGATTGCATCGACTGACAGATAACCCTCTTAAGTGTAAGATAGCTTTCTGCATTGGCTGACAGATAGCCCTTTAACTGTAAATATGATGCTTGACTGACAGAGAAGACAGTCCTCCTGTATAAGTGTAAACATGATGCATTGACCGACAGATAGTCCTCTGAAGTGTAAAACATGATGCATTGACTGACAGACAGCCCTCTTCAGTGTAGATCAAGTTTGACTCACAGATAGAACATGATGCAATGACTGACAAATAGCTCTGTTAAGTGTTAACATGATGCAATGACTGACAAATATACCTCGGAAGAGTAGATCAAGATTGCATTGACTTACAGTTATGCCTCTTAAAAGTAAAATATAATGCATTGACTGACAGGTGTCCATCTGAAGTGTTAACATGATGCATTGACTAACATATTATCCCTCTTAAGAGTAAAACATGGTGCATTGACTGACACATATCCCTCTTTAGTGTAAAACATGATGCATTGACTGACAGATAGTCATTTTAAGTGTAAAACATGATTCATTGACTGACAGACAGCCCTCTTACATAATGCATTGACTGACAGATGGCTTGCCCCCAAAATATAAAACATGATGCAGTATTCACAAAGATTGCATGTACTGACAGACAGCCCTCTCAAGTGTTAAATAAGATTGCAACTGACTGACAGATAGCTTCAGTGTTAAATAAGATTGCATTGACTGACAGATAGCTTCAGTGTTAAATAAGATTGCATTGACTGACAGATAGCTTCAGTGTTAAATAAGATTGCAATTGACTGACAGATAGCTTCAGTGTTAAATAATATTTCATTGACTGACAGATAGCTTCAGTGTTAAATAAGATTGCAACTGACCGACAGATAGCTTCAGTGTTAAATAAGATTGCATTGACTGACAGATAGCTTCAGCATTAAATAAGATTACAATTGACTGACATATAGCTTCAGTGCTAAATAAGATTGCAATTGACTGACAGATAGCTTCAGTGATAAATAAGATTCAATAGACTGACAGATAGCTTCAGTGCCAAATAAGATTGCATAGATTGACAGATAGCTTCAGTGTTAAATAAGATTACATTGACTGACAGATACCTTCAGCTTTAAATAAGATTGCATTGGCTTGCATTGGCAAACATTTAGCTTCAGTGTAAAATAAGATTGAATTGACTGACAGATAGCTTCAGTGCTAAATATGATTGCAATTGACTGACAGATAGCTTCAGCGTTAAATAAGATTGCATTGGCTGACAGATAGCTTCAGTGTTAAATAAGATTGCATTGACTGACAGATAGCTTCAGTGCTAAACATAATTGCAATTGACTGACATACAGCTTCAGTGTTAAATAAGATTGCATTAACTGACAGATAGTTTCAGTGTTAAATAAGATTGCATAGACTGACAGATAGCTTCAGTGTTAAATAAGATTGCATTGACTGACAGATAGCTTCAGTGCTAAATAAGATTGCATTGACTGACAGATAGCTTCTCCAGCGTTAAATAAGTTTGCAGTGAATGACAGATAGCTTCAGTGTTAAATAAGATTACATTGACAGACAGATAGCTTCAGTGCTAAATAAGATTGCATTGACTGACAGACAGCTTCAGTGTTAAATAAGATTACATTGACTGACAGATAGCTTCAGCGCTAAATAAGATTGCATTCACTGACAGATAGCTCCAGCGTTAAATAAGTTTGCATTGAATGACAGATAGCTTCAGTGTTAAATAAGATTGCATAGACTGACAGATAGTTTCAGTGATAAATAAGATTCCACTGACTAACAGATAGCTTCAGTGCACTAACAGATAGCTTCAGTGTTAAATAAGATTGCATTGACCAACAGACAACTTCAGTGTTAAATAAGATTGCAATGACTGACAGATAGCTTCAGTGTAAAATAAGATTGTATCGACTGACAGATAGCTTCAGTGTTAAATAAGATTGTATTGACTGACAGATAGCCCTTTAAGTGTGAACATGATTGCATTAACTGACAGATAGCACTCTCAAGTGTTAAATAAGATTGCATTGACTGAAAGATGGCACTCTCAAGTGTTAAATAAGATTGCATTGACTGAAAGATAGCACTCTCAAGTGTTAAATAAGATTGCATTGACTGACAGATAGCACTCTCAAGTGTTAAATAAAATTGCATTGACTAAAAGATAGCACTCTCAAGTGTTAAATAAGATTGCATTGACTGAAAGATAGCACTCTCAAGTGTTAAATAAGATTGCATTGACTAAAAGATAGCACTCTCAAGTGTTAAATAAGATTGCATTGACTGACAGATAGCACTCTCAAGTGTTAAATAAGATTGCATTGACTGACAGATAGCACTCTCAAGTGTTAAATAAGATTGCATTGACTGACAGATAGCACTCTCAAGTGTTAAATAAGATTGCATTGACTGACAGATAGCACTCTCAAGTGTTAAATAACATGGCATTGACGGAGGGATAGCTTCAGTGTAAAATAAGATTGCATTCACTGACAGATAGCTTCAGTGTTTAATAAGATTGCAGATAGCTTCACTGTTAATAAGATTGCACTGACTAACAGATAGCTTCAGTTTTAAATAAGATTGCATTGACTGACAGATAGCTTCAGTGCTTAACTAACAAAAATACCAGTTCAAAGTTAGATAAGATTACATGGACTGACAGATAGCTTGTAAATAAGATTGCAGTGACTAACAGATAGCTTCAGTGCTGAATAAGATTGCGTTGACTAACAAATATATCAGATTAAAGTTAAATAAGATTGCATGAACTGACAGATAACCCTCTTCAGTGTTTACTGGCAGATAGCCCCCTGCAGTTTTAAGCAAAGTTGAATTTACTGACAGATAGTCCCCTTCAATGTTAACTTAGTTTGAATTTACTGACAGATAGCCCCCTTCAGTGTTAACTAAGTTTGAATTTACTGACAGATAGCCCCCTTCAGTGTTAACTTAGTTTGAATTACTGACAGATAGCAGCAAGTTTTGATTCACTGACAGTTTGCCCTCAGACATATAGTGGTACAGATGCACTTTTCAATTTACTTTTAAACCAGCTGTCAATCACATTTTATGGTTTATTGCCTTACACTGTCTCATATTTCACAATCAACTTGTTAAAAAATTTCTTTAAATATTTACCTATTTTGTTGAATAATTAGCAAAATTTAAGCCCACACACATCTATATGTCTAAGATTATATAATGCTACCATTTTAGATTGGAATCTAGGTCCGGTTTTCTAATTGTGTTGCACTTAAAAATAACCCAAACTAGACATTTTGAAAATAACTCTTTGATAGCTTGAACAAAATTAATCATACAGGAAAAGCATATGCAAACAAAACAGTCCCAGATCAGCAGTCTGATCTGAGACTGCTTTGTTTGCTTTCTTCGGTAAATTATTTATTGATAACAAGGATGGATTGGTCCTGATCAGCTGAAAGGTTTGTTTGTGGCCATGTTCCTTGGCTGTACCAGTACAGGTCGGGTAAGTTTAGGTTTTGTGGTTCTATGTCCAGGAGCACCCAAAGGCTCAACCAGCAGTAGTTCTGGCTTTAAAGCGTCTCAGAAGACAGGGCCACAGCATAAAGTCTCATCCAACAGACTGATCTAAAAGTACAATTGTTAAAGGCAGATCCCAACTATACTTGAAGATCAGCTGGAAGGTTCCATCTTAAAGTTATCATCGTATATGTACAGTTAATAAGCTTAAATTCTAAAATTTTTGATTCATAAAATGTTTGAAAGCAGAAACTGATCATCAGGTCTCCTGCAGTACAAATTTGATCTTGTGTCTGCACAGTTTACTAGGAATTTAAGAAAAAGAGATACTGATACAGTTGAACTTGTTGTTTGGAAGTTCCAGGGATGCAACTCAATCATAACTCTTATCAGCTTACCAACAGAGTACAGCATCTTGTTCCAGATGCAAAAACATAAACACTGTATGTACAGGCATGGCTTGCTGTATAAAAGCTTAGCAAAACCATGCTTCCATGTCACAGCACATTCAAAAATATTTCAGCCACACAATTGGACACTGGGAAGGAAATATGAACCCATGCATTTGCAAATCAGCTCCATGCATACTGTAACTGACATGAAAATTCCAAAATTTGAAAAAGTTGTCGATGGAAAGGAGACTGGCTCCAGTCTTTAATACATTTTCTTCAAAATTTTGCATTGATTTAATCAGAATAAGAGACAATACAAAAAAGCATAGTATAAATAAATAAATAAAAGATGTGTACCAACGACAATTGCTTTTCCAATCTGCCATTTAAATAGTGTGTAAATAATTATATTTAGTTGAAAATGAAGTGTCTTATCAAAAGCTGTGCAAAATAAGGCAAGCTTAATCAGTGCCCTGCTCGATTGATCGTGCACTGGCAAGTGGGTCTGTGGCTTGGTGCATTGATCTGCTCCCTGGCAAGTAGATATGTGCCCTGGCTGAGTGATCTGTGCCCTGGCAAGTAGATATGTGCCCTGGCTGAGTGACCTGTGCCCTGGCAAGTAGATATGTGCCCTGGCTGAGTGATCTGTGCCCTGGCAAGTAGATATGTGCCGTGGCGGAGTGATCTCTGCCCTGGCAAGTAGATATGTGCACTGGCAAGTAGATATGTGCCTGGCTGAGTGATATGTGCCCTGGCAAGTAGATATGTGCCCTGGCTGAATGATCTGTATCCTGACAAGTTGATCTTAATCCCTGTTGCATTGATCTATACCCTGGTAAATTGACATGTGACTAGCAAGTTGATTTGTGCCCTGGCTACGTGATCTGTGCCCAGGCAAATAGATGTGTACTATGTTGCATTGATCTGTACCGTGGTAAGTTAATATGAGCCTGGCAAGATGATATGCACCACAACTGAATGATCTGTAGCCTGGTTAGTTGATCTGTGCCCTCGTAGAGTAATCTATCAACTGGCTGAATGATCTTTGTCCTGTTATTTAATCTGTGCACTGTTGCATTGATCTCTATCCTGGTAAGTTGATATGTGCCTGGCAAGTTGATCTATCCACTGGCTGAATGATCTGACCCCTGGCAAGTTGCTCTGTGTCTTGGTGCATTGACATGCACCATGGTAAGTTGATATAAGCCTTGCAAGTTGATATGTACCAAGGCTGAGTGATCTGTACCCTGGTAAGTTGATCTGTGGCCCTGTTGCATTGATCTATACCCTGGTAAGTGGATATAGGCCTGGCAAAATGATCTGTTGCCTGTTGCAGTTGATCTATCTACTGGCTGAATGACATTTGTCCTGGTAAGTTGATATGTGCACTGTCATTTTGATATTACCCTGGTAAGTTGGTAGGTGCACTGTTGCTTTGATCTGTACCCTGGTTTGTTGATCCGTGCCATGTTGAATTGATCTGCACCCTGGTTTGTTGATCTGTGCCATGTTGCATTGATATGTCCCCTGGTTAGTTGATAGGTGCACTGTTGCTTTGATCTGTACCCACGTAAACTGCTAGCTGCACTGTTGCTTTGATCTGTACCCTGGTTTGTTGATCTGTGCCATGTAAGTTGATAGGTGTACTGTTGCTTTGATCTGTCCCCTGGTAAGTTGATAGGTTCACTGTTGCTTTGATCTGTCCCCTGGTAAGTTGACAGTTAAACTGTTGCTTTGATCTGTCCCCTGGTTAGTTAAATAGGTGCACTGTTGCTTTGATCTGTATCCTGGTAATTTGATAGGTGCACTATTGCTTTGATCTGTACCCTGGTTTGTTGATCTGTGCCATGTTGAATTGATCGTTACCCTGGTAAGTTGATAGGTGTACTGTTGCTTTGATCTGTACCCTGGTAAGTTGATAGGTGCATTGTTTCTTTGATCTGTACCCTGATAAGTTGATATGTGCACTGTTGCTTTGATCTGTAATCTGGTAAGTTGATAGGTGCATTGTTGCTTTGATCTGTACCCTGGTAAGTTGATATAGGTGCACTGATGCTTTGGGCTTTACCCTGGTAAGTTGATAGGTGCACTGTTGCTTTGATCTGTACCCTGGTAAGTTGATAGGTGCACTGTCGCTTTGATCTGTATCCTGGTGAGTTGATAGGTGCACTGTTGCTTTGATCTGTACCCTGGTAAGTTGATAGGTGCACTGTTGCTTTGATCTGTAGCCTCATAAGGTGTACTGTTGCTTTCATCTGTACCCTGGTAATTTGATAGGTGCATTGTTGCTCTGTCCCCTAGCTGCACTGATTTGAGTTATGGCTTCATTCATCTGTGACCCGCCTGTATTCACCTATGCATCTAGTTGCATCTCTAATATTGTGCCAAATGTGCTTTGATCTGTATCAGGGCTGCACTGGTTTGTGCCTTGTGCTTGCATTGGTCTGCACCCAGGGTACATTGATCTGTGTTCTGGCTGCATTGATCTAGCATGATATTCAAAATGCCCATCTTTTATGTTTCAATTTTTTCTATCAACAGGCCAGTTCATTGTGACCAGGTGGAGAGTAGATTCTCTTACCAGACAAACAAACCTCAGCTTCCCACTAATTACTATTTTACTGACTAACATGATACTGGCCTCTAACACTTGCTTGTAGCTATAGTTCTTACTTTTTGCTAATCTGGACTTATGTTATATGATAGTGACATCTGTTGATCTGAATCTACGTTCTTAGTAGTTTAGTATGACTAGGTCAATGGATAATGGCACTTGTTGATTTGGATCTACATAATTAGTACTTCAGTGCAAATTCTACCCAGTACGACCAGGTCAAGGGATAATGTTGTTGGCTGATTGGGATCTACATTGATAACACTACAGAGCAGGTTATAATCAGAACTACCGGGCCAATGGATAATGTCGTCAGCTGATTGTGTTCTACATTGTCTACACTAAAGTGCAGGTTGTGTCCAGAATGACCCGGTCAAGAGAAATGTCATTGGCTGATCAGGTTCTACATTGTTAACACTAAAGTGCAGGTTATGTCCAGATCGACCGGGTCATGGGATAATGACCATCACCAGGTGATTCTTGTATCAGATGTCCAGTATACCTGCCTTGTTTATTCAGTAGCTATACACTCATTAACAACATAATTAAACACATTAACACCTTATACCATACTGTACCCTAAATATTCAGACATTTCTCTTCAGTAAATTTATCCTAAAATTTTAATCAGTCCAACCCAGAGGCGGAGGTAGTATCATACGCCTCTGGTCCAACCTGATCAGACTGCACCTACTTCTTACTGTATCTTAAATATTCAGACATCTAATCCCCTCTAAATTTTAACCAGTCCAACCTGATCAGACTTCATAAGGTTGTAAAGTGAATGGTTCAAATTTTAGCAAAAGCGTAAAACTTGATCAGAGCAGGTATTAGCTCGAACCTTTCTGTTGCAATATCTAGAGGAAGTATGGTGTTACAGGTGAAAGCAGCACTTACCACCCACCCTACAGCTTCCAACTGTTGACTGCTGAATTTGTAGAATTCAGCTAGAATATAAAGTGGTATCGCCTCAGGTAACTGCCTACTTATACATCAAGCAGGTAAAATATATCATTAATCTCGATTTGTATATTTATTTAGTGTAAATAATATATAAATCAACCAACAGATGGCAAAAAGTGATTTACATAATATATATCTCCTTTAGCTTTCTTGAAATGTATAAAAAATTCTTTGTTTTTTGCTCCTTTGCTCACCATATGTTTATCTGCTGCTCTAGAATGAGTTTCTTCTTTTAATTTGCCTAATTTTGTGTCTTCTGCCGACAACCTTTATGCAAACAGTTTGGACCCAGATCTGAGGCCAGACGAAACGTCAGGCCTGATTTGGTTGGGTCCAAATTGTAAGATCCTGAAATAAGTTTTTGAAAATATTAATTTTGAAAATAATCAGCAAATGACAAAAAATCATGAAAAAATTTCCAGCATGCAAAAAGCCAAAAGGGGATGAATTAGTCAGTACACAAAAATCAAGCAATTTATTTTCAAACACAACATCAATGCAGACATCTCAAATTATCCACTTTCTCCATGCAGTCCAAATATCAATAATATTTTCAAACTTATAAAGCATTGTGCGCAAAATTATCACCTCTTTTGAAAACAGTGTAGATCCAGACAAGCTGGTAACTTACTGATCAGGATCCACACTTTTATCCATAGAATGAACTCGTATTTATCACAAAATTATAAGAAGCCGCAGTGGTGTAGTGGATAAACAACTCCCCCTGTACCCAGGGGTCCCGAGTTCGATCCCCGGATCTTCCAGTCTGTCGGATGAGACTCTTCTCCATATGACCTTAGCTATTGGTGGGACGTTAAACACAAACACACTCACTCACACTCACAGAATTACACTTCTGTAATGACTGACCAAGCTTGTAAAGTACTTAGCATGCACTTAAAAAGAGCATGTGCACTTATTATGTTGAACATGGTAAATACAGGTCTCCAGATAAAAAGGCCTAATTAAAACTTAGATTTCTTATTTCTCATTCCGAACATATTCTGTGGGTACCCAAAAGAAACATCTCGATGAGACAGTTCTTTTAAGCATAAATTTAGATGGATGGATAAGAAATTAATGCAAAAGATCAGTGATGATTGGGTGGTGGTTCATTTTGACACAGGCTAGCAATCAACTTGCTCAAGCAATGAACTGAAACTAGAGGTATAGCACTGCTCCATACCCCCAGAATAAAGACCTTATTGTATAAATAGACAGCAACAGTCATGATTAGCTTGCATATACAAGCATTCTCAATGTGTGAGTGTGTTTAACATCCCACCAACAGCTAAGGTCATATGGAGATTGGGCCAAATCTTAAGAGTCTCATCCGACAGACTGGAGGATCTGAGGGTGGAACTTGGGACCCCTGGATTCTCAATGTGTATGTAGATATTTAAGTAAATTAGATACCCCAGATTGGATGCTTTCTAATGCCTCTAGATATGAAGAGCGTGTATTTAAAAAGTAATTTTTTATTTCCACTAGCACGACTGACAATCTGTCGAATACGAAACCGGCGGTTCAGCAAAGACATCCAGGCCATTAATTTCCGGTTTCGCAAAGAGGATCCGTAAAAGGTAAGCAAAGTGTACCTGTTCAAATTTTAATGATGGATATTTACTTAATCAGAAAGTAAATCAAAAATCTTAGAATGCTATTTTGTCAGTTAATAATTAGTGTTTTGACACGCCAAAGTAATTTACTTGATTTCGGCAAGGTTTTCAAGGAATTTATTCCCTCCTCCGAAACTCCTGTTTCAACACGGTCAAGTTCGCCAATAATACAAAGGAAAATAAAGCATTTTGCCATTATCAGTGAGTCTCGATGAAAAAATTCACTGTCTTATTGTTTGAATTATATTTTCGTAAGTCGGCGATTGCGCCCCAACTAACACAGCGTTTAGCATATTTTAGAATATTGATTGAAAGGGAAGATTGTTCCTGGTTCGGCATGTAATCATTAAAATATGAAAGAATTACTTCATTCCTTATGGAACATTTACATGCGAAACCAAAAACTTGAGACCGAATTAGCCTACAAATCTGCAAAATGTAATACCCTACGCCAATGTGGAGTTATTACAGACCCCCCCGCATTATATACACACTCAGCATGGCGTCTTTTTTGTAGCCCACAAGGCAATAATTGTCAGAATTATCAAAATATCGTCGTGTTTATCCCATATTTTCCTCATCTTAACAGGTGTTACACGGGACGGAAGAAAATTCACAACAACGAGGAAGCACCTAACCATATCCTTTGGTGCACGAAGAAACCAATATAAAACTGACAAAATAGCATTCTTTAATTTCAAAAATATTCATTTTAGTTCAAAATAACGGCTTTCAAACGCGAGCACTCGTTGTTTGTTTACCTTTTGTGGATCCTCTTTGCGAAACCGGAAATTAATCGCCCGGATGTCTTTGCTGAACCGCCGGTTTCGCATTCGGCAGATTGTCAGCCGTGACTAAAGGCGGGCCATCATTGGCCCGCCAACGAAACAACATTTGAATCTGGCTTGGTAGCTTCATGATTTTTCAAGGGATCTGGACCAGTCTTGCTAAGAGACCATATATTTTTCTAATTTTACAGGGTGGGGGGATCCGGACCCCCTGTCCCCCCCTCTGGATCCGCCCAGGATACATATACATTGTAAGGACCCTTTAAGTCATGACATGGCTCAAATGATTTTCAGCATGTTCACCAATTTTCTTTGAACATTCAAAGTATCGATGACCAATCAGTTGGTCTGGTGATTCTGATTAGAAATCCTGACTGTCTGTGGTAAAACAATAACATCAGTAATTTGTAAAACATATGTACAATCACATTCTCATATCACATATGCATAAAGGCATACTCATAACTCTTTTTGCACGCAAAGTTATTTTGCATGATTATTTTTACCATTTACATTCTTAATATTTTTTAGGAATATCATCAGTCTCAATGTCAAACAGTTTGGATCCAGATCAGACCTGACGTTTTGTTTGTTTGAACGTTTGCAATGATTTTCAGCAGACAAAAGTCATCTCCAATCAGGCCTTTAGTTAGGAGTGCGTACCAAAAAATAATTTTCTTATTTCTCAACCAAAACATATGTTGTGAGTACTCAATAGAACCGTCTCAATGAGACGGTTCTTTTGAGCACCCAAAACATATCTTAAAAATTATGGGTAAGAAAATATTTACAATTTTACACTGAAACTATTTGTTTATCTAAACCTGTGCATTCAGTTTGGATCTAGATCAGACCTGAGGTTTTGTTGGTTTGAACTGGGCCCAAGCTGTTTGCAATGATTTTCCGCAGACAAAAGTCATCTCGGTAAACTGGCGTCTTCAAAATTATCATTTTGGAGAGGCAAATTCTGATAATGTCAATAATAATTAACCTTCCCAAAATTACTATTACAGGCACTGTTTTCCTATCAAGCTGTCCTTTTATGCCTAACTATCAAAGACATGCTGTCAGGTGCATTAAACCAGACATCATGATCAACCATGAAAAAAAGTTTTCCAATCAGAGGTCAGGTTATATTTGCAAGTTCCATTATAATACAAAAAGTTTATAGGGCAGTGCCACCACTGGGTAATTTTCCTGTAATCTCTTTGTAAATTCTAAATTTTGGGAGTAAAGTGGACTTCATCCAACTCTGCGTTATTATGAGCATGTACTTGCTTTACAGTGTTAACTCTTTGCATCATGCTTTTTTGTCGCTAGCCGTTTTGTTTTAAAAAGAATTATTGTTTTCAAAAATTCTTTTAGAATTGCCATTGGAATGTCAACAGTTTGGATCTAAATCAGGCCTGATGTTTTGTCGGGCCTGATCTTGGTCCAAAACTGTTTTCAAAGGTTATCGGCAGACTACACTAGCAGACAAACAGTTAGGTATGCCTACAATACACTAAACCCTTTCCTCCATTAGCTATTTTTATATCATGACATCATTTTCTATTTTTAGACAACATTGAAAACACTCAAGAAAAATTTAAGTAAAGTTTTGAATACTTTTAAAAGTATTATGGAAAATGGTCCATTTTCCAAAATATTTTCAAATACATGTACATGATAGGCATTTTTATAGAGTAAAGGGTTACTATGCAGCAATCTAGAACTGACGTGAAAGTTGACAAAAAGCAGAATAATGAGACTAAGAACAAGTCCCCAGAAAAAAGTACATAATTAAAATTTATTTTTTCTCAACCAAATCATAGGGAGCGCAGTGGCTCAGTGGTAGAGCGCTTGACTCGAGACCGAAGGGCCGTGGGTTCAAGCCTCACCGGCGTCACTGTGTTGTGTCCTTGAGCAAGAACATTAATCCTAGCTTGTAGCACTGGTTCAACCCAGGAAGACCTGTCCCTTTATAACTGAAAGATTGTTGATGGGATGTAAAGAATCAAATCAAACAAACAAATCAACCAAATCATATGTTGTGAGTACTCAAAAGAACTGTCTCAATGAGACAGTTCTTTTGAGCACCCAAAACATACCTGTATGTCAAACCTGATGGATAAGAAAATATTCACAATTTACATTAAATTTTTATATATATACTCAACAAAAAAAGTTAAGGAAATTGTGTTTGAAGGGCTATGACAAAAAAAGCTAAAACATTTAAAGACTTTTAAATTTCACAATAGTATAATGTGACCATTTTTCTTTATAATGACGCTTGTTCTAGGTCTGTAGCGCCCATAGCAGCTTAGTAAATTCATCTCAAAGTTGACTGGTCTTCACTCCATTTTTCGCAAAAATTCAATTTACGGGAGCAAACATAGGTTTGCATACACTAACGTTCGCCAGGTCCCTCGGGAGATGGAGATGTTAAAAACCTAGGACGACAGGTCTGGTGCTTATAGAGGGACACTTGATTAGTCCAGTGTACATGGATGAGGTGTTTAGGTCTGTTGTCCTGCTTTTTGTGCGAAAACCAGTGACAGTACCAGGCCTAGGATGATCGACAATGGCAGAACACACCTCACTACAATCAGCAAGTACAATGTTGTGCGCATTGACTGGTCAGTTCGCTCATCAGACATGTCTACAATTTTAACATGTTTATGACAAATTTGGACAGAGGGTCCAACGCACAATAATGGAATCAAGAAGCCCCTAGCTTTTCGATGCAAAGTTGCATGAGATATTGATGCTGACCTCTCAACACCAAATCACCAGTATTCAGAGAAAGCGAAACCGGTGTTAGTCCTAATTTGCCGCTCACTAGGATGATCAAGGCATTCTCATCTTCGAAATGCAATGTTTAAGACTATCAAGTTAATTTCATGTGACATTCAAAGGAATTGCATTTCAAGTTATGAAAGCTTACATGTTTTTCATGTGTTTAGTAGGGAATACTTTGTAGTCATTTTTGCGAAAAATGACGTCGACCCCGGGGTTACTTGACACTGTGCCACAACAAAGGTATAGGTGCTAGCAAACTAAAGTAAACATTTTTATCAACTGATGACATGTATCAAAACAAATAAATAAAAAATGAACAATTGTTTGCTTTGGTGTTTTTATGTTGCATGGTTTTCTGAGATTTCCTTAACTTTTTTTGTTGAGTATATATATTTCGACCTATGTAAGAAACAGTATTTTTGAATGCTTATCATTGTATCAAAAATGCTTGTTCTAAGGCTTATTGTACTGTGTTTGTCGACTCTCACAAAGATTTCCGATTGCCCCCTACTCAGTGTGTACAAGGAATTGGTCAATTGTATTAAATTTTTAGGGGCATGCATGGAAGAACTTGTGTCATGGGAACAGCAGGGTAAATAAAGACTCACCTATATACCAGGGCTTGGGAAATGCTTAAAAATTAAATAATACATTTTTAACTTTTTCATCATTTTTTTTAACCCTTTACTCCATAGGCTATTTTTAGATCATGACATCATTTTCTATTTTTAGACAACATTGAAAAAATTAAAAGAAAAAATTAAAGTAAGTTTTTAATTCTTTTGAAAATATAATGGAAAATGGAGCATTTGCTCCAAAAGAGCAAATGCTCCATTTTGCATAATATTTTCAAATACATGATAATTCAAAGGCGTCAAAAGGCGCTATTGTGGAGTAAAGGGTTAAAGGGAGCAAAACATCCCTACAATGCAGCCATTAATTTCCTTGACCATACATATATATGAGCGGACCCTTTAACCATACTATAAACTGGAAAGTGACTGTATAGTCGGAAGAGAATGACCGTCCTTCTCTGGCTCCGTGGTTTTATCTATGGCTGTTGACGCGGCTAACCCTTTTTTTTTCTTTAACCATACTATGCCTGGGCCAGATCTCCAGGTAAAAGGGGAAATTATAAAATATTCTTATTTCTCAACCAAAACACATGTTGTGGGTACTCAAAAGAACGTCTCCATGAGCTGGTTCTTTTGAGCACCCAAAACATATGGATCAGAATATGTTAAAACTGTTGGATAAGAATTTTATGCTCAAAACTGGGCCCCTGTATGAATTTGACCATTCTGAACACAACAGGGTCCAACAGCATTGAAAATTTACACTTACTAGAGCATGTGCAATAATGAGGCCCCTAATTGAAAATTATTTTTCTTATTTCTTAACCAAAACATATGTTGTGGGTACTCAAAAGAACCGTCTCATTGAGACGGTTCTTTTGAGTACCCAAAACATATGTTAAAACTGATGGGTAAGAAAATAATTACAATTTTATGTTCAAAACTTTTGCATATCTGGACCCATGGCTAATTATGTTAAATACAGTATATTAAAAACATAAGGTTATTAATTATGTTTGTGACTGTATGAAATAATAATGAGAAATGTGAAAAACAGAACTTGTAAAGGAATACCAAAGTAATTAACATGTTTTGTCAAGCAAGAGCTCACTTTGTTACATAAGCAAAAAATCAGCCAAATTCCTTGATGAGTAGACTAAAGAAAACCCTAAAATCTCGCCAGTAGAGGCTAAAGTATATTCACAATTAAGAGAGAGATCAAAAGTAAATGTATTCATTTTTCAATTGGGGAGGTAAATTATCACAGTTAGTCACAAATTCAGTTTTGATGGTGATGTGTCAGTTAAGTCATAAAATGTTTTATCATAAAATGGGAAATAACACCATGCATTAAAATCAATGAAACCACTTGTGGTTTACAGATTTTGGGAGATGTTATGATGTCCATAACAACTTTGCGTACATAATGACATAAATAATCACGCTTTTACGCAAAAAATGAAATTTAAAAGTAATCTTTATGTCATATGATATTCGTGCTCTTGTATTATTGAATTTATTAAACTCGTTGTGAAAAAAAGATAAAATGCCCGGCAAGCCTCGTATTTTATCTCTTTTCCCCAACTCTTTTAAAAAAATCGATAAACTATGAGCACTCATGTAAGATCCTCTATATATGTGACAATAAAACCAACAATATACCTCACCAAAATGAAAATCTTGAATAAATTTTCCATTGAAAACACTGTTGTCAGTGCTGCACTATTCATAAAACCCTGTCATCCAATGAAAAGTGAAATCACTAATGATGTCAAATTTCCAACAGCCTTTCGCAAAAAATATTTGAAAATATGGAAAAATGACATTGGAGAGAGTAACAATTTTTCACCTGCTCTGCAGCTGGAGGTAAGGTCGTAGCTAGAACGCTAGCATAGTTACGCACATCAAAGAGAGACTACTGAAACAAGCAGTATTTGTCAATTACCTCCCTTTTTAATATGGGAACTTCTCTTTAAGGAAAGAATTTGCTCTCTTTGAGAGCAAATTCTTTCCTTGAAGAGCAGTTCTATATAGTATGGGAATTTAATACTTCCAAAATAGATGATTTCCCCTGAATCTGTACAATTAAAACTACGCATGTGCGTAAATGCGTAATGGCAGCTACGCCTATGTGGAGGTACTTGTCAAGAAACCCTGAATGTCTTCAAACAACTAAGGACCTCTGACACTTTGATAGGGTATCTGCCTATTTTTCAGATGCTTCCCAAATCTTCCCTATGCATAAGCTTTCACTGGTATCCTTTTGAAAAGGACGCGTGATGTATTAGAAACGAATTAAGGCTATAATTAGACAGGCAGACCCCTACGGCAAAACAGGGGATGCTACCTAAGGGGGTAGGGGTTGCAAAATTTGACTTCACCTAAACATTTAGAAATCAATTATTTTCACGTGTAAGGGTATTATATCATCAATACTCGGTTACAAATCACAGTGAAAGTATTTCAAAGTCCAAAATCATGAGCATTTTAATGATCAGTTTTGTTGTTGCTTTTTTCTATCTGAGTTGTTAAGAAATATTTTGAAGCGCAACTGTAGTCCATATTCAACCTTGATGACAATGTATTTACCTGGTGCAATATTATGCAGCAATGTTCTATAACCATTCATCCATGCTAAAGTACACCCCGTCAAGGGCCCTGTAGTTTATGTGTATTGGATAGATACAGTATATGTGCAAAATAGTCTACCAACTGAATTTAGTAAAAGGACAATTTTCATAATTTAAAGAAAATATGCTAAAAACGTTGAAATATTTCATGACTAATGTGTTATGATAAGGAAGCTTACTGGTACTAATTATTTCTTCACACTGGTAAAAAAGATTTTCAAGAGAGCACACCAAAAATCCAAATGCTAATGTTCGGGCTCGCCCAGACGTCTTATTTTGAGCTGTGGGATATCATTCCCCCCCGAGTCCCAGCTAGCTTTTCACATATATTATGTAAAATATGCGAACACACTTACGTGCAAAAGGATTAGTTGGGACTCGGGGGGGAATGATGTTTTGAAAATATTTTTCTATTTCCTATATGAATAATACAAAAAGTGACCATTTTGTCCCCAAAATAAAGCCGTACATTCATGGAAATAGAAAACCAAATGCAAAATCATAAAATAGAGACCAACAGCCAGCTTATATATGAAGATGGAAGCATTTGATCGACTTTGATTTTTTGCAAAATTATAGGCAGCGATACACTGTGATTCCCATTAACACCGTCAGAGGTCCTTCCTCCAAGACAAGGATGAAGTTGTAAAATCAACAATTCAATGTTTCAGTTTTTGAAGTAAATGAATGCGAAGTCACACCATGTAAGTGGCAATCCTGAATCAAAAATTTAAACGAAGGATCTTATATGAGTACATTGTGTATTATTGATTTATAAAATAAGTTAGGGAAAAGCGATAAAATGTGAGGCTTGCCGAGCATTTTAAAGCTTTTTTTTGCAACGAGTTTAATAAATTCAATAATGCAGGAGCATGAATGTTTGATTCTATTTATCATATAACACTTAACATGTTTTAAGCATAAAAAAGTCAAGATTTTGTCATCTATACGCAACATTGTAATGGCCGTCATTGCATAATGTTACTAAATTTGTAAACCATCAGTGTTTTTTATTGATTTTAATACATGGCATTATATTACTCCCAGGAAGGATATCATGGGATAAACCAAGTTTCATATCGGATTGCCAAAAGCAATGTTTGTGATTGTCAAAGTACATACTGAACGAGCATGTGTTGAGGACAATGAATTTTTTTTATGTTGACAATTGTCGCCTAACCAGAGTAGAAGTGTATATAATTAAGACTGTGGACAGTCTGTGTAACTGAAAGACTGTTGTGTTGTGCTAAAATAAATGGGCCTTCTCGCGCGAAAACCTGTCTTCCGGATGTCCGACGAAGCGAGTTTCAAACCAGTCTCCTCAGCTACAGAGACTAGCTGGAAAATTGAAATTTCACCTGCAGCAAGTTTACATATGATACTTTCTAAAAAGTGAATAACAAAGGCGCTGATCAGACTGCCCGAATGGGCAGGCTGGTCTGCGCCTGTATTGTTCGCAAACCCCGAAGACAGGTTTTCTCGCGTCGTGGCCCAAATGATACTTGTGAGTTTTGCAGAAAGTTTAACACCCTTACCCGAGTTTGGTAGAACAATAACATTAAACTTCTTGGATTTCACACTCGCTCCCCAAACATGTTCGTTGACGGCTTCACATTCAAACTGTGCCGACGTTGTCATGTTCCGCACAGATAGCATTGACGTTAGTATGTAGTCTACTGTGTGCCATCGCTGCTCGATTCTAACTTCATCCGCCTCGGGGTCAATTATCTGGGAAAATACATTCATATATAAAATTATTCTCAATATGAAAATGTTTATGGAAATATGAATATTCATAGTAATCATAGACCGGGATAAGGAAATTTTATGAGCGTAAAATTGTGATTACTTTCTTACCCATCACTTTAAACATGTGTTTTGGGTGCTCAAAAGAATCGTCTCATTGAGACGGTTCTTTTGAGTACCCACAACATATATTTTTGGATGAAAAATTAAGAAAATAGTTTTTGAATGCACACTCTTATCTGGACATGTGGGGATCCAGGAATTTTTGGTGGGGGGGGGGGGGGGGGGTGGGGTGGGGGGGGGGGACTTGGGGGGGGGAGTGGGGGGGTCCAGGTCAGTTAATTTCAAAGACATCTATCATTTTTCAAGGTTCCAGAGGGGGTCCAACATTTTCCAGGGGGGTCCAACTTTTTCCAGGAGAGGGGTCCAATTGCTTATTCTCTATAGAAACCCATATAACTTGTGATTTACCAGGGGGGGGGGTACGGACCCCCTGTCCGCCCCTCTGGATCCGCACTTGCTGGAGCCTTGAGTAATTTCACTTTGGGGATAACTGTTACGGGGATGTATATTGTTGGATATATATGGTTGGAAATTTAGTCTTACGGCAAAACCTGAGTGGTGCTGTAAAACAGGATTTAAGACTGTTTGTCTGATGATATACCTCCCCAAATGAACATTTTGAATATGGTTATCCTAATGCACTTCTGAGGTTGTTTACAGTTTAAATCTTTGCTTCCCATCTAATTAGAGCATTGCAAACATGTCATCCAATGAAAATGGACTAATAAGATTATCAGTAGACGTCAAGTTATCACTAGTCGGTGTAGAGTTTTATCCCTTTACCTCAAAGAGACGCCTTCTAACGCTTTTGCAAACAGAGCAGACCTAGATCAGGCAGCTCTTGTAAGAGTTGCCTGATCAGGGTCTACTCTGTTTGCTTATGGAAATATGATTAGATATGATCCTAGACTAGTGGATATGAGCCAGTGTTCAGCAAAAAGGTATAAGTTGGCATGTGTGTCCATCAAAGACTCAGATCTGCCTGTGCATCCCCACAGTCTGATTAGAGTCTGATTAGAGTCTTCAATGAGCCCACTATGGCAGGGTTCATACAGGCAAGATTGTGTAAGATTCAAGGACTTTTCAAGGACTTCTCAAAGACTTTCCTACTGTTTTCAAGGACTGAAAACTTAAGAAAAATACTGATTTACACGTTAAAATTCTACTTCTGAAATGCTAGAGTCCATTACTAAAGATATTAGTTTAAGATAATTAGTATAAAATTGTGGTACCTTTATTTGGTGCAGCATATGCTGCACCAAATAAAGACTCCACAATTTTATACTGATTCAGGTCTACAAAGACAGTGTTGATTACTCCTGTAAATGGTAAAATTCAAGGACTTTTCAAGGCATTTGAAAGTTTTTCCAGTACTTTTCAAGGCAAATTTAATTTTCAAGGACTTTTCAAGACAGTCCTGTATATTCAAGTACTTTTCAAGCCTGTGCAAACCCTGTATGAATAGCCAACAATCCAAAGTTTCTTCAGGTGGAAAACTAAGACTCAGATCAGACTGTGCGGATTTGAATCATTGCTGTACGTACATCATGACATGCCAACTTGTACCTTATGCTGAATACAGGTTCAAATACAAGTGCAGATCTTTATCGTGGCAGGGGGTATTAATTTCATCATGACATGTCTGCTGCACTGCGTGCTAACTGCATGTATTGCTCTTTAGAGATGATACCTCTTTCCTTGCTAATGGCGACTTTTGTCATTTACTGTTAACTTTTGCAGACAGTTTGGACCCAGATCAGGACTGGTCCCTGGGACAGGTCCTGATCTGGGTCCAAACTGTTTGATACTCTGATGGTGTTCCCGAAAGTTTTTTGAAAAAATGATTTGAAAAAATCAGCAGACGACAACAAAAGCACAAAAATTACCCAGCATGCAAAGAGTTAAATTTTTTGAATTAGCGAGTGATGCTTCCAATGAGCACCATGACAAATGTTTTTATGCAGAAATGAGAAAATCAGAAATTTACTACTACAGTGTGGTCCCTTTATAACACACCTCGATATAATATGGGCCTCAAAGTGACGAAACCTGTCTTCGGGGTTTCCGACAAAGGGAGACTCAAACCAGTCTCCACAGCTACAGAGACTAGCTAGAATATTGAAAATTCACTTTAAGCAAGTTTAAATATGATTCTTTCCGATAAGCGAATAGCAAAGGGGCTGATCAGACTGCCTGTATGCAGCTGATCAGAGCATTAATTGCTAGTCGCTTGAATATTCTATGATTCTTAGGCCACTGACATCATTTGGAGTTTCTAAGCTAAAGCGAAACGCTCACCATATAAATAATGAGATTTAAAAGAAGGGATTTGTCTATCAAATCAGTTTGCTGCAAATTTTATCAAAATCTATCCAGAAATAAAGAAATAATATGCATTTGAAGTTTCCATTATTCTTTTTATGGAAGCTGCCATATTTGTGTGTTTATGGCATCATAGCCTTCTAATTATATATGCAAAAATGAACAAATATGATTTGAAAAATAATTTTCACTCTGTCTAATATAACAATAAAGGATCATTTATACAAGAAATTCTGTGATTATATGCTAAAATAAAAGATTTTATGCATCTTAATAACTTTTCATGCATCTCATTAGCATCTCATTATATATTAAAAATGGCGGCTGTGACAGGATGTTATAAACTTCATTTATTAATAACATTCTTAATTCTCAACTGATTTTGATCAAGTTTCCACTAAATTTATTTGTGTGCAAATGCCTGTCTTTTCAGACACGTTTACTTCTTGATCTGCGTTTTCCTTTAAAAGGAGGCTGCACAGGCTCGTCTGAGTCTAGACTTGTCAAAATGCCACATTGTTGGTAATCATGTGTTGCGGCTCATATATAATACTCATTAATATGTCGATTTCTGTGTCACCGCCACAACTCAAAAAGTGTGGCTCAGTTTTAACTAGTTCACTTGATGCGGAATTTTTACTGATCAGTCAAGTAAATACATCTGAGCCAGTCGAGGAGAAAAAAGCAACTTATCACATGTGCATTAAGTCATTGTTTAAACATCCCAGCAGAGCCATATGTCCAGCATTTGGTCTGAAACTCAACTACTTCAAAACTTAGAGTGTGTGATCATCCTGGCCTACCCGTCAGAGAAATAAACCTATGCATAAAAAAAACAAAAATCTCATAAGCACAGTTATTTGTGTATTTACATAGGTCTGTCACCTTGATAAAACCTATAATAAAGAGGTTTAAATCTATAACTCAACATAATACTTATCAAACATAAAAAGAACTTGACCTTGAGACAGCCAATCTTCCAAATTAGCAGACAACATATTTTAACTTGATTCTGAGCCCTTAATATCTGTCAATTAACCTTTTTTCGACTGGAAGCCTGTTAACTGCTTACATTAAGCTCAATTTATTACGTTTTTTTACATTGATTTTTGGAGACAACTTTTTTATTATTAGTCTTAGCAAAATGCATTTGTGATAAAAGTTGAAGAGGAGATTTACGGGAGTGCCAACTTCTCCAGAAGGTTCCGAAGTTTTGGAGAAAAGAGATTTTTATGACCATATATGAAGTTTGCAAGAATTGAAATTCATCCAAATTTTCTAAGTCTTTTATTGTCAATTAAAATTTGTAGAGGCGTGACAGAAAGGGTTGGTCTCAAAAGAATATTCACAAATGGTGAATATACCATTATTTGCTGTTGAATATACCAAATCTAACACAGCTCGCCTATAGAGCCAACGGTAACAAACTGTGATATATCGGACAATAATTCACCGCAAAAGTGTGTGATAGCTGACGTCGCTGGAAAATGATGTCATTCATGGCGTCAGACGGTGTAACGTCGTTTTTACGCTTGAAAGACTTTACAATTACATGTAAACGTATGCGACGTAGTCTAAGTATTGGCTCGAGTTCTTCATTGCAATGGCGGAAAGTTGGAAGAAGCTGAGGACTCCGAATGTGTTTTCGTCTTTTATTGAGTGTTAGAATCGAAATAGATCAGCTCAAGTGCGTGAATTGTTGAGTAATAATTCACTGTTTGTCGGTAAGTTGTACGAAGATAAATCACTCGCGCTGCGCGCTCATGATTTGATCTTCTTTACAACTGACCTCCAAACAGTGAATTATTAGTCAACAATTCACAGCTGGAGCTGATCTATTTCTTAAATACTGCCCTTTGCTTATTCAGAATTTACCATGCATATGCAAAATAAACTTTGCGCATATACTCATTTGTAGGATTTTGCATGATGTGGCATCTTCTTCCTATGCACATGCTCCAAAACTGAAAGTTTTGAGGTATCCCCACTAGGTTAATGCATGAGCGAATCACACGGGATTTCCAATATATTTGAACAAGCCATCAATCACTTTAGTAAGTGAACTTCGGCGGTGCAATGCAACTTTTTGACTGACATTTTGGACTTAGTTTATTTGCGTTTTCTGTATTCTTACCGATTTTCCATTCTTCCGCCACTGAAACTGGGGTCCAGGGATACTAGCAGCTTGACAGGTGAGCTTGGTACCACCGTTGTAGGGAATCAAGATCTCTCCGTCTGCTGGCACATAATGGATCAACTCAACTTCAGCTGCAAACATAAGAACCATCATGATGTGCATTTAGGAGAGAGAAATCTCACCTGAGGAGTCAGAATTTAATCAAGGACAAGGCTTGCTGGGTATCTGGTTAACCCACTCTGAAAGGTGAGATTTCTGTTCTACATTGACAGGCTCATGATGGATTATTTTTATCTCATTTTTCCTGCCAATTTCATCAGAATATAAAAAGTCGATAAAACAGGATATCTTTGTCATGATATCTTTGTCATGATATCATTATTTCTCTTCATTTTGACATCTATGATATATTGTATTTATGTTGAACATGTTCATGAATATTTTGTGAATGTCTCATATGAAATGAGATGAAACAATAAATTTGTTATATGGTATTGTACTGTAAAACAGGAATTTTCAACTTTTTACTCATTGGATTCACATTATACAATTATTGACTTATGTTGAGGTGGACATGGAGTGTTATTGAACAGTAAATATCATATTGATCGACCCGAAGCAGAGGTCAATATGATTAAGTTTACTGTTCAATAACACTCCATGTCCACCGAAACGTAAGTCAACAATTGTTTTATTATAAAATGAATGTATGTTATGCATTTCCTGCCATCTTATACCTTTAAAACCAGTGACGTTACGGATGGATTCTGCAAAATTACTTGACGTTCTGACGTCATTTCCCGTAAGCCATGCAATATTACCTCGTGCCGTGTGCTTTGCAACGCCACGTCCGGCAAACCATGCAATATGTAGTTTTATTGACTCGAGTGGATATGCATATGGGCCAATCAGAAGATGTTTATTTATAGATTATATAATAGTAATTCTTAGGTCATGCATGTGTTTCTCAGCATAAAAACCAGTGTAAACATAGTTTACGCCTTGTTTGCACCTGCTAATTATGAGTGGAAAACATGACTGGAGGCTGGAGCATTATTTTAGATGCGTAATCCAAATTAAAATCCTGCTAAGATGCCAATGCCATTAGCATCACATCGCTGATGCCGTCACTCTGGCTGCATGTGCTTCAAGAGATCTTTTCTTTGCTTCATCTGGTTTGATTGTTTGTCTGTGATATTACATTGCATAATTTAGGAAGCCTCTTGCGAGCTAAACATTTTTTGTGTTTTAACAACAGCAGAATCTAGGGAGAAGATTTGGCCGGTAAAATAAATAGAGGATCTTACATGAGTGCTCATGTTTTATTGGATTTATTAAATGAGTTGAGGAAAAGTGATAAAATGCGAGGCTTGCTGAGCATTTTATCACTTTTTCACAACAAGCTTAATGAATTCAATAATACAAGAGCACGAATGTTAGATTCTATTTATCATATGACATCAAGAATACTTTGAAATCTCATTCCTGCGTAAAAAGTTAATATCTGTCATTATTTCACAGCATTGTTATGGACGTCATAACCATTCCCGAAAATCAGTAAACCACTAGTGGTTTATAGATTTTAATGCATAGTGTTATTTCATTCCCAGATGTGACGTCATATGATAAATTTAAGTGCCCCAGTGGCCTAGGCTGCTGTCCGTTCTAAGGCAGTGATTCTGTTGTTGTTTATTCATCGTTTGTTGCTGCTCCCATTGTGTGGTTTTGTGTTGGGCCCTTGATGGGTCCTTGTCTTGTGATGTGGTTCTTAGTGTCCTTTCTAGTTTTGCAATCATCTTGCTGAGGAAGGGAGCTGGTTGCTTTAACCCTTTGTATTCCAGAAACCCATAAATGAGTACTTTTGCAAGCAGTGAAGACCCAGATGAAATGCAGCATAATGCTGCATTTCATCAGGGTCTACACTGTTTGTAAAGGTAAAAAAGATCTTCAGACAAAAGAATACAATATTTTTGAAATTTATAACCTTAAGACCCCTAGATACATGTATGTACACTGGACTGTCCCAAGTTTATTGTATCAAACCAGAAGGAAGAATCCATTAGTATACAAAGGGGTGTGTTGTGGATGTCTCTGTTCTGCGTCTCTTCCTCACGGTGCCGTAGGTTGGTCTGAAATTCGTAATTGTGGCATTTCCTAGCCATACTGATATACTTTTTTTAAACTTTTTCCCATCATAACCTTGTCCTACCTTGTACAACCAAATGGGCTGGATCAGAAAACAGTGATTCTTTCCCGCTTTCAGCCTGGCAACGGTATATTCCACGATCCTGAACTTTTACTTCGATGAAACGCAGAGCTCCTGAGCTGCGGACACGGTAGTTTATACCGTATCGTGGCATTTCTTCACTATTATGGAACCATCTAACTCTTGGTTTTGGACGTCCTGATGCTTCGCAGTGTAAAAGATGGCGGGTGTTCAACAACACAGTGGCATTCTTCGGAGGACGAGTAATAACTAATTCTGAAAAAAAAATGATAGTATGAGGCACAATATAAGAATGACGCCCAAAGGAGAAATGTCAACTCCGAGACCAATTCATATAGTTTTCAGCCTTTCAATATATATAAAGCCCCTTTATAAAACGCCTCGTTTTAACAACAGAATTGCATAAAACACGGTCATGTTGTGGCGCCAATTTTTTTTCCATGGAATTTACAAAGAATATGCTATGGTCATTTTCCTATAATTCCTATGTAAAAGTGTCCCTGATAAAATTCAGGGACACTTTTACATAGGAATTATAGGAAAATGAACATAGCATTCAGGGACATTTGGCTCCAATTTGTTTTCCATGGAATTTACAAAGGATCTGCTATTGTAATTTTCCTATAATTCTTATGTAAAAGTGTCCCTGAATAATTCATAATTCAGGGGGGTAGAGGGAACATGGGGTCCGGACCCCCCTGAAAAAACAGGAAAATATGGGGTTTCTTAGCAATACTTGTCTGTACCCCTTGAAAAACCAAGCCAGCATTCGATGTTTGGCCATCCTCGGCCTTCAATGGCGTTTCGCTGGCGGGCCGATGGTGGCCCCTTTTAGCGGTATTTTTATCCTCTCTCCCCTCATCAACTAAAAAACAAAAACAAAAGTCAGAGTTGACCCCCTCTGACAAAAGTTTCTGGATCCGCGCATGTTTGATGCATTATATCACTCCTAGACGGAACATCATCGATGTGATAAAACAAGAACTCCCAGAATTCTTGTGAACTGTAATGCCCCCAGCTGGGGCACTAATCAGAATGTATACTGTAATTGCAGAACTTTTGAAGAGGTCCTTAAGTATATTAACTGGCAAAATTGGCAAAAAAAATACCTCAAAGCAATGCATTGTGCATGTTTGTGTGCACATGAGCTGTACAGGGGAGTATCAAATTCAAATTTTGTTTTACCTGGGTAAACTGTTAGAATTTGATCACATTTTCTATTGATCTTTCTATTCAATGTCCCAAGTATTCTCAGATTTTCATTAGCTCTTTAATTGCTGAATTTTAAAAATGAAATCTTCCAGTTATGATTTGGACTAATCCAACCCAACTGTTATCAATAAATAATTTGCTGATAAAAAGAAACAAGTAATCCCTGATCAAACTGTTCCTTAAATTATTTTGGACTATTTTTCATCAGACATTGTTAATATAATATGATAATTAACCAAATATTGATCACGCTAGAGAACCTCTGTACTCGCACAGCGCAGTCATCGCGTGGTGGTCACAGTCGACGAGTGGAAAGAATGGCGTGTTTATGTGTACCTTGCTGTTGAAAAAGATTATATTTTACTTAATATATTACTTATGAGAGTATTTTTTGCTGATTATTGTCACTAATATATCCAGCTTTGTATCTGCGTAACAATACGTGTGTGGGTTAAGCGATAGTCAATGCAGCGTCTTATTTATACAAAGAAGGTGAATTTTCTCCCAAAAAAGGATGAAAGATTTTTTTTGTTTAAATTTCTGAAATTTTTGCTTACTTTAGATAAAACGCTAAAAACCATGGCTTTAATGTGCAGAAGTTTGAAATCTGTGGGTAGGGCATTTTGAAAGTTATTTAAGTTTTTGATACTGTACGCACAGTTCTCTATATCGGGTGTTCTGGCCCAATGATCAGGTGCTCATGTACGCAGTCGTCTGGATTAGACAAAAGAGAACTGTACGCATATGTCGCGGGTTGTCCATGCTATATTTGAGCCAGCACATGTGTTTTGGGGTACGTGTTGCATTTTCGACCAACGAATACACAGGCAAGCCTGTGCAGACTCGCATTAGCCTTTGTTACAAAATTACACAAAGTATGGATGAAGATAAAGACTCGAAACAAAATTTGGACCTCTAATCCAACTAGATGAGTCGAAAGTCTTTAACTGACCAACGCAACGACACCTAAGCAGGTGGCATGCCCCCATTAACAAATTCAGACGTGTTCAATCTTCCAATCAAATCCATGGCCAGTGGATTTAACTCGTTGCATGCTGGGATATTTTTATGCTTTTTGTCATCTGCTGATTTTACCTGATCTGGGTCCAAACTGTTTACTAAGGTTATCAGCAGGCGGCACTTGTATACAAAAAGTGTGGTCAGGCGCCCTTATCAACTAGCTCCCCGGGCAGTCCAAAATCACTTTCATGGTATTGACCAAGTTCGCGCCAGTTCGACACTGGGATGACAAGTCAAGAGCTCTTTAAAATTGTAGGTATAATTCCCAGTATCTCACTTCTGGAAAACGGAACAAACCTTAGATAGTCCACGCGTCAGGACGCGTTGAACTAAATATTTTTGATATTTTGGTAAATCTGTTGGCATTCCTTTGCTAATTTACAGCCACAAAGCGATCACAGTCCACAAGGGGGGGGGGGGGGTACTCTGATAGTTTGATACATGCGTAGTCTCGGGGAATTTTTTTTTTGGGGTTTAAATTTTTGAATTACAATATTTTGGGGGGGTTCAGAAATATTAATATTTTTGGGTTATGAAGATTTTGTGGATAATTTTGGGAGTCACGACAAAATTGGACTAGTTTTAGGTGTCCATTCTATGTATTTTAGGGTCTTTTCTTAAGGTTAAAGTACAGAATGAGAATATTTTTGCGTGGAAAAAAATTCAAATATTTTTTGGGGTGATTGATATTCCCGATATATTTTGGCGGCAAACGGTAGATGCTGGGCCCAATCCTACGTATGAAGAAAAAGTGAGGCTACCCCCCCCCCCCCACACACACACACACATACTTACCCTGGGTCACAGTCTGTGATGAGTAGTTGCTAGCTAGGTGATGTTGATCCATGCTCTACGGGAGTTCGGCTTATTCTACATTCTGGAGCTCCTAATGGTCCGTGATCTTAGTAAAATTATGGGTTAATCCCACAATAGTATTCAATCCCGTAAGGCCAAGCTACCCACACCATAAACTAATATTTACACGCAGAACCGGTTTCATCCCCATAATGTTACATGGCACAGTGATTCATTTACAATTTTTGGGCTTATGGGTCCTGGGACTCGCTGTTTCCCATATAAATAAGTCCCAACTGCAAACTTATGAGTCCAGAACACTATTTTTCATGACAAGTCTAAAATACCATTGCATCCTGGGACTCCCCGAAATAAAAACTTTGCATCCCAGAGCAAAAATTATGAGTATAAGATGCTGGATGCGAAAATAAAAAAGAACTGATGGCAATGTATCAGCGGATGGACAACGCCAAATACCTCCCCAAATTTTTCGGAGGATAGAAACAAGAATATTTAACAATGAAATTTAAAACGCATTAATTACATATTTTCCTTTATTAGTATAAATGGATAAGCACACGAGATCTTGGCGTGAAGTTATATTTAATGCAGGCATGTATAGCTCTCTAATGAGAATAGGCCTGTATTTGGAATAAAAATTGCATCTTCATACCTGCTTTGAGTATGCGAGCAGCGAATGCTTGGATTCACAGGCTCACATAATAAAATTAGCCTGCGAATACCCAGTAAGCACGTAAAATCGGGCCACTATCGGCCCGCAAGCAAAACGCCATCCGAACAGCGTTTCGCTGGCGGGCCGATAGTGGCCCGAGATTGGATACTGGCTGGGCATATCATCTGCCGAGGTCGACCGTTAAATAGTTTTGCTGTCAGTATAGCAGCAAACAGTATTGACCCAGATCAGACTGAGCCTACACTGTTTGCAAAGAATATTTCTAAAATGTTCCGGCAGAAGACAAAACAGACAAGTTTTATTGTGTTAGAGATTTTGTTTATTTCCAAAATTTAATGCTTTTTTTCCTGAAAAGTGCGCAGACCCTGATGAAAAGTCGTAAATGCTTGCCGCAATTCATCGCGGCCTTCACTGTTTGCCAAACAGCCCTTTTTAGGGGAAACTTCAAAGGGTAAACAGAAGTACTTACTGTTGTTTTCCAAGTAGCTTGCTGAAGACTGAAAAAGTGGTCGTAAGTTACGTCATATACCCAACACGTATCATAGCAACGTTTTTGTTTCAGCGGTGAATACTTTTAAAACTCTTTGCATGCTGAGTAATGTTTTTTGTCCTAAACATTTCTTAAATCTTACGGACCTTTCTCCTTCGGGTCCTGCCAGACGTTTTGCTGAGCCTGATCTGGGTCTAAACTGTTTGTATGATAAATCTCAGACATTTTAATCTTAAAATGCTTCCAGAAACACACTATTAACGTTTTGCATGCTGATTCTTTTTTTTTCCACATGCTATTTTGTCATCATAACCAGATTTAAGGAATACTATCAGCTATATGGAGCCAACATCCCATCACGGGCCACTTTCGGCCCGCCAGCGAAACGCCAGTTGCCTGATCTCAAAGCCCCCGGAACAATCTGATACCAAAAGTCGACTCTTCCCCGCTAGTGTCAAATAGTTTGATCCAGATCGGGTTGACATTTCAAGCTTTCGTCCGACCATCCGTTTACTCGCAGATCGGCCATCTATTGGCCTCTTTTTATTCTACGTGGTAAGCATATGGCTAAATATGACATCCACATAATGGAGTCCCTCCCAGGGGTTTTGGGAAACAGGAGAAATGACATTTATTCCAGGGGAGCAGGAAACAAAGGTCAAATTTTGAGTAGAACAGGGTACAAAGGCAATATTGTGGAACATGGAACATAAGAAAACAATTTTCGATTCTTTGGGAACAGGGAAACAAGCCTATTTATTTCAGGGGAACAAGGAAATGGTTATCCCGTAGGAGGGTCTCATAAGCGTTCCAATTTTCAATCCATCCACCGGTTTGTTTGTCTGTTCATCCGTCTGTCAAAACGTCATATTAAATTGTGTCTCTGAAGCACTGACAGAGCTCTGTGAACTTCAAAACATGAATAATAATTATCCTTTACATACTCTTCAAACATACACTATAATGTGTGGCGCCCATACCATGATCAACACCACATTTGCAGTAGAGTATGCAGCAGAGATATGAAGTGTCATTGTTGCCCTGGGCATACTCCTCAAGCACGCACTATGCCATAAATCGCATGTTTCATTGATTTTTATGATTCTGTAAAGCGTATATATCTTCTTTTTTTATGAAATCCGTAAAATTTTTACCTTGATCTACGTATCACTCGCCTGTGACCCTGGTTATTTTATGCACGCAAATGTATGTCATGCCCAGCAGTGATAAATTAAGTAGCAACCTTGCGATGGTTATAAGAGAGTGTGGCACAGCTGGTTTTATGTATTGGCATCGTTGGAGACAAATAAACAGCAGTTCAATCGCTCTGGCTTTGTTAAAACCACTCGTGCTTCCATCGACTGCGTCCAGTTACAGCTTGACGAATGCGTACAAATCAAATATTTAGGCACTCAACATATGGGACAGTTCACTTGACTACTCAAAATGTGCGTACAGATGAAAAATGGCTTGCCACTTCGCAAATAATAAACAGAAACATTTCAAAGTTTCTAGTCATCCACTTATACGTATTCTTCATTATTTGATGACATAACATGATAATTGATGACTTTAATAGCAAACGTATTAGTCATTGAACACATTTCAGGAACATAAAATCCAATTGACTAGCCAGAAACTGACTGGTACTCTGCTGGTTTTAAAATTTAAAGGCTCTTTTTTGGCCAGAATGGACTACAATACCTAAGCAATAATTCCAAATGAAAAATACATCGTGAAAATTAAAAGCTGTAAAGTACTGGCTCATAGAATGGATCACAGTAAACCAAAATAGTATATTTTGTGCACTCGTCGACTGCGAACACCACGCGATGACTGCGCTGTTCGAGTACAGAGGTTATCTAGCGTGATTGATGATACAGAAAAAAAATAGTGATCACCTTATCTCCTAACTAATGTTAAAATAGGTCAAGGTCACTTAGGCTTATTATTTAAACATATGGGCATGGTGGCCATTTTGGTCATGTGACCAGAACAATTTGAATAAATTTTGGCTAACATGTCATATGAAATTTGAGTTCAATTGGCCGAGTGGTTTCTGAGAAAGCTCTGTTTTGATAATTATATTGATGGAACTCCAATATGAACAACCTTGGCTGAAAGGTCAAAGCTCAACCTTGACCTTTGGAACTTATTTATAGTCATTATCTCATTAGGTTAACCATATCAAGTGAGAATTCAACTTTTCCTTCAATTTTTTCCCATTTTAATGCAATAATTTAGGAAGCAAATCTGACCTTGATGTTAAGTAGGTCAAGGTCAACCTAGGAACATAATTTGAACAAACTTGGTAGGCCAACCATCCTTAATGCTACCTATTCCCAGTCATTGGTCTTCTGGTTCTGGGAAGAAGATTTTTAAAGGGTTTTTGCCATATATGGGCTTGACAGACATCTTGGTCATGAGACAAAGACAATTTGCATAAATTTTGGCTAACTTAGTGTAAGGTTTGAGCAAGGGAAGAGTAATTATTAGCAGGGGCATGATTGTTTTTTCCGCAATGTTTCATAGCTACCAGGCAGTGAAATCCAGAGAACATAATTCATAGGAGCCAAGGTGCGAAAGATAAAGTGATAAACAAATGTTAGAAGGGAAACAGAAACATTCTGTTTTTATTTCTCCCATCACTCTATTACCTGTTGATAGGGGCAGACAGTGTTTACACCTGAGTATAAACATATTATAGGTAACAGACAAATGAGGGATGTCATGCAAAAAGGGCCACACAATATGGATAACGTAGTGGCTTGGTCATATCCCAGCAGGCACACAAAACTTTAAAACTACTTCGTACCAATGTTAATACGACGTCATTTTGAGGAGATGGAGTGCAGCACTGGCTGGATTGACCAATTATAAACCCAAAAGCTTGGTTGTTGTTTGTTTGATTCGATTCTTTACGTCCCAGTCAATAATCTTTCAGTTATGTCGGGACGGGTCTTACTGAGTTTAACCAGTACTAAGCAAGGATTAATGTGTCTTGCAAGGACACAACGCAGTGATGTGGGTGAGGCTGGAACCCGCGGCCCTTCGGTATCGAGTCAAGCACATTACCACTGTGCTCTCGCTTGGTTGTTGTGCAGAAGACCCAGCAGGCCAAACAACTCATAGGAGAAAGAGGTAAGGAATGGCCAAGTGAAGCATGGTATGGATTCAATACAGACCTTCAAAAATGAGCGAGTATGACCAGGAAATGCCACAATCACAGACCATATGAGCAACAATGTGAGATTTCCAACTATGTGGTATGTGCATCCAGCAAAGGCTGACCAGCCTGCACATGCATGCAGTCTGGTCAGAGCCTTTGCTAGTCGCTTGTATAATAAGCTACACTGACCGAACATCCTTTGGAAATTCTAAGCATATAGAAAGAAGCTACACATTTTTGGTTTAAGGGATTAGAAGTGATATAAGGATCGAACTTCAAGCTCCTGTGGTGCTACCAGCAAAGGCTCAGATCAGACTGCGCATGCACGCAGTCTGATCAGAGCATTAACTAGTCGCTTAAATATTCTATGAATATTAAGCTACTGACCGAGCATCATTTGGAGTTCCTAAGCTTAAAAGGAGGCTGCACAGGCTCATCTGAGTCAACACTTGTCAAAATGCCACATTGTTGGAAATCACATGTCGCTGCTCAATTATCCATGGCACCGTGAGAAAGAGACACCAGAACACAGGCAAATACACATATAAGGAGGGATACAAGAACTCTACACAGGTTTTGATAAACAAAATTTCTGCGCGTAAAATTGTATATATTTTCTTACGCATCAATTTTAACACATGTTTTTGGGTGCTCAAAAGACTGTCTTATTGAGACGGTTCTTTTGAGTACCAACAACATATATTTTGGTTGAGAAATAATGGGTAGGACCTGAATCTAGAAAGGTCACAAAGCTAGCCAAATTTTCACCTTAGATTCTGCTGTTGTTAAAACAATACAACAAAAACACTTTGAGTGGAGAGGGGTAACAGGGGAAGACAAGCCAGAAAGGCCCCACCATCAGAATGATGATAATGATGATGATGATGATGATGATGATGATGATGATGATGATGATGATGATGATGATGATGATGATGATGATGATGATGATGATGATGATGATGATGACCTTAAATCTTCTGCTTCAATAATATAATTCCATAGCGAAATTTCCCAATTTGGACGGCAAAAGACTAGGTACTGGATAACCCAATTCCTTTTACAGTATTTTTAAAGGCATAAAATAAACAAATTCATAAATCTTAAGAGAAATTCTTTCTTGTCTGGTCATTTAATGATTAGATAAAGTTGAACTGTGCCAAAAGAAACATTTGGCTGACATTGAACACTTTAATCCTAATCAGGACAGACTAGCCATATTTGACCTTAAATGTTTTCATAGCTTTATTAATGACATTGCACTGTATCTGGTGAGGCCAAATGAAATATATATCTCTCTTTCCTTGCTAGCGGTGCTGATAACCTTTACAAACAGTTTGGACTGAGATCAGACATGACAAAATGTCCGGCTTGAGGCCCCAACCAAACTCTTAGACAATCTGCGTCATCATGACTGATAGCCCATGTTCCAAATTAGGACTTGAGGATTACATAACACTGTGTCAACAGTGCAACTGGAACCCAGGCATTCTGAGTCTGCCTCTGAGTCCAGCACTATGAGTACCGTATTTAAAAGTTTATAGTCCAGAACTCTGTGCGCTTTTAGAGTTTTACTCTAAGCTAATGGCAGATGACAATTTATATAATTCTTTATGTCCCAGTCAACAATTTTTCAGTTGTCGGGACGGGTCATAAATTCCTGGGTCGAACCAGTACTTAGCAGAGGATAAAGTGCCTTGCTCAAGGACACACTGCAGTGCCTCTGATGAGGCTCGAACCCACAATCCCTTGATCTCAAGTCAAGCACTCTACCACTGAGCCACTGCACTCCTTGTCCTAGATTATTAAACATCTGCTATAGATTTTAGACTGTACATGCAGGGGCCAATTTCATCAATAAAGATCGTACGATGTATCTTAAATTGTGGGTACGTTGTTTTCTGAGAAGTGCGTACGTCAGTTTCATCAAAACATCTTAAATTGTTCGTAAGTACAAAAATTGCGTTTCACTAAAAACGTCGTATTTTTAATTTTGCCTAACTTCAGTCTGCAAATATCATGTGATTGGTCACGTGCGGACTTTATATAGCTGTGTAAAGTGGTTTAACACTGAGTGAAAAATACGTAGGTATGTGAAGAAAGTTTTAAAGAAAAAGCATGTGCGGATCCGAATGTAGGCAGGGGGTCCGGACCTCCCTCCCCTTGGAAAATCTCGCGTTCTATAGGTTGCCATAGATATATGCGGCAGTTCGAATATCGAACTACGAATATCGAATTGGTAATTTGATATTCAAAATCGTGCACTAGAAGTTAGTTTTGATATTAAAAACTTGATATTCGGTAACTTTTCAAATGGTAAAGAAGGTTTTTGACCCTAATAAGATGAAAATCAGCGGCAGTTCGAATATCGAATGTCGAATTACGAATATCGAATTGGTAATTTGATATTCAAAATTGTGTTTGATATTGAAAACTTTATATGCTGTAATTTTCTGGATGCAAAGGAAGGGTTTTGAGCATAATAGCATATAAACAGTTACAGTCCGAATTACTAAATCGAATATCGAACTAACTTCTCAATTTGAATCTCGAATATCGAACTAACTTCTCAATTTGAATTTCGAATATCAAACTATCTTCTCAATTTGAATATCGAACTAACTTCTAATTGCTTGATTGTTGTAATGCTCAATTACAGATTCCTAAAGAGGGACATACTAATATCATTTGAACATAAAATAGATAGATCATATTGTATTCATAACAAAAATGGTACATGTAATGTTTCATGAAACTGTGTCCCGAAAAGTACTCGTTTTCACACTTTCTGTTTAACCATACATGTCGAAAGGAGTTTCCCATTTTTAATCTTTTGACGAGCTCATAAGCACTTTTGGGTTATTGTTTTTGGTGGTGTTATTTTATTCAAATTTCTAGCGAAAAACAGCGCAGAACCTGATCCGACGCCACCTTGGTTATGTGGCGTCTGATCTGGTTCAGTACTGTTTGCCAATGTCCCAGAAAATGGAGGCAATGTGTAAATGAGTTAAACATCACACCCCGGGTGCTTGAGATAACAAGTCGAAATTTTCGAAAACGTAAAAATCTCTAGAATGCAACTTGTAATACGGATGGAACTGAGATTGTGCTAACCCAGATGTATGTCCCTTCATGGAGAATGTAAAGTTCTACTGAAAGCTCTAGTGAACAGCTCCCACATATACATACTCATACAAAGACATACGTCTTGAAGCTTTTTCGAATGTAGAACGTATGGTTGTTTGACGAAAGCACCCTCGAGCTCATCAGTGTCGTCCCTGGCAGTCATGCAAATGGACGATGACTTATCCGTACATTTGAATGTGTTCATTAGTATGTTTAGGCAATGGTGACATGTGAAAAAGTACAAAAATATCCTATTGATCCTTCCCTTAGACGTGATGGTTGTGCATAAATTCAGCCTACTGACGGAGGCCATAGGCGAATCTCTTGGTGACAGTATACAGCGTGCTAGGGGTAGGGGTGGGAGAGGTTACTTGGACAAATAAATAACTCATAAACACCAAGAAAAGGGGGTCTTATTTTCTCATTTTGGTAAATGTAAAGGGTGGTCTTGATTGTAGTACTTTCGAGGTATTTAAACCTTTGTCGATGGTTTACTCTTCAGCCTCTATATCGTGTGAAATGCAACAGCCTTGGTAGCTAAGTAGTTGGGATGTAATATTTAAGACAAAGATGTCAGCTGCGACACCTAAATATTTGTCTTAAATATACGACAAAAAGTAAGAAGTTCGCAAAGTTCAATAGTTTGATGAAACCCGATTTTTAACGTACGAACTTCGTACGATGTTTTTAAGACAAAAACACGTCGTAAACTCGTTGATGAAATTGGCCCCAGCTCTTATTATTCAGAAAAAAATATGTAAGATATTTCATGCGAATCATCTGCTGCTATAACATGATTCACACTAAATATTATATAAGCCTTACAAAGAAACAACCCAATCTTATAAGTTGTCTGTTGCAACTTAAAGCTAGCACTTTAACAGTTAGGACCCAGATCAGGCCTAACATTTTGTTGGGCCTGATTTGGAACCAAACTGCTTGACACTCTTGTATTTCTGAATTTTCTTTTTGAATAGTTTTATTTTTTTAAATAAAACTGCAGACGACAAAATCGCATGCAAAATTACCCAGCATGCAAAGAGAAAGGAAAAAGTGTTCTGAGACAGTACCTTGTACACCTACGCACCAGCGATCACACGGGTATATAAATTGAACATATTCGAAATTGTCCAAATAACATGATTAAATATCCCCGTCACAGTCGGTAGTAGTAATCTGTTTTAAAACGCTTTGCCTACTAGTATCGTCTGTAAACTGTTTGGACCCAGATCAGGACTGACAAAATGTTGGGTCTGATCTGAATCCAAATGGTTTTCCTGAAAAGCTGATTTTGAAAAAAAATCAGCAGACGGTAAAAATCATATGCAAAACTAGAATTGTCAGAGAATCTGACTTTAGCCCCTTTGCAGCACTTTTCATGCTGTAAAAAGGACAAGTTCTACAGACTGAGTGGAAATGAAATTCTGACATATATAAAGGGCCATAACTCTGCTACAAGTAATAAAAAAAAGACAGGTAACAACCCCAACCCAGATCTTGTCAATATAAATGCACATACAAAATTTGGTGAAGTTCTGTCCATTTGTTTTAAAACTATTGAGCGGAATGGAAATCTGACATATATCAAGGGCAATAACTCTGCTACAAATTTGCGAAAAATGACAGGTAACAATCCCAACCTAGAACTTGTCAATATATATATATATGCATATATAAAATTTGGTGAAATTCACTCAATTTGTTCTAAAAATATTGAGCGGAAACAAATTTGTTTCATTAAACCTACGATACATCTGAATAATGCTCTAAGTCGGTTCACCCGAATTACCGCAGAGAAAAAACCGGGACTAGTACCGGATTTTAACACCAACCCCGCACGGCGACCATACCAATAGTCATCGTAACACTAGTCAATTTTACCTCTGCGGCTTCCGTTAAAGACACGTTTTTTTGACTGAAGAAGAATATTTATCCTTGTAGCCGGTAATTGTGGTAGTAAGGAGGTTTCACCCACCCGCAGCAGTTTATTTCTTTATATTTTCAAGTTCTGTTATTTCGTTCTGATTATTTTTCAGTTCATTTGCTTTATTTTCGTTCTGAAGTTCTGTTTGACGTATCGAACAGAATTTCGTAACGTACCTTAGTTCGGATAATAGGCTTTCCGACCTTTTGTTTTGTTTATTTTGCTTTCGCTTTCGTTCATTCTTAGTTGAATTTTTCCTTATTTTGATCTGGCTTAATTCTGCTTTGAATTTTGCTTTAGTTGCATTCTTTTTTAGGTATGTCAACTAGGAACAAACATTGTCCTGGCATTTATGGTAAATGTGCCAAAATAATGCTATATTGGGATGATCACAGGGTGTGCAGGGCATGTAGGGGATACTCTTGTTCGCCCACATCTACCTGTGAGGTTTGTGGCTCTTGGTCTGAGGACACTTGGAAGAAGTTTTCTAAGTGTCTTCAGAGAGCTTCCAAATCTAAAGTTGCGACAATTGCCCAGGCTCCTGAAAAAGGTCCTGGCCAACCATCTGCAACTTTAGGTTCTTTATCTGGTTCTAGTGTTCAGGTGACTGATGCTAGTACTAGAATTTCCAGAGCTAACCGCGAGCCTGAATCGGATTCGCTCCCTCAGACTCCTGGTATTATAGCTGCGGAAATAGACCGTGAGCCTGAACAGGATTCGTCCCATCAGGCTCCTGGTGCTGTCTTATATGGTCGCGAGCTTGCCCAGGATTCGCTCCCTCAAGCTCCTGATCATAACATCAGTCCTTCCAGGAGAAGCCTTTCTTCTGCAGGACATGAAAGGACCAGATCTGTTACACCTTCAAGTAACAGGCCTTTGCCTAGGCAGTACACTTCTAGGCCAGGGAGGCCTAGGTCTAAGAGGATAAGAGTAAGTTCCTCTAGTTCCTCGTCTAGTCGTGCGTCTAGTTCATCTAGAGAAAGATCTAGACGCGTGAAACACAAACATCGTAGGTCTAGGCACAGGTCCAGGTCCCCATTGCCTAGGCCTATAAGTTATGGTCATGCCAGACGGGATAGGCATCCTAGGTCTAGGTCCCCTAGATGTAGACCTAGGTCTTCTAGGACCAGACATCAGTCTAGGTCTAGAAGCAGACACCACTCCAGGTCTAGGAGCAGACACCAGTCTTGGTCCAGACAACTGTCTAGGTCGAGAGCCAGACAGTTGTCTGGGTCCCGCTCACCTTCTCCTGTGAAGCAGGATAATTCTGTCTCTGTTCTGACCCAGTTGGTACAGCAACAGGGACAGATGCTAAAAGAATTGTCCAGTAGACTAGACAATTTAAATCCGAAGTCAACACCTGTACCTGTTGAATCGCATGATAGCCATGAGTCAACAGATCAGGTTGAGCTTCACGTTGGCTCAGAGGAAAGAATAGGTAACTCTGACCTAGATGAGCCAAATGAAGAAAGGGAGGAGGATTGTCCAAAAGAATCCCTGTCTTACAGGGAGGCTATTGGGAAGCTTCGTTTCAGGCTCGGACAGTCTTTATGTCCTGTACCTGAAGTGAAGCATAAATCCGTTGGGGCCTCTGCTTTGGATTTCTTCAAGGAATCTGAGCAGAGCGATGAACTTTCATTAGCCCTACCACAGTCAAATAGTGTAGTAGTTGCTTTAGACAGGATGGATAAACGCTTGAAGGGGGAAGAGGAAATCCCTATGACTCCTCTTCCATCCTATCCTAAGTGTTTCAAGGGAGGCTCATTTGTGGCTTTAAATAGCAAGCCAAGAATTTGTCTCCCTTCCTCTTATGAAGCATTAAATCCTAGGATTACCATGGACCCTCCTCCTGTTAATCCTGGGATAAGGGATGTTTTGAAGCAAGGTGTAACGGTCCCGTCATCTCAGGCAGTCCAATTTTCTACTCTTGAGAATTTGGAAAAGCTGGCACGGACGGGTATGCAAGTAGCATCGCATTCAGAAATGTTTTTGTGCGGTACACTGAAGACCATCCAGCAGGACTCCTTGTCTAGAGAGGACATGATGGAGGTTTCCCGTTACCTGCAGGCTGTGGCAGCTTCCCAGTCTCATTTAGTGGAGATCTTGGCGAGACTGGCTTCAGGACCTCTTTTGGCACGCAGAGATGCTTGTTTGGATGCTTCAGACCTAGATCCTGAAGTTAAAAGGTCTCTGCGTGTACAACCAATAGAGTCTGGTACTGTTTTTGGAAGTAAATTTCCTGAAGTGGTACGGCAGTATAAGGAAGGCCTAGCCCATAAATCCTTGCAGATGGCCGTTGTTGGTGCAAACAAGCGTCAACCAAGCTTCAAGAAGAGGACTCCTAAGACCCCAGACACTCCAGCTAAGCCTGCATTTAGTGAACCTAATGTTTCTGTGGGTTCCAATTTGCCCAGAACGTCCACGTTTTCTCAGGGCAAAACTTTTAATAAATTCCAAAAGAAGAAGTCTGTTAAAGCACCCTATTTTAACAGACTGCCTAAGAAGGGTTCTGGACCAAAGTCCAGTGCCCCTTAGGGGTGCCCACTTCGTTTTCCAGGCCTCTCCAGATGCAGTCTACAGCTCTTTCAAGCATCTGGTTCCAAGAGCAGATTTACCAACAGGAGGAAGAATTTCTTCCTTCCTAAAGGCCTGGGAAAATATAACTTTGGATCCATGGACACTGTCTATAATCCGAAGTGGGTATCGAATACAACTAAGTGTCCTACCTTATCTGTCACGGGTACCTCCAAAGTGGTGTACCCGCATGCCTCAGGATTCACTCAAGGTTCAAATCTTGAGGGAACAGGTGGCGTCCTTACTTCAGAAGAGGGCCATAGAGGAAGTCAAATGCACTCATCCGAAGAGAGGGTTCTTCAGCAGACTTTTTCTGGTGAAGAAAAGATCAGGGGGGTGGAGACCTGTCATAGACCTGTCTCGACTCAACCAGTTCATTCTGTGTCCACACTTCAAGATGGAAACTGTGGATTCCATCAGACTAGCACTTCGAAAAGGGGACTGGGTAACATCATTGGATTTAACCGATGCTTACTTCCATGTGATGATTCACCGGAGATACAGAAGGTATCTTCGGTTCTCTTTCGAAGGGAAAACATTTCAGTTCCGGGCACTACCGTTTGGTCTTTGTGTAAGTCCCTATGTGTTTTCCAGAGTCTTAAAAGCGGTCTTGAGGCATATCCGTCTCCAAGGTATTCGGGTGCACGCATATCTGGACGACTGGATTCAACCTTCTGCGTCAGAGGGTCAGTCATGGCATCACAGCAGAAAGTTATTGTCAACCGTTTTAGATCTAGGTTTTCTTCCCAACTGGGACAAATCAGAACTGATCCCAGTTCAGGATTTCAATTTCCTAGGGGCCCATTTCAACCTAGGCCTAGCCTTAGTCAGCCCATCGGCAGACCGAGTGGCTTCATTCCAACAAGCAATGACAAAGCTGTTGGGTGCCAAGGAGGCTTCAGCTCGCCAGTTACATTCCCTCTTAGGACAGATGGAATCTATGGCCAACCTATTAACTCTAGGGAGAGCATTCAAGAGATGCTTGCAATGGGAACTCAAGGAGAGATGGTCTCAGAGTTCGGCTCAGTGGGACAGCAAAATTGTGTTAGGTCCCTGGTTCTCCAATGCCGTCAGGCCTTGGACAGACATAGACTTTCTGAAGTCTATGTCTCCTCTTCACCATCCTGTTCCTCAGCTTCACCTCTTTACAGATTCCAGCCTAGAGGGCTGGGGAGCTCACATGGAGGAACATATGGCATCAGGGTACTGGTCTCCAGCATGGAAGACCCAGCACATCAATGTTCTAGAGATGCAGGCAGTATGGCTAGCTCTTCAAGCCTTTGCGGATTATATCAAAGGCAATTCAATTTTGCTGTCCACCGACAATACGACAGTGGCAGCTTATTTGAATCGACAGGGAGGGACCCACTCTCTGTCTCTATGCAATATGGCAGTGGAAATTATGTTATGGTGTGCCAAGAACAGGGTTCACATAAAGGCCAGATACCTGCCAGGGAGACTCAATGCTCTGGCAGACTGTCTGAGCAGGAAAGGGAATGTAGTTCAGACCGAATGGTCTCTCAATCTGAGGGTAGCAGATCTAGTGTTTCAGCTCTGGGGAACCCCCCATATAGATCTGTTCGCTACTCGTCTGAACAGGAAGGTACAAATTTTTGTATCTCCAGTTCCAGACCCTCTAGCTCATGCATCAGACGCTCTGTCTCTGAGCTGGAAGGGGATGTGGGCATACGCCTTCCCTCCTTTTCCCCTGATTCTTACCACGCTGAGGAAAGTGCTAGAGGAAGAGTGTCTAGTTTGTCTGATAGCTCCTCTATGGGCAGGACAGGCATGGTTTCCTCTGCTTCTGTCTCTAGTGGTGGCTCCACCGATCCAGCTCCCAGTGAGGAGGGATCTTTTGTGTCAACCGGTGTCCAGGTTGTTACACCCAACACCTCAGATATTTCATCTTCACGCTTGGTTGCTATGCAACAACACATGGAGGCGTCAGGCATTTCTAGGTCAGTTGCCCGACGAATCTATTCAGCAAAAAGATCTTCCACAAACGCTCTCTATGATTATAGATGGAAATCTTGGGTGGATTGGTGTGTCGGAAGGGAAGTGGATCCCTTCAATCCGTCAGTAAATCAGTTTGGAGAATTTTTAATTTTCTTACATAATAAGAACTTCTCTCCTGCTACTGTTAAGGGATATCGTTCAGCTATTTCTACTACCTTAAAACAGATATCTAAAATAGATTTTTCTTGTGAATCTATTTTGTCAGATGTAGTGAGGAGTTTTGAGCTTGAACGTCCAAGGACAAAGGTGCATTTTCCCAAATGGGATCTTGCAATAGTTCTAGCTGCCTTGAGTAACGCCCCTTTTGAACCACTCGAAGAATGTGGATTCAAAGAGCTAACCCTAAAAACAGTTTTTCTTACTGCTCTGGCCTCCGGACGCAGACGCAGTGAGATACATGCCCTTGTATGCTCTGATATCAAGTTTTCAGAACATTCAGTTAGTTTGGGTACTTTTCCAGGTTTTCTGGCCAAGAATCAACTTCCTTCTGTTTTGGCCTCACCTATAGTTATTCCTGTACTTAAGGGTCAGGATGTTAATACTTCTCTTTGCCCAGTTAGGGCTTTAAGAATATATTTTAACAGGGTTTTTCCAAGAAGGAAAGGCCGTAAGAGACTTTTTATTTCTCATCAGGATTCTTATGAGAAAGAAATCTCTGTGGATTCCATTTCTAGGTGGATTGTACAAACAATTAAATTGGCACATAGTGCCAATAATGTGGATCAGGTTCCTGTTAGTGTAAATGCCCATGAGGTTAGGGCTATAGCCTCCTCTTGGGCATGGTCTAACAAGGTTCCTTTGGATGACGTGGTTAAAGCTGGTTTTTGGTCATCAGAAAACTCTTTTATTAGGTTTTATCTGAGAGATACATCAGTTTTGGCAAGTAGCCTAGGCCTGATAGGTCCTGTGGTAGCAGCACAAGCAGTAGTTGTGCCTGCTACTACTATGTAGATGATTTCCAGTTTTTTCCCTGTATATATGTAAATATTGGGACTACTAAACTTGGGTTTTTTATTATCCGAACGGGTTTTTTATGGCAAATGTCTGATACCCTAAAATTTGTTTTTTGCGGGGTGAGACTTGAGACCTGAGTCCGTTCCATGGTTCACATTAGAGGCGAAGTGTACTTTCTTCTTTTTCCTGGTGAGTGATGCAATATTATGGTCCCACCATCCATTAGTGTTATAATCAGCATTATTCAGATGTATCGTAGGTTTAATGAAACAAATCTGGAAAATTTTTAATTAATTTTCATATTTGTGAGTTATACCTACGATACATCTGAATCTTTCTCCCTCCACCTCCCCTCTGTTTTATCTTGGTTTTTTGGCTTCGGTAAAATTGACTAGTGTTACGATGACTATTGGTATGGTCGCCGTGCGGGGTTGGTGTTAAAATCCGGTACTAGTCCCGGTTTTTTCTCTGCGGTAATTCGGGTGAACCGACTTAGAGCATTATTCAGATGTATCGTAGGTATAACTCACAAATATGAAAATTAATTAAAAATTTTCCAGATTTCTGACATATTTCAAGGGCCATAACTCTGTTACAAATTTGTCAACAATGACAGGTAAAAATCTCAATCTAGATATTGACAATATGAATGCATAAGATTATATAAAATTTTGTCGATTTGTCCACAAGATATTGAGCAGAAATGAAATTCTAATATAAATCAAAGACCATAACTCTGTTACAAATATAAGAAAAATGACAGGTAACAATCCCAACCTAGATCTTGTCAATATCAATGCACATACAAAATTTGGTCAAATTCTGTCCATTTGTTCTCCAGATTTTGAGCCAAAACAAAATTCTGACATAAATCAAGGGCCATAACTCTGTTACGAATTTGCGAAAAATGACAGGTAACTCTGACATCAATCAAGCGCCATAACAGTCAAGGGCCATAACTCTGTTACAAATGTGCAAAAAATGATGTGTAACAATCAGAATTTAGCGGAAACTGAATTATGACGCACAGAATGATGGAAACACGGAATGACAGACATCCAAAATCCAGTATAGCCCCAATTTTTCAAAGCAGGGCTATAATTACTCAGCTTGCAAAGAGATAACCTGTAGCCTCTGCTCCAAACAACATTTTCAAAAACATTTTAGTTCTTAAATAGTTAAAAAGTTGAAAAACAGTTCATGAAGTCCTGTTCTTGAAGTGGCTAAAACATGGATTCAAGAACTTCAAGAACTGTTCAAGAAATAATGTTCTTGAGGAATTCAAGAACAATTTAAGAGCTTAATTAAAGTTCTTGAAGTGTTCAAGAACTGGACATGAACTGCTCTTGAAGTGTTCAAGTATATTTGAATAGTTCAAGAATAGTTTAAGAACCCAAGTTCTTAAAACAGTTCAAGAATATTTGTTCTTTTCCTGTTCAAGAACAGTCTTTAAGAACTTTACAAGAATACATGTTCTTAAAAATTGTCCAATTTAACATTTCTTAAACTATACTTGAACTGTTCTTGAACACTTAAAGAGCAGTTCATATCCAGATGGGATCTTGTAAGCAAGGTAACTCCAAAAGTATTTCAGCTAGAGTTTTGTTATCAAAAAAGACAAGTATATGGTTGGGGGCACAGTGTTTCACAAACACTATTCTAGTATTTTTACAGTCATGATGTTCTAAAGTTTCGAACACTTTCCTCTTTCTGGTCTCAAATAAAATGTTGGTTTTCAACTGCGCTGTTTGTCTAGGCCTTTTTGGCTGGCAATTAGTGATCAAAATTTTTAGAGCCTTTACCGTATATTGTGGTGCTGTAGCTCATAAATACATACAAAAGTGTCTTGGGTTCCCTACCATTTGCTAAGGAGAACACTGAAGGAAATAAAACTAATAAATCTGCTTATGACAGATTGGATATTTGCTAAATGACATTATCACTCATAATACAACTTGCAGGTTTTGAAAATGCACAGGTACAAACATAATTTTTAATAAAATATGCATTAATATTTGCCCCCAAAAGGCTAGCGCATGTAAATCAACCAATAAAGCACTAACCATGTCATCAGTGGACAACAAAATTTCCAGATTTTCAGCAAAAAACATTACACGCAATGGTCCAGTAGACAGTTCTCACCAGATATCAAGACAAGTTGGTTTTTGAAGAAGCAACAGTGGTATTTGAAAATTAAGGCCAATAGACTCCTTTCACATTGTTATCTCCCTTAACAATCGCTCTTCAATTGAAAAATCGATAAAGCTGTTTTTGAAAATGAAGGGGCAGATTGCTTATTAGTTACATTGCAAAACACATAGCGATGCTTTATAAGTCGATTGTTTTGGCCTTTCGCCGCTAGAATGAGATATCTTATTCTAGAAATAAAATAAATTAATGTTTTCATATACATTTAATAAGTCTTCAGTAAATTTTTCACATTAATTAGCGTAAAATTAGTTTGATATCGAACTAAAATCGGCTTCTTCTTCAGGCACCAAATCGCTTCTTCTTCGGGCACGAAGTCGCAAAAAACTATTTGAAACACATGCCAACTAATAAGGCAAACTTATCTTTTTACACGCGAGCATCGACAACTCAGAAGAGCCTCGCCCGCAAATGCACAGTCTCATCAGGGCATTTGCTGCTCGCACACACATCGGATACATTGTTGTGTCCGAGCGCACATAAAGGCAGTGCATGTAAACGGAGGCTCAGACAAAAAATAGATCCCACCAGATAAAAATGCAGTAGCACATGCATGCTACCAAATAGACGTGCGTGTAGTTGCACATAATGACAAAGCATATGCGATAAATGTCGAAATCGAACTACAAGTAAATACCTCCAATCATAGACCCATTAAATTACATCATTTATACACAGCACCCGCTCATTCCGAAAAAAAAGTCAGTCTAGGATGCTTAGAAATCATTTCTTTATCTCAAATATTCGGAATATTGGAATTAATCATTATTTTATCATTTAATTTTACTATTTGTCTAATCTTTATTTGCAGAATCCTTTTTCTTTTAATCGTTTTCCATATTACACTGTGTAATGTAAGCCAGCTGTATGCAGGTTGCCCCTTCACATGTAATCTCGCTGAGATAACGCGGAACGAGACTGTTTGGCGCATGCACACTAACAATGTGAAAGGAGTCTATTAACTGCTACAAAAAATTTTGTTTTGGTTAAAAGCTAAATTTTGGTATTATTATATAGCTTACGTAACCCTTTACTACTTATTAAAGACTTTTGACGCCTTTGAAATATCATGTATTTGAAAATATTATGGAAAATGGAGCAAAAGTATTTGAAAATAATACGAAAAATGGTGCATTTGCTCTTTTGGAGCAAATGCTCCATTTTCCATATATTCAAAACAACTTAAATTTTTCTTGAGTTTTTTCAATGCTGTCCAATAAAAATAGAAAATGATGTCATGATCTAAAATAGCCTATGGAGTAAAGGATTAAAGAAATCTTTGGCAGTAGCAGGGAAACACTGATTTGCTATGCATCTATAATCATCTTTAATGTTTGATGTGTCATGTTTGAAAGAGAACCCAAGGGTGGGCAATAAAATTGCATCCAAGTTGAAATACTCATCAACCAGTCACCTGCAATGCTGTTCAGCTATCATACAACACAAGTCATTTGTAGCTGCAGGGTGGGGGCATAGGTTGGATATTGACTTGCATATGCAAAGCTCAAGTTTATGCCTACCACTGCGGGACATATTTACAAGGATTTTGCACAATGTTGTGTGTTGCGAGATAAAATATTTAAACTGAAGCATCATATCAGCATTGTTATTACACACCATCAAAGTATTCTCCCTTTACACTGTTTCTTTTCTTGAGGTACCAAGACTTGGTGTAGAGAACAGGGCATCCTACTGTTCTACCAGCTTTGACAGCAGAGATTGTTGCTTTCAATGAATTTTTAAGCAATAGAAATTGCCAATCATGACAGAACTTTTTGCAGGACCCTCACCTATCAATCCCCGTTGGATTCGATTCTTTACGCCCCTTCAACAATCTTTCAGTTATGTAGGGACAAGTCTTCCTAGGTCAAACCTTTACTAAGCTAGGATAAATGTGTCTTGCACAACACAGTGGCGCCTGTGAGGCTCCAACCCGCAGCCTCTCGGTCTCAAGTCAAGCACTCTGCCACTGAGCCACTGCGCTCTTTATCTATCAATCCCCATAGGATTCCCCTGATATGCATTACAGGTCCAGATAAACAAAACGTTTAAGCATAGAATTGTCATTATTTTCTTATCCAGCAGTTTAAACATTTAAAAAAACTGCCTCAATGAGACGTGGTTTTTAACCCTTAATACGCCAATCGCAACAAAAGTCGTCTGCTTTTCTCGTCTGCTGAAATGTTAAAGAAGCCTCTATGGCAAACAGTGTGAACCCAGATCAGACTGCTCCTATAGGAGTCTGAGTCCACGCTGTTTGCTTCTATACTTAATTTTTCGGTAATGTAAGGCAATTATTTGCAGCAGACAACTTCAGCAGACAACATTTTCAGATACATTTTTTTCTTGGCGCTCAAAGGGAACCCACAACATATGTTTTGGTTGAAAAATAAGAAAATTAATGCTTGATTTATATATATAGTTTTATGCTTGTTCATAGATTGACTCTTTATTTGTGTACAGCTGAGGTTATATGAGGACAGGGCCACGGCTTAAACTCTCGATCATCTGACAGCCACTGGAGAATTCGAAGCTGGGGATTGAACCTCCTATCCTTGATTTACAAGGCGAGTCCATGGTTTATTCACTACACCAAAGTGGATCGATTGACTCTTTATAATAGTATCATTTTCCTATGAACTGGTTAATATGGGCCTAGACATGACAAAACCTGTCTTCTGGGTTTCTGACAAAGCAAGACTCAAATCAGTCTCCTCAGCTAGAGAGACTAACTAGCTAGACAGTTTAAATTTCACCTGTAGCAAGTTTAGATATGATACTTTCATAAATGTGAATAACAAAGGCGCTGATCAGACTGCGGATGTGCAGGCTGGTCTGCACTTTTGTTGTTCGCAAACCCCTGAAGAAAGGGTTTTCTCACGTTGAGGCCCATATAGATTTGACATTATTTGATATAGAAAAAAAGGAAACAATTGTACATGTACTGGATTGGGCCGAGGCCAGATTTATAACCTTTTAGCCCTTAACCTGCCAATGTTTTTGTCTCGAAAATGTTGTCAGCTTATTACGTCTGCTACATATATATTCAAGCGCACATACTTTAGACTAATTTTATCATGGATGCAAACACTATCAACCTAAGGGAGCAGTCTGATCTGAGTTCATGATTGTTTGCAATTAATACATAAGGATGACATCATCTGCTCATAGCAGGACCAAGATCAGGGCCCAGGTTTTGGATCCAATCTATTTGACAGATAGTATTCCTGAAATATTTTTTTGAAAAAGTTGATTTTGAAAAAATCACAGATGCCAAAAAAGCATGAAAATTTTCCAAGGGTGCATATGCACAGATAACATGATTGTCCTATGAAATATGCACACATACCACACAGATTGATTTGGTTGGCCATCAAATGAAAATAATTGTGGTTTTAGGAATCAAAAGGACAATTACTGTATTTTATTTATTCAACTTCTGGTAGTAATTTTAATTTCAACCAAACTTAATTACACAATTGATGAGTATTCTTTAAGATAAGGTAGTAGTCGTTATTATTTTTTCTTACTTCTCCATTAAAACATGTGCTCTGGGGACTCATTAGACGCTTCTCATTGAGATGCTTTGAATGAGCAGAACAACAAATGTTTTCATGTAGAAATGAGAAAGAAATAAACCATTTCTTCATTGAAAAAACTTATAAAAATCTTATTTAGAGCTATGAATAAATGTTGCCGGACCACTGTATATCAGTCATTTATCCATAAAATATATATTTGCAGTCGGTTAGACTTCAACAATCAACAAACTACTAAATGGCTGCAAAGAAAACAGTAAAGACTCTAATCGGCCTGCACAATGTGCAGGCAGCAGTGATCTGTGTCTTCTTTTTGTACTTGACACAGTTATACTATAGGTTCTGTTTTCCGGTTTACATTATACGTACTGTTCTCTCACGTACACACACTTTCTGCTCTGAACATTGGGCTTTAGAAAATCTCTGAAGCAGGTAGATCGGTTCAGAGTGTTTTTCGATGCTCAATTCGGAGATCAAAGTGTGTGTTAATCTGATCTGAATTGCCTCGCTTACTGTGAATAAGGCCACTTTTGTAAGTGATAAATACATGGTTGACAATAACTGACAAAAAATGTATTAGGATGGTTTAAAAAGAAAACACTTCAAATCTTCGTCTGCTGGTATCTTCTGCTAATAAACTTTGTAAACAGTTTGGATCCAGATCAGGCCAGACAGAGCGTCTGGCCTGATCTGGATCCAAACTGTTTAACACACTTATGGTATAATTGGTATATTCCTGAAAGAATTTTTCGAAAAAGTTCATTTCGAAAAAAATCAGCAAATGACATAAAAATTATGAAAAATTTCCCAGCATGCAATGAGCTATTGTACTTGAAATAGCCTGGGAATATCAGGATTTTATCACGGAAACGTTCTATTGGCCACTCATTGAAATTGCATGGTTAATCCAATAATTATAACCATGTTGTTAGCTAGTTGGGATTCTTATGGGGAGGGGGGCCCTGTGAAACTTTGACCATAATAAAATAGTTGACCATGTTTCTCACCATGGTCAACCATGGACTGACTATGGTGCCATATACAATGTACCAGCAATGGTCAAACATGTTTGAACATGGTCAAACCATGGACAATTTAAACCATGATTGACCATGATCATTTGACTGTGTTCAACCATGATTAAATTATGGGTTGGCCATGGTTAGTCTATGATCTTGTGAAAGAGTTTCCAGGACCTGATACATGTATATTGCTTAAGACAGGTAAGCAAATAAAAGGTGAGTCATTGACAAAATAAAATTATGGCTGAAGCCCGATATCATCTCCCCGCATCCCCATAAATTTCAAATGTGTGCTTCCACTAAAATACTTTCTATATTTGTGCAAGCTCATCAAAGCTGCTTGCCTATGCAATAAAAATTAAAATCTTGTGATCATAATTTATAGCTTTTCAGGCCAAACAAAAATATAAGTGTGTCTCTGCCCCTCGGGTAATGGGTCTGAAAACTTTAGGCAGGGTAGGCACACATTTTTTTTTATAATTTTTTTTTCTGAAAAAATAATATTATGATTTTATGGGAAATAATATTTTTTTTCTAGAAACACTGAAAAAAATTCTAGGTTTCACCATTAAATTTAGGTAGGGTCGGGTTACTCTAAACACAGATATTTTTTATTTGGCCTGAGAAGAAAAAGACAACAATGTTGTAAGTGCACAAATCACATGTACGAATTGAAGTATGCTTGGTGATTTATGTTGGTTGTGCATACAAACCTATCAGCCTTTTGCAATGCATCTGTTCATGAAAAGGGCCTTTTAATTCTTTGCATACTGTGTAATTTTGATTGTTTTTGTTTTTTGTCGTCTGAAGCATTTTTTAAAATTGATTTTTTTTTTCAAAAACATTTTCCAGGAAAACTATCAGATTATCCAATAGTCTGGATATGGCCTGTTCTTGGTTCAATCTGTTTGCAAAGGTTATCAGCAAGTAACAAATCGCCATTTTGTTGCCACTGTGTAGCAAGAAAAGAGTTGAGGCAACATCTTCTTGAAAGATATCAAAGAATTGCAAAAGGGCCTAGGCTGAGCAATTAAAAATGGAGAAAAAACTGAATTTGAAAGAATCTGTAGATGTGCATTGCTTTCTGTACTTTTTCGTATGTGCAGCTCTAGTTCTGGATGCTCCTTTGGCATGCATCGATCCAGAGTTTTGTCTGGTGGTTCCAGTTCTGAAGTTGTTTTTGTTTTTTTAGTCATCAACTTATTTTACAGGGGGGATTGAGAGCTAGGGGTATAAATGCTGTTCAATGGGGGCCCAACACAGTATTTCTAAGAAAACGAGGTATACAACTAGAAGTGGGGAATCATCGGACCACCAGTGTAACATCATTTAAATGGTGTTTCACTGGCGGGCCGATGATGACCCAATATTGAATGCTGACTAGGCTAAACTTTGTGATTTTCTAGGGAGAGTGGGGTCTGGATCAGCATCCCTAAGGAAAACTTAAGCTTTGTGATTTCCTAGGGGGATCAGGACCCCCCCCCCCCCCCCCCCCCCCCCCCCTCTGGATCTACGCAGGTTTGGTCAGATACTTGTCTGCTGGTATCTCTCTGGAATTGTGGTGATATCTTTTCCAAAGTTTAAAATGTAAAGTTTGTTAATGTTAAACCTTGAAATTTAACTGCACATGAAAGTTGATACAAATGATAATCTTTTATTGTAGTTGATTACTTACCATCCAGGGTATATTATTTACAATTGCCTTTTGTAGAAAAACGCAATGTATCACCTTAAGTGCTTTAAATAACACCCGCAAATGTGTGCTCATGTCATCTAGAAGAAATATGATCACTTCTTGAAATGTTATATTCAAACATGAAGCTGTGAAGAGGTAGGTTATATTTGTCTCCCTTGTCATAACTCTTCCCTATGTGGGAGCTGAAGATTTATACTGTCAGCCCTCCAAATAAGAGGGTCTTCGTCAGTTCCTTTCCCTTGGTCAAGATTTATTGCTTTATAAGTCTCCACTAAGTTTAAGGTTCTCAGTTTGCCCCTGTTCAAGGGACAAGGCTTCAGCTAATATTACTTGCAATATAAGTTACCAAAGTATATGGGCAGATGAGAGAGCAGATGCCAATTTCCAGAATGGCAGGAATATACAGGGTGATTTTTGTTGATAGATAAGTTAAATGGCTGCATAGATTCTTGTTTTTTGTTGATACTTTGGTTTAACATGTATAGTCAAACTTTGAAAATTCAAAGTGTCATTTGGAACAACTTAGGCCAAATAATCTCAGACACCGCTGCATAAGGTTGAAAGGCTCCACATCATGTGTTTTATCACTTTCTGGAAAAAATGAAATAAACAGTGCATTTCCAGTTCAAACGGTAATGGTCCGGCCGTTCTGCATTTTACCGATTCTGAAGTTGTCGTCCATGACGGGTCATTTTGGTTCTTTTTTGCCAACAATTTCCGCCATTTGCAGCGCTATTTGTCAGATTTTCCTCTGTTTTTGTAAGTTATCAAGCTGAAACATTATAAGTTTTTAATTTCTGTGGTGAAATCTAAGCTGTTTGTTGTACAGGTGCTTTCCTTATTAATTTTTTCGCCTGACAAGATCAATATCTTACAAGCGCAACTTTTAAAAAATATCGTTCCGATTTGAGAAAAAATTCTCGCATCCGTTTAGTGCCTGAATAAAAGGTAAAATAAAACCCCGCCCTGCAGCATCTGTTTTTTTTTTCTTTTAAAAAAGTGTCTTAGAATCTATTCAATATCTCTTATTTTTCGCCTTATCTTTCATATAATAAAGTCAGTTGGCAAGTCCCAGCTGTTGACATGGGACGTAAAGCAACAAAAATAAACAAACAAACAAACAAAAATCCTCCCTGGGTATTGAAGAGAGATAATCCAAACAGGAAGCAAGGGAAAGCAACCATGTCTGTACTCGACACACCATGATGACTTGATATATATGCCTACCAAATATTATCAAACTAACTCAAATGGTATAAGAGTTATTGAGCGCACCAGGTTTCCACTTTTAAAGTTCATTCAAGGGAGATAAAATAAACAGAATTCAAAAGAAAGCAACCATGCCCACAGGCGACTCACTGTCTAGACCTGATGTACATGCCTACCAGATATCTGGTATTTGTGGTTTCTTTTAGAGAATGCATTGGTCAAAGGAATCAGCTAGTGATTTTCCCTGGGTCATCAACTTCCCATTTATCATCTGCTACAGCAATGCCTATCTTGACCCTTGTGTCAAAACCAATCTGTGTGTGACCATAAAATATTTAACTTACAGAATTCCATATTACTGGGGTATAAATGGTCATGGCGGGACGGTCAGTTCACCTAACCACACTTTTTTCCTGGGCAAGCTTGAACAAGCAGTTAACCAGTACTTTGTGCACATACTTTCACTTGTAACTGACAAAAACCCATCTTGAATGATTCAGCGGAACAGAGGAGAATGACTGTAGAAATTAGTTCATGATCAATCTCCACGAAAGTATGGAACTGGGCCGGGATCGAACTCGCGACCCCTGGATCTGCAGTCAGACTTGTATCTGATGCCAGACATGTTACCGACAGAGCTACGCAGCCCGATACGTAGTCTTATATCAGTGAAGCAAGTTTATGCTGCATTAAAACAGTCAGCTTATCTCAAACATTCCTCACTGACCACAGCATTATGATATTATATTAGTTATGGTTCTAAGGTAGCCTGGAGAAACTCTCCAGCTATTTCAGACCAAAGACCTATGATTTAACTCCTAAAGTCTGTCCCTTATGAGCTATTTGTCTATAGCAAAAACTGTTTGCAATTCCTCAATTCATATTAATTCCATATGATGTAGATAAATTAAAATTGGAGTTTTACTAATGTGGGCCCTTTGTTTTTTTTTTGCCTATTTGAGGCGTATTGACTTGTGGACGTTTTACTGTAAAAATTCTTATGACTGGTTGTTACGCTAACCATTTCTTAAATGGATGCAAAGTTTTCGTCTAAAATTGACAATTTCATTAGGTGATGCTTCCAGTTCTAAGGCAGTGGTTTTGATGTTGATTTACTGTTTATTGTTTCTTCCATTTTTTCTTTGTTTGTTCCTTGCTTTTGATTGTAAGGTTTCAGTCTACGATTCTTGTTAACTGAATCGTAAATTGTATAAAAGCTATCTATCTGACAACCTCCCTATTTGAAGATTTACATGCTTAATTGAAGCCGTCCCTATCATTACTCTCAGTGCTTTGATTGATTTTTGGTAACAGTTATACCATTTAGAAAGTAGCCAACAAGCGATTTTCGTGAGAATGGATGGATGGACATACCGAAAGACAGAGGGACATATGTCAGACTGATTGCTACATGTATATCACTCGAACCTTGTCGGATCGGGGATAAAAAAAAATAGAAAGTATTATTTTCGGAGAGGTTTATCGGTGAAAACTCTCTTTTGCCCATCACATTGCTCTTGATATTCAAAAATAATTGTTGTTGGCTAATTCTCAATAATGTATACTACGAAATATTTGAAGGACCTGGTGGCCCCTATTTTTGGCTATGCTGGCATGGCGTAGTGGATAAGTCACTTGTCTTATACCCAGAGTCCTTGAGTTCGATCCGTGGCTCCACCAGTCTGTCAGTTGAGACTTTAAGCTGTGGCCCTTTCTGCCGGTTGAGCCTTCAGGTGCTCCCTGACATAAAAACCACACAAACATAAACCCACCCGGTCCAGTACTGGTTACTGCCAAGGAAGCCACAAGTTTTGTGTAAGTTGTCTAAAGCCCCACAATTTTATATAAAAAAAAAATCTTAATGTCAGCTGTTAAACAGTTTTGACATTTTAAAATGAGCTTGTTTTATGTGTAACATTACAAAAACATGTACCATAATGCACATAAAATATAACTTAATGGGGACCCTAGACGAGAGTGTGTAATTAAAAAATTAATTTTCTTACTTCTATACCAAAACATATGTTGTGGGTACTCAAAAGAACCATCTCAATGAGACCTATATTCAAATTGGATACGAAAATATTCACAATTTTACACTCAAATTTATTTTATCTTGACCTATGTTAATTATCTAATTCTTTGTCTTTGCTTTCCTTTTCTTCTTTTTTTTCATCAAGAGGCTATTATTATGACCAAGTGGCCTGGGATCGCTCAACTGAGTTTTGCTTGAAGCTTCTTATAGGTATCTATTGGAAACTGCATGGTCTTAGTCTATGATGACCTCTGGCGACAGATTTTTTGATTGAAAGCTTTTTCGTTAGAAGCTAGGGCACCATGTTACCATTTCTGCCAATATTTTTTTGGTCAAAATCTGACCATTGCTTCCAGAGATGTTTAACCCTTTAGAGCGGGTGAGGGTATTAGTGAACCATTAAGCGATATTTTATATAATATGTTATCTGATGAACTTTTCAAACTTCCTGCTACTCAAATTGAGAGTTTGGTTCTTTCATGTCGCTAGACAGTGGACAGACAGCTTCTAAACAGTTAAAGAAGCTACATTAATAGCGTTGTACAACTATACACGATGGAGGTAGTTAGTGAACCATTCGGGTATTAGTGGACATGAGACTATGGCATTATCTAGAAACGCCATAGAGATGAATAAAGACGTGCAATTAAGGCTTAGATTAGACCTGCACTCACCAGTGAATGTAGAACTACCCTAAAACTTGATTTGTTATTTAATACACCGAAGCAGCTTTCCACAATGGCCTGACTTTTTTTCTGACAGCATGTAGCAAAGTTTTGTCTGAATGTCATTTCCAAGGCAGTGCAAATCGGTCAGCTCATTTTAAGACTGCCTTGAACTACCTTGCCAAGTGATAACTAGCGGTTAAATGGCGTTTTATAAAGTTTATTGCTTTACACTATTGATAGAAAAATGCGATTATGAATGCATGTGTTTCGCTAAATACATATAATAGGGTAAAGGAGCACATGACTTGTGACGCCATATTTGTTGTAGCCATTTTGGAAATTGTCCTCATATATTATATGGTAAGTTTATTTCCTATGTAACACAAACGTTTTAGAACATAAAATGAACCTACAAAAATCGTCTGTTTCAGTAGAGTATAACAGGTGATACTAACACAGCCTATTCTATTCATACACAAGCCAAACAAGAGCAAGTTTCCATCAGACATTATAAGGCATTCTCTAGGCATATTTGCCATGCAGGGGATGTATTCCTATTGCTCATATATTCCTGTTTTTCTTAGAACTTCTTTCATAAATCTAGCTTATGCATGCATGATACAAGGAGTGCAATATGCAGAAATAAAGTGATAAGGTACACTTTATTCAATGCTCATGTTACTTGGTTCACTAATACCCTCCATGAGAAATTTTCGTCGGGTGTTTGTGAACCCTTTCTATAGACTAATCGAACACCGCCAGGTACCAGGGCAGAAGTGTTTTGGATTAACAATTCAATTAGATACCGGCTTTTATCAAAAATCATGACAAAAACACTACACATAAGGTGTTGATCGTTAGGACCAAATTTCTGTTTCCTTAACACCATGGTTAAGAATCGTCAAATTTATTGACATTAAAAAATAAAGTCTGTTTTAAAAACTTACATAGTGAATATGGAGATAGCACACCCTAGATACTAAACAACGCATTAGGTTCAACATTTTAAATGTCAAACAATACGCTTCTATGCATTAGAAATTGGAATCCAGAAATGGTTCACTAACTGCCTATGGTTCACTAATACCCTCACCCGCTCTACTCCTTTTGATGCCTTTGAAATATCATATAATTGAAAATATTATGGAAAATAGAGCATTTGCTCCAAAAGAGCAAATGCTTCATTTTCCATAATATTTTCAAAAGTATTCAAAACTTAACCGAAAATGATCTTGAATTTTTTCAATGTTGTCTAAAAATAGAAAATGATGTCATGATTTAAAAATAGCAATGGAGTAAAGGGTTAAAGTTTCTTATATATTATGTACATAATTAAGGAAAACTTAGCCATATGGTCATCCAGTGACCATTACAGCCAAATTGAAGTCTCAAAGTAGAGCATGGTACATGTAGACTCACTCAGCTTGTTCTTCTACATGCAGCCCATCAAACTGAGAATGACATCTAAAATGTGCATTGTGTCGTCTCCTGCTTTTGTGCTTTAATTTTGTACTAATGGATTCTTCTCCAGTTTGAGACAATAAACTTGGTCTGCTCCATTGTATATGTTGACTCGATAAATGCCATCAGCAAATACTGGGTGTGGAACTTGCCACCAAACCTTGATACTGTAAATTCGGAAATTTTCGCGAGGGTTTTATTCTCGTGAAACTTTGTGTATGCGAAGTTAAAATATGACATCACCAAGTCATTTACTAATATAGGTATACCAAGCCCTGGTCCTGAATATTTAAATTTGAAAATATGTCTTTTAATGCTATTTGTGGAAATAAAATTCTCGCGAAAATTTCCAAATTTACAGTATCGGGTGGCCAGCACAGATTATGATTTCCACATGACCTCTGAAAATCATTTTTGACTAGGAAAACAGTGTAGACGCTGATGAAAGGCGATATTTCATCTGTGTCTTCACTGTTTGCCAAAGTATGTATCTAGGAGTCACTAGTATAAACTAATATACAAATGGTTAAACTGTAGCCCAGGTAAGGAATGTATGTAATGACAATTAATGATATTGTGAGGCAATCAGTCACAGTTTTATTAATTGGGTGCATGATGTCGTTAGGTTTTCTGACACAATATTCAGAATTAGACTTCCGGCAAATTTTCCACTGCATGGCTTCACCCTGGTTGGGGTAGAGATGTCGTTTGAAGAAATTCAAGATGGCCACCATCATCATGGTATCCATCTGTCTGAACGGAATATGCATAGGTTTAGATAAACAAAATTTTTAAGAGTATGAATTGTAAATATTTTCTAACTTATCAGTTTTAACATATGTCTTGGGTGCTCAAAAGAACCGTCTCATTGAGATGGTTCTTTTGAGTACCCACAACATATGTTTTGGTTGAGAAATAAGAAAATTAATTTTTGGTATCACACTCTTAACTAAAGTCTTGAAAGTCAACAGCTATGGTCATGGCGGGACGGTCAGTTCACCTAACCACATTTTTTCCAGGGCAAGCTTGAACAAGCAGTTAACCAGTACTTAGTGCACATACTTTCGCTTGTAACTGACAACAACCCTTCTTGAATGATTCAGCGGAAGGGAGGAGAATTACAGTAGAAATTATTTCATGATCGATCTCCACGAAACTATGGGACCGGGCCCGGATCGAACTCGTGACAACTGGATCTGTACACTCACATCTGTTGCCTGCAGACACGTTACAGACTGCGCTTCACGGCCCGGTCTCCATGTTGCCCTTATACAAATACAAAATGTATCTTACAAAAAAATTCAACTGAATCCAAAGTATGGTTCAAGAGAAGATGACGACATCTCATCAGCTGACCCCCATGGGGCTAGCTCCAGGAGAGCTAACAACCTGTTCAACCATAAATTGCACCCGGTAAGAAGAAACATGCGTTGAAATAAATATATTGCAAATTTGTGTTCACGGAGAGATGTGTGAGTACCTATGACAACAACACGTTCCTTGACTGACAAATCAGCGATATAAATTACATATGCATAAAGAGATAAAATAATTGATTATTTTGGTGAGAAAAAACCTTTGATGATAGGCTTTTATCTCTAATGTAACTTATTTATCAAATTGCAAAACTACATTAACTTGTTCAAATTCGTTCCCCAACTGGATTCATCTGTAAACAAAGTTTTCAGGATAAAGCTGCAGCTGATATCAGCTTCAAATGTTTAATTCAAATTCAGATTATTGTCTACGCACTGTGGCACAGAGACTGGTTAAAATGCTTCGTTAAGTCACTGGATGTGGGACACTGTGCGCTGACCCTCAAATCATTTGTGTAACTACGCACAGAGGCATCCTCAAGTCAAAATGCCCTGACTGGGTATAACTACTCATAGAAACGAAATCAACATTTTTTGATGAAATCCATGTCAGTCAAGCTAATTTCTCTCATAGCTATACTTCCCCGAATTGTTCAATACAAAGAAAGTATGTAGTGATTTTGGACCACTCGGGTATTATACTGCCTACCAGCTGCCTGTTTGCCTGTCGGTCTTAAGCCCTTCCTTTGAAGCAGGACTTGTTCGGACAAAGACGTCCCCAAGTCAAAACACCCCGAATTGGTCAATTCAAAAGACAGTAAGTGGTAGAGAGTTTGGACCACCAGGGTAGCTCAGAGATGCTTAGAGCGTCTGACCAATGTTTCGGGAGCTGTGAGGTTGAGCAACAAAGCCTACCCTGCTCTGCCTGCATATGTGTCTGCATGTCTGTCTGTCACAAACCTACGTATATGGTCTTGCTTAAAACATGCTTTGTCAGAAAAACTTAGCATGTAGTAAAACCTGTGCAAAACGGCCACCCTCAAAAAGACCAAAAATTGGTTTTCTGACCAATTATCGCTTAATGCAGGTCAAAAGTATTGCAGAATGCTCCAAGGGGATCGAGCATTCTGCAATACTTTTGCCCTTCATTAAGCTACCATTTGTCATTAAGATCTTTGTTTTGTTTATTTTAGAGTGGCCGTTTTACACATGTTTTACTGTACTTGTAATCTTGAAATTTGTTAATTTTTGTGGGCAATTGCTACAATTTTACAATATGGATTTTTTACATTTTTTGAGACAAATCCAGTGTTATACATTGTAATTTCATTATTTTTATATTATTCGTTGTGTGGGTGAAATAATCAGCAGGCTTCATAAGAAGCTTCAATTAGACATCTGATCTGACTCTACACTTTAAAATGCTTAGTTGTACACTGTATGTTCACATCATTTCTTCTTTCAAAATTGAGAAGAAGAAAAACACATATTTTTCAATTGGGAATTTTGGGGCCAATTATACATCACCAGGCCCTCAAATTTGACCCAAAAGTTTTGACAAAATATGGTACTTTTTCCTACATTACACCCAATCTTTTTCTCTCCTTTGAGATCAAACTAGTGTACCGTTTTATTATATACAAACATGTTATCGAAAAATATAGTACATTAGTTAACCATTTGTGGTATTTTATCACACATGCTGTAAATGTTCTAAAAATTAACTCTTTAATGCCAGCATAACAAATTTAACTCTTTGCATGCTAGGTAATTTTACATCCTGAGCACATGAGGTGCTTCATGTACGGATCCAGAGGGGGGGACCCCCCTGAAAAATCACAAAAATATAGGGTTTCTGAGCAATACTGGTCCGGATCCCCTGAAAATCACAAAGCTATCAAGTCAGTATTCAATGTTGAGCCATTATCGGCACGCTAGCGAAACGCCATTTAAATGGCCTCCCCCCATCAATTAAAAAAAGTTGTCAAAGTTGGACCATCTCTGACAAAACTTTCTGGATCCGGGCATGTGCTTAGTGTGAGCTTTTGTGATGGTTTGGTGTCTTATGTGTTGCCTGCCGTCAAAAATTGCTTCAAGCAACAGTTACACAAACTGGATCTTGATTCAAATGGTTCCACAGGGAATAAGCTAGGGGCGACTATGGTGAAATAGTCGACCTATGGGCTAAAATTTCACCCTAAAATTTTAGGAACCAGTGAGAAATCGGAATCTCCCTAAAAGAAAAAAGAAAAAAAATTCGGGAGACTTATACTATGCACAATAAGTTTAGCAATAGTTTGTATGGGTGAGCCCATCCACATCAGATCTCAAGTTTCATTTGCTGTCATGAAGATACAAGCACCGAACATCTGACAAGAATTTCCATTAAAAAATATGGAATAAACAAACGCAGCGGCCGTGCTAAATTTAAGGCTATCGGGTAACGTGGGTATTTCTGATCATTGGAGGAAGCCAAAAACATTTTCAAGGGATTGTTTGGTCACCAAAACTAAAAAAAAGCATAGCAAATGCTGCATCTTTCTGAACTGTCTAAGAGAAATAAAGGGCCAAGTTTTCACCATTTGACGTTTTTATTAATGCTTTTACATTATCGCCTTTAAACGGTGTTTCTAATCGATTTTTCTTGAACCACATTGACAAGTGAAACTGTTTTATGCCTTCCAACACATTCAGAAAAATAATGTTGAAGGAAACATCTTCATGGCTATAGAGCACGAGCCGAAAGATAAAATCTAACGTCACCATTATCTCGCAAATGCGTCGCACCATTTTCCGGCAACTTAAGGTTTTAATCAACCAACATATCAATTACATTGTAAGCCTATGCCATCTTTGTAAACTGAGTCTCTGTTGAATTGGCACGCCAATTAACATTAGAGGTGTAACCAAATGAAGACTACGTTTTGATGTCACTGATGTCAGTTGATTTTTTCAGCATGAAATCTCTATCACATCTGTCTCACACCCAATAGTTTTTATAGGCGTATGATGCATGAGGAAGATGTAAGACCAACAAACGAAAAATCACATGCTTATCATTTAGCATTGCTTACAACGGGTGTCATCTTTGCTTACTGACCCTTCCTGCAATTCTTGCTCTCCCCAAATGCCTATCTAAAGGATGGCGTCTGTAAATTCGCGGTTTTATTTGCCTAAGATCCTGTTCTCGTCATTGCATTTGAAATTGTTCGACATTGCACAAAGATGCACACATAAAGATGCGAAACATAAGAAATTGCTAAACTTATTGTGCATAGTATATTTTCATCCAGCTTGAACCCTGGTTCCCGTCTGTTGCATGACTATATACATGTAGGTGAAATGAGCTAAAAATATATTTTTGGAATGAATCTTCTTATTGTCCGAGATACATGCATTTTGGCGTATAGAACTATGGTCCTGTCCTGGAATGTCAAAGAGCTGAATTTGTTTTTGTGGCCGTGTTCCTTGGCTGTACCAGTACTGGCCGGGTGGTTTTAAGCTTTTTGTGGTTCTATGTCCAGGAACTCCTGAGGGCTCGCCCCTGCGAAATGGTCTAGAACCATTCTAGAAGAGTTCTAGAATTTTCTAGAACTATGTTCTAGAACTGTTCTAGATATGTTCTAGAACGTTTATGGGACAGATGTAGAACGTTAAATGGGACAATTTTTTGTTCTACAAATGTTCTAGCCAAGGTCAAAAGATTTGTTCTAGAAAAGTTCCAGAAAATTCTTAAAGTTTTTTTCTAGAACAGTTTTAGAACAGATCAGGTTTGTTCTAGAACAGTTCCAGAACAAATCTTTAGAACTTTTTTGGAACAATTGTAGAACATCCCTCATAAAATGTCCCATTTAACGTTCTATAAATGTCTCAGAATAGTTCTAGAACATCTGTAGAATGGTTCCAGAACTATTCCAGAAATGTTCTAGTGGTTTGTTCTAGAACTGTTCTAGAATTAACCTTGGTTTGTTCTAGAACTGATCTAGAACAAACCTTTAGAATTTTTCTGGAACAATTGTAGAACAACCCTAAAAAATGTCCCATTTAACGTTCTATAAATGTCTCAGAATAGTTCTAGAACATCTGTAGAATGGTTCCAGAACTATTCCAGAAATGTTCTAATGGTTTGTTCTAGAACTGTTCTAGAATTAACCTTGGTTTGTTCTAGAACTGATCTAGAACAAACCTTTAGAATTTTTCTGGAACAATTGTAGAACACCCCTAAAAATGTCTCATTTGATGTTCTATAAGTGTCTGAATCATTCTAGAACATTTTTAGAATGGTTCCAGAACAATTCCAGAAATGTTCTAATGGTTTGTTCTAGAACTGTTCTAGAATAAACCTTGGCTTCTTCTAGAACTGATCCAGAACAAACCTTTAGAAATTTTCTGGAAAAACTGTAGAATAACTCTTCAAAAATCATGTCATAAAAACATTCAATTAATGCCCCTGAATTTATTTAGAGCATTTTAGAATAGTTTAAGAACAATTTCAGGAATGTTCTAGTGGTTTATTCTGCAAATGTTCTAATACAACTGAACTTTTTTTAAAACAGTTGTTGAACACCTCCCAAAAAATGTCCCATATAGGGTTTGGATATAAGATTCCATCGAATGCTACCTTTATATGTCTGGAAAACTGTTGACATTGGTTTAAAACCCCAATAAGTAATCACACAATAATTAATAAACATCAAGTGGAGGAGAATTATTATAGGGGCCCTAAGTTGACCTAAATGTAGTTAGTTATTGCCACCCTGTTACCCCAGCCATTTCAAAACATTGTCATCATTTGACCATGGAAAAACAGCAACTTCAGCAACAATTAACATTAACATTGTGTCTCAAGCCTACTCACTGTCCCAGACTATAATACTGTCAATTTGCCATCTAGAAACTGCTTTTTGGGCTCAGCCTTCATAATCCCTCCAATTATGACAGCCATGTTTTTCCCAACATCAATCTGGTTAAATTAATGATAATGACATGCTTGTTCTAGAACTGTTCTAAAAATGTTCTAGAACATTTTTTAACTTTTGTAGAACTTGCTGGTTCAGTAAATTTCAGTAAAATATTTCTCCCGAATTATCAGTGAATTGAAAAATAAATAACATTTATTGCAAAACTGTAACATTGTAGTTTTTGGAAAACTTATTGGATGTTAACTGCTCAACCTCTGTTTATAGTAATTAAGCCATGATCATCTTCTCATTGTGGTAACATGCCACCCTGTATTACCCCACCCATTTCAAAACATTGTCTTGCATTTGCTAAAAAAACTTACAAACAACAACCCCACCATTAATCAACATTTAAAACCTTAGAGAAACTGTTTCTCAGGTCTACTCACTGTCTCAGGAAAAACTAACATCATGTTTGCCATCTAGAAATTCCAAAACAAATGTTTTTGAAGAGCCTCCACATTTTCCCTCCAATTCTTGCAGCCATGTTTTTCCCATCATCCATCTGGTTATGACATGTTTCCTCTTTAAATGTTCTAAAAATGTTCTAGAACTTTTTAGAACATTTCTAGAACTTGCTGGTTCTATAAAAGTATTAAATGAGTTCTAGAACTCAATTCGATTTTTCTTTTACTTGTTTTGCCCTTTCTTTTCTTTCTTTCTCTATATACTGCCAGACCCTCGCTTGCGAGTATTATCGGCAAGTGTACTTTGTACACTCCAGGTTGCAGGATGAAAGCCTACAAGTAATTAACCATATCTAAATCTTTAACCTGAACAAGGGGTGACCTTCTCTTTAAAGGGGATATCCAGTTAATGTCCCGATCCAAAGCACCATGCACTTATCTAGTGTCATCCCTGCAAATGACATCAGAGAAAGCGTGTTTGGACACAGAAAGTTTCCTCACCAGAAGCAGGGATTGAACCTGGGACCTCTAGAACCAGAGGCAAGTGCCCAACCACTGAGCTACCTGATGCTTTCTGCTCTTGAGAAGTTCCAAAAATGTTCTAGAATTTATTAGTATATTTGTAGAATTAACTAGTTCTAAAAAGTAATACAAATGTTCTAGAACTTAATTTGAATCATTTTTAGAAGTTTCTGTCAACTTATTTTGTTCTTGAAAAGTTCTAAAAATGTTCTAGAATATTATTAGAACATTTGTAGAACTAACTGGTTCTTGATTTGTTCTAAAAATGTTCTAGAATATTTCAAGAACGCTTATAGAATGGAAATCAGTTCTAGAATGTGTTTGATTTGTTCTATAACAATGTTCTAGAACAGTTGTAGAACATGAGTTCTAGAACAAACATAATTACCTGTTTAGAACAGTTCTAGAACAGTTCTAAATGTTCTAGAACAGTTCTAGAACACCTCCAATTTGTAGAACAAAATTTCGCAGGGGCAACCGGCAGTGGTTCTGGTTTTAAAGCGTCTCAGAAGACGGGGCAACGGCTTAAAGTCTCATCCGACAGACTGGGAGAAGCCGGGAATCGAACCTGCGACCCCTGGTTTACAAGACATAGGTTTAGAGACTGAATTGTTTAAGTTAATAATTGATTTTCTTAACAAATTATCATGTGGTTTTTTTTCACAGATATAATTGTTAAAATTACTTGAAGTTGTCAAGATATGGACAAGCTATAATAGAAGAAGGCGGGTTATGTTTCATTAATGCTGAATAAACTCCAGCATTAAAAAATGGCCCTTTAACATTGCATAAGTCTTCCAACCAAGTTCAATGGCGTATCCAGAACGCTGAAAAAGATTATTGCACATCAAAGGGAGACTACTGGATCAAGAAGTGATTTTCATCAATTGCGTCCGTTTTCAAAATGGGAATTTCTCTTACAGGAAAGAATTTGCTCCCAGAATTCTTTCTTTTATGCGTAGTTCCTTATAGTACGGAAAATTACTTTTACCACATTAGGTGACCACCCTTAAATGTTACTATTTTTATTATGCACATATGTAACAATGAAGTTTGTATGTTTTGAGGGGTCCAAGTTATCTCTTTTCAAGTTACAGTCAACATACTTTTGACTGAAGGTTTTGTTTATCCAAGCAAACAGTGAAGACCCTGATAAGGTGCCAATAAATTTGGCATTTTGTTAATCCTTATCGCCTCCCTAATTTTTTAAATGTTAACCTGCAGCATTCCATGTATTTTCACTCAGAGTGGATCCTTATAAGATGGCAAATCATGGCATTACCAGAAGCCAGCTGATCTATATCTACAATGTTTTCAAAAAAAGGATAAATCCAGGTTCACCAGGACAAGTGTTATTTGTTTAAATTTTGCTAAAATCGTTCTGTTAATACTGATATCGAAACTGGCCCCCTTGGCGACCATGATGGCATCATGCACTTTTTCGAGCATGAAAAAAACATTATAAAGACAGATTCAACCAAAACAAAATTGGAGGGTTCACGCACGCATGCAGGGTAACATGGAGATTCAGAATATCTGAAATTGTTCCTTTCAGATATCAAAGAGTCTTGAAATTCTTCAAAATATGTGTCTTCTCCCAAACCTTTTTCTCATTGCTCAAAATTGCTACAATCTTTGTATATTCCTATGCACAAGATGGACCATTCTTGAATTTTTTCAATTTGAACCTGCTACCAAATAATAAATTGGATTGAACCAAAGGTGGACAAGGTCATACAGACATCATGGAAAATCAGAGTTCAGTTTGCTATCCATCCAAGATGACTGCCATTATGAGTGGCCATCTTGGAATTCTTCACACAATGTAACGCCAAAACTGTAAGTCCGATTGAAACAGGCATTGGGCAATATTTTTCAAATTGTTCCATAAATCAATAGAATCCAGACTAAAACTAATATGCTCCCCCCTTCCCTTTGGTGGGATTATTACACATACATGTACATTTCAGGTTCCGTGTTATCATACAGTAGGTAATGATAAACCAAAATCTGAGCATAAAATTGTGATCAGTTTCTTGTCTATCAGTCTAAACATAAGTTCTTGGTGCTCAAAAGAACCGTCTCATTGAGAGGGTTCTTTTGAATACTCACATGTGCAGATCCAGAAAATTTTGCCAGAGGGGGTCCAATTCTGGCGTTTTTTTTTTTTTTTTTTTTTTTTGGGGGGGGGGGGGGGGTATGAGTGGAGAGAGGATCCAAATAACACTAAAAGCAAATAGGCCATCATCGGACCACCAGCAAGACGCCATTTAAATGGTGTTTCCCTGGGAAGCCGATGATGGCCCAACAGTGAATGCTGGCTTGGTAGCTTTGTGATTTTTCAGGGGATCCGGACCAGTATTGTTAAGAAACCCTATACTTTAGTGATTTTTCAGGAGGGGTAGGGGGGGGGTCCTACCCTCTGTCCCCCATCCATCTGGATCCCCGCATGACCCACAACATATGTTTTGGGTGAGAAACAAAAAAAATCTTTATTTTTGATTAAGCGCTTCTACTTAAAGGCCAATTTCATATCTTATCGCAGTTAGGAGTTTTATTTGAGCAGGTCCGCAGGACAAAGGCTAGCTTCTTAAAATTTTATTTACCTAAATTACATTTATTCATACTTACAACCAGAATGGCTGGGCAGACACTTATCAAGATTACACCAAGTCGAACATTAATCTGTATAAAACCTGTATTGAAAATACTTCGGCATTTCTTTTGTGGCTATTAACTCTTTACCCGCAAGTTACGACTTTTGTCATCTGCCGATAACCTTCACAAACAGTTTGGACTTGGGTTAGGCTTAAATAAATGACAAAATGTCACACAATATGGATCCAATTTTTGTTTCAAATGGTATATTGGAAAAGTTGGTTTTGAGAAGACGACAAAAAATCATGCAAAATTACCCAGCATGCAAAGAGAAAATATAACATGCCGAGAATTCCAGTCATTGTCAACGAAGCTTTGTCACATAGTAAAAAGTCCACTTTACACAAAACATTTAGAAACAAAATCAATCTCTCGTGCACTCTCAAATTACTTACTATAATATAGGGGTAGTAGATGCTCAAACTTAAAAAAAAATTTACTCCAAAATATAGTTATTATTTTCTTACGGGGTAATACCCATCAGTCTTACTGTTTAAAGCATATGTTTTGGATGCTCAAATGAACCATCTCATTGAGAATGGTTCTTTTGAGTACTAATAACATATGTTTTGTATTAGAAATAAGAAAACAAAATCTAATGTTTAATTACATTGCATACATGTAGTCTGATCAAGACCATAGCTGCTCATGTTCTGACTAAGGTCCATTTTCTGTTTTTATGTGAAACATAGGTCCAGTTTTTCAGCCCAAAATTGTGATTATTTTCTTACCCATCAGTTTAAACATGTGCTTGGGGTGCTCAAAAGAACCGTCTCATTGAGACGGTTCTTTTGAATACCTACAACATACGTTTTGGTTGAGAAATAAGAAAAATAATTTTCAATTAAGCACTCTTATCTGGGGGCCTGTGATACTTAAGAAATTATGGGCCATAGTGTTTATATTTTCTTTAATGCCAAAATAAAAGAACGCCGACAGAATTCGGGCTTTTGTTTGTGCTTATCGTAATATTTTCATTGTTTTGTCTGGTCACCAATAAAGATAGTACATATTTAGGCCTCCAAATATACATGTAAAGGGTGTGCGATTAAAAATGTATTTTCTTATTCCTTTTCATACTAAAACTAAACAGTCTCAATGTTTATAAACTGATAGATTAGAAAATAATCTCACTTTTTATGCTAAACAAGGGTCTTATTTGGACCTATGCCTATGCGTCAGTTTTAACATTTGTTTTGGGTGCTCAAAAGGACCATCTCATTGAGATGGTTCTTTGAGTGCCCACAACATATTTTTGATTGATAAATACGGTAAGAAAATTAAATTTTGGGCTGGGGTATTTGAAATGAATTAAAATTTTAGGATAATTATGCCACACACAATTAAAAGTGAATTCGCAATTTAAAATGCTATGAAACTCTCAACAGGTATTCATTGAAAAGAGTCCATGGAATTTTCTTAAATCATTTCTCCAATTAACAAGTCTATGATGTTGAATGTAAATAAAAGAAAATATGTTGTCCCCAACCCACTGCTACCACACACATGACACCACCATGACTGCAAGTCTGAAAACTGTACCAGTCTTGTACATGTACATACAGTAAAGCCCAGGCTACGCAATAAAACAAGTTTCATGAAACATGTTTTATCAAACTTTTTGTTTGAAAGAACTTGTAGGGCTACACAATACATCTTGATCTATAAAACTTTTACTCAGATCTATAATATTTTCATTAGAATCGTCTCCTTGATGAGCACCCACATCATAGCGGTTTCTCTTGGATTTTAGCCAGTGCCTTTTGGTGGACACCCTTCTTTGAATAGTCAGAATAGAGACTGTGGAAAGTCAGAATAGAGACTGTGGACACACTTCTTTGAATAGTCAGAATAGAGACTGTGGACACCCTTCTTTGAATTGTCAGAATAGAGACTGTGGGCACCCTTCTTTGAATAGTCAGAATAGAGACTGTGGACACCCTTCTTTGAATTGTCAGAATAGAGACTGTGGGCACCCTTCTTTGAATAGTCAGAATAGAGACTGTGGACACACTTCTTTGAATAGTCAGAATAGAGACTGTGGACACCCTTCTTTGAATAGTCAGAATAGAGACTGTGGACACCCTTCTTTGAATTGTCAGAATAGAGACTGTGGGCACCCTTCTTTGAATTGTCAGAATAGAGACTGTGGGCACCCTTCTTTGAATAGTCAGAATAGAGACTGTGGAAAGTCAGAATAGAGACTGTGGACACACTTCTTTGAATAGTCAGAATAGAGACTGTGGACACCCTTCTTTGAATAGTCAGAATAGAGACTGTGGGCACCCTTCTTTGAATAGTCAGAATAGAGACTGTGGACACCCTTCTTTGAATAGTCAGAATAGAGACTGTGGACACCCTTCTTTGAATAGTCAGAATAGAGACTGTGGACACCCTTCTTTGAATAGTCAGAATAGACTGTGGGCACCCTTCTTTGAATAGTCAGAATAGAGACTGTGGACACCCTTCTTTGAATAGTCAGAATAGAGACTGTGGGCACCCTTCTTTGAATAGTCAGAATAGAGACTGTGGACACCCTTCTTTGAATAGTCAGAATAGAGACTGTGGGCACCCTTCTTTGAATAGTCAGAATAGAGACTGTGGACACCCTTCTTTGAATAGTCAAATTAGAGACAATGAACATTCAAACTTTAAATTGTTATTATTTTGAGGGCATTCTGCAAGTTTTTATGATTTGAATTTTTTAGGTTCAGGATTTGGAAATTATGAACTTTCACCCATGTATAATTCATATGTAATATCTATATAAAATTTCTTGCATTTGTAACAGAGGACTGGAGTGCATAATATTCTTATGTTTTCCCAATTCATTCCACAAACACCCAGATTCACAGAAACTACAGAACAGATCCTAAGATTTACATACCAAATTAAATCCTGTAATTTATGGACACAATAAATCTTATGGATTCAAGGATGCAGACCAGTAGACAAATAGTGTGGACCTGATCAGTTTGCCCATTCGTAGCAACCAGACTGTGTCCACACTGTTTTGCTCATTTTCAAACTTTTCAGTATGAAACCCTTAGGATCATTATATAGGAGTATTCAAACTGTTTACGTATATATTTTGTAATAACTTGTGATAATTGATACTTGTAATCTATTTATTTTTTGCATAAAAAAATGTATATTTTATGTACATATGTATAATGTATATACCATTATAGAGGGCCTCATGGAAGATTAGCTGTTACATTGTGCTCGTATATATTTGCTAAATGTAGTAACCCTCTTTAAATAAAGTCTTTACTTACTTCCTTACTTACTGTGGACACCCTTCTTTGAATTGTCAGAATAGAGACTGTGGACACCCTTCTTTGAATAGTCAGAATAGAGACTGTGGACACCCTTCTTTGAACAGTCAGAATAGAGACTGTGGACACCCTTCTTTGAATAGTCAGAATAGAGACTGTGGACACCCTTCTTTGAATTGTCAGAATAGAGACTGTGGGCACCCTTCTTTGAATAGTCAGAATAGAGACTGTGGACACCCTTCTTTGAATAGTCAGAATAGAGACTGTGGACACCCTTCTTTGAATTGTCAGAATAGAGACTGTGGACACCCTTCTTTGAATAGTCAGAATAGAGACTGTGGACACCCTTCTTTGAAGAGTCAGAATAGAGACTGTGGACACCCTTCTTTGAATTGTCAGAATAGAGACTGTGGGCACCCTTCTTTGAATAGTCAGAATAGAGACTGTGGACACCCTTCTTTGAATAGTCAGAACATGTCCTATTCCATACAACTTGTTCTATGAAACTTTTTCCAATAAATCGACGACTCACTGAACATACAAAAAGTAGATCGAGAAGGCTTAGACAAAAATTTAGAATTTAGATCTCTAGTCCCACTATATAGCTGGGCATGCATGTTTCAAGCATAACTTTACGCACTGTGCGACACAATATGTGATATGTACCAAAATCTCATGAGCCGGCCAATTATAAAATTCAGAATTTTTTGTGAGAATCTTAATTTCAGGAAAAAACTTATTTTGCCATGTTAAAAATGTGCAACTAGTACATCAGTAAACGACAGAGTGATTTCGCAATTTCGCAAGCGTTTTATTTTCACAAAATTTCGCAGCAGATGTGAAGTTTCGCGAAAATAAAACCCTCGTGAAAATTTCCAAAATTGGAAGTGGCCAATGAATACCACAACGAACGTTTTTATTTAAGAAATGAATTCAATTTTTTTTTAATGTTCATGGAGTCATGAATACTTCCGGTATCTTGCAAAGTGAGTGAAGCCCTTCACGCTAACTTTGCAAGAGATCTGAAGTATTCATGATTCCATGAACATTCCAAAAATTGAATTTATTGCTTATATTTACATTTTATTATAAATATCTAAAATCTAAACAAATATTTTTAACTTAGTTTTGTATTTAGAATATAATCATATTAACGGTTTAGTCGGAGTGTAAAATGGAAAAGCAGGTTACAGCCAGCTTGAACATGGACAAACAAGAGGCTTGTTTTGCACATGCGACTCCCGTGTGGCACGCTGTAAATCACAGCACCAGTATCACTTCTGACAAATGAGTTGGATGTTCGAAGCATATTGGACGGGCAAGTGAGCTTGGCAGCTGTCAATCAATTTTGTGTAACTCATGAGGCTATGAACGGTTGCAAAAATCTAAAGATTCATTAAAGGATTGCTTCGAAAATGTAAATATTGAGAAATAAGTAAAATATCAGAATATTAATGTCTGGGAAAAATGTAGTCAAAAGGTTTAGGCTTTGTCTTACTATCTACTATGCTATTTTGTAGTGTTATACCTGAGTAAAGGCATTATCAAATTACAATTATTTGCCAAAAACTTCAACCCTTTTCCTGCTACTCACAACAATTGTCGTCTGCTCTCTCATCTGCGTATGTCCTTTGAAATATTTGCAAACAATATGCACCCAGATCAGACTGCTACCTTAGGGTTCATAGTATTTCTTTATTGTAACATTGTTCTAAAGTGCATTTGAATATACACAACAGAGGTAATAAGCAGACAACATTTTCAGGACCAAAAAATATTGGCAGGATATTGGTTAAATCTTTTGTAGGTATTGAAGGGCTATAGTGAACAGCATATTTAGACCAAATGTAAATTCAACCGTTAAGTTTCACAGTAATAAATCATTTAGCCCTACATGTCCACGAAGATAACGCTTTTGTCTCGGACAAATGGTCACGGTGGTCATTGTTTTTTCAATGAAAACATGAACTTTTGTTGTGTGCCTTGGTGAGATCCATCCGTTGAGTACCCACAGCACAAGTTTTCTCAGAGATATAAAATTAGCAATCCCAATACACAATAAATTCGAAATTTTTTGTGAGGGTTTATTTTCATATATTATGTGAAGTTTCGTGAAAATAAAATCCTCGCGAAATCACTCTGTCGTTTACTGATGTAGGTATGGTATGCCCTAAAAGTCACAAATAGGTCTTTGGACGCTATTCGCAAAAATTTCTGGATTTATAGTAACTCATGGGTCCTTTTAGGGTTAAATTGAATATTTTCTTATCCAACAGTTTAAACATAAGTTTTGGGTGCTCAAAACAACATATGTTGTGGTAGAGAAACAAGAAAAATAATTTTCAATTACATACATGTACTCTTATCTTGAGGCCTGTATCCAGAGGGGGTTCTCTTGAACCCCAACCCCCCGCCCCCAATTTTTCTCAGTGAGACCAAGTTATTTCATTTTCATGGGATATTTAAGAAAAATGAGATAAAATCAGTGAGACCAAATTATTTCATTTTCATGGTATATTTAAGAAAAATGAGATAAAATCAGCAAAGCGAACACCCCTCCTTTACACATCTGAACCCCCTTTCCACATATCCTGGATCCGCCCATGAACTGACAGTAATGGCCCCATGTGAGCCTGTGCAGCTACGCAATTTCACCAGAGCCTCTACAGAAGATGAAAATTCAAACTAAACAAAGCTAGTCCCACTATATAACTGTGCATGTATATTTCAGGAATGTTTGTTTGATTTGATTCTTTACGTCCCATCAACAATCTTTCAGTTAAACAGGGACGGGTCTTCCTGGATTGAACCAGTACTAAGCTAGGATAAATGTGTCTTGCTCAAGGACCACAACCCAGTGACCCCGGTGAGGCTCAAACCCATGGCCCCTCGGTCTCGAGTCCAGCACTCTACCGCTGCACCTCCTATTTCAGGAATGACTTATCATGGTTACCCTATGGAAATTGTGGATGCATGTAGGGAGTTGTTAACCCAGCTTCCTACCAGAACTTACAATGAATTTGCGTTACCTGCCCAGCAAAACTGATAATTAATGGAATTACAGGCCTTTAGTTAAGAGTGCGTACCCAAAAATTTACTTTCTTATTTCTCAGCCAAAACATATGTTGTGGGTACTCAAAAGAACCGTCTCATTGAGACGGTTCTTTTGGGCACCCAAACCATACGTTAAAACTGATGGGTAAGAAAATATTTTCAATTTTAAGCCCAAAAAATGTGTTAATCTAAACCTATATATTACCAGGAAAGGTTGGACTGGACATGTTTCCAAACCAGACAAGTCCTCGGATGATGCTGTTTCTGACAGTTGTGACACATTGTACCATTTTCCTATAAATTTTTTAGCTGCAAAATTTCCCTCTGCATGTCACAACAAATGTCATCCACTTTTTCATCTGCTGGCATAATTTGGCAACCTATATAATATTGCAAACAGTATGGACCCTAATCAGACTGCTCCTTAGTACTTAATATTGCAAACAGTATGAACCCTTATCAGACTGCTCCTGCTTATATGTGAGCCTTGCACCTTCATATGAGTCCGGTTGAAATACAAGTTTTGTGCTGATACATGTAAGATACAAATGTACTAGTCTTGGGCTGAAATGTGCATTTCATGCTGAAATGTTACGGTAAATGTTCTAAAATTTCGAACACTAAAAAATAATTATTTTTTCCGCTGTTCGTAATTTTAGAAATTACGTTTCAGAAAAAGTGCTTGTGTTCGTAATTTTAGAATGTGCTCTTTAGCATGAGCAAAAACGGTATATATGCATGTAAAAATGTGGTAGAAACGACGGTTACGTGTTGAAAACACGGCGATATGATTCTGCGCTATCTTCTCATTTTTCTTTTCAACCGCAGACTGAGTCAGTAAAATGTCCAGCACGTGCGGTAATTGCCAAGTCGAGAGCCAGGCACGTGCATGTTATGTCACTCTTTTTACTTACAAGTCGTAAAAGTCCACTTATTTAGCCTCGGACTACCGATGAATCGCTACACTTTCGCTCTTCCTTCTGAAAACAAAAACGCTTTCGCTTGCTCTCCATCTGCGCAAATGCCGTTTATCATGTATTTACAGTCACTCAAGGACATCTCGTCGATCAGAATCTTTTGCAAAGATATACACGAAGCTTTGAAATACGTAGACGAGTTCTCAGAGTTAAAAAAAATGACGAAATTCAAAGAGAACACACATCTCTCTCTCTCCCTCTCTCTCTCTCTCTCTCTCTCTCTCTCTCTCTCTCTCTCTCTCTCTACTTGTCGATCTGTCGATGCACTTTGATTTTCCCGAAATGATGTGCATGTATACTTCCACAAAACGCTTTGAAGCGCGACTGTAACGGTAAATGCATTGAGTGAATCGAGGGTCATTACTTAGAGGTCGTGGTACTACTTTACCAGTCTCTCTCTCTTTCTCTATTTACATTTGCAAAAACGGTTTGGATCCAGATCAGACCCGAATGGAATTCAAGAAAGAATGTTTCGTCAATTTAAAAATTTGTGCATGCGATAGAATGTTTGCAAAGTGTCGTACAAAAGCCGGTGCGCACGATAAAATGGATTTTCAGTATATCTCAATAAGTGTATACATTGACCGGTCCCATGCGCGGATCCAGAGGGGGGACAGGGGGTCCAGACCCCTTAGCAATACTAGATCGAATCCCCTGAAATTCACAGAACAACCAAGCCAGCATTCAACGTTGGGCCATCATCCATTAAAAGGCGTTTCGCTGGCGGGCCGATGATGGCCCGCTTTTAGTGATATTTGGATCCTCTCTCCCTTAAAAAAGAAAAAAAAAACGTTGTCAGAGTTCGGATCCAGATCAGATCCGAATGGAATTCAGGAAAGAATGTTTCGTCAATTTAAACATTTGGGAATGCGATAGAAAGCATACAAAGCATCAATACCGTCGAATATCCGACTTTGTCGTGCAAAAGCCGATGCGCACGAGAAGCTTTTCAGACAAGAGATTCGTATGCAAGCGCTAGTCTCTCTCTCTCCCACCTGCTTTCAAAGTTTGAAAATAGCTTGGATCCAGAAGATCTCCGAGGTCTTGCCAAACCAAATCAGGGGCAAGAATCTCGGACCCAATAAACATACTGGGTCCGAGCAAGAATTAATGTCCGACTTTGCGTCCGATGCCTCGAAAGAATATAATTGAGCCGTGACATGAGATTTCCAACAATCAGCAAAGCCCCAGATCAGCCTGCGCATATGCACAGTCTGATCAGAGCCTTTGCTAGTCGCTTGAATATTCTATGAGTGTTAAGCTACCGACTGAACATCGTTTGGAGTTTGTGAGCTTAAAAGGAGGCTGCACAGGCTCGTCTGAGTCTACACTCGTCAGAATGCCACACTGTCGCGGCTCAGGCTTCGAGCCGATGCGTACGATACGCTGGGTACTTTCATATCTCAAAGAAAATGAAAAATTCAGACAAGTACCACAAATATAGTTTTTCATGCAAGCAGTGCGCCGTTCATGCTCGAGTTCATTGTAATTGGGTAACCCATGAAAAGGAGACACAGCTAGGCAATTATGTTTGGTGTGCTAAGTCTGTTTTCGTGCGCCAATTCCCACCGCGTGCTACCCGAGTCTTAAAACAACAACAACACGTGGTCCGATAGTCGGCTTCTTTGATCTCAAACCATGTCCTTGAACCATTACCCTGTCCCTTTGTCTGCGGCTGATACTATTAGCAGTACCGGGCCCAGCCCCCCCCCCCCCCCCCCCTCAGACAGTTGGGCCAAGATCTGGCCCGACGACAAAATGTTTAATGTTTTGTTCTAGAAACAAAGGTGCTGATAAGGCCGTGCGATGCGCAGACTGATCTTCGCATGTAACAAAGTCGGGGTACATACATCTACAGACGTGTGGTAAACAAAGCGAATTCCGAGATGTCCCCATCATCTCAAGGGCTTTACTGATTTTAAATTCACAGCCACGGCATGCATTTCTTCTGGTGCGCAGGCTCGTCTGAGCCTTCGCTGCTCGCATAGCTGGCTTATTTCATGAAATTAAATATGTGAATATTAAATTCATCAAGATGCAGAATCATGCTACAATCAATTTATTTCTTGGTACATGTATGTGCGTCTGTGCGTACATTATACCGGTAATGCACTCGTAGGATTTCATGAGGACAAACAGACGCCGCGATCGGCTCAACAGTTTGTTAAAACGTTCCATTTTGAGGAATTTGATTAAAACCGCTGACAAGTAGTTTAAAGATAATGTACGTAGATGTCTTGAATTCTTATTTGGCTAGTCTTCATCCACTTTAAACTTTGTTAGTGAGCGAGACCCTGACAAGATTGTGCAAACACACATGCTTTCCTGAGCCTTCGCTGATCACATCTGTCATAAGTACCAGCAGGGTCTTTACAAGCTCATATGGGGCTCCGCGCAAGTTGATTTCATGCTCGGGTTTATGGTGTGTTCAAGAAAAGAGCACACGCATAGAATTAGAATGATAGAAGTGCCCTGCTTGGACATATTGCTGAACTGGGAAATCCTTTAAAATGCTTAAAAGGGAGGGTAGGGCGTGTCCGTCGGATAACCTGAGAATCACACATATTTAAGCCTTAAGTTAACGGTAATGTACCGTGAATAAAAATGAGATGATGACCACGTGCGAGTTCTTGCAGGCATGTTGGTATATATTAAATATACTGTATAGTCCGTCCAGTTAAGAGAGACTGGGCGGTTCTTAGCAAAGACACACCCGTGGACATTTCCATTTAAAGATCGGTAAGACAGAGTGTATTTATTCACCTGTGAAACGCTTTACAGCTGTATACCTGTATATACCTGTAGTAGTTTTGAGCCCATTGTGAGAAAACGGCATCTCGAATTAATTTGAATAACAAGGAGACTGGCTAGTCTAGATATATGCGCTCTGACAATGTTTTGAAATTTTAACTATTCAATCATAATATTGAATTCGAAAATAAAATAATGGTCCGCAATGAAAAATTAATACTATAAATTGGTAAACACACGAGATGAGATTATGGCTCTTATTACCTCGGCGTGTGGCGAATGCTCCGACGAGCCTGGATGTACGCATGACCTCGCCTTGGCTTTCTCAAGTTTTGCAAGTTGTAGAAGTATCCAAACAACTTTGAGACATCTAGTCTCTCTGGACACGCCAGAATGAGCGATTATTAGAGGCTTTTGCGGATATGCGATAAGACCAAATCTCATGTTTGTATGCCCTTTTCTCATGATCCAGATACTTTACCCTTGTCCCGTTGAATTCTAATTGGTGATTTATTATTATTGTCAGGCTAAAAATCAAACCTATTTTGCCATACAGACAGAATTTGAAGAAAGTGCGAACCTACTCTCCCCTAAAACTTTCACAACATATTCATCCCGGAAAATGAAATGCAGCAGGTCCCCAGCAGCATACTAAAGATAAACTTTTACCAGGCATGCTAACGTATAAAGTTGGTCACCCTTGTCGTCTGCGCTTCAGTTGGTTGCACGAGTAAAGCGTACATAGGCTATTACACCCGATTTACTGTAGACTAGTCTAATTTGACAGTGTATGACAGCGCTCTGACTGACACGCCCAGTCTCTGTTAGCTGGTCGCACTATACGATGGCTTTATTTTCCGCATTGGATGTCTCGGTGAGAAAAAAACATGCGACTTGCACGATTTTCTCTGCATTTTGCACGAAACCGAATGACCCCTTGTGTTCCAAACGTCCACGGCAATCACTATACATCAACTTATTTCATTCTCCTAAGTGATCGTCTCATTTTCCGCAACTCTCTCTCTTTAGAAAAAAACGAGTACGTGTCACAGCACACTATGCGTGTGTCAACGTGCATATTTCATGTACAATTAGCTGAATCGCGATCTGGTCATAAATAATGATCTCAGCCATTTGGGTGGATACATATACTCAATAGGGTTAGTCAAAGCAGTTTCAGAATCGTTGCAGGAACTTGTCTGTGCATCAAGTTCGTCAATGCTGGTGACCTTGAATAATGTATAACGTCGCGCGCCGGCATTCGAAATAGAACGTCAGCCAGATTACCCATCTAAGATCATCTAAGTAGAATGGAACCTTGCAAATGTCGATACCGCTCACGTGCTGTACGGTAGAAGTATACCGAACACAGATGGGACAAACAGATAAACGGACATCGATTTCTGCCGAAAATAACGTGTGTTCGTAATTTTAGAAATTCACTTTTCCGAAAAAGGGCAGTGTTCGATTTTTTAGGATGTTTTAAAAATTATTTTCGGTGATAATTTTAGGTGTTCGTAATTTTAGAGTGTTCGAAATTTTAGAACATTTACCGTAGTAGTCTTGGGTTGATTTGATTCTTTATGTCCCATCAACAATATTTCAGTAATGAAGGGACAGGTCAGGCCTCGAAAAATCCACTCGTCCGCTCGTATTTACGAGTGCCTCAGGCTGCAGGGCAAGTGAAACTTTGGATGGTTTCCAATGTAAATTAACATTTTTTCCATATATGCCAATAATTTTTGTGATGCAGGGCAAGTGCCTATTTTAAGATATTTCAAGGCCTGCAGGTCTTCCTGGGTTGAACCAGTACTAAGCTAGGATTAATGTGCCTTGCCCAAGGACACAACACAGTGACGCCGGTGAGGCTCGAACCAGGGTTTGCATGATATTACCCGCCCGGGTAAACCCACCCCATAAAACCCGGGTTTACCCGGGTTGGGCAATATGGTCATATTACCCACTTTGGGCAATATGCGGGTTTTATGAATTTTTGGTCTTATAAATTCTCGGTTTTCAGTCTGATGATAGATATAAAAGTGTAGAAATGATTCTATATAGCCATATTTTAATCAGTTTAAATGAATATGGTGAGATAGTCATTAAAATATGAGTATCAACTTTGACATTTAAAAAATATATGACATGTATTTACAAGATACAGACAAGTCAGTTTCAACTATATCTGATTGTTATTATCTTTTCTACTGTCATGATTATGCTAGTCTTATAATGTCATCTTTCTCCTGAAAAAATATCTTGGGCTTCAATAATATAAACAAATCCACTCTGGGTCTTATTGCTTGATCATATTGGCAGTAAATGAACATTTTAAAGCTGACTTTGATTGGTAATGAGCCGTTTTATGCTTAAGCCTGAATAAACTTGATGTATCATGTATGTATACATGTAATTCTTTTCCAGAGTGTGAATAAGTTCCCATTTCCCAATAAGACTGCATCAAAATATATTCACACTTTTGTTACTAGGACCAGCATGACTGCATTTGACCATAATTTCAATAGTCAAGGATAATTGCTCAATTACTGCCCCATAGGTGTGAATCACAGTCAAAACAATACTACTGTTATTTTTCTAACTTATGTGATATCCCCACAGTTTTTTTGTAATCAGCCTAAAATTTTACCACAAAGTAATACCATCAAAAGATGCAGACAGATATGCAAACAGCTTTAATCCTGATCAGGCTGTTTCTCTTTAGACCAGTACTGTTTGCACAGAAAAACTGTAAGGTAGCAGGGGGTTGTGGGAGTTATGATATATCATTTTGATGATAAACTGTCAGATTTATAAAACCCACATAAAACCCATAAAACCCCAAAAACCCGCCCTCATAAAACCCGCAAAACCCACCGGGTTGGGCTTTATGATAAAACCTGGGTTTTATGCCAACCCTGGCTCGAACCCATTGCCCCTCTGTCTCAAGTCAAGCACTCTACCACTGAGCCACTGCGCTCCCATATTAGTAGTCTTGGGTTGATAGGTGGCTGATATGTGAGTCTTGGGCTGATATTTGCAGGCCTTTAGTAAATTAAGAGTAACAGAAAAATTATTTCTTATTGAGACGGTTCTTTTGAGTACCCACAACATATGTTTTGGTTGAGAAATAAGAAAATAGTTTTTCAGTTAGGCACTCTTATATGGGGACCTGATGTCAGTCTTGGGCTGATATGTGGGTCTCATGTTAACCCTTAAAGCGGCAAGAAATAAAAGCATCTGAAAATGTCGTCTGCTGAAGTCGTCTGCTGCAAATTATTGCCTAGCATTACTGACAAATTAAGTATAGCAGTAATGCCATAGAGGCTTCTTAAACATTTCAGCAGACGAGAAAAGCAGACAACTTTTGTTGCGATTGGCACATTAAGGGTTAATATTAGTTTTGGGCTGCAATACGAGCCTCCAGTTGATAGTTGGGCTGATATGAGTCTTGGTTTGAAATGTGTCTCTCAGGCTGTCAGGCTGATCCTGGGTATAGTATAAAAAGGCGAACATTTACCTTGGTACAGATCTGACTTAGTTTGTATTTCAAAAGGTGATCAAAGCGATGACTACTAATGAAAGTATGTCATCGTAATCTTTTTTTCTTTCAGCGAGCCACACTCGCTATCGGTACTCACTATATTTGGGTAGTTGGACAGGAGCCAGAGGTCGTAAGTGTAAAACCATCCAAATTTTGATCTCGGTACTACAGGGAGTATTCAAATTGTGAGGTTTTCCTCATATTAGTACATGTTAGGGACAATTTACAGGTTATAAAATAGCCACTTATATGCAATAATCTCCGGTAGTGAAAGACAAGAAGTTTACCTATGGTATAATTTACTCTAAATATTTGGACAGCTTAACTATTTGAGCCACAACATGTGATTTCCAACAATGTGACATTTTGACAGGTGTAGACTCAGACGAGCCCCTGCAGCCCCCTTTAAGCTTAGAAACTCCAAAAGGTGTTCATCAGTAGCTTAACACTCACAGAATTTTCAAGTGACGTCAAACTGCGCGTATTTTTCATGCTTTTTTGTCGTCTGCTGATTTTTTCAAAATCAACTTTTTTGAAAAATTATTTCGGGAATACCATCAGAGTGTCAAATAGTTTGGATCCGGTTCAGGCCCGACATTTTGTCGGGTCTGATCTGGGTCCAAACTGTTTGCAAAGTTATCAGCAGAATGACACTTGTAGGCAAAGAGTTAAGCTGATTTCTAGGTGAACATGAAGATGGATAAGCAATTATGTGAAAAAAATGTCGGGCCTGATCTGAATCCAAACTGTTTGCATGGGCCTGATCTGGGTCCAAACTGTTTGCAAAGTTATCAGCAGACAACACCAGGAGGGCTCAAGCTAGGGTGAAATAAATAGAGAACATAACGGCTAACTTCTCCTTCTCCCTCTCTGAGATCATAGTGACGACTTTTGTTTTTGCAAACAGTTTTGACCCAGATCAGGCCATTTGATGCAGTCAAAGAGTAAAAGTAGTAAATTGTAACTCACATCAAATGGGTGACATTTTACTATTTATTTCCTATCTACAGACTACATGTGTGGACATGCTAAATTCATTTCTGATATCCAAAATGTACATGTGCTTCAAAATTACAGGGCGATTCAATTTATGATATCCATAAATCATTTTAGGCTATCCATAATTTATTCTAGAACATCCTACAATCAATCTTGTACATCCATAAATAGAATTATGAATATCCTAAAAATAAGCATATTTTTGGATATCCTAAAATCAAATTTAATATGGATATCCGAAAATCAAATCATGGATATCAGAAATTCAGGACGATTTTTGGATATCCAGATATCAATAAATGTATTTCAGAATATAACTCTTTCATTTAAGGATATTCATAATTGATTTTAGGATATCCTAAAATGAATTCAGGTTATCCAAATATAATTTAAGATATCCATATTTTAATGAATAACCTTAATTCATTTTAGGATATCTTGAAAAGAAATTTGGATATCCTTAAATCAATTATGGATATCCATAAATAGTCACACCATACAGGATCTCCATAATTTATTTTGAATATCCTTAAGAATTTTCTGATATCAGAAAATCCATTGAATAAGCCATTTTGGAATTTGTTTTGGATTTATGGATACCACAAAAACACTTTTGATATTCAAAAATTAATTCATATTTTGATATTCAAAAATAAATTCATAATATCCATTTGGATATCCAAAATAGAGAATATGGCACCCCATAAACAGATAATCATCAGGGCATTAGAAGCATTTCTAATTGGGGACAAAACAGATGGATTGGCTAATGAGTAATTTTTAGAATGTTTACAGTACACAATGACACCTACATTACACGTTTATTTCTGGGCGACTTTGATCATCTAGGGTAAAACACAACTTATAATTGTCTAACAAGACTTGGCCAATCGCAAAATAGGCAAACGATTATTTTTATGGAAAGTAAACATAAAACGACAAGAAAATAAACCAGAAATATTTTCACGCTTGACGTACCGATTCACCTTTTCCCCAATCAATCAAATTTTCTTACCTGGCGACACAAAACAAGCAAAATAGGCCCAGACAAGAAAAATCACTGTTCTGCTCATTCTACGGTTCCATGAAAAAATCACAGACATTTGTAACGGGAAATAGTCTTCATTTTCCTACTTCAACAGACGCAACTTTCGGTTTAGAAAATTTACACGGGTGCGAATGCAATTTACACATTTAGTGAACTCAAGTTGATAAACTTTGAGAAAATGTCACCGTCATTTGTACACAAAATTCACATAAAATCACAACACTAACTCCAGTTTTGAAAATATATAATATCCAAAAATATTTCAACACAAGCCAGAATGAACTTAAACACCAATTTATATCTTTTTAGCTGAATTTGATCAAATCCAAACACCCGAAAAGTTTGCACTTGATAATAACTCCAACCTGCGCACATTTGTCAAATATGTCAAAGCTGTGCGCATAACAAAAGCACATGTTCTGACAGAGCCAATTGACAACCGTAAATATACACAAATTGGTGTCAATGCGCACGTGGGCGGTGCTCTGTCACTGAATACACAAAATGCGAACTGTCAGCTGAATATTCAATTATTAAATAAAATGACATAATTGTAGATCTTGACATTGACATATTTGCATGGCGATTATTCAGTCCGGTGGACTAAGTTAGCGAATTAGCCTGTAAGTATGCTGATCAGCTGATAAAGTGATTCGTAAAGATAAAAGCGCTAGCGCGTGCTGTAGCAATTTACATCACAGACAGAGGCTTATCTCATAAACAAAACAGTACAGAACCGGACAAACCTTCTGCAGTCTTTAAGAACAAAACTTCAAAAGATTATCTTAATAATTCACCGTCTAATCCGCACACATGATATGCCAGAATGATACCAAAACGTTAAATTGACAAATAGCACTGGTCAAAATATCTGTCCATTAAATGTTATAATGAGCCAGGGCATGAGATTTCCAACAATGTGGTATATGCGACCAGCATAGTCTCAGATGAGCCTGCGCACGCGCGCATTCTGATCAGAGTCTTTGCTGTCGCTTGAATATTCTATGAGTGTTAAGCTAGTGACCGAACATCATTTGGAGTATCTAAGCTTAAAAGGAAGCTGCTCAGGCTCGTCTGAGTCTACACTTGTCAAAATGCCAAAATTGTTGGAAATCACATTTTTAGCACCGAATGGCGTTTCGCTGGTCCGCTTTTATATGCTTACTGTGGGACTAGATGTCCGAGTTTTCGTCTACAAACCATCATCCATTTGTATGTGCGAGTGCGCCAACTCACCAACTCACCTGAGCTTTTGCCACCGGCGCTAGTTTCAGTAGGCATTTGGGTCAGAACGTGAGTTTTTTTCTGCGCAAATGCAACCTTAAAGCGTCCATTTCTAACGTATCAAGCGGGGCTAGAGGTCTATGTTTTTTGTCTGAGCCTTTCTCTACATTCATTCTTTGTGCATACGAGAAGCGAAAGCTCATGCGAGACTGCGCGCACGCGCAGGCTAGTCTTAACATTCGCTGCTCGCCGATCTCGTGTGCTGGCCCACCTATCATAAGGACGAGCATTTGCAGCAAGGTATTTAAATGAACACAACAAAAAAGAGAGAAAACTTCCAAAAGGTATTGCATGTCATATAAATAGTTAATTGTTTCCAACATTCTGGGCATCAGTTTGCAATTTTAAGTCTGTAGAATCAATTTTACAAATTCCATTTTCACTAGGAAACATTTGATGTGCTTTTTAAGAAGGCTTTGGTTTCATACTTTGTCATATGCATGTGTATAGATCCACGGAAAAAATGCTACGGTGATTGGAAACCCTGTTCACAACGCATATTTTGTGGACTAGGCGAATGCTTTTGGGGGGAAATGAGGAGACTTGAATGAACTGATCGCTCGAGTTTTACGGTTACGCCAACGAACGGGGTCACAATGATGTCAAACGGGTGTCGTGTAACGTTGTTGCTAAGTTTTTCGAGGAAGTTGCGCGTAACATCTGAAACGCGATCTGACGAAGCGTTCTGCGATATTGACAGTAATTAGGTGTAATCAGCTTATCGCTACCACAGAATTGACCACCAAAGCAGAAAAGGGTAGGTGGGTAGATCAGACAAATGATACGTACCCACCACGCTAAATAGGCCATCAAACAATCGAACCACCATGTTTAGGCGACGTCGTAGCGAAGACCAAACCCTGGTTTCGTTCGTCGAGGGTTTGGACTCTGTGGGTCGATCGAGCGAACGACTATAAAGGGGAATAACCATTACTAGTTGACAATGGTTCATGCCCAAGTTGATTATGTCGTACTGACATCTATCAGAAAGGCAAACTTCCTCTAATCTGATATGATTAGCATCAGTAACCACTAAATGGAAGCATCAGCGGATGACCTTAAAATATGCCTAAATTCTGAGATGTGTCTGCATCATTTAATGTGCAATATCCGAGCAGGCACACAGCCTTAAAACAACGTCGTACTAACATCGATGCGACGTCGCATCGACGTTGGCACGACGTTGTTTTGACGTCATGTGTCTGCTGTGATGAAATCTGCGACAAGCTAACGTCATTTTTTCAGTGTTTAGTCAGGTTGCTAATTTAGTAACACTACTTTCAAACAACAGAAGTCGATGCTCAGCCTGCGCACATGCGCAGCCTGAGCATCGTCTTTGTTGTTTGTCGTTGGCAGACAGGTTTTACAAAGGGGAGGCTAGTTTTATTGGTAGAGTAAGTGGTTAGCGGCCAATTACCAAGTAATAACAGAATAACTTGCATATCGAATGTTCATACTTCTGCTGATTTATTTCATAACATGCGCCAAGTGTTCGATCTTCACATGCCAGCTGGCTTCAAACAAGAAACTAAACTGATACGTTGTAAATTAGAGCGAACAGCATGCGAAGACTCGTACCAAGCGGCACTTGTATCTACCAGAAAAGCATGATCACTGCAGGATTGCTTTCTTCGGAGATTCTGAATATTCTAAACCATTCGAAACGTCGTGGTGGCTCTTTCGTTTCATGGGCGCGGTTTGAATCTGGCATGGTACATGTAGTCTCCCGGTCCGAGCATGTAAAGTACTGTTTGTTACTCTGTAATTGAATGCCATTGATCACACGGAACACGTAGGGAATTTGTTCGAATTCGTTCTCCCAACTTTGGTCGCGCGAAGGTGTGTCCCTTCACTTCAACCTCACAAATTAAGCATGGTCCAACATAAACGACCGACAACTTGTGAACACATGCCCCTGCCCCTAATGCCAACCATTAGCAGTGCCGCAGGTCCTTTTCGCTAGTGGTTCTCTTTGTTTCTACGCCGCATGTAAACGATTACAAGCAGTGCAAGCCTTTTGTGGTCCTTTTTCAAAAAAGACATCTTCGTAAGCCAATGGTATGCGAAGTCCATCCACTTCGCGACTTCTTGCGAATATGCCAAAACGGTCTAGGACATACGCGGATCCAGAAAGTTTTGTCAGAGGGGGTCCAAATTTGACGTGTTTTTTTTAGTTTGATAAGGGGAGGAAGGATCAACATACCACTATTAGCGGGCCATCGTCGGGTCGGCCCGCCAGCGAAACGCCATTTAAATGGCGTTTCGCTGGCGTGCCGATGATGACCCAACATTGAATGCTGGCTTGGTAGTTTGTGATTTTTAAAGTGATCCGGACCAGTATTGCTAAGAAACCCTATATTTTTGTAATTTCCAGGGGGTGAGGGTCCGGACCCCATGTCCCTCTCTGGATTCACACATGTAGGAGCAGACAAAGCGGACACCATTGACAGTACACCTTACTTATCCAACATCTGACGCACGAGGATGAATAAATGCATTGTAATGAGGAACCAAGAATTATGCAGTCCTTGGGATAAAATTTCTCCCCAGGAAGCGACATTATTCTAACCAGGAAGAGGTAGGCGGCGTGTCTAATTAGTGCGCATGCAGACGCATGTATAATTTTCCTCATTATAGCAGTCCAATGTCCACCCTGGTCGATTTTTTCTAGTTCTCTGCATATCTAGCCCCTAACGCGGACTCAGTACCATGCGCGGATCCAGAAAGTTTTGTCAGAGGGGGTCCAACTTTGACGTTTTTTTTTTTTTTTTTTTTTTTTTGGGGGGGGGGGGTGATGAAGGGAGTAAGGATCCAAATATCACTATTAGATGGCATTTCGCTGGCGTGCCGGTGATGGCCCAACATTGAATGCTTGCTTGAAAGCTTTGTGATTTTCAGGGGATCCGGACCCGTATTGCTCAGAAACCCTATATTTTTGTGATTTTCAAGGGGGTCTGGACCCCCTGTCCCCCCCCCCCCCCCCTCAGGATCCGCACATGAGTATACATACTTATACTGGGTCCGAGCCTCTAATAGATGAATAAAATTGTCATTTTGGAGTTTTTACTCGACTCTTCAAATATTGATCTACATATGTATATGAAGTCCGCAGAGGTACGCGTTATTCATTCTTAGGTAATTTTGACGAGGTAAAAATGAGGTACTGACGGACACACGTCAAAATGGCGCCCCGTTATTGGCATAAACATGGTGATGAGCATTTTTGAGGTCTGTATTACCATGAATGAAGCATGACACGCATGTTCACGTGTTTTAGGAATCTGTTTGAGTCCAGACATGATAGTTTTGAAAGTTTTTCATGAAGCATGAAATTGTTATAACAATTATGACTTTCAGGTATTTAGTCTGATACGTCTAACGGTATTGTGTAGCGCAACTTTTACGTTAATGAGAAAATCTGTCTTCGAGATTTTCGATCAGGTGCTATGATGTGCTAATGAACAACAAGCAACAATTGCGCAGATCAGTCTGCGTATTCACGCAGTCTGATCTGTGCATTTGTTGCTTGCACGTGGCATATGAACGTTTTAGGTTTTTTGTCGACTTCAGTGTTTAGCGCTACCACAACCGATGCGTTAGTCTCGTCGTTCTTGTACATGCCGATATCCAACGCTCGGACCCAGTATACTTGGTCTGTCTACTGGGTCCGAGGCCAACGCCATGGGTATACCAGGAGCAAATGGAACATTGGTTCTCATTCTTCAGCGGTTCGTCCAGCTCTGACAACGTTTTTTTTTATAAATAATGAGAGGAGATGAAATCCTTATACAACTAAAAGCACGTCATCTTCGGCCCGTCAGCCGCAACGCCATTTAAAGGCCATCTTCGGCCCGCCAGCGAAGCGCCATTGAAATGCCATCTTCGGCCCGCCAGCAAAACGCCATTTAAATGGCGTTTTGCTGGCGGGCCGAAGATGACCCAACATTGAATGCTGGCTGGGTAGCTTTGTGATTTTCCAGGGGATCCGGACCGGTCACGATTCCTAGGGGACCCTATAGCTTTGTGAGGGGGAGGGGTCCGGATCCCCGTCCCCACCCATCTGGATCCGCGCATGGTGCATTACAGGATTATTAAGATCTTTGCTAAAATAGACAACCAGATCAGCATAAGATATTGGAACAGCAGTCGGTTTTCTTGAATACAATGTTCTGCTTAGCCAAACTGAAAAATAAAATGAGAAAACTTTCTGTCTAGACTTTGACGCATTGCCTATTGATGGATGTCAAAACAATTGCTAATTGATTTCCCACTGAAATCGGATGAGTATCTGTCTGTCTGTCGGTCCGTCCATCCATCCACCTATCCATTTATCTACATGTCTACATCCATCCACCCAGAACCCACCAAGACCCACCCACCCACCCATCCATCTGGTCTTGCTAGTCTGGCCATCAAATTCTCTCTCTCTCTCTCTCTCTCTCTCTCTCTCTCTCTCACACACACACACACGCACACACACACACTCCCTTCCTCTTGTATGTTTAGGTTAGGCCAGGGTCTGTCCTGGTGACTGATACTCTATTCTTTTACTTTTCCTTACAAAGGGGACAAAGACAGGAGTAAAGCATACTGTTCTAAAAATGCCCTTCCTATTTAAGAATATGCTTAACCCTTTCCCTCATGAATATTCATGCTAAGCTCCACCCACTATGAATAATTACATAAATAAACTTACACGCTTTTACAACATCATCATCATCATCATCATCATGTTTTGATTAACATGCAGGTGTAGGAGCATCTTCCACATTAGTGGGCCCCTCTCCAGGTAACTGGCTAGCTGCACACAGAGCAGATCTTACTTTGGGTTAGACTGCCATTTGTATATTTGTAGCTAAGTTTTATGGCAGGATGCCCTTCCATTCACCAACTCAGACACTTTTTCGGCAGTCCAAGACCTCTGCCTGTACCCTACTGACTTGGGCTGTGTGCTCCATCGTTGGCACCATGAATTAGTAGTGCTCTTCCGTTGGACCACTGCTACAGCACCAGGACGTCGGCCTGTTATCTGCCGCTGTGAAGCTACTGTCACCCAGGTTGTGACAGGCTAGTTTCTAGCATAGCTGCCACTTTCTAGTTTTGTGTAGAGGCCTAAAATTCCTAGATGGGTGACCTTCTTGAGTTAATGAGCCCAATTTACCCACATGTTACAGGTGGTTTACCAGCGCAAAAGCGTTAAAAGGCATCTCTATGAGGTATAGGGTTAAACTCTTTGCTAGCCAGTATTGTCTGTTGAGAAACTTTGCACACAGTTTGGACCCATATCAGGCCCTGATCTGAATCCGAACTGTTTGACACAATGATGGTATTCCTGAAAGAATTTTTTCGTAAAAGATAAGTTTGAAAAAAAAATCAGCAGACGACAAAAAAAACACGAAAAATTACCCAGTAGACAAAGTTAAGTAACAAAATTTCGCTTGCTGGCTGGTTTGGTTTAACCCATCAACAATTGTCGTCTGCTTGCTTATCAGCTTATGTACTTTGGTAGCCTATACTGCAAATAATATGGACCCTGATCAGATGTTGACTTCCAAGGTTAAAGTAGTTTGAATGCATTTGAAGATATGCAGCATACATAATGCGCAGACAACATTTTGGGACAAAAAATATTGGCAGGCTAACTCTGGTGCAAAGTTATTTATTTGCATGCTGGGTAATTATGTCTGCTGTTTTTTGTTTTGTTTTTTGTTTTTCAAAATTAAATTTTTAAAAAAATCTTTCAAGAGTGTCAAACATTCTAGATCCAGATCAGGCCCAACATTTTGTTGGACCTAATCTGAGTCCAAACTACTTGAAAGGTTTATAGCAGTTGACACCAGCTGAAAATGAATTTAACCTTTTTCCCGCCAATTATGACTTTTGTCTCCTGCTCTCTCATTGGCTCATATTCTTAGGTTGCCTTTATTGCAAACAATATGGACCCAGATCAGACTGCTCCCCTGGGAGCAGTCTGATCAGGGTTCATATAGTTTGCTTCCATGAAAAAGTCTATTCGGATGTGCATATGAATATACACAGCAGACATAAAAGCAGACTACATTTTCAGGACAAAAATAGTGGCAGGATTGTTGAATTCTATGTATTACTGTTCTAAACATGTTAGATAACTCTTTCACATAGATAAGTGACTCTTCTTTATGAGACAACGTTTAGTGACGTCATGATGTAATAGAAGGTTGCTATGACGTGGCTTATTTGTAGTGTTTCTAATGTATATCAAGATGGAGTCATAATAAAGTGATAAGCCAAATTATAATGTTAGTGTAATTATCAAGGATAAGCCTTTATTAGGGGTAAAAGATATATATATGAGCCACAATCTGTGAAAACCAGCCTTAATGACGAGTCGTCAAAATTTAGCTAATAACACACACTTAATCTACAAAGTTATCCTGCAAATTTTATGAAGTTATCTCCATTAGTCATGGAAAAATAGTCTTTTGAAACTACATACTGTCTAAACTTTAGCACAAAGCCTCAGAAACGTCATGACTTAAAAGTTTACTCCCCGTTTTGCAGGTTTGTCGGGTGCATGAAAAACATGCTATTTCTTGCTAACATACCGTTTTATTATCCTTAGCATGTGTGCAATGGAATTCGCAGAAAGTTGACATTGATTCATTTTTGCAAAGAGTTTGAATAATCTGAAAACGACTGACCATACTTTAAAATTCTGACAGTTGCTAAGGTAAAGTTGATGCCATGGAAATATATGGCATGATAACGAAGCAGTTTAATAATCAGAAATAATTGCCAGTTTTATTCTACTATCCACCGGAATTGGTTTTAAGGCAATTTACAAACATGTCAAATTTCTTCATTTTTAGATGTTTTTTTTAAATGGTTTTTATGTTAAAAGTCCTAAATGTCATTAAGGTTGGTTTTCACAGATGGCGGCTCATGTTAGCACATTTGGGGAAACTGATCTCAGAATTTTATATAAAATAAGAAATAGGAAAGTCTTAAAACTTGGCTCTAATTATTAAAACATTTTAATAACAAATATAATAATATTTACAAAGTGGTTGTTAACAAATACAGAAAATAATACATCCAGTATAAAAAATAGTATAGATAACAAGGAAATAAAATGGGTTTGGTCAATATTCAAATTTATCTATAAAAGAAACTGTAGAAACATCTAAAACATATACAATTATTAACAACTATACCAAACTTTTCTGGTAAAATAGGTGTCCAGTTGTTCATAGTACAGTAAAACTGGTGTAAAATAGACAATACAAAGATCTTAAAAACAAATGATAGCTTAATGAAGGTCAAAAGTATTGCAGTATGCTCCCCTTGGAGCATTCTGCAATACTTTTGACCTGCATTAAGCAATAATGGGTCTTGAAACCAATTTCGGTCTTTTTGAGAGAGGCCGTTTTACAAAGGTTTTACTGTACAGTTTATTCTTGCACACTAGATAAATATATCTGAGAATTAACCTTGATATAGGAATTCTTATCCCACCAGTGTTGTCTCATCCCAGATGTTATGTGTGGCCTGTATGTTGGATGCATTGGAGGTCATGTACATGGTCGTCAAGAGACATCATTGTAATGTCAAAGTGACACCATCATGTAATAAGAGGATAAAACATTCTTTTCCTTATATAAACATTTGCCAAGCCCTTGTGTGACAATGTGTTGCTGCACAAACGCGAGGCAGTGAGGACTGCAACACATTATCACACTCGAGCCTGGCAAACGTTTATACGGAAAAATAGAAAATGTTATATCGCCTTTGTTATATACGTGTATCTTCCTTTCCAGCACACCGCCACCGGGCTTAAATTGCAATAGAGCCCTCTGCTGCTGTGTATTAATAGGAATGAAGCTTGGGGCAATTGAATGGTCAACTATCAGCCGCATTGCAACACATTTCTTTCCAGCACATGGGGCTTAACCTCTGCTGCCGTGCATTAACAGGAATAAAGCCCACGGCTAGTGATCGATCAACGATCAGCCACATTGCGATGCATTAAATTTAGATGAAATGTACAACTGTGAACGATTGTTACACATCAAGTTTCTATAGTAAACACTTATTAGGTACTGGTATAAAACAATGTCCCATATCATTATATTAAGAAACATCTAGAAACTTATTTAACTCTTTCCTTGCTAGTGGCAACTTATCATTAATAAAGATTCATTGTTGGGGATGAAAAACAGTGTGGATCCTGATGTGCTGGGTTCATCAGAACCCAGCTGATCTGGATTCACACTGTTTTCAAAAGAAAACAGTGTATTAGGTTGAATACATTAACTAATTGATCGAAACTTTACCAGAACATTTACAGTATACAAATTATAGTAACAAAATATATACAGTGAAACCTGTGTAAAACGGCCACTCTCAAAATGACCCAAAATTGGCTTTCAAGATCAATTATTGTTTAATGCAGGTCGAAAGTATTGCAGAATGCTCCAAGGGGAGCATTCTGCAACACTTTTGACCTTCATTAAGCTACCAATTGTTATTAAGATCTTCAATTTTGTCTATTTTTGAGTGGCCGTTTTACACAGGCTTTACTGTAAGTGAAAATGATCACAGAATAAATTAATGCATGTTACTTGTTCATTTTAGAAATATGATAATACATGTACATACCGGGTATACATATTTATTGCTCTTAATTAATGGTCAGTCATCATGCACGGATCCAGAAAATTTTGTCAGAGGGGGTCCAACTTGGACAAGCTTATTTTGTTTGTTTACTTTCAACCTTCATTAATCTACCAATTTTTTTTAAGATCTTTATTTTGTCTATTTTTGAGTGGCTGTTTTACACAGGTTCAACTGTAAATGAAAATGATCAAAGAACTAATTAATGCATGTAACTTGTTCATTTTACAAATATGATAATACATGTACATACCGGGTATACATATTTATTGCTCTTAAATAATGGCCACTGTCATTCATGACTTAAGTGACCGGCTGCTGTATATTAGCTTTTATATCAAACAATTTGCAAAAGGAGCAATCTGTTCTGGACCCATACTGTTTGCATACAAGTTAAAATCAATCTATTGTCAAAGTGAAAAATTGCAGCAAACAGCTAACAGTGTGGACCCATGTATGTGCCAAGATCAGACTGCTCCCTTTGGACATTGTTGGAGCAGTCTGATCTTGACACATACAGTTTGCATACGAGTGTAAAATAAGTCTGTTGTTAAAGCGAAAAATTGCTGCAGACAATATTAGCAGATGACAGTTTCCATGCCCCGATCCAGAGAGTTTTGTCAGAGGGGGTCCAACTCTGACAACTTTTTTTTTTTTTTTTTTTTTTTTTTTTTTTGGGGGGGGGGGGGGGGGGGGGGCTGGGGGTTGCTTTTTTTTAGTTGATGAATGGAGAAAGGATACAAACACCACTAAAAGCAGGCCATCATAGGCCTGCCAGCGAAACGCCATTTAATGGCGTTTCGCTGGCGGGCTGATGATGGCCCTAAAGTGAATGCTATCTTAGTAGCTTTATGATTTTCCAGGGCATCCAGGCTAGAATTGCTAAGGAACCTTATAGCTTTGTGATTTTCCAGGGGGGGGGGTCCTGACCCCCGCATGATTTCAACTGGCAGATAGTGTTAATAAAAGCATCCACAGATCTGGTTTTTGTTTAGTGTTGATACTTTATACCCCAGTCAACAATTTTCAGTCCTATCAGAATGTTTCCCTCTCTTCATGGGTTGAACCAGTACTCAGTAGAGGATAAAGTGTCTTGCTCAAGGACACAACACAGTGCCTCAGGTGGGTCTTGAACTAGCGACCTTTCGATCCCAAGTCTAACACTCTACCTCTGAACAACTGCACTCCTCCATGGACCTGGTACAAAGTGAGTAGTTTGGAATGATTATTCAACTTATATAAAATGAAGTAGAATTAGTTGGAATGCTTAAGATTAAAACTTGAAATGATTACTATATTCATTGAAACTACATTTTCATGGAAAACAGGTGTCCACCATAAGCCAACTCATTAACAGCATGCGCCCATATTAGGTAAAAATTAGTAACTGTGTATGACAACATGACACATGTAATAAGGAGATATAAAAATATCAATTTATAAAAAAATGAAACAAATGCATTCAATACAGATGGGACATAGCCCTACAAATTGAGCCTAAACAGCTGGGAAAGTACAACTATATCTTGACTTGAACAATAAAAGATGCTTCAAGTACAGTGCAGTGCCTTTATAACGCTATGTTTGCAGGGTGGCCACAGACTCTGGAAAACAGGGAAAATGGTCATAAAAAATTCCCTGAAGGGAAAAATCAGGGAATTTGAAAAATGATTAAAATCAGGGGGAAATCAGGGACTTTGAAAAAAATATGACATTGCTTAATAATGTATAAGATATTTAAACCTCAAACCAGTTCAGGAGACTTCTTTGCCCTCTTTATTACTTTCCTTCTGTCTTATGCTTAGGGAACCTTAGGTTGTAACTGCCATTTAACAATAGAATTCAAGTTCTGAGCATGCATGTGTAAGCAAAACTTTGGTCTAAAAGTAAAGTTCTAAATAGAGTTTACCTTCTGTTTACAGGGGTGATAAAAAAAGTTCTTGGTTTCACCTAGAAGAATTTAATATCTTGTTTGATAATAGCTCTTCTTTTTGTCCATTCTACAAGTTTTTGCTTTCCTGTATTATCAAAATTATATTATCTGCCTATGTATAATATGTAGTAGAATAAAATTTGTATTTTAGTTGTATGCCAAAAAAAGCAATAAAGATTTTTTCTAGGTGAGGCCGAGAACTTTTATCTGCTCTCGTAAATGTATATATTGTGAGAAGCCAGAACATATGTGAGAAACCTTTGCCCCTGAACTCAGCCAAAACATGTATGCATGCATCAGCACTGCAAACTGAAAATTGCATCTCATTCTGTTCTATGGTCTGAACGCAAGCGGCATATCAAGTAACACTTTATCTGAGTGTACATAAGTATATGCTTGTACCCTGGGTTTCACAACAAAAAGATTGTCAAAATTTTACATCCATGTTTTTCTTGTTTAATCTTGCTCCTTTCCAAAGTGGCTGGGTTGGGGATATCATTATATCATGGAACTTAATTTACGCTGTAAACATTATATAATTTATTTCTCATTTAGTTTATCTAGAAATTCTTTGTTAATTTAGGGTTTTTTCAGTATTCTCTGTGAAATATATCGGCTGATTAAGTTAGCATTTATCATTGGATGCTAATAAGACAAGAGTTCTGACAAGTAAGGTTGTTTTCAACAATTTACTTCATCAAAAAAAAAATATATTAAAGCCTGGTGTTTGAAAATGTAAGATCAGAATGTTTAAATAACACATGCTGATTTTTGTAGTAATCCCTCTGCTCAGCATTAAAAGCAAAAAAAAATTACTACCTTTTAGCTGTTTTTTTCTCTTTCCAAAGGCAACCTGATCGATATTGAGTATCAAATATGATTTGATATGATTAAATGTAGCATAGTAATTTGGGCTAGTGCGCAATGTTAGAGAACATGACTGTAATTATGCTCCATCAAGTGATATCTGCACACAATTTAGCTTTTATCCCACATGTTTAATCATAATCATTTGATATTTATAGTTATAAAGTATTGTATTATTATGATATTACACCTATCATAAATAAAATATAACATGTCCATTTACCATGACAGTGAAATGAAGACATATATTGCTATACTATCAAGAATTTGATCAGGGAAAATCCAAAAACAGGCAGGGAAAAATCAGGTAAAATCAGCGAATTTGTATTCTTAAATTGTGTGGCCACCCTGGTTTGGGTCTATAGGAATGGACTGTGTTAGAAGTGAATTGTGTTATAAAGATACAATTTTACAAAGTAATTATAGGAAAATTATCATTTTATGATCATTTTCCTATAACTGGTTTGTAAAATTCCATGGAAAAAAATTGGGGAGCCATAATATGACCATGCTATATTCAAATCCATGTTATAATGAGGTGTGTTATAAAAGGACTGCACTGTATATGGATCCCTTGAACCAAAACATATGAAAAATGGCTGTTTTTCCACCGGAAAAGCTCAGAGCTCAATGGGGTCTGCACATAATATGCAGTGTCATCTAATGCTATACAGACACACAATAGGGACCTACAGAAAGTCGCAGATCTAGGTCCATTGTACATGTAAAGATAGATAGGCCAGCACATGTGCGGATCCAGAGGGGGGGGACAGGGGGTCCAGACCCCCCTGAAAAAGCACAAAAATATAGGGTTTCTTAGCAATACTGGTAAGGATCCCCTGAAAATCACAAAGCTACCAAGCTACCATTCAATGTTGGGCCAACATCAGCATGCCAGCGAAACGCCATTTAAATGGCGTTTCCCTGGCGGGCCAATGATGGCTGGCTTATATTGGTATTTTGGATGCTTCCTCCCCTCATAAAAAAAAATCCTTCCTCCCCTCATAAAAAACAAAACAAAAAAAACGTCAAAGTTGGACCCCCTCTGGCAAAACTTTCTGGATCCGCGCATGCAGCACACATGACTTTGGTCCTTATTCCATATGTGCAGAACGTACTCAGAGGGGCTAAATTTTGGTCTGAGCTTTCCTCTATTATATCTATTCTTTGTGTATTCAAGCAGCAAAGGCTCTTATGCGCAGGTTCACCGGAGCCTTTGCAGCTCGCTGAAGCGATTAGAACCACAATCTTGTGTGCTGGCCCATTTGGTCACACTGGATGCATTTACAAAATTGAAGTACCAGCCTATTTTAAGTTAAAACATGTATAGATAATATTGTATCAACAATATTTACATGCATAGATAAATGCTTGTTTATTGAAATAAAGCCATCATGATTTATCCATTTATATCTATGTAAAAGGTAAAACCCGATGCATTTTCACTCACCCTTGTACAGTATTAAGTATCAGTATATATGCAAAACCTGATGCATACTGTAATTACTCACACTTTAACAGTACAGTAAAACCTGTCTTAAGGGGCCACTCACAAAGAAGACCAAAATTCGTTATCAATACCAATTATCCCTTAATGCAGGTCAAAAGTATTGCAGAATGCTCCAACGGGAGCATTCTGCAATACTTTAGACCTTCAGTTAGCTACCATTTGTCATAAAGGTCTTTGTTTTGTCTATTTTTGAGTGTCCGTTTTACACAGGTTTACTGTATTAAGTAGCATAAGGGGACCAGTGATCCATAGGGGACCAGTGATTGATCACTTTCTAGTTATCGGCATTTTATTCCGTAAGAATATCTGAAGCAAATCATTTTCCCATCTAGACTTTATGTGTATAGTTTAACCTCACAAAATAAAACAAAAACATAATATAAACACTCAATAGGGTTTCTATCCTGATTTTTTCTAGCTCTTGAAGTAGAGGTCTAAGTTGGACTGCTTACCTGCCATAAAAATCAAAAGAATCTCTTAGATGAAACAATTTTCATTTACTAAGATTTGTTAAAAGATTTACCACACTGTATACCAAACACATACATTTGAGCCAAGATCTGACAAAAGGGACCTTCTGGCAATAAAAGTCAAAAGTAAGATATTTACAGAGAAAAAAAAGACCTAGCTGTTGTGAATAATTACAGAAAATTTGAAGAGATTATCTTTTCAAATAACAAAGATATGAGCGTTTTAACTTGTATATATGCCGGTTTTAAACGTGTCACTTAACGTTATTAATGACGTTCTGACGTCAACACCATTGTGTTAACATATTACGATAATACAAAGACGCTTGAAGCAATATTTCAAAAATGCTTCATGTTTCTGTAAATTTGATGTGTATGCAGCTGCATAGACTGTGCAAATAGCCCACATCGCACATCGCGTGTTTACAAAAGCATTTGAAATGAGGTATCCATACATTTTACATATCACTTAATTTTATCAGAAGTGTTTGCGCCTTTGATTGTATTATATGATAGAAGCAATTTGAGTCTATTGTAAGAACATGCAAAATCTTGAAAATTTAGACATTTTTGAAATTTTGATTACACAAAAACTGCTAAAATGCCCGAAGGACCCTTTTGTCAGATCCGCGCCCCTTTGTATAAGGTACATTCCCAATTCTATACAATACCGTTGCTACTGGTAAACGATTTCTGTGATTTCAGTGCAACTTTTTCGACAGTTTTCAATTATTTTACGTTGTTTTATGCATTTTCACTGTTTCATTTTTAGGCTTTATTTTTTTTATCTCGCGAAACACTTTCAAGTTGTGTTTCATGGATAGCGATATACAATAATTTCTCTTTATAAAAATGCTAAAACTTTCCATGAGTCTGATGTTTTTACCAGAAAAGAGGGTGATCGACCAAAGGTAACCCTGACCCTATTTTCTAATACACACTACATGGTGTGTGAAAATACGTCATTGAAAACATGACATGATGACGTCATAAACTGACATGTTTTAAACCACGGTGAAGGTTCAAGCTTGCATAGAGTATGCAACATCTCATGCTCAAATGCATTTCTGATCAGAAAACTGATCAAGCATGCTTATTTCTGATCGATCACTGGTCCCCTTATGCTTTATACATGTATGTAAAACCTGATGCATAATCACTCGCACTTGAACAGTATATAAGTGGAAAAAAATCTATGTGATGTCATTCTGAACAAACAAACACAGATTTATACTCTACACAGTAAAACCTGTGTAAAACGGCCACTCTCAAAAAGACCGAAAATTGGTTTTCAAGACCAATTATAGCTTAATGCAGGTCATAAGTATTGCAGAATACTCCCCTAAAGGGGAGCATTCTGCAATACTTTCGACCTTCATTAAGATACCATTTGTCATTAAGATCTTAGTTTTGTCTATTTTTGAGTGGCCATTTTACACAGGTTTAACTGTACCACATTTTACCTTATAAGTGCATATGCTCTATAAATAAGTGCACACCGATTTCTTTTTGAGTTGTGATTGCTGTATCAAAAATCTCGATTATATGGAATGGAGTGAAAAATTGCAATGGTAAGCAAGTTTTGTCATTAATAGCTTTAAATTAAGAACTAACTTTAAGCTGCTTATGTTCCCTTTTGCTTGTTCATAATAACAATTTTCTACATGCTTAGCGTAGACCACATTTTTTGTGAAAGCTTACACTTGTTATAGACTTATGCTGTTGCAGTTATACATGTAAATCATGACTTCTCTTTCTTGAATGTTTTCTTTCAAAGTAATTATAGAAAAACGAATGGTTAGGCTGGTATTGTCGAGTCTATAAAAACAGTAATTCAGGGTTCCCATAGAAATTAAAAAACACAATTCCATGATTTTTCAATGACCAACAATGTAATTTCCATGACTATTTAATGCACTGACTCCAACCTCCCCTTTAAGCGGCATCTTCATCATGCAGAGCATAAATGTGAAATGCAGCAAAAGCATGCTTGTAGACCATGCATGCATTTTGAAATAATTAAAACTTGAAATCACCAGTAGCCAGAAAACTAGCTGTCAGACACACAAGTTTGTGTGTCTGACAGCTAGTTTTCTGGCTACAGGTGGTTTCGTCAAATTATTTCACAAATTCCATGATTTTTCCATGATTATTATTTTTTTTAAATTCAATGACTTTTCCATGCATGGAACTTTTTTTTGTAATTTTCCAGGCTTTCCATGATTTCCAGAGCTGGTGGGAACCCTGAGTATGTATCCTAATCAGGTGGTTTCATTAGAAATGGTATAACACTTTGAAAAAGTTATAAGCACAAAACAATTTAAGGCAAATATGGTATTCTTAAAGAATTTTGGTTATCATACCTTTATTAAACAAACTACTGGTCAGAATAGCAAGCAATGAAGACAGGGTCAGTCTGATTTTTCAGGATCAGTCTGATCTGGGTCTGCACTGTTTGCATACATAACATTCATCAGGTACGTAACTATTGTTCCAAATTTGGAACAATTACCATACAAATATGCAAATACCTGTATAATAACACCCGAATAATACTAATACACATATTAAAGCTCATATGTTGTGAGCTAGACTGGTATCAGTCCTTAAAACAATTTTTCATCAATGTGTCATATAATGTACTTGTAGCCAGTCTAACTCTGATGGCTCTGCTTAAAACATAGCCTTCAGAGTTAGACTGGCTACAAGTATGTAATATGACACATTGATGAAAATTTGTTTTAAGGACTGGAGCCAGTCTAGTTGAGAGCCACACGGTGAGAAAACCCATTTTTGTTGGCTGCTGATAACATGGGAGAAAGTTCAAAATTTCCAAAATCCTGAACTTTTGAAATTCCAAGCTTAAAACTTGCAGTATGCCCACTATATACTCACAATTTTAAGTTTAAATGGTCAATTGTCTTTAGATAGACTGAAAACAAATCAGAAAAGATATGATAATAATCTCACTAATTCTGCATTTTGAGGCTGACTTTCTGTGGAAAGTCAGCCTCAAAATCCTGAATTCAGGAATAATCCTGAAAAATTCTACCTATGTGATAATAAATACACAGACCAGCCTGCATACACACACAATCTAATCAGCACCTTTGTTATTCACTGCCTAGAAAGTGCAATAACTTAACTTGATATAAACACAATTTCAAAATTATACTTATCATATGACGTCCCGTCTGGGAGTGATATAACACCATGCATTAAAATCGATAATACACTAGTGGTTTACAGATTTTCGGGAAACTTTATGAAATAACGCTTTTAACGTCTTGCATATGGCAAAATCCTAACGTTTTTCACGCCAAAAGATTGATTGCATAATAATTTTAATGTCATATGGTAAATAGAATCTAACATTCTTGCTCCTGTATTATTGAATTTATTTAACTTGTTGTGCAAGCCTCGCATTTTATCTCTTTTCCTCAACCCATTTAATGAATTCAATAAAACTAGAGCACTCATGTTAGATCCTCTAATAAATCTTTTTAGAAAAGTAGATGGGCTTGATTGTTACCATGTAACATAATCCGAAGACAGGCTTTCTCGCAATGAGGCTCTTATTATGCAAAACAAGTATTTTAGCAAAATGTATAAAAACACATTCTACAGGATTTTGTCTTCACATTCAATGAGCCTGTAAAATGCTCGACTCTTTGTCTGCTGGGTAATTTTGCATGCTTTTTTAATGTCTGCCATTTTTTTTCTTCAAAAAGTCTTCCAGCGATACCATCAATGTGTCAAACAGTTTGGATACAGATCAGGCCCGACATATTGTCAGGCCTGAGCTGGGTCTAAACTGTTTGCAAAGGTTACCAGGAGATGTTAAAAGTCTTCACTAGCAATGAGAGTTTACATCAGAGACAATGATTACTTCCCCTGTCAGCCATTTTTTGTCTTGTGATAATAAAAATATATATCATGTCAGCTACCCTTGTCAAGCCTGACAAAATTTAAATAAATGACATTCCAATTTCTTGAACACCCAATATGGATTCCTGAAATTTTATCCTTGGCCGTGTAAATCAGTACAAATTCCTCTATCCACCCCTCACATTCATGATAGATTCTGATTTGAAGACAGTCCATAATTCCAGTTATTATATAGCTATAAATATAATATGATTACGTCTGGAGGATTAAAAGCCAAGTAACAAATGTGCAGACATGAGGGTCTCAATGGGGTACCTCTGAAATTGCTAATCAGTAAAATTTTGGTCCAAAAATTGCTAATCAATAAAATTTAGGCCCAAAATTGCTAATCAGTAAAGATTTAGGCCCACAAATCCCTATTCAGCAAAATTTTGACCCAAAAATCAGTAATCAGTAAAATTTAGGCCCAAAAATCAGTAATCGGTAAAAATTAGCCCCAAAAATCAGTAATCAGAAGAATAAAAAAATAAACAGTAAAAAAAAATTAAACCATCTAGAAGCAAGGGACACAGCTGCGGTTTGATCATTAGACGGTATACTGTAAAAACAAAGTAGAATAACTTTTTTCCATTGATTCGCTAACAGTTAAAACACGTAATTCTGCTATTCAGAAATTTTTCCCCCAAAAAAATGCTTATCATTATTTTTTTAAGCTGAAATTCGCTAATCACTAGCATCTCTCATTCCGCTATTTGATAAAATTAACCCTAAAAATTCGCTAACGTTAATTTTAGGGCAAAATTCGCTAATTGTTAAATTTTAGGGCCATAATTTGCTAATCAGTAAACCCCATTGACACCTTCAGATATTACTTAAATTCTGCACACTTGTAAATACTGCACCCATTCTTGGATGCTTTCCCATGTTGTCGTTGCACGATGTTACATTAACTTACATAAGATGACATTAAACATTCTTGGAAAATCGTCAGGCGATTTTGAAAATCTGAAATCTACATAATAAAAAAGTGTTTTTTTTTGTGTTGTACACAATCAAAAATAATACAAAATATTTATTGCTCATACTGTTATCAGTGAATATTGGCCCTCATTGGAATATTCGTACGGCCAAATAAAAAAAACCCTGTGTCTAGGGTAGCCCAACCCTACCTCATTTTACTGGTGAAACATAGAATTTTTTCAGGTTTTCTGGAAAAAATAGAAATTTATGCATTTTGAAAGGCAAAATGCCTTTCAAAATGCATAAAATCATATATTTAAAAAAAAAAAAAATAATAATAATTACAAAAAATAAGTGTGCCTACCCTACCAAAAGTTTTCAGACCTGTTACCCGAAGCACACTTATTTTTTTAATTTGGCCTAAGCTCGCATCCATCAATATCCAAACGACACTTGCCCAAAGTTCTAAGTGGTCACCTTAAAATAACCATGTATTTGTCCTATTAACATGGGCATTTGGTTCTTCATTAATTTTACGTGAAACATCGTGGAATTATTTTTTGTATGCCATCTCCCAATACGATATGTCAAAACATGAAATTAAAACTAGTAAAAAATGATTAAAAATATTGTCAAAATTTTGGAATTGCTAGGTGACCGCTTAGAAGTTTGCGTGAGTGTATTTACAGTTATAAATGTGATAACCCTATGTTATCAACACAGACCAAAAACTGTGTGGATCATGTTCATAAATAAGTACTGCGGATATTTTCTTTTATCTTGAAAATAGGGTCTACTTACTACATCTGCTGCATATATTCATAGGGAGCGCAGTGGCTCAGTGGTAGAGTGCTTGACTCGAGACCGAAGGGCCACGGGTTCTAGCCTCACCGGCGTCACTGCGTTGTGGTCCTTGAGCAAGACACATTTATTTTAGCTTAGTACTGGTTCAACCCAGGAAGACCCGTCCCTGTTTAACTGAAAGATTGTTGATGGGACGTAAAGAATCAAATCAAACAAAACAAAGCATATATTCATATGCACTTCAGACTACTTTTATCATGGATTCAAACACTATGAACCCTGATCAGACTGCTCCAAAGGGAGCAGTCTGATCTGAGCCCATATTGTTTGCACTATAGGCTACCAAAGTAAATCAACAGATGAGAAAGCAGGTGACATTTTCATCAATGACCATGAAGGTTTAAACGTAAATTCTATATTTAAAAATCTTGTGTTTTATTGTAACAAGGTTGAAATGTATTGTTTTTTAAATGCATAGATTACAAAAAAGGTGATAAGTATAGACATGTAAGTTATTATTACAAAGGAAATTAACAAACAGTATGCACATGACTTTTCAAGTAAAACAGTTAAAATAATAGCATACCATTTAAAAAATGTTTGATAAGATAGTTCAAAAACAGTAAAATTATCACATGACATCCCATCTGGGAGTGATATAACACCATGTATACAAATCAATAAACCACTAGTGGTTTACATATATTGTAATGTTATGTAACAATTTCATAACAACTTTGCGTACATAATGACAAAAACTTAACTTGTTCACACTAAAAATGCAATGTCAGTTAATTTAATATGATAAAAAGAATCTTTCATTGGTGCTCCTGTATTATTTAATTTAGTAAACTTGTTGTGAAAAAGCGATTCCATGCTCCACAAGCCTCAAATTTTATTTCTAATAAATTCAATAATACACACACACTCATGTTAGATCCTCTGTATAAACATTATTATGCACTCTTATCTGGAGACCTGATCAAATGAGTCACTCCATCAGAACCCCTATCTTTGGAAATCAGCTTGCTCAGTTGCTTGCTCAGTTGCTGAGATTATCTACCATTATGTAAAATTGTTTTGTTATGTTTTGGCTTGAGGTTTTACATCCCAGTCAACAGCAATGGTCATGTCGAGACAGTCAGTTCACCTAACCACACTTTTTTCTGGGCAAGCTTGACTAAGCAGTACTTCGTGCATGTACTTTCATTTGTAACTGACAGCAACCCTTCATGAATCAGCAGAAGGAGGAGAATGACTGTAGAAATTATTTCATGATCAATCTCCACGAAAGAATGGCATTGGCTGGGATCAAACTCGTGACTCTTGGATCTGCAGTCAGACTCGCTGTCAACTGTGCTACAGGGCAGGTATGTAAAACTGTACTATTATTCTATCTAAACAGCAAAAACAATGATGGTCTGATCTGCATCTTTGAGGTCAAATATGGCGTACAGTAAATAGGCTATGAGGTTATGAAAATTTGCTCAACTCAACTGATCATGAAATTTCAACTGTTCATAGAAACTAAAATGCTGAAAAATAAAGACATTTCTTGCTTTCAAACACTCAGATGTTGTATTTATCATGCTAATAAATGTCAAAATGCCAACAAATTTTAACATTTATGAGGATGATAAATTTCATGCTTAGTTGAGTTGAGCATGAATTTTTTTATCAACCGGGGGCCTTGTTTTTACATGAAGTGGCTCAGATAAGATATCTCCATGTACCCCTATCCTGCCAATATTTTTTTGGTCCACTTTTTACATGTGCTGCATATTTAAGAAATGAATTCAATTTTTGGAAGGTTCATGGAATCATGAATACTTCGGGTCTCTTGCAAAATAAGTGAAGCCCAAAGGCTTCACTTACTTTGCAAGAGACCCGAAGTATTCATGATTCCATGAACAGATCAAAAATTGAATTTATTTCTTATATTTACATTTTATCATAAATATCTAAAATATGAAAATAATTTTTAATTAAGGAATTAAAACAGTTTTGTATCTAAAATATAATCGTATTAATGGTTTTGTCCGAATGCAAAACAGAAAAGTGGATCAGCCAGTGTGAACACAGACAGCCAATGTAGTAAACAAGAAGCTTGTTTTGCATGTGCAACTCAGGTGTGGCTGGCTGTCAATCACAACACCAGTGTCACATCTGGTGAATGAATTTGACATTCAAAGCGAATTGCACGTGCAAGTGAGTTTGGCAGCTGTCAATCAAATTTTGTGTATTTCATGAGGCTATGAACGGTTTCAAAAATCCAAAGATTCATTAAAGGATTGCTTTTAAAATGTAAATATATTCAAATGCATTTCAGAATACTTTTGATCTTGGAAGCAAACACTATGAACCCTGATCAGACAGACTGTGCTATTCAAATGAACTTCAGACTACTTTTATCATGGATGTAAACATTATGGACCCTGATCAGACTGCTAGGGAGCAGTCTGATCTGGGTCCATATGGTTTGAAATGTAGGCCACCAAAGTATTTAAGCAGATGAAAGAGCAGACAACAATTGTTGCGAATGGCGGGAGAAGGGTTAAAAGCAAATTCTTGCATAATAAATACCTATATGTACTGTCCTGCCAGCCAAGAGTGACAGTGAAGTCATGTTTTGTTTACAAAGTTATCAGGACTTATAATCAATAGATCACTTGTGTATTAATCCTATCTGCAGGATAGGATTAATTCACAAGTGATCTATTGATTCATGTTTGCTCAAGTGGAGTGTACAAGTAAATGTTTTACTTAACAATTGTAAACAAAATATTACGTCACTGTCACTCTTGGTTGGCACGACAGTAATGCTGTTTAAGGCCTTTGTCAAATGAACAAAATATCATGTTCAAATCATGCTCACATGCTCTATGAAAATAGTTTTAACACTGAAAATAACTTAAAAATGCGCCCAGATTTATTTGCATGACATTACAATGAAAGCATTCCAACAAAAATGTTACATGTAGAATGGACACTGCAGCATTTTAAAGTTTAAAAGCGTAACTATGCTCTCATGTAAGAAAAGTGGCCATTCAAATGTTTTACCAATCTTTTATGTGTGATTTGGCTGGAATGTGGTATTATGCAAAACTAACAATTACATAGTAGTTTTTATTTCATAGCATTAACACTAGCCAGGCCCCTCAGAAGTTGTTTGTTTGCTTGATTTGATTCTTTACATCCCATCAACAATCTTCCAGTTAAACAGGGACGGGTCTATCTGGGTTGAACCAGTACTAAGCTAAGATAAATGTGTCAAGGACCACAATGCAGTGATGCCGGTGAGGCTCGAACCCGCGGCCCTTGGGTCTCGAGTCAAGCACTCTACCACTGAGCCACTGCGCTCCCTAGAAGTTGTTTGAACACAAGGCCTAACACAATGCCTAGTCGCCTTGTATTCACTTGTGTTCATACAGCTTCTGAGGGACCCAGTGAGAATTCCCAGCAAATGTTAATGCATAAAAACCATGTACAGTAAATCCTGTCTTAAGCAGCCACTCAAAAGGAAGACCAAAATTGGTTTTCAAGGCTAATTATCGTTTAATGAAGGTCAAAAGTATTGCAGAATGCTCCAAGAGAGCATTCTGCAATACTTTCAACCTTCATCAAGCTACCATTTGTCTCTAAAACCTTTGTTTTGTCTATTTTTGAGTGGCCCCCTAAGACAGGTTTTAGAGTTTTTATGACCCCTATATTCAAGTATCATTTTCTTTGTGATAGTAGTCCACTCTGCTAGCTTCTTGACTCCATCACTAATCGTTTGTGTAGATGCATCATGGTGTTAGCTATTTCCCTGAAGTCAGGTCTCTCCAACTTACTGAAATCAAACAAAAAAACACAGGGCATCAAATAGATGAGGGTGTCAATGGGGTTTACTGAGAATTCTGGCCCTAATTCTTTGCGAATGGTGAATTTTGAAGGCTAATTTTACCAGTTAGCGCATTCAGTATAGTAAAAAAAATCTGATTTTATTGATACTGATTTCAGAGATACCTCATTGAGACCCTCATAGATTACGCTTTAACCCTTTGTATGCTAATGATTTCATCCATCTGGTTAAATCCAATCAACTTAGGATGGTCCATTGTACATACAAAGGGGCACAGGTTTTACTTTCCAAATTAAGGTGTACAGTACTTCAGTCTCTGAAAATTGTGTTTCTCTTAGCAAACAGTAAAGACCCTGATGAAAGGGCATATTCTGTGGCAGAGAATGTAAAAAAATGGGCCTCGGCATGAGAAAACTCCAACAATGACAACAATGCAAGGCTCAAACTAGCCTGCTCAGCTACATAGACTTGCTAGAATATTGAAATTTTGCATGGAGCCAGTATGACTACTATACATTCCAGATGGTGAACAACAAAGGTGCAGACCAGACTGTGCAGATGCGGTTTTCTTGTTCACATGCAACAAAGCCAGGTTTTCTTGTGACATGGTCCAAATGTTACTGGGCAAATTACTGAAGCAAAAACAAACAATCAAACTTGCCTTAAGACAAGGTTTAGCTAGCCTTCTATTGTCATACTTACTCAAACCCCCAGCACCGTAACATGACATTATATACGTCAGCATCACAGCCATCCGGTTTAGCTAGCCATCTATTGTTATACTTACTCATACTCCCAGCACAGCAACATGACATAATATACATCATCATCATAGAGTTCTGGTTTAGCTAGCCTTCTATTGTCATACTTACTCATACTCCCAGCACCGTAACATGACATTATATACGTCATAATCACAGAAATCCGGTTTAGCTAGCCTTCTATTGTCATACTTACTCATACTCCCAGCACCGTAACATGACATTATATACATCATCATCACAGAATTCTGGTTTAGCTAGCCTTCTATTATCATCTACCAGGAATTTCAAGATCTCTTGTCCCTTCATTTTCTAAAATAAGTGCAAAAATTAAGTACATTGGTTGAAGTTCATAATTTAGAATTGCAAATCTTAAAACTTACAGGATATCAACAAAACATTTGTCATTTTTATTTAGATAAACTAAAATAAACCATAGAAACAATTATAATCTTCCAAATTTAAGGCCAACATTCCATAGAAGGTCAGTCTAATACCCCCTCTTCTTATGTCCTCTAAAAATTGGATGGATGCAGTAAGAATTTGTAGAAGGGAGTAGGAACCGATAAGAGTGTAATAAGGTCTTCATGGATGTGAAGGATGTGGTCGAACTTTGAACATGTTCAAAAACAGCATAGTGAGGATGTGATCGAATCATGATGCAGTAAGAACATAGTAAGGGCAAAGTAAGAACAGGATGGACGTAGTGGCAACATTATCAAGTTGTAGTAGGAACTTCATTGACGTAGGGCGAGTGTGGCAGAGATGAGAAAGATTGCTTTAAGCTCTCAGTGAATTGCCAGGCACTGCATGCTTGCTAAGTGCATGGACTTCTCCCTACGAGCTTACTACACTTATGGTCGTACATTGTACATCAATGACATGTTAGAGAAGACCACACTCACTCTAAACAGGTTCTGTCAGTGCTTACCACATCCATTCACGTTCATAATAGGTTCTCACTGCATCTTTGTCATGTCCAGGGATTTGAGTATAAATATTAGAATCAATTTCTCAGACACTCACTTCCAGGGGTCGAGAGAACCGAATTTTTGCGGTCCGGGAAGTTTTTCTTTTAGCTGAGACCGAGTAGCATTTAAAAATGCCCTTTTAATTCGGTCCGAAAATTCATAACAATTTAGAATTTTTACATGTTCCGTCGTCCCTAACAAATTGATAAATGACACAATCTTGTCTGGGAAATGTTCACTTCTGTTTCAACCACGATACAGTCAGTATGAACCCACAACATTCAGAATTTCTACTGCCACATGTTCTCCTTCAAGGACAGCGTGCTCTGCTTGATACAGCGGTAGCCCTTTTGATGGTACGAAAGCGACGGAATAGAAGACCCAGATCTTGCTGGGTGCGCCCTTGGCTTTCAGCTGAAAGAAGACTGCAATTTGGTCTGAATTTTCTAGATTGAATGAAATAGAGAAGCATGTGTCATAGTATTTGTAAGGACTGGAAGGACGCAGTGAAAGCTTGATAAGTGTGTGATACGATCTTCTTTGAGTACCCACATCATATGTTTTGTTAAGACTGTATTGGACCTCGTGCATGCATGATGGGCACATAGTAAGAACGTGTTAGACACAGTGAGATAGTAGCAATGTAGCATGAACATGAAAATTACATTTTTCACCTAAGTTGACCACCTCCCCACTACGCTCATCGAATTTTACAGGATGTGGTGCGGACTTCATGGTCATCATATGAGTGTGAAGGGAGCATTAAATCCTGAATTCAGGGATAATCCTGAGAACTTTCACCCATGTTAATGCATGGTATAAAAAGTGTTTTCAAACAGGCCCCCAGATAAGATTACATAACAGAAAATTATATTTCTTATTTCTCAACCAAAACATATGTTGTGGGTACTTAAAAGAACCGTCTCGATGAGACGGTTCTTTTGAGCACCCAAAACACATGTTTAAACTGACGGGTAAGAAAATAATCGCAATTTTATGATTTGCTTAACTGGTCCTATGTTCCAATTTGGAACACTTTTCTCAATGAGCTCAAATGTTTGGTTATTAAGGTTTTAATTGACAAAAATATTTATTGGAAAAACAAAAAGTGATGATCATGCTCAGACTGTCCCCTAAAGAAAGCAGCTATGGTCTGCTCTCATTGTTGATGTATTTTTTCTAAATTAACTACAGTAAACCCTGTCTTAAGCGGCCACTCCAAAATAAACAAAACAAAAATCTTGATGAAAAAGTATTGCTAAATGCAGGTCAAAAGTATTGCAGAATGCTCCAAGGGGAGCATTCTGCAGTACTTTTGACCTGCATTAAGTGATAATCAGTCTTAAAAAAATAATTTTGGTCTTCTTTTTGAGTGGCCGCTTATGACAGCTTTTACTGTAGTGTACAAAGTTATAGAACATTTATTGTAAGAGACTGGTTGAAAGTACAGGCTCATGCTTGCCTTTGCGATAAGGACCAAAATCTCATTGGCAGCCTCGTATCATTTTCTGATTTCCAGCCTATCTAGTAGTGCAATAGATGTTTCCAAACCACGTCCAGAATGTTACTAAAAGTCACCTAATAGTGTATAGCTGACTAATGCAACGACGACTTTGTATGTCAAATAGTCCCACAAACATAATCGCATGTGTTCAATCTCCTACATTTAATGAGTGGGTTACATTACAGTTAGTGGATTTAACTCTTTACATGTTGGGTAATTTTTCATGCAGTTGTCTTCTGATTTTTTTTCAAAATCATTTTTTTCGAAAACTTCTTTCAGGAACACCATCAGAATGTCAAACAGTTTGGATCCAGATCAGGCCCCACATTTTGTGGGGCCTGATCTGGGTCCAAACTGTTTGGAAAAGTTATCAGCAGATGACACTAGTAAGCAAAGAGTTAAAGTAAGCGTGTTTTTTTGAAAAGTGTATTCCAATATTGATATGGGTTCATCTTGTGGATTAAAAAATGTGGATTCTGATCAGCTGGCTTCATCATAAGCCAGCTGATATGGATCCACATTAATTTCTGAAGAAGTTGAGTGCATGTGCACCAGTTTGAATACAGTATTTTTCATGTTTTCATGAGGTAGCCAGTTTGACCTATGTTCAAATACCTACATGTATTGCAGAGCATTCTCTTTTGCTCTTTCTTCATACATACTGTAAAATTGTAAGTTATCTTCTTGGACCATTATAAACTTTTGTTGTGTGTTTGTTTTTGCTTGGTTTGATGCTTCAGCTATGGTGATGTCGGGACGGTCAGTTCACCTAACCACACTTTTTTCCTGGGAAAGCTTGACTAAGCGGTTAAACAGTACTTTGTGCACATACTTTCGCTTGTAACTGACAACAACCCTTCTTGAATCAGCAGAAGGGAGGAGAAATTTAGAATGGCCGTAGAACTTATTTCATGATCAATGTCTGCAAAAGTATGGAACCGGGCCGGAATCTAACTCGCTACCCCTGGATCTGCAGTCAGACACATTACCGATTGCCCTATACAGCCCAGTATTTTTTTTGGTTGTTGTGTGCTTTATGTATTATTTATACTGTAATTTTTGTAAGAATTGTCAATTATTGTAGCATATAATTGTATCATATATGAGGGCCTCATGGAAGATTAGCACCATTGTTTGCTAAACGGTGTCACCCTCGTTAAATAAAGTACTTACTTACTTACTTACTTACTTACTTACTTACTTACTTACTTACTTACTTACTTACTTACTTACTTACTTACTTACTTACTTACTTACTTACTTACTTACTTACTTACTTACTTACTTACTTACTTACTTACTTACTTACTTACTTACTTACTTACTTACTTACTTACTTACTTACTTACTTACTTACTTACTTACTTACTTACTTACTTACTTACTTACTTACTTACTTACTTACACAGTTGGACTTACGCAGTTTTTCTAAAGAGAGTATGTAACTTTGAACAAATTATATTCACAGTGTTCTTATTAGATTTAATATGGTGGCAGGAATTCTGTACCTGATAAGGTCTCTCGCCATATGATGTCGCCTCCCATAGTGTGACACCATAGCTCCAGACATCCGACTTTGAATCAAACTTCCAAAAATACACACATTCTGGAGCGTACCACTTCAGTGGCCATTTCCCTGCCTCCTTAGCCTGTCAATATCAACATAGCACAGTAATAAAACATAGGTTTAGAAAAGCAAAAATTTTCAGAATACAATTGTAAATATTTTCTTACCTATCATTTTTAACATATGTTTTGGGTGCTCAAAAGAACCGTCTCATTGAGACGGTTCTTTTGAGTACCTACAACATATGTTTTAGTTGAGAAATACGAAAAATATTTTTGTTACACACTCTTAACTAAAGGCCTGATAAAAGCTTTTGTCGAACAAAGCATTCTCATGCAGATATGAACCTAATTTCATGATCAGGAAGAAAATTACAGATGTTTCTATACTATAAAACTATAAATCCTACAATATTTAACCCTTTGAAGACTGGAAACCCACAAACATGGGTACATGGGTAAAAGTTCAAAATTAAAAAAAATCCTTATCTTCAGAAATTTAAATCTAAAATCTTGCATTATGCCTATAAAATAATAACAATTTCATGTTGAAATGGTCAATAGTCTTTAGATAAACAATTAAGAAACCAGAGGAGCTATTATAATCTGCCTAATTCAGTATTTTGAGGCTGACTTTCTGTAGAAAGTTAGCCTCAAAATCCTGAATGCAGGTATAATCCAGAAAACTTTTACCCATGTGAGTACTATGGTAAACAGTGAAGACCCAGATGAAATGTCGTATTAGGTGGCATTTCAATTCAGGGTCTGCACTGTTTGCTTAGACAAAATCCATCCTCAGAGTAAGAAATATAATTTTTTGGGGAAATTACAACCTGTGACCCCTCAATATATACAATGAACCATCCTGACTTTATTATATTGTATGTAGCTTTAGGGGAAATTGCATTGGTCTGAAAATAACTAAAAGCTTTTGTCGAACAAAGTATTCTCATGCAAATTTGAACCAAATTTCATTACCAGGAAGAAAGTTACTTTTGTTTGTTTGTTTGATTTGATTCTTTACGTCCACTCAACAATCTTTCAGTTATGCGGGACGGTCTTCCTGGGTTGAACCAGTACTAAGCTAGGATAAATGTGTCTTGCTCAAGGACCACAACGCAGTGACGCCGGTGAGGCTCGAACCCACGGCCCTTCAGTCTCGAGTCAAGCACTCTACCACTGAGCCACTGCGCTCCCATGAAGAAAGTTACAGATGTCTGAATACTTGAAAACTATATGCCCAACAATTTTAAACTGGAGGTCCCCACAACACAGCATATGTTCAAATAAACAAAAGTTTTTGGTGTAAAATTGCGAATATTTTCTGATCCACTGTCCACTGGACAAGAATTTTCACTCAAAGAGTTCAGGGCTCTCACACCCCTTTTTTGGGAATGGGGCCGCGGCCCATGGAATTTGAAAAAATTAGCGGCGTTTTGACCTCGGACCCAGTATACACAGACTGGTTACTGAAATACAGATAAATGTAAATATTACTGATTAGGCTGAGCTTTCAAAACTGACCTATGTTGAAGATTAAATAATCATATCTCAATTATTTCTCTGCATATCTGTGATTTTTCTTCAGAAAGCAATGGTTCAATATACTATCTTTAAGACGGTAATGTTATATTTATTGAATGTTTATCTGTCTTTATGAACATCAGCTAGAAACTAAGGTACCCTTTTTCGTTATTTTAGGCACTCTAAGCCGAAAATCGTCAGATATCACCCTAAAAAGATGAAAAAACTTCAATTTCATTTACTGTAACTTGTACTATTTCAACTTTGCATACCAGGAATAACTTCGTATAAACTTGGGTATGTTCAGAATCAGTTTTATTGACTGTAGTACTTTGAAATAGCGCATAAATAGAGCCACAACATAACTTTGTATTTCCGTCAGTGACAAGTCCATTTATACAGGGTCTGAATTTTGACTAAAATTAGGAAATTCAACATCGTCATTATGTACGACGTTTCCGTTAATTGCTAGATTGATTCCAATAATTAAACTTACCTTAGTGTCCTATGAGAAAAGGGAGATAAAGAAGTAAGAGTGATTGTATTCTATTATTCTGTAAAAATGTAAATATGTAACAATATGTTCTGATTTGTATTATATGAAATAAAGCTGGAGAACAAAAAAAGAAAAAAAAAATCAGTCAAATTGGGATTTTTTGTCTGGATTTGGAAAAAAAATCTTTTAGGCATTGGGAATGGGGCCAAATTTCGGCCCCAAAATCGGCTGATCCAGAGCTCTGGAGTTATTTAGCAGTTCAAGCTAATAAATGATATTTGAATAGAAATGTTTTAGTTTCCTTATTTCCTACCATAATTAGTGGATAACTGTATTCAAATTTTTCATTTGGGGAGGTATATCATCCGATATACGGATATACGGTCTGAAATTTAGTTTTATGGCGACGCGCGAGCGGAGCCGTAAAACGCGCAAGCCGCGCCATAAAACATAATTTCCGAACATATATCCGATGATATATCACCCCAAATGAAAATTTTAAATATGGTTATTCACATTCAATTTGCAATTCTCAATGAGAAGGTTCTTTTGAGCACCCAAAACACGTTTAAACAGATGGTTAAGAAAATAATCACAATTTTGAACTATCAAAATTTGAGTAATCAAGGTTTTACTTTACCCTTTTCGTTATAATAGATTATACCATACATATTGATACAATAAGTTTGGAATTGTCCATTTTATAGTTTGAGGGGCTGTCAGTCAAAATCTCTATAAAATGATGCATTTCTGTCACTGAAGATTGTTTTAACTCTGACAGCAAACAGTGCAGACCCTGATGAAATGCTGCCTTATGTGGCATTTCACCTGGGTCTTCACTGTTTGGCAAAGTACATGTTTACCAGTATCCAGAATAAAAAGGATAAAATCAGTTGGCAGTTCAACTTTCAGATACTTTATTCTTCCAAAAAAATGTGAAAAATCATGTGTTGTTTTTTTTTTTGATTTTTGAGAAAAGGAATAACTACGACCTTGTAGCTGAGCTTATATAGTAAAAACCTTACCTCATAATAGTTATTATCCAATGAAAGCGCTCGAGACATACCAAAGTCACTGATTTTTGCAAAATGTTCTGACACTAATAACACATTTCTGGCTGCCAAGTCTCTGTGAACAAACTTTTTAGATTCTAAATATTCCATTCCTAAAGCTACCTGCCACATCAGCTCCACGATGTTAGCTTGTGGGAATGTGTCTCTACAATAAAACAATTTTTGGGGGGTTTTACTGTATGGTAAATGCTCTAAAATTTCGAACACTAGCTGCCTGACCAAAACCCTAGACAAACAGAGCAGACCTAGACCAGATTGCTTCTGAAGAAGCAATCTGGTTGGGGTCTGTCCTGTTTGCTATTCTGTCAAGCATTTTATGAATTCCAGCTATGATAACCATCATTTATTTGAGAACAGAAAGAGAAAAGTTGTCGAAATTTTAGAACATTTACCATACTTTCTTTGAAACATCATTGAAGCATTTATTCAAACTTAATTTCTCTATCAGTTAACAAGACATTTAGCTTTTTTTTTTTTTTATTATTCTTTTTTTTTTAATATTACAAATAATACCAGGCCGCATAGCACAGTCGGTAACGTGTCTGGCTACAGATGAGAAGCTGACTGCAGATCCAGGGAACGTGAGTTCGATCCCGGCCCGGTCCCATACTTTCGTGGAGATTGATCATGAAATATTTTCTACGGTCATTCACCTCCCTTCGGCTGAATCATTTATGAAGGGTTGTTGTCAGTTACAAGCGAAAGTATGTGCACAAATTACTGGCTAACCACTTGTTCAAGGTTGCCCAGGAAAAAAGTGTGGTTAGGTGAACTGACCGTCTCACCATGACCATAGCTGTTGACTTGGAACGTAAAGCAACAAAACAAAAAACAAATATTACAAATCATGAACCAGCACATGAGATTTTGGTGCTTATCACATTGGCAAGCAGCTTAGGCTCAGATGAGCCTGCACACATGCACAGACTTGCCAGAGCCTTTGCTGCTCATATACATAAAATATGGATGTGGATAAAGACCTAGAAAAATATTTCTACCTCTTGCTTCGTTGAATATATCAGCATGGTCATTTGTAGGAGGCTTTTGCGCATATGCGATTAGTACCAAAACCTCATGTGCTTGAAGTTCTTTAGGCTAGTATGCTTTATCATATGTCGCGTCTGGGAGTGAAATAACGCCATGCAATAAAATTGATGGTTTAGAGATTTTCGGGAAACGTTATGACGTCCATAACAAAGTTGCGTACATAATGACAAAATTATAATATTTCTACGTCAAAAATGAGACTTCAAAGTAATCTTAATGTCATATGATAAATAGAATCTAACAATCATGCTCTTGTATTATTGAATTGATTAAACAAGTTGCGAAAAAGAGATAAAATGCTCGGCAAGCCTCCCATTTTATCTCTTTTCCCCCCAACTCGTTTAATAAATTCAATAAAACATGAGCACTCATGTAAGATAATCTATTTTAACAATTCGGTAGTCAACTGATCTGGATCTGCACTGTTATCAAAACAAGATATATCTGGTTTTAGGATGGTAAGGGTGAAGACTAAATGAGAATTCATATCTACTTGGAAACCAATCAAAGTTAATATCAAGTCTTACCTTCCCGGAATGAATTAAGGAGAGGTTGGAAATGTGTTATTCAGCATAAGTCTTTAATGTTTGTGTTGAACTTGATGCTTCACATGCCAGTCAACAACTTTTCAGTCATGTCAGGACATTTCTTGGGTTGAACATCTACAATGAGACCTTGCAAATATTATTGAATTGAGATCTCTTTTAAATCACTTTTTATCTAAATGTATGTCTTTCTCACCTGTGTTGCTGTAGATGTGTATTCAACTGCCCCAAGGGAGCCAACTCCAGCACCAACATAATACTTTCTGATTTACATAAACCTAGAAAGACAAAATATATATAAACTGCCTATGGGCCATCTACTTAGGCCATATTTTTTTAGTAGTTGATTTACGGGATTTTTTTTCAGATTAAGAGTCAGGGGGACGGAAAAAAAAGCTCTGAAAATGACCAGTTGACTGGTCATTTTCAGAGCTTTTTATTTTATTTTTTTTCAGAGCTTTTTTTCTCTTTTTAATACAATGTTTCTCCAGAACAAACAGTAAAGTAAACCAACAGTCTGTATTAGATCTTTAAATATTTCATAATTTTCCTGCATAGGACAATCACTTTTAACAGTGTCACTAACAGAACCTCAAAAATATATGTATTTTTTTTCAATGAAACAAATGATATTTAGAGTCTGCGGATAAAATGAAAATTTTTTTTTAGAAATTATAATTCTTTTTCCTACTTTTTGGAAAATCACAGTAGGAGGGTTCGTAAATCAACTAATAAAAACATTCTAGCCTTACACATATGCATTAATGCCTGTAATAAATGTCTGTGCTGACCTATCCAGCAAAGCTAGAGGTTTAAATTTTGACCTGAGCCTTCATCTACATCCATATCTAGTTCATGCGAGCAACGGAAGCTCTAGCAAGTCTGCACATACAATAAAATATGTCTTCAGCGGCCACTCAAAAAAAGACCAAAAATTGGCTTTCAAGACGGAGGCTTTCAAGACGGATTATTGTTTAATGCAGGTCAAAAGTATTGTAGAATGCTCCAAGAGAGCATTCTACAATACTTTAGACCTTCAATTAGCTACCATTTGTCGTTAAGACCTTCGTTTCGTCTATTTTTGAGTGGTCGTTTTAGACAGATTTTACTGTATAAGCCATCACTGCTCGCTGATGCAATAAGTACCAAAATCTCGTGCACTGTCCCACGTACTGATTTAGTCATCAGAAAATGATTAGCCTGTGCAAGCACAATGCATATCAAACTCAAATCAATTCAATTAATTTATATTCCTAAATGGAAGGAAAAATTAGAACTCCTTGCAAGCTTAACATATTCATGGTTTTGAGGTACCGGTAAACCCTTATCTGCTGCATAAAATCAAATACACTTTTATCATTGAACCCAGATTAGACTGCTTCTTTGGAAGCAGTCTGTTCTGGGTCCATATTGTTTGCACTATATTTGAGGTATGTATTGATCCAAATTTGGAGTTTCTGCGCAGGGCGCAAAACATACTGTGGTGGAATGTTTGCTTATGTGTGCACTGAAAAGCTTGCTTTCCTGGATTATCTGCGTACAGCGCAAAAAATCTATTTGTACAGGATTGGAGTTTGTGCGTAGATAAGCAGAAGGCTACTAGCTATTTGGATCATATCTGCGCACGCAAAGTTGGAGTTTTTGCGTCCATACTAAATCTTGATAAATCTTAAAATGAAAATTACCAAAATCTTACATGCTGGATTACCGGTATTTGCGCATTTAGATATATGATTACATGTACCACTGATTAAAACAAATGATAAGTTGATCATTTTCGCCGGATATTATCTGCGCACGTACGCAGATATTCCCCATTATGATTTTAGTCTTCCAACGCTGGATTTTTTGCGCATATGACCAAGAACATAGACACATGGATGTATTCTGTGTACGTGCGCAGATATTCCTAATAATCATTTGTTTTCCAATGCTGAATTATTTGCGCAAGTACATAGGCACGTGGGTGTATTCTGTGTATGTACGCAAATATTACTAATAAGGATTTTGATCGTCCAGTGCTAATTATCTGCGCATATGAGCAAGTACCTCATAGAGACATGGATGTATTGTCCGATGCTGGATTATTTGCGCATATGACCAAGAACATAGACACATGGATGTATTCTGCGTATGTACACAGATATTCCTAATAATTATTTGTCTTCTATTGCTGGATTATTGGCGCAAATACATAGACAAATGGATGTATTCTGCGTACGTACGCAGATATTCCTAATAATTATTTGTCTTCCAATGCTGGATTATTGGCGCAAATACATAGACACATGGATGTATTCTGCGTACGTACGCAGATATCCCTAATAATGATTTTGAACGTCCAACGCTGGATTATCTGCGCATATGAGCAAGTATCTCATAGAGACACGGATGTATTCTGCGTACGTATGCAGATATTCCTAAAAATGATTTTGAGCGTCCAACGCTGGATTATTTGCACATATGAGCAAATAGCTCATAGAGGCATGAGTGTAATCTGCGTACGTACGCAGGTATTCATAGTAATGGCTTTGGTCTTCCAATGCTGGGTTATTTGCGCATATAACCAAGTACAAGTTATAAGGAATTTCTGCGCACGTACGCAAAAAACTTCCAAGTCTCTATTAAGAGTTTGCGTATATGTGTCCAAAATCATTGTTAGAAATTTCTGCGCATGTACGCAAAAATCTTCCACGTCTCTACTAAGGATTTGCGTATATGCGCAAAAAATCCAACAAATGATTATTATAAAAAGCTCAAATAATCCAATGGTGGATGTTTTGCGCCCTGCACAAAAACTCCAGATATGGAATACGTATATACCTGTATATTTACATTTTCCAAGCAAGCTTTTAATGAGTTTTTAGATTTTGGAACCGTTCATGGCCTCATGAATGACACAAATTTGAATGACAGCTGCCAATCTCACTTGCCCGTGCAATATGCTTCGATCATCGAACTCATTCGCCAGAAGTGATACTGGTGTTGTGATTGACAGTGAGCCAAACCCAAGTCGCACATGCAAAACAAGCCTCGTTTGCTCCATTGGCTGTCCGTATTCACGCTGGTTGTTCCGCTTTTCCATTTTACACTCTGACAAGACCGTTATTACAATTACATATCAAATACAATACTGTTTTGTTTCCTAAGTTATAAATATTTTTTATATTTTAGATATCTATAATAAAATGTAAATGTAAGCAATACATTAAATTTTTGGTCTATTCATGAAATCATGAATACTTCAGGTCTCTACTTTGCAAGAGACCCGAAGTATTCATGATTCCATGAACGTTCCAAAAACTGAAATCATTTCTAAAATGAATATAGGCTGAAGATAAGAGTCTGACAACAATTGTCATGAATGACAGGAAACGAGTTAACATGTCCCAGTTACAGACTAGAAATGTGACCATAGGACACGGATGCCCCTGCTATTACCAAAGTCCTGTAAATAGGGAAATGTCATTAACAAAGGGCAATTACTCCTTAAAGCATGGTACAATATAGACCAATATCAAACTTGAAGAAAACATCATGGTACTAAATAATGTGACAAAGTTTCATAAAATTCTGATAAAAAATATTCAAGTTAGAGAGCGGACATCGTTTAAAACAGTGATTTTTCATAAACAAAGGGCCATAACTACTGAAAGCCTGGTGCGATATGGACCATTATCAAACTTGAAGAAGACATTATGGTACTCAACAATGTGACCAAGTTTCATAAAATTCTGATGAAAAATATTCGACTTAGAGAGCAGACATCGTTTAAAACGGTGAATTTTCATAAACAAAGGGCAATAACTACTGAAAGCCAGGTGGGATATGGACCATTATCAAACTTGAAGAAGACATCATGGTACTTAACAATGTGACAAGGTTTCATAAAATTCTGATAAAAAATATTCGAGTTAGAGAGCGGACATCTTTTAAAAAGGTGAATTTTCATAAACAAAGGATCATAACTACTGAAAGCCTGTTGCGATATAGACCATTATTGAAGTTGAAGAAGTCATAATGGTACTTAACAATGTGACCAAGTTTCATAAAATTCTGATAAAAAATATTCGAGTTAGAGTGCGGACGTTGTTTAAAACGATGAATTTTCAAAAACAAAGGGTCATAACTCTTGAAAGCCTGGTGCGATATGGACCATTATCGAACTTGAAGAAGATATCATGGTACTAAACAATGTGACCAAGTTTCATAAAATTCTGATAAAAAAATATTCGAGTTAGAGAGCGGACATCATCGGGACAGACGTACGTAATAACGTAATTACGTACGTACGTATGGACGGACGGACAGGAGTAACACTTAATGCCCCGGCCATTAACATGGCGGGGGCATAAAAAGATACATATGTTCTCGTACACCATATTGGGATATCTTTTGTTTTCACCCATGTGAGATAATTCTATCTCACATACCCGTACCATCCTGTGGGAAAGATAAAAAACAAACAGCCGCATGTCGGCAACACGCTATCAGCACATCGATCTGTGACGTCTTTGCAATATTAAAATGACGTCATCATGTCACATCTCAGCGAATTCAGGATTTTCTGGAAGTCTTCTTCATGTTTTCCTAATATAAAATGAGGTATTTAGTGGTGTGCAAGAAATGAATCTTTTATCCATGTAAGGATGGGATAGAAAAATCCCTCCTTCGCGATCACCGTTTGTCATTCACTCTGCAAACCTCGTGATGCAAATCGGTGATGCTCTGGACGGATTTTTCTATCCCACCCTCAAACTCATTATGGATTCTTATAGTAACAAGGAGCAATCAATTCTGTCTTTATCGAAGGACCATCATGGAGATGATTAAAGATTGATCGACACATCATGTCCTGCTGAATAGATTAATATGGCACATTCACTTCCAGTCAGTTCAGTTGCATGATTTCAATTAATACAGTGGATTCTGGGGCTGCATGGAAAAACAGTGCAGATCCTGATCATATGGAGACTCTAAAGATACTCCCTCCAACAAACCATTTGTTGTGGATAGTTTGATTCCCCCATAATTTAAAGTTTGGTTGAGAAGAGGATAAACAATAATTAAGATATGGCATCCTTTAAGCCAGAGGCCTACTGCATTAAAGTTTGCTTTACCATAACTCTTTGTGTGCTTGGGACATTTTGCAAGCTTTTTTAGTCTTCTGATTTAAAAAAAAAAAAAAGCTTTCAGGGTGCCAAACAGTTTGGATCCAGATCTTCTGCTGTTGTTTTTTTTTCTTTTTTTACACAAAAATCTTTCAGGGTGCCAAACAGATTGGATCCAGATCAGGCTCATTTTGTCGGGCCTGACCTAGGTCCAAACTGTTTACAAAGGCAGCAGACAACAAAAAATACCACTGGCAGGCAGAGCTAAAATTCTCAGCAAATATACGTCAACTTACCTATCATTCTGACAATATGTTTGTGACTGAGCGGCATCATAAGCTTAGCTTCTGTGATCAACTCAGGCTGAAAGCACGGAAAAAATGAAAATAGCCCAGAAATAAAAAATATATAAGAAAAGTGAAAACCTAGCAAAAATGAAAATAAAGTAGATATAAAAATAAAACTAGAAATGGGTCAATGTGATACCGACTGGATGTACGTATGGGCCAGGATGTACGAATGATATGTATGGACAAGGGTGATTCCATATGCGCTCCCACCCCCATTGAAAAATGGCTGGGGCATAAAAAATCAAACTGAATTCATTCTTTGCAGCAGAGCCATCAAAAATTGCTATAAAACATACAAAATATCAGTTCATTTATAATACCTTAACCTAACATTCATCCCCTGTATTCAAACCACAGCAGATAGTTTGCAATGATACCGACAGTCCTGTTTACCTGGGCACACACATTTTGACAGATATTCAATTTAGTTATTTTTTTCATCCATTTAACAAATCCTGGTGGGAAACCAAAGAGTTAAAATGATCCTGTTATAGTCAGCCATTTAATAAGATATAATTCTATGTCAATGTGAAGCAAGCTCATTTAAGAAAGATACAGTTAAATCTCGAAAATTCGAACTCCAATTTTTTGAAATACATGTACTCACTAATTCAAAATATATTTCAGACACAATGGGTTCATAGAATATGGCTTATTTATGTACTATTTGGCTTATTTATGAACTATTTTAAATACTATCCATAAAAATGTATGTTTTGAGTGCGTAAGACGTTTTTTATGCACACAAAACATATGTTTGATAGGGGGAAAAAGGGTTATAAATCATTTTTGGGGGTTATATATACTTATGTCTACCTCCCTATTTGAACTTTCGATAGATGTACTTTGAAATAAAATCTCTAGTCCCTAGGACTTCGAATTTACAAGATTCGACTGTATATGAAAACGTGATTTTATGAAGTATGCTACAAGAAAAGTCAGTCCAATCAAATCTTTTGGTACAATACCTTGCACTGGGACCTTGCAGTCTAAAGCTATAATAGCAAACAGTCACGAAAGCATATCTTTACGAATTCTTTAACAGTGACAATGTTTGAATACAATCTGCATGCACTATATGTTAGTAGAATATAAGGTAATACTTTTTGCAAAGTTTTGATGAAGTAGGACAATGAAAATAAATGAATAAAGCATTTTTACCTTCCGTCAAAATGTATGTGCCTAGGTAAACAAGACTGTCAGTATCGTAGTGGACTACTGTAAATTCGGTAATTATTCGCGAGGGTTTTATTTTTCGTGAAAATAAAATCCTCGCGAAAAGCCGTAATCACTCTTTTAAATGTCCCAAATATGTCTTTTAACGCTATTCGCGGAAATAAAATTCTCGCAAAAATTTTGGATATGGTTTGAATACAGGGGTTGAATTCTTCAAATGAATAATTTCATTGAAATTATGCAATGCATTTAGGCAAACCAAATCTTCCTGGTACCTTGTCCTTTGGTAATTTGTCACAATGTACATGCAGTTGTATTTGCAGGATTTGGGGACCCAAATGAGATAAAAATAGATAAAAATGTATAGCTTTTTAAAAAACAGTTGAACAATTATAAAGCTGATTTGATAAGTGTATTAGACATGGAATTTATTAAATCCTCAGGAGGTCCCCACATAGCAGGATTTTTATATAGGCTGTGACGAGAGAAGCATGTCTGTCTCCCTTGTCCAAGAATACCGGAATATGGGCATCAAACATGGTTTTCTATGCATTAAATTATGTTCACTTCACCTCTATCCTAAGTTCTATGTATGTTACTGTTGATGATGTCAATTTTTGTGACTGTCCAGAATGTGAATATGTAAAGTAAAACAGCCGTGCATCAATAGCACATGAATTGAGTGACTGATACATGGGCTTGTGCTGGTTAATATATAACTGTTAATAGTATACAATAATTTAAATCAACTCTTCGCCTCCTGGGAATTATATTCCACTTTTTTGTCGTCTGCTGATTTTTTTCAAATCAACTTTTTCGAAAAATTCTTTCAGGAATATGTTCAGAGTGTCAAACAGTTTGGATCCAGATCTTGCCCGACATTTTGTCGGGCCTGATCTGGGTCCAAACTGTTTGCAAAAGTTATCAGCAGACGACACTGGGAGATAAACAGTTAATACCAGTAAGACTAACCTCTTTGGCTGTGTCTAGATTTTCTTTCTTGAGTGTTTTTATTGCTACCGGGACTTTTTGACCACTCCTTAGAGTACAAATTCCTTTACACACAGACCCAAACTGACCAGAACCTGCAAGTAATCACAATAAACAAAGATATGGTCCTTTATTATACACCTACAAAAATACCCATTGATACTACCTATTTTCCTACACAAAAATACAAAATTCTGTATCACCCAACTAGCGTTTTCTGATTCCGTATCACCATCCTACAGATTTAACCCACGTCAAACTACTTTTACACTGGTATGGTATTTGGGTAAATCCAGCAACAGGCCAGAATCTGAGTCAATTCAAATATTAAAGATGTCATTTTTTCCACTGTCCTTTTTTTAAAACTTGTTCGAAAGAAAGACACAACAGTTGTCTGTACTTTTGACTTCACAAATTATGTGATATATATGCAATGACTGTGCATAACATTTCTGTCTTCCACCACTGGAACAGGAGGAGCTACAGGTACTAAAATGAAAAATTATAAAAAAAACCCCAATAAATGTGGTACCTAAATGTTCCTTACAGTTTTATTAAGAAAATGAGTACCCACACTTTATGTTTTTGTTCATTTATAAGACAGTTACAGAAATTTGAAATTCGGAAGTGGACTCGAAGAAGAAGATTTTCAAAATGGCGGTCTTCAAACTCTTTCAGAAGATTACTACACGGGTAAAAGTTAGACGTGTCATCATGCCACATCACATAGATCTGCCATAGTATTTTCCCTTACATTTGTGCAAATGCATGTATTTTATTGAATCGTTCTAGCCTTGTTATTTTTTGTAGGTATATAATAAATACATCATTTCTTTAGTAACTTGATCCGATGGATAGGATCACGTATTGTGGGTGCGCCAGGAATGACCGGATCACACTCGACTTCGTCTCGTGTGATCCATTCGTTCTTGGGGCACCCACTCCACGTGATCCGACCCATCGGATCAAGTTACTAAAGTAATAATGTGTATGTATAGCTCACCTGAATCTGAGGCTACTTTGTTGCATATCTATAAACCACATGGTCTATATAGTTTCAACTCTTACCATACTGAACCCTTTAATATCCTGTTTTGAAAACAGTGCAGAACCGGATCCGTTGGCTTCAGAAGCCAGCTGATCAGGATCCACAATGTTTTCCATTTGGCTTGATTTTGTTTTTGTTTGATTTGATTCTTTACATCCGAGTCAACAATTTTTCATTTATGTTGGGACGGGTCTTCCAGGGTTGAACCAGTACTAAGCAAGGATTAATGTTTCTTGATCAAGGACACACAGTGATGCCAGTGAGGCTCAAAACCCACGACCCTTCGGTCTCAAGTCAAGCACTCTACCACTGCGCCCCCTATTTGGCTTGACATATCAAGCTTCTACAGTGTTGGTATTTTTCACTAAAATGAACTTTCCTTTGCAATGTGTTTTCATACACTAACTGCATCCCATACTTTGTATGTCGAGAAAATTTTCCAAATAATGAGGTAATGTGAAGTAATATGGAGGTGCATCAACTCTGATGTCTAGACGATATATACCGACACCAACAAAATAAAACTACATTTGCGATGTTAAAAAAATCGTGATTAGGGCATGATTTACCTATATCAGAAAACTACATAGTAATTTTGCCAGTTTGTGAGGCTTTGTTTCAGGAAAATAAAACCCTCGTCAAAATTTCAGAATTTTACAGTATATCCTGGTGACTGCAGTAACATTCTTTTTCTGTGTAGAGGTGTGCTATAAGCTAGACATCTAATTCCACTGGATAGCTGTGCATGCACCATAACCTTTTCATGCTAGGCTCCACCCACTATGAATAATCATATAAATAAACTTTCATGTTGGTACATAGAACAAAGAAATTACTTGTCAGGTCCACTTGTGTAGGATCAGATTTATCATATTTCCTTGAGTAAACAGAGAGGACCCTGATCAGGCAGCTCTTACAAGAGCTGCTTGATCTGGGTCTACTCTGTTTGCAAAAGCATTAAAAGGCTTCTCTTTGAGGTTAAGGTTTTGATATAAGCTCCATTGTTAAAAAGTCACAATGAAATAAATACCTAAGGTTTCTTGAATTTCTATCTGGTGTCGCTGGAGATCAAAGTGAGCCTCTGTTCTTGGTACACTACCATATATACTCTCTAAACCCTCCGCATCATGACCCAGTCTTTGTAACATTAGACGTCTACTGTCAAATCCACCGGATAAAGCTAAAATAGAGAAAGATGTTAAACACTTATGCCCTTGAACCGATATGTGGGCCTTGTCACAAAACCACCAGATTTTGTTGCATGCGAACAACAATGGCGCAGAGCAGCCCCAGTATCCCCATAGTCTGATCAGGGCCTTTGTTGTTCCCTTTCTGGAAAAAGCAATTGCTAAACTTACTACATGCAAATTTTCAATGTTCTAGCTAGTCTCTGTAGCTGAACAGGCTAGTTTGAGTCTTACCTGGTCGGATATCCCAAAGACAGGGTTTTTTTCACAACATAACCCAACTGATTGATTCACAGTATAACTAAGTTGAAATTTATTTTTCATTTTCAAAAGTAGGTCAAGGTCATATATTTTGGCATATTTGAGAAGCTCTTACCACAAGGTATCCGAGTACACACATGAAATGGACCTCGACGCGACAAACCCTGTCTTCGGGGTTTCCGATCAGGTCATACCAAAACCAGCCTGCTCAGCTACAGAGACTAGTGAGAATGGCAAACTTTCGCTTGTAGCAAGTTTAGATATGATACTTTCCAAAGAGCAAATAACAAAGGCGCTGATCAGGCTGCGCGGATGCGCAGGCTTGTATGCACCTTTGTTGTTTGCTAACACCGAAGACAGGTTTTTTTGCGTCGAGGCCAAAATAACAAAGCTCTGGGACCAGTGGCTCAACAGTTATGACCAATGTTTTTGTTTGTTTGATTTGATTCTTTACGTCCCATCAACAAAGTTTCAGCTAAACAGGGACGGGTCTCCCTGGGTTGAACCAGTACTAAGCTAGGATAAATGTGTCTTCCTCAAGGATCACAACGCAGTGACGCAGCTGAGGCTCGAACCCGTGGCCCCTCGGTCTCAAGTCAAGCACTCTACCACTGAGTCACTCCACTCCCATGACCAATATTAGAGTTTGTTGCACAGCCACATACAGACCAAAAACAAATACAGTGCAGGCTTTATAACCCTTAAAGCGCCAATCACGACTGCAGCAGATAACAAATTTTGTGACATTTTTCTTAATTTTCGGAAAAAAATAAGGCATGATTTTCATGTGAATTGTCTGCTGGCAGACGATTCACATGAAATATCAAGCCTTATTTGATATTGTTGAAAAAACAACACAATTAGAAAGTGTCATCTGCTGCAATTATAGGTGGTACTTTTTGAATTAATTATCCAAATATGGTAAAATAAAGTACTTACAACTTTGACCTCCCTCCCAGTCTCCACTTGAGAGCCACCTGGCTTCATCAGGCAGGGGAGGTAATGCTCGTTTCTTCTGTGAGTTTTGATTTCGTTGACTGAGGGTTGGCCGCCGTTCTGCTGAAGGAACTGGAGGCGGGGAAGTACCAGTCTAAATAAAATAGAAGATTTGATTAATCACTTAATCCTTAAAACGCCACCTATAATTTGCAGCAGACAACAATTGAAAATTTTGCCGCTTTTTCAGAATAACAAATTAGGCATAATATTTCATGAGAATCATCTGCTGGCAGACGATTCTCATGTGATATCATGTCTTATATTTTCGAAAATTAGGAAATATTAGGCAAAATTTGTTGTCTGCTGCAGTCGTAATTGGCGCTTTAAGGGTTAAGAATATAATAGTTTGTTCTTGCCTATTGATTCATGAGGCAACAATGTATATTTACAGTCAGGGCTCACCCTGCCATTAGCCATTGTAGCCATTTGCTTAAAAATGTAGAGTGGCTAAAAATCTAAGTCATTGGCTAAAAGTACATTCTAGGTGGTTCAAAAATTATGTATTTGCAAATTTGCATACTTTTTGGTCTTCTGCTTTTGTTTTCTTTGATTAGATTCTTTGCGTCCCTGTCAACAGTTTTTCAGTTATGTCAGGACGGGTCTTCCTTGGTTGAACCAGTACTAAGCAAGGATAAATGTGTCTTGCTCAAAAACACAACACAGTGACGCCGGTGAGGCTCGAACCCACGGCCCCTCGGTCTCCAGTCAAGCACTCTATCACTGAGCCACTGTGCTCTCATTGGTCTTCTGCAGTTTGTTTTTCATTCTTGCCATCACTGTGTCAAAAAGTTGGGTTATGTTTTATCATTCCTAATCTAAAGGATTATCAGCAAAGGAGAAAAGTTGCCACTAGCAAGAAAAGAGTTAATCTTTGCATGCTGCGTAAATGTTCATGATTTTTTTTGTCATCTGAAGACATTTTTCAACATAACTTTTTTCAAAATACTCTTTCCGGAATAACATCATCGTGTCAAACAGCTTGGACCCAGATCAGGCCTGATCTGGCAGGGCTCACTCTGCCATTAGCCATTGTAGCCATTTGCTACTGATAATGTAGAATGGCTATAAATATATGTCAATGGCTGAAAGTACAGTCTAGGTGGTTCAAAAATTACATATTTGCGAAAAAAGTGTATTTTGATCAGCTTTTGAAATATTATCATTGCGCCATATTTTACTCTTTGGATGCTGGATTTTTTTCATTACCATCCTGGTGTCAAACAGTTTGGATCCAGATCAGGCCCAACATTTTGTTGGGCCTTATCTGGGTCCAAACTTTTTGCTTAGGTCAGCAGACAACAAAATGTCTGGCTTGATCTGGGTTCAAACTGTTAGCAAAGATTATCAGCAGACAACAAAAGTGGGAGAAGAGTTAAATACAAAAAAAATTGTTGATACTACGTTCTGGCTAAAACCTTGGCTAAAGTTAATTTCATTTGGCTACAACTTTTTCCAATTGGCTAAAGTGGTGGCTACAACAAATTCTGAGCCAGACTTAGCCCTGTCAGTGTCCAAACTGTTTGTTAAGATCATCAACAGATGACAAAATTCATTGTTTGCAGGCAGAGAGTTAACTGTGTTTGTGCAGCTATAACCGGGGAGGCTGAACAATGGTGTAGCCAGAAAATTAAAAAATTTACGCACATCAAAGGGAGACTACTGGATGAAGCAGCGTTTCTCTTCAATTGCTTCCCTTTTCATAATGGAATTTCTCTTAAAGGAAAAAATTTGCTCCCAGAGAGAGCGAATTCTTTCCTTTAAGAGCTGTTAAATCACTTTTGCCACATTAGGTGACCTCCCTTGAATGTTACTTTTTTTATTACGCACATGCGTAACTGCGCAATGGGAACTACGCAAATGCTGATGTCTAGTTTTTTATCTTTAACTTTCATCATATCCAATACTTTACAAGCAGAAAAGGCTCTGATAAGGCTGTGTGGATGTGCAAGCCTGTCTGAGCCTTGATGTTCTACATGCATCATGTACCTCAATCTCAAAAGCTAGCTTAAAATCTTCTATTATACACTATTATTTCTGCATCATTCTTATATTTAAAAGTACCAGTACTTACAGGTGTGTGCGGTTGGTGGCCAATGCTACCTGCTCTAGCGGGACTACGAAATGATGAGGCAAAACCATTCGTCAGTCCAACTCGTAGATACTCCAGGTTTCCAACATTGCATTCCTTGTACTCTGAAAATAAAACAAACCAATTAAAAAACCAATTAACAAACCAATTAACAAATCAATTAAATCTTTGAATGCTGTGTAATTTTTCATGCTTTTTTTCTGTCTTTTTTAATTCACTTTTCGTGAAAATCTTTCAGGAACACTATCAGAGAGTTGAATTGATAATCAGGACTAACATTTTGTCTAAATGTTTGCAATGACTATCAGCAGATGAAAAAAGTTGTCGCTAGCATGGTAAGAGTTAAGAATACCGCATCATAGGTCCAGAGAGGCAAAAATATTTAGCGTAAAATTGTAAATATTTTCTTATCTATCAGTTTTAACATATGTTGTGGGTCTCAAAAGTCTTTAAAGAACCGTCTCAATGAGTTCTTTTGAGTACCCACAACATATGTTTTGGTTGAGAAGTAAGAAAATTAATTTTTGATTATGCGCTCTTATCTTAAGGCCTGCCACATTCAACCTAATAATCCTATATGGACTATTATAAATACAAACTAGGTTAATTTGGGTTGATACTTATTGTCCCAATCAGCATTTTTTCAATCATGTGGAGATGTTGCCGAGGGTTGTTCTAGTACTAAACTGTTGCTCATGGAAACAACACTGTGGATCCAGTGAGGCTTGAGTCAGGGCCCTCTCAATCTTATTAAAGTGGAGCACTTGGTCGCAGAGCCACTGCGCAGTGGACACATCAAGTACTTTTAAGCCTTTTTTTACACCTCGCTGAATATTTTACTGAATTTTACACTACTGTCCTGCCAGACAGAAGTGACAGTGATGTCGTATTTTGTTTACAAAGTTATCAGGGACCTATAATCGATAGACCACTTGTGTATTAATCCTATCCTGCGGAAAGAATTAATACACAAGTGATCTATCGATTCATGTTAGCTCAAGTGGAGTGTGCGAGTTAATGTTTTACTTAAGATTTGTAAAAAAGTATTACTTCACTGTCACTCTTGGTTGGCATGACAGTATATAAACTTCTGATTGTCAGGCAAACCAGTGATGTAATTCTATTGTTAATATCAATTCATTGTGTGGATCAAAATATGTAGCCAGCTGATCTGGATCTGCATGTTTTTCAAAAAACGGACATAGAATTTTTTGCAGAATGGGAAGCCAGCTGATCTGGATCTGAACTATTTTCAAAAGATGGTAAAGAACTTTGAAAAAGTAATTTATTTGTTTGTTTGATTTGATTCTTTACGTCCCATCAACAATCTTTCAGTTAAACAGGGACAGGTCTTCCTGGGTTGAACCAGTACTAAGCTAGGATAAATGTGTCTTGCTCAAGGACCACAACGCAGTGACGCCGGTGAGAGTAATTAATTTGCACATTGTATCTGGTTCTGAACAGTTTTGAATGACTGCCTCCAAATACATGTTCTACTGGTATTTGTTTTAATGCCAAATATTAATTTCAAGAGCTGCACATTATCTAAGAGATTTAGACATATTCCTAGGACCTAACTAAAATATGATTCAGACAGTTACCCCAGACCATTGTTATAATTTCTTTTTAGGTTCTACTTTTTGGTTTTGAATGTCACCTTGCTATCGCAAGGTTTAAAAAATAAGTCTATAGACTCATTGAATGTTCCTCTCCACGGAAATCTTTAGTAAAAGGCGAAAGATTTGTGCGTGGTATGAAGAGAAACCAGAGTAACTTTATAACAAAATTTTTAACTATTTAAATCAAGTTTTTATTAAATATTTGTGGTTTAGTATCGATGTCTCGCAAGATTCTTTTATAAGTAAATTAATAGCTTTTTTATATCAATATTAATAAAATATGTAATTTACCATATCAAATACATTATACAATAGTTAGTTTCTTTTAATTACTTCAAATAAAAACAATATTTGAAAGTTTCACCTTTATAATTTCTGTGTGTATTTTTAGACCAAAGGGAAGTAGTCAAAATAGTTCAAAGGGAAGTTATTCAAAATAGTAAAAAAAAAATAAGAGAGATAACTCAGATTTGTATACACACAAGTATTAGCTTTTCAAAAAAGTTGGCAGTCGTGTATGTATTGTTGCACACTGCATGCTTCCATTTTGAACTTCTAGAGCTTATCCATGTAGATTTGTTCTAAGCTCTGATTATTAACATCTGAACTGTGATTTTTTACCATTTAACAGATGCTTCCAGCGAGTATGTTGCTTGATTATAGAACCAGGCTTATGCATGGTATGTTATGGTAATGTATCTTGCATGTGACACATTTATGGAATGTCATTTGACAACACAGGACAGCACATTTTTCTAAAAACTGATGCCAGAAATAAAGGTCACAGTGGCCACTTTACTGTGTACAGCCTCTATGACCCCAAGATGTGTTCACAAAACAAAATTGGGATTCCTATGTCAAATAATATAGGATTTATGCTCGTGACACGATATTTCTAGATCTGATGGCAGTGGTAAAGGTATGTGACGCTCCATGACCCTAAATGCATTAAGACACAAATTTTGGCATTTTTACCTCAAATAATATAGGAGATATACTCCGGATATGATATGAACACTCTAACACTTAGGACACTAAGGACAGGCAGTTTGATTACTATATGCCTCACTTTGGGGGCATAAAACCTGTTTCACAGGTGGGCATCAGCGGAACTACCACGAAATAGCGTAAATGTAAATTTGTTCCTTCGTCACATCCGGGACCTTTTCGCGGTAGTGGCATCGTCACGGAAAAGCCAAACAAAGGTAGGTATTCTCGCTTGTTTTGATTTTTTGTCAAAGAATGAGCTAACTGTGTAAAAATCCAGCAATGCTCTTCCATGTAGATATGATTTACCTTGCTAAACAGGCCAAACGCTATGTTGAAAAAAGCTTTGCTTTGAGATGAGAACCGTGACCAATTCGAACTAAGAACGGGATTTCTTCAGTTTTATGTCAAAACGAAGAAAGTATGCAGATGTTTAGCCAGTTTTAGCTCAGAACAAGAGCATTTTACACATGGCATGTACATGACAGCCCTTATTCGTCCTTCGGACGTAAAAAAATAAAACCGATCATGTTCTATGAAGGAATAAATGCCAAAGTTTTCAGGCGCAGTACCGCCTAAGTCACCTTCGCCATTGCGGTAGTTGTAACGTCATGCTCAAGTTCCTTCGAGTATACCATATCAGCACATGCAGTGCATGCTGGCGCATAGAGAAATGTGTGACATATTGTAGTATCTACTGAAACACCCCCAAACTTCCACCAATCCACCTCAAACGATGCTCCCCGTGTACAAACTAGCATACTTACCCCTGCCCCACCCCAAGTCCTCACCTCCATGACCCCCACAACCTTAAGCTCAGCCTTTTGTGCAGATGAGCTACATATGTAAGTATCAGGTCTCATCTACCGGCCCAAATATACTTGAAGTGTATATCATTTATCTACATGTATAAATGTGTCAGTACATAAAAGTTATGGTGAAACTTTTAAAATGCGCAAGCTAATCTAAGTCGTGGCACATGCGATAAGTGACAAATCTCATGTACTGATACATATTTGTAAAATGCAGGTGCCTGGCCATCACCCACATTGGTGGGCCCCCCTTGCAGATTGCTTGTACTTACTTTGAAGCTGTACAGGATCAAAGCCAGGACTAGGACATGGTACAGACAGTTTACATAGGAGACCATCTTGTTTGTTGTGGTAGTGATCTATCAGCTAAAACCAAATCAAAGCAGGCCTGTCAAGCTAGAATTTTAAGGTATTGTATAAAATCTTTCACCCTATTCTAAATTACTTTTTTTACTTATTTGATTGGTGTTTTAAAGGTTATGGTTATGCTATCAATTAAAATTCATCAGCTACCTCCAATATTAACTGCTTTGTTGCATGTTGACCTACCAACGTTGGCTAACTCACGGCATGTGTCTTTATCAGGTCATGAGGACATTGCACTTTTTGAATGACGTCGAATCGACACGAAAAACAATAATTACCTCATAGTTGTTATAGTTTGAACAGTGTACCAACTTGTAGACTGATAAAAAGAATACCAGGTTTGCATCTTTTGATATCGAGTTTACCAGGCTTGGCTTCGAGAACGCATGTTGAATCACTCAGCGAGCCTCACGATTCAATGAGCGTTCTCAAAGCCTTGCCTTGATATCAAAAGACACTCCCCTTGTATTCTCTATCTAACTACCCTTGTCAGACCTTTAATTTTAAAAGTGGAAGAAATGCAATATGAAGATCTTTCCCTTTTAGACATTATCATGTAAAACTCTTTTGTTCTGAAATGCCCTCCGCTTATTAGTCCTGCTGCATATAATTATATTCAAAACATTTCAGAATTTTTTTTATTGTGGAAACAAACACTATGGAGCAGTCTGATCTGGGTCTATAGTGTTTGCAATATAGGCTAATTAAGTAAAAATTTCATAAATGGCTGAGAAAGGGTTGAAAATGTCTAATGGTTCTTTCTTCATCTAATCAACACTGTTTGTTTGTTTTGTTTGTTTGTTTGATTTGATTCTTTACGTCCCATCAACAATCTTTCAGTTATAAAGGGACGGGTCTTCCTGGGTTGAACCAGTACTAAGCTAGGATTAATGTTCTTGCTCAAGGACACAACGCAGTGACGCCGGTGAGGCTCGAACCCGCGGCCCTTCGGTCTCGAGTCAAGCACTCTACCACTAAGCCACTGCGCTCCCTAATCAACACTGTACAGAAAGTCCAACATGTTACCCATCAATAAGAGGCAAGTTCAACAATGTGAACAGAGTGCTATCGAGCGCTTTCTCTCTGAATGCATGCACTCACCCAAGTGCTAGCAGGCATGGGCAATTCAACTCCATTGATGTTTTTCCCCAAATTCCAAGATGGCTACCATGTTAATAATGGGTTTTTGTAAAGGACTATGTGTGCAATTTTTTAGACTCGATTTTCTGAATTACTAAGTTTGTTGTTTATGTGTGGATATGTTGAATGGTACATTTTAAACTCAAGGTAGAAAGGTGTTTCCCTTTGCTTTCCAACCAATGAATGTATATAATTTGCTAAATACAGGGCGCAGCCAATTTTTATTGAGCAAGCGGTCGCTATCATTCAACAATGTATGTTCACACGAACAAGTGCTCAAACGAGCACCCCCTTTGTTGAACAGACCTCTGAACTTCAACATACATGTAAATGTGTAAGTGTATTGCTGCATAAATAATAGGAGACAGTTGTTATGATAAAGGTTCCAATCACATATACATTATAATATTCTTTAACTGTTCATTCATAGTTATACAGACAAGGCTATGAGAAATTCATGACATTTTCAAGGACTTGTAAAAGACATTCTGACAGGTTTCAAGTACCAAAATGTTATATAAAAAGTCATTTACACTGTATAATCATTATTGAAAATGCTAGACTGAGAAAAAATGCTAATAAATTGAGTATAAAATTGTTGTGCCATTATTTGGTGCAGCATGTGTTGCACCAAATAAAGGCTCAACAAAATTTATACTGATCTTGGCTTCTATTAAAAGGATTAAGCTTACAGACAAAGTAAAATGCAAGTGTTTTTCAAGATCTTAAATAGCAATTTTCCAGCACTTTTCAGGACAAATTCAATTTTCGAGGAATTTTTAAGAAAGCCCTCCATATTCAAGTACTTTTTAAGACTTGCCTAGCTATCCAGTATGGCCAAACTTAAAAAAAAACTTCCCTTGAGTGTAGTGAAAGCTCTTAGGGTGATAGTGTGCATAAGGATAGTCTATCTGGGCCTTTTTTATAATTGAGCTGCAACATGAGATTTCCAACAATGTGGTATGTGCGGCCAGCAAAGCCTCAGATCAGCCTACGCATAAGTGCAGTCTGATCAGAGCTTTTGCTAGTCACTTAGATATTCTATGACTGTTAAGCTACTGTCAGAACAGCATTTGGAGTTTCTAAGCTTAAAATGAGACTGCACAGGCTTGTCTGAGTCTACACATGTCAAAATGCCACATTGTTGGAAATCACTTGTCACAGCTCATATGTCTATGCAATAAGTACCAAAACGGCATGAACTGATTCATGTCCCAGGGATTTTCCTATGCCAAATTTTGGGTTGAAAATTGGCTCTTTCCCCAATAGAAAATTTAGCAAAAACGTCGCAAGTAGATGACTAATATTCCCAATCTACAATTTGGTGAAAAATTCATGAAAATTGGACTGAAAATAAGAAAGTTGCAGATGTTTATTTTTTGGGTTTTGTTGCTTTATGTCCCAGGCAACAGCTATGGTCATGTCAGGACGATCAGTTCACCTAACCACACTTTTTCCTAGGCAAGCTTGAAAAAGCGGTTAACCAGTACTTTGTGCACATACTTTCGCTTGTAATTGACAACAACCCTTCTTGAATGAATCAGCAGAAGGGAGGAGAATGAACGTAGATATAATTTCATGACCAATATCCATGAAAGTATGGGACTGGGCCGGGATCAACTTGCAACCCCTGGATTTTGTCAGATACGCATCTGTAGCCAGACACATTACCAACTGCGCTACGCGGCCAGGTTTACAGATGTTTACATTTACATTTTGATGCAAATATTTATAAGTAATTATCTCTAGGTAATTAAAAAGGTCAGTGCAACCTGTTAAGCTGTTCACTGATTTGTTATGGTTTTAAATCAATTTTTAAATGTACAGTAAAACCTGTGTAAAACGGCCACTCTCAAAGAGGCCAATAATGGTTTTCAAGACTGATTATCCCTTAATGTAGGTCAAAAGTATTGCAAAGGGAGCATTCTGCAATACTTTTGACCTTCATTAAACTACCAGTTGTCATTAAGACCTTTGTTTTGTCTATTTTCAGTGGACGTTTTACAAAGGTTTTACTGCAGATCTTGTTCATTTAGACAGAATAAACTTTTCCCAATTTTGATGGCTAAAATGCAATTTTCCAAAATTCAACAGGCCTCTGGCCCCATCCTCAGAAAGGTAGGAAAATCCCTGTACAGTCCGCCTTTTTGACTTATGCAAGTCTCCTTCTTATATATTTTTTTATTTTAAAGATATTTATGAAATATATTTCACTTCATGAATTACTTTAGTTCTCTAAGACTGAAGAATGAATACCAGTGCTATTAGAGGGGATTGAAGAGGATTGGAGACATTATATGAAGTAAAATGAAAATGGCATTGGAGACTGAATATCTGTCTTTCCGCCTGTCTACCAGTTCATATCTGTTAGAAATTCACCTACCATCATAATACATTCAAACTTGGGTCCATCCTGGATGCCAAATTTATTTTCTTGATTTTTATCAATCAGATAGTGTCGTGTGTCTCTCTGGTAGCTTATACATATTGCAAAAGTTTTCTTATCATCTCGAAGACGAACTCTGCAAAACAAAAACAACAATTAGGCCTTCCTCCAGATTATAAAACTTTTTCCATGCTCAACTCAGCTGAGCATGACATTTATCCGACTCATAAATGTTAAAATGCCAACCATTGTTGCCATTTTAACATTTATAAGCTGGATAAATTCAACATCTGAGAAGATATTGCTATTTTTCTGCATTTTTAGTTTCTATGAGCAGTGGAAATTTCATGCTCAGTTGAGTTGAGCATGAAAAAAGTTTTGGGTGCTTAAAAGAAACATCTCCGACATGGAGATATTTTTTTTAAGCACCAAATATAAATGAGCCAGGATCTGTGAAAACAGGCCTTAATGACATTTAGGACTTTTTATGTAAAAATCATGTGAAAAACACAAAAAATTAAGAAATTTGACATGTTTATATATTGCCTTAACACCATTTCAGGTAGATAGTAGAATAAAACTGACAATTATTTATGATTAAACTGCTTCGTTATCATACCATATGTTTCCATGGCAACAACTTTACCTTAGCAACTGTCAGAATTTTTAAAGTATGGTCAGTTGTTTTCAGATCATGCAAACTCTAGGCAAACTCTAGGTAAAAATAAATCCGTGTTAACTATTCTGCGAATTCTATTGCACACATGCTGAGGATATTAAAAAGGAATGTTAGCGAGAAAAAGCATGTTTTTCATGCACCCGATAAACCCACAAATCAGGAAGTAAACTTTGATGTCATTAGTAACGTAATGACGTTTCTGACGTTGCGTGTTAAAGTTTAGACAGTGTATAGTTTCAAAAGACCACATTTCCATGAATAATGGAGATAGCTTCATAAAATTTGCAGGATAACTTCTTAACACTTCGTAGATTTAAAGTGTGTATAATTAACTTAATTTTGATGACTTTATCATTAAGGCTGGTTTTCAGAGATAGTGGCTTATATGTTTTAAATATATAAATAACCCCTATTCTCTGAATCGAATAATTCCTAAATTTAAATAAAAATACTGGGTAATTTGAACTATCAGAGTTAAAATTATCATGCTTTGACTGTATGTATTGCTCATGCTTACGATTGTTTCTCTTGGGTAATTTTGCCTGCTTTTTTGTCATCTGCTGTTTATTTTCAAAATCAACCTTTTTGAAAATTCTTTCAGGAATACCATCAGAGTGTCAAACAGTTTGGATCCAGATCAGGCCCGACTTTTTGTCGGGCCTGATCTGGGTCCATACTGATTGCAAAGGTTATCAACAGACGACACTAGCATGTAAAGAGTTAACATTCGTAGCTGAGCAGGTAGGCTTGAGCCTTACCTGGTTGCAAACCAGAAACATGGGTGAAAGTTCAAAATTTCCAAAATCCTGAACTTTTGAAATTCAAATTTTAAAACTTGCAGGATGGCTACATAACGGATAATTTAAAGTTAAAATGATTGTGTTTAGATAATCTGAAAACTAATCAAAGAAGCTATTATAATCTCATTAATTCAGCATTTTGAGGCTGACTTTCTTTCGAAAGTCAGCCTCAAAATCCTGAATTCAGGATTAATCCTGAAAACTTTCACCCATGCAGAAAGACAGAGTCTCTCATGACACAGCCTAAATGTGCTGGCAAAGATTCATAAACTTTGTCTGGGTCAATGATAAACAAAACATTCTCCCTCTTACAAGAATTTCCCATCTTGATGTCCGGACTGCTGTAGCCTCTTTTCTGATTCTGGTCGGCTAATTTTCCCATGGTACCATGGTTGTTTGGTGTGTAAATCTTTGGCAACTAATATAACTAGATGATCTCTCTGTGCTCCCAGTGCCCGCTCTAGCTTCACTCCCTACAAGTATAAATATATGGAATCTATCAAAATATTTCATCATGCCTCCAGATAAGAGGATGTAATTGAAAACCAAATTTCTTTTTTCTCATCAGTAGGACTGTAAAAAACAGCTATACATATAAAAACAAATTAGACTTCGAGCTAAAAAAGGTCCTGCTCCCCCCCCCCTAGGGAATTTTGCAGACATATCCTATCTTGAAGAAAATTTCAAGCCGCATCTTTTAAGAGATGTTTGCACTCTGTGCTCCGGGGCATTAGTCTCTGACAGCCTGTTACATATGTTACTGTAACAAACTAAGGAAAAAATCAAAATGAAAGTTTGAGCTACAGAAAGAAGACATTAAACCATCTAGTTATTCAAATTTCTTATGTAGTTTGCAAGCTGGATGCCTAAGCTACATAAAAGCAGCATTTTAAACAAAATTACAGCCTTCAATGGTGTTATATGCGTTACATAGATTAAATTTCCCTTTGAAAGTTGAAATCGTGACCAACATCATTCATTTTACAGACGATTTGTGCATTTTTACAAGTGTTTTTAATCTAAGTTTACTAAAGTACTAATTTGACTAATAGAAAAAACAAAGTTTGCTTTTCTATCTCAAATACATTGTTTTATATGAGCTATTAAACAACCCTACCCCCAATTTTAAGTATCCAATTTTGGTATCTATTATTGAAGAAAAATATATGAAAATATTTGACGCTCGTGGATATCTTACATTTTTGGCACTGTCTTGCTAATGCAATAAAGAATCATACATTTGCAAGTTTGACATCAGGATCAGAGCACTTATTAAAGTATGTAACGTATGTTACATGGCATAATGAATGAGCTAGGAAATTTTCACTGTTTTTCACATGTTTTCCTATTAATCTCTAGCCTCTGGTGCCTAAGTCTTAGTAATTACAGTCATTGCTGATAACAAGCCCTTGGAATTGTGTTACCTATGTTATATAAAACCTTTGTAATCACATATTTCCTAATGCCTATAATATTAAAACATATAGACATATAGATAGAAAATAAGAGTTCTCATTTAAATGACACAATTTAATAAATATTCCTATTAAATAAAATTATTCAAAAACAATCTTTATTCAAGTCACCCTCACAATGTCTATCATTGTGTCTGCTTCTATTGCAAAATAATCACCCATTTCATCACAATCAGTAGAATCATGGCATTGAATTAGGACTGCAAACTGAGTACAACCCTGTTCCTCTCCACCCCTTTGGGAATTGTGCAGACATATCCTACCTTAAAGAACAATTCAAGCTGCATCAAATAAGAGATGTTTGCACTCTATTAACTAGGGGGTTAGCCTGTAATGGTATGATACGTATACTACCATATTAATTTAAGAATAAATGAATTAAAAGTCTGAGAAACAGAAAGAAGACATAAAGCTATCTATTTATTTGAATTATTCATGTAGTTTGCATGCTGAATACCTTTGATACATAAGAAAAGATTTTTTAACAAATATACAGCTTCCTATGGTGTTATATGTGTTACATTAATTAAGATTTCTTTTTAAAATTGGTAATTGTGACAAACATCACTTATAAGCATTTCGTGTGATCCCCCTCTTTAGCCATCAAAAGACTTAATTTTCTTTGTATGTGTGGCCAGTACCAGCGTCAAACAACTTGACTCAGCCAAACTTGAATCCTTAGCATTCTTCAAAAGCAGAAACAGCATGTCAGCGTCATGGGATCAAACACCTGATTAAATATGGGTTTAATGCCATTTCACATATATGCATACAATGGAGTATGACTCTGGTATATATCTCTTCCTGTGAAGTGGCAAGAGCAATCTAACTGCAGCTGCCTCTGCATCCGTGCTAGTCAAATGATAACTTTGCTCTGATTTTGCAAAATCTATGTCTCTACTGTGTACCTTTAAGAATACTTTAAGATTTCTGACATTGGTCAAACAGAAATTTGATAGGCTGCTTTTTTGCATCATTTGCCATGGAACCTATCCAGTCTTTTGGTGCTTAAGTCCTCAGGTCTTAGATCAATAGTATTTTGCTGCGCCCAAAGAACTTTATAAGTTTTCTTTAGTTACAATGTTGACTCTTGATGGTTTTGGCAGACCGTCTGAAACAATTTCTGTTACACCTTGAAAGTTATCTGGTATTAGAGAAAGAATATGAAGCTGGACATTGCCATCATTTATGTTTGCAGTTGGTTGTTTTTTGATGTCAGTATATTGAAGCATGTCTTAAAATAATGTAAAACCTATGATTTCTCAGTTTTTGCAGCCATATCATTAGCTGTTGCATTCAAAAGAAGGAAAGTGGACTATAGGTAGAATGGGATAACCAGTAGTTCTATATTATGCTCTATGGAAGATTTATACAGAGTAAACAAGTTGATAAGGTGCCTCATTTCATGATCCCTTGAAAACACTGAAATTGAAAACACTTGCCTCTGACTGTGTAACAAAAGGATGTCACGACAATGCCCTTGCTCATTTATTATGACGAGTTATATATGTTACATCCTTTAACAAGCAAATTCAGAGAATTTATGTCCCCCGCCATTATTGTTTATTATTTAAATGAGAAAAAATGACTGTCAATAAACTGTATTTGGAAATAAATTGTGAATTTAATCATTCTAGCATTGTTTTAAATCAAATTCAGAGCTTAGAAAAGTGATAAAAAGTAATCTGAGGATTATATCTTCAGACCATGTACAAAACACCTGTGAAGTTTCAAAAGAATTGATATAAAACTGTAGGAGGAGATGCGCACACAAGGTACCCACTATCCATTCACTTTGACAGTAAAAATGCCAGAAAAATGGCTAAGTTCGACTAGCGGAAAAAGTGATAAAAAGTAATCTGAGGATTATATCCAAACCACATGCATATCTTCAGACCATGTCCAAAACAACTGTGAAGTTGCGCACACAAGGTACCCACTATCTTTTCACTTTGATAGTAAAAACACTTAAAAATGACTAAGTTCAAATTACACAAGGTACCCACTATCCATTCACTTTGACAGTAAAAATGCCAGAAAAATGGCTAAGTTCGACTAGCGGAAAAAGTGATAAAAAGTAATCTGAGGATTATATCCAAACCACATGCATATCTTCAGACCATGTCCAAAACAACTGTGAAGTTGCGCACACAAGGTACCCACTATCTTTTCACTTTGATAGTAAAAACACTTAAAAATGACTAAGTTCAAATTGCAAAAAAAGTGACAAAAAATAATCTCAGGATAATATCCAAACCACATGCATATCTTCAGATCATGACAAAAACATCTGTAAAGTTTCAAAAGAATCGGCATAAAACTGTAGGAGGAGTTGCGCACACAAGGTACCCAGTATCCATTAACTTTGACAGTAAAAACGCCAGAAAAATGCCTAAGTTAAAATAGCAGAAAAAGTGATCTTCAGATCATGACAAAAACATCTGTAAAGTTTCAAAAGAATCGGCATAAAACTGTAGGAGGAGTTGCGCACACAAGGTACCCAGTATCCATTAACTTTGACAGTAAAAACGCCAGAAAAATGCCTAAGTTAAAATAGCAGAAAAAGTGATAAAAAATAATTTGAGGATTATATCCAAACCACATGCATATCTTCAGACCATGTCCAAAACACCTGTGAAGTTTCAAAAGAATCAATATAAAACTGTAGGAGGAGATGCGCACACAAGGTACCCACTATCCATTCACTTTGATAGTAAAAATGTCAGAAAAATGGCTAAGTTCAACTGGCGGAAAAAGTGTTAAAAAATAATCTGAGGAATATATCCAAACCACATGCATATCTTCAGACCATGTACAAAACACCTGTGAAGTTTCAAAAGAATCGATATAAAACTGTAGGAGGAGTTGCGCACACAAGGTACCCACTATCTTTTCACTTTGATAGTAAAAACGCCTAAAAATGACTAAGTTCAAATTGCGAAAAAAGTGACAAAAAATAATCTCAGGATAATATCCAAACCACATGCATATCTTCAGACCATGACTAAAACATCTGTAAAGTTTCGAAAGAATCGGCATAAAACTGTAGGAGGAGTTGCGCACACAAGGTACCTACTATATTAGGGGGACGGAAGGACGGAAGGACGGAAGGACGGAAGGACGGACGGAAGGACGGACGGAAGGACGGAAGGACGGAAGGACGGAATGCCGAAAACTATGTCCCTCCGCTTTTCTTCGAAAAGGCGGGGGACAATAAGCGCTCTTATCTTAGAAACTTAGTGAATCATTGAATTGAAAGGGTCTAATTTGCGCTCTGTTCATCCTGCATTTCATTGCTTTACCTGCTGTGATACATCTTGTTCGTTTATCTGAAGGGAACGAGTTACCTCGGTTTCAGCACTTCAGAAGTACTAAGACTTCAAATAAGTTTTTGAATGCTTGGGGAAAGATAATAAGTGCAGAGACATTATTAGATGAAAATATGTGGGTTGTATGTACATTGTATGGAAAGGCTACATTTATAAAAGTTAACCAGCTAAGATATGATTCTTTATCACAGAAATATCAAGGTACATCAGTCCAGGTTCTCATTGCTCTTAGTGGCATAGTTTTCCTCCTTGTACAGCTTTAGTCTTTCTCCTACTTGCAGAGTATCACTTGAAACACATACTCAAAGAGCCAACTATTAGGAATTCATATCAGTTTCCGAATGTTCCAAGCCATAAATGGCAAAATTGGAAAGTTGATAATGGCTCATCAATTTTGAGTGGACTGGTGGTAAAATTTTATATTAGTAAGTGATTGAAATATTGTGTGATGATTCTACTAGTTGCAAGGAGGCGTGTGATACCCGGTTATAATGATTACCACAGAAGCAGACAACGACAAACGTTTAACTTGAGTGTTAAATCGATAAGAAATAGTTTGGACCATTTCATTTATTGTATTTTCTTGTAAAAATGTAAAACTATCTTTTCTATTTGTGGCTCTATATTTAGCATTATATGCACAGTATTAGGAAATGTGTCCAAAAGGTCATTGATAACATCTGTAACACCAGTCCATGGGCTTGATAATCAGAAATGAATATAATTCCTAGTGTTTTGGCACCAAAGACTTATAAGTACACATTAAGTGTCCTGATCTTTAACTTAATGACATCTTGTAGATAGATGAGCAAGACAGACTAAGAAAATGAAAAATATCCACATGCTGTAATCGCTTTCATGTGTTTTACTTAAACGGTAAAAACAAAATTCGCTTCTCTGTAAAACTTGGAGTAGGGCTGTGTATTAGCTCCTATAAGACAATATATTTAAGATAGAAAAGCAAACTTGGTTTTTCCTATTCATCAATTGAGCATATGTTTGTAAAATCTAATAAAACAGTTTGAAACCAAGTCATAGCAGTTGTTTAACTACATGACGATAGCCACAATTATAGCTTTTAAATTATAATTAGGTTCATGTAACGCACATAACACCAAAGTTAGCCGTATTAATGTTAAACAGCTTCCATATGTAGTAAAGACATCCAGTAAAAAGACTATAAGAATGTCATTTTATTAGATAATTTTAATGTCTTCTTTTGGTAGCTCAAACATTCAAATTTCTTATTCTCAAATTGATATAGTAACATATGTAACAAGCTGTTACAGGCTAAGGCCCCCACTTACAAAGTGCAAACATTTCTTATTAAATGCACCTTGAATGGTTACATAAGATGTAATTTGTCTGCAGAATTCCAAAGGGGATTAGGATGGAGCAGGCCCTTACTCAGCTTGATGTCAAAATACTGTTTGATGATTTTACTTATCAAGCTAACATATGTAACGCTCTCTGATCTTTAAAACTTGATGACAACTAGCAAATCTATAAGTCTTTATCATAGGAGCCAGTTTAAAATCCCTAAACATTGTAAGATATCCAACAGCTGCAAGTTTTTCACAATTTTAGCTCAAACTTTCAAACTACATTTCCTTTATTTGATATAGTAACGCATGTAACACGCTGTTTCAGACTAACGCCCCAACATAGAGAGTGCAAACATCCCTTATTTGATGCAGCTTGAGTTGTACTATAAGAAAGAATATGTCTGCAAAATTCCCTCGAGGAGATTAAAACATTTTTAGGCATATCTTACGTAAAGACAATGAGCTTGCCCATTTATTACATCAGGTAACATATGTTACAGCCTCTGATATTAAAATTTTGCAACAAACTTATAGATTTATGAGTCTTTTCATATAAGCAAATAAATCCCAAACAATGAAACACATTCATCAACTGCAAATATTTTTTAACTATTTTTACTTTAGTTTTAATACCAAACATTTCACATTAAAACTGGGTAGGGGTAGGGTTGTTTAATTGCTTATTTCAGAAAAATATTTAAGCTAGGGAAGCAAACTTTAATTTTTCTGTTAGCCAATTGCATAAGCTAGTCAGAAATGGCTAAAAACATTTTACAAAACACACAGAGAGATTGTGAATGTAAATGATGTTAGCCACACTTGCAAATTTTAATGGGTTATCTGATTAATGTAACGCATATGACACCTTAGGAAGCCGCAATTTTGTTCAAATGGCTGTCATAGGTAGTTAAGATATCCAGTATGCAGACTATATGAATGATATCTAAAAATAAATATTTTAATGTCTCTAATTTGTAGCCCAAACTTTCAATTTACTTTTTCTTAGTTTGATTAAGTAATGTATGTTACAGGCTCTTACAGACTAACGCCCCGGAGCACAGAGTGCAAACATCTCTTAAAAGACTCGGCTTTCAATTCTCTACAAGATAGGATATGTCTGCAAAATTCCCTAGGGGGGGGGGGAGCAAACCCATTCTCAGCCATCCGTCTAAATGCCACAATTGAAAAGCAGTCAAATATCTTTTTAAAAGATGTTTCTTGTTCATTCTGATGATAAATCCATATTCATAAGAAGGTTTTCTTAGGACATAGTTTAAATGGCAAATACTGTACAGTATTTCTTGATGAAAGGATATTAGTGGGTGCTCACTGTAAGCGCCTTAGTGTGATGCTTTCAGTGAGAACAAAAACAAATGTTTTATGAAAAAGTTAGTAAAGTATCTCCATTTTTGATTATAGGTAACAAATATAGTGTTTCATGCATTAAGATTTGTCGGGTCCTAGGGAAGATTTAAAAACACAGTGCCAAGCTCAAGCCTCAAAATCAACAAAATATTCACTAAAATTTGCGAAAAATATGGCACTATATTTTATCACAAAAAAACAGTTAACATATGGTGAGTCTTTTTCATAAATATTCATCTCCAAGGACCAAGCCATTTATTAATATAAGAACGATTAAAGGATCATCTGTCAAAAAAATTAGTGACCAGGAACAAGGGTATTAAATGTCACAAAGCAGTTTATATCAGCAGGTATGCTGGTGAAATTCCTTGTTAATACTGTGTGGCACTGATTTTAATGCAATAATGTTTGTTTTGGTGTTTTACCTCCCAGTTAACAATTTTTCTGTCATGTCTTCATGTGTTAAACCAGTACTAAGCAGTGAATAAGTGTCTTGCTCAAGGACACAACACAGTGACTGGTGAGTCTCGAACTAGCAACCCCAAGTCTAATGCTCTCACAATTGAGCCACTACGCATAGCTAAACAAAAGGGACTTTTTAAAGCTATGTCAAATATTAGGGCCCAAAAATACACTCAGCCATTCGTACGTATGAGTGCCTCAGACTACAGGTAAAGTGAAAAATTTGGATGTTTTCAAATGTAAATTAACATGTTTTCCACTATTTCTAAAAAAATTGCAGGCAAGGCAAGTGGTTATTACAAGATAATTCAAGGCCTGACAATGAAGTCATTTGCAGGGGACGAAAATTTTACTCATCGGTTCGTAATTACACGTGAAATCTAGAAAGGACAAGTAATTCTCCCAAAAGCACTTGTCCTGTATCCTACAGGATGAGTGCTTTGGGAAGAATTACTTGAGGAAGTCATATTGCATATTACTCCCTTATGTTCTTTATTGCATACGCTTTTAAAGGACAAGAGCATGTGTTTGCAGGACGAGTGAAAATTGTAAGTCACTCGTGCTGCAGGACAAGTGCAATATTGAAATAGTTTTGTCCCCTGATTTGGACCAGCATATGAGATTTTGGTACTTATTATTGCTTGAAGGCAAGAAAAGAATGCTGCAACCTGCACATACCTACAGGCTAACCAGAGCAGGGTGCCCACTCCTTGTCTTAAATGAAATTCCCTGACTTTTCCTTGACCATTATCTTGGACCCAGTATAAAGGGACTGGTGACTGACTGAAATACAAAGTTATGTTGTTGAGGCTTTGTTTTAGCTCTATTTCAAAGTACTAAAGCCTATAAAAGTTATTCTGAACATCTCCGAGAACATACTAAGCTATTCCCGGTATGCAAAGTTGAATTATTACAAGGTCCAGTAAATAAAATTGAAGTTTAATAATCTTTTTATGTTGATTTCTGACGAATTTTGGCTAGAAGTGCTGAAAATAGCTAAAAAGGGTACCTTGGTTTCTTGCTGATGTTCATAAAGACGGATACGCTTTCAATAAATATATCAATACAGTTTTAAAGATAGTATATTGAACCATTGCTTTTTGAAGAAAAATCACAGATATTCAGTGAAATAATGGAGATATGATTATTTAATCTTCAACATACATTAGTTTTGAAAGCTCAGCCTCGACAACATATTTTTCATATATACATTTACCTGTATGTCAGTTACCAGTCCGTGTATACTAGGTCCATGTATACTGGGTCCTAGCCATTATACAGCACCTTACTGCCTCCCTCCCCTACAGCCCTCCGTTCCGCCCGCATTTTTATTAATTCTGATGTCAATCAATCTAAATCCTTACATAATCATGATAATTACATCAGAAATATGTTTTGCTTTAAAAAAAGAAAAACAAAAGGCAGCATGTAAAAAAAGAACATAGAACATTTAATTTACATAACTTTGTGTTGCTTAAATTAGTTTGAATAGTATGTTGAGTTTTAAGTTTATGCTCATTAAAAGCAATTTGGAACCCACATGTAACAATGCACAACCCTTAAAACAATTAGAAAGTGAAGTAACACTGTGGGTAAAGGTCACAAGGCCCTTTCAGCCTTCTAGTAACCACATAAGTCACAATAAAAACTGAAATAAAAACAAGAAACCAAAAATTGGGTCTTAGTTCACCTTTCAACATTAAAATAATTAGCAGAGACAAATGTATTAGAATAACTAGACTGCATTATAACCACCAGAAAACTGACAAAGTCATCTTCTCACACACCAGATCCGGATTTCTGTTGTTTTTACCCTTGTGAGATAATTCTTTCTCACATACCAATGCATACAAGATCGAGTGATCCCTATGTAAGCTCGCTGTCGGAAAAATCTGTCCCACATCGCTACTTATGTGAGATAAGCGTAACTAATACGAGATAAGCCACACGCGGCCGGTTGCTAATGTAAGATAACATTTTTGGCGCATGACTGTATTCCTTCGAAAACGAAAGTTGAATTGTTGTCAGTCAGGAAAAATTCAACATTGAATTTTCAGCGATTTAAGTCGGCCTTCAACTTGGTTTCAAAGTAAAACTGCACATTTTTACTTACAACCTTTATTCAATGCTTTGAACATGCTGGGCGCATTGCGATTGACATATTTAACCTGTTGTGTTTGGCGAAATGAGTGACTGAATCCACGTGGATGGGGAGTCTTGGCGATGTAAAAAACACACACACACATTTTCCTCAACAAAATTACTTACTCGAGTCACTGTGGCTGATAAGCTAGTTCTTGTAAATCCATTATGATGAAATAACCATTTATTCATTGTTTAATGCGCTGTTTATTAGCTGTTTTAAGTTGATTTGTACAGCGCGCATCATTGACTGTAAACATCGACCTCAGTGACGTCACCAACAGATATTACACAGTACTGTACCGTACGGTCGTGGTATATGAGAAAAAGAATCGATCATTGGTGTTCAGTGGTTCCAGAAAAATCCCAACTCTCAGATCCACCGTTCAGTGGGAAACTCGGCAAGCCTCGTTTCCCACTGGAACGCTGGGCCCTCACATTGGGATTTTTCTGTCCCCACTGTACACCAATGATGGATTCTATTTATCTCACACACCCGTACCAGCATAGGGAAAGATAAAAAACTGAACAGCCGCACCTCATCTGCACGCTGGCCACACGTCGATCGGTGACATCATTGTAGCGCAAAAATGACGTCACCATGTCACATCTCAGGGAATTCAGGATTTTCTGGAAGCTTTTTCATGTCTTTCGAATATAAAATGAGGTATTTAGTGGTGAGCAAGAAAAATAATCCATTATTTGTGTGAGGATGGAATAGAAAAATCCGACCCTCTGCAAGCCTCGTGATGCCAATCAGTGATCCTTGGGATGGATTTTTCTATCCCACCCTCACACTCATGATGGATTCTTATAATCTCATATCTGTTTGTAATTTTTGAGGGATTCGAACAAGACACGATTTTAAAATTCCCTGACTTTTCAGCAATCCAAGACAAGATACTAGAACTCTACAGTCCAGGCCTACAGATAAAAGTGGGTTACTGAAAAATATTTTTCTTATTTCTCAACCAAAACATATGTTGCGGGTACTCAAAAGAACTGTCTCAACGAGACGGTTCTATTGAGCACCCAAAACAAATGTTTTGACGGATGAGAAAGAAAATAATTACAATTTTACCCTCAAAGTTTGTTGATTAACTGGAACCACAGAACCTACCCTTATACTCTCTGCTTTCCTCATCAATTCCTGTTCAAGGTCATGGTAGGTCATCCCTCGGAATGCTATGGGTAACTGTTGATTGGAACGTTCACATGGTATCTCCAGCTTTGTAATGATTCCATCACGAGAGTCCATGTGATGATGAATAAGCTCAACTGGACCTGTAACACACAAATTTATGTTAATATTTCATAGATTTAGATAAACAAAAAATTTCTGCGTAAAATTGTAAATATTTTCTTACCCATAGTTTTTAGCATATGTTTTGGGTGCTCAAAAGAACCGTCTCATTGAGACGGTTCTTTTGAGTACCCACAACATATGTTTTGGTTGAGAAATAAGAAAAATACTTTTCTGTTATGCACTCAAAACCAAAGTCCTGATATTTTTAGAACAACCGTGAATTTCCATCAGGGCTCTCGATCACCCGATTTTGGGGCCGAAATTCGGCCCCATTCCCAATGCCAAAAAGTATGTTTTTTTCCCAATTCCAGACAAAAAATTCCCAATTTGACAAAAAAAATTTTTTTTGGGGTTCTCTATCTTTATTTCATAGAATATAAAAATAGTTGCTTCTTCCTCTCCCTTTTCTCATAGTACACTAAGGTAAGTTTAATTATTGGAATCAATCTAGCGATGTAAACGTCATACATAAGGATGATGTCCAATTTCCCAATTTTGGTCAAAACGCCGCTAATTTTCCCAATTCCATGGGCCCCGGCCCCATTCCCAAAAAGGGGTGTGAGAGCCCTGTCCATAGATGGAAAACTGATTCAGAGTAGCTGAACTGTGCAGAAAAGGATGGTTGCAAACTTTGATTTGTTAATGAAAACCATAGGCATTTACCAATAGCGTCAACAGTTGTCAATGATCCTTTGTCTTCAGATTTCACAAAAGCGTTCATATTTTTAGAATGATCAAAGAACAATTGCTGTAAACACTAAAACCTGTGTAAAATGGCCACTCTCAAAAAGACCGAAAATTGGTTTTCAAGACCAATTATCGGCTTAATGCAGGTCCAAAGTATTGCATTCTGCAATACTTTCGACCTTCATTAAGCTACCATTTATCATTAAGATCTTTGTTTTGTCAATTTTTGAGTGTCTGTTTTACACAGGTTTTACTGTAGATGGTAATTTAAATGCAGTGAAAACTAAATATTAATCAGTACTTAAGATTTCTGTACTCATAGCATTGGCGAGCAGCGAAGCAAGACTGTGCAGACTTGCAAGAGCCTTTGCGGCTTCAATGCCTGCTCAGGCCAAAATTTAGGCCCCTACCCTTGCTGGGTTCATCCACATGAGCATTTATTAGAGGCAGGGCTTACCCTGGCTTAGAATTTGTTGTAGCCAACACTTTAGCCAAATGGAAAAAAGTTGGAGCCAAATGAAATTGACTTTAGCCAAGGTTTTAACCAGAAAGTAGGATCAAGAAGATGTTCTGTATTTACCTGTAACTCTTTGCCTGCTAGCGGCAAATTTTGTCATCTGCTAATAACCTTTGCAAACAGCTTGGACCTAGATCAGGCCCGACAAAATGTCGGGCCTGATCTGGATCCAAACTGTTTGACACTCTGATGGTTTTGAAAAAAATCCGGCATTCAAGGAGTTAAATATGGCACAATGATAAAGTGTGAAGGAATAATAAAAGCAATATTGAAAAATCCAAGAGCTGATCAAAATACACTTTTTCACAGATATGTAAATTTTGAACCACCTAGAGTGTACTTTTAGCCAATGACTTATATTTGTAGCCACTCTACATTTTAGTAGCAAAAGGCTACAATGGCTAATGGCAGGATGAGCCCTGTTAGAGGCATTCACACCTATGTAATTAGTATCAAAACCTTGTGTGCTGATCCAAACATTTTTTGAAACAAAACCAGATGTCCCATACCCACCTCTTCAATGCCCAAAATAAGGCAAAGCACACACAAAAATATGATTGATGTTCATTTAGCAAGAATTTCTTTGGATTGAAGCCAAAATCATTGAACAGTTTAACTCTTTGCCCCCTTGAAAATTTTTAAACAGAGTGTCAAACAGATTGGAGACAGATCAGGCCCGATGTTTTGTCAGGCATGATCAGGGTCCAATCTGTTTGCAAAGGTTATCAGTAGACGACTCTAGGAGGCAAATAGTTAACAGATTTTATCAATCATTCTGTTTAAAATATGGGATTTATAATCCAAGGGAGGTTGAAAATCTGACAAAAAACAACTGCGACAAGCAGGAGTTTCTTTATATGATTTTTCACCTCACAAGGTTTATAAAATCCCACATTTCAAAAAGAGTAATTCAATAAACTGTATATTACATTATCAGTGGCATATCCAGAGGGGGTTAGCCCAACCCCCCCCCTCCCCGCCCCCTGTTTTTAAGTTTTTTTAGAATCCTATGAAAATGAAATAATTTGGTTTCAGTGAGACCAAATTATTTCATTTTCATGGGATATTTAAGAAAAATGAGATAAAATCAGCAAACCCCCCCCCCCCCCCCCACGCCTTTATATATATCAACCCCCTTTCCAGAAGTCCTGGATCCGTCTGCTTGAACTGATTGCATAAATTTAAGAAAAATACTACAATATGTGATGTGGCAAATATAGCGAGATGATGACCAGGCCTTTAGTTAAGAGTATGTACCAAAAAGTTAATTTTCTTATTTCTCAACCAAAACATATGTTGTGGGTACTCAAAAGAAACGTCTCAATGAGACGGTTCTTTTGAGCACCCGAAACATATGTTTAAACTGATGGGTAATAAAATATTTACAATTTTACGCTAAAATATTTTGTTTATCTAAACCTATTATGGATGACAAAGGATTAACAGCGAGGAAAACTTAGACATTATAATTACCTATAAATTTCTTTCCTGCTGGGATCATAAATGTTCCATCTGCCTGCTTTTCTATCACATAGTGATGAATTCTGAAAAAAATGATTAAACGGTAAATGTTCTAAAATTTCGAACACTTTTCTGTTCCTGTTCTCAAATAAAATGTTGGTTTTCAGGGCTGGAATTCAAATTTCTTGTCAGAGTAGCAAATAGGGAAGACCCTGATCAGACTGCTTCTTCAGAAGCAGTCTGATCTGGGTCTGCCCTGTTTGTCTAGGCCTTTTTGGCAGGCAATTAGTGTTCAAAATTTTAGAACATTTACCGTACATGATTTGTTGACACTTTGCATCATAGGTAATTTTCATACTTTTGCAGTAGTCTGCTGACTTTTAAACAAGAGGGCCAAGTGGCCCTAAAGCGCTCACCTGAGTTTTGTTTAAAGCTTACATATAGGTATCTGTAGAAAGCTGACCATGTCCCTGGCGACCCTGGCGCGGGGCCATTTTGGCCCCAGGGGCATAATTTATACAAACTTATTAGAGGTCCACAAGGTAATGCTACATACCAAATATATAAGCTCTAGGCCTTATGGTTTCAGACAAGAAGATTTTTTATGTTTCTCCCTATATAAGCCTTAGTAAAGCTTGTGATCCCTAGTGCGTGGCCATTTTTGGCCCCAGGGGTCTAATTTGAAAAAACTTGGTAGAGGTTCACTAGATGATACTACATACCAAAACTCAAAGCTCTAGGCCTTGTGGTTTCAGACAAGAAGATTTTTTCATGTTACTCCCTATATAAGCCTTTGTAAAACATGTGACCCCCGGGCCAGGCCATTTTTGGCCCCAGGGCTATAATTTGAACAAACTTGGTACAGGTCCACTAGATGATACTACATACCAAATATCAAGGCTCTAGGCCTTGTGGTTTCAGACAAGAAGATTTTTTCATGTTGCTCTCTATTTAAGCCTATGTAAATCATGTGAACCCCGGGTTGGGCCATTTTTGGCCCCAGGGCTATAATTTGAACAAACTTGGTACAGGTCCACTAGATGATACTACATACCAAATATCAAGGCTCAAGGCCTTGTGGTTTCAGACAAGAAGATTTTTTCATGTTGCTCTCTATTTAAGCCTATGTAAATCATGTGAACCCCGGGTTGGGGCCATTTTTGGCCCCAGGGCTATAATTTGAACAAACTTGGTAGAGGTCCACTAGATGATACTACATACCAAATATCAAGGCTCTAGGCCTTGTGGCTTCAGACAAGAAGATTTTTTCATGTTGCTCTCTATTTAAGCCTATGTTAAACATGTGACCCCCCGGGCCAGGCCATTTTTGGCCACAGGGCTATAATTTGAACAAACTTGGTAAAGGTCCACTAGATGATACTACATACCAAATATCAAGGCTCTAGGCCTTGTGGTTTCAGACAAGAAGATTTTTTCATGTTGCTCTCTATTTAAGCCTATGTAAAACATGTGACCCCCGGGTTGGGGCCATTTTTGGCCACAGGGCTATAATTTGAACAAACTTGGAACAGGTCCACTAGATGATACTACATACCAAATATCAAGGCTCTAGGCCTTGTGGTTTCAGACAAGAAGATTTTTTCATGTTGCTCCCTATATAAGCCTATGTAAAACATGTGACTCCCAAGGCGGGGCCATTTTTGGCCCCAGGGCTATAATTTGAACAAACTTGGTAGAGGCCCACTAGGTGATGCTACATACCTAATATCAAAGCTCTAGGCCTTGTGATTTCAGAGTAGAAGATTTTTGAAGTTTTCATCTTGAAAATCTATTTTAGCCTGTGTGACCTAGATATGCAACAGGCCGAAACCATTTGAACAATTTTAAAAGAGGGTTATATAAGTTTGGTCAAAATCCAGCCCGTAGTTTAGGAGGAGAAGTCATTTGAAGCAATTGTTGACGACGGACGACGCATGACGGACGATGCACGACGGACATCCAACGATCACAATAGCTCACCATGAGCCAATGGCTCAGGTGAGCTAAAAAAAGAGTGTAAACGGCTTGGATCCATATCAGGACCCACATTCTGTCGGTCCCAACCTGGGTCAAACTTTTTTTTGCAAAGGTAAACAGCAGATGACAAAAGCTGCCGCTAGTAAGTAGAGAGTAAAATAATACAGATATTGGCTCATGGGATCTGGGTACTTATCCCATATGACAAAAGTTATATTAACACACGCAGGTGCAGCTACCTAGTGGGGTTGTAGGCCTAATTTATCACCTGAGTGAGTCATCATCTACTTCCATATTTATGTCCAAGTGAGCAGCGAAGGTTGTGGTGGAGCTCACAGTGCAGATGTGCAGGCTTGTTTCATAGATACAGATAAGGAAATTTTGTAAGCATAAAACTGTAAATAATTTCTTACCAATTAATTTAAACTTGTGTTTTGGATGCTCAAAAGAACCGTCTCATTGAGACGGTTCTTTTGAGCACCCACAACATATGTTGTGGATGAAAAATAAAGAAAATAGTTTTCAAATACACACTCTTATCTGGAGGCATCTCGTTTGAGCATTCACTGTTGGTCTATTCCACATGTACTGGCCTATAGGCACCTTACCAAGTGCACAGAAAACAGGACATTTAATTTGGCAGGCTGACATCATTTTGTACTTACTGGAGATAGAAATCAGACTTAAGAAATTCTGCTTCTAAGACGCCGACTGTCTATGGGTGGGAGAAAGCCTGTGCAGTTTTCGGCTTTCAGTCAGGAAATACCCTGTGAAACCACCGCAACTAGGAAGGAAGGCGACAGTCAATTCATTGATTGGACATTATTTCACTAATAAATATTTTTGCTATCAACGCCAGAAGGATTCAAACCGGCATGCCAGAGGTATCTAGCTAGTTAGAACCAAATGCTCTACCGAATGAGCTATATGAAATTGCCAGAGTTACTTTCATATACATTTGTTTAAATGCATTAACACTTGCCAGGTTCTTCAAAAGATGTTTGAACACTCACTTACACTTAGCGGTGTCAAATTCAAAATGGCTTCTTCAGGTCCAAGGCTCCAAGCTAATGCTATTATATAAAGGGATACATGATACCTAAAGAGTGTGATGTTGAAAAGTGTAGATCCTGAAGAAGCAGTTAGTTCTGATTTTGAAAGCTTGTGCCTATATTTCTGAACATTAGAGGTCAATATGGCATTAAGGACCATTAATAGCCGTGAAAATAGGGTCAATAATTGACATTTAGGGCTATAAAAATTAGATTAATAATGTATTCAGTACAATAAAAATAGGGTCATTACTGTAACAGTATTGACAGTATTAAGGGCCTTGAAAATAGGGATAAGATAATATTGTTTTATAGCCATAAAATAGGGGGTCAAATCCCAGGGAGATACTCTCATTTTTTCTTCATACATAGGCTTGGGCTCAGCATCTACCATTCACCCCCAAAAAATATCAGGAATTTCAAGCACCCCAAAAAAATATTTGAAATTTTAGCAACCCCAAAAAATATCCCCAATTCTGTACCTTGACCTTAAGAAAAGACCCTAAAATGCATAGAAATGACCCCTAAATATAGTCCAATTTTGTGATGACCCAAAAAAAAAATCCTCCAAATCTTCATACCCCCAAAAAATATTCATTTTCTGAAAATCCCCAAAAATATTGAAATTCAAAATTTTGAACCAAAAAAATGGCCAGAGCTTATGTATGTATGAAAGTATCAGATTACCCCTCCAGAGGTTCTAATATTGTATTTAATCGGATTAATTTTATGTATTTAGGTAAAAAAAATAGCGATCAATAGGTTCAATATTATGTTAAGGGTCATAACAAAGCAAGCCTTACTTTGAATCATGGCATACACTGATGGCATAGTTGCCCAGCGGGCTTATGCTTTCTCTGAGTAGGAATAGACCCTCCATACATCCTCTGTCCATCAAGACAACCTCAGCCTCATCCCTCGTAATTCTGCCATAGAAGAATGGCACCCCAGAGGCCTTGATTGGTCTCAGTGGATCACCATACCCTGCCATATTCTACTACACTAGCATATTTCTGTAAGAGGAAAAAAAGTTGCATTAATATGCCATAAAGCTAGTGTTTCACTTATGTTTTAGGCCAGTAAGCAAATATTATAAGCATAACATTATAATCATTTTCTTACCTATCAGTTTTCTATATTCTTCTTAGAGTCAACTTGCTGATTAATCATAGGGCCAGTTAAGCAAAAATTATGAGCGTAAAATTGTGATAATTTTCTTATCCACCAGTTTAAACATGTGTTTTGGGTGCTGAGACGGTTCTTTTGAGTACCCACAACATGTGTTTTGGTTAAGAAACAAGAAAAATAATTTTCAGTTACCCACTTTTATCTGGGGCCCTGTTAATACATTAATCATATGAAAAAGTTCATTTTCCTAACAAAGTTGTAAAGACATGAAACGGACCAAGCTGAATACTGCAAGAAGTAGTATCTACCTTGACAAAGGCTCACGTAGTCTAATCAATTAAAATTATTTCTTATGAAACTTTCAAAGCACTTACATGTATCAGTCTATAATGTGATGAGAGATTACTTGTAACTACTTTCGAACCACCAATTAGCAATATGGACTTTTCGATAAATTGCATTAGTTTTGCATGATTACTATCGGATTTTTAGAGATTGGTTTGTGAGTGTTAAAAATGAACAAAAAACATTAATACACATCAATTTGTTTTTTCCATAAATATCAGAACTAAATTAGATACATGTATCTATATTTTAATGATATTTCTCCACCGAGGATGAAATAGAAAAAACAAATCTTGGGGTAGGCAAAAATGGGTCTGCAGGTAGGCATGGGCCTTGAGACCCAAATAATTCTTTTGCATAGATGGACCCTAAATTGGAAGTAAAATCAAACAAGAGGCCCAAGTGGCCCTAAATCGCTACCCTGAGTTTTGTTTAACGCTAACATATAATTATCTGTTGAAAGCTGGTCATGTCCCTCGTGACACCTGGGTAGGGCCGATTTTGGCCCCAGGGGCATAATTTGAATAAACTTGGTAGAAGTCCACTAGGTGGTGCTACATACCAAAAATCAAGGCTCTAGGCCTTATGGTTTCAGACAAGAAGATTTTTCTTGTTTTTCCCTATATTAGCCTATGTAAAATATGTAACCCCCGGAATGGGGCCATTTTTGGCCCCAGGGGTATAATTTGAACAAACTTGGCAGAGGTCCCTTAGGTGATGCTACATACCAAATATCAAGGCTCTAAACCTTGAGGTTTAAGAAAAGAAGATTTATCCTTGTTTATGCGATAGACCTGAACCATTTGAACAATTTTCAAAGAGGGCCATATAGGGATCATTCCTACCAAGTTTGGTCAAAATTCAACCAGTAGTTTAGGAGATGTTGTCATTTGAAGCAATTATTAACGACGGACACCGCACAACAGACATCCAACGATCACAATAGCTCATCATGAGCCAATGGCTCAAATGAGCTAAAAATATAATAATAAGAGAGGTGAACAAGAAATGTAGGTTTTGTGCCACTTATTTTTTTTTAAACAAGAGAGAAAAATCAGTGACACCTTTCATGTTAGGCCTAAATGCTTTTGATTAGATTTTAAAAAGCTAGAACAAATCAAAATTTTTTACTAATTAGATGTTCAAAAACCATAATTGACTTGTTTGCAAGATATGGGGAGTCAGTGCTTGACAAAGTGTGAAAACTTTAATTAAATTCAAGACAAGCATCACCTTTAATCAAGAACTCAAACTCAATTTGGTAGAGCTTGTGTTTAAATTTTTTTTTTATTTACATGTAGGGATTTTTTTGTTTTCGGTGGGCCGAAATTCGACCCCATTCTCAATGGAATTTAGGTGACTTTTTCCCCAATTTTAGGAAAAAGGCCAATTTTTTATTTTTTTTTGAAGATTGGGATCACACATACACATGCTACATGGTGATTCACTCCTTCAAATTAATGGCAATAGTATGTGTAATAGCTAGGTAATTTGTTCTTTTAAATTGATCAAAAATTACATTATTGTGCACTATAACAAACTTCCCAATTTAGGGGTTTACCTTGCTGCTTTACCCAATGGTCTTTCCAAAAATTGAAAAAAATCCCTGAAATGTAATCCAAAAGATTTAGTAACATATATATGCTTCCTAACCCGGTAATTGGTGCACTTAAGATTTTCACTGTTTTACAAAGGAATGACAGTGTGGTTTCATTATTTGAAAGCACAAACCCAAAAAGCTATCCCTTGTCTGTATTCAGTACTAATATTTTGTATATTTATTAAGGAATTTATTTAAAATTAATCTCTACAAGTGAGATACTGAAAAAAAATGGCAATTAAAATTTGGTACAAGTTACCAAGGCATCACCCACAAACAGAGAATTTTTAAAAATTTTAACTATATTATGAATATAGAAAACCTCCACCCTTTTCTCAAAGTAATAGGAGTCAGTTTGTGTTTGCTTTTGCTTCTATATCTTTAAAATCTGCCTTTAAAAATACCTCTGTCAAAAAAGTTTATTTTTGTGAAAATTTCACTGTAAAATGCAAAATGTGCAATAAAATCCAAATTTTTATCTCATTGAGCAACACAGTTAATTTTCTTCTAGTGTTATTTTTTTAAACAAACTTTCTAGTTCTGCAAGCAAAATTGACGAAGAATGTTCTAATTGCCTGATTGCTTGTTTTCTGACTACCCCGATAATTGGCAGGGTTTTACAGGACACAATATCCTGCGTCCTATACGCATAAATCATTAGGTAGGACCCGTCAATTCACCTTACCTGCATCCGCTGGGACGCAGACATGTTTGTTGTGCCTTTCATTTAAATCCCAAATTCCAAAGTTATTTCGTAACGAATCGGGTTTTCCCATATTTACAGCAGGCTATCTATAAATAAATAGGACAGGTGCTCCTGTTTAACCAATAATATCGGGAGGTGTGTCAAGACAGTCCAATCAAATTTGTGTTGCTATGGCGCTTTGAAATCTCATCATGTCTCGCTCCTGCTCTGATTTATCGATCAACATAGACGCTTGTCACCTATTGGGTTTTATTACGATCAAGCGTGTAAATGACTAGAAATAAACAACTGCTAAACATGTTGAAATAGAGCGATCTGAGAAACTTATTTCGCAAAATAAATGCAGAAACGGACCAAGAGCCATCCTCTAGGGGCTGTTTGGAGTCAGATTAGTCCCAATCATCCCAAAAGCCAGCCCTGAAAACAGATTGAAAATTCCTACCTAGCTGAGTAGATGATAAGGTCAATACAGGTTGATACGAAAATGACTTGCGACATCTGTATGACAAATAAGGCCTCTTCGAATCCCTTCATGGAAGGTCCATATGTAAACAGATGGAACCCCCATTTTCAATGATGGGACCCCCGTCATAATCAAAGTTGAGTCCCAAGGACCCCAAATATTCATCTTGGTGTAAAACCCTGAATTATTGGTATAAACTGGTAACTGGGTTATTGAGCATATCATATGTAACTGAATGCTCTGAAGATACACTGGGCCGAGTTGACTCAGGCCAAGTTGACCCCAGGCCGAGTTGACTCACGGCTGACTTGACTTCAGGCAGAGTTGACCCCCCCTGAGGGCTAATGAAAATGAAGGTGTAAGATTTCGTCTCAGGGTGTCATTTTTGTTTTTTTGACCCTAGATAAAACTTACAAACTACGTTATGGTCCAAGAACTAATGAAAAGGAAGATAAATTGAAGTGGAATTTGGGCCATTTTGGCACAGCATGCTCTATGTTAAGCCAACACTGATTATGAGATATCAAGCTATAAAACAAGGTTTTCAATAAACATCTTAACTATTTACCTCACTGCGTAAAAATTACTAAGGCTGATTATTATGAATTTAGGAAGTAACTGTGTCAACAAGTTTCCAAACGAGCAGACCAGGAAGTTAAATTTGTTTATGTCGCTTACGACTCTAAAAACAAGCACCTTGACAAAAAATTCAAATAAATACATGTAAAATCGCATGAGCAGCTAGAGTTACTTACAAGAAATAAAATAAGTGGAAATGAAATGAAATTAAAAGATGAGAATCGAAACTGTAAAAAAAATAATAATCAAGTGCTTACATCTTTAAATGCAAAATCGGACTTTTATTAACCACAACGGACGAAAATGTTTTCTACACCGACAAGATAGTTCACTGACAACAAGGAAGCGGGTTACTGTCATTTCCTTATTAGTACATGCTGTGATATTTTAATTGAATTACTTGTTGTTATACACATGTTTGTCGAATTGAAATTACACTCTATGGCTAATGTTGTATGTTATCACTTGAGACGGACATGTTTGGGATCACCTCACACGGAGAAAACGGAATTCTTAAACCGGATACAAAGGATAAAGCCACATTTGTAGTAAGTCCAATCAGCCTTCACACGTGAACAGGGTTCCCACGGTCAGGGAAATTTCAGTGAAAAATGAAAAAATCAAGGTCAGGGAAAAGTCAGGGAATTTTGAATTGAGTCAAGGAAATTTGAAATTTTGGAAAAAAGTCAGGGAAAAGTCAGGGAATTTTATAACAACTTGTCATATTTTTGAATGTCGATAATAACTGTTTTGAAGTAGATCAGTGTGTCTTAATTCTAGGGATGTCCAAACTTTTAGATAAAATATAAATATACAAAGTAGAATACTGGATTGATATTTGGAATCATAAATATGGAAAATGTAAAAAAAAGAATTGTATAATAGTAAATGCTCAAAATGGAAAATATATACTCGGAAAAAGGTGCTAAAGGTTGACCAACTGGGAAGCAACCTCCCAATGTAAACTGTTCCTGTGGGGAAAAACTGTTTTCATTTTCTGTCCTTCAATTTTTGTGTCTGTGAAATTTTGTTTCTTTAATCCCTTTAAGCATCAATCATTACAAATACATTCATATGCTCAAGTCAGACACTCATAATTCAACGATAAGTGATATGGCAAAATTGATTTTTAGAGTTTTTTCTCTTTGTAATCTTATTGAACTATGTTCATACAGACACAGCTTATGCATCAGTTTTTGTTACTTTGCCTTCACCATAAAGACAGATTGTACATTTGATTGCATGCCAATCAGTTCCTTCTGCAGTTTTTGATGGAACAATATGGTACATTGTCTTCACGTCATCGGTGGTCACAGCATTTGTGTGAAGAAGTTTTGCTCAAAAAATATGATTGACAAATAATAATGGCAGCTTTGAATACTTGGAAAGTTATTCCTGCTGCTTTAAATGGGCATTATTATTCTCATATTACACTGAGAGACAGAGATTACGTACCTTACTTTGCCCTTTAAGGTCTAAATGGAACATTTTAATACTTACTCTGCATTTATAGCAGTACATAATATTGACACAATGAGCATTTGCATGAATACGTTTGGTGTTTGGAATCCTTGTCTTTATGAAATGGTGGCTTAGTTAACATTGTCAATTTTTCCTGCTTGCTTTCAGATAGAGGTTATGTTTGTACCATAATAGTTCATTCTCAAATTGAGTAACAAGTTCTGCTACAGTTTTGATGAAACTGCATGAAACTTGGCCAATTTATAGTGAAGTCAAGTTGAACATTTGCAAGATGAATTTTTCTGAATATTACTTTTAACTCTATGTTTTGGGGGCTTTGTTGAGTATTTTCCTTTTCGTCTTGGTGCATTTTTTGATTGTGGCTCCCCATTTTAAGTATTTCATAATACCAAATGGGTACTAAATGATTATTGACAAATTGACAGCCTCTGACATTAAGTTGCACTCTTAAAATATGTGGTTATGTTGTTGTCACAGGTACAAATCTGCTACCACTGTTTGATGGAACAATCTGAAAAACTTGGTTTAGGCAACACATGATAGTTCTAAAATTAAGAATTGTGGTGCTCCAAAAGCAATAAGTAGTAAAATAACAGTTTTATATACATAGCTTGCTTTTAATTAAAGTTATGGCTACATGGTAAATTTAATAAGTTATATGATGCACTTATGGGCCAATCCACACACATCTCATCATTAATATGTTGAACCATTACAATTTCACTATTACTAGTTTGGTTGCTTTCTAGTTGTAACGCAAGGCATTTTAGCACTACTTTCCATAAATCAAAGAGTTTGATGAAAGGATCATAAATGTTTCCTACACTATACAGGCACATGGAACATTTGCTTGAGAGGCTGTTTGTTTCACTAATCATTCCCTTAGATTACCCTCAAAGCTTGACAATGTCGATGTTTTGGGTCAGGGAAATTTGGAATTGATCAGGGAAAAGTCATGAAAAAGTCAGGGAATTTTACTTTTTGTCATTTGTGGGAACCCTGGTGAAGCAGACTCTAACCTGCCATAGAAAGGGGCTAGTCTATTCTCCTCAGTTGACCTTAAGGGGTCGCCAAGCTGTTGAATGAACTAATTGTAAACATGTACATAAATCACCTGGCCAGGATGGACTGAATGTCAGAATGTGCTGAAAAAGTGTAGCAATGAATTCTCACCAATATTGGCACTCATCTTCAATGGATACGTAGGCTGGTCTGCGCATTTGATGTTCGCATACACCGATACAAAGTCAGGTTTTCTCGGGACGAGGCCTATATATGCAGACAAAATAACCAAAGCACCATTCTCTCTCCTCCAAGTCCTCAGCAAATTAGAAAAAAGTGACTACATCACAAAACCAGCACTGATAACGAAAACCCAACGCACAAAGAGAGCAGACAAAACACAAAGATCTAACAACAACAGGTCCCAAGGTTATAAAACTAGTATACTACGTTGAGTTGAGCATGAAAAAATGTGTATAACCTCGGGGTCAGAGCTATCGCCAAAGAATGAGCAGCAGCCACAGCTACCAGAGTAAAAAATAGTAAGTGAGTATGATCAGGAAATACCACAATCACAAACTGCAGACAACCCTGTGGCACCGCGAGGAAGAGCCGCTCAACCATCATGAGACACCAGGAAGACAAATTAAGCAAAGCAACCAGCTCTCTCTTCCCCATCAAGATGATTGCAATGCTAGAATGGACATAAAGTACCGCACAACAAAACATAGAACAATTACAGACTCCCACAATGGGAGTAACAATAAACAACAAGTCAACAACAACAGAACCACCGCCTTAGAACGGACAGCAGCCTAAGCCACCGGGGGGCTTAAATGCATTTACTGGTACCAAATCTTCGCCCTAGTTAGAACACTTAAGCATTGTGGCGTACTGTCAAACCTGCAATGTCAATTCCAAACACACCAAGCATAATCACAAAGCTGCTTCACCGAGCAGCACACATTGGAACTCTCTTTTTTAGACAGGGTGGGTTCAATTGTTACAACAAAAGCAAATGTCACATACAACAAACAAACGAGTATTATCGAAGTTTGCCCTCTTAGTTCATAGTTTTAGTTTTTTGTGCTTGATTTTGCTATATACAATGGGAAGAGAGAGAGAGAGAGAGAGAGAGAGAGAGAGAGAGAGCTGGTTGCTTTGCCTTGTTTGTCTTCCTGGTGTCTCAGGATTGTTGTGTGGCTCTTCCTCACGATGCTATGGTTTGTCTGCAGCTTGTGATCGTGGTATTTCCTGGTTTTACTCACTTACTATTTTTACTTTAACTAGTTATATATTTCTAAAAAATTTGTCCCAATTTAGAACGCTGCACAACACTACCCACTATGAATTGCTCATCTGTCATTCATAAACAATGGGACTTCAGTGGAACTGTTGGGATAATATGTAAAAAGATAGAAATAATATATAAAGATAAGTGTAATATTGAGATAATATTTGACTGTCAGCTTCCTTAAGTGTCATTATCTTCGAAACAATATCGTTATTCAATTTTATTTGAGCTAAACAATCTATGTTTTAAAGCAACAGAATCTATGGTGGCAATTTGGCGAGTAAAATATGTATGTAGTTAACCGTTTCAACACTAAATACCTGAAAAAAAAGGTCTGGGCAAACAATTTATATCCAGATGAGATGGCTCAGATGATATACGCTGTTTACCTACTCGTTTTGCCTTTTTTCTCATTTTCAATTTTTGCATTTTTTCAGGTTTGTCTTGCACTCCCTTTTTAACACAGTGAACTCTTCTACAGCTTTAAGTGGAAGAATTTACCTCGAAAACTTAGGGGTGAAAGAGTTAAGCCCCCAGTGATTGTAGTTGTTCAATCGTTCAATCTGTTGTTGATTTTTGTTTTGTTTAGTTTTTACCCCCATCCTCTTCCCGGCACATACACCTTTATGTAGCATTATGGTTTTGCGTTATGATACTTTGGTTTTGTGTTTAGTTTTGGTCCTGGCTTAGTGATATAATTCATTGTGTCATTTGTAGTTTGCCATTCACCTCACTGAGGAAGACATGGTTCTAAGGCGGTGATTCTGTTGTTGTTGACTATTTGCTTATTGTTACTCATATTGTGGGAGTCTGTAATTGTTCTATGTTATGTTGTACGTTACTTATGTCCATTCTAGTATTGCAATCATCTTGAGGGGGAAGAAAGAGCTGATTGCTTTGCTTAATTTGTCTTCCTGGTGTCTCGTGACGGTTGAGAGGCTCTTCCTCGTGGTGCCAATGGGTTGTCTGCAATTTGTGATTGTGGTATTTCCTGATCATACTCACTCTCACTTACTATTTTTTTATGGCTGAATGCTTTTATTTTAGGGTATTCTTGCTTTCATGTGTGTGTCTTTGTTTATCTATTTTGCAATATCTTTTCCTCATGGTGCCATAGATTGATCTTTGATATATGATAATGGCATTTCCTGGCTATAACCACTTGTTTTAGCTCACCTGAGCCAAAGGCTCTTTGGTGATCTAATAGAATATCAATGACTCTGGCGTCCGTCCATCGACATTTACAAACGTCTTCTTCCCTGAAACCACTGGGCCGGTTGAGCTCAACTTTCATATGGAGATTCCTTATGACACGAGAACGAAAGATTGTTCAATTGGTCCTGGTCACATGACCAAAATGGCCATCACGCCAACATATGGTAAAATTACTTTAAAATCGTCATCTCCAGAACCAGAAGGCAGATGACCTTGGGACATGGCATGCAGCATTAGGGATATGGGGTCTATCAAGTTCGTTCAAGTTTGTTTTAATGGGACAGTTTTTGAAAATATGATTTTTTGAAAACTGTTGAAGCCAAAGTCATTTTACTCACTATATATGTGTAAACTAATGAGACAATGGCTGTAGATAAGTACCGAAGACATTTGACCTTTCAGCTAGACCGCTCATATTAGATTCTCATCAATATATAAAACTCTTTTTTTTTTCTCAGAAACCATTAGCCAATGCCAATTGAACTCAAATTTCATATAAATACTCCTTGAGGTATAGTAGGGGAATGAAATTCTAGACAAACCGGTTGGATCACATGACCAAGTTTGCGTCTACGCCCATTTATGGTAAAACCCTTTCCAGATCTAGAAGGCTGACGACCTAGGAACTTGGTATGTAGTATTTGGAATATGGGGTCTACCAAGTTTGTTCAAATAATGATCTTAGGTTGACATTGACCTACTGAACGTGAATGTCAATTTTGCTTCATAATGCATTAAAATGGGATTTTCTTTTTGAAAGTAGACTTTTTTTTGAAAACTGTTGAAGTCAAAGTCATTATATTATACTCACTAGATTGTTTAACCCAATGAGACAATGACTATAAATAAGTCCCAAAGGTCAAGGTTGACCTTTGATCTTTCAGCTGAGGCCACTCATATTGGGTTGTCATCAATATAAAAGCCATAAGGCCAATTGAACTCAAATTGATGTGAAGAACTCCTTAGGGCGGGGAACGAAAATTAATGTGCTATAGGTTACATGATCAAGATTGCTATCATGCCCATATATGGTAAAACCCATTTAAAATCTTCTTCTCCAGAATCAGAAGTCCAATGGCCTTGGGACTTGGTATGTAGTATTTGGGATGTGGGGCCTACCAAATTTGTTCAAATGTTGATCCTAAGTTGACACTGAACTACTTAACGTGAAGGTCAAATTTTCTCCCTAATGCATTTTAATGGCAGTAATATTGAAAAGTTGATTTTTCAATTACCGTTGAAGTCAAAGTCATACTTAATAGATATGGTCATCTTATAAGATAATTACTATAGATAAGTATATAAGGTCAATTTTGACCTTTGACCTTTCAGCCAAGATCGCTCATGTTGGACTGCCATCAGTTTATTTGAATATTTTTCGCAGTAGCCACAAAGCCAATTGAACTCAAATATAATATGGAGCGTCCATTAGATGAGAAAATGTAAAATGACTATGTGGTGTAGGTCACAAGACAAAAATTTCTGCGATGCCCATATTACGAGGTCAAAACTTAAAAATAATCTTATTCTCCATCTCACCAAAGGTTCAACGACCCTGTGTGTTGGTATGTATTGTGGATGTGGACTCTTCGATGTATGGTTGACTAGTGACACTATGTTGACCTTGATCTACTTTACGACAAGGTCAAATGTGTTTCTGAATATATGGGGGAGAAATCTTGTAAAGAACTAATATCATTTTCTTGATATATCTAACTTATTAGACAATGGCTTTTGGTAGCCACAAAAGGGCATGATTGACCTTTAAGTTATTAGGTTGCAATCAGAAAGCAGAGGGCCAATTGAAGTCAAATTTCAAAAAGATTATGCTTTGGATTAGACAACCTTAATGTGACAATATAGTCCAAGTCATATGACCAAAATGTAGTCCATGCCATGTTAGGTAAAAACTATTAAAACATCTTCGTCGAATCGGCCAATCACCTTTGTCATGGCATGTCTCACTATATGGGTCTTTCAAGGCGGTACTTCTTTTGTGGATCTATTATGTTTTATTTTCTGTCTTGTGTTTGCTATGCATTTTCTACGCGTCTGTTTATATGTGCCTAGTGCTCGGCTGACCTCTTGGCTCTCGTTTGTGGTGCCTTACTGTGAGTTTGTTACTTTCCCATTGGTATCCTGGGTCAGGTGTGGTACTTGATTGTATCGATTCCTGATCTTTGCACACTTACTTACTTTCAAAGTTTGATTAAATGATGGTCTCTTATTAAGGTCAACTACATTCCTGTGACTCGTTGCCAGGTGAGCGCTTAAGGACCTAAGGTCCTCTGGTTTATTATTGCATCTGCTTTAGTTGAGTAATATCCCCACTGTTCTTACTTGTTGTCGCTTGTGTTATATATGATTTGTTAACTCTATGGTGCCTGTCGTCTGCTAATAAACTTTGCAAACAGTAACAGTTTGTACCCAGATCTGGCCCTACATACCATCGTGTCTGATCTGGGTACAACCTGTTTGACACTCTGATGGTATTCCTGATCTGACTTTCTTTAAAGTTAATTTTGAAAAAAGAAAGAAACAGTAGACGACAAAATAAAAGCATGCACAATTACCCAGCATGCAATGTGTTTATACTCTTTACTCTTATCTCTTCCTCTTGGTAGGATATAGTATGAGCCAGTGCGTGGAGCAACTGTGGTGTATCCAGTGAGGGGAAATCAACCCAGTCAGATTCACAGGTTGGTGCACTGGCGTAACTCCCATTACGCAATATACGCACGTGCGTAATAAAAAAGTAACACTCAAGGGAGCTCACCTAATGTGGTAAAAGTGATTTTCCATACCCTAAGGAACTGCTCTAAAAGGAAAAAATTCGCTCCCTCTGGGAGCAAATTCTTTCCTTTAAGATAAGTTCCCATTTTTTAAAAGGGATGTAATTGTAGAGAATTTTTGCTTGATACAGTTGATTCCCTTTGATATGCGTATTTTTTTCAACGTTCTGGCTGCGCCATTGTTGATGTAGGTCTATGCTCGGAGCACAGATCATTATACAGGTATTGTTGTAGCTCCCATGCATTTGGTGAAGGAGTTTTGTATTTGTTCCTGGATTTGTGACAGTTCTTTGTGTTCTTTCTAGTTTGGCAACCATCTTGCTGGGGGAGACCTCGTTGCTTTACTTTAATTGTACTCTAACTTTTTCGTGTGTGGCTTTGTTCATATGTATCTTCCTCAAGGTGCCATGGATTTACCCACAGTGGCTTGAAGTTATGATTTTTGAGTGAATTTAGGCCTAGGGAAGCGTGATACATGCTTTAAAATGTCGAAAGCTCGACTTTTTAAAGATTTGAAAAAATGTTCAAATCGAGTATAAGAAAATAACAGCCAATGAAAGAAATTTGACCAAAGTGATTAATAGAAAAATGCTTTTTCTACTAATCACTTTGGTCAAAATTTTCTTTTTTATTTTCATTGGCTGTTATTTTCTCGAAATTTTGGATGGAATTAATGAGCAGGCCCTAAGCATCAGACAAGGTAGCAAATTTTCATAAATTCGCGCACCTGTGGATTTGCCTGTAATCTGTAATTGTGATATTACCACTTGTTTTTCGAAAAGTTTTATTTTAAAGATTAGTATTGATCAAGTTAGACGTTACATGCATTGCGTGTACAGGTAATAAAACGATAACGTCTTTTTAGAAAAATAAATTTGCACAGCATAGCCGTGGGTGACATTGTTATCAGGATAAAATCTTGATCAATCGTGGGCTCACCTGGCAAACACACTCTTGGAAAATATTTACTATTTTAAAGGTAAGTCATACAATTCACATATCCATTGAAATGAGGCAAAACAGAAGTTCTACTTAGCCTAGCGCTATCCGAAGCTCTTGGTATAGTTAAAAGTTCCGTACGTAATAAGAGCAGCAGACACCATTTAAGTAAAACAATAAAGGCAAAACAGGCTGATCAGTTCATTATTGTGCGGTGTTCATTACATGTACTTGCTCGTCTTGCTGCAAAGAATCTTTCAATGTGCAACTGGCCTGGTCATATTTATTCGGGACGTGTCTAGATTTATGTACGTAAGTGCGTGTGTGCGTATGTGTGTCTTAATTTGAGACCAATAAGGTTCCAATTTCTGCATCAATTTATTTAGAACACCATCATAAAAGCGTTTGGTGGTTTGGATTGACTTTTCATAGATTTACATTGTTTCTATGACTCAGAGAAAATTTGTTTATGGTATAAACATGGATGGTAACGACACACACGCGCGTGCGCGCACACACACATATGCGCGCGCACGTGTTTTGAATTGAAATTCAGTATATTAGAATGTTCGATGTCCAGCGTGATCATTATTTTCTACATGTTAGTATCTATATTCCTTTGACCAACTAAAATATGTAAATTTGGTTATACTTTGTTTGTTCACCATTTTTACACTTGTATTACTTTAAAAACATTAGGCTTAAGTTTTATAAATATTTGCATATGATATATGCGTCTTCAATAAGCCATTTCTGAGAGAAATATCATAGGCCTACTTACTTGAAGCCAAGATACGAGCGTAAGTATGTTACAAAAACTGCATTGCAGTTATGCAGCAAGGCAGCAACTCTGCTTTCTATTACTGTTAAACGACCAAAGACCAGAATAGCCCGCAACCAGATTCAGTAAAACCTGTCTTAAGCGGCCACTCAAAAAGAAGACCAAAATTGGTTTTCAAGACCGATATCGCTTAATGCAGGTCAAAAGTATTGCAGAATGCTCCCCTTTGGAGCACTCTGCAATACTTTCGACCTTCATTAAGCTACCATTGGTCATTAAGATCTTTGTTTTGTCTATTTTTGAGTGACCGCTTAAGACTGGTTTTACTGAATCTGGTTAGGGGCTATTCTGGTCTTTGGTCGTTTAACAGTATCCAATATACTGAAAATATAGATGATCAAGATCTTAAGTAATTCCCCACCATGGTTCAGAACCTACGAAAGTTAATCTGGTGGCATTATATTTGGTCCAAGACGGTTGAACTAGCACGATGCCATATGCACAGATGCCCTGGTCTCTTAATGTTATTCAGACGTCTGGTCATCTGAAACTGTCCTCGCAACATACAAGTCTGTTTGAAACTGCCCTCATAGCAACTCCAAAGTTTGTGCAGTTGCTCTCACAGAAACTTTCAAAAATAGTAAGTGAGTATGATTTGTTACAATCAAAGATAGTATTACCTCTTTGTAATTTCTTTTTTTTCTTCCTTTGGCAACTTCACCGGCGAATACCATGAAATCGGCAAGTGACGGATGCTGAACCATGGCTGAACTCACAGGGCGTTCCTGAGACGGGTCGTTGTGATAGTCGTGGTTGTTACTTGCTGTCGATTTCAAGGCATGGAGTATCGTATTCTTGCTTATGTTTGTAAACTGCATTAGCATGTGGTCACATTGTTTGCCATTTCTGTTAAAATCTGTCTAACAGCGCCATGGGTTTCCCTTGGTGGTAAGATTTTGTCAAATAAAATGTGTCTTTATAATTACCTAGTGCTCGTTGTGAAAACTGTATATACTTATTTAATCCTCTCAAAATGATATCTAGATCCCTGACTTTGTTGTATGCAAACAACAAATGCACAGACCAGTCGCCGCATCCGCGCGGTCTGGTCGGTACCTATTCTATTCGCTTATTGGAAGGTATTATAATATCTTATCTTGCTACATGGAAAATAAAATTTCAATATTCTAATATGAGCCGCAACATGAGATTTCCAACAATGTGGTATGATATGTGCGACCATCAAAGCATCAGATCAGCCTTCGCATATGCGCAGTCTGATCAGAGCCTTTGCTGGTTGCATGACTGTTCTATGAGTGTTCAGCTATTTGGAGTTTCTAAGCTTAAAAGGAGGCTGCACAGGCTCGTCTGAGTCTACACATGTCAAAATGCCACATTGTTGGAAATCACGTGTCACGGCTCATATAGTCTCCGTGAAGTTGGTCACATATAATAATCATAAATTCCATTGCTGTAAGCAGTTTTTACGGTCCCTCCATAACATAACAAAATCAAACTCTGCTCTAGAGATACATAGAAATAGAAATTTTATTTTGTGTCGAATATTATACAACATGTAACATAAGCCAAGTAGGGCTTTTACTTCCACAAACACGAATAAACAAACATTTTTAAAAACAACGAGTATCACAGCATGCACATATATAAAACAGTATTATAATAGACAAAGCACAATGTACAAAATACATCACAGCATGCAGAAAGCAATTAAGATATAAAAAGGTAAAATGTATATCCCAATAGAGAACATCAGCAGGGGGATTGATGAACCATCGAACCCACTGCTGACGAGAGCTAATGGACACTGCACTAAAGCTGGAGGGAAAATTTAGTTGATGAGATTCAGAATTTGCAGTGAGCAGACACCCAAAGAAACACAGCCTTTGTAACAAAGCGAAAGAGGGTCGAAAAGCGAAAGCTTGCAAGCAAAGGGAGTGCAGCCAATGGAGTTAAAACTGAACTGCAGAAGCAAAGCGAAGCAAAGCCAAAGGTTAAAATGAAGGACATCCGCAAAGGTCACCATCCCATGCATGGAGCAGTCTCTTCGGCTGAGGGTAGGACTCAGCCAGCCTCAGGTCATTTGGGAGGCAGTTCTGTCCATATCGACATATCTATTAGTGCGCATCTTCAATATGTCAGGAATCAGTATGCAAGGTTTTAATAAGATTACACATTGTAAGCAAAGGTGGTGTAGACGTAATAATGTCCAAGTTTAAAACCCCTCAAAAATGAGGTGATACATATCTTATGTGCACAAATTCAGAGCCTGCACATATTCAGTGTATGTATGTCATTATGCGAGGAATGAAGGAATGAAAACTGTTTGAGTTACAGATTACACATACCAGACACCAGCTATGCATTTTGGACGGAAAATGTCTAAATTCGACATCCCTACCATCCCCTCCCTTCCCACTAAAAAAGTAAATAAATAAAAATAAAAATGAGAAAATATTCATGAAATGTGCATAAAATAGTAGGTGCATATCTTCAATGTGTGACTATCTTCATATACTCTGGGATCAGCTTTCTGGTTATTATTTAAAAATATATCTATACATTTATATTATAAAGATAAAGTTTGAATATAAAGGAATCAAAACATTTGGGGTTACAGACTACAATACATAAACTAGGCACAAAAAATATTCCCATTTGGTAACTAAACCTTAGAAAATACCATAAAATGCATAGAACTACTCCCAAAAATAGTCATTTTTGAATACCACAAAATTTAAATATCCACAAAATGGTTAATCTTCATACTCAAAAAGTATTACTTTTTCATTGGCCAAGCCTGCGTATATATGAAAATATACCTCCCCCACCCCCGGGAACGGACGGACTTAATTGGTTTGTAATTGCACGTGCGCGCACCTGCATCAATTCACCGATTTAGCCCAATCAGATTCCATGACACATCGGAAATAAGACGTCGCACGCGATTGAACGAAGACAATACCGAAAGTAGAAAGAAGCTGTTGGCACCAAACACCCCTACATCTTCACTCGCAAAACTCACGAATTAATCGGTAGTATTTGGCATTTTTGCTCATTGAATAGGCCCAAACCTCAAAGCAGAATTTATGAATACGCACAGTACACTTTTACTTGTAAGAATATAAATTATGAAAATGATAATTGATTCCAAGACGAGAATACACGAGGGCATGATGTCATCCTTCAGATCAGCCATATTGTGTTGATGCAGGAATCTCGGCATGATGAAGTGTTTATTTATTTTTCTGTCAAAACACGGTTATAAGATATATTTGTGATACATATGGTAAGATAATGTTATTTTCCCGAAGTCAGTTCAATAAAAGCGAGATAATTTACTGAATACACACACTAGAGTCAATTTTCTGCATGATTCATGATGTGTACATTCATTAGCCTAATACACAATTTTCAATCAATTACTCCACCAGCAAGGGGTTGTGTGTCGGCTTCTTTATGTTTGTTCTTATGCAAACATTTGATGAAGTCATTGTCAAGGTGTGTTATGTTTAGATAACACTCTTATCTGAGCAAACAAAAACAAAGATTTGACGGAACAGCTTGTTTGACAGTTATTTAAATGTGTTCTTTATTTGCAAAATTAGGATAAAAATCAGGTAAAAACTATTATTTTCTCCAATTAAATCTCTGATAAGAAACACAGATTAGCAGTTATCAATAGCAGATTCGGTTAGATGCACCTTGACCAATGGTTTCAAAATGACTAATTTGTTTTACCCTAAATTATGCAGAAATTTAGCCCCTTGTCACAATGTGAAACTGAAAGTAGCAGTAGAATAAAATTATACCTTAATTACTGTCTGATAAATTTGCCAGGGTGGTTAGCATTTCTTCTGGATAAATATGGTATTTCAATATGTTTGCAACAAGTGACACGTGCTACACCCCAGACATTGCATTGTGATTCACAATGTCTGGCATGTGTATTTTAAGGATGCAGTTGATTCTGCACAGGACCTTAGTGCAGAAACATTATAGCCCCTTAATCTTTGCAAGCATGGATCTTGTTGCAAATTCTGACACACCCAGAATGGCTGTATGTACCCTATTTAGACTGGACCCCTATAAATGGATACACTGACAAACCTAGATCCTGGACTCAGATAAGATGCTGTACAACACTGCATCTGATCAGGGACACTCAACTTGATTGAATATCCTTGATCTGATCAATGTCTGCAGTGAACAATGTTATCAACTCTTTGTCTTCTATTGTCGTCTGCTGATGACCTTTGCAACATTTTGGACTAGAATCAGGCTCGACAGAATGTCTGGCCTGATCTGCCTGGATACAAACTGTTTACCACTCTGAAAGAATTTTTCCCCCAAAGTTGATTTCGAAAAAAATCAGATGGCAAATGCTCCAAAACTACCTAGCGAAGACTGAGATGGGCCTGGGCACAAGTCAGGCCAGAGTCCATTGTGCATGCAATGGGTAGCTTCTTTATGTGTACAGATGCTCAAGTTAATCTATTTAGTTTATGCTGGTCACTTAGGTCATCATTTTGTTGGCTCTGTCATGCACAGGTGCATATGGGCCTTGACGTGAGAAAACCTGTCTTCAGGGTTTCTGAAAAAGCGAGACTCAAACCAATCTCCGCAGCTACAGAGACTAGCTAGAAAATTGAAATTTCGCTTGTAGCAAGTCTAGATATGATACTCAGCAAAAAGCAAATAACAAAGGCGCTGATCAGTCTACGCAGATGCGCAGGCTGGTCTGCGCCTTTGTTGTTCGCAAACCCCTGAAGACAGGTTTTCTCGCGTCGAGGCCCATATATAATAGAGCCAGGACATGAGATTTCAGTACTTATTGCTTATTTGCATATGCAAAAGGCTTTGCCTACTGGCTATGTTTATATATGCTTTTTTGTCGTTTGCTGATTTTTTTCGTAATAAACATTTCGAAAAATTTGTTCAGAAATCTCAACAGTGTCAAACAGTTTGAATGCAGATCAGGCTCGACAAATCATCAGGCCTGAATGATCTGTCTCCAAACGGTTTTCAAAAGTTATCAGTAGACAACACTAGTAGGCATAGTGTTAAACACCTGTGCTGACTTACCCGGCAGTGCCTATGCCTAAATTTAGGTGTCAGTCTTCATCTACATCCATACTTTGTGTATGTGAGCTATGTTAGCAGGGAAGGCTCTGGGGGTCTGCCCTTATGTGGAGGCACATCTCATTTTTCATTGCTCGACAATGCAATATACCAAACTGAATATTCAAACCATTACAATATTAAAAAGCGGAGGGCAGTTGCACAGTTGGAGATTGAAGGGTTGTTATTTCGAGACTCACCGCCAAATGAGTCACTGTGTCTTGTCCTTGAGCTAGAATTTTTATCTGCTGCTTAGTTCTGGTTCAACCCATGAAGACAGGGAATCATCCTGACATAACTGGAAAATTGTTGCCTGGGATGTAAGGCATCAAAACAAACAAAACAATGTTAAATTGGATAGAAGATTCTATCAGTCAAAGAAGGGTTTTATCAAACATACTTTTTTATATTAAACAGAGGCATGGTTATGTTTGACACAGAATGTGTATGATATGGTATGTGCATGTCACATGATGTGCAGTCCATGGCTTGAGACGTAGACAATGTTCATGGCTCAAGATAACAATTGTATTCATATGCTATGTTTTGTTTTAAGAAGGCATTTTGTTGTTGGTACTCATTGGAAAAGTCTCAGTGAGATGGCACCAAAGTCCAATGGGCATCAAATAAAATATTTTCATTGTAAGCTTTGAAAAATATCACCATTTTTTATTTTAAAAAAAGCCTCTTATCTTGTCTAATGAAAATGCATATATCATTAATAATCTGATTGATGTTGAAAATGACTGTCTTGCTTAGTGCTTTGCATTGTATCAACCTTTATTACTTGTGCTTTAAACAAAATCAGGGACGGTATATTATGGTCAAACAGAGTCAGAGCAGATAGATTCTATCTGGCAAGACGCAGACTGGTTTGTATTCATACTGAATTATACTGTTTAACATTCAGGTTGGGCATGATGTATGCCTGGCTGGGTATTGAAATCATGGTGTCTGGACATTGCATGGTACATCATTTCTAATTCTAATTATATTCACTCAAGGGTTGTTCAAAATATTGAGAACCATTAAATGTGTATGCATTGTTTAACTCTTTGCATACTGTGTAATTTTGCAGGCTCTTTTGTCTGAAGACTTTTGAAAAAAAAAGTCTTTTGGGAATACCATCAGACTGTGTTTGGATCCAGATTAGGTCTGACATAATGTCCGGTCTGATTTGGGACCAAACTGTTTACAGTTTTTCAGCAGTCTTTAACTGTTGTCCTCGCGGGGATAGAGTTGAATGCAATTAGCCTTTGGGCGACAAAATTTGAGTACATGTACCAGTAGGTTTGCATGTGTATGATCAACTCTTTGGATGAACACACATCTAAAATTGTATGCACATACCATTATTGTGTGAGAGGACTCAATGGTGGTCTGAAAGAAATTGCCCTGTTACCGATGTCTAACATCTGAATAGTGGCATATTAGCAGAGTGCAGTGGCTCCGTTGGTAGAGCATTAGACTGGGAATTGAACGGTTGCTAGTTTGAGACTCACTGTCAGCGGTGTCAATGTGTTGTGTCCTTGAGCAAGACAATTTATCCCCTGCTTAGCACTGGTTCAACCCAGAAAGACATGGAATTGTCCCAGCTTTACTGAAAATTTGTTGACTGGGACGTAAAGCATCACACCAAACAAACAGACCTCAAAGCAAAGAAACCATTATTCTCAACACAGAGTTTATCCATTACCTTGGAACAGACTGGTTCAGATGTTATGATGGGTATGATCAGGAGTTACATTTTACTGTTGGGTGTTTGAATATTTAACATGAAATGGGTAGTCAGGTAAAAAAATTATCTAACCAAGCTTTGGATAACCAAAATGAATTTGTTTGCTTTCCGTGATATATGGATCTTATTTCATGGCCCTTGACAAATGTGGTATTTAAATATGTGTTTTCTAATTTCTCAACAAAAATATATGTTGTGGGTACTCATTGTGATGCCTCCAATGCAAACCATAACATATGGGCCACAACGCGAGAAAACCTGTCTTCGGGGTTTCTGATGAAGTGAGATTCAAACCAGCCTGATCAGTTTCAGAGACTAGTTAGAGATTGTAGCAAGTCTAGATTTGATACTTTCCATTAAGCGAATAACATAGGTGCTGATCAGACTGTGTGAATGCACAGGCTGGTCTGCGCCTATGTTGTTCGCAAACGCCGAAGACAGGTTTTTTCACATCGAGGACCATAATGTTGTCATGCAGAAATATAAAAAATAATGTGCCCATTTTTAGTTGAAAAATATCATTTCTAACTCTGTCTGCTAGTGACGATTTGTCATCTGCTTTGCCACAGTTGGACAAAGATCAGGGTATGGTATACAGTATCCTGGGTACAGTATACAGTCTGATGCTTATGAACCAGAAGGGTTGATGTGTTGTAAAGCATCAAACAAATGACCCAGATCAGAAACGACAAAACGTCAGGTCTGGTTTGGTTCTGACCATGTCATACTATATTTTGATAAAAATCAACAGAGAACAAAAAGGCGTGCAAAATGACCCAGCATGCAGAGTTGACTAACGCCTACTCAGTCTACTAGGAAAATTTTGCATGTTTTTTGTCATCTGCTGATTATTTTAAAAATTAGCTTTTTGTTAAAAAAATATTCTTTTAGAAATACCATCAGAGTGTTAATCAGTCTAGATCCAGATCCGGCCCAACGTTTTGTTGGGCCTGATCTTGGTCTAAACTGTTTTTTAAAAGTTATCAGCAGATGACACTCTCGTGTTTTGTTTACTTTCAGGATGTTAAAATGAGGTACCGCCCACAGTAACAGAGAACCACAATGGCATCTTACCACTCCGATCATTATTTCAAGGAGTATGGGGTACCCAGTACACCTCTGCCCATATGTATGCTACAGTTAGACCCTGCTGACAGAGCCGTTTTGAGAATAGCAGGTATGCATTTGAACCCTTCCGCTGCTACTAAAATAATTAACCCTTAATATGCCAATCCCAACAAAAGTCGTCTGCTTTTCTCGTCTGCTGAAGTGTAAGAAGCCTCTAAAAGTTAACCTATTCCTTTGAAAAAAGGGCTATACTGGACTAAACTGATCATTCAATTGTTCAGAAATACTTTATTGTGGGTAGCTTGTTGATATAGCAAAAAATTTTGAACAAGTGAACCTAGAGCTGAAATATTTGACCAACATAGGGTTTTTTGTTCGAAATCATTCTCAGTGATACATTGAGTTACTCCTGTCAGATATCCCTTGGGCGCGACCGGAGAATCATTAGATCCCATAGACTTGTATTAATTTTTTATACTGGTAATAAAATTTTATAAAAAAAATCTACGAAACCATGAGATGAGGTATAACTATAGACTCACATGCTGAATGGAAAACAGTGTGGGGCCTGGTCAGATGGCTTCACCAGTAGTACTGTCAACTTATCAGAATCAACACTGCAGTGGCGGATCCAGAGGTCCCCCCTCCCCACCCCACCTTTCAGACAAAATTATTTCATTTTCATGGAGAATTTCTGAAGAATCATTAAAAATAATAAATAATCAGGTAAAATTAACAAATCCAAGCCCTTTTTGTAAATTTGAACCCCCCAATCAAGAAATCCTGGATTCACCCCCATGTGTAGATTCAGAGGGGGAGGGGGGGGACAGGGGGTCCGGACCCCCTCCCCCCTGGAAAATTACAAAAATAAAGAGTTCCTTAGCAATACTGGTCCGGATCTCCTTAAAAAATCACAAAGCTACCAATCCAGCATTCGATATTGGGCCATCATCGGCCCACCAGCGAAACTCCATTTAAATGGCGTTTCGCTGGCGGGCTGTTATTGGCCCGCTAATAGTGGTATTTGGATCCTTCTTCCCCTCATCAAACTAAAAAAGAAGTTGTCAAAGTTGGACTCCCTCTGAAAAAACTTTCTGGATCCGCACATCCCTGCACTGTTTTCTGGAAAGGATAAATCTGGATTCAGCAGGACAATGGTAAACTACTTGTTCTTAACCCTAATGGTTGTCCTCCTTAACCTTTTCATATGCTAAAAATATTAAAAGTGATCATTTTAAGTGTTTAATCAACCTTGTACATGTATATAGATCACCTGCTGCGCATTTATGCATTTATTGGAAATGATTGATTCTCCAACAGAAAGTAAAAGTACAAATAAAGTTTTACTATGCTTGATCAGGGCCTAGTAGTCAGTCAGGTGTGTGTTCCAATCTATTTATAACTTACCTATGTCACCAGAGAATTCCCTCCAGTGACTGTCCTTGTATGTTCACCTAGCATGTCCAATATGCTATTTACCTAGTCTTTTCAACACTGTTTATAACTGTAATAGCCCTGGGAGTGTGCACTTATATCTGTACATGGATTTACTAACATTTCATTGTAACTAGAGTAAAGAATATTAAGGGTAGATCTTTAATCTGCGTCATTTTACTTTTAACACCCTGGGGTTTTTCGATAAAAGCAAAGAAATAGTTTGATATTATCATTTTTGTAAAAGGCAGAGCCATTTCTTTCGCAAAAAATGTGAAATGTGTTGTTGAAAAGTTTGATCCAAACGGCTTATCTTTTTAACTTGATCTGTGTGTATTCATAAGGATATGTCAGGAGCTTAAGTGCCTTATGTTTTTACCTGCCTATATCGTGAGATAAGAGGTTGACGTATGTGCAGTATTGAAAAAGAAAGTTTAGAAAGTTTCTTTTAAAAAAAAAATGTGTTTAATGGATTTAAGTGTGATGTATTTCTACTGAGGGGAAAATGAACCGTTCATTTGATAATCTAGACCCCGCGGAGGTCCCGCCATCTCCTAGAGCATTTGTGCAGTATGAAGAAAACAGACGAAAAGAGACAGGTAATTCATAACTTTGTATCATGGAACCTTCCTTCAGTGATAAAATATGCTTTACTTTTTCATGTGTGTGTGTTTAAAGTCTCACTAACAGCTAAGGTCATATGGAGAGTGGAGACAGGGCCCCAGCTTAGAGTCTCATCCAACAGACGGATGAAACTTGTGACCCCTGGTTATAATAATAAGGCAAGTGGTTTAGCCACTACAAATCGGTAGCTCCAAGATTTACACATCTATTATTTTATTAAAATGTTTTCATGTTTTTTGTTTGTATTTTTTTTTGCAAGGATAAGGGTTCCATTTTTTCTCATTTCTCACCCAACCAATGAAAGTTTGGTTGAGCCTAGACATCCATGCAGTCTCAAACAGAGTGGCTGCTAATATACATAATGTATAAAAGAAGGATAGTTGCACATGCTCATTGAAAGACAGTTTATGTGCATGTGATAAGTACATTTATTACCCAACTGTCTATATACGGAGTAAGTGTATATTTTTTGCTATGTCATGAGTCACTGAACTATTGCCTGGGCAATAGTTTTGGATATTAACTGGGACTATATCATGGTCTAGTTTCCCGCTTCGCTGTTAAAACTGGAAGGCGCATATTGACGATGAGCGACGACGATGCACATATTGTTCATTTACACCAGGAGACGTTATATAACCAAAGCGGAAATGAGCCATGGTTTGGCAACTTTAAACTTCAATAACTTCGTTGTTTATGAAGTGTGGGTACACGTTTTCTTAGTTAGAACCAGCTGAACACTTTGAGACAAAATTGAGCAGGTTAGGTGAAATTTTCTGTTTTGCAACAAAACCGCATCACCCACAGAAACTCCATTCAAGAAACACTGCTAAGAATGTCATCAAATGGGTTTGGTAATAAAACAGTTATTTCATGCCTGTTTGTAGTATAGTCAGACTATTAACCCTCGGTGGTAAGAACGGCCTGATGCACTATCGCACTCAGCCTACAGCCTTGTGCAATAGTGCATCAGGTTGTCCATGGCACCTCAGGGTTTTAGCTTTGACTATACAACAATGCATCAAATAACCATATATTTGTTCATGAGCTTATACATTGCATGATTGCTAAATTTTCTTAAAAACAATAAAACTGAGCTCACTGGCTGAGGTCTTCCAGATGCTTCCAGCTACACGCTAGAGAACCTCTGTACTCGAACAGCGCAGTCATCGCGTGGTGTTCGCAGTCGACGGGTGCACAAAATATACTATTTTGGTCTACTGTGATCCATTCTATGAACCAGTAAATTACAGCTTTTAATTTTCACGATGTTTTTTTCATTTGGAATTATTGCTTAGGTATTGTAGTCCATTATGGCCCAATAAGAACCTTTAAATTTTAAAACCAGCAGAGTACCAGTCAGTTTCTGGCTAGTCAATTGGATTTTATGTGCCTGAAATGTGTTCAATGACTTATAAATGTGCTATTAAAGTAATCAATTATCGTGTTATGTCATCAAATAATGAAGAATACGTATAAGTGGGGGACAAGAAAGTTTGAAATGTTTCTGTTTATTATTTGCGAATATGCAAGCCATTTTTCTTCTGTACGCAAATTTTGAGTAGTCAAGCGGACTGTCCCATATGTCGAGTGCTTAAATATTTGATTTGTACGCATTCGTCAAGCTGTATCTGGACGCAGTCGTTGGGAACACGAGCGGTTTTAACAAAGCCAGAGCGATTGAACTGCTGTTTATTTGTCTCCAGCGATGCCAACCCGTCTCGGCAACAATTTCAAAGCAATGCCAATACATAAAACAAGCTGTGCCACACTCTCTTATAACAATTGCAAGGTTTGTTACTTAATTTATCACTGCTGGGCAAGACATGCATTTTAGTGCATAAAATAACCAGGGTCACTGGCGAGTGATACGTAGATCAAGGTTAAAATTTTACAGATTTCATAAAAAAAATATGCGCTTTACAGAATCATAAAAATCAATGAAACATGCGATTTATGGCATAGTGCGTGCTTGAGGAGTATGCCCAGTACAACAATGTCACTTCATATATCTCTGCTGCATACTCTACCGCAAATGTGGTGTTGATCATGGTATGGGGTCACAAATTACAGTGTGTGTTCGAAGGGTATGTAAAGGACAATTATTATGCATGTTTTGACGTTCACAGCTGTCAGTGCTTCAGAGACACAATTTAATATGACATGTTGACAGACGGATGAACAGACAAACAAACTGGTGGATGGTTTGAAAATTGGAACGCTTATGAGATCCTCCTAGGGGGATAACCGATTCCTTGTTCCCCTGAAATAAACAGGCTTGTTTCACTGTTCCCAAAGAATCGAAAATTGTTTTCTTATGTTCCATGTTCCCCAATTTTGCCTTTGTATCCTGTTCCACTCAAAATGTGACCTTTGTTCCCTGTTCCCCTGGAATAAATGTCATTTCCCCTGTTTCCCAAAACCCCTGGGAGGGACTCCATTATGTGGATGTCATATTTAGCCATATAGAACAAAAAAGAGGCCAATAGATGGCCGATCTGCGAATAAACGGATGGTCGGACGAAAGCTTGAAATGTCAACCCGATCTGGATCAAAAGTTCTATTTGACACTAGCGGGGAAGAGTCGATTTTGGTATCAGAACATCGGGGGCTTTGGGACCAAGCTTTATGTCCATTCTAGTTTTGCAACCATCTAGTTTGTCTTTCTGGTGTATCGTGATGGTTGTGTGGCTCTTCCTCGCGGTGCCATGGGTTTGTCTTCGGTTTGTGATTGTGGTATTTTCTGATCATACTCGCTTACTATTTTTTACAAAACTTGGAGCCTGATCTGGATCCAAACTGTTCGAGCCTGTACCCAGTAAGCACCTATTATATTAGAAATCAGGCAACTGGCGTTTCGCTGGCGGGCCGATATTGGGCCGTGATGGGATGTTGGCTCGATATAGCTGTAATCTGGTTAGTATGCGGAAAAAAAAGAATCAGCATACAAAACGTTTATAGTGTGTTTCTGGAAGCATTTTCAAATGAAAATGTCTGAGATTGATCAAACCAAAAGTTTAGACCCAGATCAGGCTCAGCAAAACGTCTGGCAGGACCCGAAGGAGAAAGGTCCGTAAGATTTAAATGTTCAGGACAAAAAAAAACGTTACTCAGCATGCAAAGAGTTAAGACAAAAACGTTGCTATATTTGGAAGTTGGGTATATGACGTAACTAACGACCACTTTTGCAGTCTACAGCAAGCTTCTCCTAAAGGAGGCACTTGGCCGCGATGAATTGCCGCAAGCATAATACGACTTTTCATCAGGGTCTGCGCACTTTTCAGAGAAAAGCATTACATTTTGAAAATAAACAAAATCTCTAAGGCCGAAAAAACGCTAATCACAATAAAACGTGTCTGTTTTGTCTTATGCTGGAACATTTTAGAAATATTTTTTGCAAACAGTGTAGGCTCAGTCTGATCTAGGTCAATACTGTTTGCCGCTCTATGGACAGCAAAACTATTTAACGGTCGACCTCGGCAGATGATATGCCCAGCGAGTATCCAATGCTAGGCCACTATCGGCCCGCCAGCGAAACGCCGTTCGGATAGCGTTTTGCTTGCGGGCCGATAGTGGCCCGATTTTACGTGCTTACTGGATATTCGCAGGCTAATTACAAAGACAAGGACAGCACAGGAGATTTTGGACGAACAGCCGAGGTTTATATATGCGATCCTGTGTATCCGAGCATTCGCTGCTCGCATACTCAAAGCAGGTATGAATATGCAATTTTATCCAAAATACAGGCCTATTTTCATTAGAGAGCTATACATGCATGCATTAAAATATAACTTCACGCCAAGATCTCGTGTGCTAACCCATTTATACAGAAAAAGGAAAATATGTAATGTGTTTTAAAGTTCATTGTTAAATATTCTTGTTTATTATATCCTCCGAAAAATTTGGGGAGATATTAGCGTTGTCAATCCGCTGATACAATGCCATGTAACATTATGGGGATGAAATAGGTTCTGCGTGTGAATATTGACTATGGTGTGGGTAGGTTGAAAACCTCATAATTTTACTACGGGAGCTCCAGAATGTAGAATAAGCCGAGCTCCCGTAGACATGGTAGAGCATAGATCAACATATGTTCAGATTCAATACATGTATGATTAACAAGAAGCATCCTCTATAAAATCGCCAGAAATAACTCAATCCGCCATGACAGATCACCTAGCTAGCAACTTCTCATTACAGACTGTGACCCAGGGTGAGTGTGTGTGTGTGTGGGGGGGGGGGGGGGGGGGGTACTCTCACTTTTTCTTCATACGTAGGATTGGGTCCAGCATCTACCGTTTGCCGCCAGAAAATATCGTGAATATCAAGCACCCAAAAAAATATTTGAAATTTTTGCTACGCAAAAATATTCTCATTCTGTATATTTACCATAAGAAAAGACCCTAAAATACATAGAAGAGACACCTAAATCTAGTCCAATTTTGTCGTGGCCCCCCAAAAATATCCACAAATTTTCATTCCCCCAAAAATATTTATATTTCGAACCCCCCCCCCCCCCCCCCAAATAATGTAATTCAAAAATTTAAACCAAAAAAATGCCCCGAGCCTACACATGTATCAAACAGTATCAGAGTACCCCCCCCCCCCCCCCCTTGTGGACCGTGATCGCTTTGTGGCTGTAAATTAGCAATGGAATGCCAACGAATTTACCAAAATGTGAAAAATACTATCTAAGGTTTGTACCCTTTTCCAGAAGTGAGATACTGGAATTGTAAAGATCTATTGACTTGTCACCCCCGTGTCGAACCTGCGCGAATTGGTCAATACCATGAAAGTGATTTTGGACTGCCCGGGGAGCTAGTTGACAAGGGCGCCTGACCACACTCTTTATATGCAAGTGCCGCCTGCTGATAACCTTAGTAAAACAGTTTGAACCCAGATCAGGTAAAATCAGCAGATGACAAAAAGCATAGAAAATATCCCAGCATGCAACGAGTTAAATCCACTGGCCATTGATTTGATTGGAAGATTGAACACGTCTGAATTTGTTAATGGGGGCATGCCACCTGCTAAGGTGTCATTGCGTTGGTCAGTTAAAGACTTTCGACTCATCTAGTTGGACTAGATGTCAAAATTTTGTTTCGAGTCTTTATCTTCATCCATACTTTGTGTATATTCGTAGCAAAGGCTAATACGAGTCTGCACAGGCTTGTCTGGGTTTTCGATGGTCAAAAATGCAACATGTATCCCAAAACACATGTGCTAGCTCAAATATAGCATGGACAACCCGCGACATATGCGTACAGTTCTCTTTTATCTAATCCAGACGACTGAGTACAGGAGCACCTGATCATTGGGCCAGAACACCCGATATAGAGAACTGTGCGTACAGTATTAAATACTTCAATAACTTTGAAAATGCTCTGCCCACAGATTTCAAACTTTTGCACATTAAGGCCCTGGTATTTAGCGTTTTATCTTAAGTAAGCATAAATTTCAGAATTTAAACAAAAAAAATCTTTCATCCTTTTTTTGGAGAAAAATCACCTTCTTTGTATAAATAAGGCGCTGTATTGACTCTCGCTTAGCCCACACACGTATTGTTACGCAGATACAAAACTGTATATATTACTGACAATAATCAGCAAAAAATACTCTCAGAAGTGAAATATTAAGAAATGTATTACCTTTTTCAACAGCAAGGTGCACATTTTTTCCACTCGTCGACTGTGACCACCACGCGATGACTGCGCTTTTCGAGTACAGAGGTTCTCTAGCGTGAGCTAACAACAAAAAAAAAATGAAAAAAAATCACCTTTTTCTTTTTGCTGGAAATGATCTCATCTAGGGATGTGAGATTAGATAATATTGATGTTAGCTGAAGTGTAGGAATTTGGTGTCCCCACCAGTATTTAAAGTTCAGCTTAAACTTGATTAGAAGCCAATTGTTGACAAACATTTACATACATGTAGTATTTTTACCATTAAAAATGTCAAAATATCAGTTTTGAAATTTAGCATAATAAATATCAAAGTTGAAATCAACAAAAGAGATGACAGGTGAACAGATAACTGAACAAATATTCTAGTTACAAACAGTAAAATAAGGTTTCACATGCCATCGCTCAAGCATTTAGTTCATAGCCATTAGCTTGCTAGCGGCAATTTTTGTTGAAGGTCGATAACCTATGTAAACAGTTTGGACACAGATCAGGACCGACTTTCTGTCGGTCCTGATCTGGATTCAAACTGTTTGACACTCCGACAGTGTTCCTGAAAGAATTTTTTGAAAAATTAAATTTTGAAAAAAGTCAGCAGGTGATAATAAAAGCATGAAAAGTTATCCAGCATGCAAAGGATTAATGCATCTAGATTATCCCAAGTGATTCTGATCAGTCATCTTTTTATGCGCAGACCTTAGAGGTAGATCTCATTTCTCAGACATATGGGGGACATTTTACAAGAAGCCAAAAAAAGGCAGTGAGGGAAATGTTTTCAATTTTCTTCAGATTTCCAAAAATCTGCTGATTTCTTGAACATCATGCTAAGAGTTTATGGTAATAATGTTCAACTACCATATACATACAAGCTATTAGATTTCATTATCATATATAAAAACTTTAAATAGAAAGTAAAGGTATCTCCTACCTATGTCCTGCAGAATCAATTTACGTTCCCACTTCTTCCCATTTCTACCAATTTATTTATAGAAGTATGTAAGGGTGCAAAGATCAGGAATCGATACAATCAAGTACCACACCTGACCCAGGATTCCAATGGGAAAGTGACAAACTCACAGTTAGGCACCATAAACAAGAGCCAAGAGGTCAGCCCTTTCCCAGCAGGTGACCACAAAGCACATATAAACAGACGTGTGCAAAGGCATAACAAACAGAAGACAGGAAAAAACATAAAGATCCACAAAAGAAGTACCACCTTGGAACGGTCAGTAAAAAAGTCTGCTTTCTACAAAATGATTCCATAGCTTACTAAGTAAGCAATACTTAAGGATAGACATTGGGTTGATTTTTGTTTTTCAGCATTGGTGATGACCATGGATGCTCATGGTCTCATAATTTTCTACAGGGCATCATATTGACTCTTGCAATTTGCATGCTGGTAATTTTTCATTGCTGATTTTTTTTCAAAATTAACATTAACTTTTTCCAAAAAAATTTGAAGGTGAGTCAAACAGTTTCGATCCAGATCAGGCTCGAAGTTTTGTCAGGCCTGATCTTGCAAAGGGTACTAGCAGATAACACTGGTAGTCTGGTAAGTAAAGAGTTAATGCAGACATTTTAAAGCAAGTCATGACAAATCATCACTGCACAGAAAAAGAAAGTGGGCGTCAATAGGATAATAACCCTTAAAGTGTATGCCAGGGATTTTTGACTGATCTGCGGATAAATTAAGGCCCATTCCTAAATATACCTTGTCAACCAAAGTAGAATAGGGAGGTTCCATTTTTTGTGCTTGAGCTTGCATTCATTGTACATGTAGCTTCATGATGTACTCGAGTTTCCCTGCCTTTCATGACTATATAATGCCTTCTGCGTTGTTGTCTGCTGTTTTATTCTGAAAGACTATAGAGCAAACAGAATGGACCCAGATCAGACTGCTCCATGGTATAGAGCAGTCTGGACTGGGTCCATACTATTGCAACAACAGCAGACTGCATTTTCCGAATGGTTCAAATGGTCGCGGGGGTTCCTTGATCCAAAAGAAGGTTGTCTGTTATGTGATTATAGAGAAAGTGGCAGACTTGTTATTGTAAGGAGCTTGTAAACACTTGTGTCTCAGAAATTTTCAGACATTTTAATCACATAATTCCCATAGCAGATCAAGTCACACAGTTTATTTTTGAAACCAGATATAGTTTTTCCTAGAACCGATGGCACTGTTAAAGTATTGATTATTATGTAAGCCATTCTCAACTTTTATAGTGCCAAACAATTTTTGACAAATTCTTTAGTTTGGGGAAACTTTTACCTGATATTTTTGTATACAATGCGAAATGTAGATGGTATGGTATTGCAAAAAATACGTATATGTCTTTGCACCTATCTGCTTCAAAATAAGTCTCTACTACAAGGATTAAGGTTGCACTTTAAGAATTAATCCAAAACGTTACAACCAGACATGCCTAAGCCATCATGTTCACAGGAACAAATCCAGCTTAGCAATAAATATTCCCCACCCCCACCATCACCTCTTAATCAATTTTAGAATAAAGCCAGGGCACCCTCTGGTATCATGTTTGAAAGACTGGAATCAGCTGACTTTAGAGTTGTAGACCCAGATCAGATTGCTCTTATTCATGACATATTCTATTTACTTTCCAACTTAGTATATGCAAACAGTGAAGGGACTGACAATACTAACCCTGTGTTCATATGCACAGGCTCGTCTGAGCCTTCTCTGGTTACATATGCTTCAGGTAACAAAGTCGTGTTGCATAAGATAAATATCATCTTTTTTGTACAGCTTTGTATGGTACATGACGTATGAATCTCTGGTTTATCATATTATAAAACCAGTCTTCCATTTACCAACTTAGCAAACTGATCCGAGTGTTTGCTGATCAGACTAGAGATCAGACATGAACTGTTTTTCTACCCCTGGACTTTTTTCAAGGTGTGTCAAGTTGAACTTTGATTTAAATTATAATTTAATCTCTAAATTGCATGTGAAATACTGATTTATATAATTAAACTGCCAATCAAAGTTATTGAATTGTAGAGAGAAGAAAGCAACAGTGTTATTGTAATATAAAAATGAAAACCTTGTGATTTTAGTTTAGTGCTCTTTGATTGATTTCACTGTCTCTTTTGGGCTTTTATTTATGGGAATACCACTGAAAATAAAATCATATTAAAAATACATTAATGAGATTTGTTTGAGGAAAACATCTACTGATATTGATATATTTGTTAAAATTAAAAAAAAAAAAAAAAAAGTGGTTTTCACTTATTTATTCATCATCTTTTTATGCCCCCACCATTTTCATTGGGGGGGGGGGGGGGGGGGGGAGTCATTAAGCATTACCTTTGTCCTTAAATGTACATGGTGTATGTACGTCAAATCCCATAGTGGTTTCCATGGGATATCTTTCAGAGGGAGACTTTCTCTTGTACAATGGCTGTGGGTTGGGGTATCTGTGTCACATTGGCACATTCTAGTTTTCTATTGGCAACTTTTGTCACCTGTTGATGACCTTTTCAAACAGTTTGGACCCAGATCAGGCCCAACATTCTGCGAGAAAGAACCCTTTCCACTGAAATCTTTTCGCTCTTGTCGTTTCAGATCAGAGAGATGCTGTACAGAAGAAGACATTTACAAAATGGGTGAACAAACATCTTTTAAAGGTAAGCCTTGTATCATTTGATGAATTATTATCATGCGTGGATCCAGAAGGGGGACTCACTCATCAAAAGTGAGTGGACCCAGCCCCCCATGGAAAATTACAAAGCTATAGGGTTCCATAAAATTAGCAATACTGGTCAGGTACCGCTGGAAAATAACAAAGCTACCAAAAATTGAATGGTGTGATTTCTTTATGGCACCAAACTGAATATGACTATATATAGAATCAAGACACTGGTAGACAAAGTGTTCTGATGGATTTTCCCATACAGTTTGAGACAATAAGTATGGAACTGTCCGTTGTAAGGGGTGACAGGTAGAATTTTCTGAATTGTGATGTATTTCTGTTTTGAAGATTGTTTTAGTTTTAGCAAATCGTGCAGATACTGATGAAATGCAGCATTTTGCTGCATTTCATCTGGGTCTACACTGTTTGCCAAAGTACCCGTTATACAAAGGGTTAATATCAGTCACTGTATGGTTGGTCAAGGTAATGGTGCGTTATATCTCCCTTACCAACTTTAGCACGAAATATATTGTGATGTGCAAGGTCTACACTGATGTAGGTGGTATAAAATAGTTAAACCATGGGTTTGTCCACCTGTAGGTAAGACAATCCACTCGCTTAAGCTCGTGGATTGTCTCTACATACAGGCGGACAACCCATGGTATAACTACATGTACTACTTGAGGGAGGGCAGTGGCTCAGTGGTAGAGTGCTTGACTCGAGACCGAGGGGCCGCGGGTTCGAGTCTCACCAGCGTCACTGCGTTGTGTCCTTGAGCAAGACACAGTAATCCTAGCTTAGTATTGGTTCAACCCAGGAAGACCCGTCCCTTGACAACTGAAATATTGTTGATGGGACGTAAAGAATCAAATCAAACAAACAAAAAACATGTACTACTTGACAAATTGGAGGTCTAACATGAAACCACAGTAATATTTCAGATGTATGAAAAGAGATCAATTAGGTGCCATACATGAATCAATTAGTGTTAAGTTACACCTTTGATGTAAACTGGACATAAAACTGTCCTGTCATCTCTGTAGGCTACAACTGACAGGTGTGTTATGTACGAAATTACCTGTCCATATTGTCATTGATTATGCGATCTTTATCAATTTTCTTGCATAATTCGTTAGTAAAAGATAGAGAAATTGATAGGACATATTGAGGTTTTTATGGTGCATTTGCTTTTAAAACATACATGTATCTGTCTCCTATCTGTCCTTGTCGTCAAAACTTTTCTATCAAGTTTTGGCAAAAAAATTACCAATCACTGTCACTGGATTGGTATATATGAAAGAGATATTTTAGACCTTTTTGTATACTTTGCATTAAATGTATGTAATCTAATTGACTGCACATTAATCTTACTACCATTACCACCGATTATTCATTTTGCAAAAGACTAACTTAAGCGAGCCACAGCAATCATGGCCTATAGTGGTTTAAGGTAGTTCTCAGTATGTTTGCTTCAGTTGTAGGCTTTCCAAAGTGCCAGTACAGGTCTGAACAGTTTAATCTTGAAATATCAGAAGCACAAATTTAAGTTCACATTAAAAAATTCTAAGTATGTAAAATTGTTTTGTAACTTCATCATGCTTAAACCTTGAAACACCATTTAAAATTTGTAGAAGTCTAAAGAACCAACAAAAATTGTAAATACTGTTTACTAAGTAGACAGTATTTACAACTTTTTGTTGGTTCTTTAAGCTACAAAATAAGTTGAATCAGGTGGAGGCGATTGGCACGAAATTTCATTTTTTTTTATCTAACACATGAAGAGAAATGGTACAGCATTTGGTATCTTCTTCAGTTGTGATTGGTGCTCTAGGAGTTGATACTCCATCTCTGACAAATGTATTAGGGGGTTCATCTTTCATTCTGAGTGGTTTGAAGGATTTTATTGTGAAATTAAACAAGAAAACACTTGTTAGTTGAACAAGGAGTAAATTTTATCTCCTCTGAGTAGACACTGTCTTGTCATTTATTACATGTATCATATGTCGGGATCCAGCAAACTTTAGAGCTAAAATTGTGATTATATACTTACCAGTCAATATAAACATAAGTTTTGGGTGCTCAAAAGAACTATTTCATTGAAATTTCTCTGAGTACCCATAGAGTAGTCATTTCAATGAGACTGTAACGGGTTATGTCATATTTTTTGGTTGAGAATCTTGATTTATAGGTACTCTTATAATTATTCAGATGAGACCACCCTCTTTAGCCCTCAAAACACATGTTTAAACTGATGGAGAGTATAACACTGAACTAATTTTAGCTGGATCAAAGAAATGTTAAAATCTCTGCTCTGTTTTCCAGAAGGGGCTAGTTATAAAGCTAAAAAGGACAATGTTGCAAAAGTGTAAAAAATTCATGTTTGAGGATCTTGAGTGTATTTTCTTTGATCACAGAGGTCAGCCATCCAGTCCCTGTCATTTCGGCTGTAATTGACAGGTGATTTATAAACTGTCATTGAATGTTGTTGTACCAGTATGGTAATGAAATGAACAAATATAATTAGGAAGTATGCTCCAATTATTAGTCCCCTACAGTTCATAGACCAGTTTGGGGACTACAGGTGTGCTAGTATCAATCAGTCCATTACCATCCAGGGGACAAAAATAATTAAATATTGCACTTGTCCTGCAGGACGAGTGACTTAAAATTTTCACTCTTCCTTCAAACACATGCACTTGTCCTTTAAAAGCGTATGCAATAAAGAACATAAGGGAGTAATATGACTTCCTCGAGTAATTCTTTCCAAAGCACTCGTCCTACAGGACGAGTGCTTTGGGAAGAATTACTCGTCCTTTCTAGATTTCACTCATAATTACCAGCGGACGAGTGGAATTTTTGTCCCCTGCCATCCAGATTTCATGTCCAGGTCATATCTCCTACATGGACAACATAGGCCAGACCAAATACATAAATATTACCCATAGCATGGAGGTATGTTGGGCACAATGCTGTGATAAAACGGGTTGATGCTGCTGATAGTTTTATTGTGTCTCCATAGATGTTGTCTTTCAAAGAACAAGTATTAGCTTACTAAAAAGAAATTATAGATAATAATACTGAGCCAAATCATGAAAAGACCACACGAAAACAAGACATACTCAGATTAGCTTGCATACCCTCACTGTCTGATCAGCAACCTGAGTCTCAACAGATTTAAGGCATAGTTAAATCACTGGTTAAATACTCTTACACATTGGCTGGGAATTGAACCCAGACCATATCGGTACAAGACCAATGCTTTAACCACCGAGTTGGTGACCGAACTTAAGCGGATAGGTTGAAGAGATTTAGTCATACGTATGCCGAGATCGTTTTCCACTTGGAGGAGCTTAAAAAAGATGTCAGCTTAGATTACTTTTCTAGTAGTTTTCAATCTGACCTTGAGGCTTTATGAAAAGTTTGTAATGGTTTGTTGATCTTTTAAGGCTTTTGTCACAGGGTGTTATATTTTATGATGAATTTATCAAATCATTGCAATGCAAAAATTAATCAACATGACAGAATGTCGTATAATCCCTGTTATTGTGGACATGGGGTATCGGTCATGCTCAGTCAGAAGCTACACAATATGTTGATTGTGTTCTAGCTAAAATTTTTCTTCAGTCATATGACGATAAGTTATTAATATTCTGCCGTGAAGCAGAGAGGGGATTAGAGGAATGCAATGGGCTTCATCTGTCTATCCACCAGTCCATCCATCCGTTTGTCAGTCCATCTGTAACACTTTCTTGTCCGCTCCATACATGTATCTCCCTTACACCTTGAAGGATTTTCATTAAACTTTGGTCAAATGTTGATCTCAGTGAGATATGGCTCAGCCATGTCAAGGTCGTAATTTAAGGTCATGAAGTATAGCTTTTAATTTCGTGGGAGCTCCATTATATTTGGGACTTGTGATCCAAAGATGTGAGCACTAATCTCGCTTCTATAACCAAAGGTCCCACCATTCTGACTCATTCTGCGGCAGGGATTTAGCTGTCCTTCAGACTACTTTCTTGTCATAATACACTGTTCTTGGAGAGGCTGTTCTCAAGTCCTTTGAACATGAACCATTTATGCAATTTTGAAAGAGGGCATCATGGGGAACATTCATGTGAAGTTATATGGAATTTGGACCAGTGGTTCTATGTGCTATGTGTTTGCATCCTTTCTATAGTGTTTGACGACTGCTCTATTATGAAAGTATGTGGGGTTCGAACTTACATCTCCTCTTCTGCATTCTATAGAAGTCTGGTTATTTCACCTTGCTACTGACTCCGCTATGGGAACAGGTTGTATACATAATGAGCTACCAGTGTGTTTGTGCACGCAATGAAGACACTGTGAGGAAGATTGTTATTTGAATCTTTAAGTACAAAATGCTAAATCAGATTTGTTGTTTATTATTTCACAAAAATGAAGTGTACCTTCTTAAGTTAACCCTCACCGCTATTAACCAGGATATATCCTGTTTTTGAAAACAGTGTAGATCCAGATCAGCTGGCTTCTGAGAAGCCAGCTGATCAGGATCCACACTGTTTGACACACTGCTTGTAAATACATGCTTAAACTGGAATCCTGCAAGTTAATTGGATAAATATTTGGGGAGGAGTGTAGTACATAAATATATTCAGCATGATAATGGTTAAACATAAATTTTTTGAAAGCTTATCCTTATTTTATGGTCAAATATACTCATAGGTCCAGTGAAACAAAAAAATTGAGCATAAACTTGCTGTTATTTTATTACCCTTCAGTTTAAACATAGGTTTTGGGTGCTCAAAAGAACCGTCTCACTGAGACGGTTCTTTTGAGTACCCACAACATATGTTTTGGTTGAAATATAAAAAAAAGTTCAAGTATGTACATACTTACTAATCTGGAGGCCTGTATACTAAAAGTGTCCATAATCCCAGCTTAACACATACTGTCCCAGATTTTAATCCCTGCACACAATATTCGAAATTATATTAGGATGGCATTTCATGTGAGTTTAAGACTATACCAGTGATTTTTTTACATGCGCATCCTGCATCTTTTACTCATAATTTTTGCACTGGGATTCAAAGTTTTTATTTCAATGAGTCCCAGGATGCAATGGTATTGCAGGCTTCTCATGAAAAACAGTGTTCTGGACTCATAAGTTTGCAGCTGGACTCATTGATATGAGAGACAGCGAGTCCCAGGACCCATAAGCCCAAAATTGTAAATGAATCACTGTATACTCATGGACTGACAGGCTATGTTTTCTCAGAAATGGGCCTGCGTGTTTGATAAAAGGTACTCATTACATATGCCTCAAGTTAGTCTTTAAACATACTTGTATACTAAGCTATCAAGTGGTGCCAGGTGTGTAAGTTTTGGCCTGAACTTTTATCTATTGACCAAGCCGACCCATCAGCGGTTGCAGCGCAAGGAAAGGGCCATGAACAGAGAGATCTGAAATATCAAGCCAGAGGATGTGGCCACAGTAAGGTCAAGAGAGCTACTTGCAAAGCTTGAGCTCAAGGACCACAACCTCATTTTGAGACAGAGAGGGCTTCTCTGGTTTGAACATGTGGAGCCTTCTAGCAGTGCAGTCAGATTAGCATGTCATTTAAGAGTTGATGGAAGGCCCGGGCCAGGGAGGCCCAAGAAGTTGACAGAGAATGACTCCCGTAAGTGGAAGCTCATGACAGTGGACTGGTTTGTATATTTTGAGCATTAACATAAGCTGAAACACATCTGAGATAGTGCAGTGTACAGTGGCTCCAAATGACAGGCCTGCTCAGCGTCGTATATCCTGAAAGTCTCATGGATAGCATTATGGATAGTGACTGCAAATGAAGGCCCTGATTCTGTGCAAGGCTGATCAGGTACATTGTACATGCTTTAAGGGGTGTTTTCTTTCAGTGTGGCTCATGTAAGCGTTGCTCTACAGAAGAGTAGTGCTCTACAGAAGAGTAGGTATCCAAATGTCTGTTTTCTAATTCTTCAAGAAAACCTAGCATTTTGGTACTTACTCGAAGGGCCCCAATTATACAATTCCAGTGAACACTACGGTATATCATAGATTTGCATGGAGAAATATGAAAAGTATTAAAGTATACATGTGTAAAAAGTATTGTCAGTTTATTGTTGAAAAAAAAAGTGTGCCATATTGTATCTTAAGCCTTATTAACTCTTACCATGCTTAACCCACATATTTCACTTAAAAAAACAGTGTGGATCCAGATCAGCTGGCTTGAGAAGCCAGCTGATCAGGATCCACACTATTTTCACTATGCTTGTAACCGTATGCTAATACCTGGAATCCGGCAGGTTAATTGGATAAAAATTGGAGAGGAGTGTAGTACGTAAAATACTCAGCATGATAAGGGTTAATACTGGTATTTATATTTTCCTTGAAGTGCAAAGTTTGGGGTCTTTCAGTAGCTAGCTCCGATTGTTGTGGCTCATTCAGGCAGACATTAGCATATTAGGAAGTTTTCTGGTCTTTGCTTAAGCTTATCACTTAACGCTGAAAGTGGCAGGGTACTTCGACCAAAAAATAATTGCCTATAAATAATAATAATTTCTTTAAAAACTCTTAAAATATATGTTGTGGTGCTACATGTAATTTGTAGTCTGCTTGCTTCAAATGAGTGCCCACAACATATATATTTTTTCTGAGAAAAGGAAAAAAAATATTTTTGATAACCTATTAATCTAGCATTATGAGGGGAAATTTAAAACCCTTAAAAATTGCGATAAAATGAAACTTCATATTTGAATGTTCCAAAATTTCAAAAATACTAATTGCTTGCCATAAACAGCAAAGACCCAGATCAGACTGCATGAGGAAGCAGTCTGATCAGGGTTTTCATACAAGCATATTATACATTCAAGCCTTGATTACCAGCATTAAATTTATTTGAGAACAGAAACTGAAAAGTGTTCGAAATTTTAGAAATTTATCGTAAATGTTTGCAGTCTCAGGATTTGCATAAGATTTTGTCAGTAAATGAAAAATATAAAACACACCACCCACCAAATACAGAAACAACAAAAATCTTGTCTGAAGCTCTGAGGTGGCAATTTATGCTTCTTGCCTTGAACAAATATAGATAAATCAAAACTGGAAAAAAAAATTGATCAATCAATAAATTCAAGCACTTGTTTGGACAAATTTAGATTTTTATAACACTTGCAAAGTCACATTAACCTGATAATTTATCTTTGCAAAATATTAAGACGTAAATGTTTTCGAGTATTTCTTGCCAAATTGAATCTCTTCTATTGATTGACTTCTGCACCATGCCTTGCCGCCGCACCCCACCCCACACCACCCCTACCCCTAACACCAACAGTAAACGATTCACTGAGAGTTATTAAATTTTAAAGTGACAAATGGAGATGGACTTAATAATATTTATCTTATTATATCTCCAAACATTTTGATTCTTTGCTCTAGATGACCAGCTAACATGTGTGGATATTTTCATTTTACTAAATTATAGACACACATTGTTTCTAGTCATCAGAATTGCCTCACTGAGGCAATTCTGATGACTAAGACAATGTGTACGTACGTGAGGAACTTTAGAATATATTCAAGTGTTTTGGTTGACAATAATTTTTCCAGAGCAAAAGCCATCGTAGAATGCTTTGAGACCTGTGATATTACTATGTGTTGTCCAAATTTTTGATAACGACCAAAGTCTTAAGTCAACAAAACAAGAGTGGCGGCTGAGCTACCCACACACTCAGATCTACCCAAACAAAAATGTTGAATATGTTGTGTAAATGTTGACCTCTCGTAGTCCTTAGTTTGTTGGATAAAGAAATGAATGCAAAGATTGATATTTGATTTTAAAAAGTTCTATTTTTATGCAACCAGGTAATGGAGTCATTTGAATTTTTTGAGTAAGCAGCAATTGACTTTGAGGTCCGAGACCGAATTGAAGCTATAAAGTCACATCAATGCATCACTTCTTTTAAATATAAGAAAAATCCATGAAGAATTTTTTCCACAAATGCAAGCAAGAAAGCGTGGTAGCTCAGTGGTTAGGCACTTGCCTCTGGTGCGAGAGGTCCCAGGTTAGATCCCCGCTCGCGGCAAGAAATATTTCAGTAACCGAACACGCTTTCTCTAGTGTCATTTGCAGGGTTGACACTAGATAAGTGCATCATCCTTCGGATCGGGACATTAACTGGATGTCCCCTGTGCGGGGGGTCACCCCCCGTTCAGGTTAAAGAGCCCTACGGTAATTTAGATATGGTTACTTGTAGGCTTTCATCCTGCAACCCGGAGCGAACAAAGGTCACCTGCCGATATAACTCGAAAGAGGATCGAGAAAGCTTGTTTCCAATTTTGACCTTTACTTAAGTCATAAAGGCATTTGAAGGCATAACCCTTTGAGTGTCAGAACCAAATAAATCAAACTCTCGAAAGCATGTGTAAACAAAATAGTCCAAGATCAGGCTGCTCAGGGACTATTTGTTTGCTTTCTGAGTAGAAGTATTTATCAGGGTTCGCACAGGCTTGAAAAGTACTTGAATTTAGAGGGCTTTCTTGAAAAGTCATTGAAAATTAAATCTGCCTTGAAAAGTACTGGAAAATCACTCAAAAGCCATTAAAAGTCTTTGAATTCTTCTATTTTCTGAAGGCCTTAGCAGTGTTGATAGAGACCTAAATCAGTATAAAATTGTTGAGCCTTTATTTGGTGCAGCATATGCTGTTTCAAATATAGGCACAGCAATTTTATACTAATTTTGCAGTACTAATGTCTCCATTATCTCAGTCTAGACTTTTAACACTTAGATCAGTATTTTCATTAACATCAAGTCCTTGAAAACTGTTGGAGAGGCTTTTAGAAGTTCTTGGAAAGTCCTTGAATTTTACTCATACTTGCCTGTACGAACTCTGCTGTAACCAGAATAGGTTTGTCCAGATCATGAACTCAAAGATTCTATTTTAGAAATTTCAGAGCTTAGTTTAAAGGCCTTTTGAGTATGGACACCTAAATCATTGATAAGCTGGTTAGGGCCTTATACAATATTGTGTGAAACTGTTTACTTGGGACATTTATCAATACCAATATTTGCAAAGGGGAATGATTGAATTAATTCCAATTTTTACATGAATTAAAATATTGTTAGGGGGCCTGAAAACATATTTGAATGGTTAAAAGCAAACTTAAAAGCAAATTCAAGATTGACCTATTTTACTTGACGTTTTTGAAGTCATTGTCCGCTTCTTTAATAAAAAATGAACTTTGTGTATCTTTAAACCTTTGATATGATTTAGACATCAGAAAGCCTGTTTTCACAAAGATTTTTTTTACGTCACTGCTTTACATGATTCGGGGTTACAGGAGAGAGAAAAATCTCTGAATGCATGATGATTGACCGCAGGGCTCAAGGTCACAACCCCACTGCCAATCCATCAAGAAAAAATGAATATGATGGGAAATGCCTAACCTTAGATTTTCAAGCTCAACTCAACTTAACTAATCTCAAAATGTCAAAACGAAAACCTTCAAAAAGTCACTATTTTTAAAAAGCATTAATTGTTTGAAATCCAGCAGATAATGAAACCTTCATTGAAGAACCGAGCAGTCCATGGGTGAAAGTTTTCAGGATAATTCCTGAATTAAGGATTTTGAGGCTGACTTTCCATAGAAAGTCAGCCTACAATGCTGAATTAGGGAGATCATAATAGCTTCTCAGACTTGTTTTCAGATTATCTAAAGACAATTGACCATTAAAATTTGAAATTGTTATTGTTTTGTAGGCATACCACAAGCTTTTAAGTTCAGGATTTTAGAAATTTTGAACTGTCACCCATGGCAGTCCCACTTGATCTTGATGTAAGACAGGTTTTCATTTGACACAGGGGCCACCCCATTTGTGATATCGCAAGGTACATCAGTCTTTGTTACATTGACACAAGCTAAACATTGTTCCTTGCCACAAGCAAGTTATTTGACATCAAGAAAATTAGGAAGATAGGTAAATACCGAAACAGTTACATTGTCAAAGTCTGAGTTTGGAGATGTGAAATGCTAAATAGCCATTTTTGGACACACCTAAATAAATGACTTTTTTTTCGGCAGTGACAGTTTCTTGTCCCAGTTCTGATTTATGTTTTGTGTCTAATAGCTTCATATTAAGTTTTTTTTGTCATTTTTTGGGAGTACAAATTTCTGGTTTTTGGTTACTTTTTATATAGCTCACAGTAAGGCCTTCATGTATTTCACTACCAGTTCTTGTAAATGAGCATTCATGTGCAGATTCAGAAATCTTTGTCAGAATGGGTCCAGGTTCAACTGATATAGTTCTGATGTTTTTATGTGTGTTTTTAGTCATCGACTTATTTTACTGCTTCTCGAGGTGGGTCGGTTTCCGGATTCACACATCACATTAGTACATGTTTTAGAAATCTCAGACTTTCATGCCCTGTAACTGATGAGACTATACAGGATATTGCAAGAGTTCTATCAGACTGGAGGTTTTTCTTGGCTTGATGAATACATATTAATTAATGACCTGGCATCTTACATACTTATTAGCACCTGCATGCAGCCAGAAAAAGCAGTTTTCTGAGGCCTCTATAAAACTCTGTGATTGATTTTCTGAAACTTCAGAACTTGAGCAATGCTCAAGTTCTGAAGATTCAGAAGATCAATACTCAAAGTGACCAAAATCCGACAAAATTTGTGCTCTAGGCGTTTAATAAATGCTATGATAGTCAGTCATGTCCTTCTTTTCTGGTGCAGTCAGTGTTAATAAAAATATATTATGAGCTGCATAGCTGTTTATGTGGTATGTGAGCAGTAAAAGTGGAGATCAACCTGCATATCTGAACAGTTTAGTCAGCACTCCCTAGATAGTATACCAGTAGTGGCTATCCAAAGCTTCAATTTAGATATTGGTAGTTACTGTGTCTGGTTTGAGTCTATCCTGATCTAAGTTCCCAAAGACGGGTTTTAACATGATCTGGCCCATATAAGAGAAGTTGGCTGTTGCTTTATTTTATTGTTCCTCCTTCTGACAGCAGTACAAGTGTCAAAAAAGGCCAATGTAACCCATTTTTGACAAATAGACTCTTCCTTCCAGCTTGATGCCATTAAGGTTGGGGTAGTCTATTATATATTTGACAGGTCCACACACTAGATTTTTGAGATTTAATACTTCATATTTATGCCCCTAGCCAGAAGATGGTTTTTATTCGATTAAAGGGGGTACTTTGAGCTATCAGATTTTAGAATAATTGAGGTTTTCCCATACTGTATGGAGATTTGGTATTATATGTATTTCTATCTGGGTTTTATTGATAGTTTGACAGTTGATTAAAATAAAGTGCAGTTACAGTTTCAATCAATTTCCACTAACAGCAGTGCCAAACTCTCATTCCAAAGTATACATTACATTTTTGATGTAAACAGAAGCTTAATGGATATTGCTCACAAATTCAGATGTACCTTAATGTCCCTTAGAATTCTCCTTTTAGCTGTATATGTTCACAAAAGAATCAACATTTTCATAATCATCATTGGCATTGGCATTGTTGTAATCATTCACCCACAAGTATCGAAGCGGAAGACAGGAGGATAATTTTAGCAGTCACCCGCTTCGATATTAGCGGGTTAATGATTATAAAGGCAACGGCATTTCTTTGGCGTGACCATTATATATTCTTAGTCTGTTCAAGTGTGATGTTAGGCATGGCCTGCACTGCTTAGTTTTGACAGACACTAAATTGTACAAATTTACGAAGGGAAAAACTTACCTTGTAAACCAATGATGGCGTCATACTAAGTGTTAACAACATCCATGCTATGATGTAGGTTGTTACCCCTGGAATTGCTAAATGGTTTCTACACATTTGCCTTCAAGTTTAGACTTAGACTGCCTTGATTGGCTGACCACTCATGCTGCCAGGCCTGTTTCGTTAAATGGTAGTGACTTCAGTCTGCGTTGACTCCAGGCCCAGGTCATGTTTCTACAGCCATTCCATACAGAAGATCTTGTGTGAGTTACAGACATATTGATTGACTTTGGGTATGCAAAGGTTGGGTTTGTGTGGATATTTCACAAATAAAACATTTGGCAAGGAATTAAGGTGTACCATTTAATGTACACATTCTTATCTGGGCATGACCTCAAATGCTTACTTAACTGTTCATTTCGAAGATTTATCTGTCTTTTTATTATTGAAGTTTAAGCTAAAGTGAAATGTTTCATTAAATGCTCTTTTAATTTTATCATTTGAAGTGGCATAAAGTGACGTTGATTTGTTTGAAACGGTGGTCGAATCACAAATATTAGAAAATTTTAAAACATCTTCCTCTTAGAAAATAAGTAGTAGCTTTTGCAAAACATACTGAATGGGTTAGCCTCAATTTCTTGAATTAACCTTTGTTGTACTGGAAAAGGATACAATGACAATTTAAACCATGTAGACCCACACAGGTGCCGGGCTGCGTAGCGCAGTCGGTAACGTGTCTGGCTACAGATGCGTGTCTGACTGCAGATCCAAGGGTCGCGAGTTCAATCCCGGTCCGGTCCCATACTTTCGTGTAAATTGATCATGAAATGATTTCTACGGTCATTCTCCTCCCTTCCGCTGATTCATTCAAGAAGGGTTGTTGTCAGTTACAAGTGAAAGTATGTGCACGAAGTACTGGTTAACCGCTTGTTCAAGCCTGCCCAGGAAAAAGTGTGGTTAGGTGAACTGACCGTCCCGCAATGACCATAGCTGTTGACTTGGGACGTTAAGCAACAAAACAAACAAACAAAACAAGACCCACACAGACTGTGATAACTAATCAGTTTCTACACCTGATCAGTGTCTACACTGTTTTCAAAAATGACACAATCCTAGGGTCAGAAATTTGTAAATTTTAGCCTGCTGCTTTAAACAGAGTGAACAATCTTAACTTTATTATATCGATCAGTCCGGGTGGGTGGAAGAAATTATAGATTTTATGCCCCATCCACAAAATGAAAAGTATTTGAATCCATGTTCCAAAAAGAAGTGACAGCATTTCAGAATGTGCCTTAAAGAATAAGATGAATAGAGCGGAATGAATGTTTGGTATTTAGTTACAAAGTTGGATGAATTGTCTGTCTTATATTCTTTTGTCTTTATGGAAATTATTTCCTTGTGAGATGCAAGAATAACAATGCGATAGAGAAATCTATAAAGTGATTGTCTGGAAGCGAAGTGCATTGTCTTCTGCAGAAGAAAATGAGATTAGCGTTTCTGAAAACTACACAGCAAACAGTCTGTTACGTGGAGGTGTTCATAAGCACAAACTTTTGTCCTGTGGTATTGATTATAACATCTCTTGAAATCAGAGTAGATCCTGATCAGATGATTAGGATCCAAGTTGTTTTTCATGCTGCACCCAGTGTAATACCATAATTAGAATTATGCCATTAACCCTTTCCACGCCAGTCATCATTGGCGTAGCCCCCATTACCCAGTTACGCACGTGCATAATAAAAATAGTAACAATCAAGGGAGGTCACCTGATGTGGTAAAAGTGATTTTCAATACCATAAGGAACTGCTCTTTAAGGAAAGAATTCGCTCCAAAGGGGAGCAAATTCTTCCCTTTCAGAGAAGTTCCCATTTTGAAAAGAGACACAATTAAAGAGAATCACTGATTGATCCAGTAATCTCCCTTTGCTGTGCGTAACTTTTTCAGCGTTCTGGCTACGCCATTGGTCATGACTTGTCGCCCGCTCGTCCCCTCTGCCTATGTTCTTCGGTAACATGTTTAGGAAAAAAAGTGGCGGGCTAAGGGCTGGATAACAGCATAATAGTTTATTTAGCAGGAAAAGCTCCCATCAGGACTGCAGCAGACAACAAATTTCGCAACATTTTTTCTAATTTTCAGAAAAAATAAGGAATGATATTTCACAAGAAATGTGCCAGCAGACGATTCTCATGAAATATCATGCCTTATTTGACATTTTTGAAAAAGCAGCAAGATTTGAAATTGTCGTCTGCTGCAAATTCTAGGTGGCGCTTTATGGGTTAATCCAGAAGCTACTGGTATAAATCCATTGTTTACATATTATGCATTATTGTTATTCCATTACACAACTGTCTGACATTGACATAAAAAGATAAAAATCTTCTACAAGCTTGGATTTTCTTTATCTAAACAAAACAATATTTTTATGGTGATATTGAGTCATTACAGGGAATTTAGACCCTTATGGTTGTGGTAGGGTCAAAAATGTGGCCTATTTAATAGTTATAAGAGGAGATAGCAAATTTCTCAACAGAAAGGTTACAAACTGACCACCAAACACCAAGATACCAAGCGTGGAGAACACAAGGTTTCGTTCATGGGAAATAATTTTGTTTGTTTGATCTGATTCTTTACGTCCCATCAACAATCTTTCAGTTATAAAGGGATGGGTCTTCCTGTTTTGAACCATTACTTAGCTAGGATTAATGTTCTTGCTCAAGGACACAAAGCAGTGATGCCGGTGAGGCTTGAACCAGCAGCCCTTCGGTCTGGAGTCAAGCACTCTACCACTGAGCCATTGCACTTCTGGAAATAATTCAAACAGAAAGCAAGGGAATCAATTATTGGATATGATTCACCTCCCTGAATTGATATTTTTTACAACCAAACCTAATATTATCAATCTGAAAGGGAATGCAAGTTATGGGGAATGCAAGCTTTTGCCTTTAAATTTGTTCAAGAGAGATAATTGAAACATGGAGAAACAGAGAGCAACCATTCTTGCACACTACACACTTTCTCGACCTGGTATGTAATCTTACCAATTATTATTAATATGAAAATTGCGGCCCTATGGAGATACAATGATTTTCTTTTAAAATCCATTCAAGGGAGGTAATTTAAATAGGAAACGAGGAGACTAACCATTCTTGAGTGTGACACACTGTCTTGATCTGTAGAAGCACTCAGTATGCTGAGGTGGTCAGTTCATACTATCTTATTGTGTCACCTTCCAAGCATGGCAGACACATGGGGGTTCATGTCCAATATCATCATCCGTGGTGTCACACTTTTGGTTTCAGATCAATGAACTTTGAAGGGATTCGTGTCAGGTCAAGTTAGAACTTGGAGTTCATCTGCAACATTTTGGCTGAGTTATGGCCCTTTGTTGACTTAGGTTTTACATAGGTTTTGCCAGGCAACACATCCATCATTCTCGGAATTTTAAGCTAGTATATCCAATATATTTGGATGGACACCTGAGGCGAGTTCATCAATGTGAGAGCTCGATCTCGAGCGCTTGTTAGTGTGATCATTACATTGTTGAACAATAGTGAGCGCTTGCTCAATAAAAAATGGCTGCGCCGTGTAATTAGCAAATAAAATGCATCCATTGGTTGGAAAGCAAAGCGAAACACCTTTCTACCTGCAGTTTAAATTGTTTCCTTTCATATATTCACACAAAGAAACAAACATTGTCATTCCAAAAATCTAATCTGAAAATAGTGTGCGCATAGTCCCTCACGAAAACCTATTATTGTCATGGTAGACATCTTGGATTTTTGGAAGAAACACCTATTGAGTTTGTATGCAAGTGCTTGGGTTCAGAGAGAAAGTGCTTGATACCACTCTGAGCGCTCGCATTGTTGAACAGGCCTCTGGATTTGACCATAATCATGATCTTAAGATGGAACAAAAGCTCTGACAAACTGCACAATTGTGAAGGCACATCTGAGCTTTTGTTGCTTGCATGTGCAATAACTACCAAAATCGCATATGCAGAGCAATGTATGAGAGTTATCTGTATTATAGAAGTATGAAAAAGTAATAGCCTAGCAGATCATATTTGCTGGTAAAACATAGGTAGCCTGTACTTATCACAACCACTTAGGATCAAGGGCAGAGTGTATCAGCTTGATGAAATATTTATCAATTATTTATCAATTAATGTGATAGATAGATGCTTCTGTTGTATACATATGAACCATGTCATATTGGCAAGAAAACCTACTGTTGGACATAATTTTCACGCACACACATACCCGTACCAGCCTATGAGAAAGATAAAAAACGAACAGCCACATGCTGGCCACATGTCCATCAGTGACGTCATTGAAATGTTAAAATTACGTCACCATGTCGCATCTCAGCAATTTCAGGATTTTCTGGACATCTTTTTCATGTTTTTCTAATATAAAATGAGGTATTTAGTGGTGAGCAAGAAAAAGAACCGATTATTTCATGTGAGGATGGGATCGGATAGAAAAATCCGTCCCGAGGATCCTGCGCATCCACAGTCTTATCAGAACCTTTGTTATCATCTTCTCCAGCGAAGGTTTCGTCGTATCTACCTTTCGACAAACCCTTCGCCTCACGACCCTCAAAATTTATTATTAGCGCAGACTAATCGACCAATGAAAACGCCAGGAAGGATTTTTTCGATAATCCCTTCCTGCCAATCAGATTAAATGTAGCAGTTTATCGGCATGTAATATGCACCGCCTGCTAAGTCTCCATAAGTCCAGATAAGCAAAGATTTTGGTCGTATTTTTTTAATTTTTCTTCTATAATTAAGTTCAAAATTATGTTATGGGTGCTCAAAATAACCATCTTAATGTGACAGTTCTTTTGAGCAAATTAAATGTACATTTTAGTTGTTAAATAAGAAAACTGAATGTAAATTAATCACGCCTTATCTGGAGGTCTGGTGTTTATCGATTTTTTGCACCGCTTTATGATTGATCAATTTTCGGCTTATAACCTATTCAATCGGAGAAAATCAAAGCTGTGAGGCCAAGGGTTAGATCAGACAATCACAACCCTTGGTAGGACAAGATGCTTTGTTATTCACTCTCAGTAAAATATGATTGTTAAAGTTGCTTTATGCCAAATTTCAATATTCTAGCTAGTCTCTGTAGCTGAGAAGGCCTGATTGAGTCTTGCCTAGTCGATAACCCCGAAGGCAGGTTTTGTCATGTCACAGCCCATAATATATGCCATGTTATTGCATGGCTTTGGGATGCCACTCAAAAGTTATCTGCACAACTACAACGGTGCAGACCAGCCTGTCTGATCAGCACCTTTGTTTTTGGCTCTCATGAGTTGAAGTTGCTATATGCTTAATTTCAATATTCTAGCTAGTCTCGGCCGGATTGAGCCTTTCCTTGTCAGAAACCCCGGACAGGTATTCTCGTGTTGTGCAATACTGGTGAGTACAGGCCCCGAGGTTTTAAAACTTTTTTCATGCTTAACTGAACTGAGCATAAATTAATCATGCTCATAAATGTAAAAACGCCAGCAATTAGCATGATAAATATAACATGTAAGAGTTTGAAATTTTTAGTTTTTACAGTTTTATGAGCGTTTGAAATTTTCATTTCACTTGAGTTGAGCACGACCCTAAAGGAACTAGCTGTCTTAGGGATGCCACTAAAAGTTTATTGGATACTGACTAGCAAGTATCTTGAAAACTTAATGCAAATAACAATGGCTGTGACAAGACTGAACATTTGAGAAGTTTTATGTATAACACAAAAAAAGGTTTCCATGCTTAAGTTGTCTTCAAAACTGAAGAAAAAAATCATATATGCTGTTGATTAATCATGTGCTATATTAGGTGATTAAGTTTTTTTAACTGATTAAGTACATCTTGATAAGGCTGTTATTGCTTGATGATGATAGATTATTTTGATATTATGGATTCAATCATTGTATACTCAAAAGACAGGACAAAAATGGTATTATCTTTAGTATACAATCTTAATTACCATAAGGGTCACTACGCGAGAAAACCAATCTTTGGGTTTTCCAACAAAATAAGAATCTAACAAGTCGTCTCAGCTAAAGAGACTAGCTAGTATATTTAAAATTTGGCTTGTAGAGAGTCATAATATTTTTCATAAAGTGAATAACAAGTGCCGATAAGCCAGCGCATCCCTCACTTTGTGCCTTTGTTGTTCGCATTACAACAGTCAGATTTTCTCACAACAAGGCCCATAACTTGATGATAGAAAAGGTAACTTTTGTCATTCGATATCATGTCTGATTGCAGATCCAGGGGTTGTGAGTTTGATCCCGGCCCAGTCCTGTACTTTTGTGGAGATTGTTCATTCTCCTCCTTGATAATACATGCAAAAGTATGTGCATGAAGTACTGGTTAACCGCTTAGTCAAGCTTGCCCAGGAAAAAAGTTTGGATAGGTAAATTGACCGTCTCGACATGACTGTAGCTGTTGACCCAGGGATGTTAAACCAAAAACAAAAAACTACTGAGACTAAAGTTACTTTCTGAAATGTGTTGCATTATATGCACAGACAGTCAGTGGCATGTACAGCAAGGCCTTGTCAACTCTATACTGCTGGTAAACTTATATTTGCAGTTTGGACTCAAATGCCCTGGCCCCGAGGTTACAAAACTTGTCCACGTGTCCACAAGCAGCCAATCGTTGCGCTTTATTTGAGTTTGAGAATGTACTCCAGTTTTATAACCTCAAGGCCTGGTCTGAGTCCGACTGTTTCAGACACTCTTAAGATAATGTTCCTGAAAGATTTTTTTATGTATCTTGGGCTTTTGATTGCTGAAGTCCAAGGAAATAGTTTTTACAGGGTTTGCCAGTTATAATTCACATTGATTGTATTGGCTTTAAAATTTCTAATTTTTGACTTTGTGTTGCCTATGGCAGGTATAGCAGACTGTTGTTTTTGTCTGGTACTTCGAAAATAATTTATCTGTGATCTTTTCTTTTCTTACTAAGATTAGTATACAGATGTTATGTCAAAGAAAGAAAATTAGGAGTAAATCATATCAAAATGGAACTTGTATCATATCATGACTTTGCCGCCTTTCCTTTGATCTAAACTGTTCAATAATTTCCACAAGACCCTGTCAAAGGTGGAGCTTATAAGTGACTTGAATATCTGATGAATAAATTAAATCGTGATTGTTTTATTGGTCATGATACAAGAATTTTATTGTAGAAATACTCGTGAATATACAAATATTCCCTCTTGTAGCGGGAAACTCGTCTTCGACTCGTCCTGCCTACAAGAGTGAATATTTGTATATACACTCGTAAAATTGTACAATAAAGCTAACTTATACCACCCTTACCAACTTTAGCATGAAATATCTCATGATGTGCAAGGTCTACACTGATGTAGGTGGCATAAAATAGTTATACCATATTTGTCCACCTGTACGTAAGATAATCCACTCGCTAAAGCTCGTGGATTATCTCCACTACAGGCGGACAAGCCATGGTATAACTATTACTTATCACATTGATTCGGTCACTCTTTCACTCTTGGCCTGCTAGTGTCATCTGCTGATAATCTCTGCAAACAGTTTGGATCCAGATTGAGAATAGGCCTGGCAAGACATTGGGCCTGATTTTTCATTCGAAAAAGTTAATTTTGAAAATAGAGAATACTAGCTAGGTGAGTGTCTTTTGATATGAAGTTTAACTCTTTCGCTGCCAAATTTCTGGGGAAACTTACTTCTCAGTGCCAAATATATTTTGGGTAATGTCACAACAGAGGGTCAAGCTGTTTAAATAGTATTAAATCATTATTTGGTTGAATATCATGGTGAAACTTTGACCAAATATTGCACATATACTGTTTAGCATGATAGCATAATTTTTGATGGGCAGACGGATCAGGTGGCCTTGACTTTAAATGACACTGACCTTATATGACCTACTTTTAATTAATTTGCCATATTTTGATCAACATATTGTAGAAAATACCCCAAGACACATTTTTTGTAAGTAGTTGTTTTCCTAATGCAATATAAGTCCTCCAAATAGCATATTTCATATCATATATATAACTGGAATGATTATTTTACATTATCATACCTCATCTAGGGCGAAGCTGGCAGCAGCCATTCAGCCACAATTTTCCGTAAAACTGATTTAACTCGCTTTAAATTTGAGAAAACTACATTTTTTACGAATTTTTTTTGCCATTTCCTGGTTTGTTTGCCAAAAACAGGTCCTCTGTTGATGTTATCTCCCTTGTTTGCACCAATATGTCGCAAAATAGGGTAATACACATCACTGAAACAAGCCACATGTCCAAGTCGCATTATGGCTACATTGGCACTCTGCCGTTGGTCGCATTACAGCGACATTGGCAGCGAAAGAGTTAACAGGCAAGGCTTTGAGAACGCTTGTCTTGGCATTCTTGACATTATACCCCTGCAAAATAGTTCAAGAACGTTCCAGAACTGTTCTAGAGAAAGTTATTGAACTATAAATGGCTGGTTCTAGAACCTCACAGTTTAAGAACTTCAATGTTCATGTACTGGAAGTTCTAGAACCTCCAAGTTCTTGTTCAAGAACTTGGAGGTTCTAGAACCGGCCATTTATAGTTCATGAACTGATTCAGGAACAGAGGTAGAGCGCTCAAACTGTTCAAACATTTGCCATAATGCTTTATAAACTTTGGAAAATGTACTGTGATTGTATAAAATGACTCAGTGGATTAAATGTACCTTTTTTGGGGCAATTAATGCATCCTGCATGTGCGAACTGCATTTCTTTAAACAATTTGCAACACAAGCCAACAAAAGACCCAGATGTATCAAGGAAGCAGCATGAATGGCATCATTAGCTCACCTGAGCCGAAGGCTCAAAGGTGAGCTAATAGTATACCAGTCACTCCGGCGTCCGTCCGTTCGTACGTCCGTGCTACTGATATTGATTTGGGGGCCTTTTTAGTCGTCTGGAGATAGACAAGGGGCCATTTCTTAACAAGGGGCCATGGCCCTCTGTAAGTTGCATAAAATGATTCAGGGGACCTTTGGGGAGGTAATAAAATAAACTTCTTAAAAGGGCCATTTTATGTCTATGGTGATGGACGTCCAAACTGGAAATGGCCCACAGTAATTTGTCAGTCTGATATTAACGGGCCAATTCAGAGCTAAACTGGCCCGTTATTTCGGACACTTGGCCCCTTATTTATGGCCCTTTATATACTGGCCCGATATTCAATATTGGGCGTACGTCCGTCCGTCGTCCGTCCGTCCGTCTATCAACATTTTCAAACATCTTCTCCTCTGAAACCACTGGGCCAAATAAACTCAAATTTGATATTGAGACTCCTTAGGATGCGGGAACGAAAGTTTGTTCAAATGGGCCTGGTCACATGACCAAGATGGCCGCCACACCCATATATGGTAAAAACCCTTTAAAAATCTTCTTCTCCAGAACCAGAAGGCCGATGACCTTGGGACTTGGTATGTAGCATTGGGGGTGTTGAGCCTACCAAGTTTGTTCAAATAATGATCCTAGGTTGACCTTGACCTACTTAACGTCAAGGTCAAATTTGCTTCCTAATGCTTTTAAATGGGAAATTTTTTGAAAAAATTGATTTTCTTAATACTGTTTAAGCCAAAGTCATTATTCTTACTTGATATGTAAAAACTAATGAGACAATGGCTATAAATAAGTTTCAAAGGTCAAGGTTGACCTTTGCCCTTTCAGCCAAGGTCTCTCATATTGTGGTCCCATCAATATATTAAAACATAGTTTTCTCACAAACCATTGGCCCAATTGAACTCAAATTTCATGTGAAGACTCCTTATGATAAGTAAGCCAAAATTTATACAAAATATTTTGGTCACATGACAAAGATGGCCGCCATGCTCATATATGGTAAAAACCTTTTAAAAATCTTCTTCTCAGGCTAGTGACCTTGAGACTTGGTATTTGTTTGTTTGATTTGATTCTTTATGTCCACTCAACAATCTTTCAGTTATGCGGGACAGTTCTTCCTGGGTTGAACCAGTACTAAGCTAGGATAAATGTGTCTTGCTCAAGGACCACAACGCAGTGACGCCGGTGAGGCTCGAACCCGCGGCCCTTCGGTCTCGAGTCAAGCACTCTACCACTGAGCCACTGCGCTCCCCGGTATGTAGCATTGGGGATGTGAGGCCTACCAAGTTTGTTCAAATGATGATCCCAAGATGACCTTGACCTACTTAATGTCAAGGTCAAATTTGCTTCCTTATGCATTTGAATGGGATGTTTTTTGAAAAGTTGATGTTTTTAATACTGTTGAAGCCAAAGAAATTATTCTCACTTGATATGTTCAATCTAGTGCCTATAAATAAGTTTCAAAGGTCAAGGTTGACATTTGTACTTTCAGCCAAGGTCGCTCATATTGGAGTCCCATCAACATATTAAAACATAGTTTTCTCACAAATAACTTGGCCAATTGAAATCAAATTTCATATGACAATTCCTTATGATTCATTAGTCAAAATTCATACAAATAATGATATGGTCACATGACTTACATAGCCACCACGCCCATATATGGTAAAAACTCTTTAAATATCTTCTTCTCTAAATTGGCTTTGGGACTTGGTATGTAGCATTGGGGATGTGGACCCTACCAGGTTTGCACAAATGATGAATCTAGGTTGACCTTGACCTACTTTATGGCAAGGTCAAATTTGATTCTTAATGCATTTATATGGTGAAAATCTCAAAATGGTTTTATATTAAGTACCAAATGTCAAGCTGACCTGTGACCTTTTATCCAAGGCCACTCATTTGGACTGCCACATAACTATCTGAACATCTTTTTCTCAGAAATCACTGGGCTGTTTGATGGATTATTCATTATATTGTTTAGGTCACTTGACCAAAATGGCTGCAAATCCCATATATGGTAAAACAAAATTTGTTCCATTATAAGGTGTAGTTGACCTTCAACTTTTTTAACATTATTAAGGAGATCAGGTGAGCGCCTCAGGACCTTCAGGTCCTCTAGTTTTACCCTGGCACATTCAGATAGGGTCACTATATGACTGAACCACAATTTAACCGGAAGTTCTTAACAAACCTGCAATTGTCAGAAACCTTGGAAGTGTCAACAGCACTCTCTTTGCTATTGAAGATGTGTCATTTGTGCATTAGCAGCTAATTTCGATTCCATTTAATCCTTAAAGCGCCAATCATGACTGCAGCAGACGACAAATTTTGCGACATCTTTCCTAATTTTCGAAAAAAATAAGGTATGACATTTCATGAGAATTGTCTGCCAGCAGACAACTCTCATGAAATATCATGCCTTATTTGATAATTTTGAAGAAGCAGCAAAATTTAAAATTGTTGTCTGCTGCAAATTGTAGGTGGCGCTTTATGGGTTAACTCCTTGAATGCTGGGTAACTGTGCAAGCTTTTTGTCGTCTACTTTTTCTCTCACAAAACTAATGTTTTCAAAAATTTCTTTCAGGAGTACTATCAGGCTGTCAAACAGTTTGGATCCAGATCAGGCCCGATGTTATGTCGGGCCTGATCTAGGTCCAAACTGTTTGCAAAGTTTATCAGCAGACAACATTATGCAGGCGAAGAGTTAAATCAAATACGATTTCAGCAGCCTCCACAATTTCCTGACATGCTTCCAGACTTTATAGCTGCAATCCGAACTGGATCCATTTTTCTTTTTTTGATGACGTTGAGTAAAATCAGCTTTGCCATCGCCCTAAATTAGAAGGTTATCGAGATTTCTATTTTTCATATTTCTCCTCAACAACATATGTTGTGGGTACTCATTAGAAGCGTCTCATTGAGACGCTTCCAATGAGTACAACAACAAATATTTTTATAGACAAATAAGAATATCTCCATTTTTGGTGGAAAAAAGTCTCGTCTAGATATATGCTTCTCAAATATCTACAGCCATATTATATGTAGTATTTTATATTCGATATGGAGATGAATCATTGAAATATATGCATATTATAAATTTCACTTGCAGGTATCAAGCTGTTTGTGAAAATGTCTAAATTAACATACATGTAAGCATGTTCAATAGAAACTAGGTCTGACTAAATTAATAACTAAAATACATATGGGCCTCAACGTGAGAAAACCTGTCTTCGGTGTGGGCGAACAACAAAGGCGCAGACCAGCCTGCGCATCCGCGCAGACTGATCAGCGCCCTTGTTATTCACTTTTTGGAAGTATCATATCTAAACTTGCTTCAAGCGAAATTTCATTTTTTAACTAGTCTCTGTAGCTGAGAAGACTGGTTTGAGTCTCGCTTTGTCGGAAACCCCCGAAGACAGGTTTTGTCGCGTCGAGGCCCATATATAAGACATTTTTGCTGATAACCTTGACAAACATTTAAACCCAGATCAGGCCAGACAAGATGTACAATTTGAAGGTGGGCCTGGTCTGGATCCAAACTGTTTGACACTCAGATTGTATTATTGAAAGAAATTTTTAAAAAGTTAATCTTGAGAAAAATCAACAGAAGACAAAAATCATGCAAAATATACCAGCAGCATGCAAAGAGTTTCTACATATTACATAGATGGGTCCATCTCCGCAAGCCGAGGGTACTAAGTCCACTTCATTTCTTACGCACATGCGTAAGGAACGAAGTGGACTTTAATAGTACCCTTGGCTTGCAAAGATGAGATGGGTCACAATACAGGAATCTATTTTTCAATGATCAAAATATATACATAAAAGTTGGCAAATAAATATGGTTTCCATATTTGTATTGTTTTATATATGTATGGTAGTTTAACATTTTTGATGAACCATGGCAAATAAACCCACACAAATTGTTGAAATAATTGTATACAAAATATCACCCAAAAATTAGGAAATTATGTTGCATGAACTGTCAACACAGAAGCTTCTCTTATTAAAAACTGCTGATATACAATTTTTTAAGGATGTTTATGCATATTAACCACTATTATCATATGATGTCGCATCTGGTAGTGATGTATATGGCAAAATCTTAACGTTTCCGTTCCAAATGTGATTTTAAAAAGGGTTTTTAAAAGTGTCATATGATAAACTCTTTTATTTTTGAATTTATTATACTCATGAAAATGGGATAAATTGCTTGGCAAGCCTCGCATTCTATATCTTTTCCCCCAAAATACATTAATACATGACCACTATGAACACTCATGTAAGATCCTCTAGGCCCTATGTAAACCTTTGTGCATTGTCTAATCATGCAGATGCACGAGCCAAACAATTACATTGTATGCGCTATATATTTAACTGTCATTTGTAACCACTATCCTCCAACCTGCGGGGGGTAATGGCGGGGACAATAATTTTTCATAAATTTCAGCCCTGCTTAAAGCCCTACACTGTGGGGACCATGCAGTGAGTAGTGTCAATAAATACCTTGGGGATATTGAACCGCAACATGAGATTTCCAACAACGTGGTATGTGCCACCAGCAAAGGCTCAGACCAGCCTGTTCATACGTGCAGTCTGATCAGAGCCTTTCCTAGTTACTTGAATATTCTATGAATATTAAACTACTGACGGAACATCATTTAGAGTTTTTAAGCTTAAAAGGAGGCTGCACAGAGTCGTCCGAGTCTATTCATGTCAACTTGACTCGACCGAGAGGCAGCGGGTTGGAGCCTCACCGGCGTCACTGCTTTGTGGTCCTTGAGCAAGACACATTTATCCTAGCTTAGTACTGGTTCAACCCAGGAAGACTCGCCCCTGTTTAACTGAAAGATTGTTGATGGGACTTAAAAGAATCAAATTAAACAAACAAACTATTCATGTCAAATTGCCAAATTGTTGGAAATCTTATGTCAGGGCTCTTGGCATAATAGCACTAGTACAGCATTTACCCTCTCACTGCGGGAGAAGGGGTGGGAAGGGGGGAACACAAGGGTCATTGCCCTGCTCATTATCCATGCTATAAACAGGCCATCCATGTAGGTGGGGGATGATACCTACACTGAAAAAGCTTCACTCAAGTTTTATTTTCTTAGCCAACTGTATCGCAGTGTATCAAGGTGCAATGATATCCAAATAAGGACAAAATGTGCACAATTACGTAACTAATGTTATGTAATGTCTCATGTTCCGTGGGATGTGGTATTCGAGTTGTAAAAGTATATTAAGACGCGAGCTGGGGCGTAAATAAAGACGAAAAGAGTGTGATAATTCTTGTCCTGATGAACTGATTTACACAATTCATCCGCTTCCGTCTTAAAATGCTTTTTATTATCGCGAACTAACAAACTGATAGCAAACAGCGTAGATCCTGATCAGCCGGCTTGAAGAAGCCGGCTGATCAGGATCTTCACTGTTTGCGGAGAATGATTTCTTCATCTGCAGAGTTAGGGATAGTGTCATTCTGATGATTTTATTTAACCATAAAATCACTGTAGTGTAGCTTTATGACTTAATTAAGAAAATAGCATTGCAGTACATTACTTAACTCTTTGCCTACTAGTGTTGTCTGCTGATAACCTCTGAAAACAGTTTTTACCCCAGATCAGGACCATCAGAATCTGGATCCAAACCGTTTGACACTCCGCTAGTGTTCCTGAAAGAATTTTGTAAAAAAGTTAATTTTGGAAAAAGTCAGCATGTGACATTGAAAGGATGAAAAATTACCCGGCATGCAAAGACTTTTGTTTGAATTTAGCTTAAAGGTGCACAGTCATATAGATGAAGTTTAATGTGAAAAATATTATGTTTATTGTGTCAGAACAGTCTAGTTTTAACCATTTCTGTACTGAAAAGTCCTAAGCTAACACACATGGGTTGTAAAATTCTACAGCATCTCAGCAAGGTTTGCAATATCTGCCACTAGTCTAGGGCAATGAACAAATACAGTTACCCAGTCAATGAACAAGTTTGTATGTAGCAATACATGTATCCAGTCTATGAACATGTTTGTATTGCATGTCAATACCGGTACACAGTCCATTGACAAGTTTGTATATCCAGTCTATGGACATGCTTTTATACAGCAATGCAGGTATCCAGACTATGAACATGTTTGTCTATGTCAATACAGGTATCCAATCTATGAACATGCGTTTATACAGCAATGCAGGTATCCAGACTATGAACATGTTTGTCTATGTCAATACAGGTATCCAATCTATGAACATGCGTTTATACAGCAATGCAGGTATCCAGACTATGAACATGTTTGTCTATGTCAATACAGGTATCCAGTCTATGAACATGTTTGTCTATGTCAATACAGGTATCCTGTCTATGAACATGCGTTTATACAGCAATGCAGGTATCCAGACTATGAACATGTTTGTCTATGTCAATACAGGTATCCTGTCTATGAACATGCGTTTATACAGCAATGCAGGTATCCAGACTATGAACATGTTTGTCTATGTCAATACAGGTATCCAGTCTATGAACATGTTTGTCTATGTCAATACAGGTATCCTGTCTATGAACATGCGTTTATACAGCAATGCAGGTATCTAGACCATGAACATGTTTGTCTATGTCAATACAGGTATCCTGTCTATGAACATGTGTGTGTGTACGGCAATAAGGTACCCAGTCTATGAACAATTTTGTATATGTCAATACAGGTACACAGTCATGATGAAGACATAATCACACTGTATATGCGGCAATCAAAAATGCTCTTAACAATCGACAAACACGGATTAAAAATAGCTAGAAACAGTGTTTTTGATTGCCATTTGTCGCCTAGACTGGCGACATATGACAATTTAAAACTCTGTTTCTAACGATTTTTAAACTACGTTTGTCAAAAGTATTAATGTTTTTGATTGTTGCCTATCCGGTGTGTTAATTAGCAGATGACATTTTGTGACAAACCAGCTAAATGCTATATTTTTCAAGATTTTTTGTCGCCAACCGACTGTTTACAAAATTAATGTTTTTAGAAAGTTTTTTCAGGAATAATATCAGAGTTTGGATCGTGAATGTAGGGAAACTGTTTGCAAAGATCAGCAGACGACACAAGCAGGCAACTTATCAAGGCAAATACTGTATTTGAACTCGCAGTGGCCACAAAAAGTTTGATGACCTGCAACCTAAACCTAAATTCTGAACCATCTTGAATTTTATGCTGCTAAACTATTATTCCCTTTCACACATGCTTGTGATTTACTTCTTCTATCCCAGTTTTATCTGATTCAAAATGACTACTGAAGGACAATTTTAGTATAACATGTTCTAAACTTCACAATAAATCAGTAGCCAGTACAATTGCATTTTCAGTCTCCATGGCTTTAATAGGCCTGAACCTTATTAAAATGGTAATGATATCAATTTTGAAGTGGCCAATAAAGTTTCTCACATTCAAAATGTCCCCTGCCAAAGTTACTCCACTGTTGTTTAAAATACATTATACACATATGAGCATGACCATCCAAAAGCATGTTCACAGACCTGGCCAAAAAACGCCAAATACAAACACATTCATAGCCTCGTTACTAGCAATGCCATATACCAGATTGCCATATTCAGACATGCTCAGAGCCTAAATTAGTACATGTACTTACATGGTGCTTGCATGACTGAAATTGCCATAAACAAGCATAATCACAACCTTGGTGCTTCATGGCAACAAACATATTCACATTTTCATTGACCATGTAACTATTTTGTCATATACAAACATGTTCATAGACCATGTGCCTATTTTGTCATATACAATATGTTCATAGACAAAGTACGTGTTTTGTCTTATACAAACATGTTCAAAGACCTTGTACCTGTATTGCTACATACAAACATTAGTAGATCATGTGCCTGTTTTGCCATATACACCAATGTTAATAGAACCTATACCTGTATTGCCATGTACAAACCGGAGCGCAGTGGCTCAGTGGTAGAGTGCTTGACTCGAGACCGAAGGGCCGCGGGTTCAAGCCTCACCCGCGTCACTGCATTGTGGTCCTTCAGCAAGACACATTTATCCTAGCTTAGTACTGGTTAAACCAAGGAAGACCCGTCCCTATATAACTGAAAGATTGTTGATGGGATGTAAAGAATCAAATCAAACAAACAAACCACGTACAAAAATTTTCATAGACAATGTACATGTTTTGCCATATACAACGATGTCCTGTAATGCGATTTACAAACATGTTCATAGACCTAGTACCTGTATTGCCACAACAAACAAACATAACAAAGTCTTGATACCTGTGTTGCCATTTACAGATATGTTCATAGTCTGGATACCTGTATTGCTTAATACATGTGTACAAACATGCTCATAGACTGGATGCCTGTAAAGCAACATACAAACATGTTCATTGACTGGATACCTGCATTGCAATATACAACCATGTTCATAGACTGGATACATGCATAGCCATATACAACCATGTTCATAGACTGGATACATGCATAGCCATATACAAACATGTTCATTGACTGGATACATGCATTGCAATATACAACCATGTTCATAGACTGGATACATGCATTGCCATATACAAACATGTTCATAGACTGGGTACCTGTATTGACATATACAAACATGTCCATAAATTGGATACCAGCATTGGTATATACAAACATGTTCATAGACTGGATACCTGTATTGACATATACAAACATGTCCATAGACTTGATACCTGTAAAGCCACATACAAACATGTTCATAGACTTGATACCTGTAAAGCCACATACAAACATGTTCATAGACTGGATACATGCATTGCCATATACAAACATGTTCATAGACTGGATACATGCATAGCCATATACAAACATGTTCATTGACTGGATACATGCATTGCAATATACAACCATGTTCATAGACTGGATACATGCATAGCCATATACAACCATGTTCATAGACTGGATACCTGCATAGCCATATACAAACATGTTCATTGACTGGATACCTGCATTGCAATATACAACCATGTTCATAGACTGGATACATGCATAGCCATATACAACCATGTTCATAGACTGGATGCCTGTAAAGCCACATACAACCATGTTCATAGACTGGATACATGCATAGCCATATACAAACATGTTCATTGACTGGATACCTGCATTGCAATATACAACCATGTTCATAGACTGGATACATGCATAGCCATATACAACCATGTTCATAGACTGGATACATGCATAGCCATATACAAACATGTTCATTGACTGGATACATGCATTGCAATATACAACCATGTTCATAGACTGGATACATGCATAGCCATATACAAACATGTTCATAGACTGGATACATGCATTGCCATATACAAAAATGTTCATAGACTGGGTACCTGTATTGACATATACAAACATGTCCATAAATTGGATACCAGCATTGGTATATACAAACATGTTCATAGACTGGATACCTGTATTGACATATACAAACATGTCCATAGACTTGATACCTGTAAAGCCACATACAAACATGTTCATAGACTGGATACATGCATTGCCATATACAAACATGTTCATAGACTGGGTATCTGTATTGACATATACAAACATGTCCATAAACCAGATACCAGCATTGATATATACAAACATGTTCATAGACTGGATACCTGTATTGATATACAAACATGTCCATAGACTTGATACCTGTAAAGCCACATACAAACATGTTCATAGGCTGGATACCTGCATTTGCCACAAACAGGTCCATTGATTGGATACCTGTATTGACATATGCAGACATGTACATAGACTGGATACCTGTATTGCCATAATTAAACATGTCCATATACTGGATACCTGTATTGCCACATATATTCATGTTCATAGACAGGATACCCTTATAGCTATATGCAAACATGTTCATAGAATGGATACCTATATTGCCATAATTAAACATGTCCATATACTGGATACCTGTATTGCCACATATATTCATGTTCATAGACAGGATACCCTTATAGCTATATGCAAACATGTTCATAGACTGGATACCTGTATTGCCATAATTAAACATGTCCATATACTGGATACCTGTATTGCCACATATATTCATGTTCATAGACAGGATACCCTTATAGCTATATGCAAACATGTTCATAGAATGGATACCTATATTGCCATATACAAGCATGTACATAGCCTGGGTACCAGTATTGTCATACGCACACATGATCATAGACTGGATACATGTATTGCCATCATGGAAGCAAAGCTTTAAACCCTGAACAGACTGTCCTAAGGGAGCAGTCTGATTTGGGTCCATATTGTTTGCAATACAGAATAAGCAGATATGAGAGCAGACAATAGTTGTGGTGAATTGCAGGAAAGGGTTTAAAATTTTCAAGAAGGAATACGGTAAATAAGGTTTTATTTGCATATATTATTCAGTAGCATTCATTGATGTGATTCAACTTTTAAAATATTTTACTCTAAGGAACTGTATGAATTACCATCTTTGACCTAATAAACATGCTCTATTAAAAGCAGTGTAGATCCAGATCAGCTGAAGCCAGCTTATCTGGATTTTCACTGATTTCATCCACCAGATGAATCCATTTAACCCTTAATGCGCCAATCGCAACAAAAGACATCTGTTTTTCTCGTCTGCTGAAATGTGTAAGAAGCCTCTATGACATACAGTGTGGACCCAGATCAGACTGCTCCTATAGGAGCAGTCTGTTCTGGGTCCACGCTGTTTGCTTCTATACTTAATTTGTCAGTAATGTCAGGCAATTATTTGCAGCAGACGACTTCAGCAGGCGACATTTTCAGATGCATTTTATTCTTGGCGCTTTATTTTTGGGTTAAATAAAGAATCTTTAACTAGAGTAACTTGTCCAAAAAAATTCCCTTTTCAAAGCCTTAGTGGGTGCATATAACTGGGTGTGCCGCGTGGGCTTTATATGTAATTTGCGAGGGGGCAAGCACACCATCACCACAATAACTGAAAAAAATGGGTTTTGTCCCACTGGGTTAAATAGTAGTTTGATACACAGGTGAACTGTTAAAATTAGCCCTTACCTAAGTGGATTCCCATCTTAGATTTACTATGCAGGTGGCAAAACATGGGGTTAAAGCTGTCATAATCCTATTGTGACCTTAAAAAAGATGTTTTTGTTGACAAGTGTATGATCCTTGAAGAAAATACAGAATGACCTAACTGGTACAATTGAAAAAAGATTTGAGGAAATGGGAAGGATAATCTGTTTTTATGAAGCATAAATGTATTAACCCTTAAAGCGCCAAGAAAAAAAATGCATCTGCTGAAGTCGTCTGCTGCAAAAAATTGCCTAGCATTACTGACGAATTAAGTATAGAAGCAAACAGCGTGGACCCAGAACAGACTGCTCCTGTAGGAGCAGTCTGATCTGGGTCCACACTGTTTGCCATAGAGGCTTCTTAAACATTTCAGCAGACGAGAAAAGCAAACGACTTTTGTTGCGATTGGCGCATTAAGGGTTAATCTTTTGTATTCAGACACCTTGTCATACTTACCAGGCCCCGTAGGGCAATCGAAAGCGAGTGCCACTGCAGATCCAGGGGTTGCGAGTTCGATCCCAGCTCAGTCCCATACTTTGTGGACATTGATCATGAAATAATTTCTACAGTCATTTTCCTCCTTCGGCTGAATCATGCAAGAAGGGTTGTTGTCATTTACAAGCGAAAGTATGTGCACGCAGTACTGGTTAAGTATGCACTGTTATGTGAACTGACCGTCTAGACATGACCATAGGTGTTGACTGGGATGTATAACCTCAAACCAAACAAAAAACAAAACCTTGTCATACTGAGTCTGCTGATTTATGTTTGTTTGGTTCGATTCTTTATGCCCAGTCAACAGTTTTCAGTCATGTTGGGACAGGATCGTCTGCTGATAATCTTTGCAAACAATTTGGACCCAGATCCGGAGGCCTGAGATGTTATTCTTTATTTTTCCAATAAGTTAATTTTGAAACTCATCAACAGGTGACAAAAATTTATAAAAATTTCCCAGCATGCATAAAGTAAAAAAAGAGTCGAAATGCTTGATATGTTGTCTGCTAATTTTATTTGTGAGCAATTTCTTATATTTCATTCGCCTCATTTCACAGGTAAGTGGGTGGAGCTTAATCTTATTGATAAACTGGCCCTGGAACAAGCATGGATAAAAATTCTTTTAATCCAAATAAGGAGAATTTGTATTTGGGAAATATGACAATCTTGTCTCGCTAGGCCATATCTATCAAGTCTTTGCAGACAAGAAGATGCAGCTCAGCCAATATAGGCTGCTTATTAATTTAACCCTTATCCTGCCATTATTTTTTGTCCTGAAAATGCTGTCTGCTATTTACGTCTGCTGTGTATTAAAAATTGCACTTCAAGCATGGTAGCAAACGCTATGAACCCTGGATAGACTGCTTTGCTCCTAAGGGAGCAGTCTGATCTGGGTCCATATTGTTTGAAATACGGGCACCAAAGTAAATCTAATTGAAACCAAGAACAGTTGATTAAAAGTCGTGATAATCACTGTGCCGTCTCACCGAATTTGTTATCCACTAAGATTCCAAGATTTACGATACATGTTAACCCCTGAATAATTTACGGACATGCCAAACTCATTCTTTCATCCCACGGTTGGTTAGCTCTACAATGTAAAGCTGGTGTATACCCCTGCAATGTCTCATGATGACAGCATGTAGATTCTATTCTACTTAGCGCCCTTGAGAATGCAGGCCACAGAATGAGACATTTTACAATTCAAGGCCATATCTTATTGACAATCTTTAAGCCAGTGCTGGACAGTATGCAAAACTGAGCATTCAATTGCCAAATTTTGGGATAAATAGGGTAAAGCTAAGATATGGGGACCATATATCCCTACTTGATGCCCAGGTCACACATTCACGGACTGGACGCCAGATTAGCCACGGATACAATCAGGCATCATTCATGGCAATTCGTAATGGTCCATAGCTTTCCATGTTGCATCCGTAATCATACGTAGTGGTACTTAATCATACGTATATAGTGCATCCGTATCAGACTACGGAAATTGGCATTTCAGGGGTCATCCGTGAGATTTAATCCATAGTAGAACCATCGAGGTGATCCGTGAATTTGTGACCTGGGCATGACTAACAGTTCAGATAAGTATACTTTTGACTTGAAATGCACACAGCTCATAGTATTTTGGTCACAAGCTGTGCTGATTATATCCTGCAGTTGGACTTGCACAGTAGTGGATAAGATTAGGTGAGGGGGATGGAATATTGTATTCAACATAAGATAGGTTGATCGAGACCTTGAAACTGTTAACATATTGTCTCAGACAGCCTGTCTATATTTGATCAGGGGATTTAAATGTAAAACTGGCCATGTCTTTCTAAATGGTACGGCTCTGATCAGGCTGCTCATGACAATGTATGCTACAGCATATACATGTAGGTCCATATAGTCTTTTGCTTGGTTCAAAAAGCTGATTCTGATCAGACTGCATAATTTTAGCTGATCAAATTGTATGATATGCAGTCTGATCCTTTCAAACGGCATTGTCTTTAAAACCAATAGCTTCCATTGACTTAGCATAAAATTGCATATTCAATGAGTTTTGAACGATCTTTGAAAGTAGTTTAAAGAGGGTAAAATCGGAGGATAAAGGGAAAAGCAGAATACGCAACCATCGGCGACCATTACTAACTTTATTATACAGTAAAACCTGTCTTAAGCGACCACTCAACAATAATGCCAAAAATTGGTTTTCAAGACAGATTAACGCTCAATGCAGGTCAAACGTATTGCAGAATGCTCCAAGGGGAGCATTCTTGAATACTTTAGACCTTCATTAAGCTACCATTTGTCATTAAGATCTTTCTTTTGTCTATTTTTGAATGGCCGCTTAAGACAGGTTTTATTGTATGTTAAAAGTTGAGGACAGTTTAGGTTGTCATAGGATAGGAGGGATATCCAGGCATTGACCTCAATGGACCATTTGGAATTTAACTGATATAGCGCATTCCCAGAACAAGACTTCAGAGTAATATAAGCTTATAAGAACAAGATCATGTGCGCTTTGATAAATTCGGGGCGTCTAGTTTTATGAGGGGGAATATGGTAGTTTTATGTAAGAAGCCCAAGAAACGTTGAAGTGCTATAAAATCATGTTTTTATCTCTTTATTGCCCTATATGTAAATTGAAGTAGCTTTGTCAACATTGTGACAGTTACACATACACTTTTATTTTCCACAGTGGTCTCCCTTGCCTGTTGATTATATGCAACATTGGAAGTTCAAAAAGGTCAGTCGGCATGGTAACAAAGCATCACCCCACCCATCAGTGTTGTTTATGCATTATTGCTTGCTTCCTTTGTGTAGTAAACAAATGTTTTTTCATTTTATGTAGTTCCAAGTAAGATATATAAAAATCATGTTGCATGCTATTTTTGTAGGTCCCTTTGAGATTTTCTTCATCGGCTTGAAAGGTTAAACACTATTTTTAGTGTCATTCGCGACTAGAGTCGTCTGCTGTTGTATACTCCGCATCAGTGAAAAGTTACCAGTATCTAAATTTCGATATTTTGGAAAATATATAATACAGCTCTTTGGCTTCTTTTACTTTCATGTTTCTGGTCAACGACAGACTGGTTTGGAGAGATAAAATAATTCAACAAGCTGTGGAACTATGGCACATGTCATGCATGTGCTTTTTAGGTTTTTCGCTTTGAAATCATCATTTTTCAGAAGACAGTAATGTCAGTACATGCCCTAGACGATTTCATTAAAAACACCACCAAAATGGTTTAAAATTATCCCATTAAACACAAAAAATGAGGATCAAACTTTAAGGTAGAACGAAAATTTTGCATTTTCTACAATGCGAAGGAAACTACTGGGGCCCGTCAAGGAATGAGTATAATGCATTCGGATGTGATGGATACCATTTTCCATACATAGTGGTGATGCATTGGACTCTATGCCATAAAATTGAGTGCTGAAGTACCCACAGTTCTTCGTTCTGAACTGTTAAGTGTATGTGACTTACTGGTAACTTTTCATTGACGCTGACTATTTTTATGGAGGTGTCTGTAGCAAACAGTGTGAACCCAGATAAGACTGCTCCATGTGGAGCAGTCTTATCAGGGTTCAAACTTTTTGCATGCATGTTAAAATTAAGTTGGTATTTACAGTAGCCGAAAAATTTTAGCAGAAGACATCAGCATACGACATTTTCAGCTGCATTTATGGCTCGCAGCGAAAGTGTTATCCAGCATTATTATTAGGGAGGGCAGTGGCTCCGTGGTAGAGTGCTTGACTCGAGACCGAGGGGCTGCTAGTTCGAGCCTCACCGGCGCCACTGTGTTGTGTCCTTGAGCAAGACACATTTATCCTTGCTTAGTACTGGTCTAACCCAGGAAGATGCATCCCGACATAACTGAAAAATTGTTGACTGGGATGTAAAGAATCAAATCAAGCAAAACAAACAAAATTAACCGTAACCCAAAAATTGTAGCAGAAGACAACAGCATACGACATTTTCAGCTGCATTTACGGCTGGCAGTGAAAGTGTTTATCCACCATTATTATTTGTCCTTTAAATATTTTTTTTTTATCAAAAATTTGAAAAACAAGTTCTGCCAAATGGATAACAGCAAAGACAGATCAGCCTGCACTTCTATCTTTTCAATTTTGATATGCATTATCTTGGCGTATGTGTGAGCTTAAGTGTTGGTTATTTCAAAGAATTGTCATTATGTTGAAGAAATTCTCTCCATTATTTGTTGTAATTTGGAAATGAACCAAATTTATTCCAGATTAAAGCTAATTGATGTAGACAATCTTCAGTTTAGTATTTGAATAATATCATGCAGGATTTTCATTTTCCAGAATGAGTCATTTTAAATCTAGTTTTATACATATATAATAATACACTTTTAAAAATATATGATTTTCTTTTTGTTTTTTTGAGATTTAAATGGCATTGTGACATGACATTAAAAAGCACACACACACACACTCACATCTGACAAGTTCTTTTTGAAAGCATTTTTGTTGTTTTTTCCCTTGTTGTCTGTGTTGTTTATGTTTAAAATGTTTGGCATTGATATACTTTCATGGGAGACAAATTTTATTAAAAAGAATCATTTTGTGTGTCTGCATCCCACAAACAGCTAAGGTGATTTGGAGACAGGCCAAAGATTCAATATCATCAAACAAACTGGAGAAGCTTGGGATCCAACCCGCTACCCCTGGTTTACGAGGCGAGTAGTTTATCCAAACACCATGGGGGCTCAAAAAGTTTGAGTGACCACAAAACTCCTTTAATTGCATGTTGTTTTGCATGTACTGTAAAAAATGTTTGGGGCAATAATTCAGTCTGTTATAAGCATGTTGCCTACTAGTGAGTAGCCTCCCTTAGTATAGAAGCTGTTTATTGGGGAGTCACTGTGTTCTTGAGCAAGACACTTTATCCAGTGCTTACTACAGGTTCAAGCCAGGTAGACAGGAAATGGTCCTGATATGACTGAAAAAATGTTGACTGGGACATAAAGAATCAACACAAACAAACAAACAAATCAAGACGGTCATGTATTCAAGGTATAATACTGTTCTGGTGGACTCCTCAGCAGCTATAACCATTACTATATACAGTAAAACCTGTCTTTAGCGGCCACTCTAAAAGAACACCAAAATTGGTTTTCAATACCAATAATCACTTAATGCAGGTCAAAAGTATTGCAGAATGCTCGAAGGGGAGCATTCTGCAATACTTTGGACTTTCATTAAGCTACCATTTTCAATTGAGACCTTTATTTGGTCTATTTTTAAGTGGCCGCTAAAGACAGGTTTTAACTGTATGCATATTCATAGATTTGTCAGAAACCTGAATCGGGAGGTAGGGAGAGGACTTTGTTTGTTTGATGCTTTACATCCCAGTCAACAATTTTCAGACATGTCAGGATGTCTTCCTGTATTGAACCAGTACAATACAGAGGATAAAGCGTCTTACTCAAGGGCAAAACATAGTGCCTCCGTTGAGGCTCGAACCCTCGATCTCGAGTCCAGTATGGTTGCAACTTTTGACCTCGCTTCAGCAGTTAAAGAAGTCTGAAAACAAATCTGACTGCGCTTTTCGGACTGGCTATATTCTCTTTGTGGAATATCATACATGATAAGTATATTTTTAGAATTAGATTTATGTTGTATATATTTTGTTGTAATGCTGTATTTTATACATGTACCACTAAGTCGCAAGCTCTGGACTAGCCTGTATATTAATGTAGCCCAATTGAGGAAAACTAATAGTACAAGCAGTGAAAACCCACTCTATATTACTTATGGAGGAGCAGTTTGATCAACTGTACTGACCTAATTTTGGGAAAGGCTGTTTGCATACTATTAAGCTATGCTTTAACATGTACATTTTGTTTTTCAAAATTCAAGATTAGCCAGATGAATCAATTATCTTAACTGGTTGAAGACCATCTTGTCCTACTAAAGGTTTGCGATTCTCTAATCGAAAGGTATATCTCGACAAAGCCTTCGCTTGTAAAGATGGTTTAAAACAGGTCTTCAGTCTTCTTGTGACGTCATTATTTTCGTTAAAACTTTTTATTTGCAGGCTGGTCGGCGAATTGTAGATCTATTTGAAGGGTTTAAAGATGGCCACAATCTCTTGTCTCTGCTGGAGGTCCTTTCTCACGATGTACTGGTAAGTCAAAGGAGCTACTATAGTTCGGCCTAACAGGCGCATTGTATGCATAACTTTCAAATTTATATACTCGCTTTTGAAAAAAGTGTAGATCCTGATCAGCTTGCTTCTGATGAAGCCAGTTGATCAGGATCAGCACTTGTTTTCTCATTGTCTGTGCATGTCTGTATTCTCTGAAGATCGACCTGTCTGCTATGGCACATCACTTCCCAAAAACGGGGATTGTGTTACTCCATACTCCAACCTCTGCCATTAAGAAGTCGCAAGCCAAAAATGGCTATAAATAAGCCGTCTGTTGAGACATCAAGCCTCCTTTGATAGCCAAACCATAACAATAGCATGTATTTAGTGATAGAATGATAATATTTTCTACATTAAAAAACATTTTTGAAAATTTTTGCACATGGTCTGGTCATAGAAGTGTTCCAGTGACACATGATGACACTGCTTAATATACAAGATTGAATTAACCATTCTGGGGAATCACATGTTGTGTTGTGATACATTTGGTAAACAAGTATGTCACATGTACCCACAATACTCAAATCAGATAGGTAAGTATTTAATGAATGCCACCTATCGGAAGATAATGCAAGATTAAACCATATTACATGGAGGATCTTGCATTAATGCTCATGTATTATTGAATTTATGAAACAAGTTGAGGAAAAGCAATAAAATGTGAGGCATGCCAAGCATTTTTTGGGTGCTTTTTTTGCAATGAGTTTGATAAATTCATTACCTTATGTCAGGATGAGCACAAATGTTAGATTCTATGCCATTTATGTGATACATTGTTATGTCCGTCCTTACATAACATTACTAATTGTGTTAACCACTAATTTTCATATCTCAACCAAAACTTATGTTGTGGGTACTAAAAGAACCGTCTCAATGAGACAGTTCAATTGAGCACCCAAAACACATGCTAAAAATTATAGGTAAGAAAATATTTACAATTTTACGCTGAAATTTTTTGTGGTTAAACTGATGTTTTATGGATCTCTGTTGCTAGGAAAAGTAAGAAATTTAATTATCTTTGTTGTTCACAAAAAGCCACAAGCAAATATAGTGTATATATCTGATAAATTGAATTTGCAAGGTGTTTCACTAGATGCTTTATAGGCCCCAGGATCCCATTGCTGCATCTAGAGCATGCAGTGTCATAGTATTAGGCCAAGATAATGGATATCTAGGTCCAGAGAAGGAATAATTTGGAGCGAAAAAATCTAGATTAATTTCTTATCCATCAATCTAAACCTATGTTTTGGGTGGTCAAAAGAACCGTTTCATTGAAATGGTTCTTTTGACCACCCATAACCTGTTTTGGTTAATTACAAAGAAAGTTTTGAAAAAAAATCAGCAGAGACAAAAAAGCATGTAAAATTATCCAGCATGAAAAGAATTAGAAATGAAAAAACATGCAAAAAACCCCAAGAGTCTTTCTCTTTTAAAAATGGAGCTTCAATTAGGAATGCATTGTTACAAGGTTGACAGTCTGAATAAGCTGCTCCGGGATTTCGCAAGTAACTCACCCACTAGCCTTATTGCACTGGGAAATACAAAACTATAAAAATTTAAGAATGTAATTTTCAATATTTCAGCCACGTGAGAGAGGTCGGATGAGATTCCACCAGATACAGAATGTTCAGATAGCCCTAGAATTTCTACGCAGAAAAGGGGTAAGTTCTAAAGCGTCTGTCATACCTTGCAGGATGGGCTTCTTCTTGTGCATCTCTCTTTGATGACATTATTGTTCCCAACATCATGGTTTGGGGAGAGGAGAAGTGGAAGGAGAGAAAAATCGTTAGGGTAAAGTTGGGTAACTTGTTTGTTTCATATTTTAATTATTGGAATAAAAAAATAGATTTACAAAGCAAAACAGTGAAAATCCTGATGAGACGGCTCATAAGGAGCCGTCTCATCTGGATTTGCACTATTTGCAACTGTATGTCCCAATTTACCTGATGTCCGAATTACCTGACTTTACCCTACTGTTGCATTGTCATTTTTTTTTTGCTTGAAAACTTTGGAGAAAAAGTCAGTTTTTACAGTTGCTAAAATGGCACACAAAACCATTACATGGAAGATAGGTTTTAAAAACGCAGTTCCAGAGTGGAGACTTGGTTAGTCCTAATGTCACTAAATTATATTCACTTCTATGCACATTGCTTTTGATGATGTCAATTTTGATGATGGCCCAAGAATGCATTTATATAAAACCCAAAAGCCATGCATTATCAGCACATGAATTGCCATGTTAATACATGAGTTTGTGCCAGTTAAAGCATGACTGTAGAGCCTTTTATACAATAATATTTGATAGGCTAATGATTCAGTCTTGCAGCATTGTGTAAGAAAAATTGTATCTACTCACATGAAAAGAAAAATAATGGTGAGGGCAAGGCAACACTGTCCTAACTATACTACAATAAGTAATAAGCAGATATGACAGTGTTGTTTTCAGTCATGGATTTAATAAGTTTAACATTTGTTGTAGCCTGATAGCCAATGCAACCCACAATAATTGAAGGTACCCTATGACAAACTGATTGAATCTTGCTCTTGAATCATTTTAAATCATATCTATGCACTCACCAAGGCATGTTTCATGAATTTCCAGTCATCAATATGACCTTGTATGCTCCTATAGCTTTCTTATTATGTAAATGCATAATTTAACATTTAATATAATTTCAGATTCGTTTAGTAAACATCCGGTCTGATGAGATAGTAGATGGGAACCCCAAACTGACCTTGGGCCTGGTTTGGACTATCATTCTACATTATCAAGTAAGTCGTTTTTGCTTTGAGATGGATTAAACTCGGTACCCTTGCTTCATACATTCCCCTCGCAAAGTAGACGCAGACATATGTCCGTCTGTATTAGCAAACTTTTGAGCATAAATTATGAATATTTTCTGTAATTTCACATCCATCTGTATAAACATATGTCTTGAGTGCTCAAAAAGATGGTTCTTTTGAGTACCCACAACATACAGCACTGCTAAAAGCCCTGCAGTAAGGACCATCCTCTGGCCATTGCCCCACTCTTACAATAAATAAATGTTACCACTTATAATAGAGGGACTTAACCCTGAGGAGTACAGGCTTCATCAAGAACAAGAGTTATCTTTATAAACAAAATTTGATACCATGTTCAACCTTATAAGTGCACTTTGCAACAACTTTTTCAACTTGTTAGGGCCCCGCCAACAAATGTTGGTGGAGCTCTATTGTTTTCGGCATGTTCGTCCATCTATATGTCCGTCTGTCCGTGGTCACTCTAACTTGGTCATTATTCCCCGACGAAGTCGGAGGGATATAGTTTTGGCGTCGTCCGTCCGTCCGTCCTTCCGTCCGTCCGTCCACCCTTTTTGTCTGTCCGGAACCATATCTCAGTACCTATTGGTCAGATTTGATTCATTCTTGGTGCAAATGATAAGCACCATGAACTCTCGATATCCTATAAGTTTGGTCAAAATTGACCCCTTAACACTTGAGTTATTGCCCTTGTTTAAGTATAGGCAATTATAAGGCAAAACCTGTATTAGCTTTTTTGTGTGATGATCTTCACATTTCATCAAAGCTATTATATTTAACAACTTCTCACTTTAAGACCATGATTGCCAAGTGCCTGTAGATAAGCATGGCAGTGTCAAAGTTTTACCCCACCCCTTTGACCCCCCCTAAGGGGTCAAAGGTCAAATATTTAAATTTCGCAATAACTAAGGCAATTGTTAATATTTTTTGCTGAAATTTTGCATACAGGCAGAGCATCAATAGATATGAAACATATCAAACGGGATTTTAGTTTCAAGGCCTGGGTCCGAGCCTTTTGGGTGGACTTAGGGGGTGGGGCCGAGGTCAAAATTGAGTTTTTTCAGAATATGGTCATGTTGCATATCAAATTAAAGCTGACGACGCTGGCAACAACATGGTAGCAAATATTTTGCCCACAGACACACCCTCGACCCAGGGGGTGGGGTCAAAAGGTCAAACTATATATTTTTCTGAAAGTAGTCATGTTGCATATCAAATTAAAGCTGACGACGCTGACAGCAACATGGTAGCAAATATTTTGCCCACAGACACACCCTCGACCCAGGGGGTGGGGTCAAAAGGTCAAACTATATCTTTTTCTGAAAGTAGTCATGTTGCATATCAAATTAAAGGGAATTGAGCACAGAGCACCATGAAAGCAAACATGCTGTCATTACACACACCAATGACCTCTGGTCTGGACTATTTTTCTTTTCTAAAAGTGGTCATGTTGCATATCAAATTAAAGTGGAAGAAGTGCAGACCTACATGCAAGGTAACACTTTGAATTTACACACACCCTTGACCTCTGGGTGTTGGGTTTAAAGGTCAGATATTGAAATTGTGTAGATGTAAGTATATTTTTATTAAACTAAGCACTAAAACATGCTTGACAGGTGTTTGTTATGATCTGAATAATACTGAAGGTGAACTAAGGGTTAGATAAATGGGATTTATGTTTTGTGATTTACATGTTTCTCTCAAATAACCCTCAGGGTTCATACGCGTCAGGGAAATGTCAGGGAAATTTAAATTTTTTCAAGGTCAGGGAATTGTCAGGGAATTTTGTGTTGTGTCAGGGAAAAATGAATGTTTTCAAAAATGTCAGGGAAATGTCAGGGAATTTTAAAATTTCCAGTTTGCATCAAATGTTGAGTGACTTGGGCAGTTTTCTTAACATTTTGGATATAAGCTTAATCATTTTGATAGCTTCTAGATTGCTTTAAACATACGAAGATGGGAGGATTTGGTTCCCCTTGCCTCCTCAACTTCCTTTTTAGCCCACCTGAGCCAAAGACTCATAGTGAGGTATTAGCATGGCAATAGTTTGGCGTCCCTAATCCATCAGTCCGTCCATCGGTTGTCCATTCACATTTTCAAAGAATTATGTCTCTAATGTCGGTTGGCCAAATGTAATCAAATTTCATGTAAAGCATCACCAGGTAGAGGGAAAGACTACATAAGGTTTTTAGACTGATTGGATTGGAACTGGTTGTCATGGATGATGGCAATATAGCTCCTATGGATAGACTCATAATGGGAAAAACTTTAAAATCTCCTCTGAAACCATGAGGCCCACAGGTTATATTAGTATGTAGTAATATCTAGTTGTCCTTACATAAATTCTACCAATCAAGCCCCTGGGGTCAAAACTGGCCACATCCTGTGGATCAATAGCTTCCAAAGGCTAATTTTAGGAGAAACTTTAAAAATCTTCTTCTCTGAAACCATATATTTTAGAATGAAGAAACATCTAGTGCTCCACAACATAGATCCTGCCAACCAAGCCCCTGGAATCCAAACTGGCCACACCCTTTGGATTAATAACTCCCATAGACTTATAGTTGGAAAAAACATAAAAATATCCCCTGAAAGCATGAGATTATAGCTTGTAAATTAAGTATGTCTAGTGGTCCCCTACATAAAACCTGCCAATCAAGCCACTTGTCATGCTTATAGGGATGAATAGCTTGCATAGACTTTTAATTGGAAAATAACTTTAAAAATCTTCTATTCCATAATCATAAGGCCCACAGCATATACTTAGTATATAGCTATGCTTGGTGGTTCCCTACATATATCATGCCAACCATGCCCCTGGGTTCTAAATTGGCCAAACCATCAGGGTCTTTAGCTTCCATAGACTTGCTGTATAATGGGGAACCTTCAGCTTCTATATTTAGTACATCCAGCCAATCATGCCCCTGGACCACAAGTCAAAATTGGCCGACACCACACCTGGGGGTCATTTGCTCCCATAGACTCATAAAAAAAGATAATCTAAAAATCTTCAGAAACCAATAAGTCAGCGGCCTATGCTCATTAAGCCTCTTGTTAGCTCACCTAAGCACTTTGTGCTCAAAGTGAGATGTTCTTATCAACTAGCTAGAGTCCGTCATGCGTTGTCCGCTGTCAACAATTTGCTAACAGTATTCAGGGCTTTAGTGGAATATCAAAAAACTTTTCTGAACGTTGTAGCTTTTACAATGAAATTTTCCTCATTCAGCTAAATTGCTTTCCTTTATATGATGGTTGCATTAAGGGTGGCTGTAGAGGAGATTCAATTTAGAGGTCAATATCCAAATGTTTGAAAGATGACAGCAGCTTTTAACATATAGTTATGTGACAATCTGTAAATTTCTTTGTTGAAAAGCCATTTACTAAATACACATGGTGAAAAGCTTGAATAAAAACTTTGCAAAGTTCAAAAGAATCACTCAAAATTGAAAAAAGAAGAGCTGTAAACTGTAGCTATAGACAAAGGTTTGAATAAAACCAAGTTTCTCCGGCTAGTATGGTCATGTCAGGGAAATTTGGATTGGTGTCAGGGAAAAGTCAGGGAAATGTCAGGGAATTTTGTTTTGCCAAGTCTGTACGAACCCTGAACCCTTCGTCGGGGGATATAAATTCGTCTAATTTGTCTTGTTTTTCATTGGATTTCTTCCAAAATTCATATATGGATTTAAACTTGCCCGTCCGTCCATCTGTCTGTGGTCACTCTAACTTGGTCATTTTTCATTGGATTTCTTCCAAATTTCATATATGGATTGCTTTCATTAAACTCTCGCCCAAGTTCGAATATGGGTCTTGTCCGACGAACGATAAACAAGATGGCGGACAAAATTGCCGCCACCTGTCGGTTTGCTCTTTTGAACACTCTAACTTGTCATTTATCACCCGATTTCCTCCAAGTTTCATATATGAATTTCTTTTATCAATTCTGGCCCAAGTTCGAACATATATTTTGTCCGATGAATGATAACCAAGATGGCTGCCAAAATGGCTGCCGCCTGTGGTCAGTTTGCACTTGTGGACACCCTAACTTAGTCATTTATCACACGGTTGCTTCCAAATTTCATTATATGGCTTACTTTTATCAAACACTCACCCAAGTTCGAACATGGGTTTTGTCTCACAACCAAGATAGCCACCAAAATGTCCGTCACCTGTTGGTTTGCACTTGTGGACATTCTAACTTAGTTATTTATCACCTGATTTCTTCCAAATTTCATGTATGAATTATTTTTATCAACAACTCTCGCCCAAGTTTGAATATGGATTCTGTCAGATGAATGATAACCACGATAGCTGCCAAAGTGGTTGCCACCTGTGGTCAGTTTGCACTTGCGCACTCTCTAATTTAGTTATATATCACCCAATTTCTTCCAAATTTCATATATGGATTACTTACATCAAACTCTTTCCCAAGATTGACTGTGGCAATTTTTTACGGTGAACGATAACCAAGATGGCCACCAAAATGGCTCCCTGCATGTCAGTTTGCATGTGTGGACACTCCAAACCCGTCATTCATCACACAATTACTTCCAAATTCTATATTATATGGACTACTTTCTTCAAAGTATTGCTCATGTCTGAATATGGGTTTTGTCCAATGAACAATAATCAAGATGCTCCTTTTACTGCAGGGCATTATGGGGGGCCCTTTGTTGGAGTCCGACTGTTCTAGTTTGAAAACAGTGTAGATGCAGATCAGTTATTGAAGCTGGCTGATCAGGATCCAAACTGATTTTCATTCACACAATGCATCCAATTGAATAAATCTAATTACATCACTGGATCGACATGGAATCAGAAATTCAGTGTGGGCTTATAAGAGCAGGTACTTTTATAAGGTTGAATATGGTAATAAGTCTACAGTTATGTCACCTACAAGAGAGAAAAGAGGTAAAATTAATGGTTAATTAATTGGGAATTGCTGGGAAAGGAGGGAATTTTTGTGGGAGAATGGTGCCAGAAAATATCTAAATATTCAGCAATTGCCAAAACTATGCCAACATTGTTCTTAAACATCTGATCAAAGAGTTCCTGCAAAATTAAATCCAGAAAATATGACATGTTTATACATGCAACCAGCCATGCCATGCTAAATGGTAAGGTTCTGAATTTTACCCTATCAGGTTAGCTGATTTCATTTATTTCTTTGTACAAACTGTATAGTAACTTAAAATGGATTTATTTCTTTGTAGAAAAACAATAGTAAAGGGGGAGGGATATTCTTATTAGCCTGTGGAGTAAGCATGTCTGTGTCTACACAGATAAGCTAAATGTAATCAATTAAGCAGGACAAGAATATTAAAGGGGAGGAAAAAAGCATTTGTATAGAATGTCTCCGTAATAGATAAAAAAATTGCTCTCAGCAGGGGCTAGTCCTTTAACTCCCCTGGTCACACCCACCTATCCATCTCATTCATAGCATAACATCAGTACTGTATTTTGCAGGAGAGGGACATGTTTACTATAAATGACATGTACCTTAACACACCCACCAAATCATCTCCTTCATAGCATAAAATCAATACTGTGTTATGAAGAAGAGGGACATGTTTCCTATGAATGCCATGGATCTTAACACACCCACCTATGCATCTCCATCATAGCATAACATCATTACTGTGTTTTGAAGAAGAGAGCCTGTTTCCTATGAATGAGATGGACCTTAAATTCAATAAAATCACATTATTTTTTATTTAAATAGAAAATTTCAGAATTCAAGAGCCTTGACTTTGACCTTTTTTGACATACCTAAAATATTGCGCCCTGGAACAAAGACTGATTCTAGAATTTATGTTGAAGTTGAAAAAATGCCCTTTTTTCATTCAAAACATTTTAAACTGTCACACATAAAATCCTATTAAAAACGATACCTATGCCCAGAAGTTCAATGCGTGTCTCAGCGACTAGCATTGACCGATGTCTAAAATTTGCTCTCAAAAACATGAAACAAGATTGGTGTATGCAATGAAGGAGATGGATTGGTAGGCATGCTAGTGACAGAAGCATGCATGAATATAGATACAGATATCTCTTCATTTAGGCATCGTCGCGAGAAAACCTGTTTTCGGGGTTTCCGACAAAGTGAGACTCAAATCAATCTTCTCAGCTACAGAGAATAGCTAGAAAATTGAAAATTTGCTTGTAGCAAGCTTAGATATGGTACTTTCCAAAAAGCGAATAACAAAGGCGCTGATCAGACTGCGAGAATGGATAGGCTGGTCTGCGCCTTTGTTGTTTGCAAACCTCCGAAGACAGGTTTTCTCGCGTCGGGCCCATTTGTAACACAAGCAGAATTTGCCTCAAGCAGGCAGGTTTTGCTTTTCTGGCAGTTTCTGCTTGTGTTACAAGACCACATTGTTACCTTTCCAAAACCAAAGCCACACATGGGTATAGCTACAAGTTTTATAATGTTTAAACCCATCAAGAAGATAGGGAGAATTGAGAGATTTTAGTTAAGAAGTGAAAGAAGGACAAGAAGTATGATGTTGAAGCCCAGGCTTCTTGGCCTCAGCCTAGCTACCGCGCCAGAAAGGGATTGAGAAAGGGACCAGATGAGTTTGTGACTTTGTTTGGCAAACATTAGCTAGTCAGTAAAATTGATGTTGAAGCCCAGGCTTCAAGTCTTCTGCTTGCACGAGTGTACCTGAGGCATTCTATAAAAAACACACTCTAGACAGGGTCTGGGGATACACCACCCCTCAAACACACACACTATAGGAGGCCATGGAGCAAAGCCCCTTGGCTGAAAATGGTTTTCAAGCATGACACAGGGCTAAGATAAGCTTTCAAGACACGCAGATGCATTTTTCTTTCAAAATCCAATTTTAGTGGCTAAAGACCCTGTACTTTCAGTGTGGAGTTGTACTAACATGCGTTTTGGTTTACACATGGTACGCCACTGCTTGGCTACACACATAGAGAGGAAGGAGCAAAAATAATGTTATATGCATTGAGTGGAAATGAAGTTTGATATCCTTGAAAAAGAATCTTATTGTGGAATTAGCATTTTTCCTTGTGCCCGGCTAAATTAAAAGGAATGCTGAAGAGACTAGTAACTTAGTTTAGACCCAAATGCTTCAGCACAGAGTGTGTTCAAAATGGGTGGATTTGAAATTTGTGTGTTTCTTTCGTTTGAATGAGAAAATGTTGTTAAGACATATTTGATGTACATTCTTGACGGAGACTGTGTTGTAAGATCAGTTTTAATGTGGAAAAGTTTTTATGCTTTTTGTGAATGTTGGTGTGCAGAACCTAGCAGGAATTTGGCATCATACCTGCATATGTATTATGATATGCCTCAAAAATAAGTCTGACGATCTTACTAGAGCATTTAACATACCTACCTGTATACATTGATCCAGATAAGGAAATTTTATTAGCGTAAAATTGTAATTGTTTCCTGACCTATCAATTTAATCATGTGTTTTGGGTGCTCAAAAGAACCGTCTCATTGAGACGGTTCTTTTGAGTACCCACAACATATGTTTTAGATGAGAAATAAAGAAAATAAATTTCCAATACACACTCTTATCTGGAGGCCTGTGTATATTTTCAGTTTTGTCATTCTTGCTTTAGGGCCGCCGGTTCGAGCCTCACCGGCGTCACTGCATGTGTCCTTGAGCAAGACACATCAGTCCTAGCTTAGTACTGGTTCAACCCAGTCCCTTTATAACTGAAAGATTGTTGATGAGACATAAAGAATAAAGCCAAACAAATTCTTGCTTTAACTCTTTCCTTGCTAGCGGCGACTTTTGGTGTCTGCTGATAATGCTTGCAAACAATTTGGACCCAGATCTGGACCGACAAGACGTCAAGCTTGATCTAAATCAAAACCGTTTTACACTCTCATAGTGTTCCTGAAAGAATTTTTTGAAAAAGTTGATGTTGAAAAAAACAGTCAGCAGTCGACAACAAAAACATGAAAAATTACCCAGCATGCAAAAAGGAACATGGCTCATTAAAGGGACCCAAGTAGCCATCTTGTGTTATTTGTCATAGTATGAGCCCAAGCAAGCAAGTATACTAGCAATCTACTCGAGCAACATTTGAGCCGTGACATGAGATTTCCAACAATGTGGTATGTGCGACCAGCAAAGCCTCAGATCAGCCTGCACATGCGCACAGTCTGATCAGAGCTTTTACTAGTCGCTTGAATAATCTATGAGTGTTAAGCTACAGACCGAACATCATTTGGAGTTTCTAAGTTTAAAATGGGCTGCACAGGCTCTGAGTCTACACATGTCAAAATGCCACATTGTTGGAAATCACATGTCACAGCTCGTTTGTACATTTATTTCATATAAAAGTGTGGTTCTGATATATTTTATTGCTCAAAGCAATGTTATGCTACCTTTACCTCAGTGGGGCATCAAGCCATCTAATGAAAATAGCAGGATCACCATGAAATGAATACAATAACTTCCCCATGCCATGAGAAAAGGTACCTATCATAACTGTTATAGACTATGACCAGCCTGATGCTCAGCAAAATCTCATACACCCACTTTAGAGCCTATGCAAGTGATGTTGGGCAGTTTTCTAAAAAAACGATTTTAGCTTTGTTGAATCCGTTTGCAATCATGCAACCCTTTACCTCATAGAGACGCCTTTTACCGCCTTTGCAAACAGAGCAGACCCAGATCGGGCAGCTCTTGTAAGAGCTGCCTGATCAGGGTCTACTGTGTTTGCTTATGGAAATATGATTAGATATGATCCTAAACTAGTGGACCTGACAAGTAATTTCTTTGTTCGATGTACAAACGAGAAAGACTATTTAATGAATTATTCATAGTGGGTGGAGCTTAGCATGAATATTCATGAGGGAAAGGGTTAATAGAGTCCCAAGTTACTGTCTTGTGTCATTTGTTATAGTGTCAGCCCAAGCAAGATTTTTTTAATTTCTTGGGTATAAAGACATGACTTTTGCCATGAACATTTATCATTCAACGTACAGGTATGAAAGGTAAGGGGAATGGATTAGTAAAGTGTATAGTTTTGTTGAAAACTTATGTTTGCATAAGTGCTGTAGGTTCAGCATTGCTTGTTGTTTCATGATCTTCATAACATAAGCAGAAGAGTAAGGAGACAAAAAACTGCTTTGTCTGCAAATTGCAAAAATAAGCAAGAAAATTAACTCTCATCATATCTGTCATTGAACTTAGGTATCACTGGGAGATCAGTTTTTTTGTAAAAGCCAATACTTGTAATTCTTAGGGCATGATTAAGTCCCTGCTTTTTAATGTCACTGTGGATGAATGCACTGCACAGTATCTCCTGAACTGAAGGATGGATTTCAGCATAGTTTGCATGGATACAACCACGGCATCCTTTATGGAGAAGTGATTACGATTTCGTGACCTTGACCTAATTTTCAAGGTCATTGTTAACTCTTTACCCACTAGTGACATCTGCAGATAACATTTTGCAAACAGTTTGGACCCAGACCAGGCCTGTCAAAACTTTTGGCCATTCTCTGGATCCAAACTGACACTCTCATGTTATTCTTGAAAATTACCCAGTATGCAAAGAGTAAATAAAGTAGGTGACTTGGAGGCAGAAAGTAATGAATGTTACCATTGATCAGATAAGACAGACAGACTGAATAAATTACCTTTGCTCATGCACCTTCTTAAATTGAGAACACTTTCAAAAAGTTGCATTCAAACTTCACACACCCAGATCAGACGGTCATGGTCAGCACTGTTCTGGTTTGTCATTCTGAGAATCATTATTTTAATCAGAGATCTTACTCTTAGTTATAATTTTCAATGAGAAAGTGGAGAGATATGCAATAGGTACTGTAACAGGCATTCTTGCTAAAACCGCTAATAACTTTCACACAAGTCAGGACTGACAGACAGATTGTTGGTCTTGATCTGGATTCAAACCTTTTGACACTCTAAAAGTGTTCCTGAAATAATTTTTTTGAAAAAGTTAATTTTGAAAAAAGTCCACAGATGACAACAAAAATATGAAAAATTACCCAGCATGCAAATACTTGTTTAAAGTGATGAAAGCAATCAAAGTAAATGCTACTGTAGACACAATAGATCAAAAAGTCCTTGAGATTTTACAGAAATCTGGCCCCAAGGGACTTCAGTAGATTAGAATAACAGATTCTAACTGTAAGAAAACAAAATGTATCTGATGTAGGTTTTAGATGATAAAAATGAACCATTTCTTGACTAGAAAGCAATCATGTGTTCACTGTCGCTGATGGTGGATGGTTAGTATAGTTTAGTCCCTTTATAACACTTCATTATAACATGGATATTGATGTAACGAGGTCATGTTGTGGCTCCCATGGAATTTTACAAAAGAATTCACGCGCACTCGTGATTTGATCTTCTTTACAACTGACCTCCAAACAGTGAATTATTACACAACAATTCACAGCTATAGAGCCAATCTATTTCTTAAATGTGAAATTGTCCCTTTATAACACAATTTTCTTATTACATGGTTTATTCCTATGGACCCCAAACATAGTGTTATGTAGGGACTGTACTGTGTATGTCTTTTTGCAATGCTCATCTTGAAGGCTTCTGTCTGAGAGAACACAGGTTTAAGAAATAGCTGATTTAGGAGGGTCTCTTCCAAGTTCTGTTTACCCATTCCTTTTCTGATGTGTGAGCTCTCTCTGATGCATCAACTTGAAATGAATGTAGACAAGATAGGGATAGAAGGTGATAAGTTGTATTTCGATAAGCTTCTGATATCATTCTATAGATACCGCTAATGGATTTTTTCCCTTTCTGCAGTTTTTATAAAATGTTCTATGTTAGCCTACAATATTTTGAATGATAGCGGCTCAGACAAAGCTCCCATCATCAATCAAGGGCTGCTAGTTTGATTCCCCAACTTTATGTTTTAGGGTTTAGTTTTAAATTTATGTGCACAGTATACTAATTAGGGCCCAGCCATTCTTTAGCAGAACTCTATTCTTTTTCGCTTGTTCATGTGTCTGTCTGGCCATTTGTCCATCCTCTTTTGTATCACCCAAATGTCTTCCAAAATTCATATATGAATTTCTTTTGATAAACTCTAACCCAAGTTCCAATATGGGTTTTGTCCAGTGAATGAATGGCTGCCACCCTAACATAGTCATTTATCACCCAATTTCTTTCAAATATCATATATTTATTACTTTTATCAAACTCTTGCCCAAATTCGAAAATGTTTTTTCCCATGAACGATAACAAGATGGTCGTCACAATGGCCTCCACTCGCAGTTTTCAATTGTGGTCACACTCTAACTTAATTGGTCATTTCTTCCAAATTTCATACTTTCAACAAACTCTTCCCAAAGTTAGAATATTGGTTTTGTCCGATGAACTTTGATGAAGATGGTCGCCAAAATGGCCACTGTCTAATGAACCCTACTAAGATGGCCACCAAAATGTCCATCCCCTTTCCTTTCGCAATTGTTGTCACAATATCAATCTTCAATGTGCATTATTGTCTTTTCACTGTAGAGCATTATGTGGGGCCCTATACTATGTCGGATTCAGACAGTTCTAGTTAGTTTAATAATGTCAATTTTCCTTCAAAATGGAGTCTGCTGCTGGGAGCTATAGGTGGCGCTGAGAAGAATTATCTCAATTTCATGGTAATCATGATGCAAGATTTTTCCTGCAAATATTAATATCTGTCAGCATTTCTCCTGGCAGACAGTAACACCTAAATATTCTGCCATCAAATTTCCTTATCATCACCACACCTGATTTGCCGACTTCCATCAAGGGGACATCAGTTCTCTAAACAATATGGGCCTCGTCGCGACAAAACCTGTCTTTGGGGTTTCCGACAAAGCGAGATTCAAACCAGTCTCCTTAGCTACAGAGACTAGCTAGAACATTGAAATTTCCCTTGAAGCAAGTTGAGATATGTTACTTTCCATTACTTTGTTGTTCACCCCCCCCCCCCCCCCTCCCTGCTTCGGTGGTGCAGTTTTAATTCTTTCCCTACTACACAGTGGCGACTTTTGTCTTTTGATAAACTTTGCAAACAGTCTGGATCTATGTCAATCTATTTCAGATCCAACAAAAGGTCTGGCATGATCTGGACCCAAAACATTTGACACTCTTTCTAATTTGTTTAATGAGTTAATTTTAAAAAATGTTTATTAAAAAAACAAAAACAAAAAACAATCAGGGAACCACAAGCTTTACCTGACATTGCCATGGAAATGCATATTGTGGTTCAAATTGGAATCGCCTTGATTGTACCAGTCCAATGAATTCGAATCATCTTGATGGTACCATTCCAATGAATTCTTGAAATCTTGCTGAATGCATATCTTTGGCTTTGGCATAAGGTGCCCTGTATGCACACATCTCAAGGTGCAATCACTGATTTCTCAAATTGTGCTTGGCCTGATGGAAGAGTTAAAGATTTTGATTCGATCAGAAAGATAGACAGACAGATGGAGATCTGTGACACGCTGGGAAATGTAGCAACAGTAGTTTGAATGAGCTTTTCATAATGCATAAGGGTCCTTCAGAGGGTAGAGGCTCCTTTTTTGAGGTATCCTTTTTTATGGGTCTGCCCCTAATGGCATTTGGAGGTGTCAGTAATCATGCAGATAGCAGGGAGCTTCTGTATTCCATTATTCTGATAACAACAATGCTTACTCACTCCTATGACTAGGGTAAATTTTCTCCAATAAAACCTATACTCCAGATACTGAAATATTATTAGCTGATTGGTTAGTTTCATACACAAAAAACTTACCTTGTGGGTACCTCATTAGAATTGCCTGAATCAGGCAATTCCAATAAGTTCCCTCAAGATAAGTTTTAAAGAAAATCAACAAAATTGTCTTCAGGTTACCCTCAGATCAGTTCATGTCTCATATCACAAGAGAAAAGGGGGGTGAATATCAATTAATTTCTGCATGGTTGAAAGTTTTCAGGATTGTTCCTGAATTCAGGATTTTGAGGCTGACTTGCCATTAGGGAGATTATGCGAATGTAATAGGTTCGTCGAATTATATTTGATCTATCTAAAGACAATTGACCATTTAAACTTCATGTTCTGAAAATTTAGTGGGCATACCACATTTTTTAAGATCGGAATTTCAAAAGTTCAGGATTTTAGAAATTTTGAACTTTCACCCATGTTTCTGGTTTTCTTATTTCTCAGTGAAATACTCATTGTAAATGTCTCATCATGACCTTTCTAATGAGCACAGTTGCTACAAAAATGTATTTTAATGGAGGAATACCATCTTTTTGTGGTTGCAATTTGGATCTTTTACCTTTTAGCTTTGATTGTTGCATGTTTAGGGGCAACCCAAGGTTCTGTTTGATGAGAGAAGGCAGGCCCCCTGTCAAAATGTCAGGTTTTTGTCTTGTAATGATGTTTGGTTTATGAGAGAATCTGGATGTAATTACCTTCCTGGCAGTTTTTTTCTGCTACATATGTTTTACAATTAAAAGAAACAAATTATGCAATGTTTATTGCCCCTTTAATTTACTGTCAAGACAATTACTTTTGTATTGAGATACCATAGTCAATCATATAAGGATGCACATAGCTTTTTCTATACTCTCCTTTGAAAACAGTGTAGATTCACTTTTTATCTGCTGAAGTGGAGGAGTTTATTGTTTTAGAGTTGTCAATCCATTCATCTTTCTGTCCTTCCATCCATCTTCAGCCAAAAGACTGGAAGTTCCATGAATATGATGCCATTTTGCATCACGAGAAACCCTGATTTTGTTGCATGAAACAACAAGGGCGCAGACCAGACCAAGCATCATATTGACTTCATCGTGTGAGAAAACCTGAATGCGAACAACAAAGGTGCAGCCCAGTCCGTACATCCCCAGTGCATTTGTTGTTGAAATGACATTTTGTTGAAAGGTAGTTTCGTCAAACAATTTTGATAAAAATAATCTATGTTTAATTTATGAAATATCATGAAAAGTTCCAAGTGACTGAATCTGAAGTTCAATGCATGTGTTGGCAGTATGAGCCTGCTCTATTCTAAGTTGGTCAATGAACTCTGAGGCTGTGCAGACTGATATATGTCTGACCTGCTCGGAAACCTCAATAACAGGTTTTCTTACGATTATGCTCATATAATATGGAATGGTTAAGGATGATGTTAGCTTGACAGAAATGTACAAGTTTCAATGACTTTCTCTGAAAAATTGCCCAATCATATGAGACAAGATGGTGCCTTCAATAAGGTTTGGTAGCTAAGTGATGTATTCGACAAAGTTGTGCTCAACAAAGTGACGTTTTGACTAAGTGATCATTTGAGAAAAACTTTAGATGAAATGTGGTTGTAGTGTCATTGTAGACGAAGTGTCGTTAATAAATGCATAACTCTTTCCTCTTTAGTGACGTCAATTGAATGGATCGTCTATTGTATCAGGCTATATTTAGATCATGACATCATTTTTTATTTTTAGACAACAATGTAAACATTAAAGAAATTGTTAAGTAAAAGTTTTGAATACTTTTGAAAATATTATGGAAAATGGAGCATTTGCTCATTTGGAGCAAATGCTCCATCTTCCATAATATTTTCAAATACATGATATTTCAAAGGCGTCAAAAGGCGATATTATGAAGTAAAGGGTTAAGATTCATATCCATATTGGTAGTAGAGTTAATTGAAAAAGAGAAAGGAAACAAAATAAGAAAGAAAAAAAAACCCAGTAGCTCAATGTTTATCTTGAAGTTCAGCAGCCTTGTGCTACTGCTGACAATAAGGATGAGAATTAACAAAATTAATTACCTCTTGTTTTGGCACAGATATATATTATCAATGTAATCATGTAGTCGCACCAGGAGAGGAAAGCACTCTCAGATCATAAGAATCTATTGCTAATAGAAGATCCAGGGATGGATATTATTCTCTTGATATCTGAGGTTTTACCTGTGAAATATAGAAATTCTTTTATGGACATCTGAGATTTTACCTTGGATTAGAAATACTTTTCTTGCACACTGGATAAGGATATCTGAGATTTTACCCATGAAATATAGAAATTCTTTTCTTGCACACCAGATATGGATATCTGAGATTTTACCCATGAAATATAGAAATTCTTTTCTTGCACACCAGATATGGATATCTGAGATTTTACCTTGGGTTAGAATATCTTATATTACCCATGATTACCCCCCAGGCTGTGTTGCATCCCATCATGATCTGGAATTTCTGGGAGCCTTTTTGTGTCACCTGCGAAGCGTGGCGAGGGATACATCCATTACATTTAAAGTTTACAGTTGTGTAAATCATTGTAAAATACAGATCAATTTTGATTTACATGAGTTATTGCCCTTTATGACTTCGGTTTTATAGTTGGGTTGAGATATTGGTTTCTGCTTGATAACTTATTAAGGGATGTATGATTATTTCATTCAGATTTGGTTTCTGGTCAATAACTTTGAAGGAATACATCAATTTCATTTAAAGTTTACAGTAGGGTAAATCATTGTAAAATACAGATCAATTTCGATTTTCAAGAGTTATTGCCCTTTCTTGGCTTCAGTTTTATTGTTGGGTTGAGATATTGGTTTCTGCTTGATAACTTTTTAAGGGATGCATGATGATTTCATTAGCCTAACATTGTAAAATACTGGTCAACAATTAACTTTTTTAAAATATTGCATATTGAAGGGAATGAAGGTTTAAACAATATGCAAGCAAATGATTTGCCCTTACACATACCTATGACCTCTGGGGTGGGGTTAGAATGTCAAATGCTGAACAGATATTAGATTGTTTGCGCTTTAACCAGGCAACACACCCATTTCTAAGAATTCTAGTTTATAAAAATAAAATTGCGGAATTAACAATGAGCAAGAAAAATGTTCAGACAATGCATTGCAGGCTTCCTAACATGGGATCACATGGGAAAGACTAAAATTACTAAGTTACATATTACATAGGTATTGTTATTTGGAGTGAAAGAAAGATTACTTACAGTAAGTAAGTAAGTAAGTAAGTAAAGTCTTTAAGAGGGTAACAACATTTAGTAGAACAACTAATCTTCCATGAGGCCCTCAAAATAAATAATATGTACACAAACAAATTAGAACAAGTTTACACAAACTATCAAATTTAAATTGTTAAACCCTGTACTACTGAACAAATCAATCCCAAAGCTCAAAGCTAAATTTTGGCTAGACCATTAACTGAATGCACAAAAGTGGATGCTGGTCAGCTGATCAGTTTCCACACTATTTCCAAAAACGGGATATATTCTTGAGCACATGCAAGCAAAACTGGAATTTTAAATTTATTAATTGGTTGTAAATGTTCTAAAACTTCGAAAAGTAGTTGCCTGCCACAAAAGCCTAGACATACATGGCTGTCCCAAATCAGACTGCTTCTCCAGAAGCAGTCTGATCAGTGTCTTCTCGGTTTGCTGCTCTGACAAGCATATTGTGAATTCCAGCTCTCAGATAACAAAACATTTGATTTGAAAACGGAAAGAGAAAAGTGTTCAAAATTTTTTAGAACATTTTACCGGTAAATGAGAGTGGAACAGGGAATGAAATAGCAATTATAAATAGCTTTGTGCATGTACAGGATCCAAATCAACGGGGAAATTTCACATCAGATGATATAAGACTAACATCTACACCAGGACCCATGCCTGTCAGACTACAAGAATCATGTGTAGTACAAAGCAGTCCAAGAAGCAGCACTTCACATCCAAGATCTCATCCAGTGCCCAAACCATCAGTGCCTGCACAAACAGCCAAGAAGAGCTTGTTAATAGGAGACTCGATCATATGTGGAATAAACAAAGAGGGCCTAAAGGAGCATGTTTATCAACACGGGATCTCAGGTGCAACAGTCAAGACAATATTAAATGAAATTAAAATGTATGATCTACAGCAGTTTTCCAATGTAGTGATCTATGTTGGGGGAAATAATGCGTCCAACAAAACGGATATTGAGACTTTTGAGGACCTGTATGGACAACTCCTGGAACACATCAAAGAAAAGAGTGAATGCAGGATAATTTTGGTTAACTCATGCCCAAGAAGGGATACAGACACAAGTACAGTGAATAGTGTTATTCGAAGGTTGTCTGAATATCATAATACAGAACTAGTAGATTCTTACAAAGCCTTTTATGATAAGAGTGCCAAGTTGATCGAAAGATTTTATTCTTCAGACTACATACATCTGTCTGACTCAGGAACTAGGAGACTGTTAGGGTCAATTAATGAAAAGCTTGAAATTGTTGAAGACTTTACCAAGGTTACATATAGGAAGCCAGCCTTTAGGAGGGGACACAAACGCTCACCAGCTCGGTCGGCAATCCAACATGTCAGAAGGTCAAATTTGATATACCCAAACCAAAACAATGGACAGAACTCATCAGCACATTCAGCAGCGCGACATGTCAGGTCAAATTTAGTTCACCCAAACCAAGAAAATGGGCAGATTTCATGTGCCAAATGTGGTGAGAGTAATCATGAAACTAGAAACTGTAGGCACGCTGAGCAAATAAAGTGTTACGAATGTGGATACTATGGACATAAGTCAAGACGTTGTGGTAACCAATAGGGACTCGGCAATGATGCCAAACACACCAAAGAGGATTGTAACAAATTTGGATTATTGAATAAGTTGTGTTCAGAATGTAATTTATTAAAATGCAATTGTTTAATTTCAAACAATTATCATGATTATAATGACACACTAAATGATGAGTCAGGTCTTAAATCAGTCAATCATTCTCAAACCTCTTTGGATGCTTTTAACATTGAAAATTCCACTATTATGGAAGTGCAAGCCATAAGTGGTATTCCAACTGTTTATTCTAATATTTCTCATGGTATGAATGATTCTGCTGATATGAGAGACTCTATGAGGCCCTCTACTGTATGTTCAAATATTTTAATGCATGATTCAACATTAGAAGGTAAGAGTCCATATTCTAATACATCTTCTTCGGAACTGCAAAATGATGAAAATATTAATATCAGCAGTAACTCATCATCAGCTACAAGTAACGATTCCTCCAATCATGTCCCTATGACTCCAAATGATCAGTCCAATTCAAGCAATCAGATAAACTTAGGTTTCAAATGCAAAGGCTTCAGGATAGGACATATTAATATACAGGGTATAAATAATAAAATTGACCAGGTCAGGCTTCTGTTATCTTCTGAACTAAATCAGATTCAGATTTTAGGTTTAAGTGAAACAAAGCTTCAGAATTATCACCCTGATACATTCTATGAAATTGATGGATATCAAACCCCATTCAGAAGGGATCGCAAAGAAAAAGAAGGGGGTGGCATTTTAGTTTATGTTAAAAATGGTGTTCAGTGTAAGAGAAGACCTGACCTTGAAAATGAACAATTGGAATGTATATGGTTAGAAGTAAAACCAATAAAAAGTAAACCATTTTTGGTTGGCCAGATTTATAGACCTCCCTCCTCAGGAATTACCTGGAACGAAATATTTGAAGAGGGTATTGAAAATGTTTTAAAAGAAGAAAAAGAAATGTACTTGATTGGAGATATTAATAGAGATCTACTGAACTGCCAAATAAAAAAGTCATGGTCTGACTATATTGAACCCTTTGGCTTAACTCAGTTAGTATCCGAGGCTACAAGAGTTACGTCTGTCTCAAAAACACTTATTGACCATATATATTCCAACTGCCCAGAAAATGTTACTTCCATTGATGTTCCTAAAATTGGGCTGAGTGATCATTTTCCAATATTTTTCACACGTAAAATGCATGTACAACCACCTAAGGGTAAACATTACACTATCTCTTATAGATCTTTTAAGAATTTTGATGAAGCTAAATTTGTAAATGACCTTAAAAATGTTCCTTGGGATATTATACATATTTTTGATGAAACCAATGATATTCTAGCTACATGGTCAGATTTATTTTTAGATGTTGTTGATGCTAATGTGCCAATCAAGCAACATAGGGTTAAACGTAAAAATCAGCCCCAATGGATAACGCCTGAATTACTGGAATCTATTAAGACTAGAGACAGGCACAAATCATTAGGCAATGAACATGAATATAAATATTGGAGAAATAAGGTAACTAATATGATAAGAAAAGCTAAGCAAGAAAAATATCAAACATATATTGACATGCACAAAGGTAAACCAGGAAGTATTTACAAGCTATTTCAAGAAGTGGGAGCAGGAAAAGGCTGTCAAAGACGGTCAGGAATAGCATCTGTCAATATTGATGAAAATAAGGCTACTGAAGATCCAGCTATGATTACTAATGCATTTAATGACTTTTTCGTTAATGTAGCATCTAAAATCAAAGAACCTATTACCCCTTCAAATCATGATAAACTTAAAGAATTCTGTTCAAGCAAAATATCTAAGGATACATCATTTGTAATCCCAACTATCAACAAAGAAAAGGTTTTGAAATACTTGTCCAATGTAGATGTAAGTAAAGCTACTGGTACTGATAATATAGGTGCGAGACTTTTGAAACTAGCTGCAACACACATAGCTGAGGACATAACATTCATCTGTAATAGCAGTATCGATTCCAACTGTTTTCCTGATAAGTGGAAAGAGGCAAAAGTTTCTCCGCTACATAAAAATGGTCCTATTGAAGAAATTAACAACTACCGTCCAATCTCAATATTGCCTGTTCTGTCCAAGGTTCTAGAAAAACATGTTTCAGATAGCCTTACTTTGTACCTTAATGAAAATAATCTACTGCATAAAACACAATCAGGCTTTAGACCACATCATTCATGTGAGACAGCACTTAATTTTATGACCGACTCCTGGCTAAATGCGATTGATGATGGAAAAATGATAGGGGTAGTCTTAGTTGACTTTAAAAAGGCATTTGATCTTGTTGATCACAACATTCTGATGTCTAAACTCGAATTTTATGGCATAAAGGAAAATACACTCTCTTGGTTCAAGTCTTATCTATCACAGAGACAGCAGCAGGTCTCGATAGACAATACCAAATCAAGATTCAGACCCATAACGTGTGGTGTTCCTCAAGGCTCAATTTTGGGACCGCTTTTATTCTTACTCTTCATTAATGACTTGCCACTGTATACCAGCAATGTTTCTACAGATATGTATGCTGACGATACAACATTGTATGATGTCCAAACTTCACAAGATACCATTGAAAAGAATCTTCAGATAGCCTTGAATGAACTGCACAAATGGTGCAAGAATAACGGTATGGTTTTAAACTCAACTAAGACTAAAGTAATGCTCATAACCACTAATCAAAAGCGGCATGGTTTAGATAGAGATGGCCTCAATCTCGATTTTAATATGGAGCCTCTGCAAGTGATAAATAATGACAAGATTCTTGGTGTTTTTGTGGACAATAATTTAACTTGGAATGAACATATTAAGCACATATCAAAGAAAATTGCTTCAAATATATGGTTATTGTCTAAAATGAAAATTTACTTATCACAAGAGCATCGAATTCAGTTTTACAAGTCTTACATACAACCTCACATTGATTTCTGCAACATTATCTGGGGAAGTACAACTGAAAGTAACAAACAAAAGATTGTGCGGATGCAAAAGAGGGCAGTTAGAGTAATACTTGATTATAATGTGGAAAACTCACATGAGGCTATGAAATCATTAAATATACAGTCTATTTATGATCGCTTGTTTCTAAGAAAGGCCAAGTTTATGTTCAAAGTGTATCACAATCTTACTCCCACATATATAGGTGAAAACTATAACTTGCGCAGTAACTTAAACATATCGGTAAACCTCAGATCTGCATCAACAAGGTGTTTTGTGCCTCCAAAGCCAAGAACAGAATGTTTTAAGCAGAGCATGAGATATTCTGGATGCTTGATTTGGAACAGCTTGCCTGAAGTAGTAAAAAATGCCCAAACTCAAGAAACATTCCATAAAAGATGTTTAAACTGGCTCTTGAATTAAGTTTGGCGGATAAGAAAATGATCACTCAGCAAAAATCCTTTTAAAATGCTAAACTATTCATTTTAAGTACATGTTTGTAGTTAGTATATATATTTTTAGTGAATATTTTGTTCATTTCTCTTATATCCATTTATTATTTTATGTTAATTCTTGTACCTTACAGTGTGGATCCTGATCAGCTGGCCTCTCAGAAGCTAGCTGATCTTGATCTACACTCATAGGGAATAGTCATAATTAGGCAGTATCCTAAATTTCTTCTGATGTGTTTTACAAAAAATATGACCTGTAAATAATGTAAAATGGCCCATACCATGCTGTACCTGGGTATAACCTGTTTTGAAAGCAGTATAGATCCCAATCAGCTGGGTCCTGAAACCAGCTGATCAGGATATATATTGTTTTCTACTCTGCTTGTAAATGCATACTATTAAGTGGAACCCTGCAAGTTGGTTTAGATATACACTGCTGAAGTTTCTCTTTGCCTGCAATTGTTGTCTGCTGATAACCTTTGCAAACAGTTTTAGAACCAGATCAGGACCGACAAAATGTCAGACCTGATCTGAATCCAAACTGTTTGACTCTCTGATGGTGATAATGAAGGAACTATATAGTAAATTAATTTAGAAAAGACAGCAGATGACAAAATACCTAAAACATTTCCAGCAAGCAGAGTAAAATAGAAATGGATGCTTGTCAAGATAAATACAGTTACTATGTTATAATAAATGCACTTGTGTAAATATCAAATTAACCCCTGTCCTTCTGAACCTAGATATATCCCGTTTTTGGAAACAACTGATCAGCTGATCAGGATCCACAGTTTTGCATTCAGTTTACGGTCTTGCCAAAATTTAGCTATATTTGCTCAGCAGTACAGGGTTAAACAATTTAATTTTTGATAGTTTGTGTAGAATTGTTGTTGTTGTTTGTGTGTGTACATATTATTTATTTTGAGGGCCTCATGGAAGATTAGTTGTACTACTAAATGTTGTCACCCTCTTTAAATAAAGACTTTACTTACTTACTTACTTACTTACTTACCCTAATTGATCCAATTGGTCAGGACTCAGTTAGAATGCACTGACCACACTAGTGAGGTATGGGATAAGGGAATTTTCTGGTAGGACAGCTGTCGGCGATATAGGTGAATGTCGGAAACTGAGATTTACATCAACAGTGGAATGAGTGCGTCTCTGTAACCTGGAATAATCAGAAAGATTTTACAACTCTTACTACACACAATAACAACATGTGCAAATTATGTTCTTGATTAGTTTATACTTAGTGGTGATGAGTTTTTTGCTGAAATTCTTATGAATACACCGTGACTCTTGTAGTTGATGAATAAACTCTTGAAATAAAAGAGAATGTGCTTATAATTCCGATATGTAATGTATTTCTAATTGCAGGATAAGTGAGAAATTAAATAACTCACTGGATATAATTGGAGTTAGCGAGTAAATTGTTGAATTAATTGAAGAATTGGTTTAATTGAAGTTCAAGGGGAACGACTGAGCATAAGATTGGACTCAGTAATATTACTTTTGGGAGTAATTATGTTTTCAATTTTAGCTATTTTTCCATTCAAAGATAATTGTATGACAGCTACCTGAAGTGGTATAAATTAAATATTGCATTGCATATGAATTGTCTAAAAGAGAGGAAGTTTGAAAGGACCTCTGACAGTTTGATAGGGTATCTGCCTATTTTTCAGATGCTTCCCAAATTTTCCCTATGCATGAGATATCGCTGGTATTCTTTTGAATAGGACGCTTGATGTATTAGGAACGAATTATGGTTATAATTAGACAGGCAGATCCCTACGACAAAACAGGAGACGCTACCAAAGGGGGTAGGGGTTGCAAAATTTGACTTCACCAAAACATTTAGAAATCAATTATTTTCACGTGTAAGGGTATTATATCATCAATCCTCGATTACAAATCACAGTGAAAGTATTTTAATGTCCAGAATCATGAGCATTTTAATGATTATTTTTGTTGTTGTTTTTTCTATCTAATTAGTTAAGAAATATTTTGAAGTGCAACTGTAGTCCATATTCAACCTTGATGACAATGTATTTACCTGGTGCAATATTATGCAGCAATGTATTATAACCATTCATCCATGCATAAAGTACACCTAGTCAATGGCCATGTAGTTTATGTGTATTGGAAAGATACAGTATATGTGCAAAATAATCTACCAACTGAATTTAGTAAAAGGACAATTTTCATTATCTAAAGAAAAATATGCTAAAACGTTGTAATATTTCATGACTAATGGGTTATGAAAAGGAAGCTTACTTGTACTTATTATTTCATTATACTGGAAAAAAAAGATTTTCAAGAGAGCACACCAAAATCCAAATGCTAATGTTCGGGCTCGCCCAGACGTCACATTTTGGGCTGTGGGATACCATTCCCCCCCCGAGTCCCAGCTAGCTTTTCACATATATTATGTAAAATATGAGAACACACTTACGTGCAAAAGGATTAGTTGGGACTCGGGGGGGAATGATGTTTTAAAAATATTTTTCTATTTCCTATATGTATAATACAAAAAGTGACCATTTTAGCCCAAAAATAAAGCCGTACATTTATGGAAATAGGAAATCAAATGCAAAATCATAAAATAGAGACCAACAGGGAGCTTATATATGAAGATGGAAGCATTTGATCGACTTTAACTTTTATCAAAATAATAGGCAGCGATACACTGTGATTCCCATTACCACCGTCAGAGGTCCTTTCCTTCTTTTTACCCTTTGAATACAGGCAGTGTAACCATTTTTTTCTGGAAACACATAAACTGGTACTTTTGCAAAAAGTGAGAACTCTGATGAATTGCTGCATTCTGCAGCATTTCATCAGAGTCCTCAGTGTTTGCCATGATAGAAACAATCTTCAATGACTGATATTTGGAAATTTCAACCTGTGGCCCCTTAATTGTTATTATCGATGAACCCTCCCAAACCAGATGGAAGAGGGTTAAGATGGTTCATTAAACACTTAAATAGGTCATAGGTTGAAAATACTAAAATTTTAGTCTATGTTTACTTTTTAAAGGAAAGCAAAATATGGAGAACTTGTATTGATGTCTGGGAGTTTTTGTGATTTCTGAAAAAAAATGAAGGTCGTATGAATGGATGTGATAAATAATACATATTAAAGAGGTTGTTTGTTAAATCATTGGATCTCTGTTTGATTACCTTTCCAATTTTTGTGATTAGATTTTGTCCTAAGTGTTGTGCTAAATCACAATCAATTAACATTTATCATAGTCTCTTGGAATATATACAGAATTTTTTGTTTGCAAAGTTATAAACAATACAGAGATTAGCTAGTTCTTAGCTTTTGGTGCAGTAGGAAAAATTCAGAATCGGGAACTAATGAGAATGGATTTATTTCAAATGTGAGAAACTCTTGAAAAAAAAAATTGTGCTGAAGGATGGCAGAAAGACATTTTCGATTTAAGTTCAACTTTACACACAGATTTAGAAAGAGCAAGTCAAAGGTATGATTTTATTATTATTTCTTTTGCCATTGGCTCAAGGTGAGCTATGGTGATAGTTGGATGTCCGGCGTCCAGCATTCGTTGTGCATTATTAACGATTTCTTCAAAGGACATCTCGTCCTAAACTCCTGGTTGGATTTTGGCCAAACATGGCAGGAATGATCCTTATATGGCTTCTTTAATAATTGTTCAAATGGTTCCAGTCTGTTGCATAGCTATGTCACATGGGCTAAAATAGATTTTCAAAATGAAAACTTTAAAAATCTTCTTGTCTGAAACCACATGCAAGGCCTAGAGCCTTGATATTTGGTATGTAGCATCATCTACACTTAATGTCCAGGTCAAATTTGCTTCCGGAAAATTTTTAAATGGGAAATTTTTTGAAAAGTTGATTTTTTGAATAATGTTAAAGTCAAAGTCATTATTCTTACTTGATATGTTAAACCTAATGAGACAATGGCTATAAATAAGTTTCAAAGGTCAAGGTTGACCTTTGTCCCTTCAGCTGTGGTCCCTCATATTGGAGTCCCTTCAATATATTAAAACATAGGTTTTTTTTCAGAAACAATTGGGCCAATTGAACTCAAATTTCATATGAAGACTCCATATGATAGGTTAGCAAAAATTTATTCAAATTGTTCTGGTCACATGACCAAGATGGCCACCACGCCCATATATGGTAAAACCCTTTAAATATCTTCTCCTCTGGAACCAAAAGGCCAATGGCCTTGGGACTTGGTATGTAGCATTGGAGATGTGGGCCCTACCAGGTTTGCACAAATGATGAATGTAGGTTGACCTTGACCTACTTTATGGCAAGGTCAAATTTGATTCCTAATGCATTTATATGGGGAAAATCTTGAAATGTTCATTTTTCTATAACTTTTTAAGCCAAAATCATAATACTTGCAAGAAATGTTTAACCTAATGAGACAATGGTTTTATATTAGTACCAAATGTCAAGCTAACCTGTGACCTTTTATCCAAGGCCACTTATTTAGACTGCCACATACCTATCTAAACATCTTTTTCTCAGAAATCACTGGGCTGTTTGATGGAGTATTCAATAGATTGTTTTAGGCCACTTGTCCAAAATGGCCGCAACCCCCATATATGGTAAAACAAAATATGTTTCATGATAAGCTGTAGTTGACCTTGACCTATCTTAACATTATTAAGAGATCAGGTGAGCGCTTCAGGACCTTCAGGTCCTCTTAGACTAGTTATTAATTGTTTAAACCCTGATTGTCACCATTGCTAGCTGGAACTTTTGCAGCACATAACCAATCATGTTTACTGTTTGGTGTCTAAATAGAGTGAGATGGCCTCTGTAATCCATTTAGAACATCAGAACTGTATATTTCAGTCAACATATGGATGTACTAAAGTGCACAAGATACATATTATTATCTTATCACAAACTAGAAAGCTTATGCAAATGCCTCACCCATAGGGACAGAAGTCTTGAGGTTTGCTATACCCCAGCTGCTAGGACCAGAACACACTGATAGGCAAGCAAGTCAGATATGATGGTACACTTGGGACTACAAGAAACATCATTATCATAAAAATGAAAATAAAACACTTTTTTGGGGTTGAAAATGGCAACATTTTTCTTATTTCTCCATGAAAACAGGTGTTGTGGTAATCATTGGAATCGTCTCTGTGAGATGCTTCCAATGAGCAAACGTAACATAGGTTTTTGGGAAAAAAAAGAAAAATAGTAGTCGACATACCTGTCTTAACTAGAGCTATATAAATTATCACTATCAGTTTATTGAAAAAGCATACATTTTACTAGACTGGCCCCAGTCTCTAATGTCAATTTTTTTAGTAAAACTGATAACCTCTCTAAGATAGCAATTTATAAACTTTACTTGGAAGTAGAAGTTCTCGGCTTGGACATCAGAGACTGGTGAGTTAGAGTATTCATCAACCAACTCACAGGTCGATGCTGACAAGGTATTTATTACTTTTATTACCCTGACCTTTTTCAAGCGGTCAGTGTACTTCGGAGCAACATGTGTTAGCTAATACCACCTGCAGAAATTTATGAATACACAAATCTTCAAGCCTCTGTATCTTTCTTCAGTACCTGTCTGGGTAATTTTCATGCTTTTTTGACGTCTGTTGATTTTCTCAAAACATCCCCTTTTTTAAAAGTTCTTTCAAAAATAAAATCAAACAGTTTTGATCATGATCAGGCTCGGTGATTTGTCGGGCCTGATCTGGGTTCAAACTGTTTTCCAAGGTATCAGCAGACTACTCTGATAGACAGAGTGCACACAAAACATCCAAATTCAAAAACGCAGCTGTTGTGCATAATATTGTGCAAATATTACTCTATATATTGAATATGACAGAGTTAGCACCCATACCTGTTTTTTTGGTAATTGTTCATGCTTTTTGTCGTCTGCTGATTTTTTCTCAAAATATTTTTTTAAAATAATTCTTTCAAGCATAATACTATGTATCCCAATATTAAACAGCTTGTACCTTGATCAGGCTCGAATATTTGTCAAACCTGATCTGGACCCGGTTGTACGAAGCTCAATTATCTTTTAATCATGGATTAAAACCTCGATTAATTAGCGCCTTATTAAATCGCGTTGTACGAAGCTCAATTATCTTTTAATCATGGATTAAACCCTTGATTTAACCCCGATTCCTCAATTAAATTTAATCGACGTCTAGGAGGTGAATTAACCAATTTAATCAGTCATTAGCCCGAAACAAAATGGCCGCCGACATAGCGTTTGTCCATCCAGGAAGGCAAGGAAATGGAAAAAACGTGAGAGAAAGAGCAAACCATGGCATGTAGAGATGATCGACGTGGAATTGCGCCGGGGATACCGCTTCTCAAAGGCCAACATCATTTTCATCTTAAGATTGATCAAAGAAACTACCTGTCAAAGTACACAGAGATCAAATCCCATCAGCGCGGAACTCCGAGTGAATCCCCAAAACACTGTTTTTCATCAAACATTCAATTGTAAAATGTCATCTTTCTTCTGTCAAAACGAAAGTCGTTCTACTTAGTGACCGCAGAGTGACGTCATGGAACTACCCAGCTAAGTTGCAAAGTGCGGGTGGCACACCAGTTTAGAGTAGAGCATTGTTTTATTGCTATGTTACCTTTTCTTGCTCTTCCTATACACATATCGTTTGAAGTTTTCATGAAAAATGCCATTCCCATTTGGACAATATTTTGGAAGATGCCACATTTTACGCTGGTGGAAATATTCTGTCAAGCGTGACGGTGGAGAGGGGGGGGGGGGGGGGGAGGGGGAAGGGTGCTTCATAATGTCCTTGGTTTAAAAGCTTATACAAGTCATTTCCTGTTAAGCAGTCAGTAGCAATAAATAGGCCTATGATATGTGAATCATAATGTCCGTGTACATGTATGTCAGATTAAAACCCTTCCCATTGCTTTAATCCCTAACTAAAATACTTTTTTTCATCGGGTATGCGAACATATGCCTCATGGCAAGGGTTGTTTGTCCCCTACATAAAAAATCGTATCTAACCTATATGAGGGGATGGACATTTGCCCCTTTGAATGTGGGCACCTGCCCCCTCTGTATAAGAGTGCAATCCGCATCTCCGTCCTGTTCTTGTATAATACCCCCCCCCCCCCAAGCTCTGTATGTTAAAATAAGGGAAATAAATACCTTATTAATGGTCTTTTTTCTCTTATTTTGAGACTTTATGGAGTGAGGAGGAGTAATTGTGAATATTTCCATTGGGAGGAAACTCACTTGCAATTTAGTTTTAATTTTAACTCCAAACCTAGGACAAAATAAAAATTAAAAAAAAATGCGTTGTCCATCATGACCCCCCCCCCCCCCCCCCCCCCCCCCCCCCCCCCCCCCCCCCGAAAGAATTCCTGGATCCGCGCATGATTTTGTAACCAACAAGATTGAGGTCGCTTAAGTTACATGTGCTAGTAATGTGTGGGAGGGTTTGCAGGTATGCGAGAAGCGCAGGGAGTAATAATTAACCCCTCCTCCGCACCCCATCGCTTCTTCGCCTTACTGTTTGTTGTTAGCAATGTTAAATTCATGTTACTTGTCTTCATCTGTGGTGAGCTTCTTGTTCCGTAACCCAGACCAGCATGCCAACAGAAAAATCGGCTCAGATGCAGCTGTATGTCTCTTACTTCTGTGATAAGTCCTGTAATTTCACATACCGACTAAACAATAAAAGATTGCTGTATACATGTATCATATACTGATATTTTTGAGTTAGTTATAAAATCATTACATCTACATGTTACGTCGGTACAGTCACTTACGCCTATTTTGAACTTTTATGCGACAATATTACAAGATCTGGGCCCGGAATTACAATGCCTCCTTAGAGTTAAGGAAGACTTAAGTTAAGTATTGATTTTTCACGTTGCAAAAAATAACGTTTAAAACTGATCAAAATCAAAATAGTTTTAATTTTTCTGAAGATCACAATGATATCACACATCGATTCAGGCAATTTATTTATAGCATTTAATATAGCATGTTGAAATATTAATACTTAGCATAAGTCTTGCTTAACTTTAAGGAGGCATTGTAAGGCGATCGTTTGCATAACTTTTGATCGCCCCTTACGACATTCTCGGGGGGTAACTCCCTATGTATGACATAATACGGATGTTCGCCCGAATACCCCCCTTTTTCAGCGCCGCCAGGTTTAAACCCCCTCTTTTTTTTTAAAAAAAGAAAGTATTATGAATGTCCCGTTTTCTGAGTTTTGGCATTTGAATGGCCAAACTTTTCTGAATTCCATGTATATGCCCATATTTTCGCTTAAAGATTCTACAAGATCTAAGACCTACATTTGTGTTTGGCCAAAAAGTCTGGACCCGTACCCGGCCCAACGGCCCAGTTCCAAAGAGTTTGCTTTGACCGCATTTTGTATTCAAACACTGCGAACTCGAGACCAAAGGGCCACAGTTTCGTGCCTCACCGGCGTCACTGCGTCCTGTCATTGAGCAAGACACATTAATCCTATCATAGTACTGGTTCAGCCCAGGAAGACCTGTCCCTACGTAACTGAAAGATTGTTGACTGGGACGTAAAGAATCAAATCAAACAAACAAAATAAACACCGCGAATCAGGCGCAGTCCCGAATTTTGTCAGTCTGATCATGTTTGATCATGTTACAGGGTGTTTGTTTTGTATTCCTGTTTGTTCTATAGTTTAAAACTGATTTGGGCCGTTTCAGTTTCAACTTTTCTTGGGTCTGAATAGATCCAATACTGTTTACTGAGGGGTAGCATCTGACGTTCGTTTTGTTCTAGGCTTATTGTTTAACTATTTCGAATGAAAACCCGATGTTACGGTTGCGTTCTTTTTTTCATTTTCATATCATAGAGCTAATTTTGAGGAGAGACATGGGGTTGGTTAGGGATGCGGAATTCGGTGGTAACTCTGTCATTTGGTCGTCTTCGTTTTCGACCTGAGTGTGTCGTTATTTGGGGTGTTCAGGGTCTCCATGGGCTCATGTTCTTGATTTTAATCTCGCGCAGGCTCGCCTTCCCAGCAAATATATGGGTCCCATATGGGCTACCCATATGGGCAGTGCAACCGGGTTCCGTATGGGTCCCATATTGGTGTTTTTGTTGATTTGATTCTTTACGTCCAATCAACAATCTTTCAGTTATATAGGGACGAGTCTTCCTGGATTTAACCAGTACTAAGCTAGGATAAATGTGCCTTGCTCAAGGACCACAACGCAGTGACGCCGGTTAGACTCGAACCCGCGGCCCTTCGGTCTAGAGTCAAGCACCCTACCACTGAGCCACTGCGCTCTCTACATGGGTTCCATATGGGTTAGCCCATATGCGGGTTGCCCATATGGGTCCCATATAACAGTCCCATGAAGAAAAAAAATAAATGATATAATCATCTTTATATAAAATTATTTCCTTGTTTATAATGCATGGCTAGCTTCTACAGTTGCGGATACAGAGGGGATTCATGTGGTTCGCTTGAACCCCCATTTGAGACAAAATTATTCCATTTTTATGAGGAATTTCAAGCAAAATCAGCATAAACTATCAAATAATCATGTACAATTTTCAAATCGAAACCTCCTTTGTAAATTTGAACCCCCTAGCAAGAAATCCTGGATCCGCCCCTGCTTCTACCATTTATTTTATTTTATTTACATGGGCCAGCCCATATGGGACCCATATGGAACCCGGTTGCACTGCCCATATGGGTCCCATACGGTTGCCCACATGGGACCCATATGGGTCCCATATAGATTGCTTGCTGGGTTTTTTAAACGCCAGATTTCTGCGAAGCCTGAGTGTTCCCGGGGGGGTCTCTATTTTTTTCTGCATGCGTAGGCTCGAGCCCAGCATCTACCTTTCACCCCCAAAAATATCAGGAATTTCAAGCACCCAAAATTTTTTTTACCCGATCCTACGTATGTATGAAAATATCAGAGTACCCCCCCCCCCCTCCCCTCCCCCCGGGAGTGTTCTTGCATAGTTATATCAGGTGCCCCAGTGAGTCAGATAAAACTGGCGTGATGAAAATAGCAACAAGACAATGACGTCATTGTTTACATTGTCATTGGCGACGCTTTATTTCAACAGACTCTGTCAAAAAAAAAAAACAATCATAGAGTACATGGAGTAGACAGCCTTAACATTTCCGTGATATCTGGATACTTGGTATATCTTTATACTCTCACTGTGTTTCATAGAAAAATTAACCTTTTATTGCGAAAAGAACGTTACAGGAGTAACGAACCCCGGGTAACAATCGACCATCCCGATCAGCTTGGTTCCTCCTCTTTTTACGTCCTTAACTTGATTTGTAAGTTTTGACTCGAGAATTTCTTTTTTCTAATATGGCGGCGTTTTGTTTACATGGCTGAATTATGGGAGACTGGTTTTATGATTTCTATTGAAATTAATTACGAACCCTCGATTAAAGCTCAATTAACTAATCAACCGTTTAATGAGGCTTCGTACAACACATTTAAATACATCAATTAGTTAATCCATCGTTAAGATTTAAAAGACTGATTAACGCTTAATCCATGATTAAATTTAATAGAGCTTCGTACAACCGGGTCCAGGGTCCAAACCGTTAACCAAGGTTATTAGCAGACGGCTCTGGTAGATAAAGAGCGCCAAGAAAATGCATCTGAAAATGTCGTCTGCTGAAGTCGTCTGCTGCAAATAATTGCCTAAAATTACTGACGAATTAAGTATAGAAGCAAACAGTGTGGACCCAGAACACACTGCTCCTATAGGAGAAGTCTGATCTGGGTCCACACTGTTTGTCACAGAGGCTTCTTAAACATTTCAACAGACGAGAAAAGCGGACGACTTTTGTAGCGATTGGCGCATTAAGGGTAATATTAAACGCACACAAAAATTCAAAAAGATATGCTACACGTTGTAGCTGGTGAGCATAATATTGTGCAAGCATTACTAGATATTATGTTTATGACCTACTTAAAGGTCTTGTGAACCTTCAAAAACATTTTCTAAACTCTTCATGATTCAAGTGACAGTGATGAGAAAACCAATATGCGGAAAATCCCATCTTAAAATTCCAACCGAGTCAAAAGTTATTTAAGTTTTAAAATTATGCAAATTAGCATATAAGCCCCGCCCACATCATTGTTTTGAGATGATTTTTTCAAAATATAATATTTTATGTAGTGCGATTTCTAAGCAATTAAAACAGCACAATTAAGCTTTTATATGCATATGTTATATTTTATCATATTAAATCATTTTCAGCAAATAAAATATTAAATAATGTTAAAATAAATGAAATATGTCAAATTTAATATTTAAAAAAGCTCAAATGACGTCATATGAGCCTCTCGCATATTTTGTTCTAATTATATTTTGGACCTCCATAACCTGGTCACTATTTGGAATTTTTTGATGGGGTTTTCGACATTCTGTTTCTCTCATTACTGGCTTTTCAATCAATAGGAGTTTTAAAAATGAGTTTTTGAAGATTCACAAGACCTTCAATATTAAATAAACTTTTCATGCTTTTTTTTTGTTGCCCGCTGATTTTCTCAAAAAAAAAAATTAAGAAAATATTTCAATAATAATGTCAGAATGTCAAACAGTTTAGATCCTGATCGGGCCCGACTTTTTTTGTCGGGCCTGATCTGGGTCCAAACCGCTTGCCGCCGTTTACCCACGCCTGGTTGAATTTCTTCACTACTGGGCAGAAATCACATTGCGTCGGGCATCGCAATGTTAATCTTTTAATCAGAAAAAAAACTATTCAAAGATCAGATGTGTGTGCTGATTTTTCCTCAAAATATGATGTTTCTACATCTTTGTTTAACAATTTAAGTCTGTATTGAGCATTTTCTATTTTCTCAACACAAACAATGCACAAGAACTCTTTCGTTGATTGTGAAAGTTTTATCTTATCCATTTTTATATTGACACACCCGATCAACTGAAATTATATTGGAGCCCTCATCGTGTACAAATCTCTATGAAATATCCGGAAAACAAATTGTGCTATCGCACAGGCTGATCAATGCCTTTGATTTGCACTACATACATACTATAATGTCCATAGAACCGTAGTTGTTTTAAGCCGAAATATCAAGTATCTTGAGTTCCCAGCAAGGGTTTTCTTGTGACAAGGCGCTATCAACTTTATATGATCAAAAAATCCATGAAAACTTTTGCAAACAGTGAAAACCAAGATGAAATGCAGCATAATACTGCATTCTCGAGACTGCATTTCATCAGGGTCTACACTGTAGGTAAAAAATAATACAATGTTGTTGTTTTTTTTAAATTATAACCTGGCACCCCTAAAACTGTACAATGGACTATCCCAAGTATATTGTATCAAACCAGACGGACCTATACATTAGCATACAAAGGGTTAAAATTCAGTAAAGCAAAGGATCATTGACGGTTTGGGCCTTATACGCCTATTTTCTGATTCCCAGAACGCTGCTTTTGAGCTTCTAGTGTGGTGCATGTAGTATCAGTGCAATAGGTGAATCTAATGGCAAGAGCCAGCTAGCAAAATATTTTCAAAATTCCTACGCACTCGAGAGTTATGGCGGGTAGAAAGGGGAGGGGGTCTGAAATTTCATGAAAATAAAGAGTGCTTTAAAAAGTGATTTTTGCACGTTTCTTGATTTATTTGGTAGGCATGGTGATATCTGTTGAACATACCATATGCAGAGTATTAACGAATCACGATAATTGATGAAAATGTTTTAAAATTAAAATATGTTTTGTAATAAAAGGATTTTGGGGAGATAATTAAGAGGTTACCTGTACATTTTTGACTACATGTACCGTAAATAATACAAAACTAAAAGCTCAACAAAAGAAATAAATATTTTTGAAGGAACAAAAGTGTCCCATTTAGCATCAGAAAGTAAAACTGATTCTAACTAGATCCTTTGAATATTACGTTTGCTTTGTTTAAAGGGCATAGCATGTTGAATGTATTTAAAGTGTCCTAATATTTATGGTGTACATGATGCATATATATCCCTATATGAGACAATATATATTGAACACTAAAGTATTTACCTGTTATAACTCTTTGCATGCCAGTGGAAAATTGTGTCGTCTGCCAATAGCCTTTTGCAAACAGTTTGAACCCAGATGAAGACCAATAGAATGTCGGTCTTGATCTGGATCCAAACTGTTTGACACTCTGATGGTGGTCCTGGGTGGTTTATTTTTAAAAACTTAATTTTGAAGAAAGTCAGCAGACGAAAATAAAAACATGAACGATTCCCTAGCATGCAAATAGATAAGTACAGGACGTTTGCAAAATAATGTGTCATTTATAACAGTGAGATTTTTTCTTATGAAAAAATGCATAAAACCTTGCTAATTCTACTTTTAATCTTTAAGTACTTTATAATAAACTAGCACAGAATACAAAGCAATTTAGGAGGTTCGTTCTAGAGAATATCATTACTGTCATTAATTTCTTATTTGGTAGAAAAGGCATTTTATGGGCTTAAGCCCTGGGTTTTTGGGCTGCTGAACATCTTTCCCCCCCTTGTGCCAGCAAGCCACTTCCATACAATGTGTAAATTATGGTAACACATATACATGCAAAAGCTTTTGCTGGCACACGGGGGGGGGGGGGGGGGGGGGGGGGGGGGGGGGGGGGGGGGGGGGGGGGGATGATATTTTAAAAAATGTTTTCGGATTCCTATATATCTTAAAGGGATTATTCACACTTTTTTTTAAATGCGTTTATTATAGATTTTACAGTATGGCAGGAATAATTCCTCATTAAATGTTTGTGAATGCCCTCCTATTAGCCTGTAATTAATCACTTTTGCTTCTTAATCACCCAGGTGAACCGCATGTCTAGATCTCGGAGGGTGTTGGCTATCGGAGGTAAACAAAGGATTTTGAGGTTGGACATGGTCTGTATTGAGACGATTTTATTTCATTTAGATTCGCTTTGAGGGATAAGAACAACATATAGATCGATAGTATACAGAATGATGATAACTCTGAAAACAATACATCTTTTTGAACTGAATCTGTTCGAGTTTAAATCGCATTTGAATTCGGAAATGCAGTAATTTGGACCAATATTTCGAATTCATCAGTTAATATTCATATCTATTATTTTATTTTTACTTGATTCACAGCCACCGCTGGAATGTATAACCTCTCTTTGGAATGAATCAGTCAAATATAATTCAAAAATACTTGTAAAACACTTATTTATTTGCAATTTTATGACGGTGGTATCATGTTTATGGGTAGCTTTCCGTTCGGAGGTATGTTGGGTAGCTGTCGGAGGGAAGACATGTGCATGTTAACATTGATTTCGGAGAAGGGCAAATTGATTATGCTCATTAAACTAGCTATCGCATACGGAAACAAAAGTGTAACACTCAAACACTTTCAAAAACAAGTGGTTCGATTGGCGAGGAACATATCAAGGGAGAAACAAGCTTAAACAAACCAATTTGTTAGAGCTTTTGTTCAACATTGAAGGAGTGTTTTTGTGCATTAGTTTGTTTTGTTTGTTTTGGCCTACCATATCTATTTAGCCCTTTGCATCACATTAAAGAAACAATCTGGCAGTAACATAACATGCAAAAGCATTATACTACCCATAGGACAGAGACCAATTGCCTTACTAGATTCTAGTAAGTCAATTAACATTAAATCCATCTCCACAGCAGCAACTATTTATTTAATGTCAACTGCTCTTCAAAACTGCAAGATTAATTGTTTATACAGTGTGCTCCCTGGGAAACTGGAAGTTACAATGCTTATCACATTAATAAATTGGTATAAAAGCTATGTTTTATTCCATTGTCACAATATAGATCACAGCAACAACAATAACAGGAAGAGATGTCTCAGCTTTAGTACGAAAATAAGTGTAAGTTTATACCAAAAGGTATGGCAGTTCAGCTGCTACCTAATAACAGATATATATTTGTACTAAAACAATACGAGGTTAAACATTTACCGGTGATAAACCCTTCACATTTCTACCTATTATTAGGTGGCAGCTCAACTGCCTACCTTATGGGTATAAACTTACCACTATTACCGTACTAAAACAATATGAGTTAAAACATTATCTGGCGATAAACCCTTAAAGTTTCTACCTGTTATTAGGTGGCAGCTGAACTGCCATCCCATTTGGTATAAACTTCCACTTATTTCTATACTAAAACAATACGAGGTAAACATTTTCAGGCGATAAATCCTTCACATTTCTACAGGTTATTAGGTGGCAGCTGAACTGCCATCCTTTTGGTATAAACTTACACTTATTTTCGTACTAAGGCAATATGGGATGAAAAATTCCAAGTGATAAATCCTAAACATTTCTACCTGTTATTGTTGTTGCTGTAATCTAGATCGTGACAATCGAATAAAACATAGCTTTTAAAGCAATTGTAATGTTACACAAGGATCAGTTGCAGTTCTGCTGTCACCAAATTCTGAAATGTATGCTATTTAACTGTAAGTTTATACCATAAGGGGTGGCAATTCAGCTGCCACCTAAATACAGGTATAAATGTTGGGGACTTATTATTGGAAAATGTTTTACAGCATATTGTGTATTGCACAAAAATAAGTGTAAGTTTATACTATAGGGAGTGGCAGTTCAGCTGCCACCTAACAACAGGAAGAAAAATTAAGGACTAATCACTGGAAAATGATTTACCGCAGATTGTTATTGCATAAAATTAGTGTAAGTTTATATCATAAGGAGTGGCAGTTCAGCTGCCACCTAACTACAGGTAGAAATTTTCAGGACTTATTACTGGAAAATGTTTTAGCGCAGATTGTTCATTGCGCAAAAATAAGTGTAAGTTTATACCATATGGGGGGGGGGGGGCAGTTCAGCTGCCACCATATTACAGGTAGAAATATTAAGGAATTATCATAGGAAAGTGTTTTATCGCAGATTGTTTATTGCGCAAAAATAAGTATAAGTTTATACTATTAGGGGTGGCAGTTCAGCTGCCACCAAACTACAGATAGAAATGTTAAGGACTCATCACTGGAAAATGTTTTACCGCAGATTGTTTATTGCACAAAAATAAGTGTTATATAGTTCATATTATAAGAGGTGGCAGTTTTGCTGCCACCTAATTTGTTTAAAGCTTACACATTTGTTTTACAAAACACATATAAATTAAGATTACTGTTATGTAATTTTTTTCTTCAAATGAAACAGTATTTAGCCACGTATCGTCTGCTTCCCTAGTCTGTTGATGTTCTTATGTAGCTCTTATGTAGCTTATATTTCAAACAATATGAACCCAGATCAGACTGCTCCCCCGTAACATTGTCTTCCATGAAAAGAAATCTCCATGAAAAATCTAGTCTGAAGTGCATTTAAATGTGTGCAGCAGACTAGAAATGCAGACAACATTTTAAGAAAAAAGTTATTGCTGGCTAAACATTAATCAAGCTTTCTGGTGTAGATTTGTAAAAATGCTTGTCACAATGCAGGATGCAGATTGTTATTTTAACAACTGAGAGTCTTGCTAGCAAATTGATGTTGACAGATTTTTAACACTAAAACAAACACTGATTTTGAAGCTCCTCCCCACATTTTAAACTCTGGTCGTGTGTCTCCTGGGTAATATACTATGAAATGGGCACATACCTTTTGTGAAGCTGACAGATCAAGTGGCAATGCAATTAGTATACCAGATGTTTAGACGAGCACCTATACGGTCTAATCAGTCTTCACTAGATGCATGAATTTAACTACATGTAGGTGTTTTCGCATTTACACAACACAAGTTAACACACTTTAAAGAACGGCCGTTGGGTTAAAACAAGTGTAAATGACCAGGAAATGCCACAATCCCAGACACATGGCACCAAGAGACAGGGACACTGGAACACAGACAAATAAAGAATACGCACAAAGTCAGAATACAATAAGCAAAGCATTCAGCTGCCTTTATCTCAGTGAGAGAATTGCCAAACTAGAAATGACACAATATAAGCGTTTAACACGAAGTGCTAAACACGAACCCCCAGCAAATACAACAAAAATAGTAAGTGAGTATGGTCAGGAAATTTCACAATCACAAACTTCAGACAAACCCATGGCACTGTGAGGAAGAGCCACACAGCAATCACGAGGAACAAGGAAAACAAACTAAGCAAAGCAACAAGATCTCTCTTCCCCATCTACTCGCCCTCTTTCTCTCTCTCTCTCTCTCTCTCTCTCTCTCTCCCTCTCTCTTCTCCATTCTCTCTACTCGCTCACCTATCTACTCTCTACCCCCCTTTCTCTCTCTCTCTCTCTCTCTCTCTCTCTCTCTCTCTCTCTCTGTGTGTGTCCCTCTCTACTCTCTACTCTATTCTCTTTGTCGTTCTCCACTCTCTATTCTCTTTGTCTCTCTCTACTCTGTCTCTCTCTACGTCTCTCTCTATTCTGTCTCCCTCTCTACGTCTGTCTCTACTCTCTCTCTCTCTCTTCTCTACTCTCTCTCTCTATACTTTATTCTCTACTTGCACTCCTCTCTACTCTCTCTATACTTAATTCTCTACTCGCACTCCTCTCTACTCTCTTTTTCTCTACTCGCACTCCTTCTCTACTCACACTCCTTCTCTATTCTCTCTGTCTCTACTCGCACTCCTTCTCTACTCGCACTCCTTCTCTACTCGCACTCCTTCTCTGCTCTCTCCTTCTCTACTCGCGCACCTTCTCTACTCTCTTTCTTTCTCTACACGCAATCCTTCCCTACTCGCACTCCTTCTCTACTAGCACTCATTCTCTCTACTCTCTCCTTCTCTAATCGCACTCCATCTCTACTCGCATTCCTTCTCTCCTCGCACACCTTTTCTACTCTCTCTTTCTCTACTCGCACTCCTTCTCTCTCTTTTTCTCTACTCACACTCCTTCTCTACCTGCACTCCTTCTCTACTTGCACTCCTTTACTAGCACTCCTTCTCTAATCTCTCCTTCTCTACTCGCACTCCTTCTAAGTTCGCATTCCTTCTCTACTCCCACTCCTTCTAACTTCGCATTCCTTCTCTACTAGCACTCCTTCTCTACTCTCTCTTTCTCTACTCGCTTTCCTTATCTACTCGCACTCCTTCTCTACTCGCACTCCTTCTCTACTCTCTCTTCATCTACTCGCACTCCTTCTCTAGTCTCTCTTTCTCTGCTCACACTTCTTATCTTCTCGCACTCCTTCCCTACTCGCACTCCTTCTCTACTAGCACTCCTTCTCTACTCTCTCCTTCTCTACTCGCACCCCGTCTCTACTCGCACTCCTTCTCTACTCGCACTCCTTCTCTACTCACACTCCTTCTCTACTCGCACTCCTTCTTTACTCTCTGTTACTCAACTCGCACTCCTTTTCTACTCGCACTCCTTCTCTACTCACACTCCTTCTCTACTCGCACCCCTTCTTTACTCTCTGTTACTCTACTCGCACTCCTTTTCTACTTGCACTCCTTCTCTACTCGCACTTCTTCTCTACTCGAACTCCTTCTCTACTCGCACTCCTTCTCTACTCGCAGTCCTTCTATGCTCGCACGTCTTCTCTACTCGCACTTCTTCTCTACTCTCTCTCTTTCTCTACTCGCACTCCTTCTCTACTCGCACTCCTTCTCTACTTGCAATCCTTCTCTACTCTTTCTTTCTCTACTCTCTCTTTTTTTCTTCTCGCACTCCTTTCTCTACTCGCACTCCTTCTCTACTCTCTCTTTCTCTTCTCGCACTCCTCCTCTACTCTCTTTCTCTACTCGCACTAATTCTCTTCTAGCACTCCTCCTCTACTCGCCTTCCTTCTCTACTCGCACTCCTTCTCTAGTCTCACTCCTTCTCAACTTACATTCCTTCTCTACTCGCACTCCTTCTCTACTCGCACTTCTCTTCTCGCTCTTCTTCTCTACTCGCACTCCTTCTCTACTCGCACTCCCTCTACTCGCTCTTTCTCTACTCTCTCTTTCTCTGTCTCTCTCTTTCTCTGTCTCTCTCTCTGTCTATATCTTCCTCTGTCTCTCTCTGTCTCTGTCTCCCTCTCTCTCTCTCTCTCTCTCTCTCTCTCTCTCTCTCTCTCTCTCTCTCTCTCTCTCTCTCTCTCTCTCTCTCTCTCTCTCTCTCATGTATTAAAATATCATGAGCAATACGAGAATTTAATGAAATGATAGCGAGTGTTCGACTCCCATGTTCAGTCCTCCTCTGTCAAATTCCAAGTACGTCACCCGATCATCGGGTAATGGGTAAAGAACTGTTCTAACGTGCTAACAGGGAACATTTTTATCATTGAATTGAGAGAGGAGTTCTCTGTATGCCTTAAAAATGAAGCCCTCTCACGAGTTAGGGTGCATTTGTTCAAGCCATTTTATTCTAGGGAAAGGGAAAATGCCAAACTGAGGGGAACAATATTGTCAGAGAACGGGGAAATAAATAAAACATAAAACATGGAGACAAGTCAATATTTAAGAAGAACAAGGGAATATGTACCTCCTGGGAGGGCCTCTATTATAGATAATAGAACAAGCATCACAACTATAAAACTACTAAACTTGATATGATTAAAAATATTGTACCCAAACTCTTAACTTTACAATCCGATTGTCCATCTCTTCCTGAAAAGGACGTCACCCAGGTTCATTTATTGAACTAAAGATAATTTAAAGTCGTACTGCAAACGGTTGCATAAAAATCTAATTAAACATTCGATTTTTACAGAAATTTTGATTGCCATTTGTCGCCAGACGGGCGACACATGACAATCGAAAAATCGGGCGACAAATGGCAATCGAAACCCTGTTTCCAACGATTTTTGATCTACATTCGTCGATAGAATTAACGTTTTCGATTGCCGCATATCCGGTGTGAAACTTTTAAAAATATCTTAAAGATATACAATCCATCTTTATTGCTTCTTATAGAATGACAAATGAGCCGCGACATGTGATTTCCAACAATGTGGCATTTTGAAATGAATAGACTCAGAAGAGCCTGTGTAGCCTTCTTTTAAGCTTAGAAACTCCAAATTATGTTCGTTCAGTAGCTTAATATTCATATAATACTCAAGCGACAAGCAAAGGCTCTGATCAGACTGCGTGTATGCACAATCTGGTCTGAGCCTTTGCTGGTCGCACATACCACATTGTTGGAAATCTCATGTCGCGGCTCAAATAATATTGTTTAAAAATAATGCCATTGTGGGGTTTGGGCTGCTGTTACCGGAATATGAGGACCTGGGCCCGGAATTACAATGCCTCCTTAAAGTTAAGGAAGACTTACTGAGTTAAGTATTGATTTTTCAGGATGCCAAAAATGACGTTTTAAACTGATTAAAATCAAAATTGTTTCACTTTTCTGTAGATCACAATGATATCTTTGACCACAAGTACTGCATCGATCCAGGCAATTTATTTAGCATGTTGAAATATCAATACTTAACTTAAGTCGTCCTTAACTTTAAGGAACCATTGTAATTCCGTATGTAAAGTTTAAAAACGTTAAAAGATAAAATAACAGAACGGATTACCACTGAAACTGCAATATTTTCAATATTTTTACGGGTATTGTTATATGGATTACTTTGTCCACCTATACAAATATGCAGTGAAGATCCAGATAAGCTTACATGTATACTAATACTTTTAAGAATGAACTGACAACAGACCAAAAACATAAATTGCTTTTTAATACGTGTGGTATTTTATTTTACTGTCGCAATGGCGCAAAGAGTACAGCTTTAAAACGTATGCAAACTGTACAGGGATCATTATTATGTTTTTTATTTTGTTTGATTTTATTCTTAACATCCCAGTCAACAATTTTTCGGTTATGTCGGGATGGGTCTTCCTGGGTTGAACCAGTACTAAGCTATAAATATGTTTTACTCAAGGGCACAACACAGTGACGCCGGAGAGGCCAGAAATCCGAACGCTCACGTTACTCGATAGCTGCGCATTCAACTAAGAGTAAGATGCGCGGATCCAGAGAGGGGGCGGCAGAGGGTCCTGACCCCCACCCTTGAAAATCGGAAACCTTGGGGGCTCTTTAGCAATACTGGTCCAGATCCCCTGGAAAATCAAAAGCTACCAAGCCAGCATTCCATATTGGGTAATCATCGGCCTGTCCGCGTTTTGCTGTTGAGCTGACGATGGCCCTCTTTTAGTGGTAGTTTAATTCCTCACTCTATTCATCTAAAAAAAAAGTGTGTCAGAGTTAAGTTGGACTTCGTCTGACAAAATTTCTGGATCCATGCATGATTAAGCATCGCATGGGATGTTTTGTTGCATTTTTCTCACTAATATTTTACAAAACCGAAGAAAGCGTATCAGTGCAACGCTACTAGATGACGGTACAATACATGGACATACCCTATCCCAGCCAGCACACATTGTCGGGCAACCATCGGCCCGCCAGCGAAATGCCATTCAAAATGTTTTAGATGTTGCATAGCAAAAAAGGAAGAAAGGAAGGCGGGAGGGGGGTTGAGGACCGGCTTGAGAGCCCCGTTGAAACCCATTCAATGTTTGTGGTGTGTTTTTTTTGCATGTGTTATTATTGTTGTTTTTACGGTTTGGGGGGGGGGGGGGTAAATTGTTGATATAGTTTGTTTCATTGAATAGAATCCTAAAGGGCGGTGCAACAGGAGGGTGTTTCAGTGGACTAGGGGAGTTGCATGTTTCAATGGATTTGATCAAGGTATTTCAGTGAACTGAGTGGTCTGAGTGCTTCCCTGGGCTGGGCGGTTTGGATGTATCAGTTGCCTAGGGAGTTTGGGAGTTTCAATGGATTGGCTGTTTTGTGCATTTCAGTGGACTGTGTGCGTTTGGGTTTTCTGTGGCGATTCAGTAGACTGGTGGTTATGGGTGTTTCAATTGTCTGGATGGCATACATGAATATATTTTTGGGTCAAAGGTTTACTAATCATGCACACGTGGCATCTTAACCAACAGTTTCCTTGCATTTTGACACTCCATTTACACAACAAGATGCGCCTCAATGTGAACCTGCATTTTGTAACCCTGTTCACGTTGTTAATATACTGCGTTGCCAGGTAAGATAATGAGTATAAGTATGGCACATGTTCTTGCCTTCTTTCAGGGACCATACCCTCACCCCCATCCCACCCAGCCATCATATCCCCTTCCTATATCAAGCCTACTGGTTTCACCAAAAATGAATCAGTGCAGAATTTAAATAAATATGTTTTCCCAGACTCACTAGACAAAAACATGCATAATGGCACCGACTGAAGATGAGCGCTTTTCACAAAACACCACAACTGTAAAACGTCTCAAATTCCCTTCTGCATTTCGCCCCCCTGATAGTCTTCCATTTGTAGCATTACATTTTTTTTGGTATCAAGACATGCTTAAAATATATCAGATTCAAGCACTAATTGTGCGGCAGTTTGTATCAATCTCCGAAATCAAAACCACTGTCACTCCGATAGCAAGGATGCCAGCTGTCAAGTTACCTCTGCACATTTTGCTAACCACCAAAGCGATATCAACGTAAGCAAATTTCAAATATTGATGTTTTAATAGCATTTTGAGATACGACTCCTATAAATCATGCAGGAGAATGATATAGAATTGTGGCGACACAAGCAAATTGTGTCAAAGGTTGATGTAAATCCAGCTATGATAACACGAATAGCATTTTTTCATTGAAAATTTCACAATCGTCGTTTGAAAGGTCGCCCAGGGTCCTACGGACATGGATCAAAAGCATTTAACACATTCCGAGTCCTTATCATTCATTATAGAAGCAGCCTGTTTTGCTGCTTTCGTCTCCAAGAAACTTTCTATAGGACATAAAAATGGATAAATACAGAAACTGTCCATCCATAATCGTAATGTTTACCTCCGATAGCCAACACCCTCCGAGATCTAAACATGCGGTTTACCTGGGTGTTAATGGGAGTCTGGCCATTCTCAGGTCAATGTTCTCTACACACTAAAACTGGAATCACTTCCACCTGCTTACACACTACCAAAGCAGAATTATAAATCAGTCAAAAGGCAAAAAATAACAATGTTTCAGAGTAATGCTTTTAGCAGTGTGTGCATTGATGAGTATATTTTTATACTTGGCCCATATTTAATAATTAATTTTAAAATTGAAGTCTTAAAGCACAAATGTTTACTATAGCAGACGACATTTTATGTAACAATTTTCTTCATTTTGCAAACAAAAAGACAGAATAAAATCAAATGAAACTTATTGAAAAACAAAATACTTTTCGTTTGACAGTTGTTACATTTTAATTTGCATTGATTTGGCTGTTAATTGTAATTAAAATGGAATACCCATTATCCAATATTGAAATAAAGAAATTGACTGAAAGGTGCCGCTTCCATCACTTGGCAGGCCAGCATATTGAGGTTAACTCAGGTTAATGTGTGCCAGTAGCTGTAAGATGTCTGTTCCCAGAAGATTAGATACACGGCTATAAAAGCTTCTGTAATTAACTAACCAGATGGATAAATGATCTGTGAAAATAAAATTAGTCCGTAACGAAATATTTATTTGTGAATAAAATAAAATGTTAAAAAGCATGAACATACACTTTAATGTAAAACTGATTGTTCTACCCAAAATTTTACATCTTTGAAGCATTTAATATCGAAAACGGATTTCACAGGCATAAAGTACTCAGGTCAGGGTAGCTTCAATGTGAAGAAAGGGACGATTGACAAACTCTTATTTTTACTGAAAACCGTAGGCATTTACCCATAGCAAGTGTCAATGATCCTTACACTAGTAACTCCGGGTCTGTAACTAATTGAGTTTCAGCTAAAACCGAAAAGAAGAATCCTTCAGAATCATGGAATCATATCAGTTTGTAAAATTTCTCTGCACAGCAAACTAAATACACACAGATCAAACTGACCACAAGGTAATAAATCTAATTATTCACAGGCCATTAGATGTTGATGCTGAGACACTTCCAGCAGAGTTTACTGTTAAACCATCAAACCAATTTATTGCATTAGATAACAGCTCAAGCTAACTCTCCAGTCCACTAAATTTGACTATCAGAGAGGATAGAATTTTTAGAAGATGATTTTCCACAGTTAAATATAATTATAAATGTAATTATATATATTTAGTGGACTGATGCCAGTCTAACATTTTACCTAAAAGTGCTGTGAGAGATCTGCTCTGAAGATTATTTTCCACCAAAGCATATCTTGTGGTTACTCTGTAGTTTCGTTCAGTTAAAGGAGAAAAATGACCGAAAAGCATCATATGTAACTTGAAATAGAAAATTCAAAATTGATATAAAAATCAGGGTCTCTGTTGATCTTGCTTAAAAGCTTAAACACAACAACAAAAAAACGAAAACCAGTCCAAATGGCTCTTATAATGGTAACACTGGGGAGTTGAGAATGACAAACTAGATATTATTTTAGAGCACTCTCGTATTCAGATCTTAATAATAAACACCATAAGTGCACTTAATTTTCATTATGCTTAAGTGGTTCTTGGGTTTTGTGCCAGTTTTCCAATGAAACAGTTATCATTTGGTACTGTCTGAGTGAGATTGCTTACATACAAATATAATTGGACACCTTTAAGTTTAATAATCCAGATTTCTTTCTATATCTTGATATTTGCTGTTGAATCCCTGTAGGGAGAAAATTCTCTAAAGTAGGTCAAGTTTTGACCTACTTTAGAGAATTTTCTCCCTACAGAAGCATGTGGCATCGGCATAGCTCCCATTACATAGTTACGCACGTGTATAATGAAAATTGAACATATTCAAGTAAAATCATATTGTGTGGAAATCAGGGTTTTCCAAGGGTTTTCCAACCATAAAGGACTGCTCTTAAAGGAAAGAATTTGCTCCCTCCAGGAGCAAAGTAGTAGCAAAGTAGTTTTAGTAGACTCCTTTTGATATACTTAACTATATGAGCATTCTGGCCACACCTATGTGTGGAGAGGACTTATTTTTCTTGGTGTAAAAATTCAGTTTGAGTTCCATCGGTTGCCACCAAAAACACATACAAAATTACCCAGCAAGCATAGAGTTGATTTTGCCTAGACATCTCTTTATCATGCTGTTAGTTATTTCTTGTTTGTTTGATTTGTTGCTTTACGTCTCAGTCAACAGCTATTGTCATGTAAGGATGGTCAGTTCACTTAACCACACCTATATCCTGGGCAAGCTTGACTAAGCGGTTAACCAATTCATGCGCATACTCTAGCTTGTAATTGACAATAAGCCTTCTTGAATCAGCAGAAGGAGGAGAATGACCATAGAAAATATTTCATATTCAATCTCCAGGAAAGTATGGGACCGGACCAGGATCGAACTTGCGACACCAGGATCTGCAATCAGACTCGTTACCGACTGCACTAGTGGCCATGCTGTTACTTATGGAAACTGATTGTGTACTGATGCTGGAGGAAATATTCTGATTTCTTTTGTTACAAGGGCTTTGATCTTTTCGATATCCCAACAAGTTTGATGTAGATCTACTGCACTGACAGGTAACATTTGTTGCTGGCTGGTGTTGGATTTCGCCACCAATGTTTTCTGTGGAAACAGGAATGATTCAGCTCTTGATAAAAGATCAATTTCTCCAGTGAGTGATTTTACTGGTTTAACAGAGTATTTTGACTTTCTCACCCCTGCCAAGGCTTTAAAACACTGAAGGATATCTTAATCAGACATACAGATATATTGCAATTAAGAAATTATATCTTTGCCCAGTCACAAGAAAACCTGTTGTTCCTGTTCTGGCTGCAAACCATTTGACACGCTGATATATAGTGTTCCTGAAATTGTTTTTTTTTTCTTTAAGTTAATTTTGAAAAACTACGTCATAATACCTATGCACCTCCAAAATTTGAAGTTGCTACTTCCAACGGTTTAGGAGGAGATACCTTTTCAAGATAATACATTATTTGACCTTTCACCCTGACTTTTGGGTCAAGGTCACACAAAACATTGCCCTGTACCCTCTACATCATGTGACAGTTCAAAGAAGTTGCTACATCTAACAGTTTAAGAGAAGATACAATCACAAGAATAGACATACACATGGATGGATGGACAGACAGACGGAAGACAACTCAGATTTGGTATAAAATTAATATGCCCTTTTTGTCTAAAGATAAAAAGTGGGTATATTTAATTACCCTGCATGCCAATTAAGTGACAAGTCAGTTCTGCATTGATAGAATATATGCACTAGATCATAAGTAAACAGTGAGATGATTCATTGATATTTGTTATTAATAAACTGTCAGAAGTAATGAAAGTCTGTGGGTTACACCCCTCACAGACAGGTATCTTCCATTGCACATGGCGCTAATTGTAACTAAGTACTACATGCTAAATGCTGTGAATGCTCTTATTTTGACTTGCATCTTTTGCCAGCTCCTTATCAAATTGTACTCATCTGTTTATATACATTGACTCATCAAAGCATCAGTATAGTATCGAAAAGAAAGATTTACAATTTTAGCTGTACTCAAAAGTCAGCTTTTGTGATTGTTGTTCCTCAGCAGTTGCTTCAAATGATGTCTCCTCCTAAAGGCCAAATTTCACCAAACTTTACAGTATTGATCATTGGATGATCCTCTTAAAAAGTTTTTCAAAGAAGTTGATTCTATGCATATCGGTTGCCATGGCAATGGTTATCATGGTTATTGTAATTTTTGCCATGGCAATGGAAATCAAAAACTTAAGATCCTTTGACAGAAATTGTCCTTAGGCACAAGGGTCAATCCAGCTAAACAATTTGCAAACTACTACTTTGTGGCATTCTGTAAATACTGACCTGGTCCCTATGGTCCTAGGATGACTTTTCTTATTATTCTGATCTGTTAAGGCAGGCATAGACTGGCTCCAGTCCTTAAAGCAATTCTTCATCAATGTGTCATATCATATACTTGTAGCTAGTCTAACTCTGATGGCTCTGTTTTAAAACAGAGCCATCAGAGTTAGACTAGCTACAAGTATATGATATGACACATTGATGGAAATTTGTTTTAAAAACAGAGCCATCAGAGTTAGAATAGCTACATGTATACGATATGACACATTGATGAAAAATTGTTTTAAGGACTGGAGCCAGTCTAAGGCAGGCTGTTCGGTCTGTGATCTTGGTTGACTAGCGGGGGAAAAGAGTGAAGGTCTTAGAGTTTATGGTAATCATAATCTATGATTGAAATCTGGAACAGCTGAGTAGACTGACTTCTGCCTGTTTTACTGACATAAGGTTAATTAAAAAATCTCAGACTTGACATGTTTTTGTGAGTCTTATACATCTTGTAGAAGTTAAATAATGAATATTCCCTGTCAGACCGTCAAATCATGTCAAACCATGTCAAACCAGTCAATACAATGTTCTAACAGACCACACCTTAGTAAACCTTTTGCGTTTTGTTAACTTACAGATTACCATTAAAAAGTCTTCAAAGGGCACTTCACAAGCCCTGGAATTGGTCTTTACCTACAAACACAGGAAAGGTTTTTACTTACAAACCCAGGAAAGGCCCTTTATCTACAAATTCTGTAATGGCCCTTCGCAAACCCTGGAACGGCCCTTTACCTACAAATCCTGGAATGGCCCTTCACAAACCTTGGAAAGGGTCTTTACCTACAAACCCTGGAATGGCCCTTCACAAACCTTGGAATGGGTCTTTACCTACAAACCCTGAAATGGCCCTTCACAAACCTTGGAATGGGTCTTTACATTCAAATCCTGGAATGGCCCTCCACAAACCTTGGAATTGCCCTTTACCTACAAACCCTGGAATGGCCCTTCACAAACTTTGGAATGGCCCTTTACCTACAAATCCTGGAATGGCCCTTCACAAACCTTGGAATGGGTCTTTACATTCAAATCCTGGAATGGCCCTCCACAAACCTTGGAATTGCCCTTTACCTACAAACCCTGGATTGGCCCTTCACAAACTTTGGAATGGGTCTTTACCTACAAATCCTGGAATGGCCCTTCACAAACCTTGAAATGGGCCTTTACCTACAAACCCTGGAATGGCCCTTCACAAACCTTGGAATGGGTCTTTACCTATAAACCCTGGAATGGTTATTTACCTGCAAACCCTGGAAAGGCCATTGCCTACAAAACTCTGGAATGGCCATTTGCATGCCTTCAAACCCTGAAGTAGCATTAATTTATTTTTTACTTACAAACCCTGAAATAGCCATTTAGCCACAGACTCTGGAATAGCCCTTAAACTACAAACCCTAGAAAAACCCTTTATTAACAAACCCTAGCAAGACCCTTTACCCACAAACCCTGGAATAGCCCTTTACATACCAACCCTAGAAAAAAAACACCTTTACATACAAACCCTGGAATAGCTCTTTCCACAAACCCTGGAATAGCATTTTACCTACAAACTTCCTAATGAGTTTTTACATACAAACCCTGTAATGGCCCTTAACCCACAAACTCTGGATGGTTCTTTACCTACAAACCCTGAGATGGCCTCTTATGCACAATATCTTGAATGGCCCTTTACCTACAAACTCTAGGATGGCCCTTTACCCACAAACTCTGGAATGGTTTGTTACCTACAAACTCTGAGATGGTCCTTTATGCACAATATCTGGAATGACCCTTGACCTACAAAGCCTGGGATGGCCCTTTACCCACAAAATCTGGAATGACCCTTTACCTACAAAACCTTTACCTACAAACCCTGGAATGGTTCTATCCCTACATACTCTGGGATAGCCCTTTACCCCAAAGTCTGGTTTAACCCTTTACCTACAAATCCTGGAATGACCCCTTATCTACAAACCCTGGAATGACCATTAATTTACAAATCTAGGAATATCTCTTTTACACAAACCTCGAATAGTCCTTTACATTAGACAGGCTCTGGAATTGCATTTTACCTACATACCCTGGAATAGCTCTTTACCTTCAAACCCTGGAATCCCCCTTTAACTACAAACCCTGGAATAGCCATATACCTTCAAACCCTGGAATCCCCCTTTAACTACAAACCCTGGAATAGCCATATACCTTCAAACCCTGGAATCCCCCTTTAACTACAAACCCTTGAATGGCCATTTACTTACAAACCCTTGAATAGCATGTATCCTACAAACCCTGGAATAGCCCTTTCCTTACAAACCCTGGAATAGTTTTTTTCCCACAAAACCTGGAATAGCCCTATACCTACAAACCCTTAAATAGCCCTTAACCTACAAACCCTGGAATAGCCCTTTCCAAACAAACCCTTGAAAAAGTCCTATACCCACAAACCCTGGAATAGCCCTTAACCTACAAACCCTGGAATAGCCCTTTCACTAAAACCCCTTGAATAGTCCTTCACCCACAAATTCTAAATAGCCCTATACCTACAAACCTTGGAATAGCCTTTCACATACAAAACATAGACCTACAAACCCTTGAATAGCCATTTTGTCTACAAACCCTGTAATAGTCATTCACATACAAAACATAGAAAAGTTCTTAACCTACAAACCTGGAATATCCCTTTACCTACAAACCCTGGAATATTATGTAACATTTATCTAAAAACCCTGAACTTGGCCTTTATCCACAAACCCTGAAATTGTCCTTTTGACCCACAAACCCTGGAATAACCCTTTACTCACAAATCTACCTACAAACCCTGGATTTTTCCTTTACCAACAAACCCTGGATTAGCTCTTTACCCACAAATTCTGGAATAATCCTTACTCAGGATAAGCCATTTTCCCCGAAAACCCCTGGAATAGTATTTTACCTACTCTGGAATAGCCCTTTACCCACAAACCTTGGAATAGCCCTTTACCCACAAACCCTGGAATATCCCTTTACCCTGACAAACCCTGGAATAGCCCTTTACCTACCTTTACCCTGACAAACTCTGGAATAGTCCTTTACCTACCCTGGAATAGCCCTTTACCACAAACCTGGGAATAGCCATGACCCTTAACCTACAAACCCTAGAATGGCCCTTTACCTACAAACCCAGGAAGGCCCTTTACCCAGACCTGAGAGTGACCATATACGCATATAGACCCACAAACCCTAGAATGGCCCTCTATCCACGAAACCTGGAATGGCCCTTTACCCAGACCTGAGAATGACCATATACCCACAAACCCTAGAATGGCCCTTTATCCACAAAACCTGGAATGGCCCTTTACCCCATCAATATACTTTAATATTATCTTTGCCATGATATACAGTAGCATTAGAAACTGTAAAAAGTGAAATAAATTTTATCTGATACCGCATAAATCATGCTTTTTATTTGATAGGGAACAAGGAACCATGTCTTCCTGGTTTGCAACCAGGTAAAACTCAGATCAGCATGCTCAGCTACAGAGACTACCAAAGAGTCTTGACATTAGCATGCAGCTATTAACCATCAAGAACGGGAACAACAATATTGCTGATTAGACTGTTGATCAGCCCAGGCTGATCTGTGCCTATGATGTATTTCACATGCAACATGGGCAGGTTTATCATGATAAGGCTGAGTTGATAAGAAACAAAGAAAAAACTTTTTTATGTATTATAAAGAGTTTCTTATCAATTCTTACATCATTATTATCATTTTTGGAACATCTGTGTGTCTTCCGACTTATAAATAAGGGGGGGGGGCTAACTCTGTAAGGGACAGTTTTAAGGGATTTGTATTGTTTTAAGGATATAGGGCTTAGCATTTCATGTGAATTGTCTCAAATGAGACAATTCACATGAAATGCCAAGCCCTGCTAAATTGGAAAAGTAATAAAATAAGGAAAAAAAAAGTTTTGTCTGCTAAGATTCAGTTTTGGTGATTAAGAATAATAAAAAGTAATATCTCTGCATATCAGAAATAGATGCACACGCTGTGATATTAGTCATGCACCCTGCACTGACAACTGCATCTGCTGAAGATGCAGCCTTCGAGAGAACTTGTAAATTCATTCACAGATTTAGATGAATAAAATTTAACGACATTGCAATGATATAAAGTGAATGTAATTTATGTTATATAGACTCGGCTGACGTCATTAGCTGATTTGTACACTCGCAGAGCAGTTTTCTTCCTATTTTTGTTTGTGTTGATATGCCAGTCAGCAATTTTAGTCTTGCTAAACAATCATTTGTGTCTTGCTAAAGGACAATACACAGTGCCTCTGTTGAGGCTCGAACCAGCCTACCACTGCAACACTGCTCGTTGGGATCTAATCAAACCTCAATAGTTCACACAAGATAACAAACTGACAAATCCTAGCTTAGTACTGGTTCAACCCAGGCGTAACTGAAAGATTGTTGACTGGGACGTAAAGAATCAAACAAACAAACAAATAACAAACAGTTAATTATTTTAAAAAGCTTTTAAAGATGGGGTGGCGTGGATCAAAAACTGTTTTTCTGATAAGTTTTAAAAACGTTGGTACAATATAATATATGTTTTATGAATTAAAAACTCATTTGTGATAATTTCTATGAAAGTGAAAATGAAATTAAATGAGACTCCTAGAAGAGGATGCCAAATTCTGCAGAGATCTTTACAGATACCAGCATTACACATGAGATATTGGTTCGTTTCCCATACACGTAAAAGATGTCGCGACACAACCTGTCTTAGGGGTTTCCGACAAAGCGAGACTCAAACCAGTCTCCTCAGCTACAGAGACTAGCTAGAAAATTGAAATTTCACCTGTAGCAAGTTTAGAATTATGACTCTTTCCAAAAAGCGAATAACAACGGCGCTGATCAGTCTGTGCAGATGCACAGGCTGGTCTGGGCCTTTGTTGTTAGCAAACCCTGAAGACAGGCTTTCTTGTGTTGTCAGGCCCATATAATCCTACATGCACAGCTATCTAGTGGGGCTATAAGTCTAATACTTGGTCTGAGCTCTCGGCCAGCTTATCTGCATCTACACTGCTATCAAAAGATTGTATAGAAATTTAAAAAGAGTTCTGCACTCAGTTCACTTTATTTAGTCAACTGATTTGGATCCACATGTATTAGGTGGGATATGGTAGTTAGATTATCCTTATCTTCTGAAAGTGACATGCATGCCTTATCTTACCTTTTACCTGCCTTGAGTTCATGCAGACTTTTTACAGAACTCTCTGATTTCTTGCCATGTTTTAGGCATCATGCCATGCTCAACCTAATAAGTACACCTTGATCGGCAGACTTCTAATTAGTTTGGATTCATGATGTGGATGAGAAACAGTGTGGCTGTTGATCAGCGAGCTTCATCAGAAGCCAGCTGATCTTGATCTGCACTGTCAGAAGCCAGCTGATCTGGATCTACACTTATTTTAAAAGAGAGTATAGAATTTTGAAACAGCAGATGTATAGCTTAGACCAAAGGGTTAAAACTCTGATAAATAATTATTATCTTTTGATGAATAGTTAGTTCCCTTACCATATTAGTCCATGTTGGGATCATGGGTGTTGTTCAGAGTGTCAATTAAAGGCTACTGTAGCTGTAGACATTCTGTATTTATAGCACAGTTAATCTAGTGGATTGATTTCTTTAAGTTGAAGCTTACGGTCCCAGTCAACAATTTTTCATTAATGTCAAGTTGGAAAACACCTTGCAGACCATTGGATTCAAACCTATGACCTTCACCAGGTCATGAGTTTAGCACTCTACGAACGGAGCCATGGTGCTCACCTAATGGCGTTGATTGGGCTGGAGCCGTTGTGGGTGGGGAAATAGATATTTGAAGTTTTCATTGTTTTTCACAAAATAATCTATATTTCGCATCTATCCATAAGAGGATTGTTGGACAAAACAAGGTAAATTGTGGTACAGAAAATCACCTAATCTGTTATGAAATGGTCCTCGGCACGAGAAAGCATGATTTTGTTCGATGCGAACAACAAAGGCACAGACCAGCCTAAGCATCCACGCAGTCTCAGATCAGCATCTTTGTTATTCGCTTTTTGCAAAATAAATAGCTTAACTTGCTTTGTTTCAATATTCTATAGCTAGTCTTGATAGCTCAGCAGGCTAGTTTGAGACTTACCTCGTCAGAAACCCCGAAGACAGGTTCTCTAGCTAGGAGGACCAAATGATGGTAGTGAATCTTACATGAGTGGTCACACACCGGATAGCAATCAAAAACACTCTTAACAATCGACAAACACAGATAAAAAATCTGGCGACAAATGGCAATCGAAAACTCTGTTTCTAACGATTTTTGATCTAGGTTTAATTGTCAATAGTATTTACGTTTTTGATTGCAGCCTATCCGGTTTGGGTCATATATAATATGAAATTTATGAAACTGGCAAGTTTTCAATTGAAAATGTAATGTTGTCATGAGTGTTGCTTTGACATTACAAGGAAAAATTTTATCAAATATGTGGTCATTTCACTTTTTATGATATGAGGAGATCCACGTCATGTGATAAAAATATAGTTGGCTTGAATGGTGAAGTATAGACATTAGTTCTGGACGAGACATATCAGTTTACCCTTGAATGACAATGCTGCAATTTCCCACATAGATTCAGGCAAAATTTCAGAAAAACAAAAACTATATTGATTCTGACTAGGATCATCCTATTGGTATTCTGACCTCATCAGAAGACATTTTAACTCATTCTGCATGCTCTTTTTGTCTGCTGAAATTTAAAAAAATAACTAAGCAATTGGGAGGTGATGGTTTTTGAGTGAAACACTGTTCACTGTGTCATTAATCTACAATAAACTCAATCACAACTGCACATTGAAGTATTGCAAAGTATTGACCCTTGTCCAGCTGTGAGTGATTCACCCAGATATATCCGGACAATGAAAACCAGTGCAGGTCAACAGGCTGATCTGGTTCTAACAGCCTAAGTTTACACCAAGTTTATTTTTTGAAAGCTTATACTTGTTCCATTGTCTTTGCTTGTTTGTTGTTTTGATGCTTTACATCCCAGTGAACAATTTTTCAGTCATGTTGGGACGATTTTTTTAGTTATATGTATATGACAATTAAGATTGTAGCCAGGCACTCGGAGAAGAAGTGTTAATTTACATTGTACGATTCTAAAAAGATTTCAAACACTGGTGGTTGGGTATTGCGAAATTGATTCCAACATGGTTGTGTGTGTGTGTGTGTGTGTGTGTCTGTCTGTCTATAGGCTTTTCCGCTCTTATCTAGCCTAGTTAATGATCAAGGTCACTCTCTTATCTTATAAGAATGAATGACCCATTGTTGTAGTAATTTTTACCATAAAATAAAAAAAAGAAAAAAAGGGAAAAAACTGTGACGGATTAGTATTTTAATAATCCTTGGGGCCTGGAATACATGAAGACTGATTTAACAACATTAATTTTTAAAAAGACATCAAGTAACAAAAGAGCATGTGAAATTACCCAGCATGCAAAGAGTCAAATATTACTGTCCACATTATGCAATAGGGGCACTTTTCATGTGCCGTGTCCAAACCAAATGCAGTGTATATGCAGGGACAGTGAGACTATATATATTGATGTCTGGAATCATTCTGAAGTTCTGCCAAAGTCTGACGTAATTGCTGCAGTTTCTCCTAAAATTACCTTTTTGTGAGAAATAATTATTCCACACCTTCGGAGATTTTATCATTGAGATTTTCGTACAAGAAGGAATTGCTTAGAAGCTATCTGGTAGAGTACTTTGACACCGTGAGGACAAATACATGTATAGACTGTTCACATAATAGAGATATGGATAGTAATGAGTATATTGGTTCAGATGAACACATTTTTTGAGCGTAAACCTTACAGATCAGTTTTAGCATATGTTTTGGGTGCTGAAAAGAACCGTCTCATTGAGACGGTTCTTTTGAGTACCCACAACATATGATTCGGTTAAGAAATAAGAAAATAAGTTTTTAGTTAAACACTCTTATCTAAGGGCCTTGCAGTAGTAAGAGATGTTGATAACAGTATGGATAACCTGGTATCATCTGAATAAGAGTTGGTCACATAGATTACAACATCTGGATAACAGGATTATATGGATAACAGAATTATATAGATTACAACATCTAGATAACAGGATCATATAGATTAAAACATCTGGATAACAGAATGACATAGATTACAACATCTGGATAACAGGATTATATAGATTACAACATCTGGATAACAGGATTATATAGATTACAACATCTGGATAACAGGATTATATATTACAACATCTGGATAACAGGATTATATAGATTACAACATCTGGATAACAGGGTTATATATAGATTACAACATCTGGATAACAGGATTATATAGATTACAACATCTGAATAACAAGGAATGTAAAGATTACAACATCTGGATAACAGAATTATATAGATTACAACATCAGGATAACAGAATTATATAGATAACAACATCTGGATAACTGGATTATATAGATTACAACATTTGGATAACAGGATTAGATAGATTACAACATCTGGATAACAGGATCATATAGATACAACATATGGATAACAGGATCCTATAGATAACAACGCCTGGATAACAGAGATGTATGGATAACATAGAATTATAACATTTGAGCCAGTGCATGAGATATCCAACAATGTGGTATGTGCCACCAGCAAAGCCTCAGATCAGCCTGCAAATAGGCGCCGTCTGATCAGAGCCTTTGCTAGTTGCTTGAGTATTCTATGATTGTTAAGCTACTGACTGAACATCATTTGGAGTGTCTAAGCTTAAAAGGAGGCTGCAGAGGCTCGTTCGTCCGAGTCTACACAATCATGTCAAAATGCCACATTGTTGGAAATCTCTTGCACTGGCTCATTTGATAGCACTAAGCAGAAGTATATGGATAACAACAATTGGATAACAGAGATATATGGATAACATAGAATAATAACATTTGATAACAGTAGTTGTACATCTAAATAACAGAAGTTTATGACTAAACCATCTGGATAACAAAAGTATTTTTGGGTGGCAACATGTACAGCACTCACAACTTAATATGGATATCAGATAAATAAATGAAATAAATATTTTGAATTACAATGTGAATAAAAGGACATTGATAACACCACATAGATAACAAATTACAACATTTAACCCTTTACTCCATAGGCTATTTTTAGATCATGATGTCATTTTCTTTTTTTAGACAACATTGAAAGAAATCACGAAAAATTTAAGTTCAGTTTTGAATACTTTTGTTGATATTATGGAAAATAGATCATTTGCTCCAAAAGAGCAAATGCTCCATTTTCCATAGTATTTTCAAATACATGATATTTCAAAGGCATCAAAAGGCGTTATTATGGAGTAAAGTGTTAATGACTAGGATAGGATGAATTAAATGATTAAGTAGGAAAAAGAAGATAACCTACTAAGTAAACTTTTTGGCAGTCAATGACAATTTGGAAAATAGCCCATGATTGTCTGAGTTGCATCTTAGCCACTTTGAATAGCACATAGAGACAATTTTTTGTCACAGTGTGAGAAGGTGTGACATGTGGTAAGCTGGAATGAACATGAATCAATTTGTTGTCTGCCAATACAGTAAAATGTGTCTTAAGCGGCCACTCAAAAATCAGACCAAAATTGGTTTTCAAGACCAATTATCGCTTTTTGCAGGTCAAAAGTATTGCAGAATGCTCCAAGGGGAGCATTCTGCAATACTTTTGACGTTCAATAAGCTACCATTTGTCTTTAAGACCTTTGTTTTGTCTATTTTTGAGTGGCCGCTTAAGACAGATTTTACTGTTCTTTGGATGAAATAGAATTGAACTGAAAAAATAAAAGTGTCATAAGACCCTAGGGTATTGCATTGCAAAATTACAGTGTCTTGTAAGCCCTTATTTTATGCAATTTATTGGCCACCAAATTAGTAGTTTCATTATAATTGAAGGGGATAGGAAACTAATGATTGGGGACATCAAAGAGTCAAGGCCCTTCAAGTTGGTATTTAGTTGTGCATGCAGATAACAGAAATCATTAGAAAATGTTTAAAAAAGTTATCAGCATATCTTGTTTGTATTTATTGGAATTGTCTCAGGGAGACGACTCCAATGAATAGAACAACTTATGGTTGGTAAAAAATAGAGAAAAAAACATAAATATCTCAGTAGTTGTCACCTTTTCTGAAATTTCATTTGGAAATTTGAACTACGGTACTTATGTAACGACCCATCCTTCCTTGAGTGGCCACTTGTGATTGTGAATTGTTTATGAGAAGCATGGTCTTGGATTATGTCGAACAATTGGAAAAATTATCTTCTTATTGAAATATCTTATTGAGCTTATTATTAATGTGCATTGAATATATTGAGATATTTATTGACATTGATCAGTTGACATTGACATTTTTCAATTTTCATTTATGGACATTATATTTTCAACAATTTGAGAAATGTACCCTCATCAGTTTCCATTTGTTCCACCCTGGGTATATGAAAAACGTAGTGGAGATTATCTAGACACTAAGTATTTTTAGTATTAACTTTTGGAAACAAAGCTAAGTGCTAATTAACCTAGGTTTGATTGGCAATTTGGTAAAGGCGCCAATTATTACAGTTTTCGAGAAGCTTATGTAAGACAGCATGCCTTTTTGGACAAACTTTGACAGGGAATTACTTTACCAGGGCTTACCTGTCAGTTTTCTCTCACCTTGGAAGAATCTTTTCTTTTGCATGTTTTTTTATGAATGAATACAGCTGCTGAGTCATTTCAAGTTTTCTGGATAAAGGCTAAACAGAAGGTAACTTCTTTTTTATAAGCTATGTGAAAATACCAATTTGGCACCCATTAGAATTGCCTCGCTGAGGCAATTCCAATGGTACCAATATGGTTAAATGAAAGCAAGAGAAAACATAAAACTGGAATCAACTTATTTGGTGCTCTGACATGTGCTGCAAGTAACATCATTAATTAGCAGGAAATGAGAGGAAAAATGATTAGCAATTTACTATAAGTTTCAAGTATATGATAACAAATTACTTCATTTTTGAACTGTTCGAAAATCATTGTTAAGAAGGTATGGTTTATATGGATCTCGTTTGGCAAGGGACAAGGATACACCTGGAGTTCTTAAAAAGTAGAATCGCTTCATTCATAGAGTTAGTTTTAAAAGACTGATAAGACTTTTCATTATGAATTTGTGCTTGTTGGATACAGAGTTTTGTAGATATGAACAGGATTTTACATTGATTCACCCATTCGACTAAACATTTTACACATAGATTTTGTTTTAAAAACTTCCTTAATTAAAGATACATGGCACTTTAAAGTGAAACTGGTTTTGCTTAAGAAATTGAGCCACATTATGTGTCTTTAGCAACAACATAAGTGTAGACCAGCCTTAGCATCCACTCAGTCTGTTCAGCATCTTTGTTGTTTGCTGCCTAAAAGTATATGTGTAGTTTGCTATTTTATTAACTTTGCTTATCTCCGAAGTTGAGCAGACTTGTTTAAGTCTTACCTGGTTGCAGCCGGGCCGCGTAGCGCAGTCGGTAACATGTCAGGCTACAGATGCGAGTCTGACTGCAGATGCAGGGGTCTCGAGTTCGATCCCGGCCCGGTCCCATACTTTCGTGGAGATTTATCATGAAATAATTTCTACAGTCATTCTCCTCCCTTCCGTTGAATGAATCATTCAAGAAGGGTTGTTGTCAGTTATGAGCGAAAGTATGTGCACAAAGTACTGGTTAACTGCTTGTTCAAGCTTGCCCAGGAAAAAGTGTGGTTAGGTGAACTGACAGTCCCACCATGACCATAGCTGTTGACTTGGGACATAAAGCAACAAAACAAACAAACAAAACCCAATCAATAGCAAACCATGAAAACAGACTCCTTAATTGTCAGATGGGTAATACATTTTCATGTCCATGTATCTATCTACTCATCCCAGACATCAGTTGATGCAGCATTGTATGTTTTGAGACATTTCTTATCTCAAAGGACTTGCATTTATCTGCAGTGCACTTGTTGAAATTTATTATTACGCGCCTAATCAATACTATTTGTTATCTATGGGACAGAACATGCAAGACAATACCTCACTGTGGCTGTGATGTATGCAGACACATGCACAAATCTAATTTGTGGGACTAGTGAAATTTGCAACCCCAAGAAATGGTGCAAGGTTGTGAATTTTGTGAAAAACTCGGAGCTCTTAAATGTGGAAGCTCTGTCTTGAATTGAATATCAAGTTTGAAGAAAGATTCTCATTTGATATCTTAAGAAGTGATGGTAGAGGGACATAGACAAACATAGTGACACAGATCAGACTGCTCCATATGAGCAGTCTGATCTATGTCTACAATGTTTGCAGATAGACAATGTTTCATTATTTTCAGTTAATGAGTTGGACCTGATCTTATAAGAAGACCAGGGCTCCTGGTTGTAGCAGAAATTATTAGGTACTTTTTCTGTTTGTTTCGGGAAGTTCAAAGTTGCGGTTTGGAGTGTCGCCTTTACAATAGGATGTGGTTTGAATAAATCAGACTAACACTAACTCTGCAAAAATGTTGGACCTACTTGTTGTGATTTGGCTAATGCTAAAATGGCTGAAAATGATTTTTGCTATGATAAAAACCTGGTACAAGAGAGCACCAAGATACATAAAAGATGATAGAGTAAGAAATACAAAGGGTTTAGCAGCTACTTTAAGTAATAGACGAGAACAACCTAAGCTAGCTGGTAGAGCAACAATCCTAAATGAGAAAGCAGTGAGGAATACAGGGGATACTGGAAATGGACTTGTAGTTGTTAGTGATGGCAGTAGTCATGGCTTTAAAGATAAGAATCAGAAATCAAAAGAAATACACAGAAAATATGCTGACTGTGGAGTCAATGTAGACAATGAAAGAAGTAACCAAGAAATAACACAGAACCAGGTCAGTGTCAATAAAGAGGGACCAAGTTTCTTAAAGAATGCAAAAAGTGATGAGTTATGTGTTCGTGACTTTAATAATTTGGGGCCATTGTCCATCAAGAAAGGTGTAGATGATTTAAGCAACAGTTTGGCTACTTTGGAATCATTACATGTACATGTGTTTGGAACTGACAGAAGTTTGGAGCCAAGAAATACTGATAGTGAAGTTCTAAAGGACATTTCTAAGCCAAGGATTTATGATAATGAAAGTAATCAAGTAGAAAGTGAGGGACAGGAAAGCATTAATCATGGTTTCGAAGTTCCTATATCAGATAAAGGACCAATGGTGGGAAACAGCAGAGAAAGTAAAAGTATAAAATCTTGTGAAAATGCTGAGCTGATGTTTGAGCAAGAGTCCATAAAAACCTTGAAACAAAATGTTGATAACTATTTAGAATATAAAAAATCAAGCTGCAGTAGAAATGGTGAACATCGATGGGAAAGATTTCCATCACAATTGGAGAAGAGAGAGTCAGGATGTACAAGTGTAGAGGGTGAAGCAAATGGAATTATTGGATCAAGTGAACAAAACATTGACCATAAAGATACCCATAGAGCATTAACAGAGCAAGTTACTTACAAAGCTAACACAGAAACACTGCAGTTTGATCAGAAAATGATAGTCCATTCAGAAGTTGTTGATCTAAGAAAAGAAAAAGCTGCTGAGGCTGTAGCAACTACGTGTATTGATGCAAAAGGTGAAATGTTTATAAACTCTGAGTACATGTCTACTATTAGCATGAAACAGAATACAATTGAGGGAACTTACAAAACTAAATACAGTAAAGTAGAATGTGAAAATGATGAAAAGACTATAATGGACTCTGAACTAAAAGAAACTGAAAACATTACCATGTTAAAAGATTCAGTAGCTGCAAAAGTGAATGTCACAAGAGAAGTTCAGTTAGACAAGCGTATGGAATTGAAAGACCCCACTGAAAAAGTAAGGAAATCTGGTTTACCTAACATGACAGAACTCCTACAAGACATTATCACAGTTTGTGAAGCAGCTAGTAAGGAGACTATTACATTAGATATCCCAGCAAAACCAGTAGTAGATGATTCAACTTACTTATTTAAAAAAGATATGGGTGATCATAAAGCACTCAGCAGCATTGAAAATCAAAAAAGTATTTGTATTAATAATTCCAAGATACCATCAATTGACCCCGCAGAAAACAATTATAATATGTGTAGTTCAGAATACAGAACCTACAGAAAAAGTGAAACAATCTCACATACAGTTGAAGCAGAACTCCCTAAGACTATTATGAAGGCTCAGTCTAAAGGATCTGATGGCACACCTACTCATTTTAAGACTTCATCTTGCTCAAGAGTTGCTCCAAAACTTGAAACAGTTACCAAAACAATGAAACACCAAGTACAAGCAACTTCGTTGTTGTCAGGTATACCATACAGTAGTACATTTGGAGCTAAATTAGAATCACCAAGACGATGTAAATCTCAACCGGTTACATCACAAGATACCAAGTTACGCTTGCGTAGATTTTCTCTAGATACATATGACATTGTTGATACAGCTAAAGCTGATATGGTAGCCCTACAAGACTTGAGGGAAGAACATAGCTTAATCAAGTCTGTTGATAGTCCTTCTGCTTCAGAACTGTCGTCAACTGATGACAATCTTAAGACTTGCAAAAGTTCTTCAGCGGTCTTGAAGCCTGAAATCTATCCTTCTGATGAAAAGTTTGATACGTGTGATTCTCCTAGATGGATCAGAGATGACAAGTCAAAAGAGCAAAAGGTAGATACATGTACCATATTTACTAAATATAGGGGCTCCTAAACACCTGACCATAACGATCCTAAATCTCATCCAAAATCTTGAGCCATAATACAGCTTGATCATGCAGGGATGTAAAATATAGCAATTGGAATGGCCATCAATATTATCCCTGATCAGAATGCAGGATGTCTGATCTGGGTTTACATTGATAACCTTGGTCTATCTGTCCAAATGTTATGGTAAGTGTAATGGTTAATATTTTTATTCCCCATTGAAGATTGGGGCATATTGGTTAATGTCTGTGCATGTGTGGGTGCAACAAACTTTAAAAAGTAAGTGAGTATGATCTGGAAATACCACATTCACACACTGCAGACCAACCCACGGTTAAAGTCTGTTCTGAGGACATTATTGTTTCACAAACACATTTCATCTTAAACTGAAAGATATCTTGCTTATGCCTTGCTTTTGAGTTTGGATTTTGTCTGAGATAATTTTGACAACTATATAAGGAACAAGTCAAAATTTGAGCACATTTTGTACATAAATGATTAGACTGACAGAGGCAAAGATGAAGGTTAGATATATGACTGAATACCTATGCTATAGGTCTAATAGATCTGAAATAATTGTACTTCAGTTCCAATGTGGTTATTTTTTCCAGATGTTCATGAAAGTATGAACACCCTGGGTTGAGTTCAAAGGAGGTGACACCAGAATCCTTCAGGTGTTATATGTTATTTTGAACTGAAAGTTCGACGTAGTGCTCGAAACTAAAGAGCAGACATGGCCCATGGTGTCATACTCATTTTACCTGTGAAATAGGGGTAATTGATGATCATTTATGATGTTCTGTATCAGAATTGATAAAGATTGATTTAAGAATCTGTTAAGTTGTGTCAGATCTTTGGTAATTGTATGGTAAAGGACATCTAGGTGATAAATGAGCTTGATTCCTGAGGCACTTTAATTAATTATGCTGTTTATACATAAGATAACTGAGTTGCCTGGGGAAGAAACAAGAACTTTGGATTACTTCCCTTAGCCTTAATGGCCACAAAATAGGATAAGAAAATACAGTGCAGACCGATGCCCTTAATAACACAGCTCAATCGTTACTACAATTTTGGATATAACAAGGTCATATTGTGGCTCCCAGATTTGTCTACCATAGAATTATACAAAAAAAAGACCATAGTCTTGGATGAGACTTTATACTGTGGCCCCGTCTTCTGAGACGTTTTAAACCAGAACCACTGCAGGTTGAGCCTTCGGATGCACCCGGACATAAACCACAAAAACCATAAACCCACCCGGCCCAGTTCTGGTTACTGCCAAGGAACATCCACAAAAAAAAAAAATCATAGTGTTATAAAGGGACTGCACTGTATATCTCCTAATCCTATTGCAATCAGAGTGCAATCAGAGCGGATCCAGAGGGGGGACAGGGCATCCGGACCCCCCTGAAAAATCACAAAAATATAGGGTTTCTTAGCAATATTGGTCCTGATCCCTTATCTACCAAGCCAGCATTCAATGTTGGGACATCATCGACCCGCTAGTAAATGCCATTTAACCAATGATGACCCATTTATAGTGATATTGGATCCTCTATTCCCTCATCACCTAAAAAAATATCTCAACCCCCCCACCCCAAAAAAAAAAAAAAAAAAAAATCAGATTTGGACCCCTTCTGACAAAACTTTCTGGATCCAAGCATGGAGTCCATTCGATCTGATATCACCTCGACAACATATACTGTAGGTCTGCTGTATGTAATATATTTACATATGCCAATGTCTTCCCTTAAATCAATTTTGTTTTATAAATACTGATTTCATTATCCTATTGATCGATTTGAGATTTAGGGTTATCAGCGAAGTATAGAAATCTCATTTGAACTGGGTTGATATGTTTATTTAGGGGCAAATAGACGGCCAACACCTTTTGTACCCTAATCTCCCCACCCACTATCAGCTACTGGATAGCTTTGACATGGAGATAAAGCTTCCGCTGATTGAGAGCGAAACAGCCCCAGAAGCATGACACTTTGGCAGTTTTTCCATCCACTTATAAATATCAATTTTGTACCAAAACCTTCATTGAGGGTACCCATCAGAATGGCCTCTATGAGGCCATTCTGATGGCTACCCATAATGTAAGCTTGAGGCAGAAATACTGTAAAACATCTTCTTTCTACCCTGTTATCTGAAGTGCTGAAAATTGTCAATTTCAAGAGCAGGTCTACAAGAATTCCTACTTGATGGGTTAGTGGCAATCTTCGATTTTATTTGAAATTTTCTGAAGAGATGAATTTGACACAGTCTGAAGTGTCTTAAAGTTGTATTTTAAAAAGGGTTATATTGTAGAGACCATCTTTGGACATTAATCTATGATTATTATCATTATTAAAAATGCTTAGGCATAAATTTCAACTATTGAACTAATTGTTTCTATATTTTAACCCGGAGGTCTTAACATACAACAAGTTTGCATTTAAAAAAAAAACCCATTGTTGTTGAGAAAATAGACTTGACACTTGTTGGGAAACCGTGATGATCTCATGTGGGAAATTCACGTGAAATATTTTCGTAAAAATATGAAAAAAAAGCTTGCAATATTATTTCAGTCTATCCTGACGTTTTTAAGTGTGGTTTATTTAAAGATTGGCCCTTCTTTTCTTGCTCTATTTGCATATTTATCGAGGGTTATGAAATTGTTTGAAACATTCGGGCCAGACTATGAGATAACGGTTCTTATTGCATATTCAAATATGCATGCACAGCTATCCAGTGGGGTTATCGGTCTAATTCTTTTGTCTGAACCTTCATCTACTTCTATACTTTGTGTATGCAAGCAGTAAAGGCTCAGGTGAGACTGCACATCTGTGTAGTCTCACCTGAGCCTTCGCAGCTTGCCCGTGGGATAAGGACCACATTCTTACGCATTAGCTCATTTAATGTTGAATTTTTACAAGCCCTACTTTAGTTGAAAGAGTACTGCACTCCAAAATGAAGAATTGACTACTGTTTTCATAGAGTAAACAATGATCACCTGGTTTGAACTCTCACATGCAACCTCACACCGGGTAGGCGACAATCAACAATGGACCAACACAGATTAAAAATCGCTAGAAACAGTGTTTTCGATTGCTATTTGTCGCCAGATGGGCGACAAATACCAATCAAAAACTCTGTTTTTAATGATTTTTGATCTACATTTGTCGATTGTATTGAATATTGATTCCCGCCTACCCTGTGTGAAACTGGTTGCGTTTATCATATTTGAAAACTGTTGGTCTATGGGATTTGTGATTTGGTAAGACTTGCACCGGCCTGCTCAGCTACACATGCAGAAAAGCTAGAATCCTGAAACTTTGGATTAGGCACAGATAGCGGATATATTTCCTAGACAGCCAAAACAAGGTTGTGATGATCATGCAGACAGCACATAATGCAAAGGCTGATCTATGTCTTTGCTGTTCATTTGCAGCATAATCAGGCTCATGATCTGGCTCAATTTTCACCTGTGCTTTATTAGTTTTTGGAAGAGAATCATGGAAAATTTTAGTTGCCAAACAGACAGAATTTGAATGTTTGTGTAGAGCATCCCACCAACATTTTAGGTCATATGGAGACAGAGACAGCTTAGTCTCATCCAACACACTGGTAAAGCTGGGGATCAAACCTGCAAACACCAGACTGCAAGGCAAGTGACTTATCCACTACTGCAGAATTTAATCGAAGGATATTGAATTGAAGCAACTTGACTGACTCCATTCATCACCATAGATCCCAGACATAAGATCCATTAATGTTTGAGTCCCACTAGGTAGTTCTGCATATACATTTATAGAAATGAAATCACTACCTTAGCCTCCTATTGTTTGTCAAATGGGCAATTGGCCAATGTTAATTGGGGAGATAGAACCATTTACGTAAGGATATTGTTTCTAGTACATTTATAGAGTGATTAAAGGGGACGGCAACCCTGATGATTACTATGTTTTATAAGAAAGATCTTAATAAACCATGAATCTTGATACCAGTTTCGTCTAAATCGGTTGAAAAATGTGGAAGTTATGGGCGTTTGAATATTTGCAAATGGACTGTAATGGAAGCGGCGGTATTGTAGGTTTAGTGATGTCACTCAGCCTAATTAAATATGCGTAATCAAAATAATAGACAAAGCAATGGATTATTTGCATTAACCTTTAATTAAACGTTTTCCTTGTGTATAAAGCTACATATATGCTGAAACACAGATGATGTGATAGTAGTGATAACTAAAAATTAAGCAGTTGAAAAAAATCTGAAAACTAATTAAATATTCAAAATGGCGGATAAATGTTGGCCATATTGAATTTTTTAAATGCCCATAACTTGCCCATTTTTCAACAGATTTTGATGATACTTTTATCAAAATTCATGGTTCATAGAGCTCTTTCTGATAAAACATACTTATCATTAGGGTTGCTGTCCCCTTTAAACATATGGCAAAAGCACCATTAACCTAACCCTTAAAGCGCCAAGAAAAAAAATGCATCTGAAAATGTCGTCTGCTGAAGTCGTCTGCTGCAAATATTGCCTAGCATTACTGACAAATTAAGTATAGAAGCAAACAGTGTGGACACAGAACAGACTGCTCCTATAGGAGCAGTCTGATCTGGGTCCAAACTGTTTGCCATAGAGGCTTCTTAAACATTTCAGAAGACGAGAAAAGCAGACGACTTTTTTGGTGGTTTGCGCATTAAGGGCTGATTTATGTTTTATTGTATCAATTTGGATGGAAGAAACTATCTATCAAGAGGGAGGTAACTCTTTGCATGTTGGGTAATTTGTCATCTGCAGAATTTTTTCAAAGTTAATTTTTTCCAAAAATTTGTTCAGGAATAATATCATAAGGGCGTCAAACAGTTTCGATCCAGATCAGGCCTGACATATTGTCGGGCCTGAAGTTGGTACAAAGTATTAGCAGATGACACTTAGCAGGCAAAGAGTTAATGGATACCTAAATAATGACATTAAATGTCAAAATAAATGTCTTATTATAAATTATGAAATATAATTTTCAAGCTTTTTAATATCATATTTTGTACTTTAATCTTTCACATATGAGACAAATTCAGGTTAATGACCCACATTTACCCAAAGTTGTTTAGACAAAACAAAGCAATTTACAAAAGAAAGCTTTTAAGACTTTTTATTTTCTACTTGTCCAACACTTGACCATTTACAGTCATGAAAATATTGAGAAAAACACACTAAAATTAACATAAAATATAGACTTAAACTTAAGATAAAAGTTGCATTGTGAAATGTTTAGTCCAACAAGTGTGGGGTGTCTACAGAGCTCGAAAATAACACATGTCCGCTCATATTTATGTGTGGAAGTTGGATAAGGGCGAATGGAAATCTCCATTTGCTTGCCCGACAGGACGAGAACATTTTTTTCGGGGTGTTAGTAATTGTTTGTGAGGGGAAAAAAGCAAAAACTAACTAGTGTGTAAGTCAATAACTTTATCATTACCAGCCCAACGCCAAGTTTGCTTCAAGTTTCAAGTTTACAAGTTGACACAAGCTTGAGCTTCACTATTATAATCAATTGTTTATATTTAATCAGTTGGACTCTTTAATTTGAATAAATATTTGTATGGATACAATGTAGCATCGAGAGTTTTGGCTATGTCTTTGAGCAGTGGATAAATCACTTGGATATTCTGCTCTTTCATTCCATCTCCATAATTATGACTCTGATCACACTTTAGCCGCACTTTTAGCCACCTTATCCTGTTAATAGTGTTTTTCCCTGAAAATGCCACCTGCTAAAAAGGTTGCTTTTTATATAAATGGAAGCAAACAGTTGTGAACACTGATCAGTCTTTGTTTGTAATATACTCACTTACCATTGTAAAGCAGCAGATGACATGTGTCATAAATGTAGTGCAAAAAGGGAACCATATTGCACCCAGAAAGGCCAAAGCTTTGAGTTTGAGCCTTTCTGGGTGCAATAGGGTTGAGTCTGGTGGCCCCTTCTATCTTCACTATGCTGTCCAATTGGACTCTGTTCCTTCCAGGGGTATTTGCACTACAAACTTGGTAAAGGGAGCTCATGAGCGGTTACATAGAGCCCCAACCTCACCACAGGGAGCAAAAATTCCACTCGTCCGCTGGTTATTACGTGTGAAATCTAGAAAGGACGAGTAATTCTTCTCAATGCACTCATCCTGTAGGATGAGTGCTTTGGAAAGAATTACTCAAGGAAGTCATCTTACATATTACTCCTTTATGTTCTTTATTGCTTACGCTTTTAAAGGGGGAGCGCAGTGGCTCAGTGGTAGAGCGCTTGACTCGAGACCGAGAGGCCGCGGGTTCGAGTCTCACCGTCGTCACTGGGTTGTGTCCTTGAGCAAGAACATTAATCCTAGCTTAGTACTGGTTCAACCCAGGAAGTCCGGTCCCTATATAACTGAAAGATTGTTGATGGGATGTAAAGATTTAAATCAAACAAAACGCTTTTTAAGGACAAGTGCATGTGTTTGCAGGATGAGTGAAAATTGTAAGTCACTTGACCTGCAGGGCAAGTGCAATATTTAAATATTTTTGTCCCCTGTAGCACTAACAAAGATAAATTGGTATGAGCCAGTGTACTATCAACATTGATGAAAACTGAGGGCCTGGATGATAAAAATATACAGCACATAATGGTCAAGAGGTTATCTCTCTCCATTTTCAAGAGAATCTTTAATTTAATCACGCCAGTAAATAGTTCATTTAGTATAATAGGCATTGTAGCTGTCTTACTGTTTGCTTGATTTAACCTTTTCAGTTCACAACCAAATCACACCAGTAGAACAAAATGGATCCTGATCAGACTTCTACTGAAAGAGCAGTTTGATCAAGCTCTATTAATCTGTATTCATGGATTTTAAACCCATAATTGGGTTTGTGTAAATGTTTATAAAAGAATATTCAATTTTAAAAAATGAAGCATGTCAAGGGTTAAATTGAGATACTTCAGTTATTCTGAACGATATATTCAGTATCGGTGATCCTTAGTCATTTTGTCACACAGTATTGAAATTAACCGGGGACAACCAGTCTGATTGTTATACGCCAGTCGAGGTGGAGTTAACGCTTCGTGTTTCGGAATATTAAAGTTAGTTGTGTCAGCAATAATTCACCTGATTTCTTAATTTGGTGCTAATTGTACAGTTTGCATTGTGTTCATCTGTGAATTTGTGCGTTATTCGGATAGTTAGGGAGGAATTTCCAGCCAGGTGTTACGTATTCATAATTAGAGGGGTTATCTTCCAATGTTTACCTACAAGCATACCTGTACGACTTTGATATATGTCATAGGCGAAACAGTTTATATGTAATAAATGACAGTCTGGTAATTGGAAAACGAACACTATTTATCACAACATATTACGTCTGTGTGCTGTGAGAGCTTATGAATGGGAGGATGCAATGAAATAAATTTGGAAATGGATAACGATATTGATAATTGATTTGGAAATCATTAAGTGATTGATTAATACAACATAAGATCTATATTTCACTGGAGTTTGCATATAGATTATTTTGATTAAATTTAGAATGGATAATGATATTGATACTTGATTTGGAAATCTTTAAGTGTTCAATTAATACAACGTACATGAGAGCTATATTTCATTGGAGGTTGCAATGAAATATTTGGATTTAGATTATTTTGATTTGGAAATCTTAACCCTTCAAGCGCCACCTATAATTTTCAGCAGACGACAATTTAAAATTTTGCCCCTTTTTCAAAAATAACAAAAAAGGCATAATATTTCATGAGAATTGTCTGCTGGCAGACGATTCTCATGATATATCATACCTTAATTCTTCTGAAAATTAGGAAAGATGTTGCAAAATTTGTCGTCTGCTGCAGTCGTGATTGGCGCTTTAAGGGTTAATCGTGTTCAATAAATACGTGATTAGATATTATGAAGCTCTACAGCATTATGACAAAAGGTGTCTAATATTATCACTGTATACATCTTGATAAAATCAGTTTGGACAGTCCATTTAAAATTTGAGGGGTCAAATGTTCGATTTCCAATTTGCATTGCATTCCTATCCTGGGTCAGGTGTGGTACTTGATTGTATCGATTCCTGATCTTTGCACCCTTACTTACTTAAAGATGCCTAGATTTATAATTAAGCAAACAGTGTAGACCTTGATGAGATGCCCTCATCCAGGTCTACGCTGTTTGACTATGCACTTTTTTAGGGTTGGACAAAAGTATGTGTACTGCAGTGTTCTGTATCCTTAATACATATGATCAAGTATTGTTTCTTAATTGATTTACTATAAATTTTTATTGGTTTTTAAGTGGATTAGCGATCCTAATCTGGCGAAATAATACACTGGAGTTTTTTGTTGCATTTAAGATTGTATCATCTTGTGTAAGGCGGATTATTTCGGTCTTTATCTCAATGTTTTGGTCGTCATTGCTGTGTACTATACAGTATGTAGATATGACAGAGTTCAAGAAAATTTATTTTACGATACTCTTTGTTTGCTGGTGTCGTCTGCTGATAACTTATGCAAACAGTTTTAACCCAAATCAGGCCCAACTTTTGGGCCTGATTGGATCCAAACTGTTTGACACTCTGATTGTATTGCTGAATGTATTTTTCGAAAAAGTTAATTTTGAAAAAAAATCAGCAAAAAAAAAATCCCAGAATGCAAGGAGTTGATAAGACTAAATTTCCTTATAGCATTTGATTGAAAATGTTAATTAAGGATAATAAACAGTAATTATAAGAGGGTCTGATCTAGGCAGATGACAAAAATCACCACTAGAGGGGCAGGGGGTGGGGGGGGGGGGGGTTAAGTATAATTGACCATATTTCCCTTAGGTTTAAAACAAAGGTTTTTAATCAATACCATGTACAAGTACTAAGGTCTTTAATTAATGTTGTGTGCCATTATATTGTACAGCTGTCAAAGGTTTTTAATTATGATACTGTTGTGTGCTACTATTTTGGATAGTCAGCAAAGGTTTTTAATTAATGATGACCCTTCTAAGTATATAGACCTAGGTGTCTTCACAACAAGGTAAAAGTGATTAAGCATGTCTCTGGTCAGTTTGAAGGTGACATCCAAGACTAAAATCAATCATTTATCAGTTTGCATTTGTGAGTCATTTTATTATCCACTCTTGGTCTGTTGTAGGCATGTAATGTGTTTGATCTTCGGACCCCATGTTTAAAGTGGTTACTGAATGCACAGTATTTGTCTTCTAGTGATTGTTTATCCTTCTGACTGCATTTTCTCTCTTACCGTCTGGAACATTGGCAAGAAATACACTCTTCAAGCTTTTTGTAGATTTGAAATTATGTAAGCAATGCAAGAAACCAATAATATTTGGATCCTGCTCAATTAATTCGCATTGTGGAAGAGTGTTTTTACCAGTTCTAAGCACAGGTTTAGATAAACAAAATTTTTCATCGTAAAATTTTAAATATTTTCTTACCCATCAGTTTTAACATATGTTTTGGGTGCTCAATAGAACTGTCTCATTGAGATGGTTCTTTTGAGTACCTACAACATATGTTTTGGTAGATAATAAGAAAAATTTAATTTTCGTTATGCATTCTTAATAATTCGAGTATTCTGTGTTTCATACCTGAAGACATTAATAGAATTAAATTAATATTCCTTAATTCTGAGACCTGGAAAATAGGGGTATCTTGATTGCTTATTTCCTTATTCCTTCATGAAAACATATGTGTGGGTACTCAATGGTGAGCACCAAAACAAATATGTTCTTAAAGAATTAACAAACATATTACCATTTCTTGGTTAAAAAATAAATATGGCAACAACAAACCCTCTCTTATCTAGAGCAATGGCTTTCTCCTCATCATTCCATCCCTTCTTGCTAACAAAAACATTTAATTTGTTCATGGATGAACATTTTCGTAACATTACGTCCAGTTATGGTAAAACTATCATGTGTAACCTGATATTAATGGGGGTAATCTGATAGTAATGGGAACATTTGTAATGTAAGCATGGCTGATTTTGCAAAACTTGTGGTCAAATTAATAACCACTCAAGACAACAAGAGGATTGACCAGTATTAAAGATCGGAATGATAGTGGTTTGGATAAGGTGGACAAGAAAATAAGGATTTATCTATAGTGTCTTCAATGATCTTCAGTGACCTTATAAGTTTGCTTCGAAATTGTGTCATAGGGAATGGACTCGAACCACTTGTTACGTGTGTATTTTTTTCGAAAATTTGGAAAAATTAGTCTTTTAAATGTGTCCAGAGCAGGGAATACTGCCAATTCTGACTAGGCTTGGTTGTGCCCTCCATAGTTAAGGCCCAAGGCTGGTTTCATGCAAACAGAGAAGACTCAGATCAGGCTGGGCAGCCTGATCTGAGTCTTCACTGTCTGCAGAGGTCATGTTGTCGATTTTGTCAAGCAGTTTACTTCATTTGTTTTGGCTTAAGTTCAACAAGGGTGAATTGGATTATGTGTGTGGTTTATCTCCTTATATGCTAATATTATGTTTCACATTATGGACTAAATTAGGACAATGTTGTAAAATATATCTTTTGGCGCTCTGTCCAATACTTTTCAATTGTACTTCTTGTCTATTTCATTGAGAAAAATACCGGTTAGGCAAGATTGTATTTTAGTTATGAAAATATTTATGTTTTATGAGCAGAATGGATAGGGAAGAATAATGTTTTGCTGGATTCAAGATGAGTTTGTATATTTTGAACCTACATCCGCTTGCCAACTTTGTTTTTGCAGCCTCCAACAATATTGTGTCTATAAACTTACAAAATTCTTCATTTTCCTCCACAGTGTCATGTATCAGCTTTTGAACCACATCGCAGACCTTTCCAGCTTTATTTCTCTTTCAAGTTTTGCATCGTCTTTCCAACATACCAATTCTGCATCCTCCTCCAATTTGGTCCTTCTTTCAAGCTTTGCACCCGCTTTCCAAGCAATCTCCTTCATATTTGTTTCATCTGTCAATATTGTTTCTATGTACCATCCAACTTTGTTTTCTCTGCTAAATGTTGTCACCCTCTTTAAATAAAGACTTTACTTACTTTACTTAACTTACCATACCATACCTTACCGTACTGTACCTTATCTTACCTTACCTACTCTTTCTAACTTTGAATCCTGCTTAAACTTTGTTTCCATTTTAGCTTAGTGCACTCTATCAAACTTTGCATCTTTCAGCTATGCACCTTCTTTGAGATCAGTTTGCGTTTTTTTTTTCAGCGTGTCAAAGTGGTTCCACCATATCAGCTTTCAAATCTTTATGTCCTATCATCCATGGTAATCACGGGTTTCCAAACGGAATCATTGTGTTTAGGTTCCACCAGAGCTTCATGTTATTAGATCTTTTGCCATATCTTTGTTCTACTTCTATCTTGCTTGCAGCACTGTGCCCTTGTTCCATCCCACTGCTGTGACCTGATTATGTTTCACCCATCATGTTGACAGTGCTATGTCCAACTTCCACCTATCTTTTTGCAGCCTTCTGCCCTACTTCCATCTGTGTCATTTATCATTTACAGTACTGTGCTGTTATCCCATTCCCTTTCTTGTAAACAGCTTTGTGCCTTACTTCAATGCTGTGTCCTATATCCACCTATCTTTTTACAGCCTCCTGCCCTACTTCCACCAGTGGCATTTATCATTTACATGTGCAGAACTGTGCTATTATTCCATCCCTTTCTTGTAAACAGCTTTGTGCCTTACTTCGCTGCAGTGGCCAACATCCACCTATCTTTTTTGCAGCCTTCTGCCCTACTTCCACCTGTGGCTTTTTTCATTTACATGTGCTATACTGTGCTTTATTCCATCCCTTTCTTGTAAACAGCTTTGTGCCCTACTTCCATGCTGTGTCCTACTCCCAATCTTTTCACAGCATTCCGTCATTCTCCCACCTGTGTCATTTAATATTTACAGTACTGTGCTGTTCTCCCATCCCTTTCACGTAAACAGCTTTGTGCCCTACTTCCATGTTGTTTCCTACATCCACTTATCTTTTACATTTATCATTTACAATACTATGCTGTTATTCCATTCCTTTCTTGTAAACAGCTACTTCCATGCTGTGTCCTACTTCCTCTCTATCTTTTTACAGCCTCTACCCTACTTCTACCTGTGTCATTTACTGTACTGTGCGCTGTTATCCCATCCCTTTCTTGTAAAGAGCTTTGTGTCCTACTTCCACCCCTTTCATGTTTTAGCACTGTGTTGTACCTTCACCTGGCTTGTGTAAGTTTTGAATCCAAGTTCCATGTCTGGCTTGAGTTTTATACCCTAGTTAAATGCATTCATTTCAGTAGGTTGAAAAATATCAGCCATACAAAAATATGCTGCATTTAATGCAGCATATTTTCTGTATGGCTGATATTATTTCAATTTTATTGGGTCAATAATTATGCGAGTTATAATAAAACGCTGGTAATCGGATCTGACTAATCAATCAATGCAACACTATTGACTCCTTGTTTCATCGAGATCTCATTGTTCATTTTTCCTCGTTTCACCTTAGAATTAACCTTATGTCATTAACAAAGACCATTGATTTTTTCGTCTGTTTCTGAAGGTATTGATCAGATTAAATTACAGTGGAAACACAGAGATGTGAAATCAAAGGGTACACTGTGTATGTCAAGCCAAAGAAAGGCAGGTTGGTCGTCTCTCACCTGACTGTACCTGGGGAATGTGATTTTCGTTTTTTCGTTTGCGCAAGTGTTATTTTGTACCAGTGTTCGGTCAGCTGCCAGTTAAGTCAGGCAAAGGAATTAAATAATATTTCGAGTATTCAGAAGGATTAACTTTACACCTTTAGAGGACTGGCAGTTATTGTATTTGTGATATTTTATTACAATGGATAACTCTACATAAGGTGTCTATGTTAGCAATATTTTGATTTTGGATATGCTTGGGATATGATACCACTATGTTCAGCTGTTTTCGTAAGAAGAAAAAGAAGATAAAGGGACCTGCACCAATTGACCAGAAGCAATCCCCAGTGCATGATGGCCGCAAACAGGTAGAGTAACATGTTTGAGATTATAGACCAGTTAATTTTGACGATGACTAACTCAAATGAGAGGCCTGTTTTCAGATTGCTGATTGTGGTTACTCTTTGGAATGCTTTTAATACACCCTATATAGCACACATCAAATGTTTTCACAGATAATCTCATTGGTCATGAGGGAACGGATGCTAAAAAGTATGACCAGGAAATGCCACAATCATAAACTGCAGAGCATCCATGGTACCGTGAGGAAGATACACAGAACACCCACACCCACAACACAAAGTGAACTTGAATAAATTCTGTTATGTAAAGTGTAGATTCTGATCAGCTGTCTTCTTAGTTTTAAAGTTGAACATTGTAGTTAAATGCAACTTTATTAAAACCAGAACATGCTTAAAGGTGATGGATTGTTAATGGGTACATGGGAGAGGTTCAACCTGTTGTTTTGCAAGCCATTGTAGTGTACATAGGTTACCCTCAGTTGTGACCTCGATTAAGCGGAGGCCTGTTACATATAAATAAAACGTTTTGTATAAAAGCAATGACACAGCTTTGTATAAAGAAATGAAATGGTTTTCTCTTCCATTTGTATTAAAAGTAGGTCAAGATTATTGTATAGATTTAAAAGTACCCTAATAGGTAAACAAATAGGGAAGTAGTGCTGCTCAGAGTCCTTTTATTGGCCTAGGTCAATTATGATAGTTCAGAATTATACTGTACACTTTCAGAAGGATGATCATTGCTGCTCCTTTAAGTTTTGTAGTACCTTTTCATGGTTTGTGAGATTTTTTGTCCTCAATAGGTGTTAGTAGTGTGAAAAGTCCTTTGAAGGTTCCTTACAGGATCATCTACTAAGTTGTGGACTGGAGATGGTCTCATTAGCAGTGTCCTTTGATGAATGAAACCCGGCCAGAGATTTTAATCTCTTCAGCTTTAATTGTGGGAATGAAAAAACGCTCTCTCAGTGGAGCAACTTGTTTAATATTTGGTCAGATGGTTCATCTTTGACCATAGCAGCCAGAGATCTGGTGATATTAGTACCAGTTTCTTTTGTGCTGGATCATACCAGTATATTCTACAAATAAGCTGTGACACCTGATTTCCAACAATGTGGCATTTTGACAAGTGTAGACTCAGACAAGTCTGTGCATCATACTTTTAAGCTTATGAAACTTCAAATGATGTTCAGTCAGTAGCTAATAACAGTCATGTAATATTTAAGCGACTAGCAAAGGCTCTAATCAGTCTGGGCGTATGCCCAGGCTGGTCTGAGCCTTTGCTGGTCGCACATTGTTGGAAATCTCATGTCACGATTCAAATGTTGTTTGAGAATGTTGAGCCTGATGCCATTAAAGAATGGAAGATGAACATTATTAAAATTATTGATACTTGTATTTCATTTTAAAGCCCTCCATGCAGTAAAATACTTTTACTGACTGTTCCAAGGCGGTTTCTGTCTTGTGTTTGTTATGCTTTCCCACGTGTCTGTTTATTGATGCCTTGTGGTCACCTGCTTGGAAAGGGCTAAACTCTTGGTTCTCATTTGTGATGTCTAAATGTGTGTTTGTCACTTTCTCATGTGGTATCCTGGATCAGGTGTGGTACTTGATTTGTATTGATTCCTGATTTTTGCCCTCTTTCTTACTTTAATATTCTTTCTTCGAAATCGTCTTAAATTCCACAGTCATGTTCTTCTCTTTCTTTCAAGTTAGTTTTCTGAAGTATTTGTCTGTTCGTTTTGGGCTGTTAGTTCTCATTTAAATTCAGTTACGTTTAATGGCTCTTGCTTTTAAATTTGTCATATCTTTGATTGATATATGAGCAAACCAGTTTATGCCATATGTGAACTACATAGGCACAGATCAGCCTGTGCATCCACACAGTCTGATCAGCACCATTGGTTTTGTATGTTTAATAGTTATAATTTGTACATACACATTTTCAAGATTCTAGCAAGCCTTTGAATCTGAGCAGACTGATGTGTGCCTAACCTGGTTGCAAGCTTTTATCATGAAAGGGCTCATTGGTATATTTAAGATACTTTTATGACAATATGAATGGAAATCAACAACAAAAGTGCACAACCCATTCTATCTACTATGGTTTGGTTTAAACACTTGAATGGTCACAAGCTATGGTTTCTGGCTCAGTACGTAGCAATTGCCAGTTTTGTTCAAACTCCCTGAATTCCATCTTATTGAGACGGTTCTTTTGAATACCCACAAGGTATGTTTTGGTTGAAAAATAAGAAAGTTAATTTTAAATTATGCCGTCTTATCTATAGACTTACATTTAATTTTTTGGTTCGCTTGAATTGCTAAGCTGAATGCTGAATATCCCACTCACATTGAGCATGCAATTTTCCTGTAAAAGGCTGCACGTTAGGTACTTTTCTTCAAGTTGTTTGATGTGGGGTCCGTTATGGGGATAGTGCATAGTCATTCCCTCAAGATAGTGTACTAGAGGCATGGATTATTACCAGCCTTGGCTCAATTTAGGGTAATGATTCCAAATTTGGTAGGTGGAGATAGTTTCGCCTTGTTTGATGAGAAAGAAGATAGCTCATTTAAATAGTTTAACCATTTGATCTTTGTTTTTGATGTTCTCGTTTATTGCTTTAACTCAACTTGTTGTGTAATGTGTCTAAATTGTGTCCAATTGAATAACAAGATCAAGGAAGACATCATTATAAGAGCCGTGACATGTGATTTCCAACAATGTGGCGTTTTTGGCATGTGTAGACTCAGACGAGCCTGTGCAGCCTCCTTTTAAGCTTAGAAACTCCAAATGATGTTCAGTCAGTAGCTTAAGAGCCATAGAATATCCAAGCAACTAGCAAAGGCTCTGATCAGACTACACATATGCACAGGCTGATCTGAGGCTTTGCTGGTCGCGCATACCACATTGTTGGAAATCTCATGCTGAGGCTCATAATATTTTTCCTTAAACAGGCATTAGCAAATAGCTAGTGTAAACCAGATCAGACTGCTCTTAAAGAGCAGTCTGATCTGAGTCTACGCTGCTTGTCATTTCATAAAAGCATTTTAGACACATCTGACGATAGCAGCTGTTAGAATCTTTGGTTAAATGTGGTAGGTCATTTAGGTGCCCCAATATTTAAGTTTAATTCGGTAGTTAAACTTTTTGTCTATTTTATGAAATCGGTTCTGAAAAAGAAGGTTGAAACATTGTAAGGTTTTAGATTTGTATTGTGAACATGGCAATAACATGGTAATATTGAGAGTCCTTTCTCTATACAGATGGCATCTTAAAAAAATGTTTGGATACTAGATATCAAGTTTACCAGGCAAGGCTTTGAGAGCGCTTGTTGAATCGCGAGGCTTGCCGAGCGATTCAACATGCGTTCTCGAAGCCGAGCCTGGTAAACTTGATATCAAAAGACGCGAACCTGGTATTCAATTTATCAGCTTACCAAGTTAATTCACTCATCACACCAGCGAATATGATGTAATGATCGTTTTTTGTGTTGATTCAACTTCATTGGCGATGTCATTCAAAAAGTGCAACGTCATCATGACCTGACAAAGGCACATGCCGTGAGATAGACAATGCTTATCAGGCAACGTGCGACAATGCAGTTAATGTGAGAGGTGACTGATAAAGGTTGTTATTCCATGTGAAGCTAACCATTTAAATGGAACATAGGTAAGCTATTGTATGGTTTATTCGTCTGTATGCAGGGGAAGGCAATTCACAAGTGTTAATAAGTGGATTATCTCACACACAGATCATTCAATAACTATGCTTGTCACATTATCATATACCTGCATCTTCTATGTCACAAGATTAATGTTAAACACTGGAATTTCCATGAACACAACAAACCTTATACACAGGTTTAGATAAGCAAAAATTTTCAGCGTAAAATGTTAATATTTTCTAAAATATCTTTTGGGTGCTCAAAAGAACCGTCTCATTGAGACGGTTCTTTTGAGCACCCACAACATATGTTTTGGTTTAGAAATAAGAAAATTAAATTTTCGTTACGGACTCTTAACTTAAAAGTCCTGCTTATATACCCAGAAAGATGACACAATCTGGCTGTACATGTATATGAATCATCAATAACGGTGATTGGCCTAATTATACCTCTTGGGAAATTTCTAATAATGCTGAAGAGGAATGGCAGCCTGACATTCAAGTAAAATTATATTGATCCTCTTGTATTACGTCAATTTATTGAACTTTTTTAGTTTTTATATATTTCATTTCCTATGGAAGACATTGATATAGTGCCACTAAAAACATGCCTCCTATTTAACCCATATATAAGCCTAGCGTCCTTTTTGTGGGACAACCGCAAACAGTGCAAAACCAGATCAGACGCCGCAGAACGCGGCGTCTGATCAGGTTCTCCACTGTTTGCTTACAGAAATTTCTTTTAAAAATTGAACAGAAATGAAAAATCCCACCCAACATCCCTTAAAATGGAAATGGTCTGGTCCAAATGGTAATAGTGGGAAATTTTATTAGGCAGTAATTGGGCGGAGCTTAACTACAGTTAGATGAGATAAGACCACTGATTATTGATCTAGCTGATAAGCAGCATATGGTCATTGAGCTGATATGAGCTGTCAATCATTCCACAGGTAAATTTAAACAGCCAATCAAATTAGAGATATAAGCTACAGGAGCTGCTGTAGATGTTGACTCTTTGTTTGTTATTGGATTTATGAGAATAGGTCGCAAATTATGTCGTTTATAATCCAACCTTTCCTTCAAGAGCAATTTTGTTGTAATGCGGCCAAATAAAAAAAATAAGTGTGTTTAGGGTAAACGGTCTGAAAACTTTAGGTAGGGTAGGCACACACATTATTTTAATAATTTTTTTCTCTGGAGAAAAAGTATAATCTCATGCATTTTGAAAGGCATTTCACCTTTCAAAATGCATAAAATTATATCTTTTTCCAGAAAAAACTGAAAACAATTCTAGATTTCACCAGTAAATTTAGGTTACAGGGTTGGGTTACCCTAAACACAGGTATTTTTTTTTATTTGGCCTGATGGCTGGTTTTAAAGAGTATATTGGTCTCTGGCCATGAATATTTAAAAAAGTAGTGAAAAATCTGTCCTTGATGGGACATTATTTGCTATATATGTAATTGGACTTTTAGTTGATATTGTGTCCAAGATGATTTTAGCAAATTATTGGACCACCCAGACATTTTATAAATAGAATTAAATTGAAACTTGAGATTTGATTTAATTGTTTGGCATGTTAGTGCCCATGTCTGGGTTTCTGATTTAAATGCATGTAGAAATAACTCAAATGGAAATATAGATAATGCTCACTTGACAAAGGCCCAGTTAAGCAACTATTTTGAGCGTAAAATTGTGATTATTTTTTTTATCCATTAGTTAAAATATATGTTTGGGTGCTCAAAAGAACCGTCTCACTGAGACGGTTTGTTTGAGCGCGCACAACATATGTTTTGGTTGAAAAATTGAGAAATTAATTTTTGATTACCCACTTTTATTAGGAGGCATGCATTGTTCAAAATCTGTAAATAAAAAAAAAAAAGCAGAAAGGGGACATACCAACAGATGTTTACTGTGTATACCAAGACTTATCTGTCCCTGTATCTATGGTAAGTATGGTATCCAGATCAAATGCGAAAAGATGTAAATAATTTATGATTGTTTAATTAAGAGGATATTCAATCAAGATTGTTTTAGTTGATATATTACCTTGGCACTATTTAACAGGTGACAAAAATATTTAAATATTGCACTTGTCCTGCAGGACGAGTGACATACAATTTTCACGCGTCCTGCAAACACATGCACTTGTCCTGTACAAGGGTATGCAATTAAGAACATCAGGGAGTAATATGTAATATGACTTCCTCGAGTAATTCTTTCCAAATCACTTATCCTACAGGACGAGTGATTTGGGAAGAATTGTTCGTCCTTTCTAGATTTCACTCGTAATTACGAGCGGACAAGTGGAATTTTTGTCCCCTGTTTAGGGTCCCGGCTAAAGTCACATGACTAAGAGACTTGTGCATATCAGAGACATTACTAATGTGAGTAACGTGACAGTTTTGGGTGAAATGTCTACTTATATTATGACATCATCATGATAGGTATGATGTTTGTTTCCCCCCATGTACCTCTTGTCAGCAAATTAAATAAATAGGAGGAGCTTGATATGCGAAAATGTTATTAATTATGCATGCTGAATGATTTTACTTGAGGGGGAAAATTGAAGGCGTCAGTGTCATTAATATCAAGGTATGGTATGTCATGCAAAAATATACTTAAAGTTGCTTAAATAGGCCGGTAGATAATGTAAACATGGCTACTCCAAAGAACTTTCTTTTGAGTACCCAAAACATAATATGTTACGCGAAAAATGAGATGGGGTTTTTTTAATAACAAAAATATGTTTTGGCCAAAATTTTGTTGCCATATTTTAAAAAGACTATGTAACAAAAATGTGATGTCATGTGTTGATACATGTTTCCTACAGTATTTTCAAATTTTAAAAAAAAGATACGGAAAATGATGTAAAATTTCAAACACTAGTTGCCAGTCAAAAAGGACTTGACAAACAGTGCAGACCCAGATCAGACTGCTTCTTTAGAAGCAGTCTGATCAGGGTCTTCCCTGTTTGCCATTCTGATGAGCATTTTGTAAATTCCAGCCCTGATAACCCACATTTTCTTTGAGAAAAGAAAGTAAAAAGTGTTCAAAATTTTAGAACATTTACTGTACATCCATGTTCAGCAGGACATTGAGGGTTAATGTCACAATTTTAGACACAATATGGGCCGCGGCGCGACAAAACCTGTCTTCCGGACTTCCGACTAAGTGAGATTCAAACCAGCCTCCTCAGCTACAGAGACTAGCTAGAAAATTGAAATTTCACTTGTGGCAAGTAAACATATTATACCATCCAAAAAGCGAATAACAAAGGCGCTGATAAGACTGTGCGGATGCCCATGCGGGTCTGCGCCTGCAGTGTTCGCAACCCCCAGAAGACAGGTTTTCTCGCGTCGAGGCCCATATCTAAAGCACCTGTAGAATGAGACAGCCAGTTCCCCTCCCAATGTCAGGTAGTTTTACTTTGAACACAGCTACCTGTAATTAGAGTTGGCCTGAGGGGTGGGGTGGAGTGGACATCGCTGTCACAGTGATAAATACCCTGGTTTGTCAGTATATTTGACACGCCTTCACTGTTACAAGGCTATTTACACGACAGTTTAAATAAAGTCTGTCTCTCTCTTAACTTGTCCGAAATGAACAATTTTCTTGTTACAGTTAGATAGATGTCTCGTACCCTTGGGAAATTTTAAAAAGACCTACTTTATGTTTTAGAAAACCAGTTGTATATAGTAGATATTGATGATACAGTAAAACCTGTCTTAAGCGGCCACTCAAAAAGAAGACCAAAAATTGATTTTCAAGACTAAATATCGCTTAATGCAGGTCAAAAGTTTTGCAGAATGCTTTTAGAGCATTCTGCAAAACTTTCAACCTTCATAAAGCTACTATTTGTCATTAAGACCTTCGTTTTGTCTATTTTAGACAGGTTTTACTGTAGAAGCTTTTTTCTTCAACCACTACACATTGATGCATTTTAATATTAACGATTTGTAGAGCCGAACAAAATCCAGTATCGGTTTTATAAGTCTACATTATATAGATGACCTGGTTTATAAAAGATGTTAAACCTTGGCAGGTACATGAAGTAGGAAACAATGTTTTCGTTCATTAAGAAAACGAAAGTGTCACATGACAGCTAGGCTATATACTTAGTACACTCGGCCACCATAATTAAAAACTTAACGCTTTGAGTGCCAAGGCAGGAAAGAAACATACACAAAGAAAATATATAGTCCCAGATCAGACTGCTCCGAGCCTCCGATCAGGGCTTTTCTTTAGCAAATAATTGATTGTTAACTAGGATGGAACAGTCCTGATGTTCCTTCTTAGAAATTTAGCAGTAAAAACCTTCATGACTTTCCATCAAAAAAAAAAAAATGTAGCAAAAATGTTTTTGCTGCTGTCGTAATTGGCACATTAAGGGAAATATATTGAATATTGATATTTTTCATTGGAACAAACATCATTGTACGGATTAACTCCAATGTTATAGTGCCATGATTAAAACTGTTGCATGCTAGTATACTTCCACAAAACGCTTTGAGGCGTGATTGTAACGGTAAATGAATTGAATGAATCAAGGGTCATTACTTAGAGGTTGTGGTAGAATTAAAATTTTGCATACTGATTTTATATATCGTCTGTTGATTTTTTCTTCAAAATTTACATATTAAAATCCAGATCTGGGTCCAAACTGTTTGCAAAGTTAACAGCAGACGACACTAGCAGGCAAGAGATAAAACATCAGGCATACAACCTTAAAACAATGTCATATCAAAGTCAATGCGACGTCATGACGTCGCATTGACGTTGAATTGACGTCATGTGCTTGCTGGGAAGCCTCTGTCTTGCTAGTGGTGACTTGTTAGTATTCTTTGCAAGCAGTTTGGACCCAGATCAGCACCACGTCCTTTTGCATTTGTTGTCACAAAAACAATCTTCATTGTGCTTTTTTGCCCCTTTTCATTGCAAGCCATTATTGAAGGACCTGTGTCGATGTTTGACTTTTCTAGTTATGCATCTGTTATACTATGAGATAGAAATATTACCTGACTGATTTTTTACGGTTTGTTTCTCTTCTACTTGCAGGTATCAGATGTTGTGGTGCCAGGTCAACCAGAAGATATTACCGCTAAGGAGGCCTTGTTGCTATGGAGCAGACGGACGACGGACGGCTACCCAGGGGTACAAGTACGCAACTTCACCACCAGCTGGCGCGATGGCAAAGCCTTCTTGTCCATTCTTCACAGAAACAGGTGAGTTGAGGGGCCCCTGGTTCGAGCCTCACCGGCGTCACTGCGTTGTGGTTCTTGAGCAACACACATTTATCCTAGCTTAGTACTGGTTCAACCCAGGAAGACCTGTCCCTGTTTAACTGAAAGATTGTTGATGGGATGTAAAGATTCAAACAACCAAAGAAAGATACTCATACATGTATCGGTAATTGCCACCGTTTCCACGGTTGATTGCGGTGAGGCGAAAGCTGAATGGAAAATTTGACACGGTGCAAATTAAAGGAATTTAAACTAGTATCGGATTTATAAATATTATTGCATCGCAACTGAAACTCAACCTCTTATTTCCTTTGAAAACTGAAATGAAAAAACCAGTAACACGGCCTAACTCTTTGCCTTATAGTGACGTCTGCTATTAACCGTTGCAAACAAATTGGATCCTGATCAGGCCAGACATAATGTCGGGCCTTATCAGGATCCAGACTGTTTGACACTCTGACGGCATTCTAGAAAGTAAAATTACCCAGCGTGCAAAGTAGGTTTGAAAGTGTCATATCAATAACAGACCTTGTAAACTACGGCTTCAGTTTCGATGTCAGTCGCACAGCATTTTTCTCAGGGTCACGCAACATTTTTCGGTCATTTAGGTGTGACCAGGTACAAAGATATCCCGCTTGGTTAAGTATGGTTGAATTGTAGCGTATAAAAAGTTTATAGGATGTAAATACTTATTAGGATCACCTTAGTTGCCTACTTGTGCAGTCATGCCATTTATAAATGCAGTTTTGTTAAAAAGACCATGGACTGACATCTCTGTCTCCACATGCGGGGGTCCAGAGGGGGGGGGGGGGGGCAGGGGTCCGGACCCCCCCCCCCCCCCTGAAAAATCACAAAAATATAGGGCTTCTTAGCAATACTGGTCCTGATCCCCTGAAAAATCACGAAGCTACCAAGCCAGCATTCAATGATTCAATGTTGGTCCATCATCGGCCCAGCAGCTAAATGCCATTTAAATGGCATTTCGATTGCAGGCCGATGATGGCCTGCTTTTAGTGCTATTTGGATTTTTTCTCATCTTTTAAAAAAAAAAAAAAAAAATACCAAAACAAAAACAAACCTCAAAGTTGGACCCCCTCTGATAAAACTTTCTGGATCAGGGCATGCTCCATATGTAGTCTTATGGAAGCTGGTCGTCCATTTTTAATGCTATCAAGTTTTTTTATGATTCTAGGTTATAAAGATTTTTTTCAACTAGTTCTTCTGTAAGTCACCTCACTCCTCCCCTCAATGTGGGCCTTGGCGCGAGAAAACCTGTCTCCGGGAGTTTGCCAACAAGACAGGCGCAGACCAGCCTGAGCATTCGCGCAGTCTGATCAGTGCCTTTGTTATTCGCATTTTGGAAAATTTCATATGTAAACTTGCTATTAGTGAAATTTCAATTTTCTAGATTGTCTCTGTAGCTGAGGGGACTGGTTTGAATCTCGCTTTGAAGGAAACCCCGATGACAGGTTTTCTCGCGACGAGGCCCATATACCTATAACCTGTTATTGATAGCTGAGGGGTAATGGTCTTATTATGACCGGTAAAATAACAATTACTCTATATAACTAACAACACAATATGGAGGCAATAAGAAAATTATTTAGTATTAAGATATGGTAATACGGTCATGGGCAATAGTTTTTATTGGTTTGACACATTGAAATACGACCTATCCCTAGCGGGCAAATAGAAATCTTCATTCATCTGTTAGCCCTAACCAACCGAGATTGATTGTTGATGAAAACAAATTTCGCATTTCATGTTTTTCATCCATATCCACATGAAATATCAAAGATTTTCATATCTACATGTTTTAGAATGTGAAATACTTATAAAATGTTTATCAACAGTAAGAAGAATTTTCTTATGAGTCATACCAAAAAACTCTCCCTTGACTGGAAGTAGAAGTGAGTGACTGTAGACTGTAGAGCCGGGACCGTGCCATTTCCCTCAGTCTGCATTGATGTGTTACTCATGGTAACGCAAATGTACCCAAACTAGGTTTTATTAATCTGCATCCTCTTCATGGGATTCCTGTGATGTGGACTCAATGAGTTAGAATCCAAAGATGCCATAACAGCGTCAGATCGCGCCTTATATAGAGAACCTGCTGCCAGGCTCCCCGAACGGGCTTGAGGAACCTGTTGCCAGGACCCTCTGATTGTCCCGGCCCCTTGTGGAGCGCAGTGGCTCAGTTGATAGGGCGTTAGTCTGAGGATCAAAGAGTTGCTAGTTGGAGGCTCACCACTGGTGGAGTCACTGTGTTGTGTGTGTCTTTGAGAAAATCAACAAGCGACATAATGACTGGGGATCAAAGGGTTGCAAATTCGAGACTTAACCAGAGTCACTGTGTTGTGTCCTTGAGCAAGACACTTTATCCACCAATTAGTACTGGTACTACTCAGGAAGATAGGAAAACGTCCTGATATGACTGAAAAATTATTGACTGTGACGTAAAGCATGAATACAAACAAAACCAAAAGTACTCTTTTGTGAGTTTGGTAATCTGACTCAGGTGCTTTGGTGCACACATGCCAGGTACTGACAGAGAAATGTTTATTAAATCATTGTTATCAGTGCACACTGCAGTTGGGATTGTGTACAATATTCATCCTAATTATTTCAAGTCCATACTTTCCCCGCTAATGGTGACTTTCATTGTTATCTGCTGATAACCTTTGCAAACAGTTTGGACCCAGATCAGGCCCAACATGTTGTTGGGCCTGATCTGGATCCAAAATTTTTTTACAATCTGATGGTATTTCTGAAAGATTTTTATGTATCTGTTGCGGTAAACCAGCAGTTTTTTCCTCAGCAATGGAGGGAAAAAATGGAGTGCAGGTTATACACCCTTACTCGTTTTTCAGACCCTCAAACCAATTTTTTGAGCAGGAATTGATCCTTTGAGTGAATAAAAACAAACAAATACGGTTATCTAAAAAGATAGCAAGGCAGACGACAAAAATGCAAGCAAGATTATCCAGCATGCAGGGTTAATGTAGTTGCCTCAATTGTTCAACCAATGTTGACAACAGTACGGATTTGAAAAAAAAACAAAAACTGATTCAGAGTGGTTTGATCTAAGTTTGCATTGTTTGTTCAGACAAATTGGGCTGAAATATTAGCCTTTAATGCGCCAATCGCAACAAAAGTCGCCTGCTTTTCTCGTCTGCTGTTTTCTTGTCTCATCTCCAGCACATGATATTTTTGCCCATCCTGACGTATCACGCTAGCAAGAGATCAAACTTTTAGCCATAATCTTCAACTACCCCCATACTTTGTGTAAGAAGCCTCTATGACAAACAGTGTGGACCCAGATCAGACTGCTCCTGTAGGAGCAGTCTGTTCTGGGTCCACACTGTTTGCTTCTACACTTAATTCGTCAGTAATGTTAGGCAATTATTTGCAGCAGACAACTTCAGCAGACAACACTTTCAGATGCATTTTTTTAGGTTGAATATGTTATTTTTGGCTTAATTGTTAAGGTTGGACAATTCTCAAGAATTTTATTTATCATGTTTTAACGTAAAAAACGAGCCTGTATACCATATCATTGACTCTATTACAGACCAGACATAGTAGATTTTCGAAGGGTTCGAACACAGAATGCTAGACAGAACCTAGAACAAGCTTTTTCTGTGGCGGAAAGAGAGTTTGGTGTAACAAGACTTCTCGATCCAGAAGGTAATACTATTGTATCTCACTGTCTAACACACAATATGTTGTTGGGAGTGGTAGAGTGCCTGACTTGAGATTGAGGGGCCAAGGGTTCGAGCCTCATTGGCATCACAGCATTGTGGTCTTTGAGCAAGACATATTTATCCTAGCTTAGTACTGGTTCAACTTAGGAAGACCCTTCCCTACATAACTTAAAGATTGTTGATGGGACGTAAAGAATCAAATCAAACAAACACAATATGTTGCACTCCCTTGTTTCCAGTTCACAAATCCAGCACATGATATTTTTGTTCTTAAACGCCCATCCTTACGTATCACGCAAGCAAGAGGTCTAAGATTTGGTCATTGTTTTCATCTACCCCCATACTTCTTGAATTGAATAGTAAAGGCTCCGAGGAGTTGGTGCTTTTGCCCCGCTCACCTGAGTCTTTTTTTTGAACAATGCAATAAGTACCAAAATCTCTTGTGCTGGATCCTATATAGACTGGCTCCAGTCCTTAAAACAATTTTTCATCAATGTGTCATATCATATACTTGTAGCTAGTCTAACTCTTGTGGCTCTGTTTTAAAACAGAGCCATCAGAGTTAGACTAGCTACAACTAACTTTCGTATATTTCAAAATCTGGCCCGCTCGAATATGGGCTTTGTTCAATGAACTATAACACTTGATCGTTACCAAAACTGCCTGTTGGTTTGCACTTATAAGCTTTAATCACCCGATTTCTTTCAAATTTCATACAGGCATCACTTTTATCAAACTCTTGCCCATGTATGTTATGGATTTTGTCTGATGAACAATATCCAAGATTGCTGCCAAAATGACTCCTGCCTGTTGGTTTGCAATTGTGGACACTTTTAGTCATTTATCATCAGATTTCTTTCTAATTTCACATGTCGATCACATATCAATAACTTTCGTAAAAGTCTCGCCCAAGATTGCCAATGGGTTTTGTCCAATGAACAATTGCCAAGATGGCCACCAAAATGGCCGCCCCCTGCACTTGTGGACACTTACAAAGTCATTTATCATATGATTTCTTCCAAATTTCCTATATGGATTACTTTCATCAAAAGATGAGGTTAGGTAAACTGACCGTCTCGACATGACCATAGCTTTTGACCGGGATGTAAAACCTCAAACCAAACCAAACCAAAATGACCATAGCTGTAAACTTGGACATAAAACCTCAAATCAAGCAAAATACTAATCAATTTTGAATATGGGCTTTGTCGCAAGAACAATAACGAAGATGGCCACCAAAATGGCTACCACCTATGGGTTTGCACTTGTGGACACTCTACCTTAGTCATTTGTCCCCATATTTCTTCCAAATTTCATATATGGATTACTTTCATCAAACTCTCAACTAAGTTTTATCTAATATGGGTTTTGGCCAAATAACAATAACCAAGATGGCCACCAAATTGGTCATCCCTTGTCCATTCTCACTTGTGGTCACAATAACAATCTTCATTGTGCATTATTTCACGCTTTCACTGTAGGGCATTATGCGGCGCCCTATGGCGGAGTCCGACTTTTCTAGTTTATGTTTGGGTGCACTGACAAATTGAATTTCTCACCAGTAAAACATCACTTTACCTATAAAGAAAATATCTTAACAGCATAGAGAAGACAGCTTTTGGGGCATTGCAACTGAGCGATCATTGAAGTTACAGGTCCACCAATTGCTCCGCCACCTTATCTGATTTGGCCTCCAGATTTTATAATATGACTTGTGCAAGTTTTTGGAACATCTATATTTAGATGAACACTGGTTAAAGTCATATAGTACCTCCCCTGAAACCTTTTTCCTTTGTTGATAAATAGTTTTTATAAACAAGATAAAACTGTTGTATGGCTGAATGGTTTTAAAATCAAGATAACTGTAAAATATAGTAAATGTAAATTTTTGAACATTTTGTTCTTATCCACAACATCATGTCTTGAGGACTGGTTCACAAAAAGCTTGTCAGACTAGCAAACATTAGCTGCTCATGTGGATCAGTCAGATCCTAGGCATTTCAAGTCAGGGACCTAGAGATTAAAATTTTAGAATTCTTAACTCTTTGCTTGCTGGTAAATTTGCATGCTCTTTTGTCGTCTGCTGATTAAAAAAATACTTCAATGAATACCATAAGAGTGTTAAAACAGCTTTGGCTGCTGTCCGTTCTAAGGCGGTGGTTCTCTTGTTGTTGATTCAATGTTTATTGTAGCTAACAATGTGGAATTCTGTAATAGTTCTATGTTTTGTTGTGCGTTACTTTGTGTCCATTCTAGTTTTGCAATCATCTTGATGGAAGAGAGAGCTGGTTGCTTTGCTTAGTCTTCCTGTTGTCTCGTGATTGTTAAGTGGCTCATCCTCACAATGTCACGAGTTTGTCTTCAGTTTGTGATTGTGGTATTTCCTGATCATACTATTTTCTGCAGATGCTCTGACCTTTGTTGTTTGAATGTGACAAAGTCAGATTTCTCGATGTGAAGAGACTCATTTGAACTATTGCAATCAAGTATGTGTGAAATTAATATTGGTAAACAGACTGCAAAAGCAGGTCAGAGCAGCAGATTGTATCTTTAAAAATAGCAACATAAATTAATTTTTTTTAGATGTTCAAGGTGTCGTTTAATTGAAAATTGAAGTTTTATTTGAAATACAGGTCAACCTCGTTATCTCAAAGTCCAAGGGAATGGAGAAAATACTTCGAGTTATCCGAAGTTCGACATAGCCGAAACGTGACGTCACCAAAATACAGTATACATGTTGAATTTCGTTGAACCAGATTTCCTACGATATACATTTGCAGTACAGACGTAGTAAAACTGTTTCTACTCAAAACTGGATTGAAATAAAGACAATAGAAAAATCGTTTGAGTTGTTTTATTTCCATTTTAATTACATAGTAAAATAAAATAAGCAAACATCAAACAAAACAAGTTAATATCTCTATATGCGAGAATATATAGATAGCTGAATACGGAGATCTTTGCAGCACACAGCACTCAAAAAACGTCAATTTTGTCGGAGCAGAACCACAGATATTCTAGCTGAATCAGATAAGGCTGCACTCTCGCAGTCTAATCAGAGTCTGCACATGAAGAAATATTACACCCTTTAATATCGAAATATCTCGCAGCAATCTAAACATCTCTCATCAAAAGACGCCGATGAACAATATTAAGTCATTAAAATTTGAAAGGGACCGCTAATTTTCTGATGCTCCAATCAAACACACCTAAGTGGTCACGTCAAGGTCAATCGGGTCAATTATCTACACAAACAGCTGACCAATTAACAAGACACAATAACTAATTGGCGATTACTTGCAACAATGGATTAATTGGGCTGAAATTAAGGCTATTGTTCGATCAATTAGGTAAATTACTTTGATTGTCATTCGGACCGTTTTACTTTTTGACCACTTCGATACAAGCAGTGGTAAACAAAGGGAAAATTGACTTTAGGGAATGAAAAATCGCTTCGAAATAGCCGAGTTTTCATGATAACCGAGTTTGACATAAGCAAGGTCGAATTACAATGCAATATAGGGGAAAAATTCGGTAATGGATGATCACTTCGACATAGGCCGTGTATTCGAGATAGGCAAGTTTGACATAACGAGGTTGACCTGTAGTTGATGTACAAGTGTATCTTTAGAATAAAAAGTTAAACCGGTAGCCTCGGTGTGGTCTTAAGCAATAGCTTAACCCATTTATCCCCAGTATCTCAAACCCTCTTCTTAGTTTTTTTAATTATTTCACCGGGCCCTACGCTGAGTACAGTAGCTCATTTAGTAGAGTGTTAGACTGGGGATCAAAGGGTTGCTGCTCGAGACTTACCACAGTCACTGTGTTGCGTCCTTTAGCAAGACACTTTATCCGCTGGTTCAACCCAGAAAGACAGGAAATCGTCGGATGAGACTCTAAGTCATGGCCCCCATCTCCGTTGCTGGGACGTTAAACACAAACTCACTCTCTCACCCACCAAGGGTAGAATAAGTAAAGATATTAAAGCGAGAGCCTGATAATCAAGGAAAAATTAAAAATTTAAACTATATGCTATGCAAATTAGGTCACTGATATATAAGATGAGCACATAAATCATTCAAGAGATAATAATAAGAATTTGACATGAAAAACCGGTTTTCTAATTTCTTTCTTTCGAAATGTTCTGTAATTGGTACAATTTGATGCAGGCTGCACCATTAGAAAATTGTCTAATTTGTATGTTCAGACCATTCTGACGTGCATTCGTTTTAACTCTTTGAATGCTGGGTAATTTTGCGTGCTTTTTTGTCGTCTGCTGATTTAAAAAAAATTACCAAAAATTATTTCACAATATACCACCAGAGTTTAAAATAGTTTGGATCCAGATCAGGTCCTACATTTTCTCCGGCCGGATCTGGGTCCAAACTGTTTGCAAAGATTATCAGCAGATGACACTAACAGGCATATAGTTGCTGAGATTGACTCGTAACATCTGGAATTTTCCAAATCTCAGACCTTACATATAGTACGTCAAGCAAAATCTGTCTAGGGTTGCAGCCAGGTAACTCCCAAACCGGCCTGCTAGCTACAGAGACTAGTTTGAATATTGAAAGTATAGCTATTATAATGTCTAGGCAGTAAGCAACAATGGTGCTGATCAGGCCCTGAGGTAATAAAACTTTCTTCATTCTTGATTCAATTAAGCATGAAATTTCAATTGCTTATAAAAACGAAAAACAAAAAAATAAAGAATTTTCTTGCTATAAAACTCTCATACATTGCATTCATCATGCTCATAAATGTTAATATGCCAACAAGCTAATAAATGTTGAAATATTTTAACATCTTTGAGTAGGATAAATTTCATGCTCAATTTGATTGGGGCATGAAAAAAGTTTTATAGCCTTGGGTCCTGATTAAATAGATGCACAGGCTGATCTTGAACTTTGATGTTTGTAAATAACATAAATAGAATTTCTGCTGACATGGCTGCTTTAATTTATGTAAACATCTTGCATATTTTTATGTTTAGAGAATAAATGCACAAGGGAAGACCAACTTCTATATGAGCCAGTGCATGAGATTTCCGACAATGTGGCATTTTGACATGTGTAGACTCAGACGAGCCTGTACAGCCTCCTTTTACGCGTAGAAACTCCAAATGGTGTTCAGTCAGCAGCTTAACAATCATAGAATACTCTAGTGACAAGCAAAGGCTCTGATCAGACTGCGCATATGCGCAGGCTGATCTGAGGCTTTGCTGGTCGCACATACCACATTGTTGGAAATCTCATGCCACGGCTCATATTATACCTGATCATGACTTTCCTTGTCTGTCCATGTTCAGAGCAAAATAATGGACACAATATGCAGATTTTTACACAAGAGACACTTTGGTCCAGCCCATCTTATAACTTTTCTTATCTTATATGCTTTTCTATTGTAGATGTGGATGTGCCAGAGCCAGATGAAAAGTCAGTCATTACTTACGTATCGTCCCTGTATGATGTGTTCCCAGAAGTCCCCACTGTGGAACAATCACTCATGGATAATGTAAGTTTACTTTCTTTATCTTGTCTTATTGCATCATTATCGTCCCTGTATGTTGTGTTCCCAGAAGTCCCCACTGTGGAACAATCACTCATGGATAATGTAAGTCAACTTTCTTTATCTTGTCTTATTGCATCATTATCGTCCCTGTATGATGTGTTCCCAGAAGTCCCCACTGTGGAACAATCACTCCTGGACAATGTAAGTCCACTTTCTTTATCTTGTCTTATTGCATCATTATCGTCCCTGTATGATGTGTTCCCAGAAGTCCCCACTGTGGAACAATCACTCATGGATAATGTAAGTTCACTTTCTTTCTCTTGTCTTATTGCATCATTATCGTCCCTGTATGATGTGTTCCCAGAAGTCCCCACTGTGGAACAATCACTCATGGATAATGTAAAATCACTTTCTTTATCTTGTCTTATTGCATCATTATCGTCCCTGTATGATGTGTTCCCAGAAGTCCCCACTGTGGAACAATCACTCATGGATAATGTAAGTTTACTTTCTTTATCTTGTCTTATTGCATTATTATCATCCCTGTATGTTGTGTTCCCAGAAGTCCCCACTGTGGAACAATCACTCATGGATAATGTAAGTTCTATTTCTTTATCTATAAAAGTCAGTCATTACTTACGTATCATCCCTGTATGATGTGTTCCCAGAAGTCCCCACTGTGGAACAATCACTCATGGATAATGTAAGTTCACTTTCTTTATCTTGAAAAGTCAGTCATTACTTACGTATTGTCCCTGTATGATGTGTTCCCAGAAGTCCCCACTGTGGAACAATCACTCATGGATAATGTAAGTCCACTTTCTTTATCTTGTCTTATTGCATTATTATCGTCCCTGTATGATGTGTTCCCAGAAGTCCCCACTGTGGAACAATCACTCATGGTTAGGCTGGTCTGCACCTGTGTTGTTCGCAAACCCTCGAAGACAGGTTTTCTCGCGTCAAGGCCCATATTATGAAAGGTATCATACATATTTTTTCATGCATTTACATTTGCCGTGTCCTAGGCCTTGTGTTCAACTATCTTCTGAGGGACCCAACCAATAATGCTATGAATCAAATTTGTGTTTCATTTTACCAGATTCATTCCCAAAGCACACCTAAAATGCAGTTAAAAATTGAAGTATCTAATTTTTGACATTGATTTTTCTCCACAAATTGATATCACTTGGCAAACGTTTTGTTGAGTGTCAGCCATTTTGGTTGCCAAAGCATTGGCAAAATGGTCATTGCTGCTCTCTGTGCTTTCCCATGTAACATCATGCAAACAATTCTGGGCTCATTTTAAGGATTTCTAAGTTTAAAACCATGGCCAAACAGAGTGTGAACTTCATGATTTGAACATGGATTATGATTGTTCATTTTACAATGCTGTGCATGTGGGTATTTATGTAAGAATGCTTCTTTATTGTCACTCTTTTAAGTGTTCCACTCGGAACAGTCACTTATTTTATTTCATTCAAATTTTTATTTGGGGAGGTGTCCTCGGATATACTGTCGGAAATTTAATTTGATGGCGACGCTTGAGCAGAGCCGTAAAACGTGATTTCCGAACGTATATCCGACGATATACCTCCCCAAATGAACATTTTGAATATGGTTATCCCCATTCTAATGCACTTCTGCAGTCTCGTATCAAATTGGAGCATTGCAAGCCACATAAAGCCGCACATCATCCAGTGAAATTTGATGTAATTAATGATGTCAAATTATTTACGACAGTATATTGCAGGATATACTGTCGCAAATTTTTGATGTTATCCAATTAAGCGTCACGTTACAAAAGCAAGTGTATCAGAATCTTGGATAATGTTGATTTACTTATTACCATTAGTACTTACATGTATGTTGCACTTGCTTTTTGTGCAGTATGACATCATATTTAGTGTCATGAACTGTATATTCTTTTAATAAGAAGAAATATAAATTGTAGAATGTAATTATTAAATGTTACAGGAGCGTCAGTTGAAGATTGACGAGTACAAAGATCTGACCTCATCCATAGTCACCTGGTTACAAGATGTCATCATGATGATGTCACAAAGAAATTTCCCATCAACTCTCATAGAAATGAAGGTACTTCTCAGTATATTCTCAAAACACATGCTCATTAGCCCTTAATCCTTAAAGCGCCAAGAAAAAAAATGCATCTGAAAATGTCGTCTGCTGAAGTCGTCTGCTGCAAATAATTGCCTAACATTACTGACGAATTAAGTATAGAAGCAAACAGCATGGGCCCAGAACAGACTGCTCCTATAGGAGCAGTCTGATCTGGGTACACACTGTTTGCCATAGAAGCTTCTTAAACATTTCAGCAGGTGCGAAAAGCAGACGACTTTTGTTGCGATTGGTGCTTTAAGGGTTAAATTTTCTGATGAGAAGCTCAGTGGCAGAGTACTCAGCTTGATTTTGAGGGTTGCTGGTTCAAGCCTTACCAGAGGCCTGTATTGTGTCCTAACCATATGCTTAGTACAAGTTCAAACCAGGAAAGGTTCCAACATGACTGAAAAATTGTTGACTGGGACATAAAGCATTAACTCAATAGACTGGGAATTGAAGGGTTGCTAGTTTAAGACCCATCGCCGGCAGAGTCTCTGTGTTGTGTCCTTGAGCAAGACACATTATCCACTGCTTGGTCATGGTTCAACCCAGGAAGAATGGAAATTTTCCTGACATGAATGAAAGTTGTCGACTGGGACCTAAAGCAGCAAAACAAACAAGCAAACATAAGCATCAAATCAACCAAACAAAAATGTTCTGAAAATCTGTAAACTGAATGAATGGGACATGTGTAGACTTTGAATAGACTGCCAGCAGTCTGGTATGGATCAACACTGTTTTCTCAATTGTTTAAATAAATACAGTAGGTATATGTAGCTTCATGTGCTGTCCTGGTGTTAGCATTACAGTAAAACCTGTCTTAAGCAGCCACTCAAAAAGAAGACCAAAAAGTGTTTTTCAAGACCGATTATTGCTTAATGCAGGTCAAAAGTATTGGGAGCATTCTGCAATACTTTCGACCTTCATTAAGCTACCATTTGTCATTAAGATCTTGAGTGGTCGCTTAAAACAGGTTTTACTGTAATCATAATAAGTGCAGTTCAAACAGATATCCCAAAGTTCAATAGAAATATTGAAAAAACAACAGCATTTGGCTAATATATCTAGATAACAATGTATCTCCTTGAACATGATATTGAATAGAATTTGAACTACTGTTGAACTGAACAAGTCTGATAACTATATGAAGAACTAAAAATAAGGAAATCCTTTTATTCATTTTGAGGTATTTTTTATTTGACCTCTACATACAGCAACAGTGTATCAGAAATAGAGAGAACCTACAATATTAGAAAACAGCAGACTCGGTTTTATTGAGTCTGTTCATGAGAACTAATGGAAAGTGCAACAATTATCACGCCCCCTAGCACTGGCTTAAGCGGTATTCTGTGTTCTGTCAGAACCCAATATTTCCTAAGGACCAGAATATGAAAAAATATCAACACTATCGATGCATGGGGAGATGTTTTACCAACTGCACACAGAAACACAGTGTCGTCTGCTGATAACCTATGCAAACAGTTTGGACCAAGATCAGGCCTGACAAAAAGTCGGGCCTGATCTGGATCCAAACTATTTGACACTCTGATGGTATTCATGAAAGAATTTTTCGAAAAAGTTAATTTTGAAAAACATCAGCAGACGACAAAAGTTTCTGAGTGTTGCTAGTTTAACTGACGCATTATCTATTTATGTTTCAGTCTTTGTTAGCTGATTTAAATAGGTTTAAAATTGAAGACATCCCACCACGGTTGGAAATGAGAAAGAAGGCTCTTAGACTTTTCGATGAAATACAGGTACTTCTACTATCTCTTAGTACTGTCTTCTCTGCCCTTTTCTTCATGAATATTTATGCTAAGCTCCACCCAATATGAATAATTATATAAGTAATCTTCCACGTTTATGCATAGAACAAAGAAATTACTTGTCAGGTCCACTAGTGTAAGATTTAATCATATTCCATAAGCAAACAGTAAACCCTGATCAGGCAGCTCTTATAAGAGCTGCCTGATCTGGATCTGCTCTGTTTGCAAAAGTGTTAAAAGTGTCTTTATGAGGTAAAGGGTTATCTGCCCATTGTCATACACAATGTTAGACAGATCACGAGAAAACCTATTTCTTAGCAGGAAAAACTGTTGTGCTAACCAAACAGTTAAAAAAAAAATATAGTGCTGTTCAGACTGCGGGAATGCAAAGGCTGATCTGCTCCATTGTTGTAAGCACCAAACAAGATAAGATTTGCTTGTTTCATATTCGAGACCGAAGGTTTGATGGTTTAAGACTCACTGGAGGCTTTGTGTTGTGTCCTTGTTGTGTCCTTGAGCAAGACATTATATCCTCTGCTTAGTACTGGTTTGACGGACATCATAAACGATTGTATAAGAAGTCTGACAATATGTTACGGTAAATGTTCTTAAATATCGAACACTAGTTGCCTGCCTAAAAAAAGGCTTAGACAAACAGCGCAGAAAAAGGTCAGACTGCTTCTCAAGAAGCAGTCTGAGAAGCAGTCTGATCAGGGTCTTCCCTGTTTGCTGTTATGACAAGCATTTTATATGTGAAAAGTAATTCTTGCATAAATACCTATTCGTATAGCTGTTTTAACCCATTGTCAAATGAATGAAAATCCATGTTCAAATCAAGAGTTTTACTTTGAAAATAATTAAATGAGCCTTGAGTTATTTGCATGATGTTATACAGAAAGTGTTGCGGACAAGACTGATCATTTCACCAATACTTTTGTTCTCAAAAAGATTGTTTAGGTCTATGACATTGGGACGACATTATGACATTCAAAATTTTACAGCTGACACCATTTTGTTTAGAGAAATCCAGAGAAAGAAACTGGATATTTTGATGTTTTAGCAGCATTTTCAGTGCGAATTTGGTTGGAATAGGGTATATATGCAGCAAGAATAATGACCACACATGTTTGTTTCATTGCATTAACACTTGCCAGGACCCTCGGGAAATGTTTGAACTCTCGGCCTATTGGCCTTGTGTTCAAACAGCTTCCTCAGGACCTGGCAAATGTTAATGCATGAAAAAAGGTGTGTGATCCCTATACAGGCCTCGAAATATCTTAAAATAGGCACTTGCCCTGCATCACAAAAAATATTGGCATACATGGGAAAAAAATTAATTTCACTAGAAATATCAAATTTTTCACTTGCCCTGCAGCCTGAGGCACTCGTAAATACAAGCGGGCGAGTGCTATTTTCGAGCCCTGCAACAGGGAAACATGTTTGAAATTTTGAAACATTTACCATAATTGACTATTACAGAGTACTGGTGCTTCCTATGTGGCTCCTGATGATGAGCTGTACCCTGATAATATGAACAGATTATGGAACAGATATGAACATGTACAACAGGAGCGAGATATGGCCATACAAGCAGAAGTAGTCAGGTAATTTATCTTCATAGTTTTCTTTGCATCATTGCTTTCTATCTTCTGTTACTGAGTAACTGTATCCTGATTTACTGAGTTACTGTACCCTGATTTATTGAGTTACTGTACCCTGATAATATGAACAGATAATGGAACAGATATGAACATGTACAACAGGAGCGAGATATGGCCATACAAGCAGAAGTAGTCAGGTAAGATATCTTCTCATCATTGCTATCTATCTTCTATTACTGAGTTACTGTACCCTGATAATATGAACAGATATGAACATGTACAACAGGAGAGAGATATGGCCATACAAGCAGAAGTAGACAGGTAATATATCTTTATAGTTTCCTCGTGTCTTTGCTATCTAGCACCTGTTACTGAGTTACTGTACCCTGATAATATGAACAGATATGAACATGTACAACAAGAGAGAGATATGGCCATACAAGCAGAAGTAGTCAGGTAATATATCTTTATAGTTTCCTCGTGTCTTTGCTATCTAGCACCTGTTACTGAGTTACTGTACCCTGATAATATGAACAGATTATGGAACAGATATGAACATGTACAACAGGAGAGAGATATGGCCATACAAGCAGAAGTAGTCAGGTAATATATCTTCTCATCATTGCTATCTATCTTCTATTACTGAGTTACTGTACCCTGATAATATGAACAGGTTATGGAACAGATATGAACATGTACAACAGGAGAGAGATATGGCCATACAAGCAGAAGTAGTCAGGTAAGCTAACAATAGGGGACCCAAAGGGTGTATAAGGGGCTTAACTGAATCCTCATAACTCTTCTGGATCTACCATTGATGGTCCAATATACTATATTTGTCCCAGTTATGTATGATAGTCTGTAATTAACTCAATGGGACTACAGTTTTTATGACCCAGGGACATGTTTATTCAGTCCGTGTGCAACAAATTTTAAGAGCATATTTATCTGCTCTGGGGGCACAATGTTTCACAAACTTGTAATAGTTAAAAAGAACTGCTCTGCATAGTATAGACAGCTAAATCTTTGTCCAATGTTGTGGAAGAAACAGGAAATGGAAGAAATTGATTTCAGGGCAGTTGCCAGTTACTGGCAAAAGTATGTACTGTCATTAACTGCCTAGGAGGACCAAAACCTGCAAGGCAGGCTGACCTGACTTGATAAATTGTGGATGGGCCCCATAAAAAATATTTTATTCAATTTAATTTTTATCTGCTGCTTAGTACTGATTCAGCCCAGGAAGACAGGAAATCGTCCTGTGATGACTGAAAAATTGTTGACTGGGATGTAAAGCATCAAATTATTCAACTTCATAAGTGCACATACTCTTAAGTTCTTTTTCAGTCATGAATACTTTATCAACTTCTTATTTCTAGCCAGTCCAGCGGTATCATTTCATTATTTATATGAATTTATAATGTGTATGAATAACACTGTGGATCCTGATCAGCTGGCCTCTGATGAGGCCAGCTGATCTGGATCTACATTGTTTCCAGAAGAGGGAATCAAATTTTTTAAATACCAATGCACGCAGTGTCCTTATTAGGTTGAATACTGTGACTGAAATATTGTTGACTGGGACTTGAAGCCTTAGCTCAATCAATCAATCATTTCGGCTTGTGTTTACAGATTAGAAAGATTACAAAGACTAGCGGAGAAAATACACAGAGAGTCCAAAACATGTGAAGATGGTCTTAACGACATTGAACGTAGGATACGTGATGAAGAGCGACGTGCCGAGGTTCTTCATCCTTTCGAAGCCAAGCGTAACTGTGATGCCCTAGAAAGAGCTCTGAAGACGATAGAGGATACCGTGAGGAGTTTGTTACGAGATGCTCAAGCCGTACAGGAGGCAAGATACACAAACTCCGATCAAATGTACAGAAGGTAATGAATTTTCCCTGGTTTTGCTGATGTTTATGAACATTTTGACCATAGTTCTGGAAATATGGAAAATGACCCCAAATACATGTAAAAGCTTGGGAAATGACCCAATTAATAGCATGGAAAAGGACCGAAATTAATAGCATAACAATTTTGTTTAGATGATTGTATACCGCACAGAATATGAAGATAATATTTTTATGAAAGAAGATTTTAAGGTGCCTTTTAAAAGATGAACTTTAAGAATATGCAGTGAAAGTTGTCGTTTTTAATGCAGAAATGTCTATAAGGATTGGTCCTGGCACCAGAAATATAAAGTTTAAAAATAAATGGTGCATTTGCAGGGTCTTCTGTTAGAGGGACTGAGAATGTAGAGTGCTTCTCCAGACTGACTGCTGACTCCAGTTTCCTTGTTGGCCATTGAAACCAACAACTCATTTCTCTACAAATGACAATTACATTTTCACTTGCATGTGCGTCTTGAATACTGTAGTGAGGAGCAGCATGACAAAATGAGCAAATGGAATGGTGTGCCTAAGGTAGACAAAGAACAGTTTAGAAATATGCCAAAACTGGCCAAGTTGGCGATGAGTCCTACAGATTATCAACTAACTTTTTTCAGGTACACAGCCTAGGCTCAGATCAGCCTGGGCATATGCCCAGGCTGATCTGAGTCTTGGCTGTGTGCACCGATGGATCATATTGCTGCTCATTTTGTGTAGTAGCTTAATTGCAAAAAATAATATTGCATAGGTGAAAGTTTTCAGGATTTTGAGGCTGACTTTCCATAGAAAGTCAGGCTCAAAATTCTGAATTCAGCAGATTTTGATAGCTGCTCTGATTAGTTTTCTAAACATAATTAACCATTTAAACATAAAACTGTTCATTTTTGTAGGCATCCTTCAAGTTTTAAAATTTGAATTTCTAAATTTCAGGATTTTGGAAATTTGAACTTTCACCCATGATATTGTAATGTTGGTTTTTTCAGAGTTGCGGCTCTCCAGTCCCGGTTATCCCAGTTAAGAACAGATCTCTACAGTAATGTGATACAGAAACTAATCTCCAAGTCTTACGTCGAAGAAGGCATTACGACGACAAGACGTCGGGAGGTTGTCACAGAAGTGAAACTAGTAGAATCAAACCCAGCATTCCGCCATGTACAATACTGCCTCAACTGGATTGAAGCCAAACAGGTGAGGAATAAGTTCATGTCATCAAAATTGCAGAATATAAAAATGAGATTCTTTTCTTATCCATTAGTCTCAACATATGTTTTGGGGTTCAGAAATGAGAAAAAATGATGTCCAGACAATAAAAAATGTTGAGGGTAAAATTGCTTTTATTTTCATATCCATCATTTGAAAGTGTTTTTGGTGCTCAAAAGAACAATCTCATTGAGATAGTTCTTTTGAGTCCCCTAAACTTACATTTGGATTGAGAAATGAGAAAAATGTTTCGTAATTTTTAAGAATTGGAAACATACATTTATTAAACATTCAGTATCTGTCCAAATAAATCAGTTGAAATTACTGATAGCGACCACCTTGCTGACTGTTATCTTTGAGGCAAAACATTCTTCAACAGAATCTTGAGTTTTGACTTGGCACTGAAACCAGGTTTTGGTTCTCTCTGTGTGAGGTATGCAACTTGTAATAAGCTCTGTTTGGTTGATAATTATATAAGAATTTTTCTCTAAATGTTTAAGGTGTAAAATTGTGAGTCTAATTCTAGAGTTTGGACAATGTTGAAACTTGATAGAGAAAATATAGGTAAAATTTATATTTCAGAACGCCCAAGAGAGTCCCGACCTGGGTAATGATACGGCTGCCATACAGGCCAGTCTAGAACAACAACAGAGAGATCATAATGAGATACAAGCATTTAGACAAGAAATTGACAACTGTAAAAGAGCTCGAGTAAGTACATGTATATGGAAATCTATTTAGAAGCTTAGGAGGATGGGCAACAGCAAAAATTAAAGCTTTTCTGGTACTGTTGTAGCATAATGAAATGTTATTTACGGTTAATGTTCTAAAATTTCGAACGCTTTACTCTTTCTTTTCTCAAATAAAATGTTGGTTACCAGGGCTGGAATCAGCAAATTTTTGTCAGGATAGCAAACAGGGAAGACCCTGATCAGACTGCTTCTTTAGAAGCAGTCTGGTCTGGGTCTGCACTGTTTGTCTAGGCCCTTTTGGCAAGCTTCTTGTGTTCAAAATTTTAGAACATTTACCATACATACAATAAGCATTTACTGAAATGCCCCAAGAGAAAACTTTTAAGAGATAGTCTTGTTTACATGCCTATAGTTTCATTGAGTCAAAACTATATCATAGGATGCTGTTTTTGTAGCTCACTGATGTTGAGTTCAGTTGATCAAGTTATAACATCACACTCCAGTGACACAATGATTGTAAAAACAGTGTATTAACTTTTTGCAAGCTGGGTCATTTTGCATCCTGTTACATTGAAATAATGGTAGCCTTAGTCACTGTCAGGGCAGGGATTCTTTCCAAGTCTGTTCTCCATCTTAATTTAAGCCCCATTCAAACATTTATGTATCAGTTAACCATCTGTCAAATTGTGTTATTAATGAAGATCTTACTTCAAACATTTGGCATAAGCTTCTTCTTATAAATGATCAGAAGAATTTTATCATGTGTTTGATTCGGGTATATTTTCAGATGAATCTGTCCCCAGATGAGCAAGATCTATATACAGAATGGTTGTCTAAAGTGGAAGTTGCCTTCTCTCTCCTCAATGTAAGTTGTATGCTATATACAGTAAAACCTGTCTTAAGCGGCCACTCAAAAAGAAGACCAAAAATTGGTTTTCAAGACCTATTATTGCTTAATGCAGGTCAAAAGTATTGCAGAATGCTGTCTTGGAGCATTCTGCAATACTTTCGACCTTCATTAAGCTACCATTTGTAGACCTTTGTTTTGTCTATTTTTGAGTGGCCGCTTAAGACAGGTTTTACTGTAGGACAATTCCTACCTTTGATTTTCTGGACTTCACCAGAGATAATCTTCAATCGGAACTACCTCGGCCAATTACGCGAAATTCCCTGGAATTTGACAACGGATGTACATCGAGGATCTACTTTGATAATGCGGGTGATAATGTACCGATGACGTTATATAACGTGACGCTGACGTCACAGAAACCATGTTAACACAATAACAAGTGTGATTGCAGCAAACCAAACGGTTATAAATGAAGTTTATGTGATATTTTATTGAAAAATACATAAACTTCATTTATTCTGCTGATAAAACTTTTCAGGTAATCAGACAAAAGGATTTTACTAGGGCTGAACTCACATGCTAAAAAACTAATCTTCCTTACGCCTTTTCCGGCTAACAAAATGGAGCTTTTTTCGCACATAGTACTATGCGTAATGTGCCTTACATACACCCGAGGCTTGATTCGATTCTAGAATTGTGTCGGACTTTCCCGAATAAGACCAACCTGTGCATCTGTGCAGTCTGATCAGCGCCTTTGTTTTTGGCTTTCTGGAAAGTATTGAAGTCAACCTTGCTTCATGCAAAATTTCAATAGTGTAACTAGTCTGTAGCTAAGCAGGCTAACTGGTCACAAACCTTGTAGACAGGGATTTCTGTGACATTGCCCATCTAATGTAGCTTTTAGTTCATATATACTATCTCTGACAACTATTGCAGGGAGTTGACTCTTGCTTGGTGGTTGGAGCATTGGCCTTGCACTAGTATGATCCTGGGCAAAGATGAAAAATCACACCCTGGCTGTGAATTAAACCTGGATGATCCAGGTTTGATTCACAGCCAGGGTGTGAATCTGTTCAGCTTTGCTTAATACTTGTTGCAGTTTTCCTATTGTAAGAAGTACAGAGCTGAAAAAAACAAACTACTGCTCCAAAATTTTGAAAGCTAAATCTTTTATTTAATAAGTGTCACATGAAAATTGGCCAGCCTATGTTTATACCTGGATGAGAAAATCAGTCGTTGGACCATTTGATTCTTTTTTCTGTTTTAGAACACATCTGCTCGTCGCCTGAAAGGTCTTGAGTCCCTACAAGATTTTATTCTGGCAGCGACCCAGGAGTTAATGTGGTTGAATGAGAAAGAAGAAATAGAGGTTACTCGTGATTGGAGCTCCCGCCACCTCAATGTCCCCACAATGGAAGAGTTCTACAAGGTACATAATTCTTGTCTCATGCAATAATTTGGGAAGTTTTAACCCCAAAACACCACATATAATTAGCAACAGACAATGTTTTTGTGGGTTTTTTCCTGACACAAAAAAGGACTTGATATCTCATATGAATCGGATGATTTACACGAAATATTAAGCCTTATATGCCCAATAATGTAGAATAAAATGTAGTAGTTTGCTGTATGCTTAGATCATGATTGCTGCTATAAGGGTTAAAAGAATTGCTTTTAAAATTTTGATTTAAAATTGAATGTCAGTATTTCAGCTACATATATTCAAGCAATTTTCATATAATTTTTAGTTTTCATATAAACTTGTCATAAGGTGGATATTAGTTTTGGGTTTTGTATACCATTTTTTTGAAAACAGTGTAGATCCAGATTAGCTATACAGTATTTGCATGGATATAATATCGGGCATACAATGAAGAGTTGATAAGGTTTAGTGACCTTGACCTAAATTTCAAGGTCACTGTTGCACTTGAACCATCATATTTAACTCAAAACTTACTTGTGTACTTGTATCTCCTGACCTGCTGGATGGATTTCAGCAAAGTTGCATGGATACATCATCATGGGACAATTGAGAGTTGATAACAATTTGGTGACCTTGACCCACTTTTTAAGGTCATTTATTTAACTAATACATACATACATACACTGGTTTGGATGGTTGTGGGAAATCTGTTTTCTCTGAAAACATAATTATAGTAAAACCTGTCTTAAGCGGCCACTCAAAAAAATACCAAAAATCCAAGAGAGCATTCTGCAATACTTTTGACATGCATTAAGCTACCATCTGTCTTTAAGAACTTTGTTTTGTCTATTTCTGAGTGGCCGCTCAAGACAGGTTTTACTGTATTATTTTCATCTTACAGGGTTATTCCATTTTAACAGACAGTTCTAGACAGGTTTTTATATTGTTATAATTATAACCTTTGGAAAGAACTCCTTTATGAGCATGTGTTTAATGAGTTATATCTTTGACCCATGTGAACTCCACATGTTTAGCTAGACTGCGCATAGCACAGTCTCTTTCAACCCTTTTTGCACTGAAAACCTGTAAGCTGGTACATGTAGTATGTTAAACAGTGTAGACCCAGATTAAATGCCACAGAATGTGGCTTTTATTTAGGGTCTACACTGTTAAAGATAAAAGCAATCCTCAGGGACAAATATATGTCCAAATTTGGAAATTCTGACCTTCAACCCCTTAAAAAATATAATGGAAGATTCCATCCTAATTTTTTTCAATATGAATATGGGTGAAAGTTTTCAGGATTATTCATGAATTCAAGATTTTGAGGTTAACTTTCCATAGAAAGTCCGCCTTAAAATTCTGCAGATTATAATAGCTTTTCTGATTTCATTTCAGTTTATCTAAAGGTATTTGACTATTAAACTTGGAACTTTGAATATGTTGGAGGGATACAGCAAGTTTTAAATTCTGATTTTCTAAAGTTCAAGATTTTGGAAATTTTGAACTTCACCCATGTATGTATGGGAACGTCTTCAGTACAAAAAGGGTTTAGAAGATCAAGTTCATCGGTAAATGTGATGAATTTCATGTGTAGTTTGCTTGGGTCCTAAAGACAGGATTAGTCTCGACATGCTCATATCCTATTATACCAATGAATGATTTTCTGGGCAGGGTGCTGATCGCTTGTAACCATCCATTGTTATGGTATGATATTATTAAAGCTGAAGGGAGATTCAGTTTCTGCTTTCTTCTGCATGTGAAAAAGTTATATGAGCCCTTGCATGAAAAAACCAATGAAATTGTCTGTGCCAAGGGAAAGGTGCAGATTATCCCAGCCCAGCAAAGGCTCAGAGCAGCCTGGGCATCTGCCCAGGCTGATCAGAGTCATTGCTGTTGGCATGAAGAATCTATAAGTCTTGAGCTACCAAATATGTGCAGGCTGAAGACTTAGATGAGGGTGTTAATGGGGTTTACTGATTAGCAAATAATGACCCTAAAATTTTGTCCCTAAAATTTTACAGTGAATTTTTAGGGTTAATTTTTCCGAATATCGGAATGAGAGATGCTAGTGATTAGTGAATTTTGGCCTAAAAATATAGTGATTAGCGATTTTTGGGCGAAAAAATTACGGAATAGCGGTATGGCGCATTTTATCGGTTAGCGAATTTGATGGAAAAAATGCCACCTCGTAAATGCTTCTAGACGGGTTTGAATTTTTACTGATTACTGATTTTTGGGGCTTATTTTTACTGATACCTGATTTTTGGGCCAAAATTTTACTGATGAGCGATTTCAGAGGTACCCCATTGAGACCCTCTTAGATCTGACTGGGTAGATAGATATCCATGCTGATCTGATTCATTGCCGGGCACTTCTTACTTTGTTGGTTTTATCATACACTTGCGGGAATATTATGAAATGGCTAAATTATACACGTATAAGTTTGCTTGTAAACAGTTATACGAAGTTGGTCTCGACATTCTTGTGATGTGAACAATGTCGGGAGAAAACATATTTATGTTATATTGTTATATGCATAGGTTTAGATAAGCAAACATTTAGAGCATTAAATTGTGACTATTTTCTTACCCATCATCATGACTAAATAAGGGGATAACTGTATTCAAATTTTTCATTTTGGGAGGTATATGGTAGGATATACTGTCCAAAATTCAGTTTTACGGCGGCGCATGAGCGGAGCTGTAAAACGTGATTTCCGAACATATATCCGACGATATACCTCCCCAAAAGAAAATTTTGAGTATGGTTATCCCCAATCTAATGCACTTCTGCAGTTTCATCTAAAATTGCAGAGTTGTAAGCTGCATTATGCAGCGCTTCATCCAACGAACTGTGACATAATTAATGATGTCAAACTGTTTCCTACAATATATCGCAGGATATTCTGTCACAAATTTTTGACGATAACCAATCAGACGTCGCGTTACAAAAGCAAGTGCATTAGAATGTATGTTGTTGGTACTCAAAAGCTTCATCTCATTGACATGATTTTATTGAGTATCCACAACATGTGTTTTGGAAAAAACAAAACATTAGGCACATTGGTGGTTCCAAAAATTCCCACATTTCAAATAAAAATAAAGAATTATATAATGCCTGTAAATTCTATATTCTTCAGTGATATGTTATAAGTATGTCATAGGCATTAGCTTCCATAGACTTTAGTGCTTTGTTATGTTTCCTTTTGATTTTATTGTTTGCAAAGGACTGAACTGTTTATGGTAAAATATGATTAATGCACTAGTAAATTAGCTTTCAAACCTTACAATTTTCATTATAATTTCTTTGAAAATGTGTTTTTAGCTTGAAAACATAAAGATTTAACCATATATAGACGACATTTTATTGGGGTCATATCATTATGTTAACAAAATTTGTAATTTACCAGTGTTTTATCAGTTTTAATGCTTGTGTTTATACACTCCCAGATGCGACATCATGTGATAAAAAATATGACAAACTGATGGCATATCTCTGTAGCATCTAGTTATCTTGTTGTTTATAATTTGGTGGTGGTGCTGTTATAGTACTTATTTGTTTATTTTGGAAGTATTTATATTCATCATTTATTTTTTATATTGGTGGAATCTTTCATTCAGTTTGATGCAGTATCTCTACCATCTGAGCTGAAATCTACATATACTATCAAATTGCATACACATGCAAAAACACATGCAAAAGGTTATAATGTACAAGCAGATCTTTCATGTGCAAAAGTATGTATATTTTGGCCAGCCAATGTCAAAGTGATACCTACCACGTTAGTCTATAGTCATGCTTAAAGTCAGCCTTGTATCACACAATTAAAACAAACCATAAATCTATTATTATTTTAAAATACAAAAAGGTCACTTCGTGGACTTTTTATTTACAAATCTGTAAAATACATAAAGTAAACGCATCCAATTGACTCTTTTCCTGCTATCCGTGGCTTGTTGCCTGCTGAAAACCTTTGCGAACAGTTTGGACACAGATCAGGCCCATCCTGAAAGTTTTTTTAAAAGTTGTTTCCCTTTTTTTTTAAGAAAAAATCTGCAGACAAAAAATCATGCACAATTTCCCAGCAGACAAAAATTTAAGAACAAAAGCAAGAGGTGTCTTATTGTTATTATTTTGTTGTTTTTCAGAATCTCCTTCAAGAAATGAAAATGAGAGAAGCACAGTTCAATTCTGTTCAAGACAGAGGCAACTCTATGGTGTTAGACAGACACCCTGCTTCCAAAACTATAGAGGTTCGTACATAAATGTAACTTTTGTTTGCAGGAGGGCAGTGGCTCAGTGGTAGAGTGTTAGACTTGAGATCGAAGGGTCGCTTGTTCAAGACTCAACTGAGGCACTGCATTGTGTCCTTGAGCAAGACAGTTTATCCTCTGCTTAGTACTGTTTCAACCAAGGAAGGCAGGAAATTGTCCAAACATGACTGAAATATTTTAGACTGGGATGTAAAGCATCCACACAAACAAACAAACAAAATCTACAATGTATTTGTTTTGATTCTTCCAGAGAGTACCCACAACATAATTGAGCCATGACATGAGATTTCCAACAATTGTATGTGCTATCAGCAAAGGCTCAGACCAGCATGCCCATACACCCAGTCTGATCAGAGCCTTTGCTAATCGCTTGACTATTCTATGATTGTTAACCTACTGACTGAACATTTCTTAGAGTTTCTAAGATTAAAAGTAGGCTACACAGGCTCGTATGAGTCTACACTTGTCAAAATGCCACATTGTTGGAAATCACATGTCACGGCTTTTCAGAGTTCATAATTTTTAGCAGTAATGTTGTACAAATTTTGGATAGAGAGTAAATTAAAGTAGTAAGTTCTAAAACAGTGGGAAGTGAAGCAGTCTTTCAGAAGCAGTGTGATGAGGGTTTTCCCTGTTTGCTATTCTGACAAGCGTTTTGTGTGAATTTCAGCCCATATAACCAGCATTTTATTTGAGAAAATTAAAAAGAAAAGTGTTCAAAATTTTAGAACATCACACTGACACTATGAGAAATCTTTTTTTTTTTTTTTTTGTTTGCTTTTAGTGCTAAAATTCTGATTACTAGTTGCCAGGTAAAAGAGCCTAAACAAACAGTGCAGACCCAGATCAGACTGCTTCTGAAGAAGTATCGCTATTCTAACATTTCAGCTCTGATAACCAACATTTTATTAGAGGAAAGAAAAGTGTTAATCCATAAAGCACCACCTATAATTTGCAGCAGACAACAATTTCAAATTTTGCTGCTTTTTCAAAAATAACAAATAAGGCATGATATTTCATGAGAATCGTCTGCTGGCAGACGATTCTTACGTAATATCATACCTTATTTTTGTTGAAAACTAGGAATGAAGTCGAAAAATTTGTCGTCTGCTGCAGTCTTGATTGGCGCTTTAAGGGTTAATTTTGTTTGTTTGCTTTTGTTGCAGGTGTACATGGCTGAGATGCAGTCGCAGTGGTCTTGGTTATTACAACTTTCTGTTTGTCTTGAAGCTCACGTCAAACATGCTTCCGCCTATTATCAGGTATGAACTCCACCACAATGATAGCACTGTGAGGTAGGTGTGGCTATCTTACCATTTCCTTCATGAATATTCATGCTAAGCTCCACCTACTATAAACAAACTGTCATGTTTGTAGATAGAACAAAGAAATAACTTGTTAGATCAACTAGTGTAGGATCATATCTAATCATATTTCCGTAAGCAAACAGGGTAGATACTGGGTGGGCAGCTCTTACAAGAGTTGCCTGATCTGGGTCTGCTCTGTTTGCAAAAGTGTTAAAAGGGGTCTCTATGAGGTAAATGGTTAAAGGCGTCCGCCTTTTATCAGGTAAGAACTACAGGGAGCGCAGTGGCTCAGTGGTAGAGTGCTTGACTCGAGACCAAAGGGCCGCAGGTTCGAGCCTCACCGGTGTCACTGCTTGTGGTCCTTGAGCAAGACACATTTATCCTAGCTTAGTACTAGTTCAACCCAGAAAGACCCGTCTCGCATAACTGAACGATTCAGCATAACTGAAAGATTGTTGAGTGGACGTAAAGAATCAAATCAAACAAAGGTAAGAACTCCACAATGATAGCTCTGTGAGGTAGGTGTGGCTATTCAATGGCATAGCCATAATACTGAAATAATTACGCACATCAAAGGAAGATGACTCTGAAGTTAAGAGCGATTTTCATCAAATGCTTCCCTTTTCAAAAGGGGACTTCTCTTAAAGGAAGGAATTTGCTCCCTTAGGGAAAAAAGCAGTCCCTTATGTTATGAAAAACACTATTTCCATGTTAGGTGATTTCCCTGGAATAAGTACAATTTTCATTATTTGATATGTGTGTTACTGCGTGATGGGATTTACGCCATTGCTATCTCCCATTTATGTGAATGACAGTCAATTTATGATACTACTCATAACTTAGAATTGGATATAATATACATGTAGTTGTTTGCTTTAAGCCTTCAAATTTAGAACCTTATAAAAACGATCATTTTCTTACAATTTCTCACTGAAATTGCCCATCATGACATAAATTAAATACCGATAAAGAGAAGATAATTCTTATTGACCCTAACCAGAACGCATAGAGACTGCACTGTGTATTTACTTTTTCCCTTATTTTTTCGCAGTTTTTCGAGGAAGCGGCAGAATGTGAGCAATGGATGTCAAGACAGTCTGACTCAATCAGTAGCAGATATTCTGACGAGAACCAGTCTATCGACATGTTAAACCAGCTACTGAAAGAGCTACAGGAGCTCTCGGCGCTCGTCGCCGACTACGAAAGAAGGGTGTCGTCACTGACGATCCAAAGTCGAGAAATCATTCCATTAAAACAGAGAGGACAGCCAGTGTTCTCTGAGCTCAAATGTAGATGTCTGTGTATATACAAGCAACCTCCTGTAAGTAAACGCCACGATACAGTGTAGCCTAGGTCCAGATAAAGAAAAAGTATGAGCGTAAAACTATTAGGATACGCAGTGGCTCAGTCGGGGGCTCAGTGGTAGAGTGCTTGACTTAAGACCAAAGGGCTTCGGGTTCAAACCTCACTGGCGTCTCTGCATTGTGTCCTTGAGCAAGACACATTAATCTTAGCTTTATCTGGGTCAAACCAGGAAGACCCATCCCGACATAACAAAAGATTGTTGACTGGGACATAAAGAATCAAATCAAACAAACAACAATGAGCGTAAAATTATGAATATTTTCTTATCCATAGGTTTAAACACATGTTGTGGGTACTCAAAAGAACCGTCTCATTGAGACGGTTCTTTTGAGTACCCACAATAAATGTTTTGGTTGAGAAATAAGAAATTAATTTTAGATTACTCGCTCATATCTTAAGGCCTCCTTTTCAAGGCTTGTTACCTCGAAGTTAACAGAATAAGAGTGTTCATTTTGAATAAACAGTAGTTTGACCAACAAGGATATATGAGTTAAGAATATATACATAAAATATATAAGTAAGAATATATAAGTAAAATATATTGAAAGTGCTGAAAAGAGCCATCTCTCAGAGACAGTTCTTTAAACATGTACCCAAAGTCTCTGATTTGACTCCAATTTACCAAATTTTCATGAGAATTCCGAACTTGTCACATAGGAGACAAGTGAAGAATCAGATAAGCCTGCACTACTGCACAGTCTCATTAGATCCTTTGCATTATAGCCTTACTCAAAACAGAGGTAGATGAAGGTTCAGACCAATTAATCAACATCTTTAGCGGGCCGCGTAGCACAGTCGTTAACAAGATTAAGGTTTCGAAAGTTCGATCCCAGCCTGTCCCATTATTTCTTGGAGATTGATCATGAAATAGTTTCTATGGCTATTCTTTCAAGAAGGGTCATTGTCAGTTACAAGCGAAAGTATGTGCACCAAGTACCGGTTAACCGCTTAGTCTCAAGCTTGCCCAGGAAAAAAGTGTGGTTAGGTGAGTTGACCATCCGAACATGACCATAGCTGTTGACTGGGAAGTAAAAAATCAAACCAAACTTGCTTCATGGCATAACTGCACATGCACATTAAAAAAGGGTTTTACTCATAGGTGATGAATACAGTTTCCATATTGACCATATCTTACAAAGACCGTATGGATCCAGATCAGCTGCCTTCTGATGAAGTCAGCTGATCAGGATTTACACTGTTTTTCAGCCAGATAATAAAAACTTCTTGATTGACTGGAAATCAAAAGTCCATAAAGGGTAACAACTCTTAATGTACTTGGGGTGAGCTTATAGGAGTATGTGGGTTTAATAGGTTGAATATGGTATATCACCATGGGTGAAAGTTTTCAGGATTATTACTGAATTCAGGATTTTGAGGCTGACTTTCAACAGAAAGTTAGCCTCAAAATGCTGAATTAGGGAGATTGTAACAGCTTCTCTGATTTATTTTCAGTCTGTCTAAGGAAATTTGAGCATTTAAACTTAAAATTGGGAATATTTAGTGGGCATACTGCAAGTTTTAAGATTGGAGTTACGAAAGATCAGGATTTTGGGGATTTTGAACTTTCACCCATGTAACACATGTTACTGTTGTTTTACAGATGGTGCTAAATAAAGGAGAAGAAATCACCCTCTTAGATAATAACCAAAGAATTAGATGGCGGGTACGTACGGTAAATCTTGTATTAGTTCGTACACTCGAATAGTTCGTACACCATAAATTATTCATGACCGGTCAGCTCAAAATGTCATGTATTAGTTCGTACAGTGGTCATTTTTCCTATTTGTAATTTTAATAGTTCGTACACAACGTTTTTTCCGTTCATTTGGTCAATCAGTTTGTCTGTCTAAGATGCTTTCGTTTTTCGTCGAGCACGTCAGTTAACAAACATATCAGCGGAACAGGAGCGTTTCGCCTGTCAGTGCGATCGTCAGCGTCGCTTATGCGCGTGCATCCAGCATTGATGCATGCCAAATTTTTATTCAATGATAAACGCTAGGTTCAATGAACGTCGGACTGATGCAAATCGCGGAGATATTTTGTCCAGTCATGACAAAAATCAAATACATGTACACAACCATGCGCGCGTGCACACAGTGTCCTACGTGTCTGTGATCATCTGGTCTTTCTGTGTCATAAATATGCCCAAGCGTCTTTTTTTTAATCACTGGATCCGAGCATGATGAAACCATATCGGCTGGTGTTTATCACAAATGTTATCAGCGAAGGCTCAGGGGAGCCTGTGCTTTTGTGCAATCTCGTCGGGTAACTCAAAGTTTTGGAGTGGATGAAGAATCTAGACACCAATTAGCTGTGCTTTAAATGTGCGTCCATCAATTTCATTTCTAAGTTTCACCAAAACGCGCACGCGATAAGCGTAATAAAATAACTATATACATTGTATATCCGATGGAACTTTTTATCAAAGTCGACACTGATGAGCCTAGCGCGGCGTCCTCATGAAATTGTATTATGGGTCTTACACATTAAATGATTCCTGTGGATCATCACACGTACGCACAGACGCACGAACCAAGATGAAAAGTGATTTATGCATGCTTCTGCATCATGCTTTACATTGGGCTGTCGATGAAACGAGCCATTTCATGAGATTATGGTACCTCTCACACATGCAACCAGCGAAGGCTCAGACGAGCCTGCACACCCGCACAGTCTTGCCACGGGCATAAATGCTCACATACAAGGATGTAGATGTAGGTGCAAGTCTAAAGCTTTTTTACCCAATTCCGCGAGAAACTTTTTTGTATGCAAACAACAAAGGCGCAGATCAGCCAGAGCACCAGCGCAGATCTACCAATTATCTCTAGAAAGTATGATAGCTAAACCTGCCACATGCAAAAAAATAAAATTCCTGTCAGACATGCGTGCGCGGATCCAGACAATTCCAACGGGGGGGGGGGGGGGGGGGGGGGGGGGGGAGTCGAATTGCTTCTCGAGGGAGGTTCGTACCAATTTTTCTTCTAGGAAACAAATGGCTACTTATGATTTTCATGGGGAGGCCCGGACCCCCTGCCCTCTCTGTCTCTGCCCATATCAGAGTTTCAAACAGTTTCAATTCACATTTTATTTAATTTTTTTGCTGGGCCTGGTCAATTCACAAAACGTCTGCTAATTATATCAGCTGACGCCAAGGGCAAAGACAGCATGATCCTTTTTAAGATCAAAGAGACCGCGCACATCAATTCCGACCATGTGTTGTTTTAAAGTTTTGGGTCGCACGTGATGATGGCCTTGACGCAAGAAAATGTACATTACACATTAAACAGTGTCCCAGGCGTTATGAACAAGTCGAACAGGATTCATGCGCGGATCCAGGAATTTTTGTCAGGCGGGGGGGGAGATGGTCGAGGCCCGACGGCCAGAAAACGGTCTGGACAATGTTTTTTTAGCCATCAACTTATTTTACAGTTTACAGAGTGGATCCAATGGTTTTATTACAGAGGGGAGGAGAAGGGGGTCCAACTTCTTCCAGGGGGTGGGGGTGTCCTAAGAAACCCATATAACTTGTGATTTTCCAGGGGGTTCGGACCCCCTAACCCCCTCTGGATCCGCACGTGGGGTCGCCTGACGCCACTGTTTACTTACAGAATCATGGTCTATCAAAATTTAAATAAAATTCGAAAAATACCACCCAACGACGGCTAAACGGAAAAAAGCTATCTTCTGCTGGTCAATATAGCAAGTGCGGATCCAGAGGGGGTCAGGGGGTCCGGACCCACCTGGAAAATCACAAGTTATATGGGTTTCTATAGGGTACAAACAATTGGACCCCCCCCCCCCCTGGAAAATGTTGGACCCCCTCTGGAACCTTGGAAAATGACAGTTTTCTTCGAAATTAACCATTTGACTTTAGTAAAATAAGCTGAGGACTAAATAAAACGTTGTCGGGGCTTTTTTGTCAGATTGACCCGGACCCTCCCCCCCCCCCCTGACGAAAAATCCTGGATCCGCGCATGGAAAGCAAGGTGTACACGGGATAGCATGGTGTTCAAATAGCAGTGCAAAGACTAGCATGTGCATCCAACCCTGTTTCTGGCTGTAAAAGAGTCAGTCAGCCTCAAATCACGAAAGACAGATTTTCTCATGTAATGGCTTTTCCATGGTCAAGCGACCGAAGATGACAAAGTACGGGAATCTGGTTTCTACATTGATTGCCATCATCATAATCTTAGAATGCTAACAGCCTAACCGAGCTATATTGGGTCCGAGCTAACACGTAAGTGGGTGTGCGAACAAGCTGAGCATGTTATGTCGCCACAAGGAATACGATGTATGATGAAGACTCGAACCAACCAACCTATGCAGAAATAAAGGTGTTCATACAAAGCCTTTAAATGGAGTAAGCAATCGCAAAAACGTAAGTTGTTGGTCTTTTTACATTATGAAGGCAGAGAAATGTACTACTCTGATTCATGAGAGTTCTGCGTTCCAGTTGTTCATATTTCATATTTAGAAGTCGCCATTTTCATTCCAAATCAATGAGTGTACGCGTACGTCTAACCTGTAGGACTGAATGTACGTACATGTATTGTCTTGTCTACTTCTATGCTGCATTTTCGAGGGTTCTAAGAAAATAAGAATCTACATCATGACCAAAAACGAAAGCTGCGATAAACATTGCTCTGTTACGTTATTGAGCTAGCCGTCGGTAGTGAACAGAAGTTGTATTTTTGTTATGATTCCTTGGACCCAGTGGGTCCGAGTATGATTCCAATCAAGACAATTGTCATAGAACAAGTCCGAAGTGACATCTCTTCCGTAAAGCAGGCCTATGTAAAGTTGGCCTGTAACCGGGTGATATCGCCGGGTATATCGCACATTGCATGTGAGTCGGTTGAAACGGCAAACCGGACTTTTATGTTTGGTTGTTTATTTTCAATCTTTCACCATGCTATTAAGAATGTCAGTTTAATTGAAAATACTGATCAGACATTCTGCCTGTAATTAGGCTAAAAGGATAAACAGAAATTCCTCCCTCTTTGGAAATTTTCGCATGTTTTGGTCCCGTTTTTCGATCTTCAGAATTTCATTTTATTAGTTCGTACAGTCCCGTTTCTCAGAAAAATAATTTTTATTAGTTCGTACACAGCGAAAAATAATTATTTTTTACTGTACGAACTAATACAAGATTTACCGTAGTTGATATTTGTGTTGGGAATTGGTATTATTGTAAGACCTAATCAGATTGATTATCGATAGTCAGTGGTGGATTCAGAGGGGGTTCGGGGGGTTCACTCGAACCCCCCTCCCCGCCCCCTGTTTTTAAATATCCTATGAAAATGAAATAATTTGGTCTCAGTGAGACCAAATTATTTCATTTTTATGGGATATCCAGGAAAAATGAGATAAGATCAGCAAAGCGAACCCCCCACACCTTTATGTATATGTACCCCCTTTCTAGAAATCCTGGATCCGCCCCCTGATAGTGCAGTTGGAAAATATACTATATTTAGGAAACTTTAGACTCAGGACAAAAACCTGAAAGCCCCTTATATGACAGCTCATATAGACATAGCACTGTATAAGACCTGCCTTTCTATTAAAAAATAACAAACATTTTGTTGAGAAACAAAAACTTTAACTGAAGCCCTTATTATCAAGGACTAATGTATCAAATAAATGATAGTAAAATGAATCCTATCTATATCACCCAAATTAAGTTCTAAGCTACTGATTTTTAAAATGATAGTTTTGCTTAATGAAAAGCAGTGCTACATGTAGTTCGAGCAAATACCCTAGCAGCATATATCTCAAGATTCAAAGGATTTAACAAACATGACGTGATTCAAGGTCACACCTCTGTATGAAATAACATCAACTCCAACCAATAACATTCTTTGTTTACTGATATTTTCGTAATATTGTAGGATAGAATATGGTAGAAAGCTAAGGTGTACAAATATTTGGAATAAATATGGTACCTTAATATGCTGTGTACCAGCGCCCGTAATTACAATGCTTCCTTAAAGTTCGGCCTCGTGCAATAGTGCATCACCCCGGCACCTCGGGGTAATAGTTTTGACTATACTACAAACAGGCATGAAATAACTGTTTTATTACCCAACCCATTTGATGAAATACTTAGCAGCGTTCCTTGAAAGGAGTTGCTGTAGACGATGCGGTTTTGTTGCAAAACGGAAAACTTCACCAAATCTGCTCAATTTTGGTCTCAAAATGTTCCACTTGTTCTAACTAAGAAAACGAGTACCCACACTTTATGTTTCTGACCATAAACAACGGAGTGATTGGAGTTTAAAGTTGCCAAACTATGCCTCATTTTCACCAATGTTGCATAACGTCTCCTTTCATAAACGAACCGTACGCGCATCATCGTCACGCATGATAATAAGCGCAATTGTGTTTTTAACAGGGAAGCGGGAAACCAGGCCCATGGTATAGTGCCAGTCTATAGTATACAATTATTGACTTATGTTGAGGTGGACATGGAGTGTTATTGAACAGTAAACGTCATATTGACCGACGCGAAGCGGAGGTCAATATGATTAAGTTTACTGTTCAATAACACTCCATGTCTACCGAAACATAAGTCAACAATTGTTTTATTATATTATAAATGTATGTCATGCATTTCCTGCCATTTTAGACCATTAAAACGTTGACGTTACGGATGGATCATGCGAAATTACTTGACGTTCTGACGTCACTTCCCGTTAGCCAGTCAATATTACCTCGTGCCGTATGCTTTGCAACGTCACTTCCGGTAAACCATGCAATATGTAGTTTTATTGACTCGACTGGATGTGCATCTGGGCCAATCAGAAGATGTTTATTTATAGATTATATAATAATCATATTTATTGACCGGTGGAATAGTTCAGTGACTCATGACATAGCAAAAAATAGACAATTACTCCCTATATAGAGGGTTGGGTAATAATAGATGCTAATTAAATTGCCTGGATTGATGCAGTACTTGTGTTCAAAGATATCATTGTGATCTACAGAAAAAATGAAACTATTTTGATTTTAATCAGTTTGAAACGTTATTTTTCGCATCCTGAAAAATCAATACTTAACTTAAGTCTTCCTTAACTTTAAGGGGGCATTGTAATTCCGGGTCCTGGACTTTAGTTAAGAGTGTAACGAAAAACTAATTTTATTATTTCTCAACAAAAACATATGTTTTGGGTGCTCAAAAGAACCGTCTCAATTTGAGATGGTTCTTTTGAGCACCCTAAACATATGTTTAAACTGATGGGTAAGAAAATATTTACAATTTTACGCTCAAAAATGTTGTTTATCTAAATCTGTGGTGTACTGTACTTGTAGGTGAGGACTTCTAATGGCCAAGAAGATCTGATTCCCTCCGTTTGTATTCTCATTCCCCCACCAAACTACGAAGCAATAGAATTTGCTGATAGGTGCGTATATCTATTTTTAGAATGTTTTGAAAATTATTTTCCGTGATTATTTTAAGTGTTCGTAATTTTAGGGTGTGCGAAATTTTAGGGCATTTTAATTAACATTAATCTGACTTTAAATAAAGTTTATATTATAATCAAGATCTCGCAAACATTGTTACAGACTTACAAAGCCAAGGTGTGAAACCAGTTTCCGGCTTCAGAGCTTTTCTCAGCGTGTGATTACAGAATGGAATAATCTACCAGCTAAAGTTGTTAATGTCGAAACAAGAAACTCTTTCAAAAACAAAATTGACACTTTCTGGAACAATGAAAAATGTACAGTTTCTAAGAGCTTTTTTCTCGAAAATATTTTTTGAGACTGGTTGTACTAAGAAAAAAGATCTGTCACCAAAATACTAAGCTAAAATAGACATTAAAACATCAGTTATGTACCAAAAAGAAGATTCGACTAGTTGGCTTAAAAAGGTTTAAGCTTACTTTGAGCCCACCAACGATTCTATGGTATAACTGGCTCTTTTTTTTTATTTTAGGTTAAAAATACAAATGGATCATCTCCAGAGCCTACTCAAGATGAGACAGCGCAAGTTACGACACAATATGGTTAACACCACCATTAATCTTATTAGAAACTGGGATCTCCAAAAGGTAAACTGCATCCATTTCTTAAAAGTAGACCTGTGGTTCTAAAAATATTTTCATGCTCAACTCAGCTGAGGACGAAATTTATCTTGCTCGTAAATGTTAAAATGCCAACAGTTGTTGGCATTTTAACATTTATTAGCATGACAAATACAACATCTGAGAGAAATAATAAATAAAGTCTTTACTTAAAGCAAGAAACTTTTTTATTTGTTGGTATTGTAGTTTTTATGAGCAGTTGAAATTTTGTGCTCAGTTGAGTTGAGCATGAAAAAAGTTTTGTAACCGCGGGGCCAGAACCAGGAAGAGAAGAATATGTATACAAAATAGTCCTGGAGGAGCAGTCTAACCAGGGACTATTTGTTGGCTTTCTTCAACAAATTATTTATTGATAACATTGACTAATATTTTGGACTTTTATGTATCATAATTTTAGGCTTCAAAACAAACCCCAAAATTTACACCCATCTTATAATGGGATCAAGGTTTATGTGAATTATTCTGGAAAAGAAAGATACATCTTTTTGCTGAAATGCAATGATTTTCATGTTTGGTTAATTTCAGCATGGGGCAAAAAACCCAGACTTATTATAAACAGATTCTTTTCTATTATCATGGGTCCGAATAAGCAAAAAATTGAGGGTAAAATTGCCATTATTTCCCTATCAATCAGACTAAACATATGTTTTGGATACTCAAAAGAACCGTCTCACTGAGACGTTTTTTTTGAGTACCCACAACATATGTTTCGGTTGAAAAATGAGTACCCACAACATATGTTTCGGTTGAAAAAATAAGAAAAGTATTGATTGTTTCCTCTCTGCATCTGTAGCCCTGTATAATTATGTCAGTTAACATTGCATTTCATCATATTAGTTCCAGTCCCTGGACCCTGCACGACGTGAAGCCCTACTGAGAGCTTTGAACGAGGATGCCGCCAAGCTGATAGCGGAAGTCGGAGAGGGTGACCGAGAGATGAGACAACTCCGAGATAAACTCAACGAGTGCAATCAGAATTTCCACCGACTGGCTGATGCCTTGTCGGAAGAAGGTAACTCCACATGTCACACCTCACACTGTGAGATAAAATCTCACAGAATTTGGCCCTTCTGCAAGCCTATTCCCATAAGATTTTCACATCTCACAGAATTTTCAGACCATCTAAAAACACATTTTATAAAGAAATAATCATAAATCACATTATATTGTGTTTATCGCAAGTTTCTTACATTAAAATAAAAGCTTTTTGGTTAGTTGGGGGAGCTCCAAAGTGATTTTTGTGAAAATCTCACCGAATTTTATCAAATCTCCCTTTAAATTTTAGTATATCTCACAGAATTCAGTCCACAAGTTATGGCATGTATGACTCCATCATATAACTTGATGTCTGCATAGCTCGAGATAAGCAAAAAAATTGAGCGTAAAATTGGAAATATTTTCGTATTCACCAGTTTTAACATATGTTTTGGGTGCTCAAAAGAACCATCTCATTGAGACGGTTCTTTTAAGTACCCGCAACATATGTTTTGGTTGAGAAGTAAGAAAATTATTTTTTAATACGCATCCTTATCTAGAAGCCTGGCCCCGAGGTTATAAAACTTTTTTCATACTCAGCTGAGTACGAAATTTATCCTGCTCATAAATGCTAAAATGCCAACAATTGTTGCCATTTTAACCTTTATTAGCATGATAAATACAACATTTGAGAGACTTAAAGCAAGAAACTTCTTTATTTGTTGGTACTTAAGGTTTTATGGGCAATTTAAATTTTGTGCTCAGTTGAGTTGAGCATGAGAAAAGTTTTATAACCTCGGGGCCAGCTGGCTTATGAAGTCAACTATACACACATTTCATGGACTTATAAAGTAAAACATACCAAAAATACAAACAAAAACAAGATAAGGCATTTTTGGCTCCTCAGCAGTTTATTAAGTAGCCTTAAGCAGCAAATAGGTGTGTTTCATCATCCATTGTAACTCTACTATATTTATTCTAAAAAGTTGATTTGACAAAACAAAACAAAAAACAACAGCAGTATATGCCAAAAGAGCATGCAAAATTACCCAACAAACTAAGAGTTTACATTAATGAAAAACAGTAAGGTGAAAATGCTGTAACAACATTTCATCAGACATTTCTATCCTAATATGCATTTCATCTGGTCAAAAGGCCTGCTTTTTGATGTGTATTTTATGTTTTGTAGCTAGAATTTAGATAAAAAGATACATCTTTAGAGGTTGAGAAAGGTCAGCTTTCTCTATCTAGCCTCAAGGAATGCACTAATGAATAATTGCAACAATTAATTTGTGGGAGTTGGCCTTTTTTGGTCATTTTTTGTATGTTCAGTTACACTTTGTCATCAAGTGTGCAAAGTGATGAAAAAAGTATAGTGCTCTTTATATATTTTGTGAAAAGATGCAGAATTGGATTTTTAATTTTATTGGATATTTAATTCATTTCAATGTCAGGAAATATTAAATTTATACACTATTATTTTCCCTGCAATCTTTGATTGATTTAAATTTTTGTTTTTCAAAATTAGCCCTGTTTTGTTGATTTTTTTATATGAGATATAAATTCTGGTAATATATTCTACTATTAATTACATAAAAGCCTGGATATTATGGATGTATTGTGCTTTTGTGATTTTTAAGGAATAGGCGTAGTGTAACTTACTCTCTATATTCATACCAATAAATCCTAAAATTTGAATAAATCCATTTTATAAGTTGACCCATTGTGTTAAAGTAGCAATGGAATGGCAAAATGTGTTAACCCTTATCAGACTGCTCTAGCAGTCAGGAGCAGTCTGATCTGGGTTTACACTGTTTGCTGAGGGCTGTCTGTGTGAAAATTTAGGGTAAATAATATGGTGTTTTGGTAAAAAATTAAGAAACTTTTCAGAAGCATTTTTATTGCAAATGCTTCTTATTTTTTGTGAAAAATGAAGATGATGGACTAAAGCTACCAAAGGAATTTTATTCACAAATGAATAGGAATATTGGATAGTAATTGTGTTCTAATCCTTGGATTTATAAAATATGTGGAATAATTTGGATTCTTACTATTTCACAGAGCGGAATAAAGCTCGGGGTCCGAACAAGGACTTCCTACAGAAGTTAGACTCTGTCAGTTATCAGCTCAGCTCCCTAGATCAAGATCTACAGCTGCGGGTCCAACAACCACTACCTCACGATCGTCATGCACTTGGCATCTCAAAACAGCAACAAGGGGTAAGTAACTCCTGTCAAAACCTGTCAATTATCAGCTCCAGATACAGCTGTTTGTTGAACAAGCACTATCTGATAAGCAAACATCTCAAGAGGAGCAGGCTGGCTCAGTGGTAGAGTTTCAGACTTGTGATCGAAATGTTGCTGATTTGTGACTCAACAGAGGCACTGTGTCGTGTCCTTGAGCAATGCACTTTATCCTCAGCTTAGTACTGGTTCAATCCAGGATGGCAGGAAAACATCCTGGCATTACTGAAAAATAGTTGACTGGGCTGTAAAGCATCAACACAAACAAACAAACAGGAAATAGTTGTATCAAAACATCTAATTCGACCCAAAACAGAGAAGCCAGTCAGTGTAGGGTGACTTTTTCTCCCTAACCCTTTACTTGGCAACACCACTTCTATTGGCTATTGATAAACTTGTTAAGTTTGATGGCTGAACAGTTTACTGTCTTTGAGTCTGCACATAAGATTTTGGATTTTGATACTTATTTGATAGACAGCCAGTAATGTTGCAGATAAGACTGCCCATATGAGTCAGTCTTGCCTGAGCCTTCCCTGCCTTTCCTTTTCCCCCTCACTCAACATCTAGCCTCACTAGTTTCTTATTAAATATTTTCCCTGCTAGTAGCTGTTTTGTCGTCTGCTGATAAGCATTGGAAACAGTTTTGACCCAGTTCAGGCCCGACAAAATGTCCGGCCTGATCTGGATTCAAACTGTTTGACACTCAAATGGTAATCCTGAATTTTTTTTTGAAAACTTTTAATTTTGAAAAAAAAATCAGCAGACGGCCGAAAATTTTGAAATATTTCCCAGCATGCAAAGAATGAAAAAAGGACTTTACAAATATGCATTGGTGAAAGTTTTCAGGATTAATCCTGAATTCAGGATTTTTAGGCTGACTTTCCATCGAAAGTCAGCCTCAAAATCCCCAATTAAGGAGATTATAATAGCTTTTTTTGATTAGTTTTTAGATTTTCTAAACGCAATTGATCATTTTAACTTTAAATTATCAATTTTTACAGCCATCCTGCAAAAATTTGAATTTCAAAAGTTCAGGATTTTGGAAATTTTGAACTTTCACCCATGAATATGTGATAAGTATAATTATCTCATGGGCTGAGGCATATCTTTTACAGGATTGGGAAAGATCCCTTCAGAATCAGGAGGGACCTGTAGAACAAGTTCGACTTTCCTACGCCAGACTGGGCATGAGTAGCCCCCAGGCTGAGAGTAAAGTAGATTTTATTAACCAGAAATGGGACCAGATGATTTCACTAGGAAGTACATATGCTGATAGGTGAGTCATGAATGTCCATTACTGCCTGTATGTCTCAATATGAAATGGGACCAGATGATTTCTCTAGGAAGTACATATGCTGATAGGTAAATAGTCTTTGCTGAATGTCCATTACTGCCTGTCCATCTCAATATGTACAACAACACAACTAGCAATTTAGCAATATACTCTCATGAAACATCTCAAGATAAGCTGTCAGAAGCATAAAATAGACAGTCTATTATTGTCATCCAGGTGCATGACAAACTACATGAAAAGCTGATCATTTCTACATGCTCATTTCTTTAAATAAATGAAAGTGGTTGAGAATTTGTTTAAAAAAAGCTTATGGTGAAAAATTTATTTATTGAAAAGACATATGTTGTAGGTACACATTGGAATTGCCTCTATGGGGCAATTCCAATGTGTACCTACAACATATGTTACTGAAAATAAGGAAGAAAACCATTGGAAATTTACATTTTCCAAGTATCATGTCCATTGTCTTTACATCTTTTAAACACCCCAAACTGCCAATCAGTAATAAAATTCCTGCCACTCTACTGCAAATTGTTTATATTTGCATGACAGCTATATCTCCAAATTCGAGTTCATGAACTACCTCTTTTCTAACCTGCTTGTTGCGTGGTTGTAAATATGTCTCAATATGTAAAGCGAAGCTGTTTTATTCTGAATAAAAAAAGTCTGAGCACTTTTGTATGAGCAATATCATGTGAAGACATGCTTTATCGTTATGCAAACAATAAAGGCGCAGATCAGCCTGGGCATTCGTATGGTCCCATCAACAGCTTTGTTATTTACTCTTGTTGGAAGGTACATACCTATAAAATTCCTGTTCTCTATCAGTATCAGTATTAAGAGCACTAAGACAAGCTTCCATTGGCATGCTGGCCCTGAGGCTATAAAACTTTCATGCTCAGCTCAACTCAACTGAGCATAAAGTTCAACTGCTCGTAGAAATTAAAAGTCTGAAAAATAATGACTTTTCTTGCTTTCAACCTCACACATGTTGCATTTTTATGCTCATAAATTTTAAAATGCCAACAATTGTTGCGATTATTTTCTTATCCATCAGTTTAAACATGTATTTTTGGTGCTCAAAAGAGCCGTCTCATTGAGACGGTTCTTTTGAGTACCACAACATATGTTTTGCTTTTGGTTGAGAAATAAGAAAAATAATTTTCTGCCAATTGCATTCAGAATAGAGTTATGACCACTCTTCATGCTTTTTGTTTCTTTGCTTAGTTTGTGGTTTAATATCCCAGTCAACAGCTATGGTCATGTCGAGATGGTCAGATAATCTAACCATACCTTTTCCTGGGCAAGCTTAGACTAAGCTGTTAACCAGTACTGAATGCACATAGCTTCCTTTGTAACTGACAACAGCCCTTCCTGAATCAGCGGAAGGAGGAGAATGACCGTAGAAATTATTTCATGGTCAGTCTCCACGAAGGATGTGGCTGGGTGGGGATTAATCTCACAACCCCTGGATCGGCAATCAGACTCACTACCGATTGCACTATGGGGACTGGCATTTTTGATGCAACAGAATTTAAGATAAGCTTAACATAGAGCAAAAGTACCCCACAACATTCTTATTTATTTTGTGATATTTCAGGTTAAAAGTTCTAGATAAGGAATTATCAAGTATGGAGAATCTACGGCATTTCCTCGCCGACCAGGAAGTTGTTCTTGGGGCACAGGACAGTATGTCATCAGAACCCAAGGTTCTTAAAAGCCAAAGAAATGAATTACAGGTAATTCAAACATCAAGATACAGTAAAACCTGTCTTAAGCGTCCACTCACAAATAGACAAAACAAAGGTCTTAAAGACAACTAGTAGCTTAATGAAGGTCGAAAGTATTGCAGAATGCTCTCTTGGAGCATTCTGTAATACTTTTGACCTGCATTAAGCACTAATGGGTCTTGAAAATCATTTTAGGTCATCTTTTTGAGTGGCCGCTTATGGCAGGTTTTACTGTAGAATGTTTTTTGTATCATTTTTAATTTACTTTCTGTTGTGGATTGTCGACAGAACAAAGCTATAGTTAAGACTTAATACAAACTATTTTGATATACATGTATTTAGACATTTTCAAGTTTTCTTCACATTTAATATGATAAAGTCTAGATGATCCAATGTATATATTGAGGGGTCATAGGTTCAAATGTCCAACTAATAATTTCTTCCCCTGAGTATTGTTTTTGTCTCACAAAAGAGCACAGGGTGTGCAGTGGCTTAGTGGTAGAGTGCTTGACTTGAGACCGAGAGGCGGCAGGTTTGAGCCTCACCGGCGTCACTGTGTTGTGGTCCTTGAGGAGGACACATTTATCCTAGCTTAGTACTGGTTCAAACCAGGAAGACCCTTCCTTTTATAACTGAAAGATTGTTGATGGGACATAAAGAATCAAATCAAACAAACAAAACAAAAAACACAGACCCATGGTTGTTCATTGTTTGTCAAAATACCAACATGGGGGTATAATTTATATATTTGATTTTTTTTTTGCGTCACGATAGTAGACAGTATAGGAAACATAGCTTTTTTTCCAACTAAATGGTTTCAAAAATTTTGCCAAGTCTTGATATTTTAAAGAATGTTCATATAGTAGTACAAAACAATTTAGGGAGCGCAGTGGCTCAGTGGTAGAGTGCTTGACTCGAGACTAAAGGGCTGCGTGTTCGAGCCTCACCGGTGTCACTGCGTTGTGACCTTGAGCAAGACACATCAAATCGAGCTTAGTACTGGTTCAATCCAGGAAGACCCGTCCCTACATAACTTGGTTCAACCCAGGAAGACACATCCCTTCATAACTGAAATATTGTTGATGGGACGTAAAGAATCAAATCAAACAAAATCAAACAAAATGTTTTAGTCTTAATAACTTCTTCCTGATTGATATTCTGGAAGTTTTCAACTTTTATATACAGTGTATGATCTGGGTCAACCATTTGCATATGTCCCACAAAAAGGATACTAGGCTTAAATGGGTTGAATATTTTTTGTAAGTATACAGTAAAACCTGTATTAAGCGGCCACTCAAAAATAGACAAAAAAAGATCTTAATGACAAATGGTAGCTTAATGAAGGTCGAAAGTATTGCAGAATGCTCTCTTTGACCTGCATTAAGCGATAATAGGTCTTGAAAACCAATTTTTGGTCTTTTTGACAGTGGTCGTTTTAGACAGGTTTTACTGTATAATTCTTGTTTTTTTTTATACTTGCAGAATATACAGCAAGTACTTGAACAAAGACAGTCAGTGGTAGACAGTCTGAAAACAGATGTTGATAATCTCCGCAGTCTTGTAGAGAAAAGTCGACCTGGCGTTGCTAGGCACCATGACCTTGAAGTCTTGGAGAAAGACGTCACCAATATCATGACAAGATGGGGAAATGTTAGAGAACAAGTCAATGACAGGTAGGGTTTGTCTCCCTGATAACCTTTATATACTAATAGATTTAGGGGTGTTGATAATCTCTGTAGTCTTGTAGAGAAAAGTCAACCTGGCGTTGCTAGGCACCATGACCTTGAAGTCTTGGAGAAAGATGTTACCAATATCATGACAAGATGGGGAAATGTTAGAGAACAAGTCAATGACAGGTAGGGTTTGTCTCCCTGATAACCTTTATGTACTAATAGATTTACCAGTATACATAGAGGATCTTACATGAGTGCTCATGTTTTGTTGAATTTATTAAACAAGTTGGGGAAAAGAGATAAAACATGCTTGCCGAGCATTTTATCTCTTTTGCTCATCGAGTTTAGTAAATTCAATAATACAAGAGCATGAATGTTAGATCCTATTTATCATATGACATTAAGAATACTCTGAAATCTCATTTCTAGCGTAAAAAATGATATAATTTTGTCATTATTATAACCTTTATGTACTAATAGATTTACCAGTATACATAGATCTTACATGAGTGCTCGTAATTTATTGAATTTATTGAACAAGTTGGGGAAAAGAGATAAAATGCGAGGCTTGTCGAGCATTTTATCTCTTTTTTGCAATGAGTTTAATAAATTCAATAATACAAGAGTAAGAATGTTAGATTCTATTTATCATATGGCATTAAGAATACTTTTAAATCTCATTTCTGGCGTAAAAACGTTATAATTTTGTCATTATGTATGCAACATTGTTATGGACGCCATAACGTTTCCCGTAAATCTGTAAACCACTAGTGCTTTATCGATTTTATTGTATGGCGTTATTTCACTCCCAGACGTGACGTCATATGATTAAAAGGGTGAATAATCTTGATAGTCTTCAGAGAAAAGTTGACTTTGCATTGTTAGGCACCATGCCATCTTGAAGAGGGATGTTAGAATATCATATTGCTGGAGAATTGTCATTACCATTGATATTTAATATTTAGGAGTATTATAATGCCTGTAATTAATTATTAAGAAATTTTCTTTGCCATTTCTTTTCTGGTTTTAATATAAATTTTTATTAAAAGTAGAAAATACAAACGAGGTAAACCAAGACTAATGACCTTATATATGATAGTTGACAAAGATTGACTTAACACAATAAGATGTGCAAAATAATACCCCCACCTGTTGTATACAAGATAACTCCTGTACTAGTGGGTGGAATGGAACCAAATTCACATGGCTATAACACTGGAGCATGATGGTAGCGCAGTGGCTCAGTGGTAGAGTGCGTGACTTGAGACCGAGGGACCGCGGGTTCAAACCTCACCAGCATCACTGTGTTGTGTCCTTGAGCAAGACACATTAACCCTAGCTTAGTACTGGTTCAACCCAGGAAGACCTGTCCCTACATAACTGAAAGATTGTTGATTGGACATAAGGAAACAAATCAAATAAACAAAATCAATTATGGAGTATTGTATTTCAGACTGAAGAGTTTGAATGATGGCGTGGATTCTCTCAGCCAATACACCAATGGTTTATCTGAGGAGCAGGACTTTGTTGCCGAGACACAGGGCAAGATCCAGTCACAGCCACCTCTGTCTCCAGTCCTTGAAGATGTCAAAAAGATGGTCCAGCCTACATTGGTAAGGATATTAAAGTACAATTCAATTGGTGATTGAACCATAAAAGTACAGTAAAATCTGTGTAAAACAGCCACACAAAAATAGACAAAACAATGATCTTAACCACACATGGTAGATTAATGAAGATTAAAAGTATTGCAGAATGGAGCATTCTGCAATACTTTTGACCTGCATTAAGCAATAATTGGTCTTGAAAACCATTTTTTGGTCTTTTTGAGAGTGGCCATTTTACACAGGTTTTACTGTATACAGGCATGCCTATGAGATGAATCTACTTCTTGCATATACAATTCATACACTATCAGTCCCTTTATAACGTTATGTTTTGGGTCCATAGCAATGGACCCTGTTAAAAGTGAATCATAAAGGGATGATTTTGCAAAGGAATTGCAGGTAAATGACCATTTTATAGAATTCCTTTGTAAAATTCCATAATTAAAAATTTGGGAGCCACAACATGACCATGTTATATCCAAATCTGTGTTATAACGAGACATTTATAACATTTTGTTTTGGGTCCATAGCAATGGACCCTGTTATAAGTGAATTGTGTTATAAAGGGACAATTTTGCAAAGGAATTTTCCTATAATTCCTATGTAAAATGCCATATAATTAAAAAAATTGGGAGCCACAACATGACCATGCTATATCCAAATCTGTGTTATAATGAGGTGTGTTTGTTATAAAGGGACTGTATTGTACATATAATCACTCTTTAAACCTGCACACACAGCTGTCTAGTGGGATCAGAGGCCTTTTTTTGGTCCTTCATCTACTTCCATACTTTGTGTGTGTGTGAGCAGCGAAGGCTCTGTGGAGACATTGAATATGCAAAGGCTTGTTCGAGTCTTTGTAGCTCCCTTATGTGATAAATGACACATTCTTGTATCCCGGCTCGTCTCTCAAACCCATCTGTAGAACATACTCAAGGCTATTGCATCTACACCAGTTTAAAATTTTGTTGTTGTTTTTAAATCTATATCTCTAGAAATAATTCAATAATTCTCAATCCTAGTTCTAGATAGGCTTGGTTACAAAATTATTAGAATTATTTCAAATCATTTGATTATTCCATTATTGCATTTTCCGTATTCAGACACCAACTCCTTACCAAACTTATCATAAAATTTTAAAAAAGCTTGTTTATGTACCTGATGATATGTCTAAAATATTGCGGCATAATGGCAAACAGTGTAGAACATTGATAGCCTGTTGGCTTGAATACCATAACTTGACCTGTTGCCATCCTGTTTTCCAGGGAATTTACAACTCACTACGAGAACACCAGCATCAGATAGAGGCTGTGAACAGACATGGTGGACAGTTTATTCGGGAAGCTAAGGTATTTAATCTGTGTAATTTGCTGCTTATGTATGATGCTCTTGCATGGTTTGTAAGTGATATGTCCCAACCATTTCATGATGAAGACAGGTTGCCATGGCAACTGAAGTATGTATATATATGTCCTCTGCAACCTTAAGCCTCAGTAATCTCTGTGTGACCTCACCATGGCCGACTATGATGTCACAATGACATCACAACTTTGAGGTATATTGATGTCAACATGCCATTTTGATAAGATGCTTTAATTTTTCCAAACCTATTTCATCTCAAAACATATGTTTTGGTGCTCATTGGAAGCATCTCATTGAGATGCTTTCAATGAGTACCAACAATATAAGTTTTCTTTGAGAAATGCAAAAATTAGTGACACCTTTACTTCTCATAGCTTTGACTATGATAAAAGTCTTGAAAACTTGGAATGTTGACATCAATATACCTCAGAGTTGTGATGTCATTGTGACATCATAGTAGGCCATGGTGAGGTCACATGTTCACTGATGTAGATAAGAGGAAAACTGAGGACTATGTCATACTGACGTTCATGGTTGACTTATTTTTATCATGAAAATGGTACAAGTACCTTGTTATTTTGTATATTGTATGTGGATATTGTAAATCGTTGAAAATGTGTATACACATAAATTATAGTAAAACCTATGTAAAATGGCCACTCAAAAATAGACAAAACAAAGATCTTTATGGCAAATAGTAGCTTAATGATGGTCAAAAGTATTTGCAGAATGCTCCCCTTGGAGCATTCTGCAATCCTTCTGACCTGCATTAAGCGATAATCGGTCTTGAAAACCAATTTTCGGTCTTTTTGAGAGTGGCCATTTTACACAGGTTTTACTGTATAGTTTATACATATCTGTAGCTTTAGATCAGAGGCATTTTTCAACAAAAATGTCAATATCTTATTTCTTCTTTAATCATTTGTTCTGGTACTCATTGAAAGCGTCTCAATGAGACGCTTTCAATGAGCACCCACAACATATGTTTTTATTGAGAAATAAGAAAGATAGGATTCTGGATAGTCCTTTTATCTACAGCTACTACACATCTAAGTATGCTAGGATGGCATGACTTATGTTATATGACTTACCATTATAATAAACTGGTTTAAGTTTTATGGTCTTGGAATGTTACTTTTGAATCAGCCCTTAACGTATTTAGTACTGTTATATAGTAAATCTACCTCTTTGTGCTCTTGAAACCCGTAGTTTTGGATCAGCCCTTAACCTTAATATAACTTTCCTAGGTATTAATGATCCCTCTCTTTTCAGCCTTAGTTTAGGTGCATCGTAAAATTGTGTTTTGTTTTTAGATGGAGAAAATTGTTTTTGAAAGAGTTTTTTGCTAGATAAGCCAGATTGAGGTTTCTAAATCAGATGTGAGGGTCTCGCTGGGGTTAACAAAAATTACAAATTATTGAAGATTTAGCACTTAAATCACCATTTTCATTATAAAAAACATATTTTAGAAAATTTCTGCTTAATCATTCCTTTATTGTGGAATGTTATCTTGCCGAATATAACTAGAATTGTTAGAAAGTTACTTTTTCAAAAAAATCTAGCCTTAAAAACATTTTCAAAAACAAAATTAGTTTGACCTATTTTGCATGATCACCTTTTCAGTTGTTCCTCTCTAATGTGACTTTCAGCATGAACAGCATGTACATATCACAACTTGTGTACGCATCATCAGTATGTGGGTAATATGTCATCAGAAATGTGATCTGACAGTTGAATTTCAAAAATTCAAAAGAAAATAGTAAAACTGTTATGTTTATTATTTTCAAATATTTGAAATTTAATGAATCAATTTAAGCAATTACTCAACATGGATTCTGTGTGATGGAGGCAATGCTATATTATGTTTTAGTTAAGTTTAATTAATCAATGTGTTTGTTTCATTCTCATTTCATGGTGTGGTATTGTTTGTGGAATTCGGTTCCATTATCTGTTATAGTCCTTTAACAAAAGGATAACCTTGAACTACCAAAAAATATTTTTGAACATCCAACTGCTAATAAGATTGCGTAATGTCTAGATTTAAAAAAATGTGTAACCCAAAAGGCCATTAGATTGTATAAACCATCCAAACAGCAACAATAATTTGCAGCAGACGACATTAAGAGAAGTCTCCTCCAGGAGTAAATAAGAATTGATATCTCATGCGAATTGTCTGCCAGCAGACAATTCACATGAAATATCAATCCTTATTTACTTTAGAAACATAGAAAATGTGACAAGTTTGTCGTCTGCTTCAGTCACAATTAGTTGATACTTCAAGGTGCTGTTGGTTTTGGGGAAAAACAAAAAAAAGTGTTTTTATTTAAAAGCAAACAAAATTGAATTTGGAGAGATCCAATATCTTCTATTGTTCCTTTGTAAGTGGTTTTCAAGGTCATTCTTGTATTACATCTTCACCCATATTGACTAGTTGTATATACTTGCTCGATTGATGTAATCATCTTACACGGGAATTGTAAATAGAAGGGTCTGGTAAAGGGATCATAGAATATCATATAGCGTCTTGCTAACAAATTAAATTCAGAATGAACCAGTTCTTATCAAAATATTAAAACAAAACTGAACCAGTCCCTATCAAAATATCAAAACAACCCTGAACCAGTCCCTATCAGAACATTAACACAACCCTGAACCAGTCTGGAATTACTTCTCCAGCAAGTATATACAACCTATTCCTTGCTTGCCACCCTTGTTTTTACAGACAAAGATTACTTCAAGCTTTTACTTTATTTCTGAGCACTTTATAGCAGATGCCGCCGCTTGTTGGTTCTTATTTGACCATAGTTTTAGCATTCCCAACCCTCGGTAGTTTTCCCAAACCTTACCCTGTGTGGAACCCCAATTACTGAGGACTGGAAGGCTTGTTCTTATTGGTTGCTTGCTTAAGAGGCGGAGCTTACTGAAGTTGTAAGTAAAAGGAATATTTCTATTGGTCAGTGGAGGCATGGCTTTGTCTGTTGATACATTTTGAACTACGGAATGTAATTAGAATCCAGGTAATATTATTTTATTTATTCTTCTTTCAGTTTAATATAAATCGAAAAAGTTAATACATTTTTTTCTTTGCATGATGGATTTACAAATTAAAAAACTTTGTCATTGAACATTTCTACTATACCTATATTTTTCAGTTTTAAATTCTTAATACCCTCTCAAATGAATGTATTTTTTTATGATTTCTTAAAATACTAAAAGATTGAAAATAAAATGGACATTTTGCATGGTATTGACTGTTGGTGTTGGCTATACGTTTGTGATTGCTTTGCATGGCTTTCTAATGCTTTACTTTTCACCATAACATTAAATATATGTGTTCTAAGAAAAGGCTAGTATTGCAAGCAAATGTATTGTTAAGCAAATTTTCTAGCATAAAATTGTAAATATTTTCTTACCTATCAGTTTTAACATATGTTTTGGGTGCTCAAAAGAACCGTCTCACTGAGACTGTTCTTTTGAGTTCCTGCAACATATGTTTTGGTTGAGAAATAAGAAAATTACTTTTTTGGTACACACTCTTATTTGGAGGCCTGTTCCTAACCCATCAGTTTAAATGAGTTTCGGGTGCTCAAAAGAACCTTCTCATTTGAATATCCACAACATATATTTTGGTTGAGACATAACTAATCTTTTCTAAGAACACAGCTCATGTTTTTGCTGATTTGAGTACAGATGTATTTCACACAAATCAATAGTCAATTTGACATCTTTTACAAGTTGACATCTTTTACAAGCAACTGAAAGTTTCTAATTGCTGGTAGCTTGTCAGCCATATTGGAGGTCAAACATTGTTTGAGATTAATCACAAAATATGAATACAATTTGATTGGATTTAGACCAATGTTCAGCTTTAGCCACAGGAGTTGCCACCATTTCCTGTTGAATTGATATTCAAACGAAAATATAAACTGGGAAATTTCTGTATTTGCATAATGATTTTCAACTTACAACATGGCTGACTCGTATTAAAGGGAGGCAACTCAATCTGATGAGACAACAAGTTTTTTACTTTTTATTTTGTCAGAGGAGCTCTCAGGTAGTTTGCTTGACTTGAGATTGAGGGCTGCTGGTCCAGCCTCGACAAAGGCACTGTGTTTTGTCCTAATTCTCTGCTGAGTACTGGTTTAACCCAGGAAAATGTCCTGATATGACTGAAAAATTGATGACTTGGACGTAAACTCAAACAAAAAAACTTTTTATTTGGCATGATTCACATGCTAAAAGTAATAGAATCAGTAACAATTTCTCCTATCACAATGGTGATAGTCCTGGAAATATATCTGTACTCCCAAATATAACACTTCTTCTCCTTGTTAACTTCTAAATGGGCCAGCTCATGAGATTTTTGTATTTATAGCATATGCATAGGCATGCTTTAAACATGCATGCACTGCTACCTAGAGGGGTTAGAGGTCTGAATTTTGGCCTGAGCCTTCCTCTACTTCCATACTTAATATATGCGAGCAGCGAAGACTCTGGCAAGACTGCGCAGGGTTGTCTGAGCCTTGGCTGCTCTCAGATGCGATGAGTACAAAAATCTCGTGTGCTAGCTCAAATGTTGAAGGCATGCATGCTATTTATCATCAGAAAAAGGATTTAACATGTCACATGTTCCATATAGAATAAAAAAGTGAATTACCTATAAAAATGAAAGGTTTTTTCACACAGTCTATGGATATAATGAACATATTCAACCTGATAAGTGCACCACATGTGCAGATCCAGAAAGTTTTGTTAGAGGCTCTTGACGTTTTTTTATTGTATTTAGTTGATGAGGGGAGAGAGGATCCAAATACCACTATAAGCTGGCCATCATCGGCCCAAAAGAAATAAGGAGCATGTGTGCTTATTAGGTTGAATATGATATTATGAACACTGTCAGCTGATGATAGGGGTTTAAATTATATTGCCCACTATCAAAATAAAGAAAGCAAGCCTAAAACAACACAGACATCATTAGCCCTTTCTGGATAGGAAACCTGAAAACACATACATTTACAAACAGGGTAGAGCCAAATGCAGAACACATTATTTCATTCAAAAGTGCGGTGGCTCAGTTGGTTGAGAAAGGGAGCGCAGTGGCTCAGTGGTAGAGTGCTTGACGCAAGACTGAGGGGCTGCGGGTTCGAGCCTCACCGGCGTCACTGTGTTGTGTCCTCGAGCAAGACACATTTATCCTAGCTTAGTACTGGTTCAACCCAGAAAGACCCGTCCCTACATAACCAAAAGATTGTTGATGGGACGTAAAGAATCAAATCACACAAAATCAGTTGGTAGAGCGTCAGACTGGGGATCCAAGGGTTGAAAAACAAGACTGAAAAATGTTGACTAGACGTAAAGAATCAAAACAAACAAACATCATCTCATTGACTGCATTGTTTGCACCAACAAGAGATCTAATATTGTGCATCATGATAAAGGTCAACAAAGATGATGTAAGCAATGGTTGCAGTGCCTTCAACATAATTGTAGTGCTAACCTCCCCATCTCCTTGCTAGTTTAACATGCTACTGTATGTTAGTCACCTATGAAGATGTCATAGGGTCAGATAAGCAAATAGTTTGAGTGTAAAGTTGTGATTATTTTCTTATCCATGAGTTTAGATATTTGTTTTGGGTGCTCAAAAGAACTGTCTCACTGAGACGGTCCTTTTGAGTGCCCACAAAATATCTTTTGGTTTAGAAATAAGAAAACACATTTTTTTTATTATACTGTCATATTTAGATTTATTTCATGAATTGCTCCTAAATGAGTACAACATTTACCATGATATATGACCTAAGGGGCTGTTTTGTTAACTGACTGGCCTTCTCTGCCTGAGGCACTTTATGTTTCGACTCTCATACTTAACATTTTGTAGCATTGTCCAATTACACAGTGTGTCAGGGTATTAAACATTTTACCATGGGTTGGAGTACAGGTTAAAATCTATGAAATAATGAGAGATTTGGTCTTGTAACCTCTGTTTAAGGGTAATGGATTCATTTCATTGTAGGCGGCCTCTCAGATCTATCTTTTCTTTTAATACTTTTATTATGAAATGAGCCATTACATGCCAAACCAAAATATGACCTGTGCATACAGAAAAAACTGATCAGCCTGGGCATCCGCCAAGTCTGATCAGAGTCTTTGTTCACTGCATGAAGAAACCATGAGCCCATAGCTACCCAGTTAGCATATATTCTGACCTGACTGGGCATGCGCGGATCCAGAAAGTTTTTTCAGAGGAGGTCCAACTTGGACAACGTTTTTTGTGTTTTGTTTTTTAGCTGATGAGGGGAGATATCCAAATACCACTAAAAGTGAACCATCATTGGCCCACCAGCGAAATCAAATCCCATTTAAATGGCGTTTCGCTGGCATACCGTTGATGGCCCAACATTGAATTCTGGCTTGGTAGCTTTTTGATTTTTCAGGGGATCCGGACCAGTATTGCTAAGAAACCATAAATTTTTGTGATTTTTCAGGGGGGGTACGGACCCCCTGCCCCCGACCCCCTCCTGCCCTCTGGATCCGCCCATACAGTGTGTTAACGTAAAGGCAGCTTAGGCTTCAATGAGAGCACATGTCATTTTGTTTGTTTGATCATGCATTGGGTCAAATAATCTTCCTATTTGGTCTAACTGTTAAGACTGCTGGGTTTTTTGTGTTGATATGACATCATTTACATGTTTTACATAATTGAGATTGCTTTAGTTACTCAAGCAAGGGATTTCTGAACTAAAAAAGATAATGTTAACTTAGTCAGTGATTGTTTTCTGAACTTATTTACTAATTCAAGCTAATAGACCAACATCTCTGTTGAGATTCTCTGGTTTGTGGTAATTATAAAAAAAAATTGGTGGCAAATTGCTTGAATTTGGGATCCCTTAAGATTGCTTGAAAATTTTGCATCATGAAATCGTGATAGTAGATCAGCTGTAACATTATGGTTTCCTGGTATATGATTTTTGTGTAACAACCATGCAATTGTATATGACACATGGATCTCTCTTTTGAATACATGTAACTATTTCGCTATAGTATCTGTAATGATAGCTTGGGCTAAGTCTAATTGTACAACATTCCAAAATTGAACTTGATTAAAACTAGGGCAAAGTTCTGGAAATTGAAATTAGAAGCAAAGAATAACAACACAGAAGTCTTCAAAGAATTAATGTCCTTCATGAAAAAGAGACATACCACTCATAAATCATTTGTCTCATAGCAGTAAGATTAGTGCAGTATTTGTTAAGGTCTTCATTATTGTCATAAAGACGAGACCATTGTTTCTCTCTCAACAATCAAATCATGTTAAGGGGATTTAAAATGAAATTTTATATGACACTCTCTTTTGAAAAAAATATTCTGGGTTTGATATTTGTGCAAAAGTAAAATAAAAGTGAGTATGGCCAGGAAATGCCACAATCGCCAACCACAGACCATTTTCATGCTACCAAGAGGAAAGAACACCAGAACACAGGTAACTAAACAAAGACCATAGGAAAGCAATAACACAATCAAAGCAAAGCAACCAGCCCTCTCTTCTTCAGCGAGATAACTGCCAAACCATAATTGACAAAAAGGACTATACAGTAAAACGACCACTCAAAAGTAGACAAAACAAAGATCTTAATGAAAAATGATAGCTTTATAAAGGTCCAGAGTATTGCAGAATGCTCCCCTTGGACTTGGTGACCTTGACCTACATTTTAAGCTCTAATGAAAGCATGACACTGCCCTTCGCGGAATTATTGTATGTGATATCAGCCACTTTTTTAATATGTTTTAGACAGTTGTTATTGTTTGTCTGCTAGTTTGTTTTTGTAGTCAATTTGTGATTTATTGAGTTCTTTAGAAAATTGTTTTAGTGTGTTTTGTATTTTTACAAAAGCCAACAGCATGATGTGAACATAGTACTAGATAAGACAGATATATTAACTCATTTAAACCGAATGGAATTTCCCACTCTAAGACTTACCAATTGGACCAATTCATTTCCATTTTAAAGGTTGTTGTGTGGTATTTTTCATTTTTATTCAAATTTTAATAGAACATTCTGTAAGCAAACAGTGGAGACCTTGATCAGGCGCCACAGTGTCTAGTCTGGGTCTATACTGTTTGCCTATGTCCCACAAAAAGGACGCTAGACATATATGGGTTAAAAAATGCAGATTACAGCTATATGCATGTATTTGCAAGCAGAGTAACAAACAGAGTGGATCTTCTCAAAAGTCAGCTGATCTGGATTTACACTATTTTCAATAAAGGATATGCTGGTTAACTCTTCATACTGGTGGCGACTTTTGTCGTCTGCTGATCACCCTTGCAAACAGCTTAGGCTCAGATCAGGTCCGACAAATTGTCCGGCCTGATCTGGATGCAAACTGTTTTACACTCTGATGGTGATCCCCAAATTTTTTTTTGAAATTTTTTTTTTTAAAAAATTCAGCAATGACCAAAAAGCATGCGAAATTACCATGCATGCAAAGAGCATGGGTGAAAGTTTTCAGGATCAATGCTGAATTTAGAATTTTGAGGCTGACTTTCCATAGAAAGTCAGCCTCAAAATTCTGAATTAGGGAGATTGAAATACCTTCTCTGATTAATTTTCAGATTATCTAAACACAATTATAACCATTCAAACATGAAATTATTAATATTTGTCCTGCAAGTTTAAAAATTTGAATTTCTAAAGTTCAGGATTTTAGAAATTTTGAACTTTCACCCATGAAAGAGTGAGCATGCTAAGAGTTAACACTGATATCACTAGTGAATTGTGTGGATTTGAAAAGCATGTTGGACATATAAGCGAGTGCTGCATGTTATATAGTGTTTATTTCATGTATTAACCTTTTATTGACGAATCAAGTTTGGCATGAGCCTCATTGCGAGAAATTCTGTCTTTGGCGTCTGCGGCCACGTGAGAGCCACATTATATATACTCAACTACACAGAGACTCAGGAGCATGGTGGCTCTACGACTTAATCCTCTGCTTAGTACTGGTTCAGTCCCGACATGACTGAAATATTTTTGACGGGGAAGTAAAGAATAAAAACAGACAAAAATCAGCAACATAGACTAGCTACATTAAAGAATATTGGAGGAGAACGTGTATAGCTACTCTAGTTTCCATTTTATGAAAAACAGAGGTGCTAATCAGTCTATGTCCAGGTGCAGACTGATCTGCACCTTTGGTGTTTCTGTACAACAAAATGGTTGGCTCATACAATAAAGTTTTTTATCCTAAAGTTGTAACTATTTTCATAACCATCAGTTAAAATATGCATTTTGGGTGCTCAAAAGAACCGTCTTATTGAGACGTTTTTTTTTGAGTACCCACAACATATGTTTTGATTGAGAAATAAGGAAATTAATTTTCAAGATTTTTTTGTTAAATAATGGTTAATGGTGAAATTACTTGAATAAAAAGCTTTTCAGACATTGAAACCAAGATCTAAATTCATTGTTTAAATGAATAAGCTATATAATAAACAACAGCATTTACAAACCAAGAGCTCTAATATCCAGGTTCCTTTTTAGCACACCTGATAAAAGTCAGCTGCTATGTGATCAGTCTATATTAGTCTTCATAGTCTGTCCCTGGGGTCGCTGTTGTCTTCAACAAATGAAACCACCACAATTAGGCACATAATAAATAGTCTGTAGTTGAGCATCAAATGAATTCAATTTGTTGAAAAAAAAAACATGGCTGCCAGGGGCTAGAGCTTATTATGTCTTAGAATAAACTGTGAAGTTCTTTGAAAGCAATATACTGCCTGTCTACAGATTTGTGTTGTTAAATGTAATTGGGGTATAAAACGGTATTTTCCCTTCCAAGCTTCTAAAAAACCATCATCCATCTGTCCAAATAAGCAAAAAAATATGCATGTGAAAACGCAATTATTTTTCTTTTCAATCAATTTAAACATATGTTTTGGGTGCTCAAAAGTATTGAGTATCCACAATAGTTGTTTTGGTAATATTTAGAGTTTTTTTGGCTACACTGTCTTAGCTGGAGGTGTGGTCATCTTAGGCAGATCTAGACCTTTTGACTGTTAGACAAATGTAGATTTTGAGATTCTTGGGAAAGAGGAATTAATGAAAAAACAAAACAAACAAAAACAACAACAAATAAAACAACAACAACACAAACTCCCAGCTGAATAAGAGATAATGTTACTTATCACATATGCTCAAAGTCAGTAGTTCAGCGTACAGTAAAACCTGTCTTAAGGGGCCACTAAAAGGAAAGACCAAATTTTGGTTTTAAAGACCGAATATCGCTTAATGCAGGTCAAAAGTATTGCAGAATGCTCCAATTGGAGCATTCTGCAATACTTTCGACCTTCATTAAGCTACCATTTGTCAGTAAGATCTTTATTTGGTCTATTTTTGAGTGGCCCCTTAAGACAGGTTTTACTGTACATGCACAGCTATCTAGTAGGTCTAGAGGCTGAATTTTTTTGTCTGGCTGTTTTCAATGACCCAACTTTGTGCATGTGACCAGCACAGGCTCTGGCAAGACTGCTGGTATGGGCAGGCTTGTCTAAGCATTTGCTGGTCACTTATTGGATAAGTAACTAAATCTCATGTGTTGACCAATCCATTATGTGATATTATACTGTGCGATTCGTAAATGTTCTGCAAGATTAATTGTGGCTTGTGGCTGAAGGGACTCATCTATATTGCTTATATCATACTTACAGATTTGTTATGTGGTGTTGCAAAATGTCTATTATAAGCTATTTTTGAACTTTCATAACTCAAGCTTCAAGCCCATAACTCTGTGGGGATTTTTTGTGTATTATGTAGTATACCAGGTATTTTTACATTTTTTTTTTTTGCATCTGTGTTTTTATTTTTAAAATCTCCAGATCAGGTCCAACATTTTGTCTGGCCTGATCTGCGTTCAGATTGTTTACAAATTTTTATCAGCAAGAGTGACACAGTAGATTCAATCAAATACATTCTGAAACCTTTAATTTGCCAGCATATCCATTTATGTCTTTCTGGTGCAAAATCTCAGCTTAAATACTGGTATCCACATTTTTTTTCTGGGTATTTTTTTTTTCTAAAATAAAAAAGGGTTTAACTCTTCTGTGGAGATATTTCACAATTATAACAATCAAAATTTTCTTGGAAAATTGATAAAAATGGTCACAAATTTATCAATTGAATTTGATTAAACAATTTCACATTATTATTTAAGATGGGCCATGAGATAACCTGTTTTTGTTGAATATGAATAACAAAGGTGCAGTCCAGCCTGCACATTGGCTTAGTCTTATCAGCCCTTACATGATTCCTCTCTCTCTGTTAAGCATAAAACTGCAGGTCTGTTGGTTGCAAGTCAGATTTATAATTTGAACTCTGTCATAGGTCCAGATATACAAAAAATTTAGCTTAAAATTGAAAATATCTTAATTTTAACTTTGTTTTGGATGCTCAATAGAATCATCTCATTGATACAGTTCTTTTGAGTTCCCAGAGCATATGGTTTGGTTGAGAAATAAAAAAAATTAATTGTTTAATTACACACTCTTATTTGGAGGCCTGTGTAGCTCATCAGATTGGTGTACACCTGACAAAATCGCAAACCCCAAAGACAGGTTTTCTCATGTTTTGGCTAAATTTTCTTCTGATAATAATCATTAATGTTTGCGTAATTTTCTCGTTTTCTTCAGATCTATGACAAAAAGCTACAGCAGTACCAAGATCAGCTTCATACGATAGACGAGGGTCTCGCTGGGGGCTTCAACAAACGACCACGAAGAGCTTCGGGAGTAGAATCCGTAAAGACAGAGTTAGATGCCCTTAACAGACAGTATATAGACCAAGTCCTGTGGGCTAACACTAGACTCAAGGATATTTCAGCAATATTCTCCGATGCCAATATTGATGTACAGGTACCTAAAACTTATTATGGAAGGGAGGAGAATGACTGTAGAAATTATTTCATGGTCAATCTCCCCGAAAGTATGGCCCAGTTCCATACTTTCGTGGAGATTAACCGGGCCATACTTTCGTGGAGATTGATCATGAAATTATTTCTATGGTCATCCTCCTCCCTTCCGCTGAATCATTCAAGCAGGGTTGTTGTCAGTTACAAGCGAAAGTATGTGCATGAAGTACTGGTTAACTGCTTGTTCAAGATTGCCCAGGAAAAAGTGTGGTTAGGTGAACTGACCGTCCCGCAATGACCATAGCTGTTGACTTGGGACGTAAAGCAACAAAACGAACAAAATTATATATTCTGCGAAGTGTAGTGGCTCAGTTGGTAGAGCGTTAGACTGGGGGACAGAAGGGCTGTTTGAGACTCACCAACGGCGGAGTCCCTGTGGGGTGTCACTTGCGCAAGACACTTATTTATCCCCTGCTTAGTATTGGTTCAACTCAGGTAGACAGGAAATCATCCCAACTTGACTGAAATTTTTTTGACTGGGACATAAAGCATCAACACACAAGCAAAAACTATATTTTCTGGTGGGATAATTAGGATAGAAATCCTTTAACCCTTTCCTTCATGAATATTCATGCTAAGCTCCATCCACTATGAATTAATTTATAAATAGACTTTCAAGTTTGTACATATAACGAAGAAATGACTTATCAGGTCCAATAGTGTAGGATCATATCTAATCATATTTCATTAAGCAAACAGAGTAGACCCTGATCAGGCAGCTCTTACAAGAGCTGCCTGAGCTGGGTCTGCTCTGTTTGCAAAAGTGTTAAAATGTGTCTCTATGAGGTAAAGGGTTGAGGGATAAAAGCTATTTTGAATGCACCAATTCATTCAATTTGATAAAAAAAACAAATAAGCCGCAACATGAGATTTCCAACAATGTGGCATGTGCGACCAGCAAAGGCTTAGACCAGCCTATGCATATGCGCAGTCTGATCAGAGCCTTTGCTAGTCACTTGAATATTCTATGAGTGTTAAGCTACTGACTGAACATTATTTGGAGCTTCTAAGCCTTAAAGGAGGCTTCACAGGCTCATCTGAGTCCACACTTGCCAAAATGCTACATTGTTGGAAATCACATGTCGCAGCTCATTTGTCCATTTCCTGCAATAGTAACAAATGAATATGACCAGAAAATGTCACACTCACAGACCTCAGACTAAACCATGGCACCCAGAGGATGAGGTACAAGGAAACAGTTAATTTTGTTGTCTGCTGATAACCTTTGCAAACAGTTTGGACCCAGATCAGTTCGGTCCTGATCTGGGTCCAAACCGTTTGACACTCTGATAGTGTCCTGAAAGAACTTTTTGGAAAAGTTGATTTTGAAAAAGAGTCCGCAGATGACAATAAAAGCATGAAAATTTACCCAGCTTGTGCAAGAAACATACAAGTGAGATATCAACAAGTAAAGATATGAATTTTGAAACTTCATTGTTCATATTATGTAATGATGTCCATAACAAAGTTGTGTTCATGAAAAATCCTTTTTACACTACAAAAATGTGATTTCAAAGTAATTTTAATGCCATGTGATATATATATACTTTTGCCATGAAGTTAAGCATATTCCATTTGATAACACCACTTAGGTTTTAGAAACGATAAGAACGGACACTTTTGAGAGATACCAAAAATTTATTGTGGCAGACAACAAAAGCAGAATACCAGTGATTTGATAAAGAAAAGCCGAGGAATCTCTGACTTGTTTATAGGCTGCAAACACCTTTCAAAAATTACCCATAAATTTTACAAAATTCAATGAAAACAACATGGAGGCCAAGAGTCAGCAAAACTTTTATGGTGCAAAAAGTCACGAAATGGCTTACAATAATCTACTACTTCCGGTTTATGTTGTGTATAGCCTTCACACTGTCGAATAACAACTTGGCACATTTTCATCATTGAAATTCACTGGGTACATGCGTTCAAGACATGAAATCCTGTCCCACTCATGCAGTAGAGTCTAGCAAAATTCATGATGGTTCTGATACGGCTGGTTCCCGGTTTCAAACACGTGAGCCAAGCTTGTCCCACACGTGTTCGATAGGGTTAAAGTCGGGCAACAAGCTCGTCCGTGGAAGACTAGCGATGTTCTGTTGTTTTCTGTATTCCTCGATGATGCGAGTACAGTGAGGTCTTGCAATGTCATCTCGGAGCATCATGTTCTGGCCATCTAGAGAGTCCAAAGGTGACCTAACACCAGATTCCAGGATTTTGTCCCGGTACTTTTGAGCGTTCAAAGTCCCAGTAAGCATCCTTTAACGGTATCAGGTGGTCGTCAGTTAATGCACCACGTACCATAATGCTTCAGTAACAATTCCTTGCGCTCAAGAATCAATGTAGACCGTTTCCTTTTTCTAATACTGCAACTCTCTCTATGTTCTTTCAAAGGTCTGCTTACAACACTCTTAGACACGTTTAATACCCTTGCATTGTCATCTTGTTTCATACCAGCGTTCCTAATGGCGATTTTACACAATCTGTCCTCTTTCTCTTTGTAGATTTAACCAACATGCGCGTTTTAAGGCTATTTCATGACTCAACAGCAAAAGAAATTCATTCTTGCATATCAACTCCTGGACAGTACTGTGCGTTAAGCTTCCTGTTAATGGACAGTAGTGATTGAAACTAATCAAACTTATCCAAATATGGTAGCCAAAATACAAGTGTACATGTCAAATAAAACCCAAAACTCAAATTATTTTTCATTACTTCAAATATCGAGATCGTATAAAAATATGCTTAACTTTATGGCAATAGTATATAATCAAGCATTCATACTTGTGTATTATTTAATTTATTAAACTGGGTGTGAAAAAAATGATAAAATGCTTATAAAGCCTCACATTTTATCTCTTTTCCTCAACTTGTTTAATAAATTCAATAATACATGAGCATTCATGTAAGATCTTCTATGTTTAACTTAAAGGGGACAGCCCTAATGATAAGAATGTTTTATCAGAAAGAGCTCTATGAACCATGAATTTTGATACAAGTATCATCAAAATCGGTTGAAAAATGGGCAAGTTATGGGCATTTAAAGAATTCAATATGGCCAACATTTAGCTGCCATTTTGAATATTTAATTAGTTTTCAGAATTTTTTCAACTGCTTAATTTTTAGTGATCACTACTATCACATCATCTGTGTTTCAGCAGATATGCAGCTTTATACATATGGAAAATGTTTCATAAAGATTAATGATAATAAACAAATGGTTTGTCTTTTATTTTAATTACGCATATTTAATTAGGCTGAGTGGCGTCACTAAGCCTACAATATTGCCGCTTCCATTACAGTCCATTTGCAAATATTCAAACGCCCACAACTTCCACTTTTTTCAACTTATTTAGATGAAACTGGTATCAAAATTCATGGTTTATTAAGATCTTTCATATAAAACATAGTAATCATGAGGGTTGCCGTCCCTTTCAAACCTTTGGACCTAGCCTAAAATTCAAATGATTTAATGTTACAGCCTGATGAGGTGTGCAAATGGTAGTGATGAAATGGCAAATGAGCCAGCACATGAGATTCTGGGACTTACCATATCCATGGGTGAAAGTTTTCAGGATTATTCCTGAATTTAGGATTTTGAGGCTGACTTTCCACAGAAAGTCAGCCTCAAAATGCTGAATTAGGGAGATTGTAATAGCTACTCCCATTAATTTTTAGATTCTCTAAGCTCAATTCATCATTTAGATTTGAAATGATTCATTTTTGTAGGCATCCTGCAATTTTTTAACTTCAAATTTCTAAAGTTCAGGATTTTGGAAATTTTAAACTTTCACGCATGCATATCAATTTGTAGATCAATGAGAGCTCAGGTGAGCTGCTTGTATACACAAAGTATAGATGTAGATAAAGACGTGTGACAAATATTTGACCAAAGTTCAGACCTACAGTAAAACCTGTGTAAAATGGCCACTCTCAAGAAGACCAAAAATTGGTTTTCAAGACCAAATATCGCTTAATGCAGGTCAAAAGTATTGCAGAAGGGGAGCATTCTGCAATACTTTCGACCTTCATCAAGCTACCATTTGTCATTAAGATGTCTATTTTTGAGTGGCCGTTTTACAGAGGTTTTACTGTATATCCCTAATTGATACATCAGCATGGGTACTTCAAGGTTGCTTTTGATCATAAGTGATAAGTACCCAAATCTTACATGCAGCCAGAAAAAGAGTACACACTGATCAGACTGCTCCCAAATTGTCTGATCTCGGTTACACATTTGCTTAGGCATTTCTGTCCGTATGTCACAAAATTTCAGAGATTTTTCTTTCTTCCAGTTTCCTGGCTTGATAACAGAGAGGGCTCCATTACTGCGTACATTCCGAGCTGAACTAACAAAACGGTCTTCCATGTTGGTCGACGAAGACATGCAAGAGTACTTCCAACAGCTGGCTGACTTTGAAGGCTATGGTGGTATTCAGGCAATGGGTCAGACTGGACAAACGTTTGGTAGTCAATCAGCTCTTAACTTGGCTACCAAACAAGAGATGGCATCTAATTTCCCACGCACTGTAACAATGACCGTCACCAAGGCTGCACCTAAAGAGGAAGATATACCTAAATTCAGAGCGCCTGAAGTATCTGCTACAGTTACTGCTCAAGCTGCACCAGTCCAATGGAGACTTAAGTCTACACCTGTTTCAACTGAAAGACTTTCTCAGAAAGTGGCTAGTATTTCAAGCTTATCTGGCTTAAGTACAGGATCTGATGATAATTTCCTTGATGAAATAGATAGTGTTCAGACATATCCCCGCCAGACTTTAATTACTGTTAAACAGGGATGTTTGGCTCCTAAGGGAACTCATCTTAGTGAATCAGCTATTCTTAATCCTAAAACAGGACGGAAGGTCAATCTGACAGAAGCAATAGCTGCTGGTGTGCTTGATTTAAAAAGTGGAATGATTGTCGATTCAAGAACAAATAGAAAAATGACTCTGAGAGAAGCTGTTACAAATAGATACATATCAAATGATTTATTCCAACAATTAACTTCATCATGTGGTATTGTTGATCCCTATTCTGGGGAAGACTGCACATTGATACAGGCTATTCAGAAGGACTTGTTTAATCCTGAAAACAATACTGTGAAAGACACAACTAGTGGAAAGTATGTAAGTCTTGATCAGGCTGTGTCAAATGGGCTTCTCTCACGAGTGGATGCAGATAATATACGTGGAGAAGGTACCACAGTAACATTTATTACCCAATCACAAGCTGTGTTCAGTGATGAAGATTTAAAATCTAGTACGAAAAGACTCGGTTTAGGTGATATTATTGAAAGAGGTTGGTATGTTGCACAGACAGGAAAAATCATTGATCCTATCACTGGTAAAGAAATGACTATTCTTGATGCATGTGAGAAAGGACTGATAAATCCTAATAAGGAGGAAATCAAAGATTCACCATCAGGAAAGCAAATGTCCTTAATTAAAGCTGTTTCACAAGGAATTATAGACCCAGAAAGTGGCAAATATATTAACAAATCAAACAATCAGAAACTCTCATTAGATGATGCTTTTCAGAGGAAATTGATTATCAATCCAATGAATCTATCTAGGGCATTATCAGAAGGTGCCATTTTAGATAATGGACGAGTTGTTGATCCACAAACTGGAAGGACTGTCCCTTTCAAGGAAGCTGTTGATACTGGAATACTTGACTTTGACTCAAAATGTGTTGTAGACACAAGTAGTGGTGAAGTTTTATCTGTGTCTGAGGCAATGGAATCAGGACTGATTGATTCTAAAGGATCTTTCATTCTTAAAGGGTCAGGCAGAAGAGAATCTCTTATTGAGGCTGTTGATAAGGGTCACATGAAACTTGTTCAGGAAGATTTAGTGATCAGTAAACCATGTGTTTTAGATACAAGAACTGGTAAACCAATAACAGTTGCACAAGCAGTCAAACAAGGAATCATAACCAGCAATGGTGACTTCATTGATACATCTTCTGGTAGAAAAATTCTTCTCAAAGCTGCAGCTGGACAAGGCTTTATTGACAAAGATGTAGCTGAAAAATTAGTGAAAGATACATCAATCAAAGATGCAAGCGGAAAGAATATTTCTCTTCTCAAGGCAATTCAGATTGGACTTGTTTTGCCAGAAAAACTGGAAGTTAGGCATCCTACTTCAAGAAAATCTGTAGGATTACAGCAAGCTGCAAGTGAAGGTATCATCTCAACAGAAGATGCACAGTCCTTGTTGGAAATATTGAGCCCAATTACAGCACACACAACTGTGGTAACTCGTCTTCAGCCAGGTAAAAGTGAAGCAGGGATTGCATCAATTTCTGTTTCGGATGCAATCTCTCAAGGTTTGCTTAACGAAAGAACAGGTACTTTCCGGGATCCAAACACAGGAGCATCAATGCCAGTTGAGACAGCTATTGAAAAGGGCTTACTTAAGCTTTCATCAGAATGGCCATCAAGCTCTGTTGAATCTAATAAAGATGAAATCGATAGAGCAGCAAAAAGTGTTCATTCAGAAGCTGAAAAATGGTTAAAGCAAGTAACTGAAGTACCTGAAATGGCTGAAGCATTAAGAAAAACCGGGAAAGCAACTGTTGAATCTAAGGTCTCAAAGAAAAAAGGAGATGAAAACTATTCTTTTACTCAAACTGTTGTGACAAGACCTGAAATTACAGAGACATCAGTTTCTGAAGAGAAACATATTCAAGTCAAGTCGGTGTTTGATCCTAGAACAAAACGGGAAATCGGTGTTCATGAAGCCATCCATAGGGGCTTAATAGATATGAATCAAGGTGTTTATATTCATCCTGTTACAGATGAAAGAATGTCCATAATCAGTGCTATTTCAAGAGGATTTGTACGTGGACTTGAAACCTCACAACCTGGCCCTGGTACTAGTTCTGTTAAAGAAACAAAATCATTCTCAATAACAGGTGTGATACATCCTAGAACTGGGAAAAAATTGAGTGTATCTGAAGCAATCAAAGAGGGATTTTTAAACTTAGAAAATGGACAGTTCAAAGGAGTTGATAGCAAAGGTAAACTCATAAGTTTGAAGATCAGTGAAGCTGTTGAACAAGGATATGTGTTAACAGATGAAGGAATGTCAGCCTCGCTTCCTAGTGGTGGTTTGATTCAAGAAACAAAAACATTCCAGTTAAAAAGTGTGATTCATCCTGTCACTAGAGAAAGATTAGATGTAGCTGATGCTATAAAACAAGGCATTGTTGATGAACACAAGGGACTGTATATTAATCCAAGAACTGGAGAAAAAATGTCAATTCCTGATGCCATAGAAAAGAAACTAATTGATGCTGAGTTAATGGCTGTAATATCAAATGCTGAAGGGGAAGGTAGTAAAATAATAACAACTAAGTTGACTACTCTTATGGTAAAATTTGTGATTGATCCTAGAACAGGTGATACAATATCTGTCGCTAAAGCCCTAGATGAAGGAATTTTAGATTCAAGGATGGAACATTATATTAATATTGTCACTGGTGAAAGATTGCCTTTAAATGATGCAATAGATAAAAAGCTGGTTATTGCACAGGCAGCTGCAATAAGTGGTTCAACAACTAGCTCCACAGAAAGTATTCATATAAACCCAGATGAGGAAGTTACTGAATCTAATCTGATAGAGGAAATATCTTCAGAGACGGTGACATTCAGTATAAATAATGTAATTGATCCCAGAACAATGGAAATGATGTCATATGATGAGGCCGTATTGTATGGTGTTCTTGATTTGCCTAAAGGACTGTATGTAAATCCAATGACCAGAGAGAGCATGCCAATAAATGTAGCTCTTGATAAAGGACTTATACACGGTGAAGTAACTGCTAAGTCCAAGTCTGAAGACTTAATGCACAGTTCAGTCAGTGCAGATTCTCAGGTCTTCCCATTCAGAAATATTTCATCTGTAATTGATCCACGTGATGGAGAAGACATGGCATTTGATAAAGCAGTGAAAGATGGAATTATTGATATAGAGAAAGGTACTTATTATGATGTGAGAGCCAGAGAAAGAATATCTCTCGACAAAGCACTTTCCAAAGGGTTCATAAAATTATCTAAGGCTACAGGTGAAGAAGACATTGAGAGAATGAGACGTGAACATGAAAGAAGAGAATCAGAAAGAGAAAAGAGACATAAATCTATTGAAAATGGAGTTGAACCTGTGGTTGATATGAAAATGGAGAAGTTTGGTGTTTCAGGGGATCAATCAGATAGTATATTCCCAGATGAAGTTCTTAACTACAGCACAGAAATTGAGGACAGAAATGGTGAGCAAGAAGGTCCCTTGTCTTTTGATGCTCAACAGGGAGTGAGAACTTGGAGAAAGCAAGAATTTGCAGTGAAAGATGCGATTGAAGACCCACCACGGCCAAAGTCACCAATGGAAGTTGAAGAATATGAACCAGTAGAGCTTACTGATGGCATGTCATTTCAAACCGCATTGACCTTGGGTCTGGTAGAGCAAAAGTTCGGCAAAATCAGAGATCCTAAAATAGGACAGTATATCAACATTGATGATGCAATTGCTAAAGACATAATTGATGAAAATAAACCAGCCATTGTTGATCTGATTACCGGACGCCCATTAAGCTTAAAGCAGTGTGTGCGTAAGGGAATTATTGATCTTAACACAGGCAAAATTAATGAGAGGCAAGCAAAAGCTGAAAAAATATCTTTAACACCGGTTATTAGTACTAAACAATACAAAGGAAGACCCATGAATTTACTGGATGCAGTTGGTGCAGGTTTGTTTGATTCTCGAACTGAATTGTTTACTGAACCTAGCTCTAAAAGGAGCTTTACTCTCAAAGAAGCTGTTAATCAAGGATTAATTGATGGAAACCTTGTTACTGTGGCTGATTTACAATCTGGTGAGAGATCATCATTAATAACTGGATTGCGTCAAGGGTTGATAGATGGTGTCACTTCTGAGGTGATTGATACAGTAACAGATGAAAAAGTTCCTTTGTTAGAAGCCATCAGTAGAGGATTAATTGAAAATGTTTTTGATAAAGATTCATGTGTTCTGTTTGACACTCTAACAGGAAAAAATGTTCCACTCGACATAGCTTTAACTGATGGTCAGCTTCAGTCGGATGATGCTAAAGTTCTTGACACTGTATCTGGTGAAATGATTCCTCTTGATCAGGCTTTAAGGAAAGGTCTGGTTGACATGCAAACTGGTGCAATAAGGGATAAAAAGACGGGAAAGAAAATGTCACCACAGGAAGCTTTGAAAATGGGTATGTTGGCAGTGGTTGGAGCACCAGTTCTAGCTGGTAAAGCTGTATTTGATTTAATCAAAGAGAAAACTGTTCATGAAAGTAAACCGGTGAAACCGAAAGCTGAACAAAAAAGCCCATCATGGCGAATGAATGGTGTGAGTCCTATAAATGGTGAAGTTTCTCATACAGAAAACTACCAAGAAGTCATTGAAGAGCCAAGAACAACAATTGTGTATGCTAAACCTGGTGATAGAATCAAACCCTCCTCTCCAAGACAGGTCACTGTGGAAGAGAAGCCAGGCAACAGATTCAAACCCACGTCTCCAGGACGACTGTTCATGGATGAGGAGAGAACTGTGGAGCTGGACTACAAGATACCTGAAAGCTTTTCTGGGGTAAGTCGCTATTAGTACTGGTAGATTTCTCTATTCTATCCCATATAATTGGGGATTTGGTATTAGAAAAACATAAAGCTTTTGCTGCAAGTGATACAGACATCAAGTTTTGTCCTTTACATAGATTGAAATATACATTTTTATAATAACAATAAAAGAAGTTATAGAATGTTTTCTTTTTTTTTTTAAAACTAAATTGAATTCGATGCAACAGTGTTGAGATTATTGATGCAAAAATGTCAGTGAGAAAACCAGGCCTCCAGATAAGAGTGTAATTTTTTTTGAAATATTTATTTCTCCACTAAATATATGTTGTGGGTACTCAAAAGAACCGTCTCAATGAGACGGTTCATTGAGACGGTTCTTTTGAGCATCCCCAAACATACTTTTGAATTGATGGGTAAGAAAACAAATACAATTTTACGCTCAAGATTTGGCTTAACTGGACCTTTAGAAAACTGTATAATTTAACATCAAACTTTTATTTTAATGATATTTTTTTCTACCTTTTAAAGATATGAAATGTGAACATATCCCTTCCCACAAAGTAGCAAAGTTTGTTGATAAGAAGGGAGTAAACAAGTAAGAGCTGGTATAGTGCAGTCCCTTTAATACGCTATGCTTGGGGTCCATAGGAATGGATTGTGTTATAAAATGAACCGTGTTATAAATGGTCATTTTCCTATAATTCCTCTCTAAAATTCCACTGTAACAAAATTTTTGAGTCACACCATCACCCTGTTATGTCCAAATCCATGTTGTAATGAGGTAAATATAAAGAGACCGCACTGTACTAATATTGAGACCAGTCGTTCTCAGTAAAGCTGGAAAAATAATGTTTAAAAAGATTCAAACCTTGGGCCAATGACTCCCGCCACTATTATGAAATTTCTAGAATAAAAGATGATCAAAATTGCCGAATGACTGTTATTTCCAATATGGATAGATTTGCCCTTCTTTACAGAGGAAATCCAAAGGATATTTACTAATACTTTCAACAATGAGCTGACAACATGATTAAAAGTGAATTTCTAAAAATACATACGATAGTTCTATTTATTTTGCTGTTACAATTGCAAGAAATTTTCAAAATGTTAAACAGGTTTCATATTTTGTTCATTTTGGAGGTTGTATCTCTAAAGAATTAAGGATATGTTAAGAAAAAGAATTTCAAATTATTTACAAATGGCTAAATGAAGATTTCAAATTGCTGATTACTGAAAATTAAAACCATTAATTCACTAATCATTAAACCCACTTCCAGACCCTCATGAAAGATGGCTCAGCTGAAATACCAAGTTGAATGTCTTATGGCAGTTAACCCTTAAATTGCCACCAAATTTGGCAACAGATGACATTGTTCTAAAATTTGTTGCCATATTAAGCAACCAAATAAGGCTTATTTGCTTCAAAAGGATACCCTTTTAAGAACATATTTGATACTATATATGAATCATCTGTCATATGAAATATCATGCCTTGTCGTTTTCTTTGAAAATGAAGAAAAGGGCAGTAAGCATGATTGGCACTTTAACTCTTTCTTCCTCTGCTGATAACCATTGCAAACAGTTAGAGCTCAGATCAGGCATGACAAAATGTTGGGCCTGATCTGGAATCAGCAGTTTGACACTGATGGTAAAATATTCTTTGTAAAAATTAATTATAAAAAAATCTGCTTATGACAAAAAGCATGCAAAACTACCCCGCATTATAAGAGTTAAGAGTCAATGTGTACTGTAATTTCGTAAATTTTCGCGAGGGTATTGTTTTCACGAAACTTCGCATATAAAATCCTCACAAAATAGCGAAATTACTGATAAAGAAAATCATGCCCTAGTCACAAATATGTCTTTCAAGGCTATTCGGAAAATAAAATTCTCGCGACAATTTCCAGATTTACAGTATCTGTGAGAGAACAGTTGAGCGGAGCTTTCTTTGTTAGCCCTATTGCACTCATAAAGACCTAAATTCCATAGAAGTTTGGCCTTTTTGAGTGCAATAGGGTTAGTTCACACCCACTGAAGATTGTATTAATTATTAAACTGTATCACTTGCAAAGCAAAGGCTAATGTAGAATATACTCAGCTAGGATTTCTTATCTCTGATTTTACTATATTAATCAAGTATGGTTGTGGTGTGAGAGAGTAATATCAAGGTTCAAAGGGCAACATGCTGTTAACTAATATTTATATGTTTATTTGTTTATAAATTTTTGTATTGACAGCTGAACAAAGAAACAGTCCACCTAAAATCCACAACACATGAAACTACTTCAACCACAGAAAAGACCCCAGTGCCCTCTTTACCTAAAGATCTTACGATTGATTGGTCTACTAGCGAAGTGACAAGGACATCTACAGGAGAAATGATGAGTGTAGCTGATGCAGTAAGAAGAGGCTACCTGGATTCAGACCTAGTAGAGAAGTTAGCAGAAGAAGGTATAACGCGATCTGCTGGAATTGACATCAACTGGGATGAAGGAACAATCATTGACAAAACTACACACGAGTCAATGACTATAGATGCAGCTGAACAAAGTGGCTTTATTGACAGGCCAACTGCACAGGCATTGAGAGTTATAAGTGGCCAGTGGGAGGAGACAGCTGTAAAATCTCAGAACACAAGGGAGTCCTACTCCAAAATGATGTCAGACATGAGAAAGGAGGATCAGGAAACAAAAACAACTGAAACCACAAGGACTATAGGAGGTGCTGAATCAAAACCCTTGAGGGCTAGTACACCAAAAAAGCTAAAATCAAAGAAATTGTTGAGTGAGTTTGTACATAATGAAATATTTGACATACAATCATATTTTGAATCTGTCAGAACAGATACATTGAACAAAGATGAATCATTGATTGTGAACCCATATGATGGTGAGGTAATAACAGTTACTGAGGCTATTGAACACAAAGTTTTTGATGCAAATACAGGTTACATTAGACATACAGGGACTAATGAAAGAATATCTTTGCAAGAAGCAGTCTATCAGGGACTTATCCCTGGACCAGGGCAGCGTATCACAAGAACGGCACGTTCAGGATTTGTTTCTGATCGCATAGATAATGTTGTCAATACAGAAAAGGAAATCCACACGTCTATCACAGGTGACTTGAAGACATCAATCACAGAACCTGTCCAGAAACCTAAAGGTATGACATTCAAAGAAGCTCTTGAAAGAAATCTGATTGATGAGCAAAGTGGAACATTCTACAATCCTATGACTGATGAGATTATTTCACTAGCCACAGCTATAGAATATGGTTGGATTTCAGAGACTGGGACAAAAGAAGTGAAAGTTGAACCAGACAGATACTATGAAAAGGTAGTTGTTGTAAATCAGAAGGGTCCAGCAGATGCTGTCGGGACATTGACTTTTACACAAGCTCTGGATCAAGGGTTCATAGATCTGAGTAAGAACCAGTATACAGAACCAACAACAGGTACTCGAATGGCAATTTTAGATGCAATAAGAGGAAAATTGATTAATACCACTGGGGAAGAAGACAGTAAAGAGAGAACAGAAGGAATGACTCTTTCAGCAGCTCTCCAGTCCGGAGCTTTTGATGAAAAGACTGGATTGTTCATTGATAGGAGAACTAATGAAAAGATGACACTGTCTGAGTCCACACAGCGTGGTTATATTGATGGTGAGTCCTCACTCTATGATGTCAACTCTGGAAAAGTCTACACCTTAAATGAAGCAATAGCAAAGGGAAAGATAGATTCTAAGACAGGACAATATATAGAAAATCCTAAATCAAAAGTTTCTGTAAAAGATGCTGCAAAAATGGGCCTCATTGCATTAATTGGTGCACCTTACATGGCAGTTAAAAGTGCAGTAAAAAAGAAGGATGTTTTCAAGTCAGATGACATTACAGAAATGAACTCATTACGATGGAAAGGTGTTGGTCAAGACAAAAAGTCAGGTTATGATTTATCCTCGACTCCAGTTACAATTGAAGCAACAAAGGTTAGCATTTTGAACCCTCAGACAATTGAAGTTACCCAAGTTAAGGAATTAACATCTGTGACAGCAAAAGATTCAGAGAAAATGATGTTTATGGAAGCTATATCAAGTGGTTATTTAAATCCAGAAAATGGCATGTACAAAGACCCTGATACAGGAAAATACATGACACTTCAGAATGCCATTCATTTAGAACATATACATCCTGAATCAGCCAAGTTACAACTGAGCAATGGTATCTTTATTAACATTGGTGAATCAGTGGATGGCTTGGTATTAGACAATACTGGGCACTATACTGGAGATGGGCATCCCATGACTTTGGAGGATTTGATCCAGGAAGGTAGGATACAAGAAATGATTCCTGGCGTTCATGCTGCCTCAAGCCTTGTGATGAAAACAACTGATAAAGTGAATGTTGATGCCGTACTTGATCCCAGATCAAATACCCTTGTAAGTTTGAGCTCTGCTATTGATACCGGTTTAATAAATCCCCATGATGGAACATACACAAACCCAATATCGGGAGAAGTCATGAGCATAATGGATGCACTAAGCTTTAGTTTCATTCAAGGCCAAGTCCTCGATAGCATAACAGTCAAAGAAGGACTTTCCAAAGAAGGCTTTGAAGCAGAAGTTACTTTTTCTGAAAAGAAGAAAGTTAAAGTGGCATCTGTTTTAAATACAAAATCTGGCGAGAAACTGTCTTTACATGAAGCTATAAGACAAGGTATCATTGATCAGACAGAAGGAAAATACCTTGACAAGAAATCAGGGCAAATAATGCCATTAAGTGATGCCATGAAAGAAAAATATGTAAACGCAAATGAATTAAATGCTAGTATGCAGACATCAGAAATGGTCAGCAAGTCCTCAGAAAATATGTTTACACAGACTCAATCATTTGATATTACTAAAGTTGTTGATCCTATCAGTGGACAGGAATTAAATGTACCACAGGCAATAGAAAAGGGTGTGCTGAATGTCAATGTGGGTATTGTAAAAAATTTGAAAACTGGTGAGGAAATGACCATTTCTGATGCTATTAAGAAAGGCTATGTTAAAGGAAACCAGACATCGAAGAAAAGCGGAATTTTTTCTGACACCTTACCAAAGCAATATGTTCATGAAAAAGATACAATTCATTTGAAATCAGTTTATGATAGAGATGGAGGCAGGTATATTCCGGTTAAGCAAGCCATTCAAAAGGGTATCATTGATGAAAAACATGGACTTTATTTCTCTGATGATAGAACATCTATACCTATAAGTAAAGCAATTGAAGATGGTCTCATTCAAACAGAGATAAAAGATTCTGCTTCAAGTAATGGAGGAATGATACAAGAAAAAAAGTCCTACTCGATTCATACTGTTTTAGACCCAGTAACTGGAAGAAAACTTAGTGCATCGCAGGCAATAGACAGGGGATTATTGAATTTAACATCAGGTATTTACAGTCACCCTGCCACAGGAGAAAAACTTACAATACCAGAAGCAGTTGACAGAGGTTTTGTAGAAGCTGATACGTCATCAACAATTAAACAACCTACAGTACTTAAACCAACCAGTGTACAAATAGATGCCGGCAGCAAAACCTTTACAGTCAGGTCAGTCTTAGACCCCAGGACTAAGGAAGAAATGTCAGTTACTGAAGCAGTTTCCAAAGGAATCCTTGACCAGTCAATGTGTAAATACCTAGACACCCATACAGGCCAGACTATACCTCTAAGAGATGCTGCACAGAAAGGCTTGGTGTTAATGGAAGAAGTTGAAAGCAGTCCTATTAGAACAGATGTTGTGCAAGAGTCATTGACTGTAACTGCCATTGTTGATCCTACAACTGGGAAAGATGTCTCATTGCAGAAAGCTGTTAAAAAAGGCATGTTTGATCCAGAAAGAGGACTAGTACAAAACAAATTAACTGGTAAAATGATAAGTTTAGACGATGCTGTAAAACAAGGATTGGCAAAGGTTGAAGTAGGTGATGGAAAAACATCAGAGGAAATAATAAGGGGAATTATTGTTGAGAAGGTGAAAGATCCAATGACAGGGAGAGACCTGAAAGTATCTGAAGCTAAAAGAAGAGGTATTCTTAACTCTGAATCAGGATTTTACGTAGATCACAAAACAAACACAAGTATGACAATAGAAGATGCCATGCAGAATGAACTGATTCAGGGTAGAAAATCGGCAGAGCTGGCCAAAACAGATAAAGTAAAAAGAGATTTGAGACAAATAAATGTTTCACAAGTGCTAGATACAAGAACAGGAGTTGATATATCTATGGATGAGGCTGTTCAGAGAGTTATTATTGATTCTAAACTGACCACATACACTGACCCAAGGACAGGTCAATCTTTAGCATTAGAAGATGCAATGAAAGAAGGATTGGTGTCAGGCTCTGTGTCTGTTGTAGCTGCAACGAAAACAAAATTTTCTGCTCCTAAAACTAGTTCTACCTTTAATATAACTAGTGTTACAGACACAATTACTGGACAAAAGCTTAGTGTTGCTGAAGCATTAAATAAGGCAATTCTTGGTCCTACAGGCCAGTTTATAGACACCAAGTCTGGTGATGTTATTCCAGTTTCAGAAGCAGTTCGGAAAGGTTTTGTGGAAACAGAAGTTGTTGATTTAAAGTCAAAGCCCAAAAAGCAGATTTCAGACACAATCCGTAAGGAAGCAGCTATACCATTTACACAGGCATTGAAATCTGGTTCTATCAATGGCATTGAAGGGACATTTACAAGTCCATTTTCTGGGAGGTATACTTCGGTAGATGATGCTGTACTGTCAGAATCGGTTGTGTCTGATTCAGGAAAGCCATTTAAATACAAGGGACCCCAGAAAGATAGAGTCACTTACAGTTTTCAGCAAGCTTTTAAAAGTGGACTACTAGATCGTGAAACAGGGTTGTTTTGGGATGTGAAGAAGGGAAAATCATACACAGTTGAGGATGCTTTGAAGAAGGGGTACCTATCACCTTTAGCAAGTTCAACAGGAAAAGAAGGCTCAGTTGTGATGCTAAAGGCTGCAAATACAGCTCCTCTTAAGACAGAATTTATCATAAATGAAGTACCATATACTGAGAGTAATGACTTAAAGAGAGATACTCCATCACCTATAACTATGCTGTCAAATGATCTAAATGAACAGGACCAGTTACCAGTGGTTCGATCATCAACACCAGATAATGATGTGATACTCCTAGAAACAGAGAACACTGACAGTATGAAGCAATATTATCAAGAACCACTTACATTTACAGAAGCTTTACAAGCTGGACTTATCGACAGTTCTACAGGTGAATATTGTGATCCAGACAGTAACGATCTGCTTAATGCTGATGAAGCAGTGATATGTGGGTTTCTAAAACTGGATAAGCCTCAGACATTAAACACAGTGAAACTAACAAAATGTTCAGAAGCACCATCTGCACTTTCTACAGCAATAAAAGATGGCCATATAAACGCAGAAGCAGGAACTTATACAGAGCCAAATTCAAAAGAAACCGTCACGGTTCAGCAAGCTATACAACTTGGCTACATTCAGCCGAAAACCTCAGTTGAAGATGATGCTGATGGGAAAATGATAGAAGACAAGAAACCAACCATTAAACCTGATGAATATGTCATAATAACTGAAGGTTCTCCATTTTCACCAAAGCGTGACCTTGTTTATAAAGATGGCAAACTTATTTCTAGGACAGCAACTGAAGTTACAGTCAACCAAGGCTCATGTACTTATGTCACAAAGCCAGGCTTCTCCCTGGACTCTTCAGGAAAGGTTGTCAACTCCAATACTGGAGAAAGGATGTCACTGGAAGATGCAATGAGATCAGGAATAGCAGATATTGAGGCAGCAGAGGGCACTGGGATGGTGAGGCGGGTAGGTGCTTCAACGGTACCTCCAGACCTTGACGATGGAACAGACTCGGAATCGGGGGTGAGGATTTAGTTCACAGACTCACAGTTTCTGGTTGCTTCGTTATTGTTCCTTTAGCATAAAGCTTTGTTATAAAATTGCATGCTTTTTTTCAGCATATTGTTAACTCTTTTGCACTCTTGCCCCGAGGTTGTAAAACTTTTTATGCTTAACTCAACTGAGCATGAAATTGATCTTGCTTATAAATGTTAAAATGCCAACAATTGTTGGCATTTTAACATTTATTAGAATGATAAATACAGCATCTGAGAGTTTGAAAGCAAAACAAGTTTAATTTTCAGCATTTTAGTTTTTATGAGCAGTTGAAATTTCATCAGTTGAGTTGAGCGTGAAAAAAGTTTTATAACTTCAGGTCCTAATTTGGTAAAGCTTTAGAGATTTTACCATTCTGAGTGCGCAGGTGCTTACATTAATTTTTTCACTTATTTCTGCACTGTTGATAGATATTGTTTTGTTATTCCAAACCTTTTATACGCTGTTATTTATAAGCTTTTAATCAGAATTACCTTTTTAATCTTTTTAAGAAACTTGTAGAAAATAGTCAGCTTTAAGAATGTTTCCATATGTTTAGTTGCAGCAATAGTGCTTGTTTCATTAAGGCCTGAAATAAAATTGTGTGTTTCAGGTTACCCCACCCTAAATTTTTTAAGCATTTTTAGGGGATTTCCAAAGAATTTCCCGGTTTGGCCATATTGTTTCCCCATCTTGAACCCAATGTAAAAACTTTGAACAAAATTTAAATATTTTCCTACCTACCGTCCCTATTTTAAAATTTCATGTAACCTGAAACACACATATATATTTTTGGCCTGATGGTTTGATCTCTCTGGTCGATAAAAAGTATATATCATGAGGGGTCTAGGGTTATAATTTTGAAATGATGTAGCTCTGTCCCTGGTGACTGACCTCTTTTAATGGGGCAAGTAGTATATTTACTGTGAATAATTGGACATCTTACTATCATCGCCAGTCTTATCCCTGGGGATATAAAAATCATGCTCGATGCAACTGAGCATGAAATTTATCATGCTCATAAATGTTAAAATGCCAACAACTGTTGGCATTTTAACATTCATTAGCATGATAAACACAAAACTTGAGAGTTTGAAAGCAAGAAAAGTATTGCTTTATTTTTCAGCATATTAGTTTTTATGAGCAGTTGAAATTTCATGCTCAGTAACTGTTGAAGTTCATTTTGCAACCTGATGAAGTGTGTAATAGTGATGATGGAGTGGCAATTAGTTTAAGCCCTGATCAGCCTGATTTAGGTTTACACTATTTGCTGAAGCCTACGGGTTAAAGACCACTTAAAAGAAAATGCAAATCTTATGGCATTTTGGAATCTTATTTTATAAGGGCTTTGCCATATTATTTTCTGGGCATTTGGGACAAGAAATTTCAGGTGTTGTCATACTGTTTTCAACCTTAAAAGTGCAAAGATCAGTGGGCTTCTGAGGAAGCCATCTGATCAGGATCCACACTTTTCTCACTTTTTCATCCTCATTGCGTACATAATGACAAATTATAACTTTTTAGCCAGAAATGAGATTTCAAAGTAATCTTATTGTCATATGATAAATCGAATCTAACACTGGTGCTCATGTATTATTGAATTTATTAAACTCGTTGCGAAAAAATGACAAAATACTCTGCAAGCCTGGCATTTTATAATTTTTCCCCAACTCGTTTGATAAATTCAATAAAGCATGAGCACTCATGTAAGATCCTCTATTTATGCACTGACTTATTTGATTGAAGACTGTTTTGCTTTGAAAACTTAGAAACAATAACAAGACTTTCAACTTATAGGTTGCTTTTCAGTTTAGTTGCTGTTGTAGTTACTTATGTACAGTTATTTAAGTAAGGCTACACTTTTGCATAAGAGATTTGATTATATTTTCTTACCTCTCACAGAAACATATAGCGTGGGTTCTCAAAATAACCATCTCTGTGAGACAGTTATTTTAAGTACCCACAACAGTTGCTTTGTTGAGATTATGTTGTTGGTGTTTTAGAAATTTACCATCTTATTTGGAGTCCTTCAAAAACATAACCATTATCATGTCTTCTGATTTGGATTTCATAACAGGAGTAATTTAGTGAGATGTTTCAAATGAGCATCACAGTAAATGTTTTCAAGGAAACAGAAGAAAATAAAAATAATGATGGTTATGTTACAAGAATCTTAACTACCACGTATGGTAGTTACCATGTCCATATCTGCACAAGATTTACCCAGCGTCCTCATATGAAGACAATTTCAAACAGTACAGACTGAAATGATGTCACAGAATGTGTCATCTCATCATGGTCTGCACTGTTTGCCAGTACAATAGTATTTTCAGCTCGCCTGCTTATATTCTAAGGTAGTCTATAACGCAAACAATGACTGCTCCCAAGTCTGATCAGGGCTCTTAGTGATTGCTTCAATGATACCATCTAGTCTGAAGTGCAATGCAGATGTACAAAGCCAAAATATATTTGTTAAATGTTTTGTGGTAGCTGAGATAATGGCCAAACAATTGCATGTTAGAGATTTTTGTATATTTTATTCGGTAAGCAAACACAAGCACACAAAAATCTAAAACCATGTGTGAGGTATGAGCTACCTTTTGAGAAAACCTGGTTAATGTTGTTGGGGAAAAACAGTGGCGCAGACCAGTATGCACATCTACGCAGTCTGATCAGTGCCATTTTTATTTGATGCCTAAATAGTAAACCTATACTTGCTATATTCAGATTCTTACTAGTCTCTGCAGCTATGCAGACTGGTTTAATGTTTATCTGGTTACAAATCTCTAAGGTAGGTCTTCTCATGACAAAGCTCATATGTCAAAGCATAGAAAGCCTTTTAGACCAGTTTTATTATGTCCAATTTTAGTCATCTTAGCTTTTTTACTGAAACTGCCAATGATTACTTTGTCATTGTATTATGGAAGCCTCTATAGCAAATAGTGTGGACTCAGATCAGACTACTCCATAGTCTGATCAGGGGCCATACTGTTTACATGCAAGCTAAAATGAACCCTTTGTATACTGCAAACCCCTAAATAAACAGTGAAGACCCAGATGAAATGCAGCATAATGCTGCATTTCATAGGGGTCTGCACTGATTGCTTAAAGGTTAAAAGAACAATACATAATTTAGAAAATTCTACCTGTGACCCTTAAAGTACACAATGGGCTGTCCCAAACTGATTGTATCAATATGTATGGGAAAAACCATCAGAATACAAAGGGTTAATCTGTTGTACAGAAAAAAATTGAAACAGAGGACACCATTGTCAGCTGCGGTTCTGACTTAATGAAGAGAACCACCATATTTATTTTGTTATTAGACATTTAAACATTACCTCAAATTTGTTATATTAGTCTTACATATTTCAGCAGTAAATGGGTTTTTCTCTTTCCAAACAATCTATTTTAAGAATTGCTCTCAAAGGGAAAACCCCAGTATTATTAGGGAATTATTATACTCCAATAATTAGCTACATGTTTTATGTGTTCAATGTTTATATGTTTAAAGTTAAGTTCTATGTTTTTATGTTATAAGTTTATAATATTTAGTTTATGTGGCTTAATATGCTAAATGCTGGAAAATAGATTTGATATGTTTAATCTATACACAGTGATTAAGTATTACAGTTAAACTTAAGTTTGTAGGAAAGTGTGTTTAATAATATATACTGAATATAAAATATTTTAAAGATTAACTCTGATAAGATCTTATTGAAGTATCTGTTAGCTTGTGTTATTATTGATGAAACATCAAATTGATGTAACTATGATTTTCATCATGTGTACACACTTACACACACACACACACATGCACAAACACACACACACTTTTAAAATCTCAGTTGGAAAATACATTGTTTTAAAGACTTTCATGGTTGAAGTTGTTCATATAAATTTTGATAAATGTGCCATGGCTTTTACAACAGTGCTTGCTTTCATGCTTATTACAATGCATAGCGTTACTTATTGAGATATAGTTTCATTTCCAAGGTGGTTTAATTGCTTAAATGTGTCGCTGCTTCTCCTTATTTTGGTTGGAATGCTCTTCTTGATTTGATTTGGCCATCATTGATGTAAATCATACATATGAAACACTAGATATTTTTAAATGTGGAATTTGCCTTTGAACTCTTTACTTTAAAGTGGCATTTATGTTGTCAGTTGATAACCTTTGCAAACAGTCTGGACTCAAAAGTGGGGCTTGATATGGATCCAAACTGATAGTATTCTTGAAAATGTTATCTTTGAAAAAAATCAGCAGATTACAAAATATCTTGAACAATTTTCCAGGATGCAGAGTAATTCTGCATCCTGGAAAATTGTTCAAGACAAGAGGTAAATCCATGTTTAAAAGATTCTGTGCTATGAATGTTTTTGTTGCAGATAAACGATACTATTGAGCCCATGGAGATTGAGATTGGGTCTTCTGATAAAGATACATTGCTTACCCAACATGTTTCAGTTGAGAAAATTCAGAAACCAGAAAATAAAATTGCAGATATAAGCATCAAAGCTGCTTCTCTGAACCATAAACGTGATACTCAGTCATTAAAAGTAGGTTTTGATGTGTCTAGTAAAGGGTCAGCTGAAGGTATTTCAAAAGAAAGTACTGTTGATGATTTTGGCTTGGCAGATAATAAGAATAAAGCTGAAAAAGAGTTAGGTGGTACAAAAACAGAAGTTGCATCTTTTACTGAAAAACTTATCAGAGAATTTTGGGATTGTAAAGAAATGAAATTAGCCCATCCTAGAACAGGAAAACTCATAAATATACAAGACTGTATAAACTGTGGAGTTATTTCACCAGAGCTCATACAGATTAAACAACCTAGCGGAACAACTGTTAATTTGCAGAAAGCTATTAATTCTGGTCAGGTTAATGTCCACACGGGACAAACTATTGATTTGGTAGAAGGAAAAAATGTTCCATTAAATGTTGCTTTTGAAGTGGGTCTTCTAGCTGTCAATGATAATGAGCCGGTTGAAAGGTGTGATATGTATGTAGAGCTTGGCCCAGCTATAGTAGAACTTATTGCAAAGGGTGAAATCCGTTCGGACACAAATCTATATGACAAAAAACTAAAGCAAACATTTAGCATTCCTAAGAGCATTGAAAGAGGTCTCTTTGATGCTAAATCAGGTAAAGTTAAAGATACTGAAACTGGAAACTGGCTGTCTTGGGATGATGCTGGACAAAATCAATTAGTGCAAAAATCAACTGGGACTAAAGATTCTTTACCTGATAGAGAGGCAACTAAGGATTCTAGTCATGAACATTCTCATATTGTCATAGAACATCCTAAATCAAAGATTCTTGAGTGGAAAAGGGGCGTTCTAGCAGGTGAAAAACCAAACAGTCTAGCTACAAAGTCCAAGTCAGAGCAATTTCCTGTAATGTTGGATGAAGCTATAAAGCATGGCTTATATAGCCCAGTATCAAATACATTCAGAAATCCAGGAGACAATTCTAAAATCTCATTTGAAGATGCTCTAAGGGGTGGTTATATAAACAAAGAATCGCTTCTTAGGGATCCAGTCAGCAGAGATATTTTATCGCTTGAAGAAGCTATCGAGAAAAGGGTGGTAGATCCAGTGTCTGGAAAAATGCTTGATTCAAGTGGCCAGCCTATACCTTTGAATTATGCTTATAATATTGGTCTTATTATGAGATCACAGTCTCCACTGAAGCTTTCAATATCTGAGGTTCTAGATGAAGGTCTCTATGATGAAGAGTCAGGAACATTTCTGGATCCTGATTTAAATGAAGAGATATCTTTCACACAGTCATTAATGTCAGGTCTTGTAGATCCAGAACTGATTAGAGTTAGGGATGCATCAACAGGAGAAATACTAAAGTTAGAAACTGCTATAGAGCATGAACTTATCAATGTTGAAACTGGTACATTTATAGACAAATCTGATGGGACAGTAATTCAAATTCCAGATGCACTGGAAAAGGGGCTTATTATAGATACCACAAATCAGCCAAAATTGAGCTTGCAAAGTGCATTTGAAGAAAATATGATAGATGTAGATACATGTCTATTTTTAGACCCTACAAGTGGGTCTAAACTTACTTTGAAAGATGCAATAGAGAGTTGTCTGTTGGACAAGGATTCTGTCTTAGTTAGAGATCCAAAATCTTTAACTATTCTGACACTAGAATCTGCAATATTGGAAGATGTTATTCATCCTCAGACTGGAAAATATAATCTTGGCCAATCAGAATTAAGTTTTGGTGAGGCTTTTGAAAAGGGACTGATTGTATGCAACTCTTCTCATGGAGTAATTCCTTGTAGTTTAATTGAAGCCATTAGGTTTAATTTATATGATCCGTTCACAAGAACTTTTACAGATCCAAGGTCTGGTCAGTGTCTGACATTGGAAGAAGCTATAAACACGGGACTTATTGATCCTAACAATACTGTGATTAAAGACACACAGACAGTGAGATTTTTGTCCCTGACTAATGCTGCATATTTAGGTGTCATCAATTTTAAAACCTCGGATGTTCTTGATCTTAAGGATGATACTACACTTGATCTGGCAGAAGCCAAAGAGCGGGGAATTTTACGAAGGTCAGCTAGTGATGACTGTTTATCCCTTGTTACAGCTGTTACAAGAGGACATGTTGATAGCGAAGGAAGGATTCATGATGACTTTTCTGGAAAAAATTTAGTTCTTTCTGATGCAGTAGTGGCAAAAATCATTGATCCAATACCAACTCTTGTTAAAGATACAAACCAAAATGTATTTTTACCTTTAATTGAGGCATTAGATTCTGGTATTATTGATGAGGGTACCGGACAAGTATTGGATGCAGTGAATTCTACAGCATTGTCATATGCTGATGCTGTTGAAGCTGGTATCATTATTGAAATTCCGTCTACAGGATTAACACTTGCTGAAGCAGTGAGTGATGGACTGTTTGATGAAAACACTGGTCTGATTCTAGATCTTAGAACTGGCAAGAAAATAACCTTAGAAGAAAGCTTAGAACAAAAACTGATTGATTCATCTAAACTTCAAGTGGTTGTTCCTGGTCAGGGTCTTCTCTCATTGAAAGATGGATTTGAAAGTGGTGTCATTGACTATAAATCTGGACATTACAAAGAAAATGGAAATGAAATTACTTTAACAGAAGCTGTGAATAAAGATCTCATTGTAAAACTTGGTCGACGTCGACAAAATAAACCTATGTCTGATTCAGATGTAGGTAACTTTGAGGCTTTGGTCATTAGTAAAGATGTTCTAGTAAAAGATCCTGTAAGAAGAACATATATCAGCCTAGACCATGCACTTACAGATGGCATTTTAGACTTGCATACTGAAACTTATTGTGATTTACAACAAGATGTAATACTACCTATTCAAGAAGCTATCAAGTCAGGATTGGTAGTAAATGCTAGATACCCAAATATGGGAATTGTAAGTTTGGTACAAAATAACATGTTTGACCATGCAAATTGTACTTTTGTTGATCCCAGGACTGGCAATAAAGTATCCCTTGAAGAAGGTGTTAAACAAGGTTTAATTGATCCGTTCCAAACAAGAGTAAAAAACTTAGAAACTGGAACTTTTATTTCACTACATCAGGCACTTAAAACTGGGATTATAAGTGGGAAAACAGGAACTGTTTTTGAAAAACATCAGATGAAATCATTTCCTTTAGACTTTTGTGTACATGAAAATTTGATAATTGACTTTAATAGATCATCTTTTACTGTAGATGAAGGAATCCAATATGGATTAATGACACATGATGGTCTCATGGTAGAAGACATAGAATCTGGAGAATTTATTACTTTTAAAGATGCAGTAGACAGGGGTACTATAAAGATAGAAAATGCTATCTTGGATTGTCCAGCAGAAGGGGTATATATGACATTGGCTGAAGGGCTTGAAGATAATACTGTAGATGAAACAAGTGCAATGGTTAATTTACCATCTGGTAGAAGATTATCCCTATCTCAAGCTGTTGCTCAAAACATGATCGTTGAAAAGGTATCTCCTTCATTTTCTCCTACATATCATGAAGGAGATGATGTGGAAAATGATTATGTTGAGGAAGATGTAAGCAAAGTAAGTAACAGAAAAAGATCAATAGAATTAGATTTACCTATTATGGACAAGAAAGTAAAAAGAGATGGACAAGGTACATTTCAGACTCAAATGGTCTCCACTTGGGTTGATACGACAAGTTTAGGCAGAAGTGACTCTGTAAGTAGCCCTATAAGATTTGATGAGGCTTTAAAGTTTGGATTTCTTGATATTGATAATGATGAATTTACAGATAACATTACTAGTGAAATTATGCCAATTGAATATGCAATTGAAACTGGGAAAATGAGTGTTAAAGGAGTTCTTTTCTTTGATGAGAAAACAAATTTCTCAATACCAGTGAAAGAAGCCATAAAGAGTAAGCTAATTGTATCAAAGCAAGATTCAGATGTAACAAAGATTAAGACTGGTTTAACATTCAAAGAAGCTTTAGATTCCAGTTTGCTGATGTTGCAAGTCAAGAAAGTAAATTTTCCTGATGACCAATATAGTGTACAAAGTGAATCATTTTCTGAATCGATAAGTGGTTCCAAAGCATTAGACTGGTTTTCTAGTTCAAAGGCCTTGTCATCATCTTTGGATTCATTGATTCAAAAGGTACAAAAGGATCAGTCTGGTTTCAGAATAGGAAGTTTATTTGAAGCCATCCAAAAAGATTTAATAGATGATAAAGATGGGTCAATTCAAGACAGTTTTACCCAAAAGAAATTGACATTAAAAGAAGCTATTTCCAGTGGATTAATTAACCCAGGAGCTAGAGAGATTCTTGATCCAAGAACAAAGGAAACCCTTACCCTAGAGAGTGCAATCAAATTTGATTTAATTGATCCAAACTCTGGTCAGTTCAAAAACGCAGATACAGGTGAAATATTATCATTAAGAGAGGCAAACGAAAAGGGTTTTATTAATAAATCAAAAGAATTTGTAGCATCTAAGAGTTCTGTAGAGATTTATGTGGAAGAAATATTGGCCAATGATGAGGCCAATGGCAAAAATAAATTACAAGAAGCATTTGCATCAGGAGTTTTAAACAAGTCTAAGACACAGGTTATAGATCCTGATACTGTTCAACCTGTTACTCTGAGAAGAGCTGGAAGTTTAGGAATGATAGACAGTAAGACTGGGGAATTCAAAAACCCTCAGACGGGAGAACATATATCTCTAGCTGAAGCTGTTCAGAAAGGTTTCATTCTTAGTCCAAAGGGTTTGAGCTTATACAGTGCAGTAAACCAAGGTCTGTATTCAGATAAGACTGGTAAGTTTACAGACCCCAATTCTGGTAAGGAGTGTTCTCTCAAAGAAATGATTGTTTCAGATGTTATTGCAGAAGGTTGTATGGAAATAAGGGACATCATGCAAAATGGAGAATTAATAAGACTGAAAGATGCATTAAAAAGAGGAGTAATTGATTCAAATAGTGGAAAGTATGTTAATCTTGTTGATGATAAAAAATGCAATTTCAATGAAGCTATAGCATTGGGCTTGATCATTAGCAACATTCCTCGTGAAGGTCTTCGAGAAAGTAGTAGAAATGTAACTGATGTGACTGGCCATTTAAATGTGGCTGCTTTGACTGACAGCATGGAAAGCAATAAAGATACTAATTTACCTTCTTTGGTTCAACCAGAAAATTACAAAACTCAGCCTGCCAATAAAGAGTCTACCTCTTTGTCTAGTATAGAAACAGAATCATCTGGCTATGAAACAAATAAGTCAATGCTTCAGCAATCCATAGATGAAGCTTCGTCTTTAATAATAGACTTTGAAAAGTACAAACTAAAACCAGATCTTTTAGATAAAAGTTCAGGCAATCTTGAAGCTACTTTTAAGCAGCCAGATCATCTTGTTGGTGATGTGGTAAAACAGCCAGATAATCTTTTTGGTGATGTGCTGGAAGCTCCAACTGACAAATCAACAGAAATGGAACAAGTTACCGAAAAAGATGGGCAAATATCAGAATCTCAAGCACTGGATGACACACAGTCTCAGTTACAAAATGGTGAAATGACTCCAACAGGATTAGTTGGGATAGACAAAATACGGCCAACTTTAAATCTTGATTTTGATGTTAAGCCAAACCAAGAGGTGGATGAAGAGACACCAGACACTATACTTTTTGATATGAATCAAAGTTTCTCAGATATGTCAAGCTCTATGATAAGTAATCAAAGCTTAATGTCTAGCTCTTTGATAAGTAATAAAAGCTTGATGCTGTCCTTTTCAAAACCTGATGGCCACATGACTGATCTTCTTAAACCAGACAATAAAGGCAGTGTATCGCCCAGATCACCCAAGTCTCCCGCTTATCTCCATGATGATTACCGGTTCCCTGGGCAAAGTCATAGTTTACAAGGTGAAGGTCAAAGACAGATGCTGTCACCTGTCAAAAGTAAGGTGTTCACATTCCAAACTGGGCCTCTCGTCAGCCTTTCAGAAGAAAGGAAGGTATTTGGTTTAACTTTTAAGCATCCTATTGAACTTGGAATCTTGTTGTTTGTTTAGATGTTCTGTCCTTTAATTTTGGACCAGTACATGCTGATATTGTGGTTATGAATGAAGCATTTTATACCAGTTTTCAAGCTTTTGAGACTTTTTGAAATGATTTTGAATGCATGACTGTGATGCTTGTAGTTTTTGCATAAGATCAGTTTCTGAATGTTTTGTGCCATAAAGTCCTTTTGTGAATTCATGTTGAACTTGTGCATGGTAAAGTGTGAGTTTTATGACCCCATTCATAGATCCATAGAAGGAAATTTTATCAGTGTAAAATTGTAATTATTTTCTTACCCATCAATTTAAACATATGTTTTGGATGCTCAAAAGAACCGTCTCATTGAGACGGTTCTTTTGAGAACGCACAACATATGTTTTGGATGAGAAATAAAGAAAATATTACAATAGGCACTCTTATCTGTAGGCCTGCCCATCATGTATTTCCATCACAAAAACAACAGACACTCAGAAGTAATATTCTCATAAATAAACATTGTTTTACAGCCATTGTTGAGATTGTTTTTTATTTTATTTTGTATTTTTAAAAATAGTTATATATTGACTAATTTGAATGTAGGCATTTAATATAGATTTATAAAAATCACCATTTTAGCAAATTCAACTTTTTTTTAAGGCAGCGCAGTGGTAGAGTGCTTGACTCGAGACCGAGGGGCCATCGGATGGAGCCTCACCGGTGTCAAATTAATCCTAGCTTAGAACTGGTTCAACCCAGGAAGACCTGTCCCTACATAACTGAAAGATTGTTGATGGGATGTAAAGAATCAAATCAAACAAACAAAACAAACCATGAAGTATTCAGTGTGTTCAAATAAATGAGAGCATGATTGCTTATTGGGTTAAATAATTTAAGGATTAAGGACAGCTATTCAGGCAAAATCTAAGGAAATAGGTTCTAGCCAAATTCGCTGAGAAATTAAGTTACGGTTATTCTGAGTACAACAAAATTGAGACATATACAATTTTTATATTTTTTTACATCTATTATATACATGTAGTTTAGAAATGTTCCAATAAACTAACATTAGGTTTTTCTTACTTCTAACATTATTTTTTAGTTTTGCTAACAATAAAAACTCTAAGAATGTTTACCTATAAACGCAAAGGCATTCAGTAGTCTAGCATTTTGTTTGAGTTAGATGTATATGAATTTTCAGTGTGTTTTGTGCTGTCCATTGGTACCCTCCTTTTGATGTAATGTCACTGTTTTGTGTATTGTTGGGGGTACCATCTGTATAAATTGAGCCATGTCATATCTATTTTGTTTTGCAACCAAGACAAAAACCAGCCTGCTCAGCTACATAGACTAGCTAGAATCTTAAAAATTCAGGTATAACATGCTCCCTGGGTGGTGAACAGCAAAGGTGCAGATCAGCCTGTGCATATGCGCAGGCTGATCTGCACTTTTGATGTTCATATACGGCATAAACCAGTTTCCTCAAGATATGGTTCAGTTGTTATGCTGTTATACTGTTATGATGTGTGTGTGTGGTGTCTATGTATATGTTCTCTTTTTTTACACCCTTCCCCTTTTTCCAACATCTTATTTTTGTATTGACTGTATTAAAAAGACAATTGAAATTCATCTGATATGTTGGAAAGCATGTTGCCCACTAATAAATACTGTTTGTTAGCAACTTAGATCTTTGATTTTGCTGAGCATGTATGAACTTAACACCAATATTCCTGTATGAGTATCCTTTTTTTCATTTCATGACAAAGACATTATGTTGTGGCTACTCATTGGAAGTGTTAATTGAGGTGCTTCCAATGATATCTACAACATATGTTTCCATAGAAAAAGATTTTTTTGTCATTTTTCTTTGGAGAGAAAAAGTTCTTTTGGGGGCTATGAACTTTCTTTTTTGGAAATAACAAAAGTGCCAATCAGCAGTGCATGGCTGACATTGGCTTTTGCAGAAACTGACCATGATTCTTAGTATGTATTGTTTTAATTTAAACATTTAATCATGTAGCCTTTCTAAAAAAAATGTTTTATTAAAAACAAATCTTGCATTGAACACCATGTGCATGTATAAATTCATATGCAGTTTTCAAAGTAACACTATTGCTAACATCAGTATTTTGAACCTTATTATTTATATATGTGCATTATGTGTGTTTGTGTGTGTGAATGATGAATGAATCTAACAAATTATAAATTTAATAGCAATCCCAAAAATGTAAAAACACGGAAAAGTAGTAGTAGTAAATATAAAGGAATTTAGATTCATATTTATTTGTACTTTTCCCCTATTTCCGGTTGAATTCTAACTGTATATACTAATTAACCCTTAAAGCGCTAATCATGACTGCGGCAGACGACAAATTTCGCGACATCCAGCAGACGATTCTTATGAAATATCATGCCTTATATGTTATTTTGGAAAAAGCCGCAAAATTTGAATTTGTCCTCTGCTGCAAATTATAGTTGGCACTTTTTGGGTTAAGACTGCTAGTTATGTTCTAAAATTTTGAACACTATTTGCTTGCAAAAAAGGAAAAGACAAACAATCTGATAGGGGTCTTCCCAGTTTGCTATTCTGACAAGTTTTTTGTGAGTTCAATATTTTATTTGAGAAGTGTTAGAAATTTTAGAACAATTGACGCTCTTTTATTTTCAGCCAGTAGCATGGGGTGATCAAATTTCTGTATTTTTTATTTTTGTAAGAAAAACGTCTGTTGTGGGTACTTATTGGATACATCTTGATAGGATGATATCTATGAGCACCACAATTAATGTTTTCATGGGTAAAAAATAGGAAATTAGCCACGGCATGATAACAATGTGGTATGTGCGACCAGCAAAGGCTAAGGCAACAGCGCAGCCTGATCAGAGCCTTTGCTAGTCGCTTGAATAGTCTATGACTCTTAGGCTACTGACTGATCATCATTTGGAATGTCTAAGCTTAAAAGGAGGCTGCACAGGCTCGTCTGAGTCTACACTTGTCAAAATGCCACATTGTTGGAAATCTCATGTCATGGCTCAAATACTGACTATTTGGTTGCCGAAAACTGTACACATACCTATGTGAAGTTACATGTGTTTCGTGCAAGAAAATGCCTTTATGTACTGAAAGAGTTGGCTTAGATACTGATTAGCTTTCAGAGTAGTCTGAAATCTATGGAAGATTGACTTTGCTTACGGAAATAAGTACAGATTGGGTTTAATAATTAAGCCTTTACATTCCACTGCCATTCTCTTTAAGGGGTTGCAATAGTTTACCATCTGTCCATCTATAAGTTTTGAAAATTGATCATGATAAAAGAATAAATAATACTTACCACATTCATTGTCTGGGTCTACACTGTCAATGGGATATTAAGTATAAATGTATCAACATTGTATATAATCAGATAACCTTAATTATTTTCATATATCTTCCTTATTTATAATCCTTACCTTGTTCCTTATTTATTCAAAATTCTTTTTATTGTGTCCTTATCTTTTGTGGCCAACTTTGGAAAAGTTGAAGGGTACATGTATATTGCTCTTTCAGCTTTTCCTTGATGTGCTTGTAGACTTTATTAACATGATATCTCATAGATTATTAGAGCTACAGCCTTATAAACTTGGTAAGCTGATAAAAGTTGGTATGAAGATGACCCGATTAACATTTGAAGTACAGTCAAATCTCGGTTATCCGAACGCCGATTATCCGAAACTACTGGGTTATTCGAAGACGATGGTCAGTCCCGACTTTTTTCTCTATTATCTACTGCAATAAAACTACCAATTATTCGAATTTCGATTATCCGAAAAAATCAATTTTTCGAAGTGATTCGTCGGTCCCGATTGAAGAAGTTGCTATTAAATTACCCTTCAAGATCCGAAGTCCAAATGTCACGCATGATGATCATGATTTCTTTGTTTGGTCGAGTTCGATTTACACACCTGAGTGATTAAGCAAACAAAGTTGCAACAGGTAATTGACACCGGATTAACGTTCACACTATTACGTGATGAACCGTTAAGTGAGTAAATGGTGTCTTTTATTAAGGTCGTCTGCAATGATGGTTTTGTTTGATGTTTTTAAATGTCTAATTAGGGGCATAAATGAGCTAAAATTGATTTTAATTTGATCGTCTCGCATCCTTTGATTTATTCTTGACCAGTCTACATTAAGCGAACACACCAAGCGCAAAAATAACAATTTCGATAATAGACGAATATCACGGACATGTGTTTTGGGTGCTCAAAAGAACCGTCTCATCGAAACATTTCTTTTGAATGCCTAAAACACAATTTTATGATTGAGAGAAAACAACCAAAACCTAGGTTTGGATGCTTAACGAGACGGTTCTTTTAAACACCCAAATCGTATGTTTTCACTGAAATAAAAAGGAATTGCGCAGCCCAAAAAGCACACAACGTCGGGCCACCAACGGCATGCCAGCGATATGCCATTGCGATGGCCTATCGCTGGTGGGCCGTTGAAGGCCCGACGCTGTGTGCTGGCTGGAATTGAGACCTTATGACATTAGGGCGATTAAAAAGGAGACAATATTTCGTCAGTAAATGGTTCGTCAATTTACATTTAACCTTTATTTTCATTGTTGTTATCGATGTTGTTACATGTAATGTATATACATGTAGTAGATGGCAGTAAAATTCGGATTTTTTTTCTTTTCGGCGTTCTTAGACCTGCAAAGCATAAGAGACGATGAGACCACAACCTCCAAGAAGCTCTTTTTCTTTAATGCTTTGACAGATGTTCCGATTATATAATTACTAAAACACGAGTTGAAGTTGCGAACTCTGGCAAAACAATGACGTTCTATGAAAGGTCCAAACTTTTCCGAAAATATCCGAAAACTCCCGTTTTCGATCATTTGAACTACCGATTATTCGAAAGGATTCCTGCGGTCCCTGGCACTTCGAATAATCGAGGTTTGACTGTATTTTTAAAAGATATTACTGGAATTATGGCACTTAAGTGGGAGTACCACCCTAATGGACAAGCAAATGGTTGAGGGCACAATGTTTCACAATCACTTTTTCTAGATAACAAGTAGTTATAGGTGAAATCAGCTCTGATCATTTTCATGTTAATTTTTTGTTATATCCAGGGTTTGCACTTGCTTGAAAAGTACTTGAATATACAAGACTGTCTTGAAAAGTCCTTGAAAATTAAATTTGCCTCAAAAAGTACTTGAAAAACACTCGAAGATCTTGAAAAGTCCTTGAACTTTACCCTTTACAGGAGGATTCAACACTGACTTTTGAGACCTATATCAGTATAAAATTGTGATGCCTTTATTTGGTGCAGCATATGCTGCACCAAATAAAGGTACCACAATTTTATACTAATTTTCTAAAATAATATCATTTGTAATGCAGTCTAGCATTTCCAAAGTAGAATTTTGATACTTAAATCAGGATTTTTCATAACTTTTAGTCTTTGAAAACTGTAGGATAGTCTTGAGAAGTCCTTGAGAAGTCCTTGAAATTTACTCAAACTTGCCTGTATGAATCCTGATATCGAAACTCCCAGTATATTGACTACCATTATAAAGGGTCTATCCTGTACCTCATTTGTAATTCTTACACAAATTCTTACATCGTCATGACTGCTTCCATAGAGATTATACATCCCATATGTACCCAAAATATTCTGACTGCAAATAAACCATAGCATACAGTGTAAATCCAGATTAGATTGCTCCTAGAGGAGTGGTCTGATCAGGGTTTATTCTTGCACACCAGCTAGGGTTTTCCGCTGTTTTTACCCATATGAAAAATTTCTATCTCACATACCCGGTACCAACCCATGGGAAAGATAAAAAACGAACAACAGCATGTCGATCCGATTGGCATTGTATGATAGGTTTTTATGTTTTTATTTTGCTTGTATAGATGCTATAGTGTATAATATTTGAGCCAGCTCATCGGAAAATGGTACTCACACAGGTCTTGACCCTTTCTACACTAATTGATTCTTCTACCTACATAGTATGGTAAAATATTGTTTGGATGTTCATTGTATATATTGAGGGATCAAAAGCCTATATTTTCCAAATGATTGTGTTTCTATCCCTGGTTGTTTTTATCGTATTAAACAGTGTACACTGTTTGCTAAACTTCCAGTTTACTGTTTTCCAATCAGCAATGGGTTAATCCTTTACTCCATAATAATGCTTTTTGATGCCTTTGAAATATCATGTATTTGAAAATATTATGGAAAATAGTGCATTTGCTCTTTTGGAGCAAATGCTCAATTTTCCATAATATTTTCAAAGTATTCAAAACGTACTTAAATTTTTCTTGAAATTTTTCATGTTGTCTTAAAATAGAAAATGATGTCATGATCTAAAAATAGAGTATGGAGTAAAGGGTTAAACATATTTAACATGGATGAGTAGCCATACAGTTTTGTGATATGTCTAGTTTTTGGTCTACTTTCGTCCACTTCCATTACCTATGATGTGTACTGACAGGGAAAGATCTCTTGATACTGTATGGAATCATAGGATCATCACTGGGTGCATGTGTTGTAAGTGCCATTAACGTATAAGCTGGCTCAGTTCATGGTTAATATATCAGAACCATAGTAAAGTGTGTTTTTGCATTTTGAAATAAATTAAGAAATATATATGTCTTCTTATGGCCTTATAAATAAACAAGTAAATAACACTAAGAGACTTTGTAAAGAGATGAAACTAAACATTTATAGATGGAATCATACTGCATTTTATGTTTATTTTCAAATTTTTCAAATATCTCTCCTCTAAGTATTGAATTCTCTTTCTCTCTCTCTCTCTCTCTCTCTCTCTCTCTCTCTCTGTCTGCCTCTCTCTCTCTCATTCTCTCTCTCTCTCTCTCAATTAACAACTGGCATATAAACACTGTAAACATGTAAACTAAAGCAACAGTAGCAAAAATTGGAGAGCAATGGAAAGCTTGAAATCTCTGTAAACTTGGGATTCAAGTTAGAAATGCAGATGCTTGTTTTTGGTATCAATCAAACCTTGGAAGATATACCTCACATACCGCCTGTTTGGGTAAGTTACAGAACATTTACTGTACATGCATGATCTGACTATCCTATTTATAAAGCATCTTATGTAATTGAGAAATTAATTATTATTTATTTTGTATTTACTTCTCTTATTGTAAGTGAGTTCCATGCTCAAGTTATTAAAGCATTGTCAGCTGTCAAACAAAGAGCGAGTATGACAGGGAAACGCCACAATCACAGGTCTTAGACCAACCCCAGATGCAACAAGCCAGAGACACAGAATAGACACCTACCACAACAGTAAGAGTAAAATTGGGCATTGACACAAGTAAACCTGTCTTTGGGGTTGGCGAAAAACAAACACGCAGATCAGCCTCCGTATCCGGGCAGACTGATCAGCGCCTTTGTTATTCACATTTTGGGAAGTATCATATCTATACTTGATACAAGTGAAATATCAATTTTCTAGCTTGTCTCTGTAGCTAAGGAGACTGGTTTGAGTCTCGCTTTGTTGGACATCCCGAAGACAGGTTTTCTTATGTCGTGGCCCAGTTAAAGTAAAGCCAGCTCTCTCTTCCTCAGCAAGTAGAAAGACACTAAGAACTACACTACAAAACAAGGAACACACATGCACACACAAAATTTTTATACAGTTGACAATGCTTTGAAATCTTCATGGATACATGTTGTGGATAGTTTTTAGAATTGATAATTTTTTTACATGTATTATGATAAAAATCAAACACAAATAACTTTTGATCAAACTAAACATGTATAGCTTGCAACACATAGATTAGTTGAAGTGGTGTATAAAAGACAAACTAATGGATTTACTTTGTCACAGCAAAAACACAATGTTGACACAATGTTGAATCCTCAATGATGCAACACATGTATAAATCATTTTAACATAATGTAAGGTATATGTAAGATGGGTCTTGTAAAATATGGCAGTAAATATTTAGCTATATGAAAGGGATTTTCCATTTGAACATTGAAACCCTTTTCAGATGAAAGTAAAAAACACTTTCATTATTTAGCCAATTTGTGATTAAAATGTTGAAGTAACCGTGCCAAAAGCAGCCATGAAATTGATAAACATTCTCATATGTTCAAACCCATCATAAAATGTATAACTTTGAACTAGACACTTTTACTTGAATTACTCAAGATGTTCACTCAAATTACTCAAGATATTTAATGGGTGATAGTGCAGGTATTTTTGTCATCCTAATGGACATCCTTTTACAGTATTTTCTATTACTGAAAATATTTTTTCAATTCTGTTTGTCCTAATCTGTATACTATCATTACTATAAAGCTACTGATAAAATAACCTGAATAACAAGTCATATTATTACATCATTGATGAAATAACATTAATTTAATATTGGCTTGGTTTTTATTGTATTTATACTAAAATGTTTGTTTTAGAGGAATGGATACACATTAACATTTTAGCAATGAAATATTCTTTCATGTATCACAAAGTGATTTTTCTTGCATAAGGTTATGATATCACTATATTTAAAGATGTTATCACCACAAAGCATTTTAATACAATATGATTAGGGTTAAAGTTTTAAATTAGAGGCAAAATTTGAGATGAGGCCTCTTTCTGACATTGTATCCATTCTCCTTCACTTTTACAGCACTTCACACAATTTAATAAAGTATTATATGAATGAATTTTTCATTATTGAAATATTTATGCATTAAAAGGGATGGTTTATAATTTTGTATGTCAGCATTAAATGATATTATTGATATTAGATAATGATATATTGCATTTCAGGTGTGATACTATATAAAAAAAATATTTGAATTAAGTTCCAGAGAGCCAGTTTGTGCAATATTAGTATTTTCAAAAGCAGATCTGATTAGAAATTTTTGGTGTAAGAAAAAAATAAACATTTTGGCTTTCTGACTGTCAATGAAGAGGTTTAGAAGAAAATTGGAAGTGAAATGTCAGCAGTTTTCCTTGCATTGAATCTTTTACATTCTAGAGAGCGAGCAAGACCTTTGGATAATCAGTGAAGTGTATTCATGACAATAGCAGACAAAACATTTGTTGGGGGGGGGGGGGGGGGGGGGGGCAAATATGGCTTATTAATTCATGTAAACCCTATATGAAATTTTAAAGTAAAAAAATACATACGATGGTGTATCAGCTAACATTATATTTAACAATAATGTTTGTAATGAATATACCCTATGTTTACTCAAGTGGAAACTGCTGTCAGCTGATCATGAGCTGGCATCTCTACAGTGAGCTTCATTTAAATATTCCATATTTGCAGCAACTTATTATTATTATTATATAGATTATTTAATAAGAATAGTGTAATAATCTCATTGAATGTACATACTCTTTGCATGTTTTCAGCTCTAGAAGTCATGTGATAATCACTGACCAATGAATCAAATTGCTTTGCCAGTCTGTAAAAAAGATCCGTTGTTTAGTCGCTGCCATTTTGAGTGTATAAAGTAAAAACGTTAAAATTTTCACACTATACTCAATTTCAAATGCAATAAATTTAAATATTCTCCAGAATCCAGAATAATTTTACAAAGGAGTGCTGCTGTGTGCTGAATATATAGTTAAACCTCTTTGCAAAAAACAAACTGCATTTAGAGGAATTTTAAAATATTTTGAATATAATGTTCTTAATCATCGTTGAATTCTTGTGCATTTACTATTAGTCTATATGGATTCATAGAAAATGTTGTATTTTGATGGTTGATATTTCCCTTATAGTAAGCTCTTAAAGCACCATTTACAACTGCAGCAGACGACAAATTTTGCGACATCTTTCCTAACTTTCTAAAGAAGTAAAGTATGATATTTCATGAGAATCGTGAAACATCATGCCTTATTTGTTATTTTAAATTGTCCTCTGTTGCAAATTATAGGTGGCGCTTTATCGGCCAGTTTTTGTTTGCCTGATTTCTTGAGTATTGACAGATACATGCATGAAAATGAAACTTCATATATTGTATCATGAGAAGTTGTCCCTGACATGCTGATCAGGCATTAGGATATTTATTGTGGACACGCTCTCATGATGATATATATATTTATGTATACGGTGGATGCTTATTAACTCAAAAGACCAGGAAGAGCCACCATCACAGATCAACATATGCATAGGTGAATGCTTTCAGGATTTAATTCCTGAATTCAGGATTTTGAGGCTGACTTTACATAGAAAGTCAGCCTGAAAATCCTTAATTAAGTAAGTAAGTAAAGTCTTTATTTAAAGAGGGTGACAACTTAGAGTAGTACAACTAATCTTCCATGAGGCTCTCGATTCTAATAGCTTCTGTGATTTTCAGTTTATCTAAAGACAATTGACCATTTAATCTTGAAATTGTTGATATTTGTAGGCATAATACAAGTTTTAAGATTTGATTTAAAAAAAAAGTTCAGGATTTTGGAAAATATGAACTTTCGCCCAATTTTCACTTCAAATTGCCAGAAGATTGTGTTAAAAAGAGTTTGATACCAAAAAGTTTGTTATCCTCTGAGGAAGGCAGAGGGATGTAGTTTTGCCATCATTTGTCTACCCAGAAGTCAATCCATCTGTGGGTTCTTATAAAAGAATCATCTCGGCCAGATCGTTCTCTCTCACCCAGATGGTTCTTTGAAAGTACCTACAGCATTTGAAAGTCAGTATTTTATAAGAAATATTTTATAAGAAGGATTTTCTAAAAACTCAAATGATCAGAATCAAATGTGTTGTAAATCTTAATCAGTGCTACCAGCTCAAAGGGTTTGAGTTGAGGAGCGTCCACTGTAAATGAAACAATTTGGAACATAGGACGAGTACTGTACTGTAAAAGCTGTGTAAAACCACCACTCAAAATAGACAAAACAAAGATCCTAATAACAATTGGTACCTAAATGAAGGTCAAAAGTATTGCAGAATGCTCCCCTTTGAACCCTCTGCATTACTTTTAACCTGCATTAAGTGAAAATTGGTATTGAAAACCAAATTCTTGTCTTTTTGAGAGTGGCCGTTTTACACAGGTGTATAGAATGATGCAATCAATGCATGTAGTATAAAGACTCAGTACTCAAAAATAGTTATTATTATTTTAGATAGGGCTGATCCAAAGCTTGTAGTTCCAGTGGTATATCTTAAAGGGTCAAATGATTGACATCAGAGAAAGATGATAGTTTTGTGTTATTTTTATATTGAAAACCTGTGCAAACCGTTTGGCCCAGATTAGATGTGGCAGAAAGCCACTTCTAATCAAGGTCTGCACTGTTTGCTATGATAAAAACAATATACAGGGACAGAAATATACTTGCTGCATTTGATAGAAATTTTTGACCCTTTAATTTCAGCATATTTTTCTTTTACATCATTTTTCTAGGTGTTCCAATTCTACAAATTGTTGCATGGTTAATAATTTTCTTATTTACAGTAAAAACTGTGTAAAACGGCCACTCAAAAATAGACAAAACAAAGATCTTAATAACAAATGGTAGCTTAAGGAAGGTCAAAAGTATTGCAGAATGCTCCCCTTGGAGCATTGCAGAATGCTCCCCTTGGAGCATTCTGCAACACTTTTGATCTGCATTAAGCGATAATTGGTCTTGAAAACCAATTTTTGGTCTTTTTGAATGGCCACTCAAAACTAGACAAAACAAAGATCGTAATGACATGGTAGCTTAATGAAGGTCAAAAGTATTGCATAATGCTCCCCTTGGAGCATTCTGTAATACTTTTGACCTACATTAAGCGATAATTGGTCTTGAAAACCAATTTTTGGTCTTTTTGAGAATGGCCATTTTACACAGGTTTTACTGTATACCAGAAAGCAACTGTTTTGGGTACTTATTGGATGTGTCTTGTCAAGATGCTTCCCTTTGGCACCCAGAAGAAATTTTCATAGAGAATAAAAAAAAATATACAGCTATTTTCAGATATAAAAAGTGTTTTATCTATGTTTATGATTAGATGTTTCATGAGATGTTACATTGTTCAAAACTTGAATTTCATGATATGCTTTAATTTTGTGTTTCGTTTAATGTCTTGTGATGTTTTTTTTATTTATCTTTAATGATTATGAATATTGCAAAATTGATGCACCTTAGTTAATCTAAGTTGAACTTTGAATTTTCACTCATTATTTCATAACTTTTCGCAAAGTTGGTATTTATTATTCTCAACTTCTCAAGAAATTAACATTAATATTAGCATTTTCTCAGTGAAGTGCAATTTAAGCACAGTCTACACTATTGGCACTTGCCTGTTTTTCCTCAGGAGCATTCTGAAGTCTGTCTAGGATTTAGTGCTAGAAAGAGAAGAACATAAAATTTATAAAAGTACAAGTTAAAAATTATAGAATTAACAATATCCATCAGCTTTGATGTGTAATTTTATGAAAACTTATGATGTTTAATCTATGTCAAATCCTCAGTAGCTGCTTAAATAATGTTTCATTTGTTTTAATTTTAAGTAAATTATTAGGATCTAATTTTAACCTACATTCGGATATGCTGCTTTTAATGTCCATAGCTCGACATAAGAGGCAACAGCACTACCTAAGGGCATATTTAGATTGCTCTTTTTCATGTTTCTTTGTAAAAACATAAGTCTATCCGTGGGATTTTGGTACTTATGGCTTATACAGTAAAACCTGTCTTAAGCAGCCATTCAAAAAGAACACCAAAAATTGGTTTTCAATACCGATTGTTGCTTAATGCAAGTGTCAAAAGTATTGCAGAATGCTCCAATGGGAGCCTTCTGCAATACTTTCGACCTTCATTAAGCTACCATTTTTAATTAAGACCTTTGTTTTGTCTATTTTTATTTTTTTTTATGCTTAAGACTGGTTTTACTGTACAAGCAGCTGAGGCTCAGACGAACCTGTGCATCTAAGCAGTCTTGTCAGATCCTATACTGCTCACACACACAGATAGGGAAAGAGTGATTTTATGCATATATGGTAGCAGCTCAGTTGATAAGATGGAAAGGTTGACTGGATGCATCTCAGCCAGTATCACAACAAATGTTTTCATAGAGAATTAATTTCAGAGAATATTGCTATATTTCCTCTAATGTCGAGCTGTGGTGTCTTTAGATTGTAGTTTTGCATGTGTAAAGGGTTGCTTATTTATTTTTGCCAACAGCAACTAGCGGATTCGTTTGACAAGTTGAACCAGGACCTCCACAATGAGCTGAACTGGCTGTCGGACGTGGAACAACTACTCAAGGATGACCAGCCTGTCAGTGAGGAGGCATACAAGGCTCAGTGTCAGAGGGAGGCCATGAAGGTGAGTTCTTCCTGGGTTACAACCACGCAACTAGCAATTTAGCAATATACTCCCATGAAACAACTCAAGATAGGCTGCCAGAAGCATAAAATAGACAGTCTATTATTGTCATCTAGGTGCATGACAAACTACATGAAAAGTTGTTCATTTCTACATGCTCATTTCTTTGAATTAATGAAAGTGGTTGAGAATTTGTTTAAAAAAAAGCTTATGGTGAAAAACTCATTTATTGAAAAGATTATCGAAAAGACATATGTTGTAGGTACACATTGGAATTGCCTCATAGAGGCAATTCCAATTTGTACGTTCAACATTATGTTACTGAAAATAAGGCAGAAAACTATTTGGAAAATTACATCTTCCAAGTTTCATGTCCATTGTATTTACTTCTTTTAAACATCCCAAACTGCCAATCAGTATTAAAATTCCTGTCACTCTACTGCAAATTGTTTATATTTGCATGACCGCTATATCTCCAAATTTGAGTTCATTAACTACCTTATTGCTAACCTGCTAGTTGCGTGGTTGTACTAGACACTGCATATATGAAGAAAGGTCACACAGTGTAATGAAAATGTTATCAAAAATTATTAGGATATATTGCTCTTTTAAAGATGACAATCAATAAAGAAGAAAATTTATACTGTCCATATTTGTACAAGAGATGTGGAGCTTTGGCGTAGTATGAAAATTGCAATTTTTGGTATACTAAGATACTGGAAATTATCAGGATATAATACGTTAGCTTTATTGTACAATTTAAGAGTATATATACAAATATTCCCTCTTGTAGGCGGGACGAGTCGAAGACGAGTTTCCAGCTACAAGAGGGAATATTTGTATATTCACGAGTATTTGTACAATAAAATTCTTGTATCATGACCAAAAAAACAATCACAAATTAATTTATTCATCAGATATTCAAGTCAATTATAAGCTGCACCCTTGACAGGGTCTTGTGGAAATTATTGAACAGTTTAGATCAAAGGAAAGGCCGCAAAGTCATGATACATTTTTAGTTGTCATTGCAGAGTTTTAGCAACTTGTATAGTGGTATAATTAAACAGTTCAAGGCCTCACAAAGAAAAAGAAAAATGGATTTTGCTTTATAATTTTGTCATACAGCTAAATGCTTTTTGGACAGCCAAAAAACTGGTATTCAAATAAAAGAACAGTTACAATATTATATCAGTACAGTGAAACCTGTCTTAAGCGGCCACTCAAAAATAGACAATATAAAGATCTTAAAGACAATTGGTAGCTTAATGAAGGTTGAAAGTATTGCAGAATGCTCCCCTTGGAGCATTCTGCAATACTTTTGAACTTCATTAAGCGATAATCAGTCTTGAAAGCCAATTTTCTGTCTTCTTTTTGAGTGGCCGCTTAAGACAGGTTTTACTGTAATTTCATATAAAGAGGCAACATACTGTGGCATTTTCTTTTTGCATGTACAGCCATAGCTTATTTGATTCATTTTCAGGCATTACACGAGGATGTTCTTAAACACCAGCAACCAATCAGATCTCTTGTTTACCAATCAGAACAATTAGTGGAACACCACCAGGAGGAGTTAACTCCCGAACAAGTCACAGAACTCCAGCATTTAGAGTCCAGTATCAAAACATCTTTTGGAAAGGTAAACGTGCCATGACATGACAAGACCAACTAAGGCCAGATTTTTTTATTAGTTGATTTACAAACCCTCCTACTGTAATTTTCCGGAAAGTAGAAAAAAAAAAATCTTAAATTATTTTTTTTATTTTATCTGCCGGCTATAAATATTATTTGTTTTGTTGAAAAAAAAATATATTTTTTAGGTTCTGTCTGTATTTTTGAGAGTGAAACTTATAGGTGATTGTCCTATGCAGATTTTTAGGAAAATTAAGAAATATTTAAAGATTTAATTCAGTCAAAAACACCTGTCTTGTACCATAGTAACTAAAGCTGACCTGTCAGGCACAATAAAATCATGAAATAGCCTTACACAATGGGTGAGGCTTTGATGCCTATTTAACGCCCGTCTGTTAAGATCTATGCGGCGCATTCAGTGACCTTGAACCTCAGATAAAATAACGTTTTGACAATTGATTTTTCTGGTGCGGAATTTTCATTGTAATTATTTTATTTTCTGCTGACATCTACTTAATCCTAATTAAAATGAGCATATGCTGTAAAATTAAGAAATCATCAGCTCTAGCAGTGAATTGTTGAGTATTAATTAACTGTTTGGAGGTCAGTTGTAAAGAAGATCAAATCACGAGCGCTCAGCGGGAGTGATTTATCTTTCGACAACTGACCGACAGTGAATTCTTTCTCAACAGTTCATGCACTAGAGCTGATCTATTTCGAATCTAACACATAATGAAAGACAAAAACACATTTGAAGACTTTAGCTTCTTCAAACTTTCATTCCATTGCACTCCCCCTAATACTTAGACTAGCGCAAGCGCAAAAAGGATGTTTCACCGTCTAACGCCATAACATCATTTTCCAGTAACAAGTGAAGTCAGCTAGCACACACTTTCCTTGTGCTTTCAAAACTTTGAATTATTTTTTGAGAAATCACACTTTTTTAGCATTAGCTCTATAGACAAGGTGTGTTAGAATGAAATGTACATACATAGTTGTTTCTCTTCATGAAATGGGTACTGCAATACTTGAATGGGCATGGTGGGCATGGTAATTTTTTTTTTTTTTTTGGGGGGGGGGGGGGGGGGGGGGGGCGGGGTCAAAAAAGCCACTTATAATTTGTATCGGACAACTTTTAAGTGTCTTCTGCAATGGTTATTGTGTGGGTGAAAGTTTTCAGGATTATTCCTGAATTCAGGATTTTGAGGCTGGCTTTCCACAGAAAGTCAGCCTCAAAATGCTAAATTAGGCAGATTTTAATAGCTTCTCTGATTTATTTTCAGTCCATCTTTGGGCAATTGATCATTTAAACTTGAAATTATTAACACTTTGTAGGCATATAGCAAGTTTTAAGAATTGAAATTTCAGGATTTTTGAAATTTTGAACTCTCACCCATGTGATAGCTACAGGGTTCCCACAAGCTCTGGAAATCGTGGAAAACCTTGAAAATCACGAAAAAGTTCTATTCATGGAAAAATGATGGAATTTGAAAAAAAACACAAGTAGCCAGAAAGCTAGCTGTCAGACACACAAAATTTGTATGTCTGACAGCTAGTTTTCTGGCTACTGGTGGTTTCAAATTTTAATTATTTCAAAATGCATGCATCCATGGTCTACAAGCATGCTTATTTAAATACATTACTGTTGCTGCATTCCGCATTTATCTCAGTGTGGTGAAGATGCCGCTAAAAGGGGAGGTTGGAGGCCATGCATTAAAAGTCATGGATATTACTTTGTTGATCATGGAAAATCATGGAAAAATCATGGAATTGAGTTTTTGAATTTCTGTGGGAACCCTGTAGCTAGGTAAAGGAAAGTATTTTGATTCATCAGGTACAGAAAACTTGTGATTCTCGGGTGAAACACCTGTCAGCAGCCACAGAAGAGCTGAGCAAGTTTGAGGATGAACTTAAGAAGTTCAACGTGTGGAGTGATGCTACCGATAAAGAATTGGACAGACAGGTAGATGCTGTGCAAGAGTCGGATAATATCAGAAGAGTTGCAGAGTTACACAAGGTGAGATTAATGTTCGAAAACTTCGAAGACAAGTTGCCTGGACCGGGCCACGTAGCGCAATCGGTAACATGCCCGGTTACAGATGCGAGTCTGATTGCAGATCCAGTGGTCGCGAGTTCGATCCCGGCCCGGTCCCATACTTTCGTGACGATTGATCATGAAATAATTTCTACGGTCATTCTCCTCCCTTCCGCTGGATCATTGAAGAAGGGTTGTTGTCAGTTACAAGCAAAAGTATGCATGCACGAGGTACTGGTTAACCCCTTGTTCAAGCTTGCCCAGGAAAAAAGAGTGGTTAGGTGAACTGGCCGTCCCGCCATGGCCTTAGCTGTTGACTTGGGACGTAAAGCAACAAAAAAGGCAAACAAAAACAAGTTGCCTGCCAAAAAGACATAGACAAACAGTGCAGACCCAGATCAGACTGCTTCTGAAGAAGCAGTCTGATCAGGGTCTTCCCAGTTTGCTATTTTGACAAGCATTTTGTGAATTTCTGCCCTGAAAACCTACATTTTATTTGAAATCAAAAAGAGAAGTGTTCGAAATTTTAGGACCTTTACTATGCTCGTTTTTCATCATTAACCCTAATGAACCCTGAAAGACCAAAACTTCATAGAGTTTCAGCCTTTCTGAGTGAAATAGGGTCAGGGCAGCAAAAATGGGTTGGCCAATGAGATAATATACAAATATTGACTTCAGTGATGTTTATACAAATATTGACTTCAGTGAGGTTTATACAAATATTGACCAATGAGGTTTATACAAATATTGTCTTCAATGAGGTTTATACAAATATTGACTTCAGTAAGGTTGATGTTGAGATTTATCACCCCGAAAAAAGTGATATCCACTGAGGCTTGAGTTTTCCGGGAGATCTTAAAATTTATCGAGGTAAACTTGATCTATCAGGAGATTGAATTCTCTTCAATAATACAAGAACGTTAATTCTGGCATAGAGGTAAAGTAGGATTTTCATCAGGGTTTACACTGTCTGCTTAGCCCAAAATGAGCTTCAGAGAAAGAAATACAATTTTATTTGGAAACTATATCCTGTGATCCCTGGATATATTCACATCCCAAGTTTATTGTATCAAACCAAAGAAAGAATCCATTAGTTCATAAAGTGTTAAAGGAATATGCTACCAGAGTGCAGCCCCTTATAATATGGAAAACAGTACAGTAAAACCTGTGTAAAAAGACCACTCTCAAAAAGACCAAAAAATGGTTTTCAAGACCAATTATCGCTTAATGCAGGTCAAAAGTATTGCAGAATGCTCCCCTTGGTCAAAAGTATTGCAGAATGCTCCCCTTGGTCAAAAGTATTGCAGAATGCTCCCTTTGGAGCATTCTGCAATACTTTTGACCTGCATTAAGTGTAGGTTTTAAAAACGCCACTTCCAGAGCAAAGACTTATGCCAGCCTGATGTCCATGACCACACTAAGTTATGCGATACTTTTGACTTTCAGTCATCAAGATCTTTGTTTTGTCTATTTTTGAGAGGCCGTTTTACACAGGTTTTACTGTATCCTCATTTCAGACCTGAGGTGCTTGGGGTTCGAGCCCCACCAGCATCACTGTGTTGTGTCCTTGAGCAAGACACGTTTATCCTTGCTTAGTATTGGTTCAACCCAGGAAGACCCATCCCGAAATAACTAAAAAATTGTTGACAGGGACGTAAAGAATCAAATCAAACAAACAAAATCTCCTCATTTCTTGAAAGTGAATAATATAACCCTTATACTGCCAATGGATTCTTTTCCTGGAAATTTCTGCTTTTTACGTCTGCTGCATAAATTAAAATGCACTTCAGACAATTGATCATGGAAGCAAACAAATTATGAACCCTGATCAGACTGCTCCTAAGGGAGCAGTCTGATCTGAGTTCATAGGCTTTCGAAATGTATAAGCAAATAAAGGCACAAAAATTCTATCGCCCGCTCGTAATAACGAGTGAAATCTGGAAAGGACGAGTAATCTTGGGAAGAATTACTCGAGGAAGTCATATTACATATTACTCCTTTATGTTCTTTATTGCATACACTTTTAAAGGACATTTGCATGTGTTTGCAGGACGAGTAAAAATTGTAATTTACTCCTCCTGCAGGACAAGTGCAATATTGAAATATTTTTGTCCCCTGAGGTAAGTGAGCAGACGAAAACTGTTGTTAATGGCAGGAAAAGAGTTCGGGAATATATCTAATCAATTTTCTTCAGGAGATGACATCTGATATTCTGGACCATGGAGCTGACCTCAGATACCTGTCCTTTGCTGTTCAGAAGTATATGGAGGAAGCTAAGGTAAAACATTTGTCCACATGACTTATTTATCTGAGGAGCCAGTGGCTCTCTGTGGTAGAGTGATTCACTTGAGATTATTGCATAAAAAGCCATGTCACACGCGATTAAGTTCTGTTATAATCGACACAAACCCAGGTATTAACAAGGCAATTCATGTGCTGTTACTGCTCTGTGGTAGAGACTTGAGATTATTGCATAAAAAGTCATGTCACAAGCAATTAACAGTCATGTTTTATCCAACACAAACCCATGTATCAACAAGGAAATTAATGTGCTCTTACTGCACAGCTTTTATGCATTCTGGGGGCGTCACAAAAATCGACATCATCTACAGTAACATACATAGAAGTGAGTATAACTTAGTGTCATCACGGACGTCTGGATGACGTAAATCTTTGCTCAGGAAGTGGCATTCTTAAAACCTACACGTCTTTCATGCTTTTGCGCATCGTTATATTACTACAGAAATTCAACTTTTCGAAGCAGCAAAATGACTTTATGAAATAATAGCATTCAATTATGTTTTTCTGATACATTTTACATCTGCTATGCCTTTCAGGGGCTGTTAAAACCCCTGCTTTTCAGGCTCGACTTACAACACCAACCTCTGGGCCCAGCAGATGTTAACCCAAATAAGCCTAGCCTACTTTTTGTGGGACAAAGGCTAACAATGCAGACCCAGATCAGATGCTGCATTCTCAGCAGAACGCGGCATCTGATCTGTTTTTAATTTTATTCACGAAAATAAAAATTTGAGCCGTGGCATGGGATTTCCAACAATGTGGTATGTGTGATCAGCAAAGCCTCAGATCAGCCTGCGCATACGCGCAGTCTGATCAGAGCCTTTGCTAGTAGCTTGAGTATTATATGGTTGTTAAGCTACTGACTGAACACCATTTGGACTTTCTAAGCTTACAAGGAGGCTGCACAGGCTCGTCTGAGTCTACACATGTCAAAATGCCACATTGTTGGAAATCTCATGCACTGGCTCAAATTATTTTGAAAATTTCCAAATTTACAGTATCATACAGGTCATCTTGTTGATTTTTTCAGCTTCATAAATTAGAGCTTGATGCTTACAAAGCTGACAGAGTTAAACCAAGCCGCCTGAGCAGAACGAGCTGGATTGCCATGGACAACAAAGAAGTCGAAGTCGTCAAGGACAAACAGAAGGAGGCCGAGTCTCAGTACAAAGATCTCAAGTCAAGGTGCAATAAGTTTGGTGAAAAACTCTCTCTTCTCACAAACAAACAGAAAGAATTCAATGAAAATACTTTTGCTATGTTATCGTGGTTGGCCGATGCTGAGGAGAAGCTGAGTACGACTCGACAAGAAGCCTCAGCACCCGAACCAGAAGCTTTAAGAGACCATCTTGAAAAGATGAAATCTATTGCTAATGATGCTATTACACACAAGAACAATCTAGCTGAACTGGAGAAGAGTTCGAAGGAAGTGATACAAGCTATGGCAGAACTTGGTGTGGGTGGCGATCAGGTTGAAAAGATTCAGGATATTATCAGTGATATTTCTGGTAGACATGATATTGTTTTGGAAGAAATGAACGAGAGAGCAAATGATTTACAAACAGCTGTGACTAAGTCTCAAGATGTTCAAGATGCTGTTGAGCAGTTACTGTCATGGCTGAAGGAGACTGATAGAAAATTAGAAAATGTCAAACCTTTAAGTTTGAATCAAGACAAATTAAACGAGCAAGCACAACAACTTAACATTGTTGAAACAGATATAGAAAATCATAAACCTAGTATTGATTCGGTCAGACAGGCTGCGAGTGAATTAATCAAAACTTGTGATTTAGACATGGCGAAGGCATTAGAGGGTAAAATAAGTGATTTAGGTTCAAAATTCTTAGGAGCCCAGAAAAAGTGTCGTATGTGTAATAAGGATGTAAATGAGATTTCTGAGAAACTTAATAAATTCAATGATAAACTTGATTCTTGTAAAACTTGGGTAGGAAGTAATTCAGATTTATTGCAATCATTAGAAATGAGCAAACTACCAGTTGAACAGTTAAAAGTCAAAGTAGATCTGATTAACATAGAAAAGGGAAGACAGTTACAAGAAATGGAATTTTTACAATCTCTTGGCAATGAGCTGTTGGAAGATTCTAGAACCGGAGATCCAGCAGCTGTAAGAATGGCTTTAGGTGACCTTGAAAAAATGTGGACTAAGTTTGATGAGTGCTTAGCTGAAAGGGAGTCTGAGGCTAGCATTAAGGAAAGCAGAGGAAATGAGTATGAGTCGATAAAGAAGCAGGTCGTAGCTTGGTTGACAAGAATGGAGGGAGATGTAAATGCCTTTGAACCTGTGGCAGTGGATATGGATATTGTTGCTAAACAGATCGAAGAACTTCAGGTACATATTGTGTTCTCTTAAAGCCTTTAATAGAGATTTTTTAGCCCCAAATAAGGATACTTTTTTTTTCTTAATTTCTGATTGAAAACATTTGAACCGTGATATGAGATTTCCAACAATGTGGTATGTGCGACCAGCAAAGCCTCAGATCAGCCTGTGCATACGCGCACTCTGATCAGAGCTTTTGCTAGTCGCTTGAATATTTAATGAGTGTTAAGCTACTGACTGAACATCATTGGAGTTTCTAAGCTTAAAAGGAGGCTGCACAGGCTTGTCTGAGTCTACACTTGTCAAAATGCCACATTGCTGGAAATCACAATGTCATGTTACGGCTCATTTGTTTTAGTGCTCATTGAAAGCCATTCAATGGTTGTCTTTCAATGAGTGCCCCCAACATGTGTATTTGTTGAGAGTTGAGTAAACACGATCTGCATATAACTTTCCCATAGGTTTAGATAATTAAAATATTTCTGCATAAAATTGTAAAAATTTTCTTACCCATAATTGTTAGCATATATTTGGGTGCTTAAAAGAACCGTCTCATTGAGATGGTTCATTGCACCCAAAACAACCGTCTCATTGAGACGGTTCTTTTGAGTAACCACAACATATGTTTTAGTTGAGAAATAAGAAAAATATTTTTCTGTTACGCACTCTTAACCCTTAATGCGCCAATCGCAACAAAAGTCGTCTGCTTTTCTCGTCTGCTGGAATGTTTAAGAAGCCTCTATGGCAAACAGTGTGTACTCAGATCAGACTGCTCCTATAGGAGCAGTCTGTTCTGGGTCCACACTGTTTGCTTCTATACTTAATTCGTAAGTAATGTTAGGCAATTATTTGCAGCAGACAACTTCAGCAGATGACATTTTCAGATGCATTTTTTTCTTGGCGCTTTAAGGGTTAACTAAAGGCCTGTTTCCAATCTATGGTACATAGCTTTGCCTTTGTTTTAAATTCAAAATGAAGATCTTAGCATTTTGATGTCACAGAATACCTGAAAGAATACATATTCACTTTGTCAGAGGCAAATAGCAAGATATTTTACATGCCACCATTGATTTCGAGTGTAGTTGTTAATCAAGTTCATTTTATGTCAAGAAATGATTTTCGCGTTCCAATTAGTATTTCAACCCTTTGTTGCTTGTCTCCATGTAAACAAGCATCAGGATTTGCTTGGAATTACCCTTACTGGGAAGTAAGTTCAGCGAAATCAAAGCCGCATCTAAACAGGGTGTAAAACTCAATATTGAGCCGGTGAGTGACAAACCCAACAAAATGAACTAAGCATCGTGCAAAGACTCAGAATAGTCTGCTGATAAATTAAGTTAGACCAGAGTATTGGCTGTGCAATTAATGGGTAGGTGTGGAATTCTAGTTTCTTCATGTGAATAGCTAAGATTCACTCAGCCCTGAATCTTCATGGGTGAAAGTTTTCAGGATTATTCCTGAATTCAGGATTTTGAGGCAGACTTTCCATAGAAAGTCTGCCTCAAAATGCTGAATTTTGCAATTAATAATAGCTTATCCGATTTAGTTTCAGTTTCTCTAAATGTATTTGACCATTAAATTTGGATGTTTTGATATTTTGGAGGCATACAGCAAGTTTTAAATTCTGATTTTCTAAAGTTTAAGATTTTGGAAATTTTGAACTTTCACTCATGAATCTTTACTGGACACACAAATCATGCACTGACTGAATTCTCAATTTTCTACTTTTCAGCCTTTGATTGAAGAATACTATGAGTTTTCACCAAAGGTGGATGAATTAAATGACACGGGTAATGCCTATGATGCCATACAGTCGGGAGACAGACCAAAGAGCCCTATGAGATTCAGTAAGTTGAGTTCCTGGGTCACGGGTTTTACCTGCTTGCTCATATTATTCACCCTTCCCATCTCAATAACCCTTTGTATACTGACAAACCCCTAAAGAGCTTCTTTGGGTAACAATGAAGACTCAGATATAATGCCACATTTTGCTATTAAAGATAAAAACGATCTTTAGGGCCTAAAATACAAGTTGATTATCAGGCATACTGGAAAACTATTTTCTTTATTTCTCGTCCAAAACATATGTTGTGGGTACTCAAAAGAACCGTCTCATTGAGACGGTTCTTTTGAGCACCCAAAACACATGTTTATTGATGGGTTAGAAAATAATTACAATTTTACATTTACAATGAAGCATCCAAACCAGATGGAAGAATCCATAAGTATACAAAGGGTTAGAAGCATTTTACACATAAAAATTGAGACAATATTAATTTTTCATTAGGAGAAACATGCTTATAAAAACAGCCATTAATGATAGATTAATACAGCTTATTGTATTACTCAAAGATCTTTATATTGAAATATATGTTGATGAAATCGTGAAAGCTTAGTCAATGAAATATACAAGAAAATGTCTGAAAGTTGTAGAATTAAGATTATTCATATATATACGGCAAGTTTTTCAAGAAAAAAATGAATAAAGTAGAAAGCAGATCCTTCTGAAATAAGGATAATCTACAAAAAATGAAAACCACAGACTGGGTTTCATTGAATCTGTTAATGAGTCATGGATAGTGCAACAGATCCCACATCCATTCCGCATACCAATATCAGACTGCTCCTAGGGAGGGCAGTGGCTCAGTGGTAGAGTGCTTGACGCGAGACCAAGGGGCCACGGGTTCCAGCCTCACCATCGTCACTGCCTTGCGTCCTTTAGCAAGACACATTAATCCTAGCTTAATACTGGTTCAACCCAGGAAGACCGGTCCCTTTATAACTGAAAGATTGTTGACTGGGACGTAAAGAATCAAACAAACAAATAAAAACAACAGATCCGACAGTCACAGTGCATGCCAAGATCAGACTCCTAAGGAACAGTCTGATATTGGTGTACATTGTTTGCATGTTCCTTTAAACAGAACACCAGAAGACCCCTCATCACATTAACGTCTCTGAAAATAGTTTGGGTAAATATGTTTTAAATAATCATAAGTTTTTGCATGGTCAGTTTTCTTCACTAGAGGTGGAGGTCTAAGTTATTGTGGGCACATCGTTTGTGGTGGAGACTGTTTTGACGGGCTTTCCTTCCATTGCATGAAGATTATTGAATACTGTAAATTATTTCAAAACTAGTCAAGTTTTTATCATGATTATCGGTAAATGCTTAAAACTTTTGAACACTAGTTGCCTGCCAAAAAGGGCTAGGCAAACAGCGCAGACCCAGATCAGACTGCTTCTGATGAAGCAGTCTGATCAGGGTCTTCCCTGTTTGCTATTCAGACAAACATTTGTGGATTTCAGCCTTGAAAACCAATATTTTATTTGAGAATAGAAAGAGAAAAGTGTTCGAAATTTTAGAATATTTACTGTAGATGGATTTCAAAGCTATGTACATGTACTGTAAGCCATTATTAGATGATGATTTTTCAACCTCATAAAGTCTATAATCATTTAGAAGTAGTTTCTTAATTAGATGTTTTAACCTAATATGAAAGCTAGTGTCTCACAAACTTTCATTATTGCAACTAGTTTTGGTGCCGTGTGGCAGCCATAAAGTTTCCCCCATTTCGCATCAAAGTATACTTTTAATAGCCAGGCCTTTAGTTAAGAGTGCGTACTCAAAAAATATTTTTTTTTATTTCTCAACCAAAACATATGTTGTGGGTACTCAAAAGAACTGTCTCAATGAGACAGTTCTTTTGAGCAGCCAAAACATATTTTAAAACTGACAGGTAAGAAAATATTTACATTTTTATGCTCAAAAATTTTGCTTATCTAAACCTATGACTTTAGCATATATTGTTTGTTTTCTTGTTCAGCGTTATCGATTTTCCTCTTTAGACATTCTATCATAGGTTTAAGGTGTTTAACCATATGTTGTGTCCCTTGCTTGAAGTTCCAATCAAGTATGATTGACTTTCAACCTTGGGCCACAAGAAATGTTTAACACCCAAATTTGTTATTGAATCTTATTCTTGGTTCCTACTTAGAATTCATATTTTGAATACCAACTAGAATGCATGTGTTTGACACCTGAATTCCTAATTGAATCTTTTATTCTCAATTCCTACGTAGAATTCATATTCTGAATACATACTTACTAGAATACATTCTTTGAAGGCAGTTCTATATCTGCAAAGCAACTTGTTTCAATTTTAGAATAAAGAAAACTATACATTCGTCATCTGGCTTCTGTCTAAGTTTAGAAAATTATATATCAGATTAAAATGACACTGCATGCCCTAACATTTTAATTCAACATAGGAAATTAATATGAAATAGAGTAATTTTACATTATTAACAAGAAAATACCATATTGACCTAATAAAAGCATCTGCACATATAAGCATACATTATCTTTTTGAGTTAATGCTCTTTTCCAGGCAGTCTAGAGATGTAATTTTGTTATAATTATGGGCTGCCATGGGAGAAAACCCGTCTTCGGGGTTTCGGACCATGTCATACCCAAACCAGCCTGCTCAGTTATAGAGACTAGCTAGAATAGTGAAATTTCGTTTGTAGCAAGTTTTGAAACAATACTTTCCAATAAGCAAATGACAATGGCACTGATCAGAATGTGCGTATGTGCAGGCTGGTCTGCGCCTTTGTTGTTCGCAAACCCGGAAGACAGGTTTTCTCATGTCGAGGCCCATAATTGTATGTAAATCATCATGTGAATGAGAAGCAATGTGAATCCTGATCAGCTGGCTGCTGATCCAGGTCTACACTGTTTTAAAAAAGGAAATGTAAAATTTAGAAAATAAATTTAGTGTGCAGTGCAATTATTAGGGCAAATACGGTATTTTAAAATTTATGAACAGAAATAGAAAAGTAATTTACAGTATTTTTCTGAGCACCTTATTTACTCTTGCCACCCTTTACCTGCTGTTTAGGAGGCCGTAGGATTCCGAGCGTATTGTCGCCGAGGTTACGCAGCCCTTCCCCAACCACAGGGATGTTTTCCTTCCCCCATTCCTCGGACATTATCAGTCCGATGTCGATGTCGAGTGATTCAAGTGGCGTGGGAAGCCGAAAGAGCAGTTCAGATTTTCTGCAGCTAGACGGTGTGGTATTAGTAACCGTAGCAACAAGCCAGCTTTAACCCTTAAGGCGCTTATCATAATTTGCAGATCATATTTTTGAGAGACAAAATCTCTTATAAATAGAACATGGCTTCATAATTCATGTGAATTGTCTGCTAGCAGACAATTCACACGAAATATATAGCCTTTGTTGGTTTGAAAATGATTACTTTTAATTGTGATTAGTGCTGTAAGGGTTAATCTTGACCTACTGAATAAGATACATCAAGTCTTTTCAAGTGAAATGTCATATCAGTCAACCTCTCCTGAAGCTCAGGGTATCTTCAGTTTTAATATGCTGGGTAATTTTCCATGGTTTTGTTGTCTGCTGACTTTTCAGAACTATGTTTTCTTTAAAAAATACTTTCAGAAACACTATCAGAGTGTCAAATGTTTTGGATCCAAATCAGGACCATCATTTTATCGGTCCTGATCTGGGTCCAAATTGTTTGCATAGTGTATCAGCAGATGACAAAAATGGCCGCCAGCAATGAAAGTGTTAATTTTTGTATGGCTTATCATCTAGATTTTGAATGTTTAACATAAAGAAAAGTTTTTTTAACATAAAAAATAACTTTGGAACGTTTGAAAGTTTGAGATATATCAGATCAAAATCCTTAACTTTAATTGCTCATTGTTCTCAACTTCTGGCCATGAAGCAGATTTATAAATTTTAGCTCTTGCAAGAACCTTTTTGTGATATGGTTAAAATTTGAAGTACTTGATATATCTTATGAGTATGGCAAGTGTTGGCGTTAGAGTGCATATATGTCTTGTAAAATGGGTTTTAATTACTTAAATTGTTATTTTGGAAAACACATCCAATTAACATAGCAGTAACATAGCAGTAAGACTCAACATTTTGCATTTGTGAACTTCAGTATATATTTTCAGCACATAATTTTATATGATAAACATGTGACAGTGTGTGTTCTATTTATAACATTATGTCTGGTGTCTATAACGACAACCTACAGGCGATTTGTGTCATAAAAAGCAGTTTTAACAGTAACTATTATGAGATTGACACTTCACATAATTTTCAAAAAGGTATCTCCAAGAATCAATGTAAAAAGATAAGAAAAAGAGTAGATCATTTTGAATATGGAAAAAATATATGAATTTAAGCTATAACAAGTATATATGCACTCAATATATGAAACCTGCTTTATCCCCCAGTTGATATCCACCAAGCAAAAATGAATCTATGAATTTCAGTAAAGAAAATTTATAGCTTTTGATTAGAAACTGACCTTAGTACCCAGCTTATGAACAATACTGGTCTGAACTAGGCTGTTGTAAGTGCAGTCAGATAAAGACCTTCAACATCCTTTTTTCTTGGTGGATCGGAGTTTTAATGCATGAAATTTCTGGTTAAGTTATCTTGTGGCTCTTATAGCCTATATTGTAGTTTTGAAGATTTTAATTGTATATTTGAAGTTATCAGCTATTTCAACAAGCTTGTAAAGTCCTTGAAAAAAAATCATTATAATTGAACCATGACATGTGATTTCCAACAATGTGGCATTTTGACAAGTGCAGATACAAATGAGACTGGGCAGCCCCCATCTAAACTTAGAAACTCCAAATGTTAGTCAGTCAGTAGCTTTATCAGTCATAAAATATTCAAGTGACAAGCAAAGGCTCTGATCAGACTGCGCGTATGCGCAGGCTGATCTGAGGCTTTGCTGGTCGCACATACAACATTGTTGGAAATCACATGTCACGACTCAGATTTCTTTTAATTTCAAAGTTCTCGAATATGAATCAATTTCTTTTAAAAAGTGCTTGAAAATGAAGAGATTTCTATCAATTAAAAGTGCTTGAAAATGAAGGGATTTCTTTAAATGTCGTTGAAAATTAAATCTGCTTTGAAAAGTGCTGGCAACCCACTCAAAGGCATTGACAAATACTTGAAATTTATCATTTTCTGTAGAACCTAACTTAAATGGTGATCAAAATCAGTATAAAATTGTTATTCCATTATTTAGCCGCATATATGATGGCAAGACAATTGTACATGCATTCTTATTTATAAGCATTATATAGAGGAGCACATTGGCTGAGAAGTGAGTGCTTGACTTGAAATTGAGAGGTCCCTGATTCAAACCTCATCCAAAGGGAGCGCAGTGGCTCTGTGGTAGAGTGCTTGACTCGAGACCGAGGGGCCGCGGGTTCAAGCCTCACCGGCTTCACTGCATTGTGGTCCTTGAGCAAGACACATTTATCCTAGCTTAGTACTGGTTCAACCCAGGAAGACCCATCCCTGTTTAACTGAAAGATTGTTGATGGGATGTAAAGAATCGAATCAAACAAAAAACAATAAGTGTTATATTAGTTTTCTAGTGATTGAGAAATTGAATTGTAAAGTTCTAAATCTTTATGTATCATACTTTTGTAGTCCTTGAAAACTGCAGAATAATCTTTTAGAAGTCCTTTAGAGGCCTTTCAATTTTACATGACATTGCCAGTTTGAACGCTTTAAAAAAATATATTTGAGCTGCGACATGAGATTTCCAACAATGTGGTATGTGCAACCGGCAAAGCCTCAGATCCGCCTGCGCATACGCACAGTCTGATCAGAGACTTTGCTAGTCGCTTGAGTATTCTATGGTTGTTAAGCTACTGACTGAACGCCATTTGGAGTTTCTAAGCTTAAACAGAGGCTGCACAGGCTCTTCCGAGTTTACACTTGTCAAAATGCCACATTGTTGGAAATCTCATGCCGCGGCTCATTTCTGATCTCTCTCTCTTTCAAGCAGACCTGACAGAAACTCAACAAGACATCCTAGACATGAACCAGCGCTACGAGATGCTGGAAGAACGACTCCTGGACCGACAGCAAGAGTTACAGGGAATGTTAGATACCGTGAAATCATTCCTGCAAGACCTCTCCGACATCTCCAGCTGGTTAGACATCAAGGAGAAAGATGTCGAAGCCAGTGTTGCCATAGCAACCAGTGAGAAAGAGGCCAGGAGGCGGCTGAAAGAACATGAGGTTGGTTCAATTCCACAGAAAAGGTGCATTGGCAGACAGACCATGTATACCTAATTTGGATTCCACATATGGACTTTAAGCCATGGCCCCATCTCCATATGACCTTAGCTGTTGGTGGGACGTTAAACACATGGGCTCTGTAGCGCAGTTGATAGCAAGTCCGATTGCAGATCAGGGGTCGCGGGTTCTATCCTGGTTTGATCCCATACTTTCATGAAGATTGATCATGAAATAATTTCTACAGTCATTCTCCTCCTTCTGCTGATTCAAGAAGGGTTGTTGTCAGATACAAGCCAAAATATGTGCACAAAGTACTGGTTAACCACTTAGTGAGCTTGCCCAGGAAAAAGTGTGGTTAGGTGAACTGACTGTCTCAACATGACCATAGTTGTTGAATGGGACGTAAAACCTTAAACCAAACAAACAAAACATATTGTATCAGTACTGATCCTTTACTTTTTGCATTGATATGAGAAAATTTCTAGGGATAAATGCGAACAACAACAATGGCCCTGTCCAGGATATACAAGTCAGTTTAAGACAAAAAACTATAATGGCAAGGGCACAGATCAGAGCATCTGCCCAGTCTGATCAGAGTCCTTGCCATTGCCCTCAATGCGTAGCTAAAGACCGAAGCTCTCTCATTATGCTCAGGAAGCACTGTAATCGGACTGAGCAAATATCCAAGCTGCCATCTTCAAGAACAAAGTCAAACTGTTGGTTTAGTCACATACAGCCTTGTATAGAAGTTTCTGTTAGGATTGGGATTGATCAATTTTCAGGGAACTTTTCATGACCAATTCCTAGATCATAAGATCCTAACAATATGAATTATTTTTCAGAGGGAGCATGCAGAGTTGTTGAGCAAGGATGGTATGGTAGAGGAAATCAAGAGGAAAGGACAAGATCTGATAAAGAGGAAGAGAGGGGTACCAGGGATAGACATGGTACAGGAACAGCTCACAGAATTAGGTAAGATATAAGAGGGGTACCAGGGATAGACATGGTACAGGAACAGCTCACAGAATTAGGTTAGATAAAAGGAAGAGAGGGGTACCAGGGATAGACATGGTACAGGAACAGCTCACAGAATTAGGTAAGATATGAGAGGGGTACCAGGGATAGTCATGGTACAGGAACAGCTCACAGAATTAGGGAAGCTATAAAAGGGGTAACAGGGATAGACATGGTACAGGAACAGCTCACAGAATTAGGTAAGATATAATAGGGGTAACAGGGATAGTCATGGTACAGGAACAGCTCACAGAATTAGGTAAGATATAAGAGGGGTACCAGGGATAGACATGGTACAGGAACAGCTCACAGAATTAGGGTAATATATAAGGAAGAGAGGGGTACCAGCGATAGACATGGTACAGAAACAACTCACAGAATTAGGTAAGATATAAGGAAGAGAGGGTACCAGGGATAGACATGCTACAGGAACAGCTCACAGAACTATGTAAGATATAAGAGGGGTACCAGGGATAGACATGGTGCAGGAACAGCTCACAGAATTAGGCAAGATATAAGGAAGAGAGGGGTACCAGGGATAGACATGGTACAGGAACAGCTCACAGAATTGGGTAAGATATAAGAGGGGTAGCAGGGACAGACATTGTACAGGAACAGCTTACAGAATTGGGTAAGATATAAGAGCATACCAGGGATAGACATGGTACAGGAACAGCTCACAGAATTAGGTAAGATAGAATAATTCTCTCAAAATGAAGTTAAAGGTGAGACAAGCATTTCTCACAGAGTATTGTAAGATAAGAATATTTCTCACAAAATTAGGTATGATATTATTTCTTACATAACATGTAAAATAGAAGTATTACTCACAGAATTAGGTATGATAAGAATATTTTTCACATACTGTGGAAAGATAATAATATTGCTCACAGAACTGTGTGATAAGAGCATTTCTCACAGAAGTAAAGAACATTTCTCATAGAATTAGATAAGATAGAAGAATTTTTTCTCAGAATAAAATACAGTGTTATCCCATAACTGTTGCTCATGTGTTGGTATTTTGATTTTTTTGAAGATTCATGATTTTTTTTATAACCTATGGCCCTGGCTTGCTTCTGACATAAACATGTTTTCTTATGAGATATCATATATTGACAGATGACAAATGGCAGGGTGTGAAGGCAGCCTCTAATGAACAGAGGAAACTCTTAGAGGATATTGTCACTGACCTGAGAACATACAAGGATGCTGGGGTACACCTACAGAAATGGATTGCTCAGAAAGAGAAAATGGTTGCGGTGCTAGGACCTGTAGCTACAGAACCATCCATGATTAAAAACCAGCTTGAGCAAGTGAAGGTGAGAAGCTCATGGGTGAAAGTTTTCAGGATTATTTCTGAATTCAGGATTTTGAGGCTGACTTTCCATAGAAAGTCAGCCTCAAAATGCTGAAATCTGCGGATAATAATAGCTTTTCTGATATGGTTTCAGTTTATCTTAAGGTATTTGACAATTTAACTTGGAATTTTTAATATTTTGGAGGGATGCAGCGAGTTTTAAACTCTGATTTTCAAAAGTTCAGGATTTTGGAAATTTTGAACTTTCACCCAAGGAAGCTTAGCTTTGTTCCTTCAAATTCCTATTTTTTTGCCCTATATGTTGAACTTAGGCATAATTTGTATACTAACCCATCTGACATGTGGAACTTGCATTGTAGACCACTCTTTCAATTTTTAATTTTTTAACTAATCAAAATGAAATTTGGTTAAATTCAACTTGATATGAAGGTATGCGTGACATTATTCATGACTAGAATTAGGGGATAACTGTATTCAAAATTTTCATTTGGGGAGGTATAGCGTCGGATATATTGTGGGAAATTTAGTTTTACGGGGACACGCAAGCGGAGCCGTAAAATGTGATTTCCGAATGTAAGTCCAACAACATACCATGTGAATATGGTTATCCCCATTCTAATGCGTTGCAAGCCACATAAAGCCACACGTCATCCAACGAAATGTGATATAATTAATGAAGTCTAACAATTTCCAACAGTATATCGCAGGATATATGACAGTATATCACATGATATATGAGAATATATCGCAGGATATATGAGAGTATATTGCAGGATATACTGTCGCAAAATTTTGACATTATCCAATCAGACATAGCGTTACAAAATCAAGTGCATTAGAATGGTTAAGTTTGTTCAGCAGGACAAAGGTTAAAACTGATTTTACAGGCCAGCTCTGGCTGAGATATGACTACAGTAAAACCTATCTATAGCGGCCACTCAAAAATAGACAAAACAATGGTCTTAAAGACAAATGGTAGCTTAATGAAGGTATTAAGTATTGCAGAATGCTTCTTTGGAGCAATTTACAGTACTTTTGATCAGCATTAATGGATAATTGGTCTTGAAAACAATTTTTTTTTTTTTATTCTTTTGAGTGGATATATACAGGTTTTACTGTATGTTTGTTTTCTATTATTGCTTAAACTTATTTCTCTAAGTGTTTAAAATATTGAGCCGCGGCAAGAGATTTCCAATAATGTGGTAGGTGCGACCAGCAAAGGCTCAGACCTGCCTGCGCATACACGCAGTCTGATCAGAGCATTTGCTAGTCGCTTGAATATTCTATGACCATTAAGCTACTGACTGAGCATAATTTAGAGTTTCTGAGCTTAAAAAGAGGCTGCACAGGCTTGTCTGAGTCTACACTTGTCAAAATGCCACATTGTTGGAAACCACATGACATGGTTCATATTTCTTCTCTAATTCAGGTTCTGCAAGAAGAACTTAGAGGGCAAGAACCTCTGTATGACAAGTTTATTCAAGCTGGTAATGCAGTCCACGACAAGTGTATCCCAGAATCCAAGGACGCCTCTCATATCAGCGAGAAAATGATGGTGATCAGTAAGAGCTGGGACAGACTGAGCGGCAGGCTCCAGGAGCGAGAGAAGAGTCTCGTGTCGGTGGAGGGGTTGAGTAAAGACTTCAGCGATGCCGTGAGTCAGCTTGGTAACTGGGTCGCCGACTACATGACGACTATTGATCAGCTACAACCAGTCTCTAATAACCCGGAGAAACACCAAGAACATCTGAAAGAAATAAAGGCAAGTAGAAATGTGGTTTTAACCCTTAAAGCGCCAATCGCAACAAAAGTTGTCTGCTTTTGTCGTCTGCTGAAATATTTAAGAAGCCTCTATTGCAAACAGTGTAGACCCAGATCAGACTGCTCCTATAGGAGCAGTCTGTTCTGGGTCCACGCTGTTTGCTTCTATACTTTATTTGTCAGTAATGTTAGGCAATTATTTGAAGCAGACGACTTCAGCGAGCGACATTTTCAGATGCATTTTTTTCTGGGCACTTTAAGGGTTAACCATTTTATAAGGCTTCCATTTAGACATACTTTGTGGGGTTGTTGATTCTAAATAAATTATGACATTTCAATTTCAAGCTATAGAATGTGAATAAATCTGACTTCACACAAAATAGCAGACAAATGTATTGAAAAGAAGGGGTTAACAATGCCCTTATGGAAAACTGTCTACTCCTTCAATATATGTATAATGTAATATAAATTGATTCTCATAGGTCCAGCCAGATATGCTATCTTTTTCGTGTAAAAATGTGATAAATTTCTTATTCATTAGTTCAAACATATGTTTTGGGTGCTGAAAAGAACTGTCTTATTGAGGTGGCTCTTTTGAGTACCCACAACATATGTTTTGGTTGAGAAATAAGAAAATTAATTTTTAATCTGGCACTTTTATCTGAAGACCTGCATACGAAATGATTCTTACTTCAAACTATATAAGGTCTTTTACAGGCCTTCAGATTAGATCAATGAGACGGTTCCTTTGAGCACCAAAAACATATGCTAAAAATTATGGGTAAGAAAATATTTAAAATTTTACGCTGAAATTTTTTGTTTACCTTAACCTGTGCATGTCTTTTAGGAACTGGAATGGGAACTAAAGAAACAAGTTCCAGTCTTGGAAAAAGCTAAAAGCCTTGCAAAGAAGCTTAGTGATAACACCAAAGATGGCAGCACAAAACTGGAACTACGTAACAAAGTCTCCAACCTAGAGAAGCCAATGTCCGAGGCTGAGAAGAAGTTGATAGGACGCAGGAACGACGTGGAGAAGGCCAATAAAGAGGGTGACAAGTTCCGAGGGTCGTGTCAGGATCTGTTGGCATTGATCAGCGAGATTAAGGACAAGCAGAGTCAGATGGCACCAGTTTCAGGAGATCCTAAGGTTCTTAAAGATCAGGCACAGCATAATAAGGTAGGTTCCTGAAAACAAATGGAAGTAGCACATTAGTAGTGTTAGACCTGGGATGGACGTATTGTTAGTTCAAGACTCACTGAAGTTACTGTGTTGTGTCAGTGAGCAAGACATTTTATCTTTTGCTTAGTACGGCTTCAATCCTTGAAGACAGAAAATCATCCCAACACAACTGAAAAATTGTTGACTGGGATGAAGCCTCAACACAGCCTCAGAATACTGAATTAAGTACATCATATCAATTTCTCCAATCTATTTTCGATGTTGATTTGTCTTGATTTATTTTCAGTGTATCTAAGTACAATTGACCATTTAAAATTGAAAATTGTTAAAATATTGCAAGAATACTAAAAGTTCTAAGATTTGATGATGAAATTTTTTAACCTTTTACCCATATGTTCAAATATTTAGGTCATTTACCATACCAACTTTATGAAAACTCTTTGTCCTAGATTATATGAGCCCTGACATAATATTCCCAACTATGTGGTATGTGCGACCAGCAAAGGCTCAGATCAGCCTAAGCATATGCGCAGTCTGATCAGAGTCTTTGCTAGTCGCATGAATACTGACAGAACATCATTTGGAGTTTCTAAGCTTAAAAGGAGGCTGCACAGGCTCATCTGAGTCTACACTTGTCAAAATGCCACATTATTGGAAATCACATGTCACGGCTCATATATAAGTGTTTACCAAAATCCTTTTTTTTCAGGACATTCTTAAAGACTTGGCTTCCATCGAGCCAGAAATCAGGGAGTTGAAAGCAAAAGCCAAAATGTATGGTAATGAAGCATCACCAGCCGTGAAGGCCATTTTGGATCAGGTTGACACCATTCAGAAGCAGTGGGAGGAGCTTAAAGATACAGCCAATCAGAGAGAGGAACAGCTAGAAGCTAGCACAAAGCATGCTCAGAACTTCCAGGCTCAGTTGGACAAGATGTCGCTATGGTTACAGCTCAGTGAAGACAAGCTGGATGGACTGTCGCCAGACGCCATGGATGCAGAGAGTGTTGCTAAGAAAGTGAAGGAGGCTCAGGCACTGCGTGGTGACATTCTGAAGTTGACACATCAACAGGAGTCGTTGAACCGTGAAGGACAGTCTCTGATGAATTCTGTGGACAGTGACAAGGGTACCATCAAGGTTAGACTGGAAGACATCAACCACAGATGGGACAACCTCAACGAAGGCTAGTACATTTTTGTTTTTGTTTGATTTGATTCTTTACATCCCATCAACAATGTTTCAGTTATAAAGGGACGGATCTTTCTGGGTTGAACCAGTACTAAGCAAGGATTAATGTGTCTTGCTTAACTCGAAACCATGGCCCTTCGGTCTTGAGTCAAGCACTCTACCACTGAGCCACTGCGCTCCCTTTTGTTTGGTTAGGAAATTACAAAGCCAAAGACACTTTTTCCATTTGAAAAATTGTGATACTTTTCATCAGCCCCATTGCAAGTAGCCATCATTCATTTGACTTTTCGTGAGGAATTTCTATTATGCATCTTTGATCAGGCCTTTAGTTAAGAGTACGTACCAAAAAAATAATTTTCTTATTTCTCAACCAAAACATATGTTGTGGGTACTCAAAAGAACTGTCTCAATGAGACGGTTCTTTTGAGCACCCAAAACATATGCTAAGAATTATGGGTAAGAAAATATTTACAATTTTAAGCTGCAAATTTGTGTTTATCTAGACAATCGTATTAAGTGAACAGAGAGGCGTGGGGATTGGGTGTTAGACACTCCAGCCACCTGCTGCCTACCCCAGTACCTGGGACACCCGCAGCAGTAGAAAAATAAACTCAGGGTCAAGTCAAGTCAATCAATGCACTTTTCAGGGTTGTCAGAGCGTATTCAGAGCCTCGAAGATCTGAGCGGACGTTTGACAGAATTCGGAACCTACAATGATGATGTCAACGCCACTCTGAAGAAACTAGAAGACCGGTTAGATGCTCACATGAATCTCGGCTCCACCGCTAAAGATCCTAAATATCAGGACAAGATCGTTGTAAGTAGACATTTAGATTTGGTTATTTTGTCATCTTTAGTTGTGAGGTAGACTCTGGCCTCTAGGTAAGGTGTAGGTGTGAGGGTAGGGTGGGGTAGGGGATCATAATTATTGTATTTTCTTATTTCTTAACCAAAACTTGTTGTGGGCTCTCATTGAGATTGGTTTTTTTGAGCACCCAAGACATCAGTTTAAACTGATGGGACAAGCAGAAAATTAATGTGTATATATTCTGGAGGTTTGATATTCATCTTAGAATGCAATTCACCAGAGCCTCTGCTGTTTGAATGTACAAAGTGTGGAAGTAGATGGATTTTTAGATCAAAATATAAGTAACGGTCATGTCAAGGTTTGATGCAGTTGAGTCAGGATGGTCCATTGTATATATTGAGGAGCTACAGGTTATAATTTCCAAATAAAATTGTATTTCTTTATTAGAAATTTTGTTTTTGTCTTAGCAAACAGTGTAGATCCTGATGAAATGCCGCATTATGCGGCATTTCATCTCGGTGTTCACTGTTTGCCAAAGTATGCATTTAGGAGTCACTAGTGTATAAAGGGTTAAGACTTAATGCCAACATAATACAACCGCGCAACTACCAGGGTAGCAAAGCGGTATTTCATGAACTCGAATTTGGAGATATATTTGAGATATATAAATATAAACAATTTGCAGTAGAGTGACAGGAATTTTAATACTGATTGGCAGTTTGGGATGTTTAATAGAGGTAAAGACAATGGACATGATACTTGTAAAATGTAAATTTCCAAATAGTTTTCTTCCTTATTTTCAGTAACATATGTTGTAGGTACACATTAGAAATACCTCTATAAGGCAATTCCAATGTATACCTACAACATATGTCTTTTCAGTTGATGAGTTTTTCACCATAAGCTTCTCAACCTCTTTCATTTATTCAAAGAAATGAGCATGTAGAAATGAACAACTTTTTATGTAGTTTGTCATGCACCTGGGTGACAATAATAGACTGTCTATTTTATGCTTCTGGCAGCTTAACTTGAGATGTTTTATGGGAGTATATTGTTAAATTGCTAGTAGTACCCTGTCATGGTTTTATCATTTTATCTTACAGACCATGCAGGAAGATGTATCTGGGCTCAACTCACAGATAGATTATCTGGACGGATTACTATCGGGGCTTGATGAGACGGACGGTGGTGCTGCAGGGCGGTACGAACAAGACCTTGAGAAAGCAAGAGACAGACAGGCTACTCTACAACAACAGCTCCAGGAACTGCTAGATGACATGGAAGCCGGGACCCAGATTGTTGACCAGTTCCAGGTAAACTTAACTCCATTGCCTGTAGATAAGTAGGGGTAATTAGAAATTAAATTCACGGGTGAATATTTACATTTTAAAAGCAATCCTTTAACGAATTTTTAGATTTTTGAAACCGTTCATAGCCTCATGAATTACACAAAATTTGATTGACAGCTGCCAAGCTCACTTGCCCGTGCAATTCGCTTCGAACATCAAATTCATTCGCCAGATGTGACTCTGTTGTTGTGATTGACAGCGAGCCACACCTGAGTCGCACATGCAAAACAAGCTTCTTGTTTGCTCCATTGGCTGTCCATGTTCACACTGGCTGTTCTGTTCCGCACTTCCGTTTTACACTCTGACTAAACCATTAAAAATAATTTTTATATTTTAGATATCTATAATAAAATGTAAATATAAGCAATAAATTCAATTTTTGGAAGGTTGATGAATACTTTGGGTCTCTTGCAAAGTAAGTGAAGCCATGAACCTTCCAAAAATCTAATTCATTTCTTAAAAGTTATCATGATTATTCCTGGTCCATGTAGATAAATATGAATGTTCAGAAAATAATGAGTACATTATTATTTTACAGGGCACTATTAAGAAGGCTGGTGGTAAACTGGGAGAGATGGAGGCCGAGTTGAATCGTATGAACCCTGTAGCTAGAGATGAAGCCAAACTCAACACGCAAGGCAGACAGATAGAGGTGAGTTAAGATAAACATTTGAGTGTGAAAGTTTCGAAGTACTTAGTGTAACTAACAGCTGACGTATTTGAATCAACAGTAGGGAGAAGATGATCGTTGAAGGTAGGCCAGTCTGAGACTCAAGCTTGCAAACCTTAAATGTCAGAATATTGATCACGATGCCGAACAGCATGGTCCTGAGGCTATAAAACTTTTGTCATACTGCAGCTTGGCTGAGCATAAAATATATACTGCTCATAAATGTTAAAACTTGGCATTTTAACATTTATTAGCAGGATAAATAGGGTATCTGTGAGTATTTTTAAGCAAGAAAAATCTTATTTTTTCAGCATTTTAGTTTTTTAGGAGCAGTTGAAATAACATGCCCTGGCCATAATGCTCTTAAACTTTAATGCTCAACAGGTATGAGCATGTTGTTTAGGTCATAAATTTTAAAATGCCGATAATTGTTGGCATTTTAAAATTTATGACCTGAACAAATGGTCTTATGTTCTGAGCAAAACAAATTCTTCATATGTTTGCATTTTGCTATTTATATGAAGATTTAAAATCGCTAGGCTAAGGTCATACATACCATAAACTTTGAATCGAAATCTGTGAGATAAACCAAAATTTTAAGGGAGATTTGATAAAATTCGGTGAGATTTTCACAAAAATCACTTTAGAACTCCCCAAAATAACCAAAAAGCTAGTATTTTAGTGTAAGAAACTTGTAATAAACAAAATAAAGGGTGATTTATGATCATTTCTTTACAAAATGTGTTTTTAGATGATCTGAAAATTCTGTGAGATTTGAAAATCTTATGGGAATCGGCTTTCAGAAGGACCAAATTCTGTGAGATTTTATCTCATTGTGTGAGGTCTTACGACATGGTAGCCGTAACAAAGTAAAGCATAGCTGAAAAATTTCCCGTGCCTTTGCTGGGAATCGAACCCGGGTCGCCCCGGTAAAAGACCAAAGCTCTAACCACTGAGCCAAAGAGTCGACTCTCTGACGCAGTTGTCAGAGATTGATTATATACAAGGAGCTATGCGAAATCTACCTTATGTAGATATATAGGTGAGAGTGTCTGGCCTGTAACAGAGGTGTGGCATGTATGTAAGGTGTAATATTTGTTTCTCTCTTCAGGAGTTTATATCTCGCCTCAATGACATAGATCACATCTTGGATGAAGTAGAGAACCAGTACAAGTCATTACAAGCTGATGGTTATGTCACGGCTGCTGATGGATTGGCCACACAGGTGAGATTTTTTTTATTGGATTTTATTGGGTATTTGGGAGAGCTGTCTATTTTAATATGTATAATATTTAACTAGTACATTGCAGTCCCTTTATAACACATCTCATTATAATACAGATTTGGATATAACATGGTCAGTTTGTGGCTTCCAAAATTTTTTTACAATGTAATTTTACAAAGGAATCATAGGAAAATGATCAAAAATGGCCATTTTCCTTTGATTTCTTTGTAAAAGTGTCCCTTTATAACACAATTCACTTATAACACAGTCCATTCGTATGGACCTCAAACATAGCATTATAAAGGCTTTTCATTGTTCCTGATAGTCCTGTTTAAGCAAAAAAAATGTTAAATAAACATGACTGAATGATTTATTTATAGATCAGACAAATTCTTAGACATATGAACTTTAGACTCCTGTGCTGAAAATGATGAATTTATTTAGAAAAATGAAAATATACTAGCTCTAGTGGAATTTGTTTTCTTATTTTCCGGATTTTTTTTAAATAGAGCATTTGCAAAGTTTGGTTTTCATAATTTGAAAAATAAAAAAAAAAATAGTAAGAAGCATTATCTCATGGGGTTGCCTATATAATGTCTTACAGCTTGAAAACCTGAAGACTGTTCAGGAACGTCTACAAGAACAGTCAGGAGAGAGAAAGACAGAGATCAAAGATGCCGCCAATGCTGTTGACACAGTCATAGACAACCTGAGACGTATGAGGACCAGTATTGACAGAGCGAGTGATGAACTTGAAATGCATGATCCAATAGGTAGTGATGTAAATGCCATCAAACGGATGCAGGATGAATTAAAGGTAATGAAATAATTTTGCTTTAACCCATCTAAGGCTTATGAAATCTTCCATCAGTAAAGTCTGTGTGGTCTGTGTCACAGGTCATAATTTCCAAATTTTAGATGATGACTAAAATGAGTCTTACAGCATATTGTCAGATCCTACTTTTGCAATGTTGGACTTAAATGATAGTGTTTGATTTTATTGTATACTGTTTAACCCAATTTTTAATTAGCATTTTATTTCTGCCTGAATAATGTTCACATCTAAGAAAACAGTGAAAAGCCTGATTATATGTGGCATGCATGTACTGCATCATCTCATTTGGGTCTGGATGATTTGTTAATGAATCCATTAACTGAGTTTCAGTAAATGGGGGTAGAGTTAGAATGAGGAAGAGAGTTTTTCAATGCTTTTATTGGCACATTGAAAATCAGTAAGAGGGAAGGTGAGGGAGGGTTTTGTGCAGTCTGATTTTTTCACCTGAGAGGGAAGATCCCTTTGCTAAGGCCAAATAAAAGAATACATAAATTTACTGTTGAAACCTAGAATTTTTTTCAGGTTTTCTGGAAAAAATAGAATTTTATGCATTTTGAAAGGAAAAAAAAATATTAAAAAAAATTATATATGTGCCTACCCTACCTAAAATTTTCAGACCTGTTACCCAAAACACACTCTTTTTTTATTTGGCCTAATCTGCAGCATTTGCAACCATTCTAAGGTTACTAACTTATTAACCATAAATATATAGACACTTCATCTCCTCACTAATGTTAAAATTGGAATGAAAAGGTCTAATTTAAAATCAGATGAGGTGTGTGAAAGGTAGCATCATTAAATGGCAAATAGTCTACATGCTAATTAGACTGCTCCTCCTACAGAGACCGCTCCTCCTACAGGAGCGGTCTGATTGTAGGAGCGGACTGATCTGGATGTACACTATTTGCTCAAGCCCATCTCTTGGAATTTTTTACTTTAAATATGGTATTTACAAGAACCAAGAAGCTTATCGTTTGTTTTAGTGGTTATATTTACAAAGTTTAGGAGCGGCCATGATGTAGTGGATAAACCACTTGCCTTGTACCCAGGGGTCCCGAGTTTGATCTCCGGCTCATGTAGTCTGTCGAATGAGACTCTTAAGCTGTGGCCCCTTCCCCATTTCACCTTAGTTGTTAGTGGGACGTAAAACACAAACTCACTCACTCATATTTACAATGATATGGAGTTTTTATTTTCTTTGAAGGAGTTCCAGCGTACAGTTCTAGAGAATGTCTCACGGAAGGTGCAAGGTGTTGCCATGGATTCACAGAACCTGATACAGAGTGCTGCCCCCGGGGTTGATACTAGTGGACTAGAGGCAGATCAGGAAAGTCTGATGGACAAGTGGAACAGTCTTAATGCCAAGGTAATACTCCTATCATTAATGTATGACCATTTTTACAGCCATCATTACCCTCATCTTGATCATCCACACATAGTAGACATAGGTTCAGATAACGATAGTTTGTGCACCTAACATTGTATCCCTTACCCATCAATTTAAACATGTGTTTTGGGTGCTTAAAAGAACCGTCTCATTGAGACGGTTCTTTTGAGTACCCACAACATATGTTTTGGTTGAGAAATAAGAAAAAAAATTTCCAGTTCGCACTCTTATCTGGAGGCCTGAGTAGATTTCGCATAGAGTCCAGTTTATTTTCAATCTCTGACAACTGCATCAGTGAGTTGACTGGTGTAGTGGTCAGAGCATTGGGCTTGTGTCGGTACGATCCATGTTTGATTCCAATTTAAGCAAAGGGATTCCAAGCAAAGGCTTGGGGACTTTTTCAGTTATTCTTTATACTTTGAATGCATAGCCTTATTTCACTCATAGACACAATGTCATACATGTATGATAAATTATGGCCAACAGCAGATGATTCACATGAAATTCCAAGTCGTATTTGCCATTAAAATGAAGAAATTTGCCATGAAAATTAAGAAGTTTGTTATCTGCTATTGTTGAGCTTAAAAATGTGATGGTTTACCCTTAAAGCGCCAAGAAAAAATGCATCTGAAAAATGACATCTCCTGAAGTCATTTTACTGCAAACAATTGCCTAACATTACGGACAAATTTAAGTATAGAAGTAAACATGGTGGACCACACTGTTTGTCATAGAGGCTTCTTAAACATTTCAGCAGATGAGAAAGCAGACAACTTTTGTTGCAATTGGCGCTTTAAGGGTTAAATTTATCACTATTTTTCCAATATTTCAGGTGTCTGAGAGAGATCGTAACCTTGACAATGCTATCCTACAGTCCGGCAAGTTTAATGATGCCTTCATTAACCTCATGGATTGGTTAAAGGAAACTGAAGGGCTGGTCTCTAACCAGAAAGCTCCCTCACCAGACTTCAAGGTCGCTAAGGCTCAACTTCAAGAACAAAAGGTAAATTCTTGTACCAGTTGATTGTTTCATGGTTTTGGTACTATCATGCCAACCAAGAGTGACAGTGACATAGTCTTTTGTTCACAATTGTTAAGTCAGATATTAACTTCTACACCCCACTTGCGCTAACACAAATCGATAGATCACTTGTGTATTAATCCTATCCTGTGGTTGTGTATTAATCCTATCCTGTGGATAGGATTAATGCACAAGTGATCTATCAATCATAAGTCCCTGATAGCTTTGTAAACAAAACATGACATCACTGTCACTCTTGGCTGGCAGGACAGTAAATGCATTTTTGTCAAACCTGTGTCAACACCAGCAGCACCATGCCTGCAAGTGTCAATCCATCCCTTCTGCTTCCATCAGCATTTAGACAGTGGGTAGCTTGTGAGCCCAACTCCTCGTACAGTTTTATTACAATTTTGGTGACAATAGGTGTGCAAGTTTCCTTCCATCAATACAAGTGCACAAGAAGGCACTAGTTTGTAGAGGTAGGTTTAAGCTATAGCCTGGTCCTCCATATTCTCACGGTACTAACAGTTCAGTGATCAATATTTATATGCTTACTGAAGATATAATCAAATCAATCATAAAATGTGTTAGCTTATTATCTAGTCCTTCAGTACATATTATCTTTTGACAGTTGTAGCCATAAATTTCTATCTGGCTTCCAATGTAAAAACAACCTCCACACGGCAGCCATATTGAATTGGGACTTCATATTCTCACGGTAACTAGTTTGTTTTTGGCTTGCAGGAAGTTCCTGACCTGGTCATCTTACGTTTTCTCCGAATTCATGAAAATCACTATGTATCTGGCTTTGAGCTGTCAAAGCTGCAGGGAATAACCAAAATATTTCGAGAAATATGAAATTTATATGACATGGGTGGGAAGGCAGTTGACATTTGCATTGTTAAAATGATAAAAAATATTTTTCATTCACAACTTTAACATTTTTGAAGTTCCTATTATTAGAGTGGTTTGTAGCCTTCAGTTCACCTATTTGCATATGTAAAACGCTTATAGATGGTGTGGTGATTCATTTTTACTGAAATAATGGTTTACCGTGAGAATATGAATGCCGTGAGAATATGGCGTTTGAGTATACTGTCCAAAAAGGTAGTCAATTTTCAGCTACGTAACACAGGACTTTAGTTGAGAGTGTGTAACAGAAAACTAATTTTCTTATTTCACAACCAAAACATATGTTGTGGGTACTCAAAAGAACGGTCTCAATAGACGGTTCTTTTGAGCACCCAAAACATATGTTAAAACTGATGGGTAAGAAAATATTTACAATTTTACGCTCAAAAATTTTGTTTATCTAAACCTGTGACTTAACATATGTTTTTGATGGATATGTGATGCTTCCAATGAGCACCCGCAACTTAAGTTTCAGTCAAAAATTATGAAAACTATTAATTTGGAAACCCCTCCATATGTCCAGATAAGCAAAAGTTTTGAGCGTAAAATTATGATTATCAGATTAAACCTGTGTTTTGGTGCTCAAAAGAACCGTCTCAATGAGACAGTTATTTTGGGTACCCACAACATATAATTTAGTTGAGAAATTTAGGCATTACTTGTGGGGAAACCAACCCAATGTGAACATCATTCTATCCACATTGTCTTTATTTTGGGGGAATTAATTTCTATCTGAAATCAACTCATTTCCTCCACAGTACAATGCAGGATCGGGAGTCATGCACTGACTTGCCTGCTTGTACTCACAACACTTTAAGCCCTCAAGCTGTCTGTCTGATCAACCTGTTTCAGTTAGGGGTCCGCTGACACAATTGGCTGGACCAAGTCAACCACAGACCAGCTCCTGTGGTCAAGGACAGTCCACCGCCCTGACTTGCAGGCAAATACTCTGACATAGCGCTCCACTAAATGCTAGGGCAGACCCAGCCTGCCAACCTTGAGGACTCACCTGTATCAGTCAGCTATCCCTCAGATATTCGTGGCTATGCAGGTCCACCATAGTGCAGGGTCAAATTCAGCTAGAATCCTGTTTAGTGGCATGTGCTATGTCAGGCTGCACCTTTTTATTCTCTGCACAGCACATACTGGGCTTAAAGGCTTCTAATTGTACTATCTGAGCCAACGCTGGCTATCATTCAGATCTGGGTTGGTTCTTTGTGGCCAAAGTTGTGTTGTAAATAGAATGATGCTTGTTTAATAAAAGTAGAATCTGACCTGCGTTTACTTGAGTTTAATCATATAAATTGAGAAATTAGGCAATAAATTTATATTCACACACTCTAAATCTTGAGGCCAGCTCTCCTACTAAAGGTACTGATACATTGGTTTAGATTCTTAGTTGCTTTATAATCATTTTGCTCATATTCATTACAGTTCCTACTGAAGATGTTAGATGACAGAAATCCCAGTGTTAAGTCAGTGAAAGACTCTGGGGACACACTTCAGAAGAATCTCAAACCACAAGAACAGAAAGCCATCCAGAACCAGATCGCCCAGTTAGACAAACGCTGGCTGGCTCTGAACCATAATGCCCAGGACAGAGCTAAGACTCTAGAAAACATCATGGATATCGCACAAGAATTCCAAGAGGCTCGAGAGCCCCTGATAGGGTGGTTAGATGGAGCAGAGAAGAAGTTCGCCAACTTGGAGCCGAGCGCTATGGATACAGATGGTATTGAGAACATTATCAGGGCATTGGAAGATATGGAGGGTGAATTGAACAGTAAAGACGGACAGGTGAAACAACTTGCTGCAGTAGCGAAGGAATTACAGAATCATTGTAAAGGTAAGATTACCGAAGATGTTCTAAAAATAATCTGGAAAAACGGATCCTTCAGAAATAGACAGAACCTACTTTATAAGAAAACAACAGACTCGGTTTTATTGAGTGTTCATGAGAGCTAATGGAAAGTGCAACAATTCTCACGCCCCCTAGCACTGGCTTAAGCAGTATTCTGCTTTCTGTCAGAACCCAATATTCCTGAAGGGCCAGAATATGAAAAAATATCAACACTATATCAATGTACGGGGAGAAGTTTTACCAAATCCACGCGGCACAACAACAACAGCTGTTAAGTGTTGCGACCTCTAAATAATCTGAAAAAACTAGTTGCCTGCCGAATAAGCCTAGACAAATAGTGAAGACCCAGATGAGACTGCTTCTGAAGAAGCAGTCTCATCAGGGTCTGCACTTTTTGCAGTTCTGACAAGCATTTTATGAACTCAAGCCCTGATAGCCAACATTTGATTTGGAAACGAAAAACAAAAAGGGTTCAAAATTTTAGATCATTTACCATATAGAAATAATAATTATCATATGCCTATAGCCAAACAAGCCATCTGATCTGAATCTGTACTGTTTATTTACTGAGTTTTAAGTTGTTTCCATTTAAGAGTTGTTTGAAGGAACAAGATAACATCCCTTATTCATATTATGAATTGTTACTAAATGTAAAGTTTAAGAAACTTAAAGATGAAAGGGTAATAAAAGTAAATGAAAAAAATATTTCCTGGGTAGTTAGTTTCTGTCTAATCTGTGATTCCTTACCAGGGCCCGGAATTACAATGCCTCCTTAAAGTTAAGGAAGACTTAAGCTAAGTATTGATATTTCAGGTTACAAAAAATAACGTTTAAAATTGATTAAAATCAAAATAGTTTCATTTTTTCTGAATATCACAATGATATATTTGACCACAAGTACCACATCGATCCAGGCAATTTATTTAGTATTTAATATAACATATGTTGAAGTATCAATACTTAACTTAAGCCTTCCTTAACTTTAAGGAGGCATTGTAAATCCGGGCCCTGGTATATAAAATATTTTTACTCCCGACATGGTTTGATATTGGTACAGCCCTTTAATTGCCATACTTTATTCTTGAATGACATGTAATGATGAAACTTGAGAATTTGTTTTTTCTTTTCTAGGTGATGATATTAAGAACGTCCAAAGAAAAATTGACGATGTTCAGAACAGGTTTGCTGAACTTAACGACAAGCTCTCCGACACCCAAGAACAGATGGAAGAAGCTCTCCCATTGGCTAAGAATTTCAACGAAGCTCATGCCAAGTTCATTGATTGGATAGTTAAAATGGAGCCCAAGACCAAGAGCAAAGATGCACAAGAGCCAGAGGAACAAGTTATGGTAAGCATTGAACTTTATTTTGAAAACTTTTAGCATAACTAAAACAGGGATCATTTTCAAACAGGTTTTTGAATGAGAGATTTGCTTCAAGAAAAGTTGCTATCTATGTCTTAGAATTTCTAGAAAATTCTAATCCCATGTTTAAGAAACTTTGAGAAATGCTGTTGTTTGTGTATCAGAAATTTGAAAAAATGTTTTCATCTAGGTTTCAGAATTTTCTAAAATTTTGCTTCAGAAAATTTTAAAAATGTTGCCATCTGTGTATCAGAAATTTCTCGAATTGTTGCCATCTCATTCTGTGTATCAGAAGCATCTAGAAAAAATCCTCTTTTAATCAGAAAGTACTAGAAATATTGCTATTTTTAGTTCAGAGACTTCTAGAATTACTGTTAGTATTTGAGTATCAGAAAAACTTTTAAAAATGAGGTCATTAGTGTTGCAGAAACACAATTTGAGCCGTGGCATGAGTTTTCTAGCAATGTGGTATGTGCGACCAGCAAAGCCTCAGATCAGTCTGCGCATACGCGCAGTCTGATCAGAGCCTTTGCTAGTCACTTGAGTATTCTATGATTGTTAAGCTACTGACTGAACACCATTTTGAGTGTAGAAGCTTAAAAGGAAGCTGCAGAGGCTCATCTGAGTCTACATATGTCAAAATGTCACATTGTTGGAAATCTCATGCACTTGCTCAAATTGTTGTAATTTTTGTTTCAGAGACTTCTAGAGAACTTGAAAGAGATAGAGCCTATTCTGGAAGTGATGACAGCGGATGGTGGCCAGCTAGCGGAGCTTGCTCCAGGTGATGCCGGGTTCAAGGTGGAAGATACCATTGCCAAGGACATGAAGAGGTTTGAAGCAGTCAATGATGCTATACAGAAGAAGGCAGAGAAATTCAGAACAGCGAAACAGAAGAGTGTTGAGGTACTATAAACCAATTGTTTCATTTAACTCTTTGCCTATTGGGTAATTTTGCAGGCTTTTTTGTCATCTGCTGATTTTTTTCTTCAAAGTCAGTGGTTATCAGTAGATGACAAAAGTTGCTGCTAGCAAGGAAAGAGTTAATGGAAATAGATAACAGAAAATTCTATTTTCATGCACTTGCTGCCATTTTCCTTTAATTTCTTTGTAAAATTGTGAAATGGTCACATTCCTATAATAATTCCTTTGTAAAGCTGTCCCTTTATAACATGATTCACTTATAACATGTTTCATTCCTATGGAGCCAAACATAGTGTTATAGAGGAACTCCACTATATATGAAACTATTCTATTTTACAGGTGATGAGTACTATTGATGATCTCCTAGAGTGGTTCGAGGAGACTGAGGGGAAGTTAATGGCAGCTCAACCAATCAGCTGTGAGCCTCACAAACTACAGTCACAGCTCAGTGAACAGAGGGTACGTAGCTACTTGGTGCAATAAAATTTCTAGTATTTTACTCATTTACCTTAACTGAAGATTTTATAAACACTCTATATACTTTGGAGGAACCATGATAAGGTTCATTATCCCCAGACAAAGTTGGAGGGATATACTTTTTGCATTGTTATTGCATCTGTCCGTCTATTCTGAACCATATCTCAGTACCTATTGTTCATTTTGATGCATTCTTGGTAAAGAAAGTCATCATCAAAATACTGAATTTGGCAAATCGTGAGAGCCTCTTTGATTTATTTTCAGTTTGTCTAAAGACGATTGAGTATTTAAACTTGAAATTGTTCATATGTTGTTGGGATACAAGTTTTAAGATTTGGTTTATCTAAAGATCAGGATTTTGGAAAATTTGAACTTTCATTCATGGTAATGTTATACAAGGTTTAACCAGGTTTAACTGTATAGCAAGAGGTTCTAGTTTTGTTTGTGGACAATGTTGTTTTAGAAAACTCAAAATTAAACAAAATATACTGTGTTGTTTTTCATGAAAATGGTGTCTAGTAGTTCTGCTAAGATTCTAGGAAACTAGTCTCAATATAAGTTAAGCTCATACGACAATTGCTTAGTACCATGCTTTCATGTAATGAATATACTTTTAAATTACTGTTATATTTTTGTGTGTAGCTCATGGGCCAATAGGCCTTTTGGGAATGAAAATCATCTTATCTTAAGTTGTAAACTTTCAGGCATTGACTGAAGACATAAATGCTCAGAAAGTGAGAGCTCGAGATCTGATAACCTCCGGTAAACGACTACTGAGAGAGGGCTCGATGGATGATGAAGGAGCGTTTAACGACAAGATGGACACATTGAAACAGCAGAGCGATGCTGTAGCCAAGCTGTCGAGTGACAGGATGGTGCAACTAGAGCAGGCCATGCCCCTCTCTAAGACATTCCTCGAGTCCCATCAGGACCTGCTGTCCTGGTTCACGGAAGTGGAACCAGCTATTGCTGAACTGGAGGTGATGTCCATTAACCAGGACACCGTCAAGAAACAACAGGATAAGGTCAAGGTCAGTATCTGTTGTCATGGAGATTGAGACAATTTATATGAAATCAGGGTCCAGTTGTTAAAATTTAGCAAAATTTTGTTTTAGCTGAAATGACTTTAAACTTTTACACAGGTTTAGATAAACAAAGAATTTGAGCGTAAAATTGTAAATATACTGTTCACAAAAAGTAGGGGATATTCGAATAGCAAAAATTATAACGTTTACCAAACGAATGTCATTAACCTGAAACAGCTAGTATTAATTAGCAAAGTCATCTCACGGCCAATTTGAATAAAATTTTCAAGGATTGATTTGGTCGCATGTTTCTGAGACAACCATATTTAGACCAGGGGTAGCCTTTCAATTTTCACACGTGAATATAACGGTGACGGATTATGCAATTGCTATGCTTTTTAAAAAGAAAATATCCGTCATTCAATAGTTTTTATGTTCAGAATGTGTTTTGATTTCTTTTTCTCAATTTCTGGAATGCAAGGCTAAAATCTGCAATTTTTTAGTAAATTTTGTCATTTTTTACATTTTTGTCACAGCCCTATCTCCTAGAAATAACAATTTTGGTACGCGAAAAAAATCTTAAAAAACAAAGATGTCTATAATGTATCTTTAGCATGCATTATCGAAAGCGTTCCAAAAAATTTGATACTTTTTTGTGAAATTTTGGTCTTGACCCCTAGTGTCTTTGGTATGCCCTTAAGGTTACATTACCCAATGTTTAGCCCTCAAATTAAACAAGAAAACTGGCTTACACATTGCTCTATGTAAATACAAAATTATTAATGCGACAAATTAGGATTTTCATTTTTAGACTTGTTTATGTCCCAGTATCCCCTACTTTTTGTGGACAGTATATTTCCTTACCCATCAGTTTTAACATATGTTTTGGGTGCTTGAAAGAACTGTCTCATTGAGGCGGTTCTTTTGAATACCCAGAACATATGTTTGGCTGAGAAATAAGAAAATTAATTACTCGTACACACACTTAACTAAAGGCCTGCTTTTAGATAAAATCTCGTGAGAGTTAACATTTTTCAGTCAAAAATATAATTGTGTCTGATCTTAAAATGTACATGTATTTCAATTAAGTGTGACTGCAAATAAAAAGCCTGCTTTGAAATGTGTATTAAGTTTTACAAGCTTGGCATAAATTGATCCAGAATAAGACTTTCATTGAGTTTTCATAGCAACATACTTAATGTACTTTCAAAGATAGATGAGAATCGTTGTAAACAAACAGTGGCGAGTTTATCTTGATTTCGGGCGTGCAGGTAGTCTCAGTTTACAGTTATATTGAACCTACTACAGATTATTGCATGTGCGCGTGACAGTGAATAGTCATGCTTTACCTATTTATAAGAAAAATAGAATTGCCTCATTATTATACATCTTTGAAACAACAATAGATTCCAAAAGATGCGAAGATACTTTCTCAAGGGGTCTCAGACACAGTATTGGGTTGTGCAACTAGATGTCCTAGATTTTTTTTAACCAAGACCATATTATAAAATTCATATGTACATAATATTGAAAATTATAACAGTTGGTGTGTCTTAACCCTTAAAGCGCGGAGGAAAAAAATACATCTGAAAATGTTGCCTGGTAAAGTCGTCTGCTGCAAAAAATTGCCTAACATTACTGACGAATTAAGTACAGAAGCAAACAGTGTGGACAGACTGCTCCTATAGGAGCAGTCTGATCTGGGCCTACACTGTTCTTAAACATTTCGGCAGACGAGAAAAACAGACGACTTTTGTTGCGATTGACGCATTCAAGGTTAATATTATTGTGTCTGTTGTTACAGGTGTTGAAACAAGACATTCAAGACAATAAACCACTGGTAGACAAACTGAACAAGACCGGAACTGCTCTGTCTAAGCTCTACCTGAGTGAGGACGATCTCGAACTTGTTAAATCTACCGTTGATGATGATAACAGAAGAGTCGAGGACATCCGCAGAGCTATGAGAGACAGGTCCATGTCTATAGATGAGGCTCTACAACAGTCGGCTGAGGTAGGGTTAATAACAATAATTTATTATGACAATACAACAAAGAACCATTGAAACCTACTCATTTTCAGTCATTTGCAAACTTGGGTTAATCTTTATCAGATTATCCTAGTATCAGGGTTCCCACAAGCTCTGGAAATCATGGAAAACCTGGAAAATCACTAAATAAAGTTCCATGCATGGAAAAATCATGGAATTTGAAAAAACCTGAATAATCACGGAAAAATCATTGAATTTTGTGAAATAATGACAAAACCACCACAAACAAGTGTCCAACAGCTAGTTTTCTGGCTACTGGTGGTTTCAAGTTTTAATTAATTCAAAATGCATGCATGGTCAACAAACATGCTGTTGTTGCTGCATTCCCCATTTATGCTCAGCGTGGAGAAGTTGCTGCTAAAAGGGGAGATTGGAATCTGTGCATTGAATAGTCATGGAAATTAAATTGCTGATCATGGAAATCATGGAAAAATCATGGAATTGCATTTTTTAATTTCTGTGAGAACCCTGTTGTATAATTTGCAAGAAAAGGTGGAGATGCCTAAGAGACATTTATTTATTAAATGGCTAACTTCATTTTCCAGAAAAAAGGAAGAAATGAAGGAAAACACTTAGGATTATTGTTTTGGTTTGATTTTACTTGAAAGAATGGCAATATTCTACAGTTTTGACCTCTCTGAGGGCAATAAGCTTAACTCTTAATGCGCCAATTGCAACAAAAATCGTCTGCTTTCCTCGTCTGCTGAAATGTTTAAGAAGCCTCTATGGCAAACAGTGTGGACCCAGATCAGACTGCTTCTAAAGGAGCAGTTTGTTCTGGGCCCACACTGTTTGTTTCTATACTTAATTCCTCAGTAATGCTAGGCAATTATTTTCAGCAGACGACTTCAGCAGTCGACATTTTCAGATGCATTTTTTTCTTGGCGCTTTAAGGGTTAAATATGAACTCTTTGGATGGCTCATTTGTATTTAAGAGAGAAATTTTTTTAACTATTTATTTTAAACTTTCTTTTCAACAGTTCACAGACAAGCTAGAGAACATCCTGGACACACTGACATCTACAGAGGAGCAAGTGACCAATGCTGAGCCAGTATCAGCCCATCCTGATAAAATCAGAGAACAACTCGCTGATAACAATGTAAGTATGGGTGAAAGTTTTCAGGATTATTCCTGAATTCAGGGTTTTGAGGCTGGCTTTCCATAGAAAGTCAGCCTCAAAATGCTGAATTCTGGAGATAATAATAGCTTTTCTGATTTAGTTCAGTTTATCTAATAGTACTTGACCATTTTGCTTGGAATTTTTAATATTTTGGAGGCATACAGCAAGTTTTAAATTCTGATTTTTAAAAGTTCAGGATTTTGGAAATTTTAAACTTTCACCCATGTGTAAGTCAAATAGCTTAAGATATAAGAAGAAAAACTCTTTTAGCATATTTTTTAAAAAAAGAAAAGGTAACTGTGAAGCGCCATCAATAAATTGCTACAGGCAACATCTTCAACTTTTGAAATTTTGTTGCTGCCTTAAAAAAATCACATTTAGTGGATCTTTGAAGCAACAAAATTTTTAAACATACATTATTTTGAAACTTTAGTTTGTCTTAAAATAAATAAGGCTAAGTTTTTATGTGAATTATCTGTTAGCAGAAGATTTAGGTGAAATCATGATGAACTGTATTTTGCTTTGAAGAGCTTAAATTTCTTGTGGTTTTGAGAAGTTATGTGTCCCACAGATTAATGCATAACTGCATCATCTGTGAGAAATACAGCTTCTCAAAACTACAGAAATGAAGTATTTTATAAAGACATGTAATGTATGCCATCTTGCTTACATGCAACATTTAGGCATTCCACTCCGTATTACAGCCATAAGTTGACTTGCAAACT